>OX387295.1:6369965-8865590 GCA_947562105.1 Shargacucullia verbasci | reverse complement strand
TCATCGGTGTTTTTCAAACATATAACCGTACGTGGAAACCAGCGGCTCTTGTTTCCCAAAGATTTGAGAGTAATGACAAAAGGAGGCAACACAAAAGTATAGACGTCACAACATACAATGAGACAATTGCAAAGAAATTCATTCGATGACGTAATATAGGACATGTTGTTATTCGGGGGAAATCAATTGAACCTTGGAGGCAGTGTTTGAGAGCTGAAAACAATGAAGAATGTGTACTTACGTAATTAGCAACTAGGTCGGGATGATCGGTCTCTAGGCCGTCGTCGAGGATGGTGACCACTACACCGCGACCCGTGATGCCTTCCCGCCATGCTGGTATTACGTTCATGTCCAAACCACCACCTCGATTCTAAACACAAGAAAACAACTGTTAATTCGCAATATTTAGATATTGATGACGAAGGTCCGAAGACATTTTCATTAGATAAAATTTAAATAGATATATTGACGACAAAGCAGCAAAACGTCCTTACTTAGGTTTTGTTTATTTTTGGTTTTAAATGTCATTTGAAGTAGATGCATAGTATGTACATACATACATACATAAAGTCACGCCTTTTTCCCATGGGGGTAGGCAGAAACTACGGAACGCCACGCATAGTATGTATTCGCAGCAAAATGGTGTCTAATATTTTAGCAGCTATTTCTATTAGTACATACCTATTTCATGGCATAGTCAAATATTGTGCTAGGAGAATTTTGCCAGTAGAGACATGCGAAATAGCACTCTACGTTGATTGACATTAAAAACTAAATATCAACAAAACCTTAGGTAAGAGGTATTGATACTTTGTCGTCAATATATGGTCCCGAATTTTAAGTAATTAAAATGACTGTTTTATATTTAATAAAAATGCGTACGCATGTGAAAGGAAAATTGTTGCTGATTCATAAGATTTCATCCTCATTCTACAATATAATTGCAATGTACGGTGAATGTAAGTAAATATACCTAAATGAATGAAAGAACGTCAATATAATAATATTTTTTTCTTTACATCTATTTGTGGCGTGTTAGTATAACCTACAGACAAAAACATTATTATAGCATCACGTCTGTATTTTTCTAAGGGTGCGGCAGAGATGTACTGTCGTATTCCTTTATGAAATAGGGACTGACCTTTTTGTCATCTACCGGGCACAATTTCTAACTCCAAGATTTAGTTTAGAATTTTCATACAAAAGAGCCAATACCTATCACTTTTCTCGGCCCGGGAATCAAACGCAGGGCAATTTTCAGCAGTCTTGTTTGCGACCATTACACCTATAAAGCAGTTAACAAACAAAAAGTAATAAAATAAAAGCTATGACCCACTTATTCTGTGCCCGATACAAAAAAAAAAACATACCACGAAAATAAAATGTAGAACCTGTAAAACCAATTACTTAACTTCCATCAGCGAAGATTTTTAATTTGAAAAATTGTTATTAAACGAATTTATAGCAACATATTTGCAACAGTTGCAAAAGGAAATGAAAATGAAATATCAGCCACACAGAGGCAACCATTGGAAATTTGTATTGATGGATCGTTTCACAGATATGTATACGAAATTGGTTTCTTTTATATCAACTATTTCGGATCTCTCGAATAACAAACGAACAAAAGCTGACAGCAAATTCTAAATGGAAATTATTTTCGATTGATTGATTGACGAGCACGCTTCATACCCACAACACTGATATCGATATATACATATGTATGTGATAGGCATCTACCACGTATAAATCGATGTTGTGGGTTGATTATAGTTTGAATAAATTATTATAATGATGTTGTTGCAAAATTGCCTCATTGGTCTAGTCTTCGGATGCGCGACTGCTGAGCATTAGATCCTAGGTTCGATTACCAGGTCAGGCAGAATATTATTAGGATCTCTGAAATTCTCAGTATCGGCCTGGAGTTTGGAATCAAGTGCCCAAAAAATGGCAGTAGGTTTTTATATAGATGCTGTAATGTTTAGCACAAAAATGTTTGTTTCATAAAATTTTTCAGCCCGTGAACGCTTCTGTGTTAATGGGAGTACGATGTAGGCTCAACGCTCTTAAATTCATTACACGATAACCGAAGCATGCTTGCCCTCTGTTGGAACAGGTCAGCTCAAATAGCTCCACTTTCCTCAAAAGGCGGTTCCAGACGATACCCTATATTTGTCTCACATAAATCTTTACTATCTGTCTGGACTTAAAGTCCTTGACCCCTGAGTTTGTTTCGGCGTTTCTTCTCAGGGATAGTCATAAAAAAAGTCGACGCCATCAAGTTTAAAAATAGTTAAGGCATATAAAAGTGATTGTGTCCTAATTGCAAAATAAACAATTTCATTTCATTTCTACGAAAACGTAACGTAACTATTTACTGGATATCTCAACGGACCGTTTCAATAAATTAATACATAATTATGCTGATGCAAGGCCAATTTATTGCTAATCGCAGTTCACTGTTCTTACTAGGATATTGCTGGTTACTCTTCTAACTTAATACATAAGCAGCTACTTACGAAACATCGACAGTACCTATAATAATATCCCAACACACAATTTACATAAAACTACACAAATTAATTCACTTGAGCATCTCTAATGGACTCGAGAGGTAATATACTTATAAAGATAAAAATGAAAAACATTTCAATTTTCAGTAAGGGCCAGAGCTGTTTTGTGAAAGAATTAGGAAATTTTCCAGCGATAGCTTAATAAAACATGAGTTTTTTCTTCCGTTTCGTCAACATTTAAGAAGAGCGTTGTATAGTTCACCCGAAGAAAATTTTACTCCCCTTTTGGTTTGGATCGGTTTCAGTTTAATCTAAAGAAAAACAAAACGAGGTTCGCGTGCTTACTCAATGTAACTTTAAAGCTTCTAGGCTATTTACAGCATCAATATTTAGAATTCGATTTCTAATTGAACGATACCTTTATCGGGTTTTCGTAACGTTTTTTATTATTGGAAAAATGTTAGAATAGAATAAATATTATAATAATCTTTATTGTACATTGGTAGACCTACCATGAAACGAATAAATAAAAAGGGGTTCCTAACATGAAACGAATAAATAAAAAGTGGTACCTACAGTCAGCGAACTAAGTGTCAGAGCATGACTATTGCCTGCCTCATTGGTATAGTGGTCACAAGCGAGACTGCAGAGCGTGAGGTCCTGAGTTGGATTACGGGGTCGGGCAAAGTGTTATTGGATTTTTCTGTATGGAAATTTGACTCCATCATCATCATCATCATCATCAGCCAGAAGACGTCCACTGCTGAACGAAGGCCTCCCTCAAGGGGGGTTTGCCATAATCCCCACGCTTGGCAGGCGGCTTGGGGATCGCAGTGGCTCACCGATTAGTGAGAGGACGCTGCTGCCCGTCCTCCGATGTCTGGCCGCAGTTTTAAGACATACCCGGGTCAATTTGACTCCATGCTACTACTAAAGTAGCATGGAATCTGGAACTGTACCCGGTAGATTAAGGTAATAGGCTCGGTCCCTATTACGTGCAATAACGGCATTGGCGAAATGTTAGTGTAAAATATTACATCTATGCCTTACCCTTCAGGGAATACAGGCGTGATGCTATGTTATGTTATGTTATGAGAAGCCTAAAAAACATGGGTAAGTATTTATTGAATGAGATTGGTATATTCAACAGATTTATAAATGTGCCTAAATCTATCTTAGCTATATTTTTCTAGAAACTGTTATTGACCAATCAGTTTGCTCAGAAGTAAATAACACTTTCGTTCTTCTGATTGATTTTATATAATAAAAACAAATTCAGCCGATTACTGTCCACTGCTGGGCAAGGGCCTCTTCTCAGATTGGGAAGGGTAAGGCCTTAGTCCACCACGCTGGCCTGGTGCGGGTTGGCGGACTACACACACCAACAAGAACTTTATGAAGCCCTCCCAGGTGTGCAAGTTTCCTCACGATGTTATCCTTCACCGTTAACGCAAATGATAATCAAATTCTGATCCGCACATGATTCCGAAAAGTCAGAGGTGTGGGCTGGGTTTGAACTCGAACCCTCTCGCATGGAAGGCAAGCGTTCAACCACTAGACTATCACTGCTATTAGGATTTTGTCTATATAAATAAAAATGAATCGCCAAATGTGTTGCTAATCACTTCAAGACGGCTGCACCTATTTGGCTTATTCTTTTTTGTTGTGTTTGTAATTGTCAGAACAAGGTTTGTATGAACGATTTTTTTTTTTTGGAAAATCCATATCCGGAATAGTTGGAAATATAGATGGTATTTATGTATTAAAATCTCAATAAAAAAATGTGACGTCCAGATTGACAGTTCTGCTGTCACATGAATTGCACCCGTGCCAAGCCGGGGCGGGTCTCTAGTATAAAATAAATAAATAATATACGCTGCCGAATTTATGGATATGTTATTTTTGTATCCATGTCGTAAATAATATATTACCTACTTATTAAGCACAGCTTTAATATAAAATACGGTAGAGCACAGTATTAAGAACATCAATAATTGAGTAAGTTATTAAGTGCAAAAGCTTAAGGAGTTAAGTAAATAAGTTGTTTTATATTTTTTCTTTTCTGCTTAAGCTATTACAGTGTTATGAAGCAGATTTTAATTTATGGGCAGTTTTTTAAAACGTTTTTTGCGATTCAAGACTACAAAACGTTTTATTTTTTCAAACGTTTTCAACTAAAACGAATTGGTCTGGGCTGCTTTTAGTATTTATTTTTATAGAGCCAGTTCCCGTCAAAGGACGGGTGACGATTGAAATAGTACCCATACTAATCGCATTGACACTACTCAAAGTCGCCCTTTAGATAGGCACTCAGAGTAAGTGGTGTAAATCTAAGGCTTTTACTAGCGTGATTACCTACATATAAATTATACATATAGTATTATAGTGATATAAATACATATATAGGAGTAAAGTTCCAAAATGTGCAAGAATTTCATAGAAAGAAGAAAGAAAATACGTATATAATGTTTATTTGGCCTAAACTTAAGGCACACAATAATCTATCTATCTATACACATATACATATATAAAAATAAATGTGTGTTTGTATATTCCCATGGACTCCAAAATGGCTGGAGCGATTTTAATGATTTTTTTAGATAATCTTCGGATGAGCCCAGCGGGTCATCTTGTGAGGTTTAGTAGCGATCGGATCAACGAAAATTTCTTTTTGGCTTTTTGGCAATAGCTATAGATAATTAGTGCTAGACAAGAAAGGAATATTAATAACTACTCAGTTTTAGAGCGGCATTGTGTGCCTCATCATCTGCGTCAAATAAGCCTTTTATATTTATATATTTTTATTTCTATTTTAGCAAAATGCCAGACAATTAGTGTCTGACGGTGGTTTTCAACTGTACCTTTGTTAGTGAAGTGTTACAGATGTCATAAGGCTAAGACTAGGTACGGGTAGCCAAGACTAGGTGGCCTTACGTAATTCTCCCATATTTTGGTACTTTTTCCTATAGTTATTGAATATCTATTGCATCTTGTCTACGCCCTCTGGTTAACATCATTTTCAGCGTTAATTTTTACATCCATTTAATGAACTTTTCTAGCTTAACAAAATACTTGAATACTTACTAAATACCACATGTGAGGCCACTTGGGGTCGTTCAGTTGGAACTTGGAGTCGGCAGCTCTTGGCCGTCCCTTCACCCGTGACGGTTGGAGCTCTCGCTTTGAGTTGGCGTCGCGCTTCGACGCGGCTGACGGCGCGGGCGCATCTGATGACGTCGTTTCAGCTAGGACAAAAAAATTAAAGTCACGACAATTGTTCGGTTGGTTGGAGTGAGATACTCTGATAAATCTTTGGTAGTGTCTCACAGAAAACTGAACTATTTTAAGAGCGAATTCTTGCTTGCCAAAACACACATATAAGTTAAACAGAAACTCGAGCGAATTAAAAAATATCCCTTCACTATCATCCTTGAATACTCCACCCATCAAATTTCTGTCGAACATTTGCCTCTTACAGTACTTTAATCTTTTACACCTTTAGTTGCAGCGAATAGCTTGTTGTGATACCTTTGGGTTTGCCCAAGCGGCCGGCGATTACATTTGCAGCGAGTTTTCGTTCCGTGTGACGCGAGCTTAACTCTCTTTAAACTGGCCTCACCTGTAGAATGATAGTCCTGTATAATTTGAAAGTCCCTCTTCTTCCTGGAGAGCGCTTGTTGCTGCTTCGCCCATCGCACACGGTTGTCGCCTTCCAGCTTGCCATGGTGATCGTGTGACGGTGTGATCGACCGGCGTGCAATCGAGTGGTGGTGAAAATGGTAGTGGTTGTCGAATATCTGTGGAAGAAAGAAAATACCTGTTAGGTAATCTCAAATTTAAAATTATGGACTAAGGTTAAAAGATTTACAGAATTTGTAGTTACAAGTCAAGTTATAAACTGCATTATTTTGATAGAATCTAATAAATAAAATTGTATTCATACAAGCAGTATTTACAGTAAATTGTAAATGAGGCTTAACGTCCAACACAATTAAAAGATTGTAGGTAAAAACCTCTTTATACTATATTACACAGACACACGAGAAATAGAACCATTTATTCAGCTCGTCGTTCATTCCAATGCTGAAATTAGAGATAGTGTTTTTCTCCATTAGATGGATAATAAACTTAATGAACAATTTAAGTTAATTTGCAAGCTTAATTTTAATAATAACCCAATTTTAATTCAAAGTGCAGAGCGAAATATTTATGAAAGCGCCCAAGCACCCAAGTACGTGACCACTCTCAAAATTAACTTTGTTTATTTAATTCTTTAACAAAACTACCCGACTTTATGGTGCAATACTTTCAGTAGATATGTTTGATAAGATATTTTTTAAATTTAATAATGATTTGTCTAAAAATAAAAAATAAACTGTTTGAAAAATAATAAAATATTTATTAGATACAGCTAAGGCATCTTAGAAATAAGTTTCTTGTAAATAAGTTCTGTTCTAATTAAGAACGTATATATTTTATTTCTGTTAACTTCCTTTCCAATAATGGTCTAGAGAGTTACGCGTAGATCAATTAAACATGAAATGTATCTGGTTGGACGGGTTGATAACAAATTCAATAATGGAATACCGACACTGAAATTATTGACTTTTAATAGCGATATCGATGCTAACGCGACCATTCATTCTCTTTTTATGAACGAAACATGGCCACAGACCAATGGGTACACATTCCTTTTACAAATTTATACACATTTTTTATCTCAAATTCCTATAACTTTTAATTACAGATTTTAATTGCAACATCAATAAAATTCAATCATGTAACATTTATTATTTCTCAAATGTCAAATTGATAAAAAGTCGATCTAATTTAAATGGCAAAACATATATTTTCATTTTGAATTAGAAATATTTTTCCTTAGCAACGGTAGCTTTAAAAGTCCTTCAGTTCAGACTAATGATGTTAATTTACAGTTCAATAGAACTGAGTTCAGTCGACAGTATTTGAAATGTGTTTTGAAATAACCCAAGCTTGAAGTGACTAGTGACCCGGCGCGTGTACTCGTGCATAGTAATAGTTGTATGGAATGCGAGCTCGACACCAGTGCGAATCTAAAAATCCCAAACAAAGAGAAAATATACATGGAATTCTGAGATATACCTGTATTAAAATTCTTGAACCAAAAACTTTTTCGTTTTGGGCCACCAGAACAACATAGCGATAACGTATAAAAAAATAGTTTTTATGCTGTGATTCTATATTTATGTTCATTTAAAAGAAATTTCAGTGCTAAAACCATTCCAAGCTGTAATAAATATAGTGAAACATTAATATAAAAATTCTCTCAGTTTCAATACAATTTATAATGTTTCCCATATTTCAGTTTTTCGCCTTGGCATATAAAATTTATGAAAAGACGTTCACAGTCTCTAGAGTATGAGTGGCCTGTTAAATGAAAAAAGAACTCGACGTCGGGGCACTATTTGTCTAGTTTAAAATTTCTTGTAATTCTTGTGTGTTTTATACAAGTTATATTTACGCATCTCAACACTTTTCGATGTGAAGAAACGTTTTAACTTGTGTTTGCTTCAAGATCTAGGTTTGTAATAAAATTTTTGGCAAAGCTGTCGCTCCACATTACGGTTGCTGAAATTTTCATATAACTGCCATCTCCGCATTGCGGTGTCGTACGGATATGTTATTTGAATTTTATTACATAATTTCGAATAATTCACGATGATATTTATTTCGAATTACGAGTGTAAGTACGTGCGTAAATATTTAATTACGATCGTAACGTTTTCATGAGCGATATAAATAAATGATTTGGAAGTTATTTATTTGTTGCCGATATCAATTCATTTTATCACTTCAAGTTAGAATATAACAGTCCTAAGTATTTGGCGCGTTTCAGCGTTCTATTTAAAACGGAATTGGGGAAAACCGTCCAGCCTGAACATTCAGCTTTATTTGATTATTCAATTAATTTTAAAGTTTATTTTGCTCTAGTGGCGCGTTGGCTTTTTTCCACTGGGCCCCTGCGGGATAGATACGAGGCCATCCTGAGAGGCTATAAATATTTTTGGCATGCGAATGGGTTTTAGCGCAGTAACCTTTTTCGCGGAAAATAAAATATTAGAAAGCAGATAAAAGCTGAGTTTTGGTGAGTTGAAACAGTTTTATTTTAATTAAGGTGCGCGAACTGCGTAACCAAACGTGAATATGGAGACGAATTATTTTTCACTGTGAATGGAAGTTTATTTTTCTTTTTCCAAGAACTTAGATTTTTTATTACAACTATGTATATTGAGTAGATACCTACACAGCTTTTAATTAAAAAAAACTTAAAGCTAAGTCACTCCTAAATAAATACTGGTAAAGAAAGTAATATCCCAAAGATATTTAGTTTTTAACGTCCTTTGCATGCTAAAAGAGTCGCTCTGCAAACTACTTTCATTTATGGAGTTTTTTTTTTGTTTCTGTACACGATTCATTTTGAAGCAGTCTTTACGGTCAACGAGACAGCGGCGTAAAGCCGGGAATCCTGCCTAAGAGCCGCCGCGGGCGCCGCGCTTTCCGTATTTATGAACTCACGTGGAAAAAGGGATTTCATGGAGCCAAGCCGATACAATATGCAGCCAGTCGAGCTCCAGTGTCTTACTTCGAAATTTGGTAGATTACCGGCTTTTAACAAAGGATTTCATGCGTCAAACGTGCCTGCCCTGGCTTGGTGGTTGCCGCTAATTAAATCTGTTGTGTTCAAAGATTTTAATGCCGATCGTAGTGAAATTAATTAATGGAATAAATGTATAAGTTTTTTTTTTTCAAATATATAATAAACTGACTTTCATTCTTCCATCTGAACGTGTATATCAATGCAGGATAGATACTCTCGACTACTGGAAACGTGACTCCAAAAATGCTTTTAGTGGCAGTAAAAATCACATCGAAATCCGGATAGTTTTCTGTTTTCTGTGTTTACCCGCGTAAATTATTTATTTTACGCGTGCAAAACCGCGGCAAAGCCAGTGTAAGCTATTAAAATGTCTTTTTTTAATCGGTTACTCATTGGTAGGTAATATTTTCCAATAAATTGGAGTTTGGTTCTGAATACCGTGAAATTACATAGAAAAACCCTTAAAACTTATTACATAGAATAATGGGACGGCGTTATTCGCATATTTTCAAGGAAAAAATGGGTTGCTTCGAGTCAATGCACATCGTCCTTAGAAACCGTTCCGCCCTAAGGAAGGATCGTGACCTGCGCCGACTTAGCGGGGGAGTGGTGACAAATGACGCGGACACCTTTGTGTGCGATATTTATCCTTCAATCTTATACTTTAGGCGGAAAATTGCCTATAATATACTAATACTTTGACGGCACTAAAGTGAAGCAATTTCTAATCGTTCAAAAACATTGAAGATAAAATGTTGATGCTAAGGAATTCTAAGCTTTATATGTATTCTATAAAAGATACTATTTACTTAAACGTTTAAAACCATATAGCGTTATTTAATTATTGAATTAATATTTTGAGGAGACCATTAAGACCAATTAGATTAACATTTAAACAAATAGCTATCAAAACCACAGCTCTCGACATAAAAAATACGACTATTACTATTTTACACGTAAAAATGGAATAATATAAAATAACAAACAAAACTGCCTAACACAAGAAAATTTTGCCGAGCGCCTCTCTACCGTTTATTTAAATTTTCATAGGTGTATACACCCACTGTTGTCTACGAGAAAAATACTTGGTCTTTTAATACACATTCTATGTCCTTTGGGGTTAAGAAGTAACCTTTATTCGCGACTGTTCAAACTAAGTTTTCTTTTTATTTAAACTGTTGACACTAAGCTGCCTAAAGGCTTACCTAAAGAGTGTAGCGCAAGATTGCGAAAATACAAGTAATATTTATTCAGTGTAATACATTATTTTTATATAAAAATGTGGGCTCTTGGCTTAATTCTGATAGTGACAGAATAGGGATTATAAAGATAACAGCTGTCTCGAAGAATAAAGAATGATGTTAGTACTTTTTTTGCTATATTTTTTTTTCTTGTCATTCTTGCTTATGGATTAAACATTGAAATATATTTTTCATGAAAATCTAGCGACAGTGCAACTTTTTATACAAAAACAAATGCTAACAAACCATTTTTTGCCTATATTTCTGTGATGTTCGAACCAGTAGATTTAAAATCTGCAATTGTTACGTCGATAACTATTCACAACGCAACTCACAGCGCTCTTTGGATTCGCGCGCCAAAAGCCTTTCACGAATTACATTCGTCATGTTCCATCCCTAATTTTTTTTTCAATCAGACCATTCTGCACTCAATTTTTTGTATCTTTTTTTCTGTTTTTTCAATTGCAATCGGGAACGTACAACCACAGGCTGCCACTCAGTCGTATTTTGGTTTTCGAACGCATCCTGTAAATTGGCAAATTCGAAGTAGATTTTTGTTTTTATTTTTAAAATAATCGAACTTGTATTTCGAGCTTAGCATTTTCTCAAATATCTTCCAGTCTACCCAAACATGGCTTAATATCAGTATTTTACATAAAATACAGTACGTAATACCGTATCTACTAAAAAACTTTACCTTTTATCTACTGGAAAACACTGTTGGTAAGCGTCCATAGGGGAATATTAGGTTTCTTGTTTGAAAGTAACAAGCGTCTCGAAAGTACTTTGTATGGATGAAGTGAGTAGGTTTCTAGCAATCACATTTACAACAGTCTAGTTGTTTTAAGAGCGCCCAACACAACTTTAAGACCACATTTACACAAACTGGAAAACTTGGAACACGAGGTTTGGCTTTGCATAACCTGCGATTGTTAACCAGATTAGTTTTGCTGGGTTGGTGTCTTGCCGACCATTATTTGTTACGACAACTGGTGCATCTGTTGAAAATAATGAAACAGACTCCTGATAGCGCTCCTGGAATACGATGAGTAGGTAAAACTGGCCATAAAAGAATATTTCAGAATTATTTGTCCTTTAAAAAACAAGACGGTGCCCTCCATAAGAATAATTCCTATATCGTAAGTGCGTTTATATACATAAATATTCACACACACAAAAACTCAGAGCCGCAACAACTATCTGTAGGACATACATATTTTGTTCTGTGCGAAAATCGAACCCGCGTCTCGTAGCCCAACAGTTGATTGCTCAACGTATGAATGTATATTGTAAATTTATGTAGTCACCCAAAGTGGGAGAGTTTTCTTCGACCTCCATCGTAGTAACAAACCAAAAAATGTATAAAAACAATGTGTGCGCGTATTTGAGTGAACCTTCATCAAAAATGTTCGCTCATTGTTTTCATAAATTTTTGGCTTGACAGAAAAACTACGGTCAAGTTCTAAGAATACTCGCACTAGGGGTACAGAAGACTAGTAAGAAAGATAGTCCAAGTAAACATTCTAATAAAAAACAAAGTACTTATGGAGGAACGAGGTAGAGTGTTCCTCCATTGAAAAGACCTCCGACCAGACTAGTCTGGCGGGCCGATACCTAACGGTTGCCATCAGACATTTGTATAAGTATTAGAATCGTTGTGAACTCTGCTCTAGGGCGATTCAGGATTTTCTGGTGTCGCTTCACTCCGGTACTTTTTCCTATGATGCGAGTAGTCCCTACATATGAAGGGGTCAGGGTAAAAACAGCTTTTGTCACATAATAAAGAAACTGAGATATTGCCAATTGAAAATCATAAAAAAATAGTATTATTTAAACCTGCCACTTACTGTTTAATTGAATGGAATATATGTTTTGTTATTCAATTAATTATTACTAACACTAGTTTGTAAGCTCGCAATTGTACTAACAAATATATGTAATCGTAAGATGAACCTGAAATAAATGATTTATTATAATTATTATTAAAGCCAAATCAATAAGAAAACTATTTCATTTTGTGAATATGTTTATTGTCAATGTATTTTATTATGTTTTTTTTGTGCGTTTGAGTTTATGTTATAAACACTGTTTTTCCCCTGACCCCTTCATATTGATTTCGATATCTTTCAAACTTTTCATAGAAGTTTATAATACGTTTAATATTTGCAAGCGCGAGTGGTGAACGAGAGTCGAGCGAAGTGTTACTGGGTTTCTCTGTTAGAAAATTCTGAGTAGTAGCCTCGAGTTTGGAATTGTGCCCGGTAGATGGCAATAGCTGAGTTCCCTATTACATGGTTCTTAAGAATGGTGAAATTTGGGTGTACGATAGTTGGTACACCTCTGCCTAACCATTTAGGTAATACAGACATGATGCTGTGTTATATTTTCATAGAACCTCCACAGCTTATAAAAACACAATCCAAGCTAGGTTTCGACTGCATTCGTGTATATGACAAGTTCACGATGTCAATTTCCGTACATGCCCGTTTCAGTGACGTCTGCTTTGGGCCAGATGAAGCTACACGTACCTATGCGTACCTGTGCGCTATGCAGGTACACCCAAATATGAGCTCATTTCTATTTCGTTCGTAAATGGAATTTGAGTTAGAATTTCTAAACGAATCGCGGATTCTGATTACTTTTAAAGTTGAATTCCCAGGTCGCATAAAAAGTAATTGGGTGTTTCTATTTAAATTAAAAAATCTTAGTAGGTACAGTTTGGGATCGATTCTGATAAAGGTTTAGGTTTATCGTTTTGAGAGGTTCATAACAATACTATCAATATGTAGTATACAGTACCAACCACTAACATTATACACTAGGTACCTAGGTAGCAGACTATTTGTTTAAAACCAAATATGTAGGTACATAAGGTTTATATTTAAATAAAATTATCCACGGTAAGCTTTTATCCTTTCGAGGTGTGAAAATAATAAATCAACTCTAGGGTGATCAACAACTTATTTAAGCTCCCACTTTTTACGAAATAAATAGAATAATTTTAAGTTTTTTACTTCATACTAATTGTTAGAATCCCTCAGGAAACACAGGATATTACAGAGGCGTTGCAGAGATCAATCGCCTCATTGGTGTTGTGGTTTGAACCGCGGTTGCTGAGCGTGATGAGTTCGAACTCCGGTTTTGTCTAAGCGTTATTAAGATTCAACTCTTTAAAATTTTCAGTAGAGGCCGAAACTGTATGCTCACCACCTATTTCTTGGAACAAGGGCATCGGTAAAATGTGGCTGTACAATAGTAAACCTCTGCTTAACCCCTCGAGGAATACGGGCGTGATGTTTTGGTATACGTATTTTTTGTTTTGTAGCAAAAAACGTATACAATAGTATCCTTTATAAGAAGTACCTTGCAAGATCTGAATTGGGTCTGGTTGTTTATGTATGAATGAATATTTGTGTTTGTAAACGCACCCACGATACTAACAGGAATTATTTCTAGAGTGGGGAAAAGTTTTTTTAAAGAAAGAATAAAAAGAAACTATGGAACTGAGGTTGCATTACTCATAAATAACTTAAACCTAACTTACTAAACATTGCAAGGCTTTCCGATATGAGTTGCACATTGCTCTGTAAATTCTGCTTGAACTTTTAGAAGAATAGCTGATGCATTCTGAAGTTTTTAGTGTACATACTTTTAAATTTACGTTTTTATTTTAGTATTTAGTTAAGAAAGAATAGATAGGGTAATAGGATTTTTATTTTAGTATATAATACTCATGATTTGTTAAATATTAAACTTTAATTATTATAGTTATTGCACTTAATTATCTTCAGCCTCAGTAACCCATATCTTTGATTGATCTCGCCATTACTCAAATACCAAAAGTAGAAAAATCCAAAAAGAAATACAAAACTCGCCTAAAAGGTTTCAGGAAACGTACAGAAAATGAAAAACCTTCGCTTCAAAGTCAAAAAATAAACCGAAACGAGTACATAATCTTGTTTAACGGTTCCCTGTGCAGGTAGCGTGCGTCCCGTTTCCATGGCAACGGGTAGCCTCCACGAAAATGGATCTGCGGGTCTCCCTTCCACCGTAACATTAAATATCCAGCCCTCAAACTTCTGTAGCGCGTAAAATAAAAGGCGAACCGAACCGCTGTTAGTTATTAACGTCCGACAAAAGCGGGGGTAGTGTAAAAACTTTACTATGGAACTAGCGTGTACTCATTTATTTATTCGTTCGGAAAGTTAGAAGTTCTAACATGGATGCTTGTGTTCTCATAACGTGTGGCCGTTAGTATCAAAACTAAAATATATGGTTATTACACTCGTCTACTGCCTCATTTATTAAAAAAGTTAGTCTCTGGCAAACTTTAAGTTTTAAATCACTATAGGTTTATCTTCTATTAACTTTGGGAACTACTAAGTTATTATTATATTTTCACCGAGTTAACTCGTTCAGAGAATAAAGTTAGCAAGCCGAAGAAGTATAAGCTCTCTGTCTGGTAACAGCTAACTTGCAAGTTGTGACTTGTAAAAATACCTACTGATTTTAAAAACAGTCACGTACGAAATGAAGTAGAGTAAGAATTGTTCGGTATCACAGTTTTAATAAAGTTAGTACTAGTCTTTTTCTAGAAACAGAAGCATTTTTTCCTTGCATTTACATAATGTAGCATCACGCCTGTGTTCCCTGAACGGTTAGGTAGAGATATATTATACAAATAAATTTCAGCCCTACCGTTATTAAGTTCCATATAATAGGGGGCCAGCATACCTATCTTATCAATACTTCGAAACTCCAGCCTCCTATTGATTTTCTACCAGAAAATTAATACTTTGCATGACTCGGGAGTTTAACCTAGGATTTCACGCGTAGCAGCTACGACCCCATGAGGCAGATGTCCTAGAATTTATAGAGAAATAAAGATCTTCAGACATGAATAAACACACATTAAGTCCATATAGTTAAGGATCACACATAAGGTTCCTTATTCCATCACTCATTTCTACACCTCCACAAAATAAAGTAGAAAAAATGTATAATATTACTTAGACACGATTCATTAATACTAATAAGAAACAAATATCTGTGTGTTCTACCAAACCACAAACAAAGGCAATATCATTTGTTTATTTCGAACGCTCTTAAAGAATAAGGCTCAACGATATTGCGTCTCCCAAATATCACGGGTATACTGCCTCTTTTTCCAATAATGTTACGGAACACTAAAAAAGGAAAATGGCCGGAAATAACAGTCGCGCCGGTTGGCATGACGACAAGCCCAAAGTTATAACGCAAACAATGTTATGACTGCTGGAAATTAAAATTGTATTTACAGACAACCTTTGCCGCATATTTTATACATAGATCTAAGACATACTCGTTGGTATTTTCACTCAGAAAGAGTGTTGAATTTTTTGAAAGAACATTTCTCTTCGGTATAGCTAAAAACTCACTCAGGGAAGAACCATCTTGATACTTTATCCATTCCACGCAGCCGACTGACCGTAATCATCATAAATTAAACAGAATCACTTTGACCAAAGACTGCCTCTGGCCGACAAAATAAAATTTCACGATTTCGATTTTATCTGAAAAGTATGTTTTTAAAAAGTTCGTTCCTTGCGTTTTTTTTTTGTCTCAATTGGTGTCTATGGTTCTGTTGTTTTTTTTTTTATATAAATATTGGCATAGGAATCCGCTTTCAGCCTTTTTACCTATTACTTTTTATTGGCGCGTGCTCGTAGTTCAATAAGATATTCTTAATTCAAATGTTTTAAAATAAATTTTACAATGCATTGTCAATTACCACTTTACTGTTTACCTACTTACGATTAATAAGATAGTTTTTAAAGTAATTGTTAAGTTACTGTTCCTTCAAGCATTTTATTATAATCTTTTCTTCTAAAAATAATAACCGGTTGACTAACAAAAATATCAAAATACGAATATTATATTCAAACAACCTCAACAACAGAATTCATAAGCATAGAGCCTTAATATTTTCCGCACAATATCGCCGTAGCGAGTCAAGGAGCTTATGTGTGTAACAACGCGTTTTAGCTTTCGAGAGGGAGAATTTGCTCTGCCTATTTACACCATAAATAATCACATTTCGTTGGCAACAAATATTACTCTGCTGATGAAATATAGTCATTTGTAAGAATTTGGTCACAGTCACTATAAAATAAAAACAATCAAATTTTATAGCTATGTTTAACAATAATTTAATTACGCAGCGTCAATTGAATTGCAATTAATGACGCAGGTGTGTATCCTGTTAGGTTAGGTTATATTGCATGATAGGGTTAAGCTAGGCCAAATACCTTTGTATAATATTATGATCTTTGACTTAGTGAACATTATTACCCTGAGGCTTTTTAGCCATAAATTTTACGAATGGCGCAAATAACTTGTTGCTTTCATTACCCTATGGCCTAAGCCTGCAAGAATAGAAGGCCAATATAAATGCCAGCTGCATTACAACATCAATTATTCTTTCGCCAGGACCAATGTTAGAATTCTCTTCCTTACAAACAACGTTCATTTTTCTCAGATTCTTTCATTATTATAAAAGAAACACAATGGAAGTTTTGCAATAAAATATGGCTGAGTTATTTCCTCTCGTGGGAGCATTCGATGCAGCCAGGTATTGATGTTAGAGTGGTTTCCACGGGAGTTTCAATTGATACCTGAAGTTAGAAAGCAGGACAAAAGATTCCAAGAATATTTATCGATAACTTCAACACTTGGCTTCGCTCAATTGAACCCAGTGTTGATGGTAAACTGTTTATTGAAAACCTCTTTAAATAAATAGTTTACAAATCTAAAACAGTTGAAGACTTATCAAAATAACTACGAACATATCGATATAAACACTGATAATAGAATCAGATTGATAAAAAAGACTCAAAATGATAATGATTAGAGTTTAAAGTCTAATAGCCTGATAAATGATGTACAATAACATGATTTAGCATCACACTTTTATTCCCGAAAGGGTTAGACAGCGCTGTACCTACCATTCCACTCCCACAAATTTCGCCGTTGTCGTTTTTAAGTGCCTATGGCATCTACCGGGCACAATTCTAAACTCTGGGCTACAACTAAGAAATTTCTCATAAAAAGACCAAATAAACCTTTACCAGGGAATCTAACTGACACACTCAGCAGTCGCGCTTGCAGCCACTAGACCAATAATAATCTACTTTAGGAGGGATACGCAAACCATATTTGCGATAAGCAAAAAAACTGCATAATTCTTTAATGAAAATATTTTTCACCGTCGTGTTAGGCAAGCATAAAGGAAAATCCCAGCTTTAATAATCGCACAAAGCATATTATAAGCACAAAGAGCTGAGAGCTAAAGATCCAATATCGACTTAATAAGCTTTCCTTCTCATCCATCCTGAATCCTCAAAAAATATAAAATGAAGCGCGGACGGAAACGTGAAGGCAAATTTTGCAGTCACATACATAATATATCTACCCAATCGTAAGAACCCGAGACGTAGGTAATGTATTTGTTAAGCTTACTTTAAAATTACCAGTAAATTGTTTAAGGAGTAACCAAAATTTTCCAAAAAGCCAAGTTGAAAATCAAATCTATGTAAATATATTAAGGCGTAAAATTGTTCATTATAATTTTCATCCGCAATATTACAATTCCCAATTCAGCAGTTTTCATAACAGTGTAACTAGAACACAATAACCTAAAAGGCTTTTGTAAATGCATAAAAGTAACCGTCGCGATACAATAGTCGGCTCCATCGCCGTTCAGACGGCACGGTCGCAGTCACTCGTGCCGATACACGAACTGATTTTAACGGCAACTGAAATTCATTGGAAATAAGATCGAAGCAAACGCAATGTAGTGAAAACGTGCGCTATTGTGGGAGGCGAGGCTTTTACGGCTGCAACCCCCTCCCTCACGTCTCGTCGTCCCCTCTCAACTGATCCCTCCCCGTTCTCAGCAGACGGCGTGGCGCTATGCTGTTGTAAGTACACTCCTTCAACTTGCATCGGCTTCTTAATCATCTTTAATTAACGACCGCACTTTTGTTAACTTTACTGTTTCTGGTTAACTTTGCGTTCTTACCCATAAGCATTGCTTTTACTTAGAATGGTAAAAGTTATGGGTACTTATCGTAAATTAAGAGAGATATTAACGTACATACTAAAGGATCCAGCAATTTATTTGTTGATAAAATTTATAGAATATAGCCACATTAATATGAATAAGTAGTCGAGTGACGACACTGAAAATAATTTAGTGACTATAAAAGGGATATAAAGATAGGAAGGTAAATATATCCACTTTATTACTACTGAGATGTTGATAAAATGCTTTCTAAGATATCATTCAAATACATCACAATATTACTCGTAAAAGTAATGTTTACTTTACGGTTCTCAGTTAAGATAAGAGTTACTTAATTCTGGCGTACATTACAAATGTTTCGACGTGACTTACTTTCTATGAATGGGACACCTTTTTATGTGTGGTAACTATATGTGGCACTAGTATAGAATAGGCCTCCCCTCTTTCCAATGGGTGTCGTAAAAGAGAACTATGCGATTATGTCAAGAGGGTGAGCAGCAGCATCAATCTTGAGTGCTAATAACAACTTATTATAATTTTCAATGAGTTGGATAATCTTTTCACTAGGGGATGAGCGACTCTAATAGTATATTATATAAATAAAAATCAATTGCCAAAAATGTATGTAAGCGCATAACTTCAGAACGGCTGCATCTATTTGGCTAATTTTTTATTTGTTGTGTTCGTAATAATGAGGACAAGGTTTGTATAAATAATATTTGGAATAATAATAATAATAAATAATTTTTGGAAATTCCATCGTAAAAGTCGGAAATTTGGATGGTATTTTTGTATGAAAATTTCATCAAAAAGTGTATTTGCACGGTTGCACTTATGCGAAGCCAGGGCGGGTCGCTAGTTTTAAATATTTCTTCTCGGTATATAGGAGAAGAATGCCGTACCATGATGTTATTAAAATTTTCAAGCAGATATGAATTATGAATGACATACCTACATACTTAAGTATCGTGTATTCCGAAGGGTTTGGCAGAGGGTATACAATCAATCAAACAAACAAAGAGGGTAATGTAGCGAACTTCTTGCTATCTGCCGAACGCATGTCCAAACTGCTGACAGTTTTTACCAGACACACTCAGAAAACTTTGCCTGACTCGGAGATCTAACCCAGGATCACACGCTCAACTGCCGCGTTTGTGGCTACTAGCCAATTTCATTTATTTTCCGTATTCATGATGCAAACAAGATGGAAACTAACTTTGCGTATACCAGAAACCGGATAAATCACGATTATAAAAATTAATTACGGACTTGCTAATAGGAACAGGATCAGATTCTTACGCATAACAGAGACAGGCAACAAGCTAGGAAACGCTAACATTCTGAAAACTATAGGTACTACATTTCATATAACAAAAGAAAAATAAGGCTCATTTTCGTCAGGAAATGTGCAGAAATAAACAACATGCTTATTTGTAAAGGATTCGACACAGTATAATGCTTTTATGAACCTTAACGGTCGATCAAGATAAGCTGAAACTCTACTTGAAGAAATGGTTCAAAAGATATTCGCGCCGAGTTGAGCCACTTTTGTGTTTATTATTTTAAATGGAGTACACTCGTAAAATGGTAACTCATTAAAGAAGCAAGATAATGGAAAATGTATGAAAACAGTCTAGTAGCTAGAGGCATTTTAGTATCACAGATTTAATTTTGAGTTGCGGTTGGTATCAGTTTACAGTGTAAACAAATGCTTTCCAACAAGAATTGTAGACTAATTAACGTAAAGAAAACTTCAGTTAATACTTTACTATGTTTTCATTTTGTCATGAAAACTTAGTTCGGTTGTTAAGAGAAACTTTGGTTTCATAATCATAAAGATTTACTTTTAAGGGCTCATTCCGTGGATCCCGTGTCGAAATACCACAAAGAGAGCATGAAATATGATTAACACAACCTTCCGTGATCTTTGTCGTATATGTCAATGCTCTTCCTCTTGTTTTTATCATCGTGCTGAACCCTTCATGGGCTCCGTCTGAGGGGGGAGGGTAGCTCCTACCGGCTAAACTCAACACGGTTGTCTCAAAACCATATAGTGTGCGTCGGATTCTCTTCCATCAGTATTAAAAAAAATTAAGCATTCTTTATTTAATATTTATCTTTAAAGACACAAACACAATATCACTCATCAGGTGATGTTGTGAGTAGCAAGCTTATCTGGTATAAAAAAGTCAATGACCCGAAATGCACCGTGTAACAATTCCAAATATTGCAAGTAATAAATCATGCGTGGAATTTAATGCTATCGCTAATTAAGCCCAGTTTGCACAAGATAAGGCACTCTTGCGCAAGACTTCCGTACAGGTAAAATCCCTTTAAATCCGCAAGATGAATGCAGGGCGAGATGTACGTTTTGACGAGCTTATCTTAGACGTGACGGATATTAAATGGCTTAATATTCCATGTAGCTATTATACGCCTAACTCCACGCGCCATTAATATTGTTGTTTTTAATTTTAATCTGTATAAGATGATGAGCTCGTGTAGAGTGTAATTAATGGGAATGAGTTAACATTTGGGGGCTCAATCTCTGTTTATACTAAAACACTGTTTATTATAAAAGTGGGTTTGTATGATAACAATTAAATAATTGCAATCTTTTACATTTTAAGTGAGTATAATCGAATATTGGATCGGTGATATTTAAATTATTGGTTTCAAAGTAAAACTGGTTCAGATAACAATGTTTAGTCTGACGGAAAAGAGGCTGTATTTGTTGGCTTGTGAAATAAAACAGTCAAGATAAAGTAAACAGGCAATAGATGGACGTTGATATCATAGACTAAATTTCGTACCTACGCCTACATAATAAAAGTAAAGCGTTATTTAAGTATTTAAAAAAACTGTTTTAGAATTCAAATGTGGTATTCTCAGAATGAAAAGAATCAGAAATAAAAAAAAGTATTTTATTTAAATTTTCTTCTATAGGTTCCAGAAAATAAACTTGACTAGACCAAAATACACGACTCTTACTTTGGGAACTTTCTATTTAATTTACTCAGTGTAAATTCAGTGGTCGGCGACCTTTCAACGACGTTACAGGGACGTTAGCAAGGCTGCTGACTGCAGAACAGAAACATAAAACCTTCTCACAGAAGGTCAACTCTCATTTAATATTATTTTGCATCCCACTCCTGCATAAAAGAATCCTTGTTAAAGTAACGCAGTACCTGAGGTAGGTATAGATACAACTCGCTTGCTTGGCTTGCCAACCACAACACACTTGCTCAACACCACTTGCTCAGTCCGACTGCATTTACTTTTTTTATTTGAGTTTATCCAAACCAATAGCGGATATTGCGTAATCTCCACCAGCAATACCACGAGTCACGAATAAACTTTCCAAAAAAAAAAAAAAGTTAATCGTAGTGCTTTGCTGCAAACCGTCTTCGTGTAATCCCTTTACAACACCTTCAGTTAAACAGATGGTGAAAACCAAAAATCGTTATACCAATACTACCGAAAAATGCGACCATTTTTTTGAGTAAGCCTTCTGTACATATTTTTGTTATTCAGGACACCAGTTACTATATTAACACGGTGCATATTCCGGGAGCAACATTTTCCTTTATGAAAACACGGTCCATAGATTCAGTGTTTACTAGAAGTTCCATGCAAACAAATAGCACCGTCCCAGCCTTTGAGCGTAATATTTTTCTCTCAATGCACTGCACTGTCTGCAAATTCTGTTTGCACGGCAAATAATACAGTTTGCTTTTAGGACGCCTATATTAACGGGTATACAAGACTGTTTTGAACATATAACTGAAACTGCTGTAAATTCACTGACTGGTCTAGTGGTCGCAATTACGACTGCTAAGCGTGAAACCCTGGGTTCGGTTCCCAGGTCCGGCAAAGTGTTATTGGTTCTTTTTTTGTATAAAAATTCTCAGTAGCAGCACGGAGTCTGGAACTGTGCTCGGTAGATGGTAGTTTGCTATTACATGAGACTCAATAACCTCTGCCTTACTCTTCGGAGCGTACAGGCGTGATGCTTGCGTATGCGTATGTTATTGCTTTGAATTGACGGCACGGTTGACGCAGTGCCTGAGTGATTGTCTCTCTGTTCTAGTTTGTTGCGGGTTCAATATTGCACAGAATAAATATTTGTTAACGATACAGATATGGGTGTCTGTTCTTGTCAGATTTGTGTCAGTGAATGCACACATATAAACATGTTAAATTGGAATATAATAACATTTGAGTTTAAGCCATAACGGAAGAGCAAACATTTTTGATTACTATCATAACACCACGCCTGAATTTTCCGAAGGATTTTGTACACCCACATTTCAACGATGCCGTTAATAAGTCCCATACAATAGAGGGCGAGCCTATTTCCATGTACCGGACATAATGCCAAACTCCGGGCTGATACTGAGAATTTTCTAACATAAAAACCCATGTTGTATTATATGAATATGATTGAGTTCAATATACTTCTAGAACATAAGTACTAATATTATTAGTAACTTGTCTCTTCCAGCTCCCGTTAGATGGCGTCGTATTTATATTTTAGCACCTCGGTCACATGCGCGTGTCCAGTTTGTTAGAAGTGTACCGCGTTAGTTAGAACATACCGGTGGAAATGTACTGAAAACTTAAAGGTGTCATTTTACACCTAAAGGGTTCTTTTATGCGTTTGCACGTTACGATACGACAGCGATACGTGGTCGTTATTCTCTATGATAACGACGCTCGTATCATGCTTAGTCCTGGCACTTTTAAACGTGATGAGCCAAGTCATTGTCATACCCAATTAAGTTCCTGGACATTACGTTATGAAGTGGGGTCGTACCATGCCATATTATGATTGTGATTTTAAAATAGCCCAATGCCCCACTAAATATACTCTCACTTGTAGTATATGAAACATTTTACCGCAAACAGAAACCTCTTCTTCTTATTCTTTACAAGAAAATTGCTTATTTTGTGGTGGAGACATTAGCTAGTCATCAAGATTCGTAAAGACGCTGGGCAGACGTTTCAGATGCAACAGAAAATCTTTTGCTTCAGTCGCCGTTAAACAGCGGATTCATGAATTAATCTTAGTTACTTTTTCGTGAACTACACGTATATAGTAATCGAGTAATCGTGGTATCTAAAAAACTAACTTAACATGGCTTTTTAATAAAATTAAAGACAATTTAACTTCACCCCGAACCATTTTCGAGCTAGACTTTATTTTGAAAAGACTAAATTAAAATGCAACTCTCTCGTATAATATATTTCACTCCTAACGGAAACCAGATAGGGTCCCGGTGGATGTTTTTGTCCGTGGAAGCTTGTGGTTACCGTTGCTTTTGTACAGAACAAAATTGGTTTGGAAATAAATCATTTCGGTAGAACAGATACAACTTTAGCAATGACCTTAAAAATAAAAGTTTTTTTTTTAAACAGTGCGCTTGATTTAATGTGTATGTAATATCTTAAAAAAAATAAACAAGTATTTATTATTTAAATGATTTTCCAAAAAATTCAATTTCATGATTATTTTCGGTGCACCCCGCCACCCGTGCATCCCACCCCCTCAGCGCTACCTTTGACATTATTAGGAAGATGTTACATCCATGATTTGTTTATTTTAAACTTGGATATATATATTTTTAATGTAGTACGTACAGGAATTTTAATGAATTATAAAAATAATTACAAAAATTTTTTTTTTTGCTCATGTTCCTTTTTTTATCGAGGTTTATTATTAAAAAATTGCAACCCGAAACCTTCATCACAAAATAAACATTAAAAGTCTATTTAACACTCCCAAAGTTAATAAAATTCTCGAACCTACTTCATTCATTTAAATGTGCACATAAAACATGAGAAAAACAAGCTGGTGTGGAATAACGGCCTCAAAATAAAACATCGTACATTTGTTACTTTAATAGGCATTCCCGTCTGTATAAAGGACGTACTAAATACTGTAAATTTACATGAAAAATTTGCGGAATGACGATAATTGGTCTCTCGGGACGATAATTAAGTTGTGACCGATAGACGGGCAGCAAATTGAAATGACAAATATCGATAAATAGGATGAACGAGTCTCGTTTTGTTAGCGATATATCATCTTGACAGGTGAAGGACCGATCCGTTATGACAACACCTTACAATGGGTTATTATGACGTATCTAAACGAAATGGTTAAAACCGTTTGTTTCTGAGATGTAGAAAATGTTGTTTTTTAAGGAAAAAAGCGTAATTATTGAGTATATCGACTGTGAACTGGCAACATGTCCTATCTCGATTGTATGAAGATTTAACTTGGTTATAACATTCTAAACTATTTCATACCCGGCAGCGCTGCAAAAAGCATATTTTACTTCAATCAAAATCAGACGCCAAAATCGAATTCATTTAATTTGTACTAACATCAACCACGTAGTGCATACAACGCGGTCGATGTTTCTCACAGTTTCTTCTTAATCCTGTAATGTTGTCAAAAATGAGATAGTACCAGTTGCCAGTTCACAGTCGATATACAGCACGTCCCGTGCTGAGATCCTTATCCCTTTGGCTACATCTACATTCATTCGGTTTATTTTCACGTAAATCTTCTTCTATACTATGTATAATATAATACATTTTTTTAGTCGTCCGTCTGTCTGACCACTGAAATTAGTGAGTCTCAGTAGCCTTACGGTTCAGCTTTTATCAAGCATGCGCTTACTATCACGTTATCGCTCATGTAATATTTTTTTTTTTTTGGAACGAATTTCCTTATCGCGCGTTGTGAAAGGGGGCTAGACGGAAAAAATTCTTACGAAAAGTTGTCACGACACTTTTTGGTCTGTCTCTCTCTCTCTTATAGAAAGCAAGCCAGATATTTTCATTTCTATTTCGCATTGAACAGTGTGGTGTCGCGACGATTATTTTTGTTGAGTGTATACAGGTTTTTTGTAAATAATAAATAATAAAAAATAATAATAATAATGAATCCTGACAGTGTTTCTGCACAAGTTCCGGATATTGCTGATGGAGTTAGGTAAGTAGAGATTATATACAGATAATAATAAATGCTTTTGTATTTTTAGCAAGTACGCACTATAACCTCTCTTTATTATTGTGAAATAAAATTTTATTACAATTCCTTCACTAAAAAGGAACTTCGTTCCATCCGGGTGTCCCTTGACACCTCTCAAGTTTTTCTTTTTTTCAAATTAAATTACTGGGAAGGTAAACGAGTAGTATACAAACCAAATTTTATAAATAAAGTTGTGGGAGATTGGTGCCTAAAATAAGACATAACATAACATAGTATCACGCTTGTATTCACCGAAGGTTTAGGCAGAGTTGTACTATTGTACACCCACATTTCTTCGATGCCGTTATTGAGTCCCATGTTATAGAGGGCGAGCCTATTGCCATCTACCGCGCACAATTCCAGACATCGTGCTGCTACTGAGAATGTCTATAGAGAAACACCCAGTAAAAATTTGCCGACCCGGGAATCGAACCCAGGACCTCACGCTCAGCAGTCGCGCTTGCGACCACTAGACCAATTAGACATACAAAGTAAAAGTAAACTAAGTAAAAGTTTTTTTTAAACCCGTAATTAAGGCCACCAGGTCCTTAACATAGCGCTCATGGAGCGGAGCAGTGCAAAACATGCTGTATTTTTAAACGTTGCCCCACACTTGGGTTTCACCTGTGTCGTTTGTACAGTTTATAAACATACATGTCACATGCACACACAGCCAGACCCGAAACAAGTATCTATAGATCATACAAATATTTGTTCCGTGCGGGAATCGAACCCGCTAGACTTAGTGCAGAAAGCTAATCACTTAGCCACTGCGCCAACCGCGTCGTCAATATACTATGTTCAATATCTATCTATTTCGCGAGCAATCGAAATCAACGTCGACAAAGTCACGAACACAGCTATCGGCAAATATATGGAACAACAATTATATTATGTACTAGCTGTGCCCGCGACTTCGTTCGCATGGATGTCGGAAATTAACAATGTACATATTTTTTAGTGAGATCAAATGCACTTAACCCCATTTTTTTCTAAAATAAAAGAATTTTTCTAAAATAAAAGTAGCCTAAGTTACTCCTTATTACATCAGCTACCTGCCAATAAAAGTCCCGTCAAAATCGGTCCAGCCATTTTAAAGATTAGCCTATACAAACAGACAGACAGACAGACAGACAGAGAGACGAAAATTGTAAAAAATGTTATTTTTGGTGTATGTACCGTATATATATTCATATGCATGTAGTAAAAAACGGTTATTTCAATATTACAAACAGACACTCCAATTTTATTTATATGTATAGATGCCAACGTGCGTAATAAAACAAGGATAATATTACTAGGTTTCCATCAACATAATAATTGAACAACACTATAATGACGTAACATAAATTGAGCCACATGTTTCACGGTAATTTCACTGTATCAAAAAGTCCCTTTACATTGGTATGGAAAGTAGTCAAGTATACTAGCTTACATTTAACTAATTTACTTTATCATTTTTGGAAGCGTAACCGTTCTGACTCCGGTCTTATAAACTCTTTCGTTTCGTTGCTCAGGGAGCTTTCCACTGAGGGCTCGTAGTCACGAGCGTACAGATTCACTGCCCGCTCTTACCGACCGGCCTTCGGAACGGCATGGATCGGTCAGTGTAACGCGGGATATTTTTCACACAGTGTCCTTCGCCTGTGCCTTTTAGTGTTCGTGGGCTTCGGCTTGGTCGAAATTAAAGTTCCAAAATGCAGCTGCCGAGGTAGAACACCAAGGTGAGTTTAGTCGATAAGACTCACGTCCGCCTTATGCAGAGGTTGGTTGATGAAGATTTTTACCATGTAAAAGAGAAAGTAAGAAAGCGTCTACATTACGCTAGTAATGATGTAGTATCTAAGAACTCTGCCATCCCTACTGAACTAGTTACTCTACCAATGTAAACACGTCATCAGCTAATAGGCAATATTTGTAGGTAATTTTGTAACATGAGCACGATATCTTAATAATTCAGTATATTTGACATAATATTTCTAAATCTGAACATTTTTGGTTTCATTACTATACAAATAATGGCGAGTTTTCCAACGGGCAGATACGTGATACTTTTTATAAAATAAGGTAGTGAGAGCTAACACTCACAGTGATGGAAATGCCATTAGCAAGGCTAATGAAAATCAAAATTAATTCTTGGGCATCCCAAATATTCCTTTGCGCGACTTTTGTAATTGATACGCGTTGTAACACTAGAGGAAATTATCTTGGAGAAGCTATTTCTGTAACAAGACTTTTATTCTTGGCTTAATAAAGAACAAAGATGAAGACAACTTTGATACCTTATTCCTGGAAGGTTTAGGCAGTGGTGTATTATTGAATATTGTGCCGCTATATTTCGCTGATGCTGTAATTAAGTCGCATAAAAAAGAGCCTATTGCTATGTACCGACCACAATTCCGAACTCAACCCAACCCAATGACTTTGGTCATTGGTCTAGTTGCTCCAGATACAGTTTTCAACCAAGCGCAACCGCTTCTGAGTTTGATACCCGAGACTGAAAGTGTTATTGGGTCTTTTGTTATGGAAATACAGTTCAGGCATGATGCTTGTATAGAATAGAAGAATAGAGTACGAGTATATCAAATTCAAGCACTTATAAAATGTTAAGACCCGCGCGTCGAGGCGCGAGGTTCCAAATAGTAGGTCCTATTGAGACAAACCGGCAAGAAAGTCCATGGAGACGGATAGTCTTTTACATAATATGTTGCAATAAGAGATACAATAATAATGTTATTTAATGTGCAAAAAAAAGAAAAGAAAATAAAAATGATATACAAATGTATATTACTGAAAGATTGCTTCTGGATAAGATAGCCATGGCAGTTACAAGCTGACCACTCCCCGCAGCCGCCACCGATCACGAGCATGACGCATGCGTCATCATCGCTCAGCTCAACCATTATGTAGGGAACTTAGAGACCACACCACACTACCCCGACATTAGCGAAACATTTTAATATGCTATGTGATGTTACAAAATGCGAAGCAATAGATAAAGCCAAAAGATTTTCTGTACTCGCAGAGATATTGATAGAGATGTAAATGTATTGTGTGGTTCTAGCTTACACACAGGCTTGTGAAACTTTATTTATTCTAGCTAGTGATATAGCGAAGAACTTTATTTATCCTAGCCAGTGATATAGAGGGGCGTAGGGGAGAGCGGGGCTGAAAGTGCCGATTTTGACAGATCCCTAGATAAATCGGGTAAGACGAATGCTACGGTTAATAGTTCTAGTCTATCTTAGGTAAAATTTAATCTAGATTTTGAATTTCTACCCAGTTTTTGTGTTTTTTGAACGGTTTTATATAGAGAATTATATTTTTAAACAGCGGTCGTAAGGCACTACTGACCCCACGTTGGGGCAAGTTGTGCCGCAGCTGAGGTTGGTTGTGCCGTTCATAATGTTTGGTCTTTTACACGGATTAAAATGGATATTGGAATAAAAAAACATAACATTGGATAGGTGTATATTCATTCGAAATTTAATTTATAAAAACATCAACATTTTATCAACTTTAGCAGTTTTTAAACTAAGCATCAGTGAAAAAAACAACAACCTGTTACTCTTCTTACTATCTAATACTGAAAGTATCTTCTACATTAATAATTTTTACTTAATTTTAATATAAATGAGATCTGTTAGACAGAGTTATTAAAAAATTACCTTTTACAGACTATGATACTAGGATTAATCAAATTTTCTCCCAATACTTAAGGTAACTGAGTTCAGCTAAATAATTATTATCTTATTAATCAGTCTCTCAAATTAGTTTACACAGTGAACCTACACTTAAAAAATCTTAAAACATTAGAAACTAAACTTATATACATGACATATACAAATGTTAAGCTTTCTTCATCATCCACACATTGCAAATGTGCTCAATTCTTACATACGCTGCATCATATCCATCTCCAAGCGCAGAATTAGAGTAAGAGTCACAGCATAGGATCCAGAACCATTCTCAACTATTCTCTTCATCTGTACTTTCATCATCCTTTTGGACGAACTTCTTTTGAAGGTCCTTGGTCTTCTTCCTTTTGTATTTAGTTCCTTTAGCATTTTTTCCTTTCGCATTTCCTTTACACTTCTCTGTGTGTGTTCTGTGTTTTACTTTCTTTATTTTTCTTTTTATTAGCCTGTTCTCCTGCTAAAGCATTTTTTCTGGAGTATCCGTCAAAACAGCTGACTTTCTTGTACGTCGTGTATTAACTCCAATTAATCGGGGAGGTGCTTTAGATAATGGTCTATTTAAGTCCGGCATCGTTACCTCCTTGAGAAGTGATACGATCAGCTGCTTGACAATGATAGCGAGGGATAAGCTCTGGACTGTACTGGTGTAACTCTAGTTGCTGATAACCTGATGGGGCGGGCTTATTTCCACAGTCTACATAGATTGATTGTTGAATACCTGAAGAACTCGTTTCATTTATACAGTCAACACTGCACTGGTGTTGCTGATGACCAGGCTGAATTATTGACGTCTCTTGTTCCTTAATAAAAACCAGTTTTAATTTATATCCAACCGGAGGTGTGAGTCCATTCTTTAGTTTCTTGACATACCGTTGTAGCGTTGTGTGATAAAATTTCTAATTCATGTACAGTGGTTTTAATTTACGCCCGTCCTTAATGACCGCTTCAGCAGCCCTTTGTAGAAGATCCTGGGAAGTAGTTCCCATTTGTGTTTTTCTCTTGTATGTTCTCATTCTATCAAACAAAACAATATAGGTTATTAAAAATTAGTTGGGGGTTGGTGGTGCCGCGGCACAATTGACCCCGATTGAAAGGAACTTTTTACCCCGTTTCAAAGACATTAACTTTTTATCATATGCCTAAAAAACATTCTGTACAAAGCGTTAAAATTGCATAGATTAATATTTCTGGATAAATTATAAACACATTAGTAAAACTCCCATATCCGTAACACCAAAAATAATTACTTGAGACCAAAAAGTATGAACGAAAAAATATTTACTCACGTGATGCTAGAGGATCATTACACACACTGCCAATAGGTCCGCGTCTCTGGCGCAACTAAAATGACCGCCGCATATGCGCTAGGTTGCCAAAGCGCCGGACATAATACGAACATATAGCTATCTCTATTTGTTTTTTAGATATTTGCATCGGAATAACTTACCCCCGGCACTTTTAACCCCGCTCTCCCCTACACCGAAGCCTGACGTGACAGCAGGACTTATTGCGACGCTCGACAGCCACTATTTTATAGCCGTGAAAAACGAACTGCTGTACATATCCTCCCCCTTAGACCACCACATCGAACGATAATTAATATTAATAATTAATTCTCAGTAATATTTTAATTAAATTATAATCTAGGTTAAAGGTCGAGGTCGGGAAATGTTAATGCCGAGCAATAATGGTATTAGTGCCACTATTAAATAGTGTACGAGGCTCTAGCACGCCATGAATTAAGTCCCTTTGATCTAGGTAGATAATCACGATCATTACTAGTTAGTGTCTATCAAATCACGCGACGTGTATTTATTAAACGGGAATGTTCAATGTGGTGCTTTTATTATCGCATTTATGTTAATGTGAGTGGTTTTCATTACTTGACATTTCGTGTATAGCGGCTTTTTTGGTGTAACTCGGAAGCATTTTGCTAGAGATATAGGCTGATCAAACACGACACACTGCAGACTGGTGACTGATTATTTAGATAATCATTAGATATTACTGTCCCACTAGTGAGCACAAATCTCCTCCCAGAATAAGAAGGGTTTCCACCTTAGTCCACCCCACTGACCTAGTGCGGATTCGCACACCGTAGGTGTTTCCACACCGTTAACTCAAATTCTGATCCGCTCAAGTATTCGAAAAGTCTGATGTGGATCTTGGATGTTGGATTAGAACTTAGACCTGAATGGAACCTAACCGTCTAACGGCCAAATATTTCACTTTATAAGAAACGCGTCAATTGGAAAAACAATCGAACGACGAAATGGTCATACAAAATTTATTAAAGAAATAGACAATAAAGACACATTTATCCATTTCTCCTAAATCCAATTTCATAATATCAAACCGTAAACCAAATTGTATGGATGAATAATCTCTAGAGAGATGCTGGCGTTTGTGTGAATTTGTTTGAAAACTAAGTACTTTATACTGAAACGTTAGCGATACGTACATGCATGCGCCACCACTCAATATCTAAAGAATTTTTATTTCAAAAGCCTTGGGAATTACTGCAAACATGCATCGAGTTAATGGAATAGCTAACGCGATACGTTTTCCTTTTCCATCTTTACATAAAATGGATAAGTCATAGTATATCTTAAACTGTATATAAGTTTCAGACCGTATGTTTGTATCAATGGCGTGCGGTTTATAAAAACAAAAAGACACTGCCTACCCTACATAATTCAGAGAAATATTTATTATAAGATATTTGAGATGGCAAATCCAATACATAATTATTTAGTCGACAAGACTACGTACCTATACCAACATGCAGGAGGTATTACTGGTAAGTAAGCTTTTAAAATTTTCTGCCTATCCTGTCTAAAAATTCTGTGCACGCTGCTGGTTTTGTATAGTCGGCAGTCGGACACCGGCGGCCGACAAACAATAGACTACTTTGCTTCTCTTGACGTGTTAAGTATCATTTACAATACTGCAGCTACATTGTTCACTTACAAGAGACGGAAAACATCGTGAGGAAACCAAGACACTTGAGAGGGTTTCATAGTGCTCGTTGGTGTGTGTAGTCCGTTATCAACCCGCCCAGCGTGGTAGACCAAAGCTTCTTATTCACATAAGAGCCCAGAGCCCAGCTGTACAACAGTAACGGGCTGATTGATTTATTATTAACAGTTTTAACCCAAAAGTCGACGAAACATTGAACGTCAAATGACTTCTGCGAAACGACAATGCGTACACATTCGTAGTTTCTCTGTACTAACTGTTCCTCCTTGCTTTAACGAGGGACTAAACACATAATGTAAATGAGCCGTAATATTGTCAGACGAACCCTACATAATAGGCTTTCGACGCCTTCGTGGAACTAAGTAATTGCAGCCACTTAGTTGCTCAGTACCAAGTTGTCTAGTTCGCGATAGAGGTGAGTTACACTGCGCTGCGCCGCGCAATTGCGCCAACTCACAACACTGCGCCGGATGAGACGACACACTTTTAAAAAGGAATTTATCTCACTCGTACAACGTTCGCTCCTGCAATTCAATAATGTATCATGTCGCAAATATTGAATTAAATGTGCTGACACATACTGCGCTTGAGTTTCAACGATAAGTAAAAAAATATTTCTGTGTCCCATCTCTAGTTCGCGATGTAGTTTAACTTCCATCGCCGAAAGTACAAGTGATCGACGAGGTACAAAGTAATATGCGTCTTATAAAACTTTATTAAACGATAGAGAGTAGTTAGCTGCAGTCAATTTATTTGTCAGACTAGCTTATTGTCAAGGAAGTACCAAAATATTGTATAACTTTTTGATCAAACAACAAATTGGATTTTCATGTTTGTTCGAATATCTTAAGCAAATAATGCTTTTGACTGACGGACACGTCTTAAATTTGCCAATAGTAATTATTGGGCCACAATTCCACTTTATCTGGGTCATCGAATCTTCTTATACGTCTTCCAAATCCGACCCTCTTCATTCGAATCAGACATCCAAGGATAATTTTTGCAAGGAACACACTTTCCCACTTATGTGAATTTTCGGTTGAGAAACTTTGAGCGTCTTACTTAAAGTAAGTGATTGTACAGAAACTGAACCACACATCGATACTGGATGTAGAAACAAAATTGTATTAGATACTTACGTTTGGCAGAATAAGTTTTAAGTTGGAAAGTAGTGCATGGTTTTGTGATATAAGCAGAATTTTATATGATGCCGTCTGTTTTAAGTGTATTGTCACATTTCGTCGTTTAGGTAACAAAACCGCGCAAGTAAAATTTGATAAGTTTCAGAAGAGACATAAAACTGACTTTATATCTTATGAAAAATTTGGTAAATGTATAATATAAAGAAAAATATAATATAATAGAATACCACACAATACAATAAACTTCATTGCACACCATATACGGAATATTTTTCTTAAGAAATAATCAGTTGTTTGTCCATTCTGAAAACTTATCAAATTTCACTTGCGCGCTATTATTACCTAAGTAACAATTTAGCGACATTAAAAGGTATTTTTAAGAGAAATAGGTATTGATTGAAAATCAAACACAAATACCCAGTTTGTATAATTTAGACATTCCAGACACAACTCTATGTAAAAGTCACCTATATTGTTTGGTGATGAATATAGGTAAAGGAACATTTATTTTAGAACTTAAAATGCTGGCTTGCCTTTTTTGCGAGCACGATTTACAAGTTTCACTCTCAAACAGTGTCCAATAAGTTATGCTCTCGGCCATGCGAAGCACGTCATTAAATATGCACGCCACTTGCACCTACTAGTGGATAAATATTGCTCGTCTGTTGCCACATCACCGGCTGGTACTAAGTATCACGTAAACATTTTCAATATTTGCTTTAAAATGTTAACTGTATTTTCGCCAGCACAATTTTCAAATATTAAAGGTACTCGATCAATTTCGTAAACACAACATTTTTTGAAGTTTAACGAAACAAATACACTTTTATAAAATTAAGGGAACGATTTTTTTTTTAATAAAAAATAAAATAAAAAATATTTTGTTTTTTTTTGGTAATTACACGTAATTCTTCTGTATTTGTAGTCACTACGTAACAGGTCTTTTTTTTTTAATTTAACACAATATGTTACCAATAAACTTTGACTTTACTGAACACAGCCAATCTCGCGTGGTAAACGCACCCAAATAGCGGCTGGCGTTAAAAATATTCGGCACGCACTTTTTGACATTTGGATGACAACGGTTTTCACTTGACCGGTCACTTTCGTCCTTACCCTGACTAAGGTAGGACGCATTTATATGTCAAAATTTGTTTAAGCTTTGACATGACGTGGGCAAATGGATGAAACATGCTTGTCAAAGGCCATTTTTTACTCTGGACTGGACTCAAAAATCACATATCACCCTTGAAAAAGGTACCCGTCAAAAAGCTTTTAGTTGATGCATAGATATTTTCAGCAGTATGTAACAATAACTGGGCAACTCTCTCATTCAGCATCACTTTGAAGAGAAACCTATATAGGTATTCGTATAGATTGATAACAAAATGACACACAGTTATACGTTTATTAATATTTAGCTGACATAAAAAGATCAAAGAAATCTGTTCTTGTTCCAGTTAAAAAAATAAACATCCATTATATTTTAATTATAGATATCGTATGAGGATTGAAGCAGACTTGTTGGTTAATCAGTTCGGCTGGTTTATTAAACCTGCTTAATTATCTTTTATGGTACATCCACTTAAAAACAACATAATGGTATCCTATTAACACAAAAAGGTAGAAACAAAGTCGGGTTTCTTGAACAACAAAAAGTGGACTCAATGAACCGTATCGTTAACCGAACCCACTCAGCCATTACTTCTTTACAAAATTTTGCGATGAGAGTTTTTAAGTTATAAAACAATTTACAACTCCAAACCATTAAGCCCATGTCACATTTTTTGTTTATTCGAACGGCCAACATAAAAACTCATTACGACTCCTGAATTAAAACGGTCGAGATGAATATCCGACTTTTTGCAATCATTATCATTACGTCTAAACTTAAATTTTGAAATATCGCTGTCTTACGTGAAGATAAATTCATAAGACGGCTTTACTCAAACGGGCACAATTGCTTAACTTTTTGACAAGTAAAGCGCTTGAAATTAACGTTGTGCTAAGTTTGAGCGAAGTTCGCTCGGATTGTTTGTGAATTCGCGATCCGCATGCGACGTGGCCTTGACAACAAAAAAACGAACACATTTTGTTCGAATTTCAAAGCTTTTATAATTCCAGTACTTGTCCATTGTTGTACTGCGTTCAGTAGGCAATCGCTTTTTGTATTCCTATGAGAAATGACCTTGTCAGCGGGTTCAAGCCTCTCATCCGTAACAATTTATTATAATTTCCTGTTTTTATAATGCCACAAGAGCCCAATCTTTAACAATCCCGAGGCAGAATAAATTTTGAAACATTCGGTATTACGTATCATAAAATTTGTAAATTTAAAGGGCAGTTGTGTGGTTCTAATGGCCATCGATTTTATTTTACTGTTTTTATGACATCGTAGTTTTATTGCCGGTACCAGATAGTTGTTTTATTTATGTAAAAGTAATAATAAAAGAGCTCAAATTTTGGTATTCAATGACGAAAGAGATCAATTCCGGGTGCAATAGCAAGCATCTAAGCTGAAATGTGCAGTTCTTGAAAGTGACGAAAATACAATAAGAAAAAAAACAGTACACCTCTTTAAACTTTATAAAGATCATGGCTGGTACCAGTGCAACTGGTTTTGTTAAAAACAGTAATACAAAAATGAAACCAATTATATCCGTAATACCTAGTCGTTTGAGTCCTTGGATCCGGGAGCGACTGTTCAAAGCCTATTTATAAATCCAACACTTTAAACATAGTATGAAGGTTATCACGGCCATTACCAATCGTTGGCAAGAACTTTCGTTAACACTTAAAGAAATAAAGTGTCGTTGAATGCTCTTAAATCGAATGGAAAAGGGATCAATTAACAGCAGTTTCAAAGTAATTTACGAAAGGGTCCAAAGTCATTTATCAACAGAGCACCAAAAACTTTGGAGCTTCTGGCTTTGGACCTGAACTAAACATAATTAGCAATCACAGAAAATATACTCTTATACAAGAATCTTGGTGAGAAATCGTATAAAGTCAGATTGTCTTTCAGATCCTATATATGCAAAACTTTAGTGCATAAAATTATGCGCGCAACAGACAGACAACTTTAAGTGGTTTATTTGCAAAGCAAAATGTCAGCTATCTTGAAATAAATTGCACGCTACGTTAATAAGAAAAACGTCGTACAAATACGAATATTATTTCTGGGTAATTTTTTTATGAACAATAATAAAGGGAAAATTAAACCCATCGGTATTTGAACTTGACATCAAACATTTAGAAATATCTCTGGATATAACGACTGGTCAACATCAACATTTACTTACATGTATAAACCTCAGAAAAACAATTAATGGTAAATATAATCCTCAAGTAGGAAAACTTTATATGCACTTAATTTCATTAAACACAATTGATTTTCGCAACATATAATTATTAAGAATCTAAAAAGTTTTTGTTTTTTTTTTTTTTTATAAAAAAGTAAATTTGGCTTGGCTAATAATTGTCCATTATTCAGGACCTGGTGATGGTAGCCAGAAAAAAGATGGATATGGAGAGCACACGACCGCAAGAGGAAATACAGGCATGATTTTATTTTCCATGAGTAAGAGACTTTTGAAACATAATTGAAAGAAAGATAGAAAGGCGAAGAGGGAGAAGAAGACCACTGATAAGCTACATAAGATATGAGTGTTGTCAAATCGTATAAATAAGTAAAGGAGACAGCACTGGATAGAGGAAAATGGTCATAGAAAAATCAGCTACACCGACAAGAGAAAGGCAGTTAAATAGAAAGAAGAAGAGAATTTTACTCTGCAATTTGTGAAATGTTTATCTTTACAACGCCTATAACGTACAGAATAAAAACTACGTAAACACGCTCCTTTACGCCTCCATTAAAATTGATCGCATTTCAAACGATTTTTAATCTTACCTAAAATTTTATCGTAATCGATTACGGGTCTCATGTAGATCACCCCGAGCGGTCATCTGCGGTACCCTTTTAAATGACCCGGGTGAGGGGCGACCTATAAACGAGGTAAGCTAATGACCAGAGGAGCCCTCCATAAAATATGAGCCACATACGAGAAAATGCTCGCGTTAAAGCGACCGACTACATAATGCAAGCTGTTATCGGAACCGTGTCCGCATGCAGGATAATGAATAGTCGGTTTTATGACGACCATTCTGAATTTGAATTTCAGTCTCTCAATAGAATTATTATCAGATGGCGACTAGAAGAGAGTTCGGTAACAATACGTGGTCGTTATCACTTTGCTTGTCGTGGAAATTTTAATGCAGAGGTATCCGATTTTAGGACATGATGCTTTATTATAAACCTATAATAGTGGATCTCAAACTAGGTACTGCGCCAACCGTGCCGCCATGTAAGAGGAATTGTATAGGTATAAGTACATATAATAAACCTATTATATGTATATCTATACAATTCCTCTAGTTTGAGATCGACTGTTGCGCTCCGTGCCGTAGATTCGTTTCCCGTACGGAAAAAATATGTGTTTGACCTATAGACAGTTGTTCCGGGTCTCGCTATTTGTGCATGTGAATATTTGTGTTTGGAACCGCACTAATGATATAAAGTCTGGGATTACGTTTAAAAAAAAATACAGTGATAAATAAGGGCAATTAATACATCAACATAGCACAGTTGCTTCCACATACTTTAAAATATCAAGCTAACCTAATCCCAATTCGCTACATAAGCTGTGATAAACATCATATAGTGAAAATGCAATTTCTCGCACGCTACCCGTTTAATAATTTTAGTAGAACGACCTTTAGACCCTGGCCTTTTTCAGCACACAAGCTAACTGGCGCTGAAATTTCCACTTGATATTTTCGGTAAATTATAAACTGACAAGATTCATATTTAAACATACAATATGTTTTAAAAAAATACATAATTATGCCCATTCCATAATTATATGGAAATCTCCAAAAAAAATTACGTATGTACCGACAAAATATACCTGCAAAACAATTGAAGTAAGAACCAGAACCATACATGGCAATCAATAACGTATTAAGGCCACTGCACATTTACAATTTATTGTTCTAAATAAAAAATATGGTGGTTAAGCTATCGAACAAGGTATTGTAAACATAAAGAACTCGTTACTGTTTCGTTAATACTCGACGTATTAGATAAAAGTTTATTTCATAAACCAGCCAGTACAATATCAGAATATCTATTGTTCAGTGGTACCAGGACATTTGCGTAGCTAGCCATTTTTTTTTTTATAATGACTGCTATGTATTTTTTTTCTGTATATAAGTTAGATAGCCACCCTCTTACACAGCACAGTTACTTTCTTTTTGTTAAACACCAACCTCACTCCTAGCAGTAATTCCTGTATCGTGGGTGCGTTTATAAAAACAAATATTCACATGCACAAACACTCAAATCTGAAACAACTATCCGTAGGCCCTACGAATATTTCTTTCGAGTAAGAATCGAACTTATGAGCAGCTAAACGTATAGCTGCCTGCACTACGTGTAGCGGGTTCGAATCCCACTCGGTATGAATATACGCTATCTGACTTAGATCATACAAATATTTGTTCCGTATTGTTTCAGAACTGAGTTTGGAACCTGAATACGAGAACTTTACCACGATACAGGAGAAATACTAGTATGATGAGCAAAGTAATTTATATAAAGAAAAAAAATCGTCACTTTGTATGCAAATATAATTTTACTTTTCCTTGTTTCTACTAACCGTAAAACCATTCTTTGTTTATTACACGACCATACCTATTATAAACTGCAACTAATTGCTGATAGCCTGATTATGTTTATATACTTTACCGACTCTTAACGATAACTTTCCATAGGGGCAACGATTTGTACCTAACATCATTGCCCCTATGGAAAATTATCAAGAATTATGTACTTATCAAAAGGAAAATACATTCAGGAATTCCCCAGTTCCATAACAGATACATTGTTACATGCCCGAGTGACAGATAGCGATGTCATAGTGAATAATTAGCCATGAAGCGAACACACCCAGTGCCAAGCCGAGTAATTAAGACTGATCTAACGATTGAACCCTGATTAACCTTACGACTTGGACGCGGATCGTGGAATCAAATGGAATTGTTACGTCGTTCTAATGTGATACTATGTTTAATCATGATCGCGTAATCCACCTCCGTAATTGGTACCGTAAGTTTCAAATTGAAGTAACTGCAGTTTGGCACGGTTGGTGCAGAAGCTAAGCTTGACGCTCTGTGCCGCAAGTCATGGATTCGATTCTCGCACGTAACAAATATTTGTATGATCTACAGATTGTAGTTCTGGGTGTGAGAAGGGTTAGACCTTATTCAGAGTCCAAATGTGTAGGTTTCCTCACGATATTTTCTGCCGTAGTGTTAAGCTATTGATAAATAATTAATCATCAAATATATGAACGGGTGGGCCGGGTTCAATCCCAGAGCCTCCTGCCTCCTGCAGACGCTGAACTGCTAAGCTATCACTGCTATACGTATTATACTGGCCATTGACATGGCCAAGTACCTACTGGTTAAAAACATTTATGAAGAAGACAAAGAAATTGCTCATGCTAAAATAGGACGCTGACACACTCTTTCGGCTTCGGCTTTCTTAAACTCCCTGATCCTCTCGGAAGTAATTTAGCTCCACATTGTTTAAAGTTATTTAGGCATATTATAACTTTGTCACGTAAGCGAGAAACTGGTTTCCCTCTTAAGTTTGGCAGAAACAGCGACAAAATCCTCTGGCTTGAGGCCAAACACATATCGACCACTCTGCGACGCCATATAATACAGATGCAATGAATTTTGACTGAATGTTATCGACATAGAGGAAAGTATTTGCATCGAGATATGGACGGTTGGACCAAACAAACATATGCAGTTATTTATATTTTGATATAGTTTCAATTTTGGTAATAGGTTTCATATTGAGCTATAAACTAAACATATACTCTAAACGTCGGCTCTCCAAATATATGAGTACATCAAGGTCCTGGAAGGTAATATTGCCATTATCACCACGTTGGCAACATTATCATATCGATTTTTTTTTTTGTTTTCCTATTTTGCAGAATGTTTCATACACAAACGAAATGTTTGAGTGTTACACAACTATTCAATTAAGTTTAGAAGCCAAAAAAACGCGTTATTTTCAATGTTAACAAAAAAAATATTCATATGTATATATAACAAAAGGTTCATTTTTCAATAAAACAACCAAAGAGATACAAGTTACATTACTAAAGCAATCAAAATATACCGAGTTTAGGTTCAGTATTTTGCTTCAAAAATGGCAGTTATTAATAATGTCTGGACTCATTTAGCAAAAGGTTTATTTTTCAATAGAAAACCCAAATAGAGTCAATTTCTATCGCTAAAGCAATCGAAATAAACTGAGTAGGTATTGAGTTCAGAATTTACTAATAGCTTCAAAAATGCCAAGCAGCTATTAACAATGTCTGGAATGTTGTAACCGCCGTCGGGTTCGATTCCGGCCGGTATCGGTAAACAATATTCGTTCAATGTTTGAGCACTACTCATTTAACGTGCATTTCGCAAAATAGAACACAAACTAAATAAACTATTTAATAACCCATTACTTTTAATAATAGCTGTCCCATTACATTAAATGGGCCGCAGTAATATAGACGAACAACATTTAAATCAGTTGTTTGTTGGAAACCATACATTTTGATACTATCGTAGAAGAAATATTCTATTTTTATGTAATGTCTTTTCAACAATCAAACAGAGTCGACTAATTGAAATGGTTTTAATATATGTTGTCTTTTCATTTACATCAAATTGATAATGTGACAATAATACTTATCAAGGATTTCTAGAACGTCAGTTTTAGTTCAAAAATGTAACAAACAACACACATGTATGCAGCTTCTCAAAATCTTAAGCAGTGTCCAACTGTACGTATAAACCGTAATTAATTAAAGATTCTGATGATAATTGCCAGTTTACTGGGCCGAAATCCAAACTTCGGTTTGCTTCTGTGAAATCCGAAAAAAATCCATGTTACTGGGATTTTCTTCTTCTTCAGAGCAGAAAATTAAACTCTTCAGTTCAATTTTCGTGAGTATATTTGACCAGGTGTCCTGTACACCTGGTCAAATATACTCACGAAAATTGCGACAGCCCGCATAACCTTTAAATGCAACCTACTCGTACATGTTAATCGGATGATTAGCTAAACGCGACACCGATACATCGAGCGTTACACATTCGGCACTATCATTGACAATCGATTAATTATCGCGCCTTTGTCTGATTCAGTCGATTGCGTAGCTATCGGGATATTAGCGCAATGGTACAAATCACGCTTGTATTCACAGGTAATAGGCAGAGATATAGATAGCAAAACACCTACACCTACAGTTTCCTGATAACAGTTTGCATCCATGCAATGAAGGCTAGGCAATAATAGTTTCATCTATTTGACTTTAAATAACTGACTGGATATATTTATTTAACAGTACGTTTGGTGCAGTGGTCGATCGACGTGGTGCGCTCCGTGTTGCGGATTTGAGTCCCGAACGGAACAAATATTTGTATCAACTACAGATAGTTCGACCCGGGTACGTCTTAAAACTGCGGCCAGACACCGGAGGACGGGCAGCAGCGTCCTCTCGCTAACGGTGAGCTACTGCGATCCCCAAGCCGCCTGCCAAGCGTGGAGATTATGGCAACCCCTTTACGGGAGGCCTTCGTTCAGCAGTGGACGTCTTCTGGCTGATGATGATGATGATGACAAATAGTTCATACCGCCCATGTAAAATTTGATAAGTTTTCAGAAGAGATAAAATCTAATTATCTCTTATAAAAAAACGACGATATGAAAACTTGTATTTGTAAACGCACTCAAGATACTGTAATCATTCGTAATAAGAGGAAACAACATAAATAAAAATTATTTGTAGTCGCAATGACGACACGGTTGGCGCAGTGGTTGAGCGATTGACTGCTGCACTACGTGTCGCGGGTTCGATACCCGCACGGAACAAATATTTGAAATGAAATGAAATGAAATTATTTATTTTGCAATTAGGACTTTTCAATAACTTTTACACATCTTAGAAACTAGATGGCGTCGGTGTATGATCTACAGATAGTTATTTCGGGTCTGGGTGTATGTCCATGTGAATATTTGTGTTTGTAAACGCACCCACGTTACAGGATCTATTCCTAGTGTGGGGCAAAGTTTTTAAAAAGAGAAAACTAAAAAAAAAATGGTTTTACCCTCAGATATTGCTATTTAACCTTCGCCACTTGAGGAATCTAAGTTTTGTATGACATACATATTTAATTTACACAATAATATAACACACAGATTACTCGTGTATTTATTTACTGGTATGTCCTTTAGTCACTGATAAACTTATAGCATTGACGAATCAGCTTAAATTATAATTAATAGGAGTTCACTAAACAAGAGATTTAACTACTGTCGACGGTGTTCTGCCCACCTAGGCACTTTTACAATTATTTTACCATGTAGGTAGTTTATTTATTTTGGGTGGTCCGATATTTCGGCACCGTTGCGAGTAACATGTTTGCAGATCAACATTTATATCTGTAAATATGGGAACAACAACGCTTGCAACTCTATATCCAGTTTTACGCTATAAAATGGTTATTAGTTTAAAAACTTTTTCAAGTATCTCGTATCCGCCCGAATATCGAATCCGATATTACCTATAAACGTTTCAAACACAAGTATGGCTCTCAAAAAAACAACTGCAAAGCGGAAAAATCATCATCATCATCATCAGCCAGAAGACGTCCACTGCTGAACGAAGCCCTCTCCCAAGGGGGGGGTTTGCCATAATCCCCACACTTGGCAGGCGGCTTGGGGATCGCAGTGGCTCACCGATTAGTGAGAGGATGCTGCTGCCCGTCCTCCGTTGTCTGGCCGCATTTTTAAGTCGTACCCGGAGTACGACGTAGTGGAAAAATACAAAGGTAAAAAAAAAAAATGGAGACGTTGATACTGTTGGAATCTGCCGACCACAACTTGCAAATCTCCGCTGCGCAACACACAAATCGTTAACCGGATCATGAGCCGAGTCGGGTATCCGGTATCTGGCCAAGTTACTATCCGTTGCATAACATAGCATCACGCCTATAATCCCCAAAGGGTTAGACAGAGGTGTACTGAGAATTTCAATACAGAAAGATCCAATAACACTTTGCCCGACCCGGGAATCGAACTCAGGTTCTCACGCTCCGCGCTTGCAACCACTAAACCAATGAGACAGTCTATCCCTTGCATCTCTAATTAATACACAAATGATTCTACGCATTTATTAAACCTTATTAAACTTGTTCGTAACTCGTCCATTCAATTCAAACTCGGCAGCATTGTATAACATTTACTATCTTATCGAATGTCTTAGTCTCAAACGTGAGTTCAGTTAAATCCCTTATCACGGTTACTCGAACGAATATCGCATCTTAGCGTTAACATGAATCACGTGATTCTATAAAGTTTAATCTTGCCATAGCATTAAAAAAGCGCGTACGATCAAATAATAATTGGATAACCGTATTTAGAATAATAATAGAGTTTAATTTCCAATTCGATTGATAGATCTAGCAATTGAAAATTATATATCCAACTCAAACATAACAATATTTATATATTACTAGCGATCCGTCCCGGCTTCGCAAGGGTGCAATTACTAATGACGTTGAGATTTTCATACAAAAATACCATCCAAATTTCTGAATTCTCTTATGAATTTCCCAAAAATTTGCTTTCGTACAAACTTTATTCTGACAATTTCAAACACAACAAAAAAAGAATTACCTAAATAGGTGCAGCCGTTCTGGAGTTATGCGCTCACATACATTTTTGGCTATTGATTTTTATTTTTATAGATATGTACGTTATACGTACACTCGAGAATGATAAACGTAGGTATGTACTTATACCTACAGAATCACCAGATATGGATGAAGTTTTTAAGGAAAATAGAATAGAATAGAATATCGTTTATTTCTCTTATTTTTCATATCACGAATGCATTCAAATAATATATTTATTTAGTTAATAGGCAAAGTTGAAGCATACAATTATGTAAATTAAAACCCTATTAAATCTATTCTTCATAACATTTCTTTGGAAATCATCTATATCAGACTCATCTATATCAGACTCACCTAGCTAGACCTACCTAGCTCTTTGTTCTACGGTACAATATCTATCATTCCGATCGTGATCCCAGAAATTAGTCTATGGTCGGCAATCCCAATATCCCGACATTTATAATACACCGTGTATCCTCTCGCATTGTTAACAAAAAAACAATTACCCATCGGAAATTATCAAACCAGCCCACTGAATCTCCCCGACAACAAAAAGCTGCGCGCACATAGTATGGGCTATTGAACATTAGTGATATTTCCGAGTAATTAATAACAGATAGTGTTATCTGGCGAGGTCAACGCCGCAGTGACGTCACAGGCGCTACACAATAAATACAACACAATTAACTTGCCCTCTACACCTTTGAATATGTATAAGAAGTACTATATTATATCTTGATTGATATCGAAACTTGTACGACACAATATTAGTGTGGCCTCTGCTCTTTCGTACTCTAAAACACGTGTAGGATCGGCCGCGAGGCCACGGCTGATTGCCACCATTGTGGAGGAGGCGGCCAGGATACTGCACAGCACACGCTCGAGGCGTGCCCTGCGTGGGCCTCAGAGCGGCAGATTCTGGTCGACCAGATCGGGCAAGATCTCTCTCTGCCAGCCATAGTATCGGCTATGCTGGCAGAATCGGAAAACTGGAGGGCAGTGGTCACCTTCTGTGAAGCAGTCATGCTCCAGAAGGAGGCCGATGAGCGGGAACGGGAGAGGGCCGATCCCGCTCGACGGAGGAGGAGGCGCCGGGGAGCAACCGCCCCGGCGCGCAACACGCCGCAACCCCCCGCCTAACACACCTCAGCGGGGGGCCTTAGGGGTCGCGAGCGCGCAGAGTGGGGACTCTGCGCGCTCTCACTTAGCGATCCCCGAGAAGACGGCGACACGCTGTGGTCCGTGTCGCCGTGCACACAGCACCAGCGAGGGTAACGGGGGGACCTCTTTACAGTCTCCCCCGGGACGTGCACGAGGGGGTGGCCTCTTTACAGTCACCCCCTCCGGGAAGTGCCGTTCGGCATGACACCATGGTGGGCTTCGGTGCGGTCTTCTAAGAGTTCCCGACGCCCAACATATGGTGTCGAGGCGGATCACCGTGGTGAGTTTAGCCGGTAGGAGTCCGACACACCCCTCCGCCCTCCCCAGGCGGAGGATAGCCCATGATGGGTTCTCACCACGTTAATCAAAAAAAAAAAAGGTCTCTTTATTAGGTGGTACTTAATTTCCATTATCTTAAGACTTAAGTCATCTGAATATGCCTCAATTGTTATTAACAGGTTGGTCACAAGCGCGACTGCTGAATGAAGTCCTGGGATTCCCGGATCGGGCAAACTGTTATTGAGTTTTTCTGTATTGTAATTCTCAGTAGCAGCACGAGGTCTAGAACTGCGCCCGCTAGATGGCAATAGGATCGCCCTCTACCACATGGGAGTCAATACCAGCATCGGTGAAATGTTGGTGTACAATAGAACACCTCGGTGTAACACTTCGGGGAAAACAGGCGTTATGTTATTATGAATCGTTCTATCGTGTCTATTTTTCGTCTCTTGACTGGTTCAACCATATTTATTTCGAAAAAAAAATTTTTGTCTGTTTCTAGGTATCTCAGTGATATCCGGGAAACGTTAAGCTACCTACCCGTTACATAGGGTCACTACTTAGCAACAATAGTAACCCAGGCATTTTATTTCAGTTGATTATCTCATCTCTTCTAACCGGTTTCTCTCTCTCCCTCTCTTAATCTAAACCATTAGTTCCCAAACTGGTCTAGGTGGACCCCTGGGAGTCCACGGGAGACTCGACGGGGGTCCACGTTGGCGTGACAAAAAATGGGGGTTTACAATTCAAATTACAATATGGTAGAAATGTAGTAGCAGAGGGTCCACCGGAACCAGCTAAATTTTGAAAGTGGTCTATGAGAAAAAGTCTGGGAACCTCTGATCCAAACTGACAAAAGGATCCCTGAATGTTTACGCTGACAATGTCGTCTAGGTCTTTACAGCTAGATGGCGCTTGGCAAAGGACTTAAAGGTTTAAGAGGATACTTGAGTTCGACTATAATTAAGATATAGAGTACCTAGAACTAGATACAAGTAAAGATGGGTCGGGTCACGCAGGGCGTTATCATGATCACGGTAAACCCATAGGTATCCCTTAGCTGACCTATACTCGCGTGGAATAGATGATATATAGATTTTTGTTCATGGAATGCCTCATGTGTTAAGTTGTAGCAGACGCGGGTACTGAGCGAGAGGTTCTGTGTTCGACCCGAGACCACAACACCAATTAGGCATTAAACTACCTCGGTCAGTAGTGAAAAACGCCATAAACCATAAAGCTTTTATATTGCTGCGGACACGTCGTTTTGCGTACAAATGACAGCTATAAAACTTACAACGCCTAACTTAAAGTCCTATTTCAGAGACGAGAATAAGAATATAGCAGAAATCTTGCTGCAAATGTTGTCATGCAAACGTTGCTTACATTTTATTTATTCTAAAATGTATGTGGACACTTATGAACCTACTGGCAGTACTCTCACGTTAAGTGCACTATGAGGAGGAGCCAGTAATGAATAAATATGTATAATTATTTTATACTGGATTATCTTCAGAGAATGAATGATGAAATAAATCTTAAAATTAATATTCCTTTTGAACATTCAGATATTTGTTTTCAAAACTATATAGGTTATTATAGGAACTATATAGGAATTACACAAACATTCAATTTTAGTAATTACCGAAGTAATAATATTGATTAAATAAAACTGATAACTCTATAGTTTTACGCTTAATTTTGTACTACTTACGTAATTAATATAATATTCTGATATTTGGTTTAATACAATACAAAGAAGGTAACTAATATTCAAACACATCACCAAGCTCGCTTGTCCTGTATTAAGGCCAATCCAAGTTTTAAGTAACATCAATAATTTAACTTCCTTTTTAATCTATTTGACTCCCAAAGTCTTTGATCACTGAGAACATATTTATTTTGTGTACAAGAAAATGTTTACGACCGTCGTATAGCCGCAATGTGTTTACGTAGAAAATTACGGAGAAAAAATTGCTCACAAATTACGCGACAATTTTTACCTAAATATTTTTCTTATTGAGTGATGCAAAGTTATTTTTATAAATATGTTACCTTAACATTCCATGAAACGTAACGCGGTAGAAATTTAAGTTTTATCACGATGCTCTAAGGTGTATATTTGAGCAGTCAAGTGCACGATGACAAAGTAAGCACGAGTAAGTGACCCGGAAGCTTTTAAATTACGCCCGTTGAATATTTTATTTGGCACAGACCGATGCCTCGATATTTCCGTAGCGTATAAAATATATATGAGACTTTTTTTAAACCAACGTTCTTAATCCGATTGTCTGGGTACAAAACATTGTTCCAGTGTTTTGATATTCCTTTTTTTAATCTTAGAATTTTTTTAATCTTAGGATAATTTAAAAGAATTTCTGATTTATATTTCTTGTAGATATAACCAAAGCGTTTTCTCTTCTTATTTATTATGAAGATGGTTAAAGAACTCAAAGTATTTCTTAGTATCTAATCTTCCTAAATTGATGAAAATTATACTTTACCGTTGTCCATAAGCGTATTCATTCTCGAGCATGCAATTTGGTTTTTCTCTGTATATTACCTGAAAATAAAAAAATAACAGTCAAATAACATATCTTGGTAATAACAAAAACGATTGCTATTCTCAATATAAAATTGGCTACTTCTATATATGTATATGGTGCAGAAGCACCAAGGCACGAAAATCTTTTGAACTTTTCTTCAAGTAGAGCTTTATAATGTTTGTAAGTTCATAAAAGCAGTATACTGTAATAAATCCAGCGGGGATTCATTCATTCAAGCAATTATGTTTATTGATATATTTCCTTGCTAAGATTCACATTATTTGTCTATTCTTATTCATTTCAATCGATAAAATCAATACGTACACAATTTTCATTTTAACAAGTAAAGTATTATTTTGTGATGATAAGTATCCAACAGATATTTCTCCGAAACTTTTTACTTCCTTTTTAGTAATTAAAACTTCCAAGAATTCTTCAATTTCCTAAAAACTGTCATTTCGACGGCACGGTTGGCGCAGTGGCTAAGCGATTAGCTTTCTGCGCTACGTGTCGCGGGTTCGATCCCCGCACGGAACAAATATTTGTATGATCTACAGATAGTTGTTTCGGGTCTGGTTGTGTGTGCATGTGACATGTATGTTTGTAAACTGTACCCACGATACAGAAAAAAATCCTAGTCAGGGACAACGTTTTTAAAAAAAAAAACTTGTTCGTGACATCAACGCAAAGCTTGAATTCATTTGTTTTCGACGATTACGTACTATGTTAATTTCTATTTGCAGTTAGTCAATTTCTTCTACTTCTATTTGCAGTTAATCAATGGTGTATCGCTGATATTCCAATTGCGGTGTGAAACTCCGAACGAGAAAATTCCACTCGAACTTGACTGCTTTTATACGTTTCATGAATCCCGGCTGTTATTATTGAAGGCGTCCATTAAATAATGAAACGCCTTTTAAAAGCCATTACGAAGATTATTGGAAACATGGCAAAGTAACTACGAAAAAGATGAAGAAATAAAAATGTTAGACGTAACAACTTGTTATAATCCAAAATCTGTGAAAATAAAATTTAGGGTCTTGATATTTTAAATTCGTTTTAATAGTATAACCAGAAACAAATATATCTATCTCTGACTAGCTCTAGACTAAAGTTCTGGAACCCTTTAAACCGTCATACCTTCATTAGTTGAAATACTTCTAAAACTACATAGTACACATACGGAGAATTACACAAAAACACATTAGGTCCTTTGTACGCGGTTCTCTATACTATTCGCGGTAACTCTACTTTTACCAGAAATTGTATTAAGATACCACTATGGCACATTTCAAAGTGTGCGTTATCTTACCTAGAACGTAAACAATACCTATAAGTTCACAGCTACTGTATTATGCCCCTATCGCTTCCCAGCTAGTCTCTAGCGATTCGCATCAGCAGATAGGATATCTAAATGAAATAACGCCGCTCACAGACGTCCCCGAGGAATCTCTTTCTACTTGTTTTCCTGACCGTTCTAATGAAACCTCGCTTATTAGAAATCGGACGTGCAATGCTTATAGCACTATTTCTTGCACATCTGTTTTAATGAGACTGCAAGTTCCTAGAAAAGATTGGAACTTTCACCTTCACAATAGAATCTAGACCAAACATAAAACAAATCTATGTCATTGGAAAGAAACCGCGAGAAAAAATGTACATAATAAGACTTACGCGCGAAAAAATGTGCCTCATTCAATTTGCCTTTCAAATGTTTACGTACGAGTAGCTAGCTAGTGTATATAAGACTCCATCGGCTAGTCTGAAAACTTCACTTGGATGCGGTTTATTAACGAAGTCTCCGTCGAGAGAGCATGCAACTTCCGAACAGCTTGCCACAGCTTACTAGACGATCGAAATGACTATCCCGTCGAAATGTCCGTCCATTCCAAAACTTTTGAAACGCGATAGTGCTAAATCCAAAATTGGAATTTATACTGAAACTTTGAGAGAACATGTAATTTTAAAAAACCTCATACTCGTATATTGTAGGAATTTTACACTCCCTACTTTAACTCGGAATGAAAAGAAAACACCTGAGCGGATATTCTCTTACGGAACAATCTGCGAGTTGCTGCTGATCAAGACCGAGTAAGTAGATTCTGTTATAGAATGTTGGTTTAGGTATTGTATGCCAATATGACTTACCTACTCTGACCTCCTTAAGGGAGTATCACGACTAATAAACAAAAAATAAAAGAAATCCTCTGTACACCAACAGAGAACAAAATAAATGAAAATTCATTCTGTAAATCTTTATAAGTTTATACAATCTGATACTAAAAAAATAGGAGCGGACGCATGTAAACTGCAAACTACAGAATTCGACGTCATTGATATGCAACAGGCGCAGTTTGAGGATACCACCAGCTGCTGTTGACAAGGAATTTGAGCAAACTGGGGACGAAATGGTGTAAAGTTGTAAATTCGCAATCTTGAGGCGATTGGCGATTTCCGGAACTAAACCAAATGAAGGACCAACTTGGGAGCAGGATAAGTTGGTCCGGAATGTGAGAGTCGCGGGACGAGCTAAGTTAAATAGGAGAATATTGAACGCGCCGACTCAACGCAATCCGACGCTAGTAATCAGGACATTTGCTGAGAACAAAGCAGCTTTATTTTTTCACCCCAAAAGATTTGCAAACTTTATTGCCGATGCTGATGAGTTCCAAGTTCGTAATACGCTTTACATATTGATGTTAAATTCTATGCCATTTCTAAAAGAAGCCCAGATTTCAGTAGATATATATTCTAATACTCTGATAAATCGCAACGTTAAGAGATTTGTCTGGCGAATAGTTTAGTGAAACAAAAGTAGTTAATCTGGGAACCAAACTAAACAATCTATTTGCAAGTTTCTTAATTATGTTAGCTTTGTCGTTGTCGCTGTGTGCTATTTTCACTTTGCATTGTGGCTCGTCGGTACCAACATTGCTTTTTCATTTATATTCATTTACTTTTATCATTTTATTTTGCTTTATTAGCTTTATTTTTATACCAGTTTATAAATTTAATAGTACATTTTTTTTTTCTATAAACTTTCTTTTAACTCACTGAGCTAATCTTCGTAGAACGCCGTATTTAGGTGAGTTTACGTAGTGTATAGACGTAATATCAGTACAGACAAGTTAAGTCGAGAGCGACACGATCGCAGCTGTTCGCAGGAGGCGGCCGACTAAATTGGGTCACAGTCGAGCTGAACTAAGCGTTGCATAATTAATAGTACCATCCATTCGCAATCTCTTAAACCTCTCGGATATCGCTTACAATCGCTCACCAGCATAAATTAATAAATGTGTCAACGCTTACGCCGGACGTGAAAATATTTTGCCGTTTAAGTTACGAGCGATAGTACTGATTAATTTATAATTGGAACAATTATTTCAAAGGCAATGTTTAATTGAGGTTTACGTTAGTTACTAAGACTAGTTTTATAAGTAGTCCCATTTAGCATATAGCCAAAGTTAATTTAATTGTAAAGTTTATCAACAATCACTTGCGAGTAGAACTTTTAAACCGTTCAACTGAAAGCCTCCCAAATTCGGGCGGAGTATACTTATGAGAAAATAAATAAACAACTATTGAATTTCGTTTTGTTTGTTTAATAATCCTGAAAAGCATTTACTTATATTTCTAATTAAAGAAATTGTACACAAGGCGGTCTCAATGGCATAAAGCAAATTCCTATCAAGTGCTCAAGTTATACGATTCGTAGAAAATGCTAGAAGGAATGAACTTTTTAAATCTATCCCATCTAATATATCACAGCGTAGGAAACCTTCATATTTTTCAAATGTACATACCGTGTGTAACTTATAATACATTCTGAAACTTTTCGAATAATTTGGATATACGAGCAAGACATTTTTATGAGATATGAAATTTATTTGAATAACGTAGTAGGAATATAGATCATTTATATTTCCGATTGTCTCATTGACCCATTCATACCAAACAGACCTGAAAAAATAGCCTTGGGGCTGATTTTTAGTCCATACAAAGACTGTTCTAATTTCAAATTAAAGCTAGATAATTTTTACCGGTATCAGAAAATCGGCACTTAATGGTGTAGTGGTTCCAAACCCAACAACAAAAGGTCCCGGGTATGGTAGTTTTATAGTTGGATTTTTCTATATAGATATTCCCAGTATCCGCCCGGAGTTAAGAATTGTGAACGGTAGAGTCGGTAGATGGCTACATCGGAATTGAAAACTTTCATTCATTTAGTTGGAATAAAATACTTGAATATAGCCGAAACTACATTCAAATTCCCAGATCGACCAAAAGTTTAATTGAATTTTTCTGTTTTATGAATTTACATGCATAGCCCGTAGTTTGAACTATATCATCTAGCCTTAAAGGGCTTCCAGTTCAGGTACCGCGGATGTTCATAAATAAACTTTTTAATTGCCTTTGGACGCACTGCATAAAATACGCGTCTCGTAGAGTCGTAGTAGAGATTTGGTCGGCGACATCGCACTTTCAGCGGCTCATTAACTGCGCACCGACCGAAACAACTGAAAGTTGGAAGCCGAATCTGGCCGAAGCTTAATATATACCATCAGCATCTCTACCTAGTATATATATCTGGAGATTTGTCTCCTTGATCACCTTTTGTTTTTCGATCTCGAAAATTCACTCAGCTGCGTTCAGTATCAAAACGCATGAACTCAAATCCCTCGTCCCAAACTACAGTACGTCTGCTGTGGACAGAAGCTTACCGCCGCATCTCAACAACGAGAGATTGCTTTGCTAAAATGCTTACTCGAAGTGAGTTTATGAAGGTATCTGCGGATAGTCTGTGATATCGTCCTGTACCGAAGTTCGTACCCTCATCGCACCCAATGATTGTTTTGTAACAGGATGCACCGCAACTGGACTACACATCTCAATTATTTTGACGTGATCACTAAAATATGTGTGTTCAGCAACTGTCAGTTCAGAAACTGGGTCACAAACGTCCCCTGAGCCGGCGCATACTTAATTTCATTGCACGGTTCCGAAACCGTGAGAGAGATTTAATTTTTCTGAAGTTGGGGCCTTCAGATGTCTGTTTTTTGCTTTGTGTGCATACGTACTGTTCAGTAATTTTGAATTTTACTTTTTGTGTGTTTTGGGGTCCAAGTAATTAATTTTAATTTGAACGTACAAAGTGTGTATGCAATTAGCCACTTGTGACTGCTCTGCTACATACATAGCACCGATTTACAGACACATACCTACATGATCTAACTTCTACGCGACTAAATATAAGCTATGATTACAAGTTGCCACATATAACGGAGGTGCAATGATTCCTATAGTTTCCAGATAGATGATGATTGATGATGATTGTAGTTTCAAGCCAGTCTGACCGTTTAGATCTACAACATATTCGCCAAATAATCCTTTAAGAAATACCCCTTTCAACATAAAAGAACTTTTAAGTTTTCTATGTATTTATTCAAGTACATTCGAAATATACATTTCACAATATTATTCACCTGCAACAAAGCTTAGTTCAAGTTCGACAGTGGAACTTTAAATTGAGTTTAACACGATGACGTCATTCACGTCAGGTAGCCCCAGCCAAGTGAAGCAATACAAAGTTTATTCATCAGACTTTACCAAGTTTACAACGGAAATAGAAAAAGAAATCGAGATGTTTTTCCATATATTAAATTCTTTTGAATTTCATTTTCTGTTTGCCAGTAAGCTAAGAATGATTACATATTTTCTCAAGTTCTGTTTGATAGTTTCTGAGAACTTTTTTATGGCTTTACAAAAAACCAATAAATTATCATTCTTTTAATGTTAAACATTAATTTCTTAATAACCGTAGCAAAAATTTAGGTTACTGCCAAAGCTTTAGTGAAACAGTGCTCTAGTTCATGTAAAATTGAAAGATTCCGTATGAAGTAGGTCACGATTGACTTTGAAGCACATACTAGCATGCATTGTGAGAAAAAAAAAAACGATTTCAGTAAAGGAACTGGTGTTCGCTTCTTAGAAATAAAAGCTGCATTATAAAGATTTAAAGAAAATCACAATATCATGAATCACATGTTTTACGATTTAAGCAATCGCTATTCTGAACGGTGAGTATTTTTGCAATAAAAAAAATCTAAAAAAACTACGAGTAAGAAAAGTAATGGTTTATAACATACTTTGAAATCCTCTTTCATACTAAATATTTTATGCTTCGTTACGTAAAAGGGTTAAGTAAATCTAAAATCAGAAACGAACGCCTACGTCTCCAACAAAGTTAAACAACTTTAGCCACTTCTAATAATTTAATGGTTATCTAATATTAACATAAAATACATTGGTATAAAGACCAAAAATAATTTAAGTTAATTTCTCACAGTTCAAAGTACTGAAAATTCAAACACCATCAAACGTTACGCTGTTTTGCGTTCGGAAATTGAGGTTCACATATTTATGGCTGTTCATTACGTGAAAAATCCCTATGTTAATAACGAAAAGGCCCGATTTAATATTGCTGTTAACATTTCAAGCGGCGTCGTTTATTTATGTATTCACATTTGAGATAATCGCTGAAGCGTCGTGTGTTTATCTTATAAAGTGGCGCATCTGTTAACTCATATCTATGAATATAAACTGGTATCGAGTATATTTGTTGATGCTATCTCTCAATTTGTACGCTCTAGCGACGGCGAAGAAAATCCCAAGTTAATAGACTAAAGTTTCGTCTCTTTGGCCGCATTCGATGATCACCGTTGTCGAGTAAAAAGTTTCTTTACAATTCCACTTCTTATCCAATTCTTTAACTATTGTTGCTACTAAATGCCTACTGAGTGAATGCTTCAGTGAAACTCAAAGTAGATACGAATTAAAAGAATTTAAACAAGGTAAGAAAAGGATTTCTACAATAATATCGAAACTAGAACTATTTCGCTTCATAATAATGTTTAATTCAGTCCTTTACTAAGATTTAGTAAACCACTACTTCATTGTCGTCTGTAACCCGATTCCCACAAATAAGAACATCAGATTTCAGTTCCATTTCATTTGGTAAATGTAAATAATTTTAAAGGACCTCTTTTAGTTTGATTAGAAGCAGACACGAACACCGAAGGTGTAGCTTTATTAAATTTAAATATATTAAGTAACATTTCACTCACACTGCCCGTATACACTTTGAAAGTTGACTCTCATGTAATCTGTACCATTTGGTATTGTATACGTTTGTAAAATGAATACAAATATAATGTGTATGTATACATCAAATAACAAGCCTAACATTAAATAAAATACAATAGATTTAAAAAAGACGTAGATACATTTTCAACCGCCAAGATAAATTCATCCTCCTTTGGTACCATAAGGTATCTAGATAAGCCACCGCCTTTCATTTTGAGTATCATAAAACACGCCTGGGATTATACCAAGTAAATTCGCAGCAGCATCCATCTGAGTACAACGATCACTAATCCCCCTGCCAAACGTGGTGATTACGGCATCATCCTCTTAAGATTGTTCGTAGCCTATGGGCTATTAAGATTAAAGCACCTAACTTACATAAAAGACGTAATTTTTACGTAGCAGAATTATTCAATGACTTAATTCCAACATCATTCCTTAGTTTGTCTACCTTTGATCCCTTATTGACATTCGACAACCTCTCTAGTTTTCGATTTACTCTTAATTCGTTTCTTAAAGGTTATAGGGGCAAAAAACAAATACCCAAATTCGCATTAGGTGCTCAGGACTACTTTAGTATTCTTTTAAACTTTTAAGACAATCCTACTTGCGTATATAACAGTTCGTCCTTGAAAATAAAAGGTATCAGTACCCGAAAGGACGAAAAAATAGGATTAAAAGAACAAATCCTTTAGCGGTATTGAATAAGTACACAACTAGAGTAGCCGCCTTAGTTTAAATAATTTTATTCACTGAAAATTTCTATGAAATTTTATGCAATACCGATTTGTGGCTAAAGTTAATAATTGAAAATTTCCTTGACGGTGTTATTGAGAAAGTTTAGCGAGTCGATCCACAATTTCTTGATAGTGAACTGAGAGACGGCAACCGACACTGGGAAATTGGTTTTGAAATTACCTATGGTTTTTATTGAGATTTTGTTAAACTGCCTTCTTTTACCTTTATCTTCTTAAGATATTAAGACTATTTTCTCAGAGGTTCTTAAAAATACCCCAATTATAAATAACAGTAACTCAATAAAATTGTTTGTACAAGTATTTTTATTTGAAATAATTTCTCACTACACAAACAAGACTTCTTCATCGTACCGTTCAATATAGAATACTTGTATAAATACTTTACGTGGACAATACAGAAGGGATTAACGAACCTCGATTTATGTTTCAATTCAACTATAACGAGAGAGGAAATAAAAAATAAATAAAAGGATGGTCTTAGGAAGCCCGAGTTCATTAGAGTAGAGAAAAAACTACTCATTTACGTGCGGGAGACAAATTTCTCTAAATTGGAATGAACTTTTCGCGGCGTTAATATGTAATTCAACTTGATTTATTTGACGGGGTGGGTCGCTATGTCAGTGGGTTGTAATTGAGGGTCTAATCCGAGGGTTCTACGGCCCTTTCACCTAAGCTCCCGGGAAAAATTGCACCTTCCTGTCAAAACATGTAGATATGTATGTATGTATGAACTTCTCGGTTCCGGCTGCGTGATAAAGAATTCGTTAAATATTGATGCTCTGTAAAGCTCGTACGGGGAATAAAAGGCAATGAACGGTTGAATGATAAATTACAACGCTTTGTTTAAAGCGAAATGTTTTGTGTTGGTTCATGAATGTGTTCCTTGCAATGTTTTTCTGTGACGTCAGCAGAGTCCCAAACGGTTTCAATGCTAGTGATATTATTTGCATCACGCGAACCCATACCAGCATAACAGTAATGAATTTTATCATAATTGATTCTTATTCACAAGTAAAACACCCATTCTTGTCTCGAGGGTGTCGTAAATGGCAACTGAGGGACTGTACCCTTATCGAGGAGATGTGCACCAGTATCTATCCCATAGGACCGCAAGTAAAACAAGAAAACTAGACCTTGGCACAATGATAGAGACAACTATAGGTCAGAAAGAGATAGGTTGCCATTACGTCATTTACGGTCACCTCAAATCCTCGTAGATGGTGTGGGTTGACAGGCGTGATACGCTTCGTTTCTTTTCCAATATCCCAGACTGAAACACAAATACTTATTCTGATATTCCCATTTCTAGCTTGACGGAACGGTTGGCGCAGTGGTTGAGAGATTGACTGCTGCGCTACGGGTAGCGGGTTCGATTCCCCCGCGGAACAAATATTTGCATGATCTACAGATGTGTTCCCGGTTTGGGTGTATGTCTATGTGAATATTTGTGTTTGTAAACGCACCCACGATACAGGAATTATTTCTAGTGAGAGGCAAAGTTTAAAAAAAAAAACATTAATACTGACTCACATCAATATCTTAGTTGAGTAAGTGATTCTTTTTAGTATACCTTCTACAATACTTGCAAATGAATCTACAAGGTAGAACAATATTCATAAACTTCAAATAAGTCAAAAGAATTGAATTAAATTGCGACAATAACCCAATTACGAGCCAATCCCGCACATTTCTCGGGTTAAGTTATGCGAAGACTTTGATTACTTTATTCATGTCGATAAAATTAACGAGCGAATTGAATGAGCCACACAGAACATTCCTACTGAAACATTACAAAAAAGCCCACATATGGAACATTAATCTATCTTTGTTTACGTCATTAATAACAAAAGAGCAATAAAATTCCTTCTCCCCGTGTAAAATATATACGAAAAGCAATAATGTTTAAATTGTTGGGATCCGTCGAAGACGACGGTCGTGGCACGCGGGGTCCATACAAACATTTATTTTGTCGCGGCAAGACCTCCCGAAACAATATTGAGGCTATAAAGAATGGAGTGTGGAGCAAGACGAGGGTGCCTCGACGAATAATGAGAAATATTCCCCCTATACATAAACTTGCACCTCCCGTTAATTCAAAAAATATTCGTGCAATGCCAACAGTTTTTTTTTTTTTAGGGTGGAATTTTTTTTTCGCAAAATAAAAAATGTTTCGGTACAAATTGTACGATACAAATTCCAGCATTTTGGAATTTAGGGATACCTTTTTTATTACATAACTGTTTGGTGCTTAGCCAAAAAAATAAAGAACAATCATCTTTAATATTATTAAATTAATTAGATGTGACGAGAAATACAAAATACAACGACGATACTCGTAAAAAATATGAAACGAATGGACACAAATCGACAAAAATTATGTAATATTTTCAGAGGAATTTCTATAAATTAAACGGCAACCCGATGGTTCGGTCAACGCTCCGTGGCCAGTTATTTATACCATGTGCGACATCTCTGCATATCATATATCAAACCGCTGGACATCCACGATCTCTCATCACAAAGTATAAAGTAACGACCACTCTAAAGCTGTATACTCACTTCATTTCAGCGCCCTAATGACAAATTCCCAAAGACGTTAAGTAAATAAACTCACGAAGGGCACTATTTGTAGCAACTTCGCAAAATATCTGCGTATTATATGGCTTTACTGTTCTAGCCGGAATTCACCAACACACGAATAGAAATAAGGAAGTGCAAGATTAACTACCTAATTTTATCAAACATGCCTAAAAGTAAATAAAGTTACTTGTGTTCTATTTAACAGAATAACGCACCTCCAACTAAATTTAGTTGAGACGAAAGTAAAAATATCAAAGTTCCAAATAAATTCGCGTCGGATTTCGTTCTTGGATTACAAACTCGGTTAGATTACAAAATCGGTGTTCGTAAAGAGATCCACTTGCTTATCGCATAGGAAACTTATTGTGCACCCCGCTTTAATTCTAGTACATTGTGTAGGGTTCGCTAGTAAGTCGGTCTGACTTGCATTTCACACTTGACTGACAGCGTGACCATTCACAATTATTAATTGCATTAACATTTGTGCTGTTCTGTCAGCCTCAGAAATTATACTGTAGATAGATTAGCTAGCAGTTTCGTCCAGAAAAAAACATAAGTTTCAGAAGGGATTCCCGTCGGGGACAGAGCTAAATAGAGCTATAGTGCGTTTATGACGTAATTGATCCTAAGGTGACGAAAAGTGAGCGTTTCTAGATTCACGCATAGTTTCCCAGGGTGTTACTAACAAATCTAGGAAAAAAAACAATTACCTACAAGTCAGTACGAAATCAAACCGAAAACCTCAAAGTCGTAACGTAATTACGGTATGGGCTCGTAAACGAAGTACAAAAACATTAAACAAAAACACGAAAAATTTAGTTTTGCCAGTTTAACCTATAAACATACATTGCGCAGTATGCTTTAAAAATCACCCCGCTCTACAATCTGGATAAGGCAATGGTACATTGTTTTACTGTCAAAATTGAATCGATACGCATTACGAGTATCCATCGATGTGTAACACTACCTTCAATGTCTACTTTATCTAGCATCTTGTTGGTGTTGCCACAAACGACGATATAATCAACATTTAGGTGCATTTATGAACTTTGTCTTTACAGTGTTGACATCCACCACTATTTACCCGGAACCTATTTGTACAAAGTTGTATTAGAATCAAACTTAACCTATTCGCACTGTGCATAGTGAACTAAACAAAACAAACTTTGACGGCACGGTTGGCGCAGTGGTTGAGAGATCGACTGCCAAGCTACGTGTCGCGGGTTCGATTCCCGCACGGAACAAATATTTGTACGATCTACAGATAGTTGTTTCGGGTCTGGGTCTTTGTGTATGTGAATACACACTGTGCGTCGGAAAGCACATAAAGCTGTTGGTCCTGCGCCTGATCTCTCTCCGGTCGTGTCGGATTGCCGTCCCATCGGACTATGAGAGTGAAGGAATAGAGAGAGCACCTGTGTTTGCGCACACACTTGTGCTCTATATTATATATTATATATCTCCTGCGTAGTTGGCTAATCTCCGGTGAGATTGGCTGCCGTGACCGAAATCGGTCAGGAGGACATTATTAGTGAACTAAACTTAGATCTATTTATACGGGTGCTTATATGTAGTAATTTATAGTTTTTTTTTTTTCTTTATAAAAAAATGTAAACTCAATAATTTATCGTTATGTTATTAGAAAATAGTGTTTGAGCATATAAAACTAAAATAACGGCATTTAACCAATATAATTAAAAAATGAGCAATATTCGGTTTTCACACAAATCGAAATTAATAGAATGGCCAAATACCCATAAGTATAACAATAAAGTTTATAAGCCGTTTTTATAACAGCTATTTATTTAACTAACTGGTACCTACTGCGCGTTGAAATGGATCGTAAACATTATTCCCAATTCGTTTAATAAAAGGCATTTTTCTGTGTGCCGAGTCTCGCGAATAATGGCACAATGTTGCCAAGCTTTCGAATTAAAGAAAAACAGTACTTATTAAGTGGAAGTTGTTTATCTTCACTTGGAAGTTGTTAAGGTGTTTGTGACAGGAAAGTGATCCGTCTTAGTTGGTTTACTGTTAAATTGTTCGCGTATGTTATGGCCCATGCGGCACGCAACGCGTTTTCAAAGGGTCAGCCCTTGAAAGGCCAAGTTATAACCGCTTACAGACCTTATTTTGTAAGAGTATGTAAGCTATTTCTGTGTTAAGTGTTGCGACACAGGTACGTATACTAATCTATGGTCATAACGCTGATTTTACTTTTGTAGTCAGCAAACTATTTATTTATTTTATTAGGATCTCCAAAAAGAAAAACAACATCACATGTACTTATGGCTTAAGACATTTTAACATCTCCTGTGCATATTATAGAAATCACTACAAACATTGTAGAAATATCTATATGTATCTATTATAAAAGATTTAGATTTTCAGTAAAAGGGTATATCACAATAAATTGTAGTACTACGGTACATACTTATAAGTTGTGCAATGTTTTTGATTTTGTCTAGAAATAAATATTATTTGCTTTATTTTATATTATTTTCACCAAAGTAGTTTTCGTTTTGTGATCTGTGAAATATTTTTGTTACATTTTAATGAAGTGATTACTCATAGCTGAATTTAGGTCTGTTTTCAATCGATTCGAGTACTAAGCCAACGTGTGACACATTTGACACAAAAGTCTCCAATCATTTATTGAATTGAGTAACTTAGTCTGGATCTAATTTCTGCCTTTCAATGCGTCTTTGACATTCACATTCAACTGAGATTTGGCCTTGGATTATGTCATTGAAGTCGGTACATATCACAGTAATATTTTAGAAAAAAAAAAAAAAACTGGTTCTTTTTATGAACACCTAATTTGTTACCTATTATTTCTGCCTACCCCCATGGGAAAAAGGCGTGACTTTATGTATGTATGTATTCAGTAGCCTATTGCGATACAGAGATTGGTCGTTTTCACAGTAGGTAGCCAATAAAAACACCGAAAGGTAACGAAATGCCGGCAGCGCGCGGCGGTATTAACAAAAACAACTAAAAATATCGGGCATAAGTACCCCACAGCTGGGCACGGGGCTCTTCTCAGAATGAAAAAGGCGAAGACCATAGTCCAGACTAGGCCAGAGCTAGTGCAAGTTAACGGACTACAACACCGTCGACTTTATAGAGCCCTCTTAGGCAAGCAAAACCTGATAATCCGTGCATAAATTCTAAAAATCTAAAGTACAGGCCGGTTTCAAAGTCAAACCTATGGAAAGCAAGCGTACCACCACTAGGCTATCACTGCTTATTGAAGTGATAACTAAAAAATGTGTTAAATATTCTAATATCTTTATCGTGACGTTACCGTCTAATGTGAAAACGCTCATCGTTTAACCGTACGCCTGTCCATGACAATAGCGTCGTGACTTCGGAATATAGTTGGAACAACTTCGCTATAATTCTATATCACAGTGTGCGAAGGCATCTAATTAATCGTTACAATGGACTAAGGTGGAGGGAACGACGCGGTTGAGTACTCAAGTTAGACAAGTTTGGATTATGTCTAACAAGATTAAACTATGTTAGGTACTGCTATTAAGGGTAACTACAAACTCTACTTATTTATCATATGATCTTGACAGGCTGGGAAGATTTTTTATTTTATTTAGTAAATCTTTTACCTACTGACCTATGATTAAATTTATTATCATTATTAATAGCTATAGAAGAATTTATTTTAAGTAAGAATTTAATTTAATTTGGATAACAAGTGAATGTATGAGTCGAGTCATATCAAGAGACCAAAATGAAGGATGGAAGGAAAGATGATAGATAGCAGTGACGATTGCTCCACCGACAAGATAAAAGAAGAGGAATTAAAGGCCTGATAATATCAACCTAAAGTATGATAGACATTCTTAAATATACACAGCTTTATATACTTTATAAACCGCTACAATGAATAAAGAAAGTATTCTGAAACAATTTAATTAAAGTCAGGTTATTATTGTTATCTAATAACTCCTCAAAAACTTACAAGACTTTAAATTATTGTTGAGAAGGATAACAGACTTGCAAATTAACCTAAAGAAAACGAATTGAACAAAACTTATATTTATATTTCTTGTAGTCTTTTTTATACTAATGTTATTTGTATGTCCTTTCCATACACGGGACTGCAGAGTCCCGGACTTTTGGAAAGCGTGCGTGGGGCCGAAGCCAACACATAGAGGCCTTTTAAAACAACTTTAATGAAGTTTTATGGTGACATACCCAGCGATTATCCCTGTATGCACTATAGAAATGCACCCAAGGACAATCCCTGGATTTGTGGGACTATCACAGAACAAATGGAGAAAAACAACTTGGGCTATTGTGATGGGATGTTAGTGGACTGGGTTATGGAGAACTATGGAAATCTATGGCGCCTACCGAAACAATGTAATAAACAACTAATGTTATTATTATAAGTTAATAAAAATTACACTGAGAATCTAACTTCGGTACTTATTTATTCAAAATAAACCTAGACCTGTTTCTATTAAAAATAAATATAGAGATGTGTGTATTCAAGTTTCGAAACAATTCAATTTCAACAGCTGTAGTAAATATAACTTTAATACATAAGTAAATGCTTTTGTCGTAAATTAAGTTAAATTCTATATTCCAAGTATACACGTCATTTTTTACGCAGACATCCATTTCATTTTATTTGACATCATTTTGATATGCTTGACACCTGAAAACGAAGCCAAGTACTTAAATACAAAAGACCTGACAGTATTTATTTTGTACCCTCTTTGCCCAAATAAATGATGCTTCAAAACATTCGATTAGTTAAAAGTTAAGTCCACATTCATATTAACCATTGTACCAGTTCCAGCTATATTTATTTTCCGAGAGTTAAGCAGATTTGAAAAAATAACCATCTTTTATAACTACAAGCTAAAAAACCTAATTACCTAAGAATGTATTTGTCTAAAAAATACCTACACAAAAACATAATGGTTGGCAACACAACGCATTAATCCGTTTACTTTTAAAACAAGGAACGAATAAATACAAAATGAAATTCTGTGTACAACCAACAATAGCAGCGAAACAATATAAAGATAATGTCGTAGAAACATATTTTCTGAAGCGCTATCTACTCTCATTCCACCCCCGATTCTTTGTAGTAAGTGGCTAATATTGCAAGAGCCATTCCTCCCCCGAAGGATTTATCAAATGGCGTGTAAGCACACACCTGGGAAACATTCAGACTAATCACCAGTTTAAAAATACGTCGTAAGAACATAATGCAATTACTCTGATGTGGGATTTGTTAACCATAAATAAATGTCATGGAGAAAATTACATGACACATGAAATGTGGTTGCAAATGAGCGTTTTTGCTGCGAGAAATGAGAATAATGCTCATGCGTGGACGTTTTTATGAATGTAATAGCTACTTTAAAAATAAAATAACGTAGGTGCGTCTACTTTAATCGACCTATTTAATCGGCAATTATATTCCGTGGGTCACGCTATCTCCCAATTTGAAAAGGGGATATGATCTAGTAGTGGACCACATAAATCTGAGTAGGTAAGCTTATATCATATCAGAATTTTTTTCCACTAAATTACTTGTACCATACGCTTCTGCGAATTCGTCAATGCGTCATACGTTATTAGGATTTAAATTATAGACAAGATATAGATTCTTTTGCACAGATGACCTGCTGATAGTTTAAAAAGCTTATAGACAATAGTGCAAACTTATAAACAAGTTCGCGTTGAAAGACGAAGAGATATCTAGTGCTGCACCTTAGCGATAAATTCTGAACTTGTCTAATACACTTAGCGCGACTACTGGCAACTGTCACGGTAGTAATGACTGACTGAACAGGTACATCGAGTGCTAAACATTTATCACGGTGACTCACGCAAGATTTTATACTGACTTGTAGACTAGATCTTTTAGTAATTTGTAAGCCAATTCGTACATAATATTATTACTTAATTACATTTACTGCGTTCACACGTTGAGAAAGTAACGTATTTATTATGTAAAAACTTTTTAAAAAACATAGGCGGATAAAATACTATGACTACTTATTTATTTTTGTAATGTTTATTCCAAACATTTGTATATATATGTTCAGCTGTTTATCCCGATCTAAAACCTTAGAATCCGCGACGCCCAGCCACTGCGTCTTTCCGTCGTAATATTTCAAGGAAATAAGAATTTCCTCAATGAAATTGATTACACGATCAGCGTGGAAATTCTTGAAGATATATAATCTACCTGTCAGCATTCTTCAGTTATAAACTGAGAAATTATTCTTGTACGTAAATGAAGAATGTCACAACTCTAGTGATGTCCAATGTGCCAGTATCCTTACGTGACAGGACGGGAAAGATACTTATAACTTCCTGAACGACTGATGTAGTCCCGATGGAGTAATGGACTCCCTTGGCACAAGAGTAGAAAATAAGATAAATCGAAATGGGAACAGGCATTACACGTTTCAAAAAAATTCAATTTGTTTGTAATACAGCAGTACAAAGCGGATATAAATTTTCCAATCAATGCGTTGTTTCATATCCATCACCAAAAATTGGATTCGCGATTCTCACAAACTCATAATTCTGATCACCACATTTATTTCCGGCAATCCGTTCCACTGCCTAAAGGAAATAGCCGAGACGAGTTCGATATTTATCTAGTTAGGTTGAAATACGATTGTAGCTCCGATTTCTTAGCCGAGATTAAGAACTGTTGTAGTGAAGGAATCGGTTTTCTAAAGTCTGTTGTTATTTGTTGCTGGATTAATGTTGTATTATGGTAAGCTTTCAAGATTTGGTACAGTATTGTTTTAATTTTCTCTCTACCTATTTTCTTATGAATAAAATCTGTTCAACGTTCGTATGTTATCAAATGGGATTTCAGCGGACTACTTATCAGTTGGAGCATCCGAGTTGATTAATTGATGCAGAACGCACTTATCTCTCTCGTTTCGGAATACAACATCTTTTCTTTCTGAAGGTATGGTAACTCTAGAAATAATTGGGTCCAAATATGTATCGCCTATACCTACTAAAGAATTTTAAGGGTCGTAGGCGCGACCGTTTTCTGATAATACTTAGATTTTTTATTGTATCTACTTTGCGTCGCTTAACTGGCTAATTAACCAATCAATCTGTCACTTTCTCTGAGAGGAGACGAGAATGAAGCAAAGTCGTGTAGAGACATATACAGACTACGATACTGATCAAAATCTAAAGAAGCACAACTTAAAGGTAGATTTAAATGTAAAGATACTTATTATTAGTTCATTTCTCATAGAGAATTGAAAACCAATCAGTGTAAATGGTTGCGTGCTTATCTCTGCAAATTGTTACAAGCCATAGAGAGGAGGAATTATGGGAGTAATAAATAGTAAAATAGAATTAGTTATCTGTTGCGATACTGCGACTGTACACGAGATGCATAATGTCGGCAACACTACGGTGCTGGTTCATTTATCCGTGAACGCATTTCCCTACTATCAATTGTAAATCTTACCGCGTTGTTGCCTCATATAATTACCTAAGAGCCTGTACCTAAGTGGGAATTACTTTATCAACTGGATTTGATTCCCAGTCAGGGAAGGACTTTATTCTTCTGTAAAGTTCAAGTTTGGAAGTTGTTTGCACATTGAAATTAGATGGGACTTAATACAGTCGTCAAAGACATGGGTATACAACAGCAGGTGCTCGCCTGTGCTTCCTTAGGGTAACTGGCAGTATAAAGGTTATACCTACCTACATCTTCCATAAACGCTTTTCATTTTAATTTCACACAAAACCTACGTTGCAATCATCTAATATTAGCTCTACTCGCGTAGATATGAATGTGGCTTCATAATCGTATACGTCTTCAGTGCCTTCAAAAGCGAAACTTCAGATTAAGACAGCCAGGCATGGCTTAGTTAGAAAGCTTAGCAAATCTACTCTGAACTTAACTTATTACCGAGCAGAGTACGAGTTTTGAATCAACGATTTTAACTTATATATGTAGATTGAAAGAACAAAAACGTATTTATTCATAGAAATTATATAACACCAAAATAACACTCAATTTTATTAATAAACCTATGTTTCCTAGGTGTTAGGTGTGACTTATCAAAAGTCAAACCCTAAGGGGGTGAAATTGGGGTTCAGATTTTGTATGAAAAATACAGAATAACACAGAAACAATATATTTTACTGCTTGACGCCAGAAAAGGCGTCTAGCGTCTATCTCAACATTACGCTGCAACATTTTTATACTGGAGCTGGTACTTTGTTGGGATTGCTAAATGATACAGCGATTATGAACGTTACGGCTACGGAAACTTGGCTTTTAGCGATACGGTCGTATTTTAGATCTCTACCCACGACAATATTGTGTTCTCTACAGCTTCTTATCATGTTCATCACTAGGTATACCTTTAGCCGTCAGCTCTCTCGTTGGTCCCGAAGTGTGGCAAGCTAAGCTGTCGACCATAGGGTCCTCAGTTCCATTTCTAGGCTAACTGACCTCAACTCATGATAAAGTAAACTAAGGAACTTCAATCAAGCGATAGTGAACGACGAGTTTTTAAACAAATCCGTTCCTAGACGAAACATGTTAACATTTAATAAAAGTTTATAATACCCAATGCAATAATACAGAAAAAGTAATGTAAAATCTGTAATAATGAAGTTTATCACAGTTAATTGTCACGGTGCTGATAATGTATGCTGTAACGTAGGCTATGGAGCGTGATGTTTATGCAATGAATAATATTCGAGAATTAAGTTATCTGATAACACTATCGGTAGTGCAGTTCGAATAATGTATCATTTCTATTTTAGGCAATGACTAAAACAAACGTAAAATGCAAAAACTGTTCTATCAATAATAGGTAGAAACAAATCCAAATTTTGGACTGCTAGTGAGAATTTCCTACCGGAAAATCCCAATAACACTGCTCCATTAGCAGCAGTCTTCAATATTAATTGTCGCCTACTATCCACACTATTATAAATGCGAAAGTAACTCTGTCTGATTGTTTGTTGTGATGAGGTATCATCACAACTAAACTAACGAACGAAGTGAAAATTTACAAAGATAAAGCATTAGATCTGAAGAAAGACATAGACTTATTGTTGGTATTGCAACAAAACACAAATTTGGTAATTAATACAAAATAAACGTAGACGAACTCACAGGCAGGTTAGTTTACAATACTATAAAAGTTTATTTCTTAAATGCATTAGCGTGAGAAATGAGACAGAGTCACATCATTTATTAAATAGCTTATGTTAGCCTAGACCTAAAACGACTTCAATGTATTAACTACTCAGCATAATGCAATTAAAGCAAACTATAAATTCACGGTCAACATCGTCGTAAATTATGAATACCACAAGAATAATTGAAGAATTGATATTCTTTTTTCCATGTTATCGAAGTAATTCTGTAAGGTTGAGTTCAGACCGCGTCAAATATCAGATCAGGTGTCAGCAATCTCCGCTAACTTAAGTCTCAAACTAATAAGACCCAAGAACTTCGAATGGTCTCAAGAACTTTCACAATGCACGTATGGTACCGAAATTGGAAATAATTTATTACTATTCGTGGCTTTACTTAGCTCGTAGACTAATATTGTAAAATAAGGATTATGGCAATTTTTTTTTTTAGGACTATTGTAAATATCTCATCTCTCATTAGGGCATTATTGTAAGTAATCCGTCAATGAATCGCAAGCACTGATTAGCTGGAACCTTTTATGAGACGGACACGCTAATCAGTTAACCTAAATGAAAATAACACTTGCATCTTCACAAAGGTCCTTAAAATAGCCAGAATTATGCAAAGTTTTCTATTAATTTTATTGAAATCCTACTAGGATTTACAAGACGGACACATACAAGATCACAGGATTTCCTCCATACTCAAAGACGCGACGTTGCCAACTAATATTTCTCAGTGATTTAAATTAATATAAGTTCCTACACATCCGCGTTCCTATGCTCCAAATTGCAGTTGTAAATGCACTGGGAACTTTAACTGCGCGTACTCGATCTAAACTCGTTAATCCTAATTAACGTTCAACTCGACGGAGAAAGCCCAAAAGGGGTAATAGCCCGCAAATCATGGTGCTTTGAGAACTGTAAACTGGTTAACATCGACTGAGAGGAATTCTTAGTCGTAATACTGTCTGGGGTTGGAAAAAGGAAACTTGAGAAGTGTGTTTTTCTTGATCTTTGGCGTTTGGTAGTTCCGGTAGCATTGCGAGTTTGAAAGGCAAGGACGGAGTGTATGACTGTTTCAAATCCACACCTTACCGTCTCCGTGTGAATTATTGAATGTAGCCAAGTAGACGTAGCCTCTTCCAAGATATGTTTGGAAATTATATTTACTTATAAACTCACTTTCTCTGATCACTGCAAGAATGTTTCCATACTATTTTCACGTATTGTTGGATTTGAATAATCTTGACTAAGCACGATAACCTAAATTATTATTCCAATGTTGCATTATTTCCACAAAAAAATACATACCATATTACGGATATTACCCATAATGTTCAATATTACAGAAAAGTATAGGTATTTGCTCCATCACATACTAACGTGGGAATGTTTTAATTGATTGAACTTTACAGAGCACTGGCCTCAATTGATGCCCAAACCCGTTATGTGGTTGACTCAAATTTACCAATAAATATTCCCGATGAAAGCAATTATCATGCCATGTGGTAAGTTGAAAGTAATACTATTTACATTATCATAATTAGTCTTTCAAGCTAGTTGAGGAAAACATCCACGGAAATGAATGACGGCCTCCTTTTCCACCTTTACTAATACCAAATCAAGCGAGAAGTCCTTATAGCTAACTTCTGGGCTGGGACTATCTAGACTGCAATCAACTCGATAAGAAGAAGAAGAACCCAGAAGTTTGAAAATCTGAAAGTAAGATAACCAAGCAAAATATTTCAACAATAAAATTCACACTTAAACTTTTCAAGGCCATTACCGGCATTCATTTTCTTTGTAATAAACCGGCTTTGAACGAAAAATATTTGAATATCCGAATAATATTTTAAACCGACACTTGTAGACCAATCATAAAACTAGCGACTGAGCGTACTATAAAAAACAAAACGTAAATAGCCCGAAGTCGAAAGGAAAAATGGGCTTAAAGAGGATTGCACGTCAGCCAATCGTTTCTTATTTATTGTTCTATTAAAAAATAGTTTAACTGCCTTATTTTCCGGAGCATCGGCGGGCTCCGTCGCCGTCGTCATCTAGCCGAGCTCCTAAATCTCATTTGCTCGGTTTCACCGCCGGTGTGATAAATTTCCGGTAATTTATCTGTAACATAATTCCGTATAAAATGTTTTACAAGTACTCTTTAATATCGTTTAGATGTGCTTCTGCGTTGGGAAAACATGGGTTTGTTGATAAGAAACTAAAACTAGTGATATCGACCTTATTTATAAAACTATTAATAACCCCGATACTGAGAAAATATACTGTATATAAAATGCTTACATTTTCCTTCGTGAATTTTTCCACAAGATTGCAAAGAAAAAGCAGCAGCGACGGCTTTTCAAATTAAAAAATCAGGTGGTGTTGTGACGGGCTCGCTAACGACCCTCGTGCAACTGAGAGCACTTGCGGGAATAACCGGGAATTACCGCCTTTAGCTCTAAACAACATACGTCCCGTGTTAGAGCGAATCAACTGGCTTGTTTTCATAATAATGCAATATATACATATGTATGTATGTACGCTTTCATTCAGTTCATGAGTAAAAACTACGGTATTGTTTAATTAACTAACCCTTTTTTGACACAGATGAACTAACTACACTCAGATAGTTATGCGTTTTGTGCTATAGGAATTATTCATTACAGTGTAATGATTATGTGGAAATTGTTTACAATCTAAACTATTATCCTATTCAATGAACGTAAATTCCAATTAACATATTTACCCTTAACGCTTTCGACACTCACACTGAACTAAAAGGGGATAAATCCCTATTGTGAATATCCGACTTACGTTTATTTTCATTAGCTCCTCTCGCTGGTTCGCATGTCTCTAAGGAAACACGAATAATGACTTCATCGATTTACCACAAATTGTAATTATACCCTAACTTGGAGTATATTTACCGACTAACATAAATATTCATTGATAACACGCCTAATTCAGTCGAAATGTATTTTATTACGAAAACAATTGCCCTATATTAAGCGAATAACCATTAAGAAACTAAGGAAAGGGAGACGTCATAATTTATCGATGCCGTTACAAGCCAACACGCTAACACAGGAACTAATAAAGATCCAGTCACTTCGAATGTAGCTAATTAATTGTTCAGGGGAAACAATCACTAAGAAGAACTAACGAAGTTGGTTGATGGAACAAGACAAATGAAAGTTGCTAAGGTCAAACCAGCCAGCGAGGGAATTATAAACAGCGACGTTGGGGAGCGGAAGAACTTAGTGCAAAGTTTATAACTTGCGATATTACATGTTAACTACAGAACGTATCTATACACGACTTTAACACTTCTACTGTAATACTTGGTAGGAGTTCTGACACACTGAGAGCTTTGATCATCACTTGAAATGAATTGTGAAAGCAATGCCAGTTACGTCATTTCATTTCTTTATAAGTTTATTCAAAATTGGAGTATCAGTGTTTGTTCTCGAATTTCTTATCCTATGTTATTTATTCCTAGAAATTCGAACCTGCACTCGTCCGGACGAACCTTTTAGAATGTTTAATGTTTCTTGAATAAGATCCGTCAATCGGGTCTTTGGTCTCATGATCTCTGGTCTCTTCTCTAGTAGTTTGCCACTAAATATGAATTTTCTCAGTATTCATTGGCTTACTCGCAATAATTGTAAAGCAGTCAAAAGTTTATCGATTTATTTTCAGCATTCAGCAAAAGTATAATATTATGAACATTAATGCCGCCAAACTTCATCTGAAGCTGCTTAAATGGGATTAACTTTTCTGATAGATTTTACGACTCTCAAGGATTTATCAAGTCTACAATATAACCTTTGTGCACACGTCATCAAATTGGTTTTACGAAGAAAATTGCAACAACACATCTAAGCCATTGTTACGTAATCAAATTTTCAAGTAACCTAATACCCAGACTTATAGAAATAGGTGTAGTTATACCAAAGTTGAAGTAAGGTCGTAACTTTTATTGTCCTCTACTCTTAGTCTGGTCATAACTTTTATAATATCTACAAATTTTATGTTGAGATCATGGCATATATTAAGTAGATAAAACATACCTACTAGTAAACAAACAATATCAAATTTGATATTCGATTGACTAGCTACTAGGTACTCCGTTAAGTCCATTGCAATAGGGGGCGAGCCTACTGCTATTCCATTCCAAACTCTGGGCTATTATAGAGAATTTTCTTACAAAAAATCCCAATTGTACTTTGCTCGACTTGGGGGTCTTTGGGAAACCAAAATGAGTATCAATTATGTTAATAATGACATGGTTTTATATAGCATACGCTATATGTATATGAACTCTAATTGCGTTCATTCGCTGTCTGGCTACATATTGTACCAATTTATCAATTGCGGTCCCGTAATTAGTGGCTACTGCGCAGGTAACTAATATATTAGAGCAATTATATACATCCTGTTCATTGGCCAGGTCAGACGATACGCGTAATTGTCGAATTAAGCTTATTAGTTTGTTACCCAGCTAAACGCTTGCTTCAATTGGCTGAGTGGAATATTAAATGACACCTACACGAAATAGTGATGAAACGTCTAGCATCTAAGTAGGAACGCAATTGAATTTATCCTATTTGTCTGTCAGCCATCTGGGGCGTTTGTAGAGTTTACTTCATTGTGACATTCATCACTTGAAAAAATCTTGCATACTTTGATCACCATATGTATATCATCCTATGAACATTAGTGTTGGCTGAGGTTCCATCATGCGGTGAAAGAAATGGTGGCCTGTCCTTTTCAATTTGATGTGTATGTTCTAGAAGTCACACTAATTATTCATTATTGAAAGATTTAAAAAGTCTAGCCCGTTACTGTCCCACAGTTTGGTACGGGTTTCTTCTCAGAGTGAGAAGGATGCCTAAGTTGCAGGTTTTTGGACTTCACATCTAGAATATTATATGACCCACTCAAGTGCACAGAGACATAAGGCCAATGATAATTAATTTATCGCACGAGAATTTCCTTTTTCAGCATCATTCAAATCTTCCAAAATAATCAAATAAAACAATATTCGTATATTTGGTTACGAAGTACGATTTTAAGTCAAACAGATTATTGAAAACTAAACTCTTTGTATTTTCCCGTTCACTTCAGATTGTGGCTTTAATGGCGAGTGTCCCCACAAAACATAGTCAGCAAAAAATAAAAGGAAAACAAATCGAAATAATAAAAATATATTCATCCGCAGTATTTTTCTTCAAGACAAGCGAATAGTCCCAAGCCGCCACTCCTAAATACAATATTCTTGTCAGATATAAAAGAGAAATAATTTGTATTTCCTTGGGAATTACAACCAAATGGATTTATTGTAATAAAAAAAAAAACAAAAGATTGGCGTCGTGAAAGGAAATTCACCAATATCACAGAAAATAAGCCAAGGGTGCAATTTCCTTTTGGAAACAATCACTCAAATTGGGTCAAGTATGTAGGTGAACGTTTTACACCCGCTGTGTTTGATGGCAAGAATATAATTATTACGATGTAACCTAATTTTGCCATTTGGCATAAAGCGAGACAAAGACGTGGCTGTTAAGTAGAAACGTCGTCCTAATTTGGTTGAGATCATACAGATTGGATTATAAAATAGACCTTAATAACAGTCAGTACACTGCCGAGAAAAATGTAATACACTTTTAGGAATGAAGCTTTCATCCCCCTTGGAAGGCGCACATTCGTCGAACGTAACTTGTGTTACAAAACAACCAATCAAGTAAAGCGTGTTATATTGTGTCGAGATAGGCGGCGACCCAAACAGGGATCGGTGCCAAAACCTCCTTTATATGTGGGCATAATTACTGTTAACCTAAAACCGATATCTTGCAGACGCTCTAGACAATCGGAAGCCCAACAAAATGCTTGCGGCCTGCCCCGAACTATACTGAGAGGTATAAAGCCACTCAGTGCTTCTAATATCTCGAACCGTAGCTGAGCACATAGTCATTTGCAGCGAACTATGTTTACCACAGTTTTAGTAGGGAAATGGAATATAAATAAGTATGGATATATAAGTCCATACACTCGGTTGTTTTCAAGAAAATCCATTAATAATATGGAGGGGTTGATGATGAAAGTTAGATATAATTTCCGTTTAAAAACCGAATTAAGAGTTATTTCTCGTTTTTTATGGTGTGTGATGATCTCCAGGATAAAGAGAAGTTGAAGATAAAGACTGGAAATGCAGAACACAAAGTAAAATAGGACTAATTTAGCGAGGATGGTTAGTGTTATGCTTTTTGTATAACCACTTCTATCTACATTGCAAATGGGTTAATTGAATTCAAACATATACGTCAAGTGAAAAGTAAATAATACGCAAATATAATTTACTAATGATCATTATTTTAGTGTTATGACACACATTTAGGCAGTATAAAATACAATACCCAAATTATTGTATTGATATTTACATACACTGAACTAATATTAGTTTACAGTATACAAACATTTTCACTCTAAAATCATATTCTGAAAGTCTTATTGTTGAGCCAGTCGATATCAAACGTGGCGTCTTGCCAACATCACTAGCTACATCTCATTGGAGCAGAATTGTTAAGCAACGCTAAAAAGACTCAAGCCTCAAGCCAGTATCTCTACCAACAAACTAAAAGATCTTACTCAGCGAATTTTGTACAAAACAAAAAAGTCCCCTTTCTTTGTAAATCCGTGGCCATTCTACATATCTGTGAAGAGTTGAGGCAGGCTTGAGTGCTCTCTGGATCGCCCGCGTAGGATTTAACGATGTCAGACTTATCGATAAGCTCTTTACTTCCAAGAGAGCTTTAACGATAGATATATCGCTCTACCTGTGTAAAGTTTAAAGCCGTTACGTTAAGCCTCCTCCACACAGTCAATTTAGTAGGCTTTTGCTACCAATCGCCTCCTAATGAGCAAAAAACAATTCAGTTTATTGGAAATCATGTGCTGCCAATTGTGCTTTCAGTGCTCTTTGTGTTTTATGAACAGTTGAACAACTACTCCGGTCAAATTAACTTAGTAGGCACAATGTGTGTCATTGTCGGATTGGAACAGAGTTGCGGTTTATCGATGTTCATTGAAATCATTGATTGAGTATAACAGATAGGTTGACATAATGAGAATGAACTCCTGCCGGGAATTGGCTGTGTCAAAAATAGGGAATCCACCATTTTGTTTCTTCCGCCAAAGAGATTTTGTGCAGTACAGTATCTATTTGAGTTTTCCGTGACAAGAGACCAAATGTCGTTTGAAAGTCGCTGTCTCTCTACCTAATAGTCTGAAATAACATAGAGGAAATGTGACCAGTTTTATTTCGTGCCCAAAGGGATCGTACACTATTGTTCGTTTGAAGTGATATTTTAGTAAAGCACTTCAGTTATAGAAAAAACTTTTGATCTCACGTGAACCTATCTGATGTGTTTTGTTTTACACTTTTTATCCATTTTCTTTTTAGCTTGTCTCTTATTTCTTGTATATAAAGAGACAATATAGCCTCGGAAGCCAGTTGAAGGTTATTTCTGAGATTTTATTTAATATACATTCCATTACTTAAGGCACATAATATAATTAATACAGGAATCTTTCTTAACTAAGAACGGCGCAAATCTCACGACCAATATTTTTTTGTAACAATTTTTTGTGCAATCCTGTAAAAAATACTCGTAGTTTAGACCAACCGTTTGGAGCCAATCTCAATATTGAATAACAGATCTCTTTCAGAATCAAACATGGCAACCCTATCCATTATTTAGAGTAGTTCAATCAAAATGAGTGCGTGCACAGTGGGCAACAAGGCCACACGGAACAGGTCCATTTGCAAGTGACATTCAATGCGGATCGCCTTCGACTCACTTACACTCACATACCACGGGATCCGGAAGATTTATGCCAAGTTGCTATGATGCCCTTTAAATGTCGTACCTGGAACAAAGGAGCCGGTTGTTATTTAAATGTAATAAACATAACGTTTATATTGCAGATTTAATGATGTTTGGGACGTAATTAAACTTTTAATGACAACGTGTATTTCCATTACACACATTTACACATTAAAGATCAGTAGCAATATCAGCGGCGTGCACAGAGTTTTTAGACAGGGTAGACAGAAAATTTTAATAGCTTACTTACCAAAAATATCTACTGTATGTTGATATTGGCTCGTCGTATTGTCGATTAAATAATGATGTATGTGATTTACCACCTCAAATATCTTATAATAAATATTTATCTGAGTTAAGTAGGGTAGGCAGTGTCTTTTTGTCTTTATGAACCGCACGCCACTGAGCAATATCATTGTTTTAAAATTGTGTACTGATACAAAGAATATAATATACGAGTATGTACCAATGTAGTAGTTTTATGTTTTAAGCATTAATGAACTTGAAACGTAAACTCACAAATTCATATGCAAGATTTGTTGGTATTATTTGATCACTGTGCTACCGCTTGTTTAGCTTCAACAATCAAACTCCTAGGCAAAAGTAGGTCAGCGCTATTAAAAACTGAGGCAAAAGGAAAACTTTGAAAACACCTGTGAAGTCAGTAGTTAAGAACAGAGCTTAAGTATCTACAATGTTAAAATCCCCATAAAATGACCCGACGCCTGTTAAACTTGCCCTTACTATAACGAAACTTTTCAAAAGGTTAATTGTAACTTTGTCTTTACTTAAAACGGAGTCCATCAACAAGTCAGTCAAATCTTTTACTCCGGTAAAACCTATTAACAACTCAATTTAGACGTCAATATTAATTGGCTACAATGTTTTACAGCAATACGATGTCAAGAATTTCCACTGCGCCTCTACCAATGCAAATACGTATTCGAGTTGAGACCAAAGTGTACCTATCTACCTACCTATGCGTGGAAGACCTCAATACAAAAAAGCTTACACTTAAATGCCGCTGAACGGCAATACCTCAAAAATCTTATCTATTTTTCGATACTTCTTAATTACGTCTCCAGCGAATAAAGACATGACACATGACATAAAAGGATAATTCCAAGATAACCACGATTAGTCACTTGTTTTTTATAAAGCCTACTTAGCAAATAAAAAAGTTTTGATTGACCACCTAAACATTAATACACATGGATCCTACAGAACCGATCAATCAATTTACCACTGGAAGGTGAAACTCCAAGCTTCTGTTACTACGGAAACGGGGAAACTTTTAAATTTATGTTGTTGTTTTCAAAACAGCAAATACTGTTTTCTGATCCCACACGGGACCGCCAATTAATGGGAATGTGGCGAATTATTCTCTACTTACTTTTTTAGTCATGAACTCATGAGCGTTCTCTGTCTCGGACAACACGTTAAGCAGTTGGTCCTGGGTGTTATACGTATACCTATGACAGTCGTTACGGGTCTCAGTAGCCAAAAATGTCAACCGGTCTAAACTTCAGTATGAGTGACTACCAAAAATTTGGTGGCGGAGCTTAGATGGCGGTCGCTCCGTATAAAATACTGATATTCAGCCACATCTGGTAAGGCTAGGAGCTGAATCCATTATTAGAAAACTTCATCACTGATTTAGGGTACTCAGAAAATCGCGAAGAATGACTGATTGACCAATCGGGTCAAATTAGACAGAGTGATGAATTGATGATGCACGTAAGTACCAATGTTTTATTTTTAGTACCGTACACAATTAAATTCGCCATTAGTGTCAAGTAATGACGTCATAAAATTCATTGGTGGTGTTGCAACTGCATGATTCATCGAATTACACACACTAACAAATGACACACGCTTATTGAGAAATTAATTAAATTAATTGCAAAGTGTTACTGACAATTAATAAGTTATTGATTGATATTTTGCAACTTGACAAGACCCTAACCGTGCTAGCCACTTTTGGCATCCGAAATGCGAAATTTGAGTTCGTTGTCCGGGTTTTAAAGCAAAATGGTGTCAACTATCGCTAATACGAAACGTATCTGGTAGTACAAGAATCTGATAATGTGCCTGTGCCATAAACGGATCAACATAAGAATATGAAGTAAATTCGTAATTTCCATATTACATTCTTATTATTCCTAATTTTACCATAACACCACCAAGTCCCCACTAGGCAAGGTCACCAAAAAGGCTAGGACAAGGTTATTCTTTACATACATTTGATTTTAAAACATTCACACTTAGAATACAAAAGAACCCCATTTTTTCCTTCAATTACTTTTGTTTTATAAAAGAGTCTTCAAGTGGTGTATCGATTTTCGTCTGGCGCCCCGTATTAGTGACTGGATAACATTTCCAGCACGGTGGGCAATACTCATATGACACTTTATTCTGACACTATATAATATGTAGAGGAATATTTTGTGTTCTCATTAATAAACAAATTATACCAATATTAATGGTAAATAACTATATTATCGTCTCAAGGCAACGCCTACATACGTCTCGTCCCGCGAAAATAATAAATCCTAGAAATTTTGCTTAAAACGAAAAACCTTGATTTAACTTATTAGACTGATTAACGCACCGCGACTTTTGCCAAACTTTAATTCTGCTCAACAAGTAAGGTAAGCTATAAACAATCATTGTGTTGATGATGTTTGAAAGACTGCCTTAAAACTCTCACACCATTTTTATCGAATATTGTATTTACCGTGTTGTCTGCGTCTAAGAATACAACATAGACTAAGATACGGTTTTTCTTATTGCCTATCTCCTCAACCTCTATCACAATGGAACCTAATAGTGTAGTCGCAAATTGAATATACTCAACAATACCTCTGCCTACGCCATGCATGACAGTTTAGCTTGTCAATAAAAAATATATACTTTCTTATATATTGTGGGATTCTATAAAGCAGTTAAGCAAACCTAATACTTAATATATTTTCTTACTTTATCATCATCATCATTATCAGCATCATCATCAGCCAGAAGACTTCCACTGCTGAACGGAGGCCTCCCCCAAAGGGGAGGTTTGCCATAATCCCCACGCTTGGCAGGCGGCTTGGGATCTTACTTTATACCTTGGCCTTATTATTCTCATCACCCTTTTTTTTTCTATCTCTATGATGAGGGTAAACGAATTACTCAGAAAAAGATTCGAATTTCCCCGATGTCCCTCAATAACTAACGAGATTACAATTCGTTCGCCGAACCGACTGTCTTTTGTCAGCCAATAATATTTATGAAACAAGCAATAGTTGTTATACAAGTAGGTCTATTATATTCAGAGATGATGGGAACGCCTTATTTAACGTACTGTATTTTGAACATACAACATGCAGAACGGATAATCCAAGGACCTTCATAACCGATTTTGTTTGGCTCAGACATATCAGCGTACAAGCGTGGGAGGACTAGATAGAAATACTGCTTTAGGTTCTTAACAATGTAGAATCAAGTTTATATAACAAAAAATAGCAAATAATAGATCAAGACGGAGTCTTTCATCTCCTAACTAGTTTTCTATTTCAATAATTTAATAAAAAATTAGAGATGTTACAACTGTATTTACATTTGCAACGAACAATCTTCATAGCGGGGGAGAAAGGAGAAACAAAATTATATTTGTTCGGTACAACTGTCAACTTCATCTGTTTACGGTACTTCCCGGTTAGATAAGATAGAACGAGGGGCTGGCAAAAGAGTATTTATAGCGAATATAGCGATACCTATAACAGGCTGTGTGTGGTTCTCGGTAGAGAAAAGGCCATTGCATTTACCCATATATTTCGTAAATAGCGGTTATGGCTCCTTTCTTTTCGTTGGTGAGAAAAGTAAAAATACTCATGGACTACGGGATAAACTCAGTAGTGGCCCACTTCGGCAACTAATGTTGGACTTCGAGAATGCTTGAGAGATCCCACCGAAGCCCGCCACGGTTCCATACATGATGAAAATCACATATCGGAGAGAAGACTGTAAAGGTATCCAAACGAGCACAACTCCTAATTCCAAGCTGCTGCTGAGAATGTCCCACCTAATAATAGAATAAAATGGCCAGTACCTCACGCTCAGCGATTCGCTAGCGACTACTATATTTTACTTATTTAAACACCTAATAGTACCTGCCAAATACACGACATGAAAAGGCATCGCGACTCAAACAGAGAAACAATACATTCGCTCCCCCACATCATTCAGGATTTTGCAGTGAATATCTCAAGTAAGCACTCAAGTGCTGACGCATTAGAAGGTATTACTATCGGTGGTTTCCAGACTATTGTTGACCATATTGTTGAAAACGAGAGAAGTCATTAACAATACCGTTATTCTTAAAGCTAGCCTCTCGTTCGAACATCTTAAAGAGCTGCTCCTCAAAGATAATACAAGACTTAACAAGACTCATTCGAGGAAAAATAAAAAGAATTTTTAGCATAACATCAACTCATTTGAGACAACAATATTTAAAATACTTTTCCCTATATGTAAAATGGTGATTGCATCTTTTTATTCTAATAACCCAATGACAAAGTAGGTACCCAATGTTAATTAGTTTGAATCAACCAATTATAAGTATTTAAAAGATGTGTATCGATTGTCCATCGGTTATATACTCGCATATCGCATTTCATCTTCAATAAATTCGAGAAGGCTCTAGAATATTACATAACAACATTGTAAAAAGACAATACTTTCTTAGAAAAATCCTTGCTAAAAAAATCGATAAGATTCTGATTTCTCTCCCTGTTTCAATACATCGTAACGACGCATATTGTTAAATGACAAGGAAAATGACTTGAACACAGATTTCCGAGGATAATCATTCAAAATATTTCATTGTTTAGGCTTCATAAATTGTTTTTCGAATATATGTGCGATGATTATAGCTATTTCGGTCATACAGTTCATACATAAGTATCTACTTATTTTTTTTATTAATACCAGCCTCTAAGTTATTGACTTTCACAATAAAATAAAATCTATGACAAACTACCCATTAAGTACTTATCTAAAACAAACAACTACTTACAAACTTGTTCTTTTTGTCAAGTTTATATTCAAAGAATAAAGAATAGGTAAGTATTTAGTAGTCCTCTCTATGACATTTCTCGCTAAACAACAAATCTTTCAAAGTATATTTTGCTGCTATCCAAGTTCTAAGTAGTTAAGTACGTACGTACGTAAAAAAAAAAAAAAAAAAAAAAAAAAAAAACCGATAAATTCGCGTAACAACTTTCAATACAATCTATAGAATCAAACATTTTTCTTTTTAAAGCAAATATTGTCAATAGCTTCTACAGGAATTGGTCCATAACTTATAAAATTTATAAATGTTCATGGAATTTAGTACTGAACACAAAACAGCCGATAAAACAGCTTGGATTACAACTTAATCTCAAATGTTGCCATATAAAAGCAATTTATGTTTCGCGGAAAGATTTATGTGATTCGTTCCTTATTTTTTCAAGCACACTTTCAAAGAACAATTTAAATTTGGAGTAATATTTAGATACTGAGACAGTGAAAATAACGAAGAAGTGACAATGATCATCATCATCATCATCATCAGTCAGAAGACGTCCACTGCTGAACGAAGGCCTCCCCCTTAGACCACCACATCGAACGACATTCCGCCACTTGCATCCATCGGTTGCCCGCGACTTTCACAATGCCGTCGATCCACCTAGTGACAATACTTATACATATATTTCTTAATTCTTCTAACAATTTGCTGGATACGCTGTATCATCTCTCCTTCATATCTAGATACGTTAATTTTCCAAACAATTGATATTTAAGATTGCAAACCGAAATTAATTTGTAAGACGATTAAAGTCGATTTCTAAAGATTCGATTATAGGTAAACTATGTCGATCTAAAGTGTTCTCATTTCAAAAAAGCAATTTATCCCGAGAAAACGAGACACCAGACAAAGTAAGAAATTCTAGAGAAACAACTCATGTTTCAAGCATTCCCTATCAATAGAACCCTTTACACTCCAATAAACTGAAAATGACTTTAGCTCGACTCCATTCACCCGTAACTATGTTACAGTAATTGATTTTAAAGGCTTCGTGTCATGTTCGTATACCTTCTTACCCATTAATAAGATCTATTTTTGAATGGAGCATTTTCTTATACAATTATACAATATTGTTCGTGTTTTAATTTAGAAAGAAAAACATTTTTATGCGGAATTTGTAAACACCTTTGTTTGAATTACTAAACAAAGATTTATTGTGCATAATATTTTTCAATTCATTTTATCTATATGATTTCATTATATCGGAAACCAACTAAGATGTCATTGTTTTTATAAGAAGTATGCAACACTTCTTAGGTGTAATGTAACATTTTTGTAATCATGCCTAATATTTTCAAATCAAACCTCAACATCATGAATTAGAAAACTAATGGCCACTAGCGCAGACGGCAGACACCTACATTAAATTATAAAATAATGCAAAGGACAATACCAGACAAAAGCGTATTTCTGTAGGCACCCCTGTTACGGTTTTGGACAGGACAAAATTAAATACGGAACGCCAACCGCGACATAAAATGGTACATCTAGACAGCTTTTTCATTATACATAGAGAGGAAAGAGCGCTATTTTAACACGATAGCTCTCATTTACCAAGTTGTTTGTACTTATCTCAGACACTTCATACTCCACGCGATAATCTCGGGGTCGCTAAATTGGCAATACGCAGCCGGTCGAACACTGCATAAAGTGTTACATCTCCGTAAACGGTTAGATAACGCAGTCGCAGTAACGCTTCCGAGCGATAACAGTAAATTATAACATGGATCCCTTTCACATACGAGCAGTAACGTGAAACAGTTCCGGGTTGGACCGATATATCTGTCGAACATCCAAGTTCGCGTGTTCCGCACCAATACATATGTGGTAAAAGAAAATGGTTGAATTTATCGGTCGAGTTCAATCGGCCATTCGCACCCAATGCGAGACGGATTTGTAACAAGGATACATTTTATAGCTAGTATCTATTTATAGACAGGAATCCTTTGAACGTTTTAGAAGTAAATAATAGGAAAGATATATTTTGCATTAGGTATACGAGCATGTAAAGTTAGCATCAATGATATATATATACACGGAGCGAAATTTAAACGGTTATTCTTGGAAAACTATTGGTTACAATCATCCAATTTAAACGACTATGAATTTTTATGTATCCGCAGATGCTATGTGTAGAATTAGTCGAAATTTCAATCACTATTTCCACTAAAAATGGCTTTTGAATTTCATTAAGGGTATACATCTTTATGATGCTGACTGTACAGCGCAGAGGAATTTTTTTAGGATATAAATTGACTACCTAACGTCCCGTATAATCTAACGTCACGATTTATAAATTTAATCTCGAGACTTGATACAGCTTATATTAAATATTGATAACAAAAATGTTCTTAATACCAGAATATAAAATTATTTTATAATAAATTCTGACAACGACAACGTAATATTCACTAACGCCAATTAAAAAGGTCCAATAATGTATTTCATATAATTTATTAGACAGCGTCATTCATAATGAATAATTATAGATACTGATTAAACTGAACCACTTTGGGGTACGACTTCCAGACTCATAAGGATCTATGGGTAGATTATAATACTCATTATTTAACACTAAACGACTAAACCATCGAACTAAATAACTCGCTAACATCCAATCACAAGCAATCATCGACGAGATATAAAATCGCAACAACATAATAACAACGCGGTGTTATGAATGATGAACGACATCATTGGCCGGATAAACTGTTTATTATAACGACATTATCTGAACAAATGTGGCGTGGAAATGATAACAATTTACATATTAATTGAAAAATCCCACACAGTTTACGTTTCATAGCCTATAATCCGCATAAAAGAAACAATTTTGGATTTCTGTTTATTCTATCAATCGATTAGTTTGCGTTGGACGATGCTGATATGGCGGCCATGTTTGTTTTCGTTCGTTATAACGGTACAGTGTATTTTAATTACAAGAATAATGAAGGGAGAGTCGTAAAAATTACATCACATCCAGTAGCTATCTCATAGTCTATAAACTTAAAGATATTTACGTTTATCAGCTTTAATGTCAGCGTTAACAGTGTATCATGTTTCATTATCTATTAATTTATTCCTTACATCAATTATGTAAATATATGTAGGTATGAGAATAAAAAAAACATATTTTAATGTTCGATGATCGAATTCCTCTAATTTGGCGCTAAGTTCTCAACGGAAAAGACTTTAAGCGGCGCGACGAAGAATTTAATTCAAGCTACACAGATATGTCCATACTTAATTAATTAAACAATTTATAGGACGAGTAAACTCCTTGTATTTGGCTTTAAGTATTCACGTTAATCTAGAGGCAACATTCGACCTTACGATTAATATTCACACGTTAGTTGCCAGCTCAAAGAGAAAGCTAGCAACGTTGCCCGTGGGAAATACAACCACAACATCTTATAATTTCACTCAACATTTCAGATCCTACAATTTATATTTCAATCTTGTTCCACATTCGGTTTTCAAGCCTCTCAGGGTAGAAATTATCAATGATATGGCAAGATTTGTGTTCCTCGCGGCGCTACAAACTTTTGACTTCTCCGACCTTTAAGGATTTTTTTTTATGTTTAATTATATTATTAGCTTTTGTATATACTAACTTATCCCGCGGTGCCGCGTAAAAAGTTTTAATTTTCCGGGATTCGAAGTACCTACCCATGTCCATTTTCCTTCTTTATTATTGTCCGGCTTTCAAGCTATCTTGTATCTTTAATTAAAATTCCGTGTACCCGCAAGCAGTAATGACAAAACAAGCGAACAGACAGACAGACTGTTTTTTGACATTAATTTATACTTTGAATAATAAAAAAGGACACCTAAAAGGTTTTTCTGCCCATTAACTGTATCCGACTACGGAGCAAGACTGATTTAAAGTCTTACTAATGTTTTATAAGTATTATTCTGCACGAACGATAAAATATCAATTTCCTATAATACACAAGGAGAGTCCAAGAATATCGTGTGATTAAAATTTAGAACTGGTACATAGCGGCCATGTAGCCAGTTAAAGATAATAACAGAAACCCGAGTGAAATGCAAACTGCCGAATATTTGACCCAGTTTTGTTTCACGCCAAAAACTAATCACAAGAATACATCCGGGCGCTTTTAATGTATCCTTTATTACGCGTTGTTCACTTTGTGTTTCAAATTGAAACGTTATTTGATATTGTTGATTCACTTTACTGTCTGCGTAAAATGAGAATTTATTTCAAAGTGTTCGTCACTCGACGTAAATTGTGTGCGTCAAACTTTGGTGGGGTTGTCGTAAAAATTCAATGTTGCCAAATTACCATGGGGCGTTTAAAACTCTAGATGAAATTCACAGTTCCCCTTATCCCCCTGATACCATAAAAGTAATACGAACATTGTGTGTTTTGAAAATATGAACGGATGGCTACCCTAATTAAAAGAAACAAATAATTGTTATTGCATTAAATTGAAAATATTTAGGTATCCAAAATTCACCCTTTATTCTCCCTCAAAATAATTATATGTTTATATATTATATATACAAGACATTATGTATATATTCCCTCTAGAATAAGTCCTCACATCTTTAGAAAGTCTTACTAAAAAGACTGCCTCATTGGACTAATGGTCGCAGGCGCGCCTGCTGAGCGTAAGTTCCTGGTTTCGATACCCAGGTCGGTGTTATTGAAGTTTTCTGCGTGGAAATTCTCAGTAGCAACACGGAGTCTGGAAATGTGCCCGGTTCATGAGCAATAACCTCGCCCCTTATTACATGGGACTCAATAACGGCACCGGCGAAATGTGGGTGCACAATAGTGCACCGTTGCCTTACTCTTCGGAGAACACAGGCGTGATGCTATGTTATGTTATGTTACTAAAAACTCCATCTAAATGACGGCGACGTATTATATATATACGCTACTTAATAATGCAGAGAGTGTATGTTAAACTACAGTCTACAGTCTTCATTAAGTTTAGATATCCATCAAGTTATTTCTCATATAATGTTGGCCTAGCAGTTATTGGCACTGGTAAATGTACGTCAAAGGCATTCTAATTACTCACGTCAAAGCTTAGACATGTCAAGCACATACTCCAGCCACTTAGGATGTTTAATTATAGTATTAAATGGTAATAATGCCTCATTTGTCTAGTGATCGCAAACGCGGTCGCCGAGCGTGAGGACCTGGGTTGGATCCCCGGGTCGGACCCACTGTTATTATAATAGGTTTCTTTAGTAGAAAATTCTCAGTAGCAGCCTGGAACTGTGTCCGGTATATAGATTAATATAACGGCATCGGCAAAATGTGGGTGTACAATTGTACACCACTGTCTAACCGTTCAGGTAATACAGACGGAGAGCTATTCTATTATGTAGATACATTAATATTAATGAAATATGAAATTGTAAAACACATTTAATGAACAGACTACAAATGATTTGACTGTCACAATGATATAAACGAGACATATTAGTAATTACCCACAATAAATAATAAAGATTAATTCCTTTATTTTCTAAGATTTATCTCGAGACAAGTCAAGAAACAAATAAGTGCTATTAAAAGAACGAAGACCTTTGACAGCCACAAGCAAAGGTGAGGGGAATATTATGAAATACCCGAGCCGTTTAAGGGGTATGAAATCAAATAAATTGAACAAATTGGTCGGCGCTTAGTCACCAAGAACGAGCGTCTATTAAAAATTCCAATCATTGTAATTTACGCTTTGCCGACAGGACATAAATCCGATATTGTCGGCGAAATTAATGAACTTGAGGGTTGAAGCTGACAACGGAGAAAAGGGTGCTTTTTTCTTTTTACATTAATGGTTTAACTGAAGCATATGATATACATAGGTTTGTTGGAAACTAATAAAGCAACGCGACTTACATAGACATAGTATCCATGGAGTTTCTTGCCGGTCTCTTCTCTATAGGACCTACCCCCACTTTGGAACCATGCATTTAGAATCACAACGTTTTGAAAGAGCCTGTAAAGGCCTACTAAAGGTAAAAATATTTGACTTTGAGTTTCATTAACATCTCTCATGTTATCAAATTAAATTAAACCCGTGAAATTTTTGTAGGGTGAGTTACCCATTTTTAAATGTTTTAGGCTAGGTGAGAGTGGGTGAGAATATTAAATCAAAATTTAAGGGTTAATACATTAAGCTTGAGGGTTTTTGTTATTCTGTCATAATTTTGGGTTTTTTTAATTCCTTCGCTAGGTTCTTAACAAATTAATTTGTAATGTTTTTGAAGCTTCATACAGAGAGAGGAAAGTGTCTCTTGACTACACAAATATAGTGAAATTTCAGAAATTCCTTTTCGCATATATCTCCGTAAACATCAGGTCATATTAATTAATATGAAAACTTTGTTTACATAGTTCCTTTAATAACTTGAGCTTCAATATAATCTCAAATTATTCACACCAAATATTTATTGAAATTGTATTGTTTCATTAATTAAATCTCCCAACTAGTTTGCGGTCTAATTTAATAGATTAAAGGTTTACCTAATACGAGATTACTGAGCGATTTTATGGCATAACAAAATTAATATTAACTAATATTATAGACACCTAAACAATCGCAAATTTAACTTTAAATTTTTACTTGTTCAATTTCTATCCGTGAGATTAAAATTTTCAGTTATCATGTTCCAATTTTTCGCATATTGTTTCCACCGTCAGGGTGGGAGAGCTCACGAAAGCCCGCCAAATTAAAGTATAAAAAACACGTACCTATCCGTTTTTGTAAAGGTTTAAACCGACCAACATGCTAGACTCTGGACGTTTTACCTTTGATCCGTCCATGCCAAGGCTTTTTCGTTATTCGCTCTAGTGTGCACGAAATTTCAAATTATCATGAGGTTGAATATGAAAATAACATTGTCAAGTGGACAACAAGCGTAATTTTCACCCTGTAGGCACAAAGAGCATCAGAGAATGTCAACCTTTTTTGACAATTTGTTTGTGGCAAAGAAAACATTAAGGCTAACATTTTAAATGATAGATAGTGTGATGTGGATGTGAAGTATGTTAAGTTACCACTTAACAATTTAAGTGAAGTCATTGAAACTTCTCAAAACATAAATCATGCATTATCATGAATGTAAAAAAATTAACTCCACATTTATAACGTTTCGGATATTCATCATAAATTCAATAAACCTTTCGTCGTTCTTATAAAATTAATTAAACAACATTTAATCGTACAACATCGCATTATCGCGGGTACCTATTACGTATTATCATTATAAATGCAAGCCAAACATTAAGCCCATTTGGTTGTGTCCTATAAAATATTCGTAACACATCTCTAATACCTACATGATAGGAACATGGTCATTAGGTATAAGTAATACAATAACATTGATATCTACATGTCACGAACAAATCAGTTATACGCACTTAACATATAATTGATATGTATTTACCGAGTAAATGTGTGATTACTCGAAACACATATGTACCTATGTACACTTGCAAATGTCAATATGGGAAGCACCCACAAAGCGCTTTGCAACCTTGTGGATACCGGAGACGGTTCAAATTATAATGGTCATAGTTACTCAATCCTCTAACCAATATGCTGTGTTCTTGGACATACCATAGACAAGCTATTCTTAATTGAGCAAAACATGATATCAGTACTATTTTGTAGCTATCGTAGAAACCTTTTTTAGCACTCGACGTAAGTAACTAATGTTTCAAGAATAAGTTTTAACAATAAAATTTGTGAATATACAGAGGTATGAGACGTATAAAAAAATTATAAAAATGACTTGCGCACGCACTTGTATCGACTGTGTTCTTTAACGTCATTACTTGCACTGGAGACTGAGAAGCTCTGAGAGTCTTGGAAATTTCAAAACTAAATGTTTCCGTAACTTAAGTTTTATGCCTGCCAGCCAACTGACGCAAAGCGGGGCGGAGAGGACCAGGATAAAAATATCCAGTCGAATATTATGTGTCTTTTTGATGAGCGGAGAAAATATTAGAATTATTGGTTATTTTCTTACCTCCACCCCGCTTGAGTGGACCAGCAGCCTAAGGCGAGCTTTCCTATACAAACACATCCATACAAAACATTGATTTCAATGATCATTTAGTTGTTTGTACAAGAAACAAATATGTTTTAAGTAGTATTTTTGTGTAACGTAAAACACCTACAGGAGATCTGTCATTACATAAGCAATAGTGCAGAAATATAAACCAATTTAAATAATATCAACCGTAGAATGTAAAACGATATATTATTACAATCAAAGCCGACGCATTCGTCGGAATTCTGTTTATCTAACAGAAGCTCGCAGGATTCACAGAAGAAACAGCACTAAGAATTCCATAGGAATTTATCGCTGACCTTTTAAAATACCAGTTCTAATTTCACCATCAGGAATGCAAGGGCAAACTATTAGAATACCTTCACTAATTCAGGTTATTTATTTGTCATGTTTTATTTGTACGCCACTAATTTGATGTCCATACTTATTATAAACAGAGTCGGTATACTTCAATATTGTTACTACATAAAATGTTGGAAATATTTCCTTTAATCAAGAAACGTTATTAAATATTTTGTTTACTAGGGAAATAACAATACGGAATAACTGAAGGATTTTAATATTGGAGAGATTCAAAATATTCACGTTGTATTGACTATAAATTCTGTAGATTATGACTCGGTGAGATCAGAATATAAACATTCAGAAATTGTGACACACCTCACCTTTGCTGTCGTCTGTACAGAGGATCAAATTGTAAACACACATAAATGTATTATTCCAATAATGTTTGCCAGAATACTCAATTATTTAAATGTACGATGCCGAAGATACATAAATTATGAACTGCTCTATTCTCACTAAATTATATATATGTAGGTCATGTCATAACATATTGGTCTGTAATACGTTAGAGTGAACAGTTGCACAAACTATATAGGTATTGTTTGTATTAGTGAATAAAACGGATTTCACCCATTCAGGAATATTAGATTATGCTTTAGCTAGATAAATGTCATTGTGATTTGTAGGGTTGTCACAGTGGGCAGTGGCTTGGATGTTTTGTTACTTAGGACTACATTGAAAACACAGTACCGATTTCAAATACCAAATCATTCAATACTTACGAATATAGGATCGTTAAACTTGTATATTTTAAACGCATTTTTTCCTCATTGTACTCCTAAATCAATGCCTAAAATGAATTTCTCATTATGGTGATTTAACCAGAATTACTTATCATATTAAACAAAATTACTGAAATAGCACACTTTGGCACATTAATGTTATTACTAAATCACTTATGTATGCATATGAAACATTACGCTAAAACGCGGATCGGGAAGAATTAATTGCATGTTTGGATACAGTTGATTGGTTTTCCTTTGATAAAGTAAAACAACGACTATACCTTCCAAGCGGAAACGTAATTAATTGGGAAAACTTAGCAAATACGAGAATCGATATTCCATCGGACTAAGGCAATCAGATTAGAGTTAATTAGTGTGGCGAAGTGAATTGGGAACCCTACGAGGTACAACACCGCGTATTGGCAGTGTGCGAGCGTACGTTTGCCTATTGTGCGAGGGCGCGACTCGGCGCGAGATTGGAGCGTGCGGTTTGCATCCGGACTAACACAATGGCCATTTCGATTAGTATCGCGATGCGATCTGTGGACGGCACAGCGACGGCCATTACACATCCTGGAAACGATGTTAGCCTACCTGTGCGGCCTGTCCAACGCGGACGCGCCGATCGAACCCGCGACACGTAGCGCAGAAAGCTAATCGCTTAGCCAGAGCGCCAACCGTGTCGTCAAGTTTTAAAGATTTAACCCTAAAATCGAGCATAACATCTTTGTTATTGCCAAGGTCACCGACATAGCTCTCAAGATTTGCAAGCTTAAGTGACAATGGGCAGGCCACATGGCTCAAAGAACGGACAAGCGATGGGGAAGAAAGGTTCTCGAATGGAGACCACGGACCGGAAGGAAGGAAGGACAAGGACCGGTGGACCGACGACATTGTGAAAGACGCGGGCAACCGATGGATGCATGTGGCTGAATGTCGTTCGATATAGTGGTCTAAGGGGGAGGCCTTCGTTCAGCAGTAGACGCCTTCTGGCTATTAATGATAATGATGATGAATAAACTATTTCAAAAATTCGAATTTATTCAAAACATTTGACACTCGATATAGCAAAGAAGTTATTCAAAACGAATGATTACATTATTACATACTAAATAATTAGGTAATGTAATTTGTGAGCGACAATAATTACTTGCATTACACTGAAGGCAAACAGAGCGCTAATGGGCAACTAATCGATTAATATGGTTCGTTTAACCGTCATCTTACCAAGACTTCTCAATCTTTATAAAACGCAGGTATGTTTTTAGACTGTCTTATTGGTTTAGTGTTCGCAAGTGCTATTGCTGAGCATGTGGTCCTGTGTTCGATTATTGGGTTTTTCGGTATGGCAATTCTTAGTAGCAGTACTTAGTCTGGAACTGTGTTTCATAGATGGCAATAGGCTCGCCCCCTATTACATGTGACTCAATAACGGCATCGGTGAAATGAGGGTGCCTTCTGCAGGGGAATACAGGTGTGATGCTTGTGTTATGTTTTTAGTAAAATTTAAGTCCATTTGCTATATTAAGTTATATCTTCTAAATTATTGAAAATTATTTGAAGCGTACTACGTAATTATATATCGTACTTATAAAAACATCTGTTATCTTCGAATACACATAATTATACCCAGTGAAATTAAATACATGAAACAAAATTGAGTAGGAAAGTCGGTTCATGTTCGTTTCTGAAGCAGAAAATAACGAAATTTATCAAATCTATGATATTCTAAATATAAATACGTTCTAAGTTTCTTAGATATGAACTGCGGTAAGTAAACATCTAGACATAACAATTCTAAAAACTGAATTCCAAATGATTACAAGTAAATAATAATAATATAACAAGTAAATAATAATAAGATAGGGTTGCCAACCGTCCTGTTTTCTCAGAACATGTCCTGCGTTTTAGAGTGTCCTGAGTTGTCCTGGATATTTATTAAGTAGTGTCCTGGGTTTTTAACGAGTGCTCGTAAGGTCCTGTGTTTTATTATCTGCGCCACTACTGCCTGGAACCGTACGTTTAATCATCGGCATTGTTTTATAATTTAATCCTTAATTTCATTTCTTATATTATATAATTTAATTGAAGATAATTTCTAATTCATCAAACACATACAAATTTTTTTTAATTCACAAACACATTTTCTTATACTGCATCCTGGTTTTAAACCTGAAATGTCCTGGCATTTCCAATTTCAAATACTGGTTTTCAAAATTTGGGAATGGCAACCCTATAATAAGACAGTGTTCACATGATTTTCTTTACAGACTCTTTCCAGGCTGGGCATTCGATATTAATAAAGTTAGTATGCATTTCCTTCTGCTGTATTATTCGTATCGTAAACCAAAGATGACACACAAAGAAAGATAATAATATCCCAGTTTTCACGTGCAGCCTAGTATTAAATTTAATTCAGTAGTCTGTGGGCCTAGTTGGCACCTCGTCAACCGTGCACTCGCATTCCGCCGTGACGGTGTTTATACACAACCGTATTTTAACATGCCAAAATGTGGAAACGTCGTTTTTAATGTGAAAACCTTGTATGAACAAACATTCAACCAAAACTTACGATGAAAGATTTAAATCTGCATAAATCTACGTCATAACGAACTTTAAAACCGATACAATTGATTTAGGTAAATGCACGCGTTTCGCGGTCATTGAACCGATGTTCAGCATTAAATCTTAAGTAATTATTGTTAGTTATACATTTGTTTGTAAAAATCCGGAATCCTCGCGGATGATACCGCAGCCGCGGACGAAAACAAGTGTAAATAAACTTATTAAAAATCAGTGAAACCAGTTCCTTTAACAAAGTAGAATATTCCGCTGTTGCCATGGAGATCTCGAACAATTGCGTGTGTTTTCGTTCAAGTCTACAAACTCCGTTTGTGTGAACCAACAATAGATATTAAAAGGCGCCTATTTACATACGACAAGTATTATTCAAGTGATGTTGGCTCAAATTAGAAATGGGACCAGTTTCTATTGTAAGTCCACAGACGACTTATCTGTACTCTATTTATTATAACGACAGACAAATGTGGGAAATGTACAGATATAGACACCGTGTATGATATATATAGTTCTTTTCTGAACCGTAACAGACAATCAATATGAGCTGAAACTCTAGTTTAAGAAATGGTTCAATATAATCGTGTGGGCCACTTTTTTCTACTGTTATAATAAATGGAATATAAAACATTACTTCGAAAAGTAGTATTATGACAAGATGGACACATACAGCAAATTCTGCGAAAATGTTCCAAAATTTGTTTAAAAAAAAAAAAAAAATTGATGCGAGCTGCGACAATTGCCCACGGTATTTTTTAATAACGTTGCCACACTAAAAATTCTCCTATATCGTGAGTATATTTTACAAACATACATGTCACATGCACACACAACCAGACCCTAAACAACTATCTGTAGATCATACAAATATTTGTTCCTTGCAGAGATCGAACACGCGACATGTGGCGCAAAAAGCTAATCGTGTCGATTATACGGCTAACTGTGAGCTAATTGGCACTCAAAACATGAACGATGCATTACATCGAATCCATTAAAACTTACACTAAAACTGACAATTCTTTCCTCGTATTTAGGAGGCCCAATTTCAACTGTGGTCGTTTTATCGCTGATATTGCATAAATAATCAAATATAAACATCTCTCATGGATATTTAAGTAGGTACACAACATTAATATACATTTTGCAATTCATGTTGTATTTACTTTTGACGAACCACTGGTGTTTTCAACTAAATGAGTCTCCGAGGACTTATTATGCAACTTAATTAACTAACTCTGTGTTATGTATTACGTATTATTTATTATATAAGTCTTGGAAACAGCTATTATTAACTGCACCTTCGACCATTAACGACACTTTCTCATGAATTACAACAATTCTCCGTGATTACTTCTGTGAATGTAATCTTATCTTTATGTTTGTTGTATTGTCTTTGGCTCTCTATGGCGATAAGCCGGATTACCTTATTGTTGGCAAAATTTATCGCTTTTTGAGTTGACCGTTACTTGAAAGAAAACATTTCATTGTATTAACTTATTATCTTGGCGCCAGAGAGGATTATGGAGCTTATTGGATAGTTCACATCCGCTAGAGGCTGGTTTCAAATGATAACGTCATTTTAATCGCTTGCATATTTCTTTTTGTATATAATCGTGGTACATAAAAGTAGCTGATTATTGTACGTAAAGGACTTACACACCATCACGCCCGTATTCCCCGAAGGGTTAGACAGATGTGTACTATTAAACACCATCATTTCACCGATGCCGTAGTTGAGTCCCATGTAATAGGGGGCAAGTCATCTACCGGGCACAATTCAAGGCTCCGTGCTGCTACTGAGAATTTCCATGCAGAAAAACTCAATAACACTTTGCTCGACCCGAAACAGTCGCGCTTACGACCTCTAAGACCAATGAGGCAGGCATGAAGATTTTATATGAATGAAAACTTGTAATTGAGAACAGTAGCCACATTAGCCACTAGACATATGATCACCTATATCTATTATATTAATTCTCCTATTCGGTACATCCATACATATCATATATCTACCTGGTTGTATATAAGAACGATTACGTTGGCAACATCACTAGCGCAGTGGCTAAGAGCTACGTATCGCGAGTTCGATTCTTGAACGAAACAAATATTTATATGGCCTATAAATAGTTGTTTGATACCTGGATGTGTGTGCTTGTGAGATGTATGTTTGTTACTGTACGAACAATACAGGAGTAATACATTTTTTTTCCTGTTCTTTTCCTTTTAAGAAAACGTTGCCCCATCTACGATTTCTCCTGTACAGTTACAGGGTACAGTTTACAAACATACATGTCACATGCACACACAACCAGACCCGCCAGACAACTATCTGTAGATCATACAAATATTTGTTCCGTGCGGGGATAGTACCCGCGACACGTAGGGCAGAAAGTTGTCAGTCAACCGTGTTGTCATTAACGAGGCAACATTGTTAAAAGAAAATGAAAAGGAAAAATTAGGAAAATGAAAGAATAAATTATAGAAAACACTCATTAAAAACCACGTCTATGTATTAATTAACTAGCTTCCGCGCGGCTTCGCCCGCGTGGTTTACGAACCCGTACATTTTTCCGGGATAAAGAGTAGTCTATGTGCTATTCCAAACTATAATCTATCTCTGTGCCAAATTTCATCCAGATCCGTTCAGCCGTTCTGGCGTGAAAGAGTAACAAAGATCCATCCATCCATCCATCCTCACAAACTTTCACATTTATAATATTAGTAGGATTAATTAATATGAAAACGTGGAACACTCACGTTTAATTAATAACATTATATCTTTAGATTCTGATTTTAATTCCTATTTCATTGTTGGCACGAACAATACCAACTGGAAATGTTTTTCTCGAACGAGTTAAGCATCATTAAACACTCAACTTGACTACTGGAAATTGCACAATACTTAAGTAAAAAGATTAATTCATTATTTTTCCCCTACATTCGCTTATTACAGAGCTCTTTGTAATATGGAATATGCTGTACTATAATATACTTTATTTTATCTGTTCTGGTCTTGAGTATACAGAAAAGTCAAAGCCAAAGTTTTTTATTTCAAGTAGGCCTTTTCAGGCACTTTTAAAAAGTCGAGACTCTAGGCACACGGTTCCAAAGAGGGTATGTCCTGTGAAAATGAAATGTGAAATGTGATAATTTACATTTTGCTTGTATCTAAGGATTGAAGTATTATAAAATTTTTTGCAACTTAACTGATTTTGACATTTTTTTTACGTAACTAGATCGATTTTAAAGGCAAAGCTTTTAATTTGACTTTGGCCTTTGCAGGCGCATTTAGAATGTATCTAGAACCATGGTTCCAAAAGTATTATGATTCTTTAAGTGACCTGGACACATTTGGAAAAGACTGGTTATCTTTGGCACAGAACAGAGCGGTCTGGAAATCAAGGGGGAGGCCTTTGCCCAGCAGTGGCATGTGACAGGATAACAGTAACAGTAACAGAAGTGACCGGCAAGAAATTCCATGGTTACTCTTTTAAATTGCAAGATTTACAAAAAATATGATGTTACATACCATAATCAAGCCTGTATTCCCCGAAGGAGTAGGCAGAGGTGATACACATTTCGCTGATGCCGTTATTCATCATCATCAGCCAGAAAACGTTCACTGCTGAATGAAGGCCTCTCCCAAGGAGGGGGGAGGGGGTGCCTAATCTCCACGCTTGGCAGGCGGCTTGGGGATCGCAGTGGCTCACCGATTAGTGAGAGGACGCTGCTGCCCGTCCTCCGGTATCTGGCCGCAATTTTAATTCGTACCCGGGTCATGCCTTCGATGCCGTTATTGAGTCCCATGTAATAGGGGTCTGGCAAATTGCCATCTACCGGGCGTTGTTCCAGACTTTGTGCTGCTACTGAGAATTTCCCTACAGAAAAACCTAATAACACTTTACCCGACCCGGGAATCGAACCCAGGACCTCACACACAGCAGGCGCACTTGCGACCATTAAACTAATGAGGCAGGCCAATTTTATGTGTTATAAAAAAATCCCATATCGCTGCCTATCCTCTATAATTTACAAGAGCAATGGGTGAATATCATTTTTTGTAAGCTTTGATGGCGCACAATATTTTTAGTGAATACTCAAAAAAAAATGTGCAAAAAATGTGCACCCTCATGGGTGAATATAATTTTTTGTGTGTGTGTGTTTGTTTATTAAGATATTCACCAAAAATAAAGTGCGCTACCATTTCTTAAAAAATATATATATATATTAACCCCAATATATAAAATATGTGAACAACAGTAGATAATTGCTGTTGTCAGTCGCTTGGCATCTCATCAGAACTAGTACTTTACTCCAAGCACTCCCAAGTTTTTATTTATTGCGAAACTTGCCCGACTTTGGATTACAGCTGTTCGCACTGTTCCAGCCTTTACTATATACTCTATGTACTTGGATTAAACAACAAGTAACATTCAGTACTTCAAGATATAAGTAATTAATATGAGTATCTAGCAACTGAATGAGTAACGGCCTCATAAAACTCCGTTTAATTTGTAAAAAACATTGTAATTTCATAAAACTTTATACTGCCTGGTATTACATAAAAATGGGCCAGCGTAAACAAATAAAATAAAAAATATTCATTTACTTTATGGGAATCGTAAAGCTTTGATTATATTAGAATTTTATATTTTTCATTTTAAAATTAATCTTATCCTCCATAAAATCGCACTCGGATTATAAAATAACCAACATTTTAAGAAAAAAACACGAGAACTTTGCTTTATAAACTAATGCTATAGGTACTGCATTTTTATTCGACAAGGCAAAATAAATGTATCAAGTTTTAGACCATAAGCCTATTATTTATATCAGACAACTTACCCTCAATGTCAGACTCCGCTTTTCACCTTTTACCCTTCGAAAGGTCAAAACACCTTAATCATCTTACCAAGTAAAATAGCGAACATCCTAACTTGGTTATGGGATTATTAAATTAATATGTCTGCAGTATTATAAGGCACAAAATGTTTCGTAAAAATATTCACATGAAAAATATTACTGTTCTGCAGTTTTATTTTTACACATAATATCTTTACTGTTAAAGAATAAAGCCTTCATGCTTTCATAGAATTTGCATTTAACTAATTACGTTAATGAACACGAGAGAGTTATTCGGGGGTAAAGCCGGAGGCTGAGCTAAACGCCATTCTACCGTAATCCTTTAAATAAACAGCGCTCCGCTTCTAACAACAGCGGAGAGTGATGAAAGAAAACAAACGCCCTAAATTATATAAATTAATGTGGGCTACAAATCGCACCGTAGGTACCTTTCGTTGCACTAATTAGAAGAGATTTGATTACGTTCAGTCGACAGTAAAAATTAATTAGAATCTCAAGCGATGTCTGACAAAATATCGTGTAATATATTTGACGTTGATATGTAGGAGGTGGCATTATGTAGGAGTGTAATAATTATATAATGGGAAAAATATGACAGCATAATTATTATACGTAACAGCAGTAAAAAACAATTATTTATTTGAATTATATAATAGAATTCTAGGTTGCCCTTGTAGAGGTATTTTATATTGTTATTTCTTAGACTAGACTATTTTACGCACCTAATTGTTAGGTATTTCTTGTAGGTATTCCAAACAGTAGCTATTTTTAATATTATCCTGTAGTTGTCTGAAGAATTTTTATATTACTTTCCTGTAAATTTAATTTCGACTATTACGCGTACCTAATATCTTAAGTTACTTGTACCAAGTACTTTTAGGTCTCATAACAAAGAACAAGAAAACCCATTCATTTGTTACATGCCCATAACTATAAAGCCAGCCTTTACGGAGAAAACACAATTTAGTTAACTTAAAGTTTCTCGTTTTACTACCACTTATGTTCTTACATACCGACCAACGTTACGAGGCGCAGCAAGTCATGCGTAGACCGGCCCTTAAAACCACCCTATTCCATATTATACGTTCAGTTGTCCCGAATGAAATCTTCCGATCTCAAAAGCTTCAATTCCGAAATATGTAGGTAACATCGCGCTGTAAAACCACCTATTTGTGGTTGCAGCAAATCGTTGTTTAACTCTTTCGTATAGTTTACGACGGCCATAAAAGGAGTAAATTTACCGTACCACTATTAAAATCTATTCTTGTAGGTGCAAACGTTAGGGCTGAGTGTGGCGGAGAATATCTTCGGCTATATAGGGCGCAGTGATCGTAATAACTCACCATTGCTTTCGTGAAACAGATCTTAATGTCAGCCAAGTTGGATAATTAAAGAACGTTTGAGAAACAACGTAAACAAACATGTTTATGTGACTTGTTTATTGATGTTCAAGTGGGGTCTAGTGGTGCGAATTATGACGGACGTTTATGGGCATATTCCGTTTTAGACTAAAGTCTTTGTACCCATGACATAAACTAGTCTAAATCAGACAGTGACGCTATCTAGACAGAGTTGGCTGAACGGAGAATAAGAGCAAGAGCCAATAAAGATCATTTGATTTAAAAATAAATATTACTTGGAAGATTTCTGTTTGTGTTGGGGTTATGTGCTGAGGATATTATCTCAGACGCAATATAATAGTAAAGCTTTTCCAGCAAACTAAGCTACCTAAGTACACTGATATTAGTTTGGTTCTGTAGATTTATCTTAATGGAACTTAAATATAACATTCTTAAAACTTTAATGCCATCATTCACAGTGAATTGCTAAAATCACCGAAAGAAAATTAGACCAATATGAACACTGACTTTGAAAATTTTTTTTTTCAAAATGCCATGAATTTCCGCAAAGTAACACTTGATTCCATTAAAACTATGTTTTTAAATAAGGCTCTTTTAAAAGCTGTTTCCCATAGCTGACTAACAGAACACGCATAATGACAAAAAATCGTCACATAACGCTTATCTTTAGACCCCAGAGAGACATCGTAGAATCGACCCCTTTAAACAGATCCACGTTCGTCGATTCAGCATTAGCCTAGTCGGTCGAAACTTCGGTCCAAATCCCTTTATGTTGTCATAGGATGTTGTATTAACGTATGTGCAATATTATTACAGTTGGAACATCGCTCGCCATACATACTATTGATACATAGCTTATCCTTTGTGACTTTGATAAGCGTATTATAATGAAATACTCTTCACTGTACTCTGAAACAAATAAGACGTTGCAAATATGAAGAATGTTACATGGATATGTAACATTGCAACCTCGAAATCATTCTAGTATTTGAAAATTTGAACTGCCTTATTAGTATAGTGGTTGCAAGCGGGCCTGCTTAGCGTTAGGTCTTAAGTTCGATCCCAGGATCGGGTTAAATATTATTAGGTTTTTCTGTAAGAAAATTCTCAGTAAGTAGCAGCCCGGAGTTTGGAATTGTGGTCGGTAACTGGAAATGGACCCGCCTCCTATTACTTGGAATAGAGGCATCGATGGAATCTGGCAGTACAATAGTACAATTCTGTCTAACCCTATACGAGAAATACATGTGTCATGAAGATGCTATTTGGAAATTATGTCGCGCAAATAAGTCTCGCGACTAAAAATAAAACACGTTAACAAAAACAATAATCTACTGAAACGCATCTGCGCTCTATGAATGAGCTACGTATAACAGTTGTAAAAAATAAAAATAGACGAACAGCGTATGAAACGATCACGGCCATCGCAACACGAAATCGCATCAGTCTTTTGTCACGACACCATCCAATTCAGCATGAATTTCGATCATACGCCATTTGTTTGCAATAGAAGAACAGGTGTTCCAGGCTTCTGAGTTATTGCTCACTCGATACGTGAATAATAGGGGAACTGTTACGACGAATATTCCCACTTTTTCTAAAGCGTCCACTCCGTAACTTTTTAGTAGAGTCGAACAAAAAAGTAAAATTACGTTGACGTTTTAGAAATGAAATGAAACTGTTTATTTAGCAGTTAGGATTTTTCAATGACATTCTCATACATACACATTTTATTTTTTTATTAAATGGCGTCGGCATTTCCTGTGACTATATATGACTATACCCTCAGAAGAAACGCCGAAACAAACTCAGAGGTCAAGGTCTATTTTAAAGTCCAGACAGATTATAGTAAAGATTTATGTGAGACAAATATAGGGTATAACTATTAAGAATTGATGATGCAATCTTTTTAAATAGAGTTTTACGTAATTTTTCAACTATGCCTATTAATTAAATAATACAATAGAATACACTTTATTGCGCACCAGAAACAGAAAAATTATACAATAATGTAAACCAATAGAGATGTACAAGGGGTGGTGTTATCGCACTTGGCGATTTCTGCCAGACAACCTTAAATGATATTCGTATGCATCCTTCAAGTCCCTGAGATAACTCTATCGAGTTACCCTTTATACGTATTTCTTTGTACGACTGTATACTAGGTACGAAGTGGAGCACTCGGACCAACTAACACGTAGACGTCACTTAGTTTTATTAACATTGGACCTAGGTATTCCGAAGTAGGATCCATTTAATATTAGGTCTTCTTTAAAATGTTTTCCGCGTTATACTAAAAGGATTTTTCAATACTGGAAATAAGTAAGAAGCACACAACAGTGATAGAAAAAGAACTACGAGTACTTAGACTACACTGAAAGGTGTTAATGATTCAAAACATTTCAACGAATAATAGACATCAGTATGACAAAGTATTTACTCGCACTGTTTATGGTAAATAAGATGTAGAGTAAACAATAGATACCAAAGAATATTCGAATGTTGTTGTTTGAAGCCTCAGTAACATAACAATACGAAATTGATTAGCTCAGCTTCCTAAACAATAAGAACTTCATACGATTTCGAAAGAGACCGTGTTTTTAAACAATAACAGATTATTATCAGTAGTAACATTAAAGGACATTTGCCACATAACAGCACAGATATAATGTGTAAACAAATACATAGTTAGGCACATCAAAATATGAAGTACATTTTAGCAAATTGGATTGTCAGTGTCTAGACACATAGCAAATATTCGTTTGTTTATTTGCATAATACCTATTCATAGATATTTATTTAAATAGCGATAGCCGAAACTTTGTTCAAGACATAATGAATTTGAAGAAACCCTTTTTAATGGCGCTGGGGTTTGAGCCCTTGCTAATCTATAAAACCACTCGCATCTTTTGCATCTCACTCACATTTTCGGTTGTCAATCAAATTAATATTTAACGTAAAGATTAAAACTCTAAAGGTGGAGGTGCCAATAAAACAGAAATATAATTACCAACGATCCAGCTATTCAAATAAAATGTGACCTAATTCATTACAGTGCAAAACTACCTATACTTAACTCTGAAGGTTTCCATCATCAGTTTGCAAACTTTCATGTTATTAGAAGTGACCCTATGCAAAAACTACCCATACAACCCATCTTTTCATACAGAGCTCTAATTAATGATTCAAGTGTAAAACTAGCTGTATAACTTTAATCGTTTTGCACCATCAGCTTGCGAACTTCCATGTAAATAATGTTTGTACGCCAAATGGTTTTAATGTCACAATACATATTTTACAAACTGAACGCGACGCCATTTTGGCAATCTGAATACGAGTTTTATAAATGCATTGGCGTATTGACTATATTTTTATGCAGATATTTTTATTCTGAAATTTATTGTTTTAGTGTTGTCGACACAAATAATATGGACATAGCAGTTATACTTATGCCTCATTGGTCTAGTGATCGCAATCACGACCGTTCTAGGTTTAATTCTCGGGTCGGGCAGTGTCATTGGGTTTTCTGTATGGAAATTCTCAGTAACAGCACGGAGTTTGGAACGGTGCCCGGTAGATGGCATTAAGCTTGCTCCTTATTACATAGGATTCAATAATAGCATTAGCAAAATGTGGGTGTACAATAAATAGTACCTACATTCAGTGGTGTGCGGTTCATAAAGACAAAAAGACACTGCCTACCCTACATAACTCAGATAAATATTTATTATAAGATATTATAGGTGGCAAATCACATACGTCATTATTTAATCGACGAGACGAGGAACCAATACCAACATGCAGTAAGGATTATTGGTAAGTAAGCTTTTAAAATGTTCTGCCTAAAATCTCTATGCACGCCGCTGCCTATATTTCTGCCTAACCCTTCGGGGAATACAGACGTGATGATATGTTATGTTATGTAGTTATATTCTGTAATTCTGTAACTCACTAAACATCACTTACAACTGTCTTACGTTCAGTGGTCATTACCGCTTTACACTAATATATTTTTTCTTGCCAAAATAACAAAACACGATCTTCAAAATTCTAGTTACTCAGGTATACAATATAGATCTTAGTCCTATAATATTAGCCTTGTATAACACACGTCATTGTCACAACAAAGCGTCAATTAACGGCTGCTAGTTAGTAACATCATTACCGTTGATTACAATTATAAATACGACCACAATACTAATTTTACGCTGTGGCATTTTACATTATGTGCTACACCGCGAGACCTGCGGTTTGGGTTAATCATGTCTCCTAAATGTCGGCAAAGGCACGTATTCCAGAATAGAATTACCAAACAAACCAACTCCCAAACTGCATTCCCAAAAGTAGGCCAAAGTTCCTTCATATAACGTACCCCCACCTACCTACCCTTCTGGTGGGGACGAGTCGATTTTTAATCCACTTATCCCAAAAAAAAATTACGCCCGTAATCGAAAATGATGATAATAATACCAAGTCTAGGATAATATCTCTGATATGGGACTGCGATAAAAAAAAACTGGATTAATCCAAACACAGGTTAAGGCAAGTGCAACAACCTACCCAGTTACCAGAAAATACATTGCATAATGGAAACAATAATCAAGAGGCTCGTGCTGCGACATAGTGTGATTGTTTGTTGGGCAATGCGTTACTTGAGCACATCACAATGACTGAAGAGCATTGTTTGAAATTACATCATACCGAATCAAGCCGATTGAATCCGATTGAGACAGAACGCTTCATAGGGAATCAAAGGTTTATAGCTACTGACATTAAAGATAATTAAATTACTTACATAAACCCGAAGATATCCAATATTTAAATATAGGGGACAATCATTCCAAAAGATAAACGTACCTGAAACAGAAAACAAAAAGAAATTGCAATAAAACTAGCAGTTACAACACCAACATTATTATAGCAGCGGCTATATTTTATCTTTGTTTTGGCTAAATTAACTACCACCCCTATTCTGACGTTATAATTCCGTAAACAACAGAAACATAAATTTCCTTGCAGACAAAATAAGGGAAAAAGTGGGGAAGAAAAAGATATTTATGATACATGGCGAAATGTTAAGGTACCTATATTTATTAAGTAACACGCACAAAAGTAGTGGTGCATATACTAGAAAAAAAAAACTGTAAAATCCCTAAGAAACAAAAAAATGAGTATTGAAAGTGGGACATATTTATTAGATCAAGTAGATAAACATGATCCTATCTAATACGTGACAAAGGTACCATTAGAAATTCTCGCACGTGTTATTTTATGAAAAGCGTTAAAGTGGCTTAAAAATCTAATTATTCTGCAAAATAATGGGATTGGTACAGTGAAAGGATCGAATTATAATATAGTATCTTAAAGACTGTTAATAAATAACAATGTAAATGCTCTTTCCGAAGGGAGGCCAGTAAGAGACATACCTGTTTCTGATAACAACGTAATGAGATCACCGATCCGCCGGCGAAACGTGATATGACCTAAAAAATTCGTTATTATTACAATCAATGATACAGACTAACGTCTTCCAATGAAGTTCTACGCGTTTTTAAAACAGTGCTTATGAACCTAAAATAGATTAATACTTGGATATAAAATATGTCTAGATGCAACTAGGTATATAGACATCTGGTACGCCTGTCATTTGTGAGACTCAAAGCGTTCCGTCCGCCGGTTGTGTGTGACAACGATCTCTTTTAACATAAAGACCTTTTTACAACCGATGCGATGCTCTGACTCACTTCCTTAGTATTTCGCCAATGATTCATAGTTAGTGAGATATATGCATTGTTCTTGGTCTACAGTTAGGTTATCAGATAATACCATACTAGCAGATCTGGGACGGAAAAGGACAAGGAAGCGAAAGTTGAAATAAACACGAATACAATTTTAACTAACACTCTTTTGATTTGTACGTATAAACTCAGATTATTCAAAATCCGTATATTACATGTCAGAGCAAAAGCGAAAACACTAATTGGCATACATAGTTGTAAGTAACAGTTTTAACGATAGAGATTACTTCTCTACTCACAGTAATTACTCGAATTAACTGCTTTAAGCGTGACAAACGATCTGTAATAATAATGTTTACTTTACATAAATTTAATAACGTAACAATGCTTTTTTTAGATTTCCGGTAGAAAAATATGATAATTATAACATTGAATATCGGACATAATTTTCTATAAAATCGGTTAGTAGTATTGGATTTCGGACGCCAAAATAACAGACACAAACATCAGATACAATATTTACATACTAAATATTAAACAAAGCTAAAATAAGATTTTCTGATATCAACTCTCAGATCCCTTTGAAGTCTCAATAGGAACGCTGACGAGCATGTTTTCAACAGTCTGAATAACAATAATAAAATTACTGAGTCATAAAAAGGCGATCAAAGCATCAAGGAAGGTGGCCTCGAGTTGAACGCTACACAAAAGGAGTAAAAAAGTACTGGGAACATCCCGCGAGGACATCATTCATCATCTCACGACAATCGCTCTATAATCGAGGCCGGCGACTGTGTCGACAACAGGACCAAATAGAATGGAGAACATAGAAGATCAGTTTTTTGTATCAAATTAACTAGTCGAACATCCTTATAGCTACGTAACCCAGGAAAAGCAAGAACTTCTTTATTAATATGCAAATGAAACGAAGAAAACAGCAGCCTGTGACACACCTGTGTTGCGAACCAACTTTTTCCACCTTTTTGCCTTCCTTTATCCCGAGAAACGGCTATCTTGGGGAGAAAATGACGATGTCCATTTTACACAGATGGCCGGCCGAAATTATACTCGTTGGATGTAATCGTTGAGTCAGACCTGAGGTCGTTTACTTTTATAAGCCTAAATATTATGCGCATCGATAAAATTGTGAACCTTATGTTCAAATAATGTTGTTATTATAAATCATAGAGTATTGTTATTCGTTTAACTATAAGCAACTTAATGATTGTTCGTGAACATTTTATTTTTTAGTTTCATTTAAACATCCAATGTTATCTCTACTTTGGCACACCACTTTGTCGGTTCTATGCTCTCCATATGAAATTCACATTTTCCCAGCTGGTTTTACATTTATATACTTAATTACTTTTTTATATTAATTCTAGTGAGCAGACGCGTGTCTGTGACGCACGCTCAACCACTGTTCTCGGAAGGATGAACAATAAAAACCGCATAAAACGCAAATGCGGGCAAGCCTATTGTCTCATATATCGGCTCCCCTTACTATTACATCGCACAGGTGGTTGCGTAAATCCTCAATAATCGACATACATTGCTGTGTCACGACGAGCTACACGAAAAATCTGTCATATCACAGGAGTTACAGAATATTGCGTTTGCGACGACGTCGTGAATTCTTACCATCTGTGATTTTCGATGTCTTCGGAGATTATCATATTCATGTGTCAAACCGTGGAATGGGTTAGATAAGTCTTCGATATTGGGAAAACAGCGAACTATAATATCTCTTGCGAAGTTTATTGAAAGTTCCGTATTGTATAGGAACAGTATCGAATATTCCGCAGTGCTTCAAAATTTAATATAAAACAAGTTCCGCTCCGGTCGAACGGACAGGTAAACGTTTGTTTTTGCGATCGATCTCTCATGGAGCATTTATTTTATTGGAACGGTATAATGCTCAACGTTTCGTATAACAATGCTTAGTTATTAGATTCTAGTGGCGAGTTTTACAGCTAATTGCTCTTGTTACCATTCATATTTACGAAATGCTAAAAACTGAAGGACTCTTTATAATTAAATGCTGTATTTACCCACGTCAAAATAGATCAGTGTTACCCATTACTTCTCCAGATATCCAACACAAGATATACATTTTATCGTTGTAACGCATATGACCTATTAACCCACGAGTTAACACATTGGAGAGCAATATAGAGATAATAGAGAGCTAATATATATATATATATCGGTTCATAGACTACTGTTGGTGGTCTATTAAGGCCATGCCATCCGTAAAGCGAGATAAATTGGCCTCGCAAAGTTAAGAGTTCTAAAATCTTGGCGCTCTGGTGATTACCTGCTGGGCAACAGATAAAGAAGCCAGGTAGTAAGCTCTGAAGTAATTTATGGCATGAATATTTAATTAGATCCTAACCTAACTGGATTATTATGTCTGCTTTAATTTAATAAAGAAAATTATTGCCGTACAAAAATGTACTAATGAACCGAAATACGTTTGTTCTTGTTCGCGTACACATTGAAAGAACTAAATATTTCTAAAATCCATCATAGGTAGGTACTAGTTGGATACCCATTTCAAACTTTCAGTAACTAGGACTTAAAATTCATCGTGGATTTTCCCTCTATACAACTTTGTCAGTCATCACTGTACGCTCACCACAGAGGTACTTAGCTGATTAGTCGGGTATGAAAAAATGAGTGTTTTAATTGAATGTCGCCGACTAATTAGCGTTGCCAATTTAGACGACAACAGCGCGGCCATGACGTTATCTTTTCAAGCGATAAGATGTAACTGCCGTCACCAAGTTGAAACTCGGCTATTCACTTTTTTACCTCATCTCCCTAAATTACCATTGTGTACACAGTAATCCCAAACGCTATTGCAAAAATAGAACTCGGATTGAATAATTAAAGTTATTACTTTTGTTGGTTCCTTTTTTTTGTTTTGTTGAACGTCCACTCGCCTTTTGAGAACAGCTTCGGTATTAGTTGATTGCAGTGGCTAACAACTTACACAGAATGTGCCAATAGGTATGAAAACTTTTCAATTTACGTTCCCCTAAATTCCCCTGGTACCATCTATGTTCCAAAAATTTTATATGAACATTAATATGAACATTTTCTGTGTGTCATTATTTTTTGTCATCGTTGAAAAGTTTCACTCGTAATCTTTTCTAAGCGTGACTTCGTTAAAAGGTCTAACGTGATTCCAGATATTCAGTGAACTGTAAAACTTCTATTTCAGCTTAAAACATTTTGTTTGGTCTTTCCAAAATCTTGACAATACGATAAGACGTCGTTCGATGACATCAAAGCTTGCGATAGAAGTTATATGTATATATATTCAGAAAGTTTGAATCTCAATTCAACATATATGATAAAAATTCAGAGATTTCAAATAACTTGTAAGGTTACATTTGTATACGTATTTCGTTTCTGCGATGGAGCTCGTTGCCGGCGAGTGCCCTCTACGGGCCCGTTTGAAAAGGCCACGTTACCTTACCATGGCTGGCTTGGCGTCCTTTGACGACACTTGAGAGCACTTCGTTAGTTCACCGCAATAGGTAACAGTGTTATGATCCTGCACGTCTCAGGTTCGCTTCAAGAGCTTCTTTTAAGGAATAAGAAAAATTGCGACTTTACCGAACGAAGTGAAGTGCGTACGTTAAGTTACACGTGTACACAATACACGTATGCAAATAATTCTACATTAAAATAAAACCTTGAGAGAAAACCGAATAATCATTGTACATTAAAATAAAACCTTTTCTTGTGGATACTAAATAACAGAGATTTGACTCACATCAGGTCTTTAAAATAAGTATATTTAATTTTAAATTTACTTTTTTATCTACATTTTGCGGCGCAAATTCCTTTCATGTCAATATTTGTTGTGTTTCATGGTTCAACGTTTTGGAGTAACATTTGAGCTAATCGTTTGTGGAAAGGGCTACATAAGTTATATCTTACAAAGACGGTGAATGCATAAGTCATCAAGTAGCTGATCTCAATAACGTGACCAACGCCTTCCATCGGCAAGTCATTCGAATTTTGCATATGCCGCATATAATTCAAAATATATAAATTTCAAACCGCACAATATATGTGAATTACGAGCCTAAAAAGCAGTCGCATTTACAATTTATAATAAATCGAATATTATACGTTTTTAGTACGTACGAACCCAATTAAAATATATGATTAGTCTAATTAACGATCATGACCCAAAAAGCTGATAAAGGCGGATATTTAGAGGTCGGAGTGACGAAAAATTTTAAACAAAATTAAGTTTGTTTCCTCACTAATACTTCAATACGGAAAGGTGGTATTTAGATATTGTGGTGCTATTTTCCTACCTATTAAACATTTTTCCACTCAACTGTAGTCTGTATAGAGCTGAAGGTACCTGGATTGGAATAGCCGGATGGGATGTAACCCGCTCAGAACTCCCCTAAAAAAGACTTTGCACGGTTTAATCTAATTTTGTGTTACGAGTTGAATTTGAAACAAGCCTTTGTGATCCTTTTCCAGGAGGTAAAGTTAATCTCTTTTGACGTACAAACCTACGAACTGTTAGACCCTCGTGGAGCAGTCATGCGTTACTTAACAACATAACTGGAGTATTTAAATTGCCTCATTGGTCAAAGGGCTGCTGACCGTATGGTACAGCGCTCGATTCCCAGGTTAAACAAAGTATTGCGTTTTTTTTTATACTACATTTTCAGTAGGAGCTCGAAGCTTGGAACTGTAGTTACTCCATTTTACTCTATAACGTTGACGAATTAAATTAGGACAACATTGGAACAATGGTATGTTAAAATTTATCGTAATTTCTTTGACTTTTTTGTCTTCTTTTTATAACTTTTTATAAGGATTTCTCCTGTATCGTAGATACAGTTTACAAACATACATGTCACATGCACACAAAACATTGAAACCTAGGGAGAATATTCACTCATTAAAATATTATAATCCTCAGGATTTACAATTAAAATGGAATAAGTACGCAGTACGAAGACTATATTTAAATAAGCCTATTTCTATTGACCTCCTTCCAGTTGGATATTTTATTCTTGAAAATGATCCAGAAATTTTAAAATGAAAATTAAAAGTGTAATATTATTCTGAATTCGATATGTAAAATCATGTAGATATGACTTTAATATATGTTATTATCTCGAGGCGCCCGTCGCGCTTATCAACAAAGCCAATACTAATAATAATTTGATCTAAGTTGACATTGATGGACATAAAATACATATTTAACTAAAATCTGTAATTACAATGAACATATTACATATATACAATCATTTTATACTTTTCCTCTATTCTATGGAATTCTATGGAAAGCTATTTCATAGGTTTTATGCCGATGGGAGTAACTAGCATGTCTTATACCGTATAGCTCTTTGTTGGACTGTCCAAAGTAAGTATAGGAAATGATTTTAAGTGATTGATTGAAAACCATACTTTATTTACCTTTTCCAAAATTTAGGTTATTTTTATAAGTGTGTGTGAGCTTGTTTTCCTTTTCGGGTGATATTTCTCGGGTTTTTTTTTAATAATTTAGTTTTTATACCTTGTATTATAAAACTTGAGACTATAGGTAGTATACATATAACAAAAGTAAATAAAATCTAATCTAGGATAACATTTTGAACATAGAATCTACGCCTCCCTGCAGTAGAACGTCCTTATTGCGTTTTCAAAGAAACTTATTAAAGGCTCTGTTGATTCTTCGACGCGTTCTGTGATTTCCCATAAGGCTTTGCTATAAAATCTTTCGGGTATAAGTCGGATTATCTATCGGAAAGGTTTTTGTGGGTAACTAGGTAGGGTAGAAATCTTTGCCGTTGAAAATATAGGAATAAATGGTAAAAAAAATGTTTTTTAGCTATTTTGCTCTTACCCATATTTATGTACCTCACCTCCCACAAAAACTATATCCTAGATAAAAGAATACTATATCCTAGTCCAGGCGGTGTAAAAAGGTTGATTAAGCCGAATCGCAGACAAGATGGCCTTTTAGGACGTGGTCTCTCTATGTCAAATTTCATACAAATCTGTTCAACCATTCTTGTGTGATTGAATAACAAATACCAAACAGCTTCACAAAATTTCACGTTCATATTACAGTGATAAAGTAGAGATGCCTGGTCTTATGAACTCTGGAAACTAAACATACAACTATGATGAACACAATATGAAGGACCGACCTTGTGTCAATGTTCGCTTTTCTACTCTGCACGGAGCGCGATCTAGTGCATCCTCGACTAGTTTATTGAATCTCATATCGGTTTTTACGACATCCCGCCGGCTCTATAGTAACTCGCTTGCATATAGTTATAAGTAGGTATGATACTTTTTTCCTGAATGTGATCTACGCATTTCTTATATACTCGCCTGGTGTCAAATCCCGACTGTCTTTAAATACCCTGAATATCTACAACACTAATATGATTATTTTTGCCAGTTCTACATATCGTCTCGTTCTCTCTTCAGTTAGTTCTCTAAGTTCGTAGTACCCATTTGTTATAGGCAAAACTATAACAATTTGAAGTTTAAATGTCATTCAGAATAGGTTCTAGTTCAAGTCTCATATTCAGCAGAGATCGGCAATTATACGGACTATATTATGATCAAGAGAAAGTACCATTAGGGTATCTTATTGACACCCAAAATACACTAATCCTAATTCATTAATTCATAATCCAGCTATGAATATATTTATATTAATTAAGAAGCTTATTCTCACAAAATAGTTTTGTGTTATTATCTCACAACACGCGTGCGGCTGATATGATAACTAATTAAAATGTAAATGAAAGTCGACCCACTCTGCTTCTATTTACCTCAAATAAAATGATTAAAGGTCTTAAAATAACGTGCATTCACAAGTGGTTGACTAATTAAGATAAAAAGCTATTGCAAGGGCAAGTATAATTAATTTTGTTGATGTTTTAGAGGACATTTGGGAGTCATTTTGATGTGGAGATGAAATTGTAAGTATAAAATGTTGAGGAATAGCGGTAACTACTTTGTAAACGCCGTCGTTAATTCTAATTTAAATTACAATGATTAGACGTAATGTTTTTATTATGTTTAAGAATAAAAGATACACTATGCATTTGTATAAGACCAATAGCGATAGACCAACAATTCTCAATGTCTAATAAATAATCTTAAATTAAATCCGAGTTAGAACATTTTGTTCCAAAAAAATCCACGGCGAAGCCACACGCCTATAATAATAAAGATTTCACACACACATTTCGCCAATGCTGTTATTGAGTCCCATGTAACAGGGGGCGAGCCTATTGCCATCTACCGGGCACAGTTCCAGACCCCGTGCTGCTACTGAGAATTTCAATACAGAAAAACCCAATAACACTTTGACCGACCCGGGAATCGAACCCAGGACCTCACGCTCAGCAGTCGCACTTACGACCACTAGACCAATGAGGCAGTCAGGTTGATAAAATAATTTGTGATAGTAAGATTACGTTATTTTATTAATAGTAAGATTACGTAGGTACCTGCTTACCTTTAAAGGTATAAAAAGTGTTTGCAACACTCGATACTTAAGCTTTTACATCAGTTTACAGACAGTGAGTGATTGGATTTGTCTTTGATCTTATACCGTTAAAAGTATTACAAAATCCTAAAGGAATCCTTTTGAATGCCATTAGGTTTGTTTACATCAGCTAAAGCGCTTTAAAACGAAAATGTATGTACCTATTTTCTTTTTAAGATCGTGAACAGATTTAACTATGGTGGGCATCATAGTCAGACCAGTCTTACTAAAACCAGTATAATCGAATGGAAAAGACTTAAAGACAGAGACAGTACCGTTTTCATGTAAGAAAATTTGAATGAGTAAACGTCTTCTTACACTTGTCTAACTACTGTCTTTACTATGGTCTGCGCAGTCCCTAAGACCTCCATATTATATGATGAGCACCTATACAAAAATGAAGAGATACAATTTATAAAAAGGTTTGTATTATTAGTATCTAATCAATACAAGGTAGTCCGTATTAAAAATGCCCGTTCGCGGCCGCAATTCCCTGCGGCCTATTAACCCACCTCGGCCCAATAACTAATCATTTATTGATAGAATTTAGGCCACTAACATACGTTATTAGGGCCGCTGAAGTATTCAGTTGCCTAGCAACCGCGAGATTCAATTACATCATGAATGTTCTGAATCTCTGTTATATACCGGCGTCACGTAATAAACTACGAACAGGTACGTAGGTACAGAATTTAATAAGTTCTTTAATGCGAAACGGATTGAACATTCATGAAACATTAACAATAGGCTCCACGTCGTTAACACGTGCCCTTTTCGCACAGATTAACAATACGTAAGTACGTACGTGTTTATTTCTATAAGTACTTTTATTGCCTTTAAATCTTTTGAAAATGAGTTTCCGGGAATAAAAGCTTTTAGAGAAATTCGAAACGGAAACAAGGTTTAGGTCAAATCCGAGATTAACGTAAAATCGAATAAATACGTACCTACTTATACTTACTATAATAATTATCATTCAGTATTAAAAATTGTTAGTGGAAATGGCAGGAAGGGACGCCCTAGAAGGACTTATACGGACCTTATTGATATCCTTCAAAAAGGTCAGGTGCGCAGTACCCTCAAGCGGCGTCATGTATGAAACCGTGCATAAATGTAGACGAAGCGAAAGGATTATGTCAGTATCGTAGCACGTGGCGTGACTTTATGTATGTATGTCAATATTTCAATGCAACTGTAAGTCATCAGAAATTTTATTTACTTGGCGTAATTACACCCAACAAGGAGTAAATCGTGACTTAGTATTATTAATAATAACACTAATATAACATCCATCATGTATAATATGAATGTAGCTTTCATAATATTTTAATCAATTTTTTTTAAATTTCAAACAATCTTATTGAACCAAAGTCAAACCCAAAGTTTTTTGTTTCAACTAGACTTTTGCTTGTTTTAAAAAGTCGAGACATCATTTTACACATCATAATCAAGGAGTAATCAAGATTTAATAATAAGTACATCTTAATCAATTAAAAGAGCGGATTTTCCTTACACAGGCCTGCTTGCTTTAAAGGAGGCTCCAACCACTACCTAGTGTGTAAGCAAGAAAACTTGTTATAATATAATAATGAAACTTGATATTTGATTTTGAATTGGTATAAAAACTTCTTAAATACGTAATAGTCAATATTTTATACTAAATCAATGTAACCCTTAGTAATTTCAAACATATTCTCATGCACTTACATATATATATCATCCATTTACATTTAAACATAACGTAATTATCTAAACAATTAATCTGAATGAGCTCTCGACTACAATCTCTTAATAGAACCGTTTGTCTGCAAGTAATCATGAGAAATTATTGGTTTATTGTTCTAAGAATATTCCATAGTATTACTGTTAGCTCCTATTGTACCTGCTTATTCAATAAATTACTCCGTTCAAGTGAATTAACCTATTTATCACAGAAACCGGATATGACAATGCGTTGATAGAGCTACCTACATAACACAGATTAATCAGAATCTCATGCGTTGTATACAACTTGTCAGAACTGTGATTGAATAATGCCATAAATTTAACAGGTGATAATTTCGAACCGGCTTACAGGAAAATATCATTTTGTTTTACTATGAAAACGTTGTTTTACCTAACAAGATGGTTTAGTCACTATAAGGTACGAGCGGTGTTATACGCACACCTATGACAGTCATAACGAGTAGATAGTAGTCAGATGCATTTGGCCACTGTTCTTTAATAACCTTGAGGAAACCGGTATCGATACCCTAAGGTCGGCGAAAGGCTAGGATGATGATGAGGTAGAGAGAATACACATCCAGACTCAATCCTAATACAAAAGACTATAACTAAAGACAATATTTGTTGTAGTTATGTATGTAAACGCTAACAATCCACAAGTGATCAACAAAGATCCTGAGCACGAATTTCGGTAACAGTTTAATTCATTAGATGACAAACGGACTCGCGTACTAATTACGTACGTACCGCTTGAACCACTACAGTCTACAAGTTGCGAGCAGACTGCAGACAGCACAGATAATTAATAACGGTACCGCAGGTTAATAGACGGCGGGTCTGTCGCACGCACGTGCCCATGAAGCCTTACCACACGGGCAGCGTAATATTGAAACGGCACAAGCTGAAGCAAACCGCAAAAGTATTGAAGATAATAAAGTTATTACAGCGGAAAATTGGGTCAATAGCGCATAACTGTTTGGAGTTTGTTCCGGCTAGTAGATCCAACCTAACTCAAAATGTAAAATTGTCAAGACTGTTTAATGATTATCTCCTGGTAACAAATGCAATATTTGTATTACTTACAAAGATATGAGTAATGTTTATAAATATCAAACTGTCGGTTCGGTTCGGTTCTGTTTCTTACCGAGCCTGAGATTGGAACTAGTTTGACAATACAAACTAGGAAAAATATAAATCATATAAATCATACCCATAAATTAAAATAACAAATTTGTTAATCACCGCACCGCTTGCACTTGCAGATATTATAAATCTTCGCTTTAACGAAAGTTACAATTGTAGAGTTAAATGCGACATTTCACGGCTCGTGTCTTCGTGAATAATTCTGGATTTAAAGTTAAGGCCTGAATAAACGTTTCGCAGGATATTCGGAGCTGAAAATGCATCCATAGCTAAAGCAGCCGCTTTTCTTGCTACCCCAGTGTTCTCTCCGACAGTGAGAGGAGCATTGTCTGTCCAATAATCTGACAGAACATTGTATTTTAGATGCAATGTAAGGAAATCCAGTTTGACTTTAATATTTTACTTTAATATTTCATCGGTTTGTTTCTCGCATCGTGTTAGAGGGGAACCAACATAATTTATCAACATTATCTTCTTCAAGCTTTAAAGTATATTGATGCGCATCGCATACTTACTTATTTTATATTTTGTGTAAGATAGTAAAACCTATGATATAATTTTAAAATATCCATCGACATTATAATTTGACTTTGGTCAAAGAAAAAAAAGGGGATTATTTATATGCTAGCTTTCTTTCCTGTATAGTAAACGCGCCCTACAAACACAAATATCCTCATGCACAAACACCCTGTTTGGTGTAGATAGGAAGTCTTTTATCATAATAAATTTATATTCTACACCTTAGTCATAATTTTATTTAAAAAATATATGAAATAAATTAATAAGAATTACTTTTTTCTTTCATTTTTATGACACAATAATAATGTTCACCGTTATTAAAAGTCGCAGTCTATTCCACTACCACTTCTTCATATGCGAACTCAACGTCTTATACATTCATAATTATTTACGGTGACTGCTGCCTTAATCAAGAATTTAATCCCAAACCCACGGAAGCACAATCCAGCCTTTGTGATGGAACCCACTCTTAACTTTCATCAAAAGTTTAATTAATTTCCTATCAGAAAATATGCAAACTACGTGTTTTAATTAATGCCTGGTTCATATTCGCTTTATAATGAGGTGTAAGCTTGGTTGAATGATTTAATATCTGGCGTTGAAAGTAACGTGACACTCCAATTATAATTATCTTAAACGTTCATAGAACTGAAGTTTATGGTAATCAAAAAATTCATAGGACATAGTTTTTTTTTGTTGGTTATGTAAAATACAAAATTTTAGCTGAAACTAGAGATGATTTATTAGTGATAAATGTACACAGGAAACAACGGATAACTCCAACCGAAGAGGGATCCCCGGGTCATCTATCATAAGAAGAAAATAATTCAGTATGTACTTATATATTTAGCCGCATTTGACTTACGGCTGTGAGCCGCCCCCATAATGGTTGGGAAAAAGCTACGCAGATGATGATGATAATATCTCAGAATAAATAAACTTAGTCCAACAACCGATTCTAACATCAATTCTACGTTTATCGCTGCACTACTTTCACAAAAATATTTCTAATAATAAGTTATTAAACAAATAAAATTCCAAAAACCAAAAAGTGCCGCATTCGAGCCAAATTAAACCGCAGGAAACTGATAAAAATCGTATAAAAATAAAACGCAGGAGGCGACCAAAAAGAAGAAAAAGAACAGACGGCCACAACGGACGAAAGCAAATAAAAGAGATGGAGGCAGATTGTTTCAAATGGACTTATTATTATGTCGGCGTGCGACCTACCGCGAGCGCATGGGACGGGTACACGTACCGGCCACTAATCCTTTTTCCCAACAAAAAAGTTCTTATATAATTAATTACATTATATTCATACACGTCGGAGAATATGGAACAGTAGGTACACATGAATATATTATTATCCTCAACAGTTTATGACTATCGTGTTCGTACCTAATTATATTTTATACGTATAATATTCCATTAAATTACACTTTATAGAATATTCCAGGAAAGTTTAACAAGCATAAGTAGGCAGAAACACAGTTGTACATAATAAGGTCTTTGTTATTGACTAAACACTTTTCTAACATAATTTAGGTAAGTACATTCAAGACTCTATAACCAGATTTTGCAAAAGACAAAAGAAGAAGAGAAATATAAGTTAAATAGTTCTCAAATGGCCTGCCATTTACTGATTACCTTTGTAATGTATGACTCGACATCCGGCGAAGGCAATAATTTGTCCGTTCCCAACATCGACCTTCATTAGGACAACGGCAGGTACAAGTTTTTTCATCTCGACCCAATGTCGGACCACCTTATTATCGGCTGGTAATCGCTCCCCTAACATACTGACAACACGAATAGCTTTTTATTACTTGCGTTCGTTTCGATGATTGTTTTGTATTGGTGTGTGATAAAATATGATGATGATTCTATCTAGCCAATGATGGAACAAGGAATTTTATTATGGAGTCTGCGCTGTTATAGAGAATCAAAAGGTTATCTTGACACCAAGATTAGACCGAGAGTTACAGCAAAATGTAGTTATCATACAAGTTAGGTTAAATAACCACTAATGTAGGCTTCATATGATGATTCACAAAAAAAAATTACATAGTAAGCCCATAATGTAAATCGGGCAATTTTTTGGTAATGCCGTTTTTATTTTTTTATTTATCCATAGATGATCTCGCCGGTCCCTCTTAGGATTAACCTCAATTTTGGAAATGTGCACCTATAATAGCGTCATGTTCACGCTTTAAAAGCCAGTAAAGACATAGGCGAAGTAAAAGTCTTTGACTTTGATAACACTAAATCTGTATTTCTAATTAAGATTATTTTAAACGCACTACTAGTAGATATCTTAACTAACGCCAGTATTGGTGTAGATAGCTTTGCCGTGTGGCCTTCCACGACGTTGAAGGAAACCAGTTATTTTTACAATATCGAGTTATTATTGTCGGGCCAGGAGTAAAACGGTGTAATTTAAAGACAGATGGGATAAAGCGAATCAGTGGAAACTTATCTGTAGACTCGGTATCTTAATACAAGCTTTTATCGATACAATTGAAATCAGCAATGAGAACTACAAAAGCGAGATCAAACAACTTGAATAAACTCTGTATGACATCTATTGAACAATATCGCTAGTCTGAAAAGACAATAAATCACTTTATGTGACAACAATTTGAGTAAAACCAAATATACACAAAAGAATATGAAAAAGGTATATACATACATTGAACCCCTTTGATTTGACTTCTTTGTAAGATTTGCTAGAAGGTTTCCATTTTCGTTCCAAATCCACGGACCGAATGAAAACTCGTTTGCATAATATAAGACAAGCCTAGTATCGAGACTAAACGCAAATAAATGGTTCCCTCAAGTTAAGACGACAATTTACCGGGTCAACGGAGCCAAGATAAATTTGAGACCAGACCTTACCGAATACAAAATCTGTCGCTTACTCTTTTTTGATCAAAGACTACAGACATAATAAAGAACTGTTTTTATCAAAGGATTTGTAGGCTAACCTCAGGTTGTTACGTAACCTGTATTAGAAACGTTTCATTGACTTTCTTTGACAGATTTTCTACATATTTATCAAAGTTGGATATGTTTAACATTTTATCTTTGATCATCAGCAGCACAGCGTAAACATAATGCAACTTTTGTATGTACCTGGGTGCCATGCACCTGTTGTTCTCTAGTATTGATGTTCTGTATACAAGTATTAAAACAGAATATAAACACAACTTTGAAACAAATATACATGTACGTACCAAACAGCGCAAACAGTCGCTCGCTACCGATTTCAGAACTGCTGTTTCAACATTTCTATCCATGGCCTAAAGCGTTTTACAGTTACTTTTTGAAATCAGACTCAAAACCAAGTTTTGTCATGAAAATTCTTAATATATGGTTATTTTTAAACGACGTTACGTGTTAACTTATCTTCCCGCAATATTTTGACTGACAACTGAAAACAATAATTCGAAGTTTAATTGCGACATTAAAATATTGTGTGGTATTTTATTTATGAATGCCTACAGAACCCAACACTAAATGTAATATTTATATTTTTATAGTGAATCTAGCAAATTTGCTCTTTCTCTTCCAATTGTGACACGGCCCAATAGAGACATATAAATTATCCCTATACCATTTTTTTTCTACTTCCTCGGCACTGAACTACCAGCATCTATATACAGTACCCAATACCCCATACTACACCGCTGCAAACAAACACTAAAGTACCAAATATCTATGAAAGTTTTAATTGTAATTTTATTATTTTTGCCTAATAAACTTCAACAAACATAAAAATGTACCTAATAAATCGTAACGATAAAAGTTTTCACTGTTTTCGCCTATCTAGCGATAAGTTTGTTTGTTATACGTAAGCACTTAGGAGAGATAAAACAAAAACAAGTATAATGCCGAGACATCTAATGAAGCAATCAGTGGTTACGTTCATTAGTATAGAGGCGAATGTTTGTTAAAGAGCGACTTGAATATCTTTATAAAAAGAAAATATCGTTACTAAAATATCTTGGGGAAAATTTTGTACATTTTTTGTTTTACTAAATTCACCTCTTGAACACTGTGTTTTAATCATGGATATTATGGAAGAATGGTTAATTTATACATATCCTTAATAACAGACTATATTCACCAATTATTTTTCTTCAAATCTCTTCCAAAAATTGGAAAACTATTTCAATGTATTTTAGTCTATTCCGCCTTAGTTTAACACATTATTCAATTATACGAGGAAAATCCAAATCCGCGACCCTATTCTGCCCAAATTAAATATTAACACCATTAATCTATGTAAATTGAAGCCTAGCCTATCTGATTGAATTGGCCTAGCCCATATCAATGGGAGGCGGCAATAGATTATATCTAAGTTCATTAATATTTAATAATATATGTTTCGTGAAAACGTTAATCAGAATTTGGTATATCCTTACAATAACATAGCATAACGCTTGTATTCCCTGAAGAGTTAGGCAGATGTGTACTATTGTGCACCTACATTTCGGTTTCGATGCCGATATTGGGTCCCGTGTAATAGGGAGCAAGCCTATTGGCATCTACCAGGCACAGTTTCAGACTCCGTGCTGCTACTAAGAATCCCCTTACATAATAACCATTTGCCCGACCCGGGAATCGAACCCAGGACCTCACGCTCAGCAGTCGCGCTTATACTAAACCAATAAGGCAGTCAATACTTACAGTAACTTTTATTTAAATCTGAATTGGTGTCAATTGCTTGAAACCTCTAATATATGTATAGTTTTAATTGCAACGAATTCAACAAGCAACAATTTTAAAACCAACAACACATTTCCAAGACGAATCAATAAATAAATTGAAACTAAGTGTTGCTTTTGTTTCGATACAAAGCAATTTACAATTTTCAAAATTCAATTAACTTGTTTTCTGCTTATCTTCGGTCCTAACGATGAATGATACGTTTTAAATTAAATTAGCTTCAGAAATTCTGATGGAAACGAAAAGAAACTTTTGGTTTGTCGCAATGTCTTTTGTGACTCGTCGTTGCGGAGCGGTTATTTCTTAGTAGAGTTAATGCAATCGGTTTAGCGGAGGCTGGGGCCCGGCATTGTAGACTGTGTTTGTGGCTGGTCGGAGATAAAGCCGCAGACACACAAAAGCAGATGCCCCTCCGCCTCGTGCCTCCGAGCCCCCTCTACCCTCCAACTAGGGAGAACGTTTAAGGCAACGACGATTGCCCCTTACAAAAGGCAGTCGTGACACCCGCCCGTCCGCACCCCGCATTCGACTGCAGAATAGATTCGAAAGAAAACCAAATCTCATTCGGTACGGTGCTCATTGTTTGAGAATCTTTCACAATTGCTTTTTGAATTTTACAATCCTCTTGATCTATTCCTAGTTAGGTCTGCGATTTACCAAACGTCTGAGTCGCGTATGTTTGGTTTAAAGCTTCGAACTTTACCAACATCTAGAAAACTCATTAATAACCAACTCATTAAAGACATGCGTGCTTATATTTTTAATGAGCAACTAAGTAGACACACGTTTAAAATATAGTTTTGGCTCAACTCAGTAGGACGATTGGCACAGTGTGTACTATATTTTATTTGTAGGGTTCATAACACATTGTCATTTCATAATGTTTCATTGGTAATCATCACATTAACAACTGAACATGTAAGTGTATTTTGGGTTTCACGATCAATTACAAAGATTTCTTACCTCAATTTTCAGTTTGTACAATAGATAGTACGCACACCATGTTTACTTCACTTGTGTCTCATATCTAGCACATCTGAGTAGGTATAGTTTCTTTTACAGCTACTCGAAACATAAAATTCGCGAGAGCGTTGACATTGGCATCCTAATTACCTAAAAAGTATTTAAAGGCGTCGGAGTGAATGACTCGTACAATAAAGGCAGCGGCCCGTTTCCGCGGCTTACGCTGAACATGTCGCCGTCCGTCGGCGCCAACGCATTTTGGCAACCGTCCTACAGTTGTGATGAGTGCACGTTCCGGCCTGTGTATCAGCGGAAGCGGGGGACGGAGAAACAAAGATTTAATGAATTCTAACATAAAGAAAGCAGTTAAAGCTCAAGGTAATTCGTTCTGTTGTGGCATTTTATGTTCTAAAGGGACAGGTTCAATGTTCAAGTTTCAGAATTATTAATTTTGGTACAACCTTATTACGATGAGATAGTAATAAGGTGAGGTCCTTGCGTATTTAGCACAAGGCATTCTAGATTCTGGCGGGCACATCTTTGACCTTTTTGGGATTCTAAGATCTATGGTTAAATAGATTTACATAGTGTGTTTGTATAATTTTACTAGTTCTCGTGATGTTAAGAATAATTTACTTATTCTCTAGCATACTTTTTAGATAAGATAATGCTAAGTAATCACACGATGACCCGACACGCTGCCGCTTGTGCAACTCGCAGACGCCTATAACCTAATATCGTGAACACAAAGAGGCATCCCGCCTTGTCTACGCGAAACAACTGCGAAGTATTACGATTAATGTAAACAGTCCGCACGCGACACTATACAGTAGACGCGTTACCAACGTCCCAAACTCACTCTTATCTCTCATACCACCAACACAAATGATTTAATCTATGTCTTCATAAATAGTTTGCAGCTAACCGATTACGAAATCTTTTAAATATTGCCACATTTTAATCAAAGAATGTAGGTACCATTACTAAACTATTTCCTTTACTACTAATGAAACACTTACCTACAATATAATAACTTATCGGAGAAAATATAAAGCCATTTAGTAGGAATTTTCAAAAACGTTAAAACTTTCATTAAGATGCATTATATAAGCCAATTTGTTACACCAAATCTCAGACAAAGCAACAGCCAAAAACAAGCAAGAAAAATTTAAGTATGATCTACTTAATCCAAATTTTAATTTTCTCCGATTACTGTATATTTTCGACCAACAGAAATATTTGAAGTATTTGACAGCGGTTGTAAGACGCAAATAGTAGGGCATGATGATAAACATACACACGTATGTACACAGCAGAGGCTGTCTGTCGCATCTCGTCTGCCAGCTGAACAATACCAACACGGCACCGTCTACACAACTAGCTAGGTACCTGTATGATTCTATCGAAATGTTGTTTCTAGAACAAGTTATGTTGGACAAAAACCGATTTATTATTGCCAAATAAATAAATAATATAATGTTTAGTATTCTGGTTTTGTTATTTAATTAAACCAAGCTAATATCGTGATGTTCAAATATCGACTATTGTTATTTCAAATTTTGTAGTGATATTTCAAATGCAATACATTGTCAATAGTCCAAATATATCCCTACCGATTAAATGGAATTGTAGTAAACGTACCGATAGCATAAATGTAACAAAAGCGTAAACATCTCTATTATAAACACATGGTTGATAACCTTATTAAGAAAATAAGTCAATTACTCAGTGTTGTTCTTTTCAGCGACTTGTTTGCGAGTGTGCGTTGTGATAACACTAATAACTCATAGTCATTACGGTTAATATTGTAACTTTATTATCAAATTCACCTTTGTTACAACTTTAGAAAGTATCTTTAAGATAAAACAGTCGAATAGGGTAATATTTCTCAGAAATCTGTAATTAAACATTTTTTGTAGCAAAATGGCCCAAAATATTATCAGTTAAATACCACCAAACGCAACGAATCTGTGAATTAGCACTACACGAAGAGAATTTGGTTTCAAAACCAAATATAAATGAATGATAGAAATAAATTTTCCTCTCGTCTATAGTTACAACTACCTATGTCCCAAATCTTGCGTATGTGGCATATAGTATCCCACTAACGATCTTCGCTTGATCACCCAAGCAAGGCAGACCATAACAAAGACTAATATCCTGTACCAATCTTATGGTGCTTTATTTCCAAATTCGGCAGACATTATCGTTAAGCGTAGAAACATTTTTGCAAACAGTCAATACTTATCTCTAAAAGGTCATGCGATATACACGCGTGTCGTGTCACGTGTGACGTCACACAGGTCTGGCACCAACGACAGCATTTTGTTATCAGATACATGGAAGCGATGGCTCGAATGACAGCGCCCTTTTGTCCTCAGCCCAGTGTGCCTCAAAGCTCCTATTCTTCCCTCTGGCATCATACTAACGTTGTGCTCCAATAACAATATTACTAGGACAAAATTATCAACCTATTGTATTAAATAAACTCAGTACAGGAGAATACAGTAGAAACTTATGTAAACAAGATATTGGAATCCGAGCAATCCGAGCAATCCTCCGAATTAATCCGAAATTCTTCATACAAATTTACTTAATAATGTAATTTGAGTGAAGATTTATGTTTCTTAACATACTTTTAGATATAAATATATGGACGAACGTCTCCAGCGTATTAATAGATAACCATAAGTAGAAGTTCCAAATGAAGTTGTCGCTTTAAATAAATAACTGTGCTCACTTAAAATTTCCTGTTTATTTTTGTCCCCCCACTTCGCACGCGAGTACTTTCTAAACGTGGAGTTGGAAGATTTGAGAGATTTAAGAATCAATATTTTAAAGAATCTCTTTGAATTTGTTGTACAAACAAGATCGTTTAAATGTTTTATATAGAAAATACTGCTTTCATTCCTACTTCCAGCGGTTATGAAGATGTCATATGTCTTTTATATATACTAAACAAACTTTTAAACATAATCTTGTTTTATTTATACACGAATTTTATTATAATAAGAGAATACTTTATAAAAACACGTACTAAAAATTATCGTGTTTCAGGGTACGATTGGTCTTATGGGACATTTTTATTTAGTAAAATAGTTATCAGCAACGGTCATTTAAAAAATAAATTTCGAAATCTAAAGAATTTAAACAGGTATTTTTTTAAATTAGGTTTCTAAATATTATTCTCATCTCACATGATATTCTGTTTTCTTGCTCCAGGCATGCAGAACATATAATTTGCACCTAGTTATTAAACAATTAATCTGCTGCTGTTTAAGCGAAGTGTTTATGAAGACGTTGAAAGCTCCTGAATTGTGGCGAAGTGGGCGGAGATGCTAAATGGAACATTTCCTGAAATCTGTTGTTACAACACATGAGTTTGCAGCATATGCTTCGAAATAACACACTAATTTTATCTCAGTGCAGTGTTAACGATGCGGTTCACTTGTTAAACGATCACGCAATGCTCACTTGTAGCGATTTTTTACAATCACCTGGTCAATAGCTTGAATAATTTCGTAAAAATACTGTCAGTTCACAGAAATCTACGCATTTTACATTTATTAGTTAGTGTGTTTTATAGTGGCAATACTATAGAATCTGATAGAGAGGACACTTATATGATCTATGAAAAGGCATTCGCTTTTGTCTCTGTCAAAAAATAAAATTAAAAACTTTGTAAAGATTTTAATAGGTACCTAATGAAATACTCGATCAATGTCAAAAATTTGTTAACGAGTTAAACGAAACTTCTAAGTACATTGAGCGAACATTTAATTGTTGCATAAATACAATAGAAGAATACTCCATTGATTTTGAATTTTAAATGAATCACTCAAGGTTAGATCAGTAAACTCCTAACCTGGCAATGACCGTTTTACAGTATCTATAGCGGAGCTCAAATCCGGTTCTGTTTGAATGACATGGTAACTAAATCTTATGGTTAATATACCATTATTCTTATAGGATAGACATCCCGTAATAGTTTCTGCAGAATTCAAACTCATCGTGTTAAACTGGCAAGAGAAAAGAGAAGCAAAGTCTAGCGATGTTGATTACCAAGTAAAAAATAAAATAGTACAAGTGTATAGGATACATTGATGTGAAAACCTCACTGATTGAACAGATGTGAAGTTACCTGTAGATGCAATATGAAATATGAAATCTGGAGTGCAAACTAATGGGTGTTAAAATTAGAGTAGTGCATCTTTCAAGTCGAAACTAAACAAATAAACTAAAACAACCGTAATTGTTTCTATTTCTAGGTAAGACCACCCAGGTCCGGATTTCCTCGATAAGAATAGCAACAAATGCACAAGTTTAACCAAGATATCCTAGAATTTGAGTAGTTCCTTGTATTCATAAGAAAGGATAAGGAATTATGAAAAGCCCCCTTGGCAACGAACCGGAATTACGCTAGAGAGAAAAGGAGCTACTATTTGGAGGTTTTCCCCAAGTAAAGATATTGTGTATTAAAAAATACTACAATCAATTTACTAATTCAACCATGACTATAGTATCATTCAATAATTAATTGACTTTGATAAAATATTGTTTAATTGCAATCTATAGAAGGTGGAATAGCTACGAGATAAAATTAGATAATTAACCAGTTATGATCAGATCGGTCAGTCAGCAAGTTTCATGCAATATTGATACGAGTATCTTACCTCTCCTAGGTTGATGAACCCATGGTCTGTCGCCACAGCATCCGCGGCATCCTTCCCTCCTGGTATGTGAACAGCCCATGTAGGCGTGTAGTGCGCAAACGTTGTCTCCAATAATGATAAAATTGACACCAAGATGGTCGACGATAACACGGCACCTCGCGCCATCGCACGCACTCACACACACTCACCGGCTAGTACTTGTCAGCATTGCACACACACTTTTCAAATTGTTTCTTGTTTCAACCAAGTCTCGAATTAAATATTTCTTGTAATTATTGTAACGTAGAGATTGTTGCTAATCTTTATCATACGCCTCTGTACATGTTTGGCTATAATACTTTAATATTTAAAATTTTTGTTCTTAGTTTAATTGGTACTTGCGTAAATATGAGATGATTCGCTAATGAAACTTAGTTTGTATTATTTATTACAAACTGGACCTTAATTAACGAATCGTGATCAGGGGTTTTCGACGTGGGCTACATAATGTTTTGGTAATAAACCTGGCATCGTCAACTTGATTGAACCTACATTAATTAAAATTCTGGTATCAAAAACCCGGCAGGATTTGGATTGGCAATCACAATGGGCACACATTTGATGGCTTGACACAGGATTGCCCAACATGTCCGTGCAAGAAAATTAGTAATCAATCGGAAATCGCTTTCCGCCAAATTAAAACTTAGACGATCGTACGGCCTTTGGCAATACTTCCACGATAAGTGGGTCAAGTATACATGAAGGACAAAAGTGTAGATCCCGTCAGAGTTCTCCGTTATGCTATTCTTTATTGCCGTATCACCGGACAACCATTAATCACATTTCGTTTCATCGGCTATACTTCAACCTACTTTAGCAAGAGTATTGTTATGTCTGGCGTTTGCCTTTTTCTGGATAAATAAGACATGGATCATTTCCGCACGTCTGGACGGGTTTCCTATTCCGTTTTAAAAAAGTAAATAATTTAGTATATATAGCTTGATTCATGTTATGTTGGCTGTTTGTTTTTTTTTCGTGAGCCGTGCGTGGAATGGAATTGCGGTTTGTATAAGCGCTTTTGTGTTGGCCCATATCGTAGCTGCGCGTTGCGTCCCATACAAAGAGGATTGGTTATTTTGTTTATTTATTAGTATCACTATCACGTAGTGGTTCAAGGTAGATTTTTGCAACATCGATATTAAAAACAAGTTCAGTAGTATCGAAAATGTATGAACTCATTCTTTAAATGGGGTTTGATTAATGAATTTATTCCCAATTATAGCTAAAAATATTCGAGCCTCTATAAATTTAAATTACTTTTGCCATTCGTAGGAAAAAGAAAATAAAAATAACAATGAAGAGTGTTTATGTTTGAGGGTGTTTTAACGTAGGAAAAAGGTCTGTTAAATAAATTAATGTTAAAAAAAAATATTTTGAAAACATTACGCATTGAAGTTTTCAACGCACATGACAGCGTTCAGTCGTCGAACTCATTAAATCATTCGTGAGTTGAGAAAATGTTTGTATTCGTTTAGATAACCTCCTTGCAGCACAATAGATATTTCATATTAATGTATGCTTGTTATTGTCTATATTGTTGTGAGATGATGTCAGTTTCTTGTTATATGTTTGTCTTGTTTATCTATCATCAACAGATTAGCTCTAGGTGTCTTACATATTATGTGAAGCTCCATATTCATCTTGGTAACCGGGTTGTTATATTATGGTGTCAATAATATTTATGTATACCATAATACAGAAAAATTTTAATTCCTATTTTTAAATATTTGATGTATTTTCAGGTAATAAAATATAAAATACATATACCTATACTGTTTTTTTTTTGTACAATTTGCCGTTTTAATAAATAAATAATTATGTAATCAAGCTTGGGCTTTTAATATTACAAACAGAGAGATCGAACAATACTAAAAATTATTAAATTCACTTTTTCAAAATCAATATTGCAAACATAATGTTGAAGTACATTTTGCATTCGCCAGTTGAATAATTTTAATATACGCATTTTTTTAAAGTAGGTCACTCGCACCTTCACCTACCAATGCGCGTTTACCTAGACTGGTGGAGTTATTTACAGTTAGAATCAACAATTATTTATCAAGCAATCGCATGCCAAACTAGCTCGTAATTTGCATAGTTATTTAGTTGAAAACACTTCGTACATCTAAAGACGATCTACAATCGAAAGACAAGTTTTTATCTTATCTGTGTCCATTGGCTCGCTATGTAAACATTCGTTTTTGTGACTAATCGCCGACGCAAGTATTTCGCGTGCAGCCCACGTCGAAAGGCGGATGCTTCATCGATGGAATCCGATGGGAAGGACCAAGATTCCGTAGCACTTAGACAATAGTAGCCGGTGAGAGTCGGCGCCGCTGTGACGAGCGTTCACCTCTCGCATCCCGCCTCCCTGTTATCACTTTACGCTTTCCAAAATGCGTTTTTATGACAAATTCCTCACGTGTTTATTAGCAGCAATTATCACTATGTTACACTGTGATGCACTATAGTCATTACAGGACACGGCATAACTGTCAAATAGCGCGTGAATAATCCGTCGGCTCGGCACGAAACACGGCCGTCACGTCCGCGCACGTGATGCTGACTGGTTGGTTTGCTACTTTGCTCTCGGTCGCTCGCCGCGATTGGAGCCCGAGACGACCGCTACCTTGCCACGCTCGGGAAATTTACCCATAAATGGGGAATTTATCTTGAAAGATGTTAATCGAATGTAGACCAATTTATACCTGCAATGTTTGATTCGACGCTCTTTAGGATTGAAGTGACCTAATTAGCGTTAGCAATATAATTGATTGGACTGTCTCGGTCAGTCAACCATCTAATTTTTCGTATAAATAGCAAGTACAATTAATTGGATGTTAGCCAGTCTAGCTTTTTATACTATTCGTATTCTCCACATAAAATATATTTATAGGGGCCATAAACGTCGATATTTCTAAAATAAATCTTTATTTCCCTGTGTAGAGCCCCAGTGTTATATCTACCCATTGTACGCGAACGGAATACGTTATTGAAAGTATTGGTCAAGGGCGTGCCTATAGTGGTACAAAAAAAGTTTATATGGATTCAAAATATAATATCAATTTTATCCTTTCGGTTCAAAATCCTGTGACGACTTTTTTGAGAGAAGAGTGTTAAAGTTCTAATTAAAAAGTATCAATATTGATTCCATAACAATGTTTGATAATGAGAACAAAATTTTAACATATGTTACACCATTCGATCGGATCGGTCAGAAAATAAACATAAACCAAACATCCACAAAAGCAGCTACCAAATTCTCTTCTTATTTAACATTTAACTAAATTCCGCCCCCTATGGGGACAAAAGAATAGGGTGAAATAATCAATAGTCGATGATACATCAATCTTAATTTGTGGCAAATTGAGTACTTTGTGTACGAAGGTACACAAAGTACGTACAAGGATAAATATATTTTTGTTATTTGTTTCACTTGAACATTTTTTGGATCATTAGTTACGTAGCACAAAGTGAGTAGGTTTGGCTAAATAGGATTTAAGAAATTTAACTTCACTTTTTAAAGAGAGTAGGCATAATAAGGTCACTCGTCTAGACTAGACTAGATGAGGGTACTCTGTCAAAATCTATTTAAGCTTTGTATTTTAATTTCAGCGGAGTAGAATACTTTTATTAATACGAGGAGCAACTGCCATCGAACTGAAAACCAAATCACCGAAAATAAGATTAATACTTATATCGAATAATTCAAAAGGAATTAATAAATTGAAGTACGCCGCCTTTTTTAACCCTTGCCTACTTATCGGACTCATTCATAGTGTATAATGAAAATGACTGAAATCCGATCCGAAAACTGTTTTTTTTTTTTTTTTTTTTCAAATTCCAATTCATTTATTCATTTTGTGAAACATAGGTGATTACAGGTGTTTTTCAATAGATTAATGTACAAACCATGTCCCGCCGATAGGCATACAAAATCAGTTTTAGAATGTTAATAATATAGAATGTACGAGTATATGCATGTCAAATTATCAAAATTGTGTCGATAAAGTAGTGAAAATGTCATGAAATTATTAAAAAAAAAATATAAATTAAAAATATTCATCAGAATTTGTCATCCAAATACTCTTTGACTGAATAATATACCTTGTCATTTAGTAGCTTAAAGAGCTTATTTTTGAATTCATTATTATTCTTACTATTTCTTATATCACAAGGTAATTTGTTGTACAATTTAGGTGCCATTGCATATACACTTTTATGAGCAAAAGCAGTCTTAGTAACTATTGTTTTTAACTTATCTGAGCGACGTTGACTTACCAAATCGGTTTAATAAAACAGGATGAAAGATAATCTATGAAGATTGTCCAATATTACGACGGATCACAAAGATAGGTCTGGTTCGGGTTTGATTTCTGAAATAGAATATTTATCCAAACTTCCCCTAGAGAACCCTACATTCAAGTAACTTAACGCAAAAAGGTTGTCATGGGTTCGAAAAAAAAAATGTTACGGCCTATTTGAGTCCTATAAATATAAAAACTTTGACGGAAATATTACTCTGGGTATGAGAAGTATAAAAACTCGTTAGTATAGGAAGTTGGATGTAAGATTTACGATGACTTTGACTTCCATGTTTATTGTAAGAATTACAAACGAAAATATATTTCAGAGAAGATTTAGTAGCTTTGGTCCCTCAGAACTGGCACCGTCTGGTTACACGAGAATATTGAAAAGACCAACGGAAAGGGGAATAACCTCTATAGCGTAATCAAACAGTTCCAGGGCCGTGGCTTCGCATTTAGATGCGAACTAATAAGAATGTCAAATATACATACATGTCAAGAAAATTTTCAATTTATATTGATCTTCAGGCGGTACAGAAAACCCAAGAGGAAAACCCAAACATTAATAAAGTAATTCCAAACATGTATTGCCTTGAGAATATTAGATACGTCATGTCATAGCTATATCTATTAGGTATGAATACAGACGCAATGTGGTTAAACTGTGTGCCAAATCGCGACCACGATGACCAAAATTCAATTAAGTATAGGTACCTATTCGATACAATAGAAACTAGAACTATATACAGAGTTCTTGTGGTTTTAACCATAATTATATTAAAACAAAGAGAAAATCACCACTCTGTCTTGCCATCTCTTATTTGTAACTCACTTCCTACGTATATCAATCAAAAAACAAAAAACAATACCTTGAAGGCCACAAAAGAAAACTTGTCTAGCAATTAGCATAATGTAATAATCTTGAAAAATCGTCAGGTAGTTTAGGCAAGAACGAGGTTAGCGAGTAATTTCAAATCGTTTAAAAAACGAAAAGATCCAATGGATTTTCAGATATATTTGTTTAAAAACCTTCAGTCTTTACGTCTTTCAATTAAAATCATGGATACACATAAAAATACAATTTAAAAGACCCAGATGTTAACATGTAAGTACAACGTACGTACATATAGTTGGTACATAGGTATACCACATGGAGGCAACGACCTTCGAACGTTAATTTCTTCGAAAATGCTCGCAAAAAACGAACATAAAAACCGTAGAACTATAGTCGAGATACACACAGCAATATATTTCTGTTTTACAAACCGTTAGCACCGTTATTTAGACCACTAACGTCCTGTTTGAAGAGTAACTGCCACGTATTTATTCTGTTGTTTTTATGCATTGATATGTTTATTAAGGTTTAAAATTTTGCTCCTCAAAATGTATACCATAGATAACAGGAGAGAAAAAAAGATTGACCACTTGATACGACACGATAACTTATTCAAAACAAGAGAGAAAGAAGACCTTGATGAAACTTTGTACAACAAGTGAAGGAGAACGTAGGGGTAGAGTCGTATCAAGAGGTCAAAACAAGATAGAGAGTAGTGGCGACTGCTCCACTGACGAGAACTAACCTCTTAAATTAAACAAGAAGTACCTAAATAAAATATTTATACCCAACAAAGGTCAAATGCCTCTTGATGAAAGCAGGTTTAACAGATTACGAGTTGAAAAATATGAAATGTACTTTCATATTTTTTTTACTTTTAGCTTCTATTTTTTCAAAGCCAAGTTAGTATCTCCCTAGATAGCATCACATCTGTATTCCCACACACAGGTTAGGCACAAGTGGACTGTTGTACACTCACGGTTAATCGATGCAGTTAGTGAAATGTAATGGACACCGGGTTGCCGATATTTCCATACAAAAACCCAGTATCACGTTGCCCGGCCTGAGAAGTAAACTCAAGTCCTCACGCTCGACAATAGCGCTTGCGACCGCTAGACTAGACCAATTAATATCCCCATAAGCTAATTTACATTAAAGTTTACGTTAAAGCTTTCGGTTAGCCCGCTAAATTCAAATTAGATTTGATGTTTCCCAAATTGTAGATTAATAAAACACACACGGTTCATGAGGCAATAGTAATTGCGACAATAACTACATTATCAACAATTGCGTGCTAGAATGATAATATATAAATCACCATCATAGCTATTTATCTGCAAAATTTACTATCAAAAATAACTGCAAAGTACCTACCTATACATTATTAAACCCTCTGAAAGAACCTGTCCTTCGGTGAGCTTACGTGAGGTCATGAGTCCAAGCCCTGAAGCATGAAACCCTTTTGAATATTTAATCCTATATCTCGGGTGACATTTACCGAGGATTTCCTGTGGTTGGGATCATCATCTTTTGCCTAGTTTTTTTCCAACTGCCTTGAATAATAAGCTCGCAATCCCAACTGCAGATGCGGCTAAATATTAGCGTTTTACTCGGAGCAACTGCCATCAAACCTCCGCAACCTAATTACTGGGTCACAGCTAAGGTTACTGATTGTCAGATGTTTTGGGGTTCAAAATGCTTGATTAGCAAGAAATGGACATGAACACTGAAACGTTTCCAATTCATATCATCGGTAAAAACTATTTCGTAAACGAAATTTCTTTACTCATTGAATCACTCGGAATCATGGTCGACATCCGAGACATGAAAGACGAGTTTTCAGCTTTTTTTTTTTTTTAGTTATAATTATGTATTTTACTGACCATATATGTACTGACTGTTTATTATTTTCCTTTTTATACAAATTCCTCAAAACAGAAACAGATTATTTTACTGTTTTATATTCATCAATGGTATAGAAATATTCAGTTATTTGTGTGAATGCAATGATTAATTGCCGCAAACATTTCTCCGTGGCATTGTAATTCAGACTACCAACTTATTTAATTTTACGGCTGTCTGTATTTCCGTAGAAACATACATATTTAAAATTTACAGTGAGATTTTGTACCTATATGATACACCTAGATAACGCCTGATAAAAACTTCATGGCAACAAACACTCTTTGTTAAAATATTGGCTGCTGTGACCGTTTAAAGACAAGCAGTAATAAATGAACACGTAAGCGCACATTCAAAGTATGCGCACATGCGGCCGAATAGTATGCAGTATTCGACCGAATACCGAATAGGTATTAAAAAAAGTAGCCGAATAGGCCGAATACCAAATCATGAAATAAAATCACACATTCAAAAATGTATACTTATTGTAGTGATATTTTTAGTAAAAAAATACTATTAGTAAAACACAATATGATGCAATTATATATAAACAAATAATTCGTAGCGTGACACGATCTACTCAAGCTAAATATTCGGCGCTTCACCCGAGAGCGTGGCCAAATTTTCGGTATTCGGTCAAACCACTATTCGTGACATCTCTAGTTTACTATTTCACATGCACAGACACCCAAAACTCAAAATAACTATTTATAGATCATAATACAAACATTTCAGAAGATTTTATGTCAGAAATTAGGTAGCTTAGCCACTACGAAAAAATGAATCAATGAGGGATGAGCGTATGTATGCCTAAGTTTATGAATGGAAACCTACCCAATCGACAGGAATAACACGCGACCTCAAATAGGTGCTTTATTTAAAAAAAGCGTTTCACTTAAGAAATCCACTTCGTCATACCAGTTTTCCGTCTATTGTCAGGTCCGCATCACATAAAAGAACTGGTCTTGTAAATAAACCACTTAAATGCGAGTATAAAGTGTGCTACACTCACGGTCTATCTTTTCATCGTGTCTTTCACTAATGGAACCTGTTACTGTAGCATAAAAGGACGCACAAAAGACCCCTTCAAGTTTTAGAGAAAATGTGAGCCACTATCTCCTGACCCGATTGCCTAAATTAAGGGATTTTTGGCGAAGCAACCCTCCGCAATCATAATTTGTATCTATAATACTGGGAAGGTCGTAGGATCATTTGAGGGGACGTGAAAGGCTTTACCTATACGTTATAGGTTATAGCTTAGGCTTGTACTATATTCTGTGCATAAGTATTGCTACACTGGCAATAATAATGTTACAATTCAATCCTATTACTAACTACTAAACACTAAACAGATTAAAGATGTAAAAATATAAAAAAAAAATATCTACGCGTCAAAATACTCCTCCGCATCGCTGTCAACCGGCATTGTTCCCAGAAGACTGGCAGCATTGCCACGCTGTATGGCAATGCTAATTCTTTGACCAAAGAATAATCCAGACTTCTGGTCACGCGTAGAGTCGACTAATCGCTTTGCGATATGTTTAAATAAGATGCGAGCACTCGGACCCCATGGCCCAAGTGTTTCGACCCCAAACGGCTCCAAATATTAGTGATAATAAGTAGGTTGTATATATATATATTATGGAAATCTTACAATAAATAAATGTTTATCCTATTACTTTCTTTATGAAATAAATTAAAAACTGCATAACATAACATAGCATTACGCCTGTATTCCCCAAAGGGTTAGGTAGAGGTTTACTATTGTACAACCGATGACGTTATTGGGTCCCATGTAATAGGGGGCGAACCCATTGGCATCAACCGGGCACAGTTCCAAACTCGGTGCTGCTACTGAGGATTTCTATAGAGAAAAACCCAATAACCACGCTTGCGACCATTAGACCAATAAAGCAGTGATTAAAAACAACAAATGCTCGACATTCCATTCTGTTACAAAGAAAGCTAAGATCTATCAGCACCTTAACGGCAATAACCGTGTGATTACGAATCCCACGCTTTGCCATTTTGACTCAGACCCACTCCCGTCTTAAGCTAATTTGGCTTACTCGGAAGTGTCATTACCTACTATACTATATTAAGTACCTACAAGTAAAGTCATTTGCTAGTAGTATGGTTGCCGCCAAAATAAAACAGTGACAATAATTACCTGCCTACTGTAAAAATATGTCTGTAGTCTCGTTTATGTCGTTAGGGTAGGTAGCGTTTAGCAAAACCAAAGCAACCCGGACGGGTAATGTTGATAGTAACTAATAGTAGGCACTAAAATGCACAAACCTCCCCAACGCCCGTGCCTTGAGAAGTATGTTACATCGGTTCCGCTTTTCATATGAATATCTAAATACCTACTTAGTAGTTACCTTATGTATTCCATAAGACAGATCGATAGGGGCAGCCGAAAATCGGAAAGTCTGACGATCAGTAACCGGCACTTAAGGTATCGGTGGTAGGTATTTCCCATTTTTATGGATTAAGCTGCAAACCTAACAGTAACTGTATTACAGATAAGTAGGGACTCGAAGTTATACAAGCGCATCTGCTGGTTTGACTGGAAATCGATTCTAACATAATAATGTCGATCTAGACCTACTTAGTTGGGACCATCGAAATAATGTCTATAAATAATGTCTAGCTACACTGATAACTTTTAATAAAACTAAAGAACTTACCGTTTCCGTAGGATCTTCTGATTTCAAGTTATTAAGCTAAATATTTTGTAAATTAGATAAGTAGGTACAATACACCGCGTGCCGGCAGAAGTTCTGAATAAACTTCAGGATAGCTACAAATTAGGAATTATACGGTCACCGAATAGTAATTATAACTGAAGATGATATAGGTACTTAAAATAATAAGAACATACACTAATTGGAAGTTAATAGAGAGTACAAAAAACTTTGGCCTACAATTTGCCCTGAAACTTGAAAGAAAACTTAAAAAATAGAAAATAAAATACGTAACAAAAATAAAATTTGAGATACAGTCATACTAAACGTAAAAATACGAATTCAAACCTCTAACAATGCGTACAATAAGTTTGACGCAAGTCTTATTATTTTTATATATTATTACTTTTTTACAAATAAATTCAGGTAACAATAAATTAATTGTTCAAATCAATGCAAAAGAAACAGTAAAACACATAAAATTGTCGGAGAGCAGTAAACTAAACGTTGTATGAGTACTTCAAATGTTCAATAGATGGCGCAAGTAATGTGCACTGTTTTATCACAGTAGCAACCAATCAAAATTTGATAAGTGTCCTACTTTCATGACGTCATTATTTCCACGTTGGAAGTTGCGAGGAAATGTCATGTCGCTTTTTTATTTTGTAAACTGATGTTTGTAAATTATAAATTAGAAAAATGTTATAAAAGGCAAATAAAGTATTCCCTAATCAATAGTGTGTAATAAACTTAATAAATTTGTGTCGGTAATTGAAGCAGTCGTAACGATGACCTCAATGTGGATCTTGTCAGATCAAAATGACTCTCCGCAATGACGATATGAACAAGATCCTGGATTATCTTACAAGAAATGACCACGAACTTGACGAAGTAAATAAGAAGTCGGACAAAATGGATAATTTCCAACAGGACGGCCTAATGGTTCGTATCTTGCGTATTTAGTAATCTGTATACTGATAAGGTATCGCTGTGTGTAGATATTGTGATGAACCGGGCGGCTACAATGAATGTACGAGCGGTGTCGTGGACGTGCGGTGAAGTAATAGTGATCGCCCGGCGATTGTCGAACCTCGTTGAGCAGCTTTCGTGAACTCACGCTCCCACTTTTACCGTTATACGTTCATTTGGTTTCGTGAACGGACGTAGCTCACTCGCGGACTTAACATTCCCGTGTCTTCCTTATCTAATTAGTTAATTCCCGCTAATTGGAGCGAGGGTTTCCCCTGGCGAGCGTGTTGTGTTGTGGTAATCTGTAGTTAGGGCAGTGCGTCATAGAGTTGCGGTGCGCCGGCCGTAAGCCGCGTAAACAAGTTGTAATTTGCCAGCTAGGCACCATGCGGTCGGTTCCACATCCATATGCCGCCTAGATTTTAATAAATATTCACAGGTGGACGTCACACCTCTACAGTTACCATTGCCAGGATTATCAGTGCTTCATTTATAGTGCTCCAAAACAATCTTCAGTGATATTTTTCCTCAAACGGACAGTTTTGTGTGAATCACCAATGTTAATAGTGTTGATGTAATATCCATGCAAACGTGAAGTGTTTAAAATGGATAGAAAAGTAGATTTAATGTCTCTGTTTGAGGTAATTGGATGACATGTTTTTAATTATTATTTTTTTGTGTTGCGGGTAGATTGCATTTTACCTATTTACACAAGGCCACAGTGATACAATTCAATGTCCTTAGAATAATTGTAAATCTTGTTTTTATCAGTATTATCTACCTGCCTATAACTAAATAAGATAACAGGTATCCAGGAACAAAATAATAACACATAACATGATAAGACCAGTTGATTTTCTTTAATTTAGTCTAGATATACACTCATAATACAGAAATGTATGTTACACATGCACATAATTGAAACTTTTAAATGAGAAATGAAATTCCTTTCACTCAAGAAGGCTTCAGTGAATCGAGAAAATGAAAGTAGCGTTATCAAGTTAATGTAAACTGTGGAACTGGCTGATTCACTCTTTACTTATTTATATCTTATTAGGCCTTGGAAATTCTTGTATGACTAAACCTTTTCAGGATATAAGATGAATATTTAAATAGCCGTCTCTCAGCGAAGAGTTTGTATATTGGGAACAATATTAGGCTAATCATAATGATGAATGACAAACTTTTGATAATCAAGTGTTTTGTTTAGTTTTAAAGGAAATTAACAAGTTCCATATTAGAAAAATATTTAGATGCAGGCAGCCAACCATGTTTAAATACGTGTAACTAAGAAAGTTTATTTGATGTAATCTTAAAAGAAATTTATAGAAAGTTATGTTATTGTAATAAATAAAAGTCATTTTTGCATTTATTGCATCAGCTGAGAAGGTAGTATTTCATATTGCACAATGATATCTTAGGATTACAACTAAACTAAACTAGAATATACCGTTATGTTTGTGATATTACTAAACAAGTATAGAAAAAATAACTACATACTTGAAAAAATAAGTACTTTCTGTACTGTGAAGTAACAAGCACTCTAAATATTTAAAATAGTTTCTCTTCTTTATGTTTTAAATTGGATATTATGTACCTATATTAAAGAGCTATTAATTATAATAGTACTGTAATTCATTAATTATGACCACTTAAGAATTATAGTAGTAACATCACCTGCTTAACCTTTTCTCAATTACATTAGGCTAGCTTGGAAAGTAATACAGTACTGCAATTAATTATCTATGCACCATACCTACTCATTTATATTTACTGAATTGCTTAATAATAGGTACATTTTATATACCTAATTTATTAAACAACATTCCAAAATTGTTTTTAGTGTAACTTATTCATAGTTAAATTATTAATCATATTATTAAATCCATAATTAGAAATATTATTAACTAATGGTCTGTCTTATTTAATTACTGTTTAACAATATTACTAGTAATATATTACAAATTGGCATAATAATGTAACATTAACATGACATTAGAAGGGTGAATAATATTTTGGAAAATATCTAAATCAGTCACTTTCGTTCAGAATTTTGGTGGTAGTAGGCAGGTAGGTGTTTGGAACCTGTATCACTACTTCTGTATGCCTAATTTTATATCAAGAAACCTTTGCATTGTCTTAGCATAGGCGGTTCACGAAGTCTTCTTCTTCTGTCTTGTTGAGAAGAGCACATGGAATTTTGGAATCGCTCGTGTCATGTTAAGATTAGCCGGTCAAGAATGGTGTTAGTGAGGCTGACTGCCCAGGATACCCCAGACGATCTCAAGTATCCTCACTCGTGTAGGCTCTTTCCTTGCAATCGTTAATGTGTCGATCATTATCTTTCCTTTATAATTGTTTAGATTTAAAATAGCGTATCAGTTTATAGCAGGTTAGTAAAAAAAATATTTTATTTGCAGTCGGACTCCTGGCCGACGTCAGACGACCTGCTGGAGAACATATTCTCTCTGGAGCAAGGGTCCCTAAACTTCCTCGAGGATGCCATGCCAGACTTCACTCTTTGTGACAATGTCTCCCAACCATCCGAGGCTATCAGCAGCTCTTGCTCCGACAGCGGTTTATCAAGTGACCAGGCCGAATTGTAAGTTTTATTTAAGATTGAATTCTTTAAAAAAATATTACAGTATTCCTGTTAAACTCATCCACATAGGTGAATATGCAAGTACCAGAAGTCTGTTCACCTCAATATACAATCGCACAAGAAATCATACAAGCGACACCATATATTAATTTAGTTTTTCTAAAGAAATTATGGATGCATTCAACTGTTATATTATTTAATTAAAAGACTTGAGAAAACTTTATTTATACTTGATGACCTGTACAAATATCTTAACGAACTCGCTACGTCTCAATCAGTAATCCGACGCCTCAACCATTGGTCGATTTGCCGATTAATTCGGCTACGTTAGTGTTACTTTTACTAAGCTAATGAGGTCGCCGAGCTGTCTCACACGATACAAAGTACATTACAATTGCATACGAGCACTCAACATAATGAATCAGCATCCGCCTAATAAAATTCTCAGCTGTTCACAAATTGATAAGACAGATGGTGATTTCTATTAGTGTTAACTGAGCTATATTTTCTAATAAAAATATACAAATAAGGCCTATTTTAGCGAGGAAATGTATAGAAATAACGTGTTTGCATCCATCAGGAGTCAAACACTATATTGCTTTTATGAACTTTAACGGTCCTAACTTAGTAAGCCACTTTTGTCTATTGATATTGAAATAAAGCCTCCAAGGTATATTTTTAATGAATGAAAAAGAGAACCCTATCAAAGAGTCTCTTATTAAAGAAAAATTGAAATGAATTCGAAAACATAATACTTATATTATGATTAAAAAAAATAAGAGTTACTTGATAAGTGATACTGCTCTTACATAAGATCATTATGACAAATGCGCGCAATAAGAATTGTTTTATCTTACGCAACATCACAACCCGTAAACATCCATTGTTGAACATTGGCCTCCCTTATAAATTGACACAATAAATCTTGGAGAAATAATCAAGAGTAATAATCACCACATTCATCACAGCTGATTGGTAATATAAGATGGTAACGGAAATGGTCTTTAAATTATTTAACATTTTTTGACATTTCAAGTCAAAAAAAAATAATAATTGTGGCGACATTAAACCTCGCGTGCGAAAATAAATTACCAGACAAACAACGAGTTTAAAAATGCAATTACCCGGTGGCAACTATACAGAATACCAGCCTTGTGAACTGCTGAATACAATGATAAAATGAGCTGAACATCTTAGTCATCTTTCGACGCAAGTGCAGAATTATAGTCTACCGACTATTCAGTACATTTTGCACTTCGGACACATTATGACAGATAACTGGCTTGGAAAACACAAACTTCCTTTAGTACTGGTGAATTAAAATTACATTTACAGGGGCGTAATTTCCTTAACTCAGCTGCGTAATATCGCCGAATAGGTAAATTAAATAGTATATGAATTTTAAACGATGTCACAAGCATTTTTTCTCGTATTGTGGCTTATAAACCAAATACTGTCAAATATCCAGACTTCGCAAAATATCTACATCATAAATGTATATTTTTGTACATGGAATAGTGCCGTTTGAGCAAAGCCAAATGCGAGGCTACTGCGCCAATTGGGTCAAATTTAAAATTTAATTAGTGTAACATGCTTAACCTAACTTTATTAGATTAAAGAAAATATTTATGTTAAAAATCAACTGAGGGCAATGATATAAGTGAGCCGCAATAAAAATTTACAGTGGATCTCTCTCAAACACATTTATATTTGTCATAAGAGCTGCTAAGTCAAGTTCATGGACCTTTATTACCGTATAATAAAGGCCATTTTAGCGCGACGCTAATGACTATTATCAAATCGTAAGTCGTCGGACAACTCGGGCCTATTCTCGGGTTAATGAACAAGATTTTGAATACCTGTAAGACAACTTTGTGTTGCGTAAACATGTTCAAGTATTGAATTTTGGGTATTGCAAAGCATAGATACCATGTAGATAAGCGTAGCCATTTTATTTGTAGAGCCGTTTTTCTGCTATGCTATTTAAAGGTTTTTTTTTAAATACGCTATTAACTCGTTTCCACATACGCAGTATCAGCATTTATTAGACTTTCCGCACTCACATGAATTGCCAAAAACGTTAAATTTGTTTTATATTCGATGCCTATATGTGTGTGTGAGAAAGCAAACAAAAAAGCTTTATAAATAGGTACCTAAAATTTAAGAACTGTAGGTACTAAGAATAATACAAGCCAGTCCATAATATCTTATAGCAGTAATTTGCACAAATAACATTTCATAAAGCTAGTAACGTTAACGACCATATATTTTATCTATTGGTACCAATCATAGGTCCGTTAAGAAGGCAATGACTCAAGCCTGTTGATGCAATGGGTACGCGTGTGACCAATTTATTTTAGTAAAGTGTAAATGTTAGTGACACTTGGTGTTTAGTATTCTAATCAGTGCCGGCGTGCCATGCAACACGCGATAAGAATATATTTTTTAAATAATAGGCGAAGGATGGATACACATTTGAGGATGCATGCCGATATCATACGGTAGCTCTTAAAAAGTTTATTATAGGAGTTTTGCTGTTGCCAGCCAGCATTAGATTGTTTATATTTTTATTGGATCTTTTATTGTGTTGTTGAACGGAACAAGAAGGTTTTATTACTAATGTGTATCGATTACAGTCAATATATTGTAATTATAATGTCGTGTAAACGTGACGTGTCTATCTAGGTATTCCTGTTGAGGCAGAATTTAATGGTGACATTATTTTTACATAGACCTTCGGTTCGACTAGTTCGATCTTAATATTAATAGACAAGGTATTCTTTTCGTTAAACGTAATATTGTTGTAAAAATGATGAATGTATTGAACAGTCTATTTTTTAGTAGCTATGTGGCCTCACATTTTTTCTAGCATTTAAAATATTTATGGTTTATTCCATATAGGTACTAGAGTACTGTTACGTCCTATTAATTATTTCCTTACTGTAGCTATCTAAATTCTATAGTTACACATCGTCATTAAGAAACTGATAACATTATCCTTGGTTTCACTGGCAATGATAACATACCTACAATAACATAGAAAACAAAGTAAAGAGGTGATCTACATTTGTCGCGTTGAGGTCAACGTGTGCCATCTATATAAATATCTGCTATATCAATAACTTATATAATAGCCCGTATAAACGATCAAAGGCACGCCATTCAAATACACTGTGTAGTTAAACAACGGGACAAGTTGACTAAGGGCATATCTAGGTTAAATAACATTTTACACTCGTAACTCGCTCGTAAATGACGCTTATGTGATGAACAGTTAAACTAAGTTTTAGTTTAAAATACTTTACAATACTGCCTTTCGCATTCATTTCATGGGCGTACCTATAGCTAAGGTTGGAACGTGGAAATTCTTTTTTAAATATAAATTGAAATACTCTTTGATAAAGAGCTCAATTAATGAGCAATGAAAAGTTCCATATCTCGTCACAAAATTTATGAAAAAACAAAACACAAATATATAGTTGACAAGCTCTTGCCCGCGGCATCGCTCGTGTGGATACTTGTATTGTAAAATAAGGCTCGTTTTTAAAACTTTGGTATACGTGTACATTTATTTCTAACCAGAAGCAGGTATATGGAATTTCGTTTCTTACTTTGAAAATGACGGACTTCCATACAACCGTTTATTCCTTATTTTACCCCCTTAGGGATGAAATATCCGAAAATCCTTCCTTGGTGTATGCTTAGAACATAAAAGGCATCAACTGCCAAAATTTCTAGCTTGTAGCCCCAGCGGTTTAGGCTCTGCGTTGATGAATCAGTCAGTCGGGACAAGTAATTATATATGTGCCTGTAGAAATTGCCCTCGAGTCTAAGCGATAACAAGTGGCCAAGACATCTTCTAAGCACATTATATCAGTATGTAAACCTACACTACACGAGTCTTCAAATGACCGACACAATGAACGTTCGATATTGCCATACTAAAGTAACTATCACTTAATAGGACAGTGTTGCTCAATTCCAGTACAAACCCGATGGAAATAGAAGGTTTATGTTAGAGTCAGGTGAACAAAACCGTAGGTGTTTAGAACATTTTTATTTACAGGAATACTCCCAGTCGAAGTTATATCCATAACATTTATTTATAAAGATGTCATTACATCGACTCAATAAGATTCTAATGACCAACTTTGGGATCTACAGATCACAAACAATCAAGTCAACAAGCTTTTAATAAATTTAGCTTAAAACAGAAATTACAAAAAGTTTTCCCCACGGATCACATTCTATTTAAACTCTTTCAAATGTCCAATTCATCATCATCATCATCATTCACAGCCTGACTTCGGACAGCTGGGCATAGGCCTCTCTTTGAAAGTTCCAATTTTTACGCTCCTGCGCCAGTCTCATCCATGTTCGACCCCCAATGGCAACAATCTCGTCCGCCCATCTTAATGTCCAATTACTTTTGAGTAATTTGATTAAATATCGAGAAATAATCGGTATCTAACATTATTGATACGTTGTTCAAGTTTTGAATTAATAGACTGTTCTAGCGTGGGAGGACTATTCTACTTTTCAAATAACTGTATTAAGTGACTCAGGCTAGAGTATTTATTTTTCTTTTTATAGCTTAAGACGGTACATAATGGACGATTTACTGCGAAACGTATCATACTCGTTCAGATAAAATTCATTGTTTGCGCACTCTAAAGATGGTATGAAGAAAAAGTTGCAACGTCCTTTATATGACCTTTCCTCAGGTTGTTATCCTTTAGTCAGGGTTAACCAATATATTACTTACCTAAAATGGTACTACTTCCATATTACGGTTGAATACATACGATTTTTCATATATCCGCAGAAAACCTTTTGATATAGTAAAGTAGATTGAAAATATCTTACTGTGCGTAGTATTGCATGTAGAAATTAAATAATATTTAGAATATCAAGATTCTATGACATAATATTCATACACCTATACGTCTTTAAGATGTTTTCGTTGATACTGCAGACGGTGTGAAATAAAAATAGCAGCTATCTTCGCATTAATTTCGATAACCTAAATACACAAAGCGATAATTTGGAAAGACCAACGTATGCAACGTTATTCATACCAAATTATCGTTAATGACTGTAAAAATATGTAAATCTTGATCGCTTCGAGAATTCTGGCAAGCGCTGCAGCGTAGCTGTGCCTACGTGTGCCTGAAAATATTATATGCCTTTCACTTACTGACAAGCCCGTCAAAATTCTAGAACGATCAACGAACAATTTAGGCGTCAAGTTTTTAGCAGTGAACGGTGAATGCTTTTTGATGTGTAGACCGTGTATGTTATAAAACGAGATCCAGTTTCGAAAGTCGAGTATAAAAATGACTCCAAAATGATCAACAATATCCCATTCTATATTGACGAAGCGCTAAGACTAGCATACTTTGATTGTTGAAAAGATACAACCCAGTAATATTTAAATATATTAATGTAACAATTTTCTCGTGAAAAACTCGCGGCCTTGTAGTAACACAGCCTACCACAATTCTTATATTTTTATCCAATATATAAACACCTACCTAGGTATTTGATTGCTTTCGCTTATTAACAGCTCAATGCCGTACATAATTTTCTGATAAGAAAAAAATGTTGTTGAAACACGTATTTCAGCATTGGTCACGGTATATTAGGTAGGTACTATAAATTTCTGAAGGATTTGAATGAAAACTTGACATTGAAATCTTGATTAATACATAGGTAGGTACAAAATATACAATACAAACACACTTTAATGGACATCATCAGTTAAATTACAACTTAAATAAGGAAAGTTACAATGTGATCAAGTATTATCCGTGTTAAAAATGGATATTTTTAACTGAAGTCATTCCTGACCTCGTTGGATTAATAAAACATTTTTATATAAGCATTTCGAGTGTTCGACTTCTTTTAGAAGTAAATTTATAGGGCGCAGGGGCTATCACGTTCACGTTTCACTTCATGTTCAACTTATCATCATAACCTACATCTGTTTATGGTTTTAAACGCCTGCACTGCATCTCTTTTCATTGGGTGTCAACAAAGGGGTTGTATAGAATTTTAAGCAATTATCAAATTTCGAACAAATGTGTTTTCAGTTGTTTCCATCAACATTTTTCGTTAGAAAATTTTCGGTAGCAGGCCGGAGATTGTAATTGTAGATAAGAATTAATTAGGGCGTCAACGAAATTTTAGTGTGTACCACTGCCTAATTCTTTGGGTAATACAGGCGTAATTATATGTTATGTAGGTCCTTAAATGACTATTTATGTCAACAGCCTCAGTTGAATTCAATAATCAAAAACAATTCATACATTTTACTAGACGACGGAAATACCTTGCCTTTGTATCAATTACCAAAGCAACATGGCGACCAAATATTGTTCCGTCTAGTGTAGCATCGAAATCTCTTTTGATATAATGATTAAGATATAATCGATAAGGAATAATCGTGTTTATGCGTGGCACGTATGTGTAGGTGGAACATGTATAATGTCATAGGTCTCGGATATTTTCCAAGTAATCTTAATATACCCAGAATGCCAATCTACAACGAATGGAATTCTCCTGGGTTTTGCGTGTTTTACCATTATTTTTATGTATGGTAATTTTATTTTTGTTCCGATAATATATAAGATTTTCCTCAAGGTCTTGTAAGCAAATAAACGTTCTTGAAAATATCTGTATTCGCCATGCAAGCCCATCACAATCACCCTTTTATCGATTTTGTGTTGTTTATGGTATTTATAATATCGATTAGGGATGCCACTAGTTAATAACACTAATATTACCTCTGACTTCCATATCATAGTATATAATTTAACTTTATGTTAATATTAAAAACACAACACACGTCTTATTCGTAACATCTTTACAGCGACTTCGAGCAGCAACTTTCCCCATTCCTGATCCAAAACTCTTGCGACGAGGATGCTTCTCCCGTGGGCTTGGAGCCCACGAGTCCTGGCAACGTCCAGGACGTCATCATCCAGGACTCCAGCGATGGATCCACTAGCTCCAGCGAAGTCGTGGATGATACATTTGACATGTTGAACTTTGAGAAGAACGTTGTCCCTGGCTTCCTTAACAAAAATACATTCCAAAGTCCTGGTGAGTGTTCGACCCTTATTTATATTATTAGGTATCTTTCTACTGAGAAAGGTATACCACAAACATTCTAAAGGCCTCATATGCTTTTGTTTTTTCTATGTATAAAAACTTATTACGCCTCTTCCACGATTTGGACCCAATCGGCCGATACAACCGTGTGGAGAGGCGTATGTCTAGGAGTAGACTAATAATACTATAATACAACTGATTGATTGATTTAGGCCGAAATATATGTAAAAGACGTGTTCTTGAGTGGAGACCGCGACTTGGCAAACTTAATGCAGGACGTCCTCGATCTAGGTGGAGCGACGATATACTCAAGGTGGCGGTTGGAAGAGGGTAGCCGAGGATCGGGCTCAGTGGCGTGCATTGGGAGAGGCCTATGTCCAGCAGTGGACTAATACAGGCTGATGATGATGATGATATGTAAAATGAATGTTAACAATTTCGGTCCGTGATTTGAATCAATATATATTTCAACTTGCGGCAGACACAGTATAAAAGTGAATAATTTAATATTAAATATGTTATTTTTTTATATATATATTGGTCTCGTGTGCCGCCATGTGAAATGATACTTCCATGGTCCATTCGTGCATGACTTCGACAATTAAATGCAATAAAAGTTTTCATCGCAGTCGTAACAGTCCACAAAGTCTGTTTTGCAATAGTCTGCAGATTATGTTTAAAGTAACAAGTTATGTACTTACTTCATTAATGATGTGCACTACATAAATAGGTTATGATACCAACATTTATATAATTTTCAATTTGCTGTTAAACTAAAAATAATAAATAAATAATAAATTCAACTCATTACTGTCCCACTCCTGGGCAAGGGTCTCTTCTCAGAATGAGAACGGGGTAGGCCTTAGTCCACCACCCTGGCCCGGTGCGGGTTGGCGGACTACACCGTCGAGAACTTTATGGAGCCCTCTCAGGTGTGCAGGTTTCCTCACGATGTTTTTCCTTCACCGTAAATGCAAGTCTGATACGCACATGATTCCGAAAAGTCGAAGTGCGGGCTGGGTTTGAACGCGGACCCTCCTGCATGGAAGGCAAGCGTTCAACCGCTAGGCTTTCACTGCTCTAAATATAAACTAAAAATAATTTACTAAATATCAGTTTATTGCGCAGATACAAAGTATCTAGCGAACTAATCTTATGTAAATATCTAGTAACACATGGCCTGACCGCTTCGCGTGAATAACAAGTATATTATACAAGCACTAGACACTCTTATCTGAAACTTAACATCAAGTGCTATACGTTAATATAATACAAGATACATATTTCATTATCTGAATTTCGTTTATCGAATTTCAACTGTGACCTTCAGATATGTATATATATCCTACCAGTTTTCAATACGACACTTGAGTCAATAATTTATGAGTGAACGAATTTTTTGGTAATATTATCATGCTTGATATATAGGCATTTCATTGAAATTCCGATAGGTATTGTTATTTGCATAATAAACAATTGATTTAACTAAGCACTGAAATGTCTAGACGAGAGTCTATTTTCAGTCGCATGAATTCGTTATATATTCATCACTGATTTAATAAGCAGAACCACTAAAGGCACTGGTTAACCTGTGACCTTAGAAAAGTCTACAATCGCTCTAGATTAGAAACACCGGGAAATGTACTGTTTTAACTGAAGTGATCGAATATTTTTGTGATTTGTACATGTCAATCTCATACATTTTGCTGGCGCTACTATTCTATACGGTATATTTTATACTGGCTTTCCAGATTTCCGTAGAAATAACCATCAAAACCTACCCCCAATAAATAAATATAATAAAAATCTCTCAGGTAAAGGCAATAGAAAACGGCGTCTCTCCCAAACTCCTCAAGTCGCCGTGCAACCGAAAGTCCAGAAGCCCACGATTAGAATTCCAGCCAGCACGAGCACCACGCAGAAACCACAGCTAGTAGTGAAGGCCCAGCCGCAGAAGCCTGTCAAAGTCGCTAACATTCAAGTGCTTAACCCGCAAACTAAAGTCTACTCGAAACCCGTCGAAAGTGTTGCCCCACAAAGGCGAGTGATTCGCGTAGCGCCAATGGCTGGCAATCCCCGCTCGATCCTCCTGCCAGTCACGATAAAGGACATGAAAGATCTCAAATCCATCAAGATCATCAATGCTGCGGACTTGAAGAACGCTTCGAACATCAAATTGGCGGCCGCTAACCTGCTATCTCAGAGCAAACTGCAAGACTTGAAGGTCGAGGCGCGGGACTATGATTACGACCACAGTGGGAACCATTGTGGTGAGCACCTTTTAATTATACTTAATCATATTTTTTTATTGTATTTAGTTTACTTCGGGTATTAGGCACAATGGAGGACCAACTTACGAAAAGAACTCATAAATTCGTCTATCTTCTGAAATTACAAATTAAACTTTGAATTAATCTTCTTATATCGTGCCCGTGCTTTAATGGAAAGATTACCTAGGTAGCAATGACGATATCGAGGTTGACTGACCCGAGTGCGCCAGACGATCTAAGATTTCATCACTCGTAGAGGTTTTTTCCTTGCACCATTTCCATTGGATAACTCAATAACTAGTGATCGAAATTGTATAAAAATACGCAAAATTTAAAGTTTTTTAAATGTTCATTTTAATTATTATGTATGTTTATACCGTCTTATCCCTAAATTCCGGATAGTACAATATATCATACATACAAAACCAGCGAGCAAAACCGTGGGGGCAAGCAAGTTTATTATAATTTTCACAGTAGATTTGGTCACCTCGTTGTGGTTGATTGGAGGCAATTGTTCCCACATAGCGATAGTGATATAACTAACCGGTCGGTCTGGTCATTGGACTCGTTTGAATATTTACTTTCTTTAATGCTGTCATAAGGAAACAACTTTAGATCATTAAAATGTCTCCAAAATGAAAGTTGTAGGCAACGACTTATTAAATCACACGCCTCTTCAAAGGTGGACAACAGAACTTTTAAACTAAGCCAAGGCTTTTAACAACATCCATTTAAGTATATACGAATAATTGATTGTTTCATTCACTTAAAAACGTGATGACCAGTAAATACTAGCTACTGGTACAGACGATCAATTAACGATTCGGATATATCATCGCTTCACTATTCGCTTTCGCTCGTTGACCAGTGTGAGTGAAAAGCACCAACGAGAACAATAGAAGAGCTGTCATTTATAATCACTTTATTGAACATGTTTTACTTTTAAACAATTTCTCTTTCGTCTGTCAGGCTGTCTATCTGTTATATACACACTTAACTTGATTGTCCCATTCAGATGACTCAGGCAGCGAACGCAGCGATGACGACGACGATCACAAGGATACCATCCCCGACGGAAAGAACGGATATCCCCGTCTCGTTCTAACGGCCGAAGAACGACGATTGTTAGCGAAGGAAGGCATCACCTTGCCCACTAGCTATCCCCTCACGAAACACGAAGAGAGGGAACTGAAGAGGATCCGACGCAAAATCAGAAATAAGATCTCAGCGCAAGACTCCCGTAAGAGAAAGAAGGAGTATGTTGACGGACTTGAGGACAGGTAAATAATAATACTAGTATATTTTTGAATCCACATTTAATTTCAAAACTACAAGTTTTTTTTTCTTCTTGAATTGACTAAGTTGTACGCCTATATTCCTCGAAAGATTAGGCAAAGGTGTACTATTGTCCACTCACATTTCGCCGATGCTGTTATTAAGTTCCAGTCCCTTGTTATATGGATCCTAGTGCCATATTAGGGAACCATTTATACAGCGCTTAGAGCTGATAATGTTTTAATACTTTAAATTAGTGTATTGAGCCATTTTTAATTTATATGAAGCAATTGTACCGCACGCTATATATACTTTAGGAAGGCTGCAGCGGAACATTGCGAAAAATAATGCGACTGCACAATATTACACGGAAGTCAGTTGTGAATACCTATAGTATATATTAATGCATTTTTAAGCTGCATTGTTGCTCGAAGATATTACTTAAAAATATGAATCAGTTTATTCAAATTCAACATTTTCCTTTAGTTTGCCGTATGTCATTACTTCCCAGAGTTTGATCCTTATTAGCGACACTATCGGTTGATGTAATAAAAGAGTGTTTTTTTTCCAAAATCAACCGGTGCGATTCCTGGCTAGCAATATTGTTTTTCAAAAATCCAATGATGCAGTTTTAGTTTTCATCAAATTCGGGCTCGATAATCCTTTGAGTATTTTTCGCTATTCCTTATAGTTATGGATTTGGCTATCCACGCTCACTTGAATAACAATATTGCACACATAATTCATCCTGTATAACAATATTGCATACATAATTATGTTAAAATGAAACTAAAAAATATCTGTAATTTGCAAAATTAACTTTACCATTGAGACGATATTTTTAAAGTTTCTTTCATTTACTGACTGAGTGACTGCTGAGCCTGTGGTCCTTCGTTCGATGGTCGACCAAACTTTTATTGAATTTTTCTGTATAGAAATTCTCCGTAGCAGCAGGGAGTCTCGAAATGTGGGTGCACAAAAGTACACCTCTGCCTAACTCTTCGGAGAAACAGGCGTTATGCTATGCATATATAAAGTATTTATTTGTCAGCAGACTAAAATAATATCTACCTCCATATTAATTAATAAGAAGACACAGTATTACCTTGTATTAATTAGTTTAGTTGTCATATAAGGAAATAACATTAAATTATTGTTTCAGAGTTAAACAATGTACGGCGGAAAACCAGACGCTAATAAGGAGAATAAAGATTTTGCAATCACAGAATCAATCTCTGAGCGCTCAGCTCAAGAGGCTACAGGTAAATAACGTATTTATTTATTCCTAGCGAGTCTAGTCTAGAGTCTGCGACTTCGCTTGCGTGTCCAATTTCGTGGGCAACTTTTCCAATTTTTCCTTCCCTTCCCTATAAAACTTATTCGGACTACTAAGATCATTTTCTGACTGCCTCATTGGGTTCGATTCCCGGGTCGAGCAATGTGTTATTGGGATTTTCTGTAAGGAAATTATCAGTAGTAGCACGGTGTCTCTACTGAGAATTTCCTTACAGAAAAACGGAACTCTGCCCGGTAAATGGCAATAGGCTCGCCCCATTTTACATTAGACTCAATATCGGCATCGGCGAAATGTGGGTGTACGATAGTACACCTCTGCCTAACCCTTCGGAGAATACAGGCGTGATGCGGTTGATGGCTCGCCCCCTATGACATGCGACTCAATATCTACATCCGTTAAAGTACACCTCTGTCTAACCCTTTAAGGAATACAAGCGTGATGTCATGTTATGTAAATCATGGTGAATACTGCAAGTACCGTATAGCATCAAAGGTTATGATTATAAAATCTTGCCGAATAAAAACTCGCACTGCTAGTAATAGATCCAAATGTAATTAAAAATTTAATTTATTCAAATTAGACTATAAATAGTGCTTTTTGAACGTCAAACATATGAACAGAACTCATACGTCCGTGGCCGTTTTCTATGTGTTTTAGATTGGGTAGAATATTTAATTGATTCTTAAATTGCATGTATAGTTGGCAGAAAGTAATTTTGGCACCGAAACTTATATCTTGCTACTCATTACCATATACAACTTGTTTCCTTATCAAGTAACAAGTCACTCGATAATACACTCCTGCGTTGACAACTGATATTGGTTTCTTATCAATTAAGTATAATATTCTACGCCTGCAGAAAGGCTTTATGATGTATAGATCGCAAGCTAGTCAGTTCGATTCCTACATCGGGCAGTGTTATTGAGTGTAATAGGAGGATCTCAGTGTCAGCTCGAAGTTTAGGATTGTGGCCAGGATTGTTATAAACTGGCCCATCTTCGTCTAACACAGAGGTTCCCAGACTTTTTTTCTCATAGACCACTTTCAAAATTTAGCTGGTAACAGTGGACCTCTCCAGCTACATTTCTACCATATTGTAAATTGAATTGTAAACCCTCTTTTTGTCACGCCAACTTAGGCCCCCGTCGAGTCTCCCGTGGACCCCTGGGGGTCTACCTGTACCACTTTGGGAACTAATGGTCTAACTCTTTGGGGAGTACACTCGCTATGTTATATTATTCGTTACATATACGTATACATATTAAAGAGAAATACCGCTAACTCGCTGACGCACTCGGTGACTAATCACAAAAACTTGTTAACTAAGTATATCTAAAGCTACAGACTTGAGTAAATTTTGCAATTAAGTGTTTGGCATCTACTATAAAAGGATTTTTCGAAATTCAACTCTTATGAGAGTAAAATTGGGTAAAATTGTATAAAAACCGTTCTACGCGGACAGTCACAACAACAGCTAGTAGGTAATAATAAAAATCTTTATCTAAGATAATTATATTACTCCATTTAAATGGAATATAATAAATGGACGGATGGATGGACGCAGACCACTTACTGTCAACTACAAATCGATATTGATATATTCGCTAATGAGTTCTTCATAATATTTAGGTCAAATATGTATTTCAGTGTCGATCAATTACGGCCGCCCATAACGGAGTATTAATGGCCAATTGGCCGCAATCATGATCGTGTTGCGGCGGTCCTCACTAATGATTGTAGTTGTTAATCAATAATTCATTGAATAAACCATTTTATGCCTACTAGCGATTATTTACATTCAACTATACTACACAGAATTACGCTTTTACTCCCCAAAGGATTGGGCAGAGGTATTTTTGTATACCCACATTTCACCGACGTCTTTTTTAAGTTTCATGTAATAGGGGACGTGCCTTTTACCATCTACTAGGCACAATTCCCACTGCAATGTAAACACCTCCCCTCCCTCTTTCCATTTATTCCGGTCCATTGTAATTTGGGGCCAATTCTTTGTATAGGTCCAGCTCATCTCGGCATCTCCTTTGGCTCTGTCACGGGTCTAAATATATATCGATGTCAATTAAAATTCAAGTATTTTTCTTTCTTTGCAGAACGTCCTAACAGGCGTGACAAGCGGCTCCACAAGCAAGTCGGCACAACCCGCGACTTGCCTCCTAGTACTACTTCTGTCCGTCGCTCTGGTGGCGCTGCCGTCCATGCGCGAAGAGATCAGACCGCGCGCGTCTGACCAGCCAGCCAACTCGCCTGCTGTCACCAGAGCACTGCTCTCAGCGTCCAATAGTGAGTAATCCTCACGACTAATCTACGTTAAAGCATTATTTGTGTCTGTAACCCAAAACTATATTCCATTTATTATATACGAACAAAAAAAAACAACAATTATAGCTAAGAAATGAAATTAATAACTTATTTGCTTCCAGCTAGGATTTTTCATAGTACGTAATACCCCACTTAATTTGTTTTGTATATAATCTTGTTTAAATTTGAGATGTAAGAGGTTAAAATATGAATAGATAGCAGTGACATTGATTTTGATTACATAAAAAACACTTTTTATACTACTAATCGCAATACCCAAAAGTCTAATATAAATCGATATCAAATTAGCAATTCAAATTATTATATAACTTATTTCTAACGAACACAAACTACTTTTAGAATAAATTGTGAAAGCTTTTGTAAATCAGTTGATGGTTAAAAATAAATCGTACACTCAATCAATCATTTACAAACGGGTTCATAATAAATAATATGAGACGTATCCATTTAAAGAAATTGAGCCACTTGGAACGCGTTCGAAAGATTAAATAGCTTTCTACGCTATTGATAACAAATCGTTTCACAATAATTGTGACTAAGGTCAGAAGATATGTTTTACGGGTGTTATCATTTGAAAGTACACTATTGTTTTGCGCCTGACAACTGTTTACTGCTTATGTAACGAAATTTATCTTGAATACCTACATTTTACGTAAATTTTGATGTTCGTTACGGTTGAATTCACGAATCAACTTTCTTATTGCATCATTTCGAGCGCCATGCATAATCGGCTGCACTAGTTTTGAGTTTCATTGATATCTTTATGTAATGTTCAAATTGCAATTTTGAAAGTTAGGCATTGAAAAATTTTGATTCGGTTTCTAAAATTGTATAACCTAAAACATAGCATCACGCCTGTATTCCGCGAAGGGTTGGGCAGAGGTTTACTTTTTGTACACCCACATTTCTCCGGTGCCTTTATTAAGTTCTGTGTAACAGGAGGCTACTCTATAGCCATATTGAGAATTTCAGAAAATCTCAATAACACTGCTCGACCTGGGAATTGAATCAAGGACCTCATGTTCAGCAGCAGCAACGCTTGCGAACACTAGACCACTTAGCAATTGCATAATCATTTTACGAATGTAGTTGTAAATTGTTACATTTGATATTAATAAAATCATGTCTAAACATTTGTTTCTTCCATAGAAATGGCGCTCGATGAGACAGTAATTGACGATGGGGAGTTCAATATGGATGAACTAATCACGTTCAACCGCCCACACTCCGACCATGACTACCAGGTCGTTAAGAACACGGAGACGCACAAGGTGCTCGCCGGAGGATACGTGGACCTCCCCATCGATGAGGACTGGCCCCCCAACCTCAAGAAACGTATGAAAAAGCACGAACTTGGGTACAACGACGGCACGGAGTACATGCCGCCTATCGTCAAAGAGGAAAACTACGAACACTATTACAAAATAGAAAGCAAGTTCAAAATGGAAGATGATGGTGACATGAACATCAATGACAAAGGATTCCTGAGCAACACACTGATATCCACGGGCCGCAAGCTGGGCGAACTGCTCGACTTACTGCCCCCTGTACCCGTGAAGAATGATGACTTAGTCATAGAGGAGATCTCCGACTACGAAACCAGAAACACAACCGAAGTAAAGAGTTTCGTAGTCAACGGCACTTTGAATGAATTCTAGATTAGCACAGATTCTATATTTTTTTATTTCTATTTACCTAATTCCTTGTTTCCTTTCAGATTACTATTTTACTATAATTTACAGAAAAGATATTTTTACGATTATATAGTTTCAATGAAATTATTCCTCGCGTGAAGTTGGTCTGGAGTATGTGTGTTCTTTAAAACTGTCGGTCGTGATGCGCTGACTCATTGTTTGGAGTCATGCTGACTACCCTTGGAATTAGTCTAGTTTACATAATAATGTATAATTATGTTTATGTTAGTGAGAAAGCTATGAATGATTTTATTTAGTTGGTAAGTATTATTCAGACGTAAAGTACGGTTTTGTCAGTTTCTGGGAATGAAAGTTGTTGAATATTTATTTGAGAAATCAAAATTAATATATAATTAAATCAAGATATATTTTTTATTTACGAATCATACTTTATTTAAGAGTATAGTATAAGTTATTTAATAAGCATTTTCTGTTACGACTTGGTGCAATTAAATTAGTAACTGACGTTTCAGTTTTAGCTAGAATTTGATTTAAGTACTTCACTTGCATTAGTTATAGCTCGTTTTACCTACTTATCATATAAGCGTTTAAACAAAATGGACTACAATGAAGAATGCTGGTTCGAATAAATTGTGTAAGGAATTTGTTTTTCACTGGTAAACCCCTCACACCCTATATACACTGGTTAAAAAAACCTATACGAATACCCACGCGGAGCAACAGAGAAATATTTGTACTCTTTTCAAATATTAGCCGGCCCACATCCATATTATTGTGCAGGACAATAAAAAATACAGTAATGGACACCAGTATAGCCCCCCGTAAACTCGTGTTTACCCTCTTTTTAAGACTTCTAAAACAATTGCATACAGAAGCCCAATATTTGTAGGATCGACAAAAAGGTGTATCGAGGTTATAAAGCGATGTCTCAGTCCTCAGTCCTGACACTAGGTAGTATCTAGATCTCTGGAAACACTTGGATCTATATAGATTTTACTTAGATAAAATAAGATCCCTCAGTGCATGCACTGCAGTTTGAAACGACTGTTCATAAAATGGTGTTTTTTTAACACTAGGTACATAGCTAGACTATATTATTAATATGCAATTGAAATAAAACAGGTTTTGATTATTGCATAGGGCAACGTTTCCAGGTAGAAGGCGCTTTACATAGTATACGGGGTAATTTTCCGTACCTATATTTCGATATTTCCAGCACAATAAAAGACGGTAAAAGAGTAAAATAAAACGAATATCTTATAATAAGCTTTATTTAATTATGAATTAACAAATATTTTCGTAATTTCGAACAAGGTTTGTGACATAACTGAATACATATCCCATATTTACCATCTTACAGAAAAATAAACACAGAATTGTTTCTATGAATATGAATTTTATTTTTATACTTACTTTTACATTCAATTCAATTCTGTTGGAAAAGCATGTATAATACATAAAAGTTAATAACTACAATTCAAATATCTTCCTCGTGCGTCCACAAGCCGACTGAACATGACTTACTTAGTAAGCGAAACGTTTAAAATTAAATTAACTACAGAAGTGATTATCCACGAGAGCTGAAGGGCGAGGCGAGCGCACTGCATGTCGCTTCCACACACCTACCTACGTTTTTGGTGCAGCCTTCACAATAAATAATCATGTTATGTTCATTTTTACATAGCAGAATTTTAAGACGAAGAATGCAATAAAAAAAAGTGCATTATAATGTAGTTATTTATTACTTTCGAATACATTTTAGTCACGATAGTAGTTGTGAATGTTCAAGCAATCAGCAACAGTTCATACTCGACGTACCATAAAAGTGATAATTTACAATGCTCCCCAGCTGATACGGCGGAATGAAGTATTCACCCGCTTTATACTAATCACCGGCGCGACCATCACTTGGCGCGACCTAGCATAGTCTTATTTATTCGACAAATTAGTTACTTATTACATTCACTATACACACACGAAGAGCTCGTTCGTTCAAGTCTGCAGATCACACTTCACTTCGATTTCAATACCCAATCTAATTTGATTATTCTATCTAGCAAATAGAAAGTAACAATTAGGTACAATAATGGTATTTATCATGTATATTAGACTTATAAGGTTTATTACACTCGATTATACTGCAATGGTTGTACGATAAGTATTAACGATCCATTTAACGAGAAGAATACTTCAATTTGTTTATAATAATTTATCAAAAACCATTATTAAAGAATTGATTTAAAAATTTTCCTTTTACATATCGACAATATTCGCATATCTATACTTTTCTAAAAAATATGAAAACGACACAACAAGATGTTTATTTTTTATGTTATAAAACACTTCAAACGTACTTAGCCAAATAACTTCTAATGCATTGGATACAATTTTGTGATGACTACATATCCGTGACTAATTCAAAATACCTTACGACGATGTCAATGTGATCAGCGCAGCGCCACAACTCACTTCTGCTATAAAATATGTACCTATATTAGTATGTCAGAACATACGATTACACGAAAACAATTCGGTATATTATCGTCGCGTTGCACGAATTACACTGACATCTACAATTATCTTACTCCTATGCAAATCACGCTTGTCGAAACCTTGCCGCTTCCAGTCCAAGCAAAAATATACAAATGTTTATTTTTTTTTATTAAAGCTGTACAATTTATACACCATCATCTTAGCGACCGCCCTAGTCGTGTGGCCACATGAATCTCGTGACATTTAAAATCGTATATAATATTTAACAAAGTGATCGTTTGTATGGCCTCCCACGATGGCGGCAGTAAGGGACGCGCGCTACCCATGATCTCAGTCTCGTCGAAATTCGACTCCTAAAAATAAATCACTGATGTGATTCCCACAGTGGAGCAGTTCGCGTGGACACTGCAGCCCCGGCCGCCATGTGCAGTACTACAACAAATGACTAACATATCCTGATGTGTATCGAAACTGACGCAATGCTTTGGAATGACTCTACTGCGGACGACCTCGGCTGCAGCACATCATGATCGACAACACTCTGACACAGACCATCCATTATAAGTATCAATTAGTCTATTCAAAAATGATATACTTCTGTCATAAGACAATCAAACTAAAGTGAATTGCAATAATACAAATTGACATGAGCCCAGAGACACGTGTTTTTGTACACAAGGTGAAATGTTCCATTCAGTCTTGTAGGAATATAGACGCCAGTTCGCTCGGGACTCGACGGGGTTCACCGATTGAAACAAATTACATTTTAACACTATTGTATTGATTTTCTATATAAATTATTGCACACTTAATAATAACATTTATCGAATTAACCAATCGTCAATATGGTCATGTTTGTCACAAAAGCATGTATTGAAAAAGTAAATCGTTACTTACATTATCTCTTATTTTAATAAATTTTCTGGTTATCTCTTAAAAAACTATAATAATAGATATAAATAAAGATAGGAAATTATGTGGCGTCACTATAGGAACGGAGCCAATTTAAATATTATTATATGTATTCGTTTTCATACAAATCGAACTTAGGTAAACAATGACTAAATAAAGTTATTATCTAAAGTACTCATACAAGCAGTAGGTTGAATGAATCCCACTCAGGTCTAACATGACAGTAGAGGACAGTTCAACAGCCCTAAGCTGTAGCGATAAATACAATTAAACCTAGGAAGAAATAAAATTGTAGTATTCAGATAAACTCTAACAGTTTCCGACCAGTTCCTTGCACGATAAGTACCATCTAGCAATGTAGCCGTAACATGTAATACTTCATCAATACACACTTATATAGATCATCAGAGTCAAATCAATAATCACAACCTGCAGGGACATGGGGACGCGAGTGTGCAACATTCAACCCACAGCGGACGAAAGACGAAATTCATCAACACACAAACTTATTATAAAGTCACAATGTTGGCTGTATCTACTACTCTTGTATCTAACTCAACCACAAAGTAATGAACGCAAACAACGTACAAAAATAATATTTCACTGCTTCATCATAATCGGAAACAAAGCGACATACAACTACTCGGTAAGTATCAGTTAAACTACAGGTGTTGATGAATTATGAACGAACGACCTAATGTACAAATCTGTGGATTTGTTCGAACTATGTGCTGGAATGGACATCATCGATGCGAGTGAGTGGCCATGGGTGAACATATGCAAGTGATGTCGATGAGGTAAAGTAAATCTCGCGTCTCACAGCAGAGACAACACACAATTTACAAGTTTCGGTGAAAATTAAACGTAATTCACTACGGACGGGAACACAAAAATAAAATTCTGCCAACCGCACATGGCATAGAATTCAATCATTATTATTATTGCTAATATTAAACGCCCGTTCTATCAGTATGTTAAAGATGGGAACCCTAATTTGATTAAACTTAAAATGTTACAGTTAATTACAGTGGTAATCAGGGTGATACGTAGGATGTTGCTCTGAAGCAATCACTATTAAATTGACATCAGTTTTAACAACCTGACTGAAAGGCGCTCGATTGTCTCAGTTCGAAACTACACAAAAAAGAACACAACACCGAAAACTCAGCGACAGAATGTCCCACCTCTAATATCCTGAGAAGGTGGGTCTTCTGTTTTGATGTAAGATTGGTCTATGTTTCCGGATAACTAACACAAACTATCCATTTTCTACTAAATGTCCTATGACATCATTTGTTTTCAACTCTGTTGACAAGTACTATTACTATACAATATCAATAGTAGTGACAACAGAAAATTGTAATATGTTATTCAATGCATCGGATTATCTAAATGGAAGTGTTCTCTATATATTAACAATTAACGTAATAAAGGTATATAACTGGTACATACGGGTATAACGTTTTGTATATTATATTCTGAAATATATAATTGCCAACCACTCTATACATTTTTATGCACCTTTGTTACGCGTAAGGTCAAAATGAAACTAATACTTATGATAGCTCCGTATAATGAGTTAGCATTATGGATTACTCAAAATTACAAAATCTAAAATTATATTGAATAAAATTCTGATAATCGAGGGTCGGATAGCATACGATTGTTAAAATAAATCGGCAATATATTTTATACATTTAAACCCAGTTGCTCAGTACATTTTGGTCAAATTATAGTGCGATGTAAATATATAATTCAACTTTATAACTAATAACAACGTCTCCTATATCTCTTTTTATTGCCTTTAATTCTGTTAACAATTACACTATATAACAAAAATATGTTAATCACCGAAAAAATGTCTAGCTAATTTTAAACGATCTCTTTTCATCGCCACTATAATTTTTATACCATAAATAACACGAGTTTAATTTCAACATATTGGCCTTAAGTCTTATTTAGAAACTTCGGCTGTATAATAAAGCGTAGTCTAGCGTAATAACCGCATTACGAGAAACACGCCTAGCATGTACCGGCCGGACACGCTAGGCGTATTTTGTACGGTTAATTTATGTCACTAATATTTCATACCATCAAAAAACGGTCCTGAAACTAATGACTCAGCCGTTGCTGTAAACCGACAGTATATTAATGTAAGTACATTATGAACTAGACATTGTTATAAAATACAGGTACGTATAGACAATAGATATAAGAGCAACTGGGTGTAATGAGTATAGTGGAGGCTATATGCGGGCGCATGTCCGGAGCGTGCGGGCGAGAGGGGCGACAGGGGCGAGGGGGGCGAGGGGCGCGCGGGGGGCGAGGGGGTGTGCGGCGGGCGGGGCGGGGCGTCACGTGCACTCGCGTCACTTGCCAGCCCGGGCCGCGCACTTCTTCTTTTTGCGCTTGAAGAAACAACAGCATCTGGAATACACAGATTGCCTGCATGACGATTTACAGAGTCTGTCAGGTAACTAGCTGATATGGTTCCGGCACATTCGCTGCGAAAATCACTAAACATATTTTTAGAAAATTATAGCTGGCAACACACGCTAAGAGTCGAAAACACACTTGGCGTGTTCACATAACAATGTGCATCGCTTCGAAAATATAAATTGTCACAACGAACGTATTGCAATGTTCTAATTACAATGTGAATACTTCACAACAATTGCCATGGGGTACAACAACAAAGGCACGGGAATAAAATGGTAGATACTGCAAATTGCCACAAATGCAAGGTATTAAACGTGTTCAAGTGAATAAAGATTATTATTAAAAGTGAATGCTACAGTCAGCAAAGAAAGGAACGAATGTTATATTTAATATTTTATTTTCTAAGATAAATAAGAAAATTATTATTGAACTTTCTTAGCTGACGGTACATACGACACAAAGGACTGAACGTTTTGAATTTGCATTTAGGTGATGTAATTTTATTTATAATTTACAATCCTTTAGACAATGATTTCTTAAGCCTGGAGACAAGATCAAAATCCCCGAGCGTCGAAATAACGCCAGCAAAATGTACTGAATTGACATAAATTGTCGAATAGTGATGTAATCTATAAATGTTACACCAATAAAATTTACTAGCGTTTTCATTGGCGATCGGAGAGTTCCATATTGTTGGAGGCCTGATGATTTTAGTGATACAATAATGAACTGGACCCAACCACCAAGCGCGTAAAACTAAAAATAAGGTAAAAAATAAAATAAAAAGGAATGCATACAGTTGGAACACTGACTTGGTGTCGTCTACCACGTCGACCTCGTGGTGCGGCTGCGTGATGGGCGTGTTGCTGTGCCCCGCTGTGGGGTCGTCCGCGCCTAGCTCGCCGTTCGTTGAACTCACCACCTATGGATAAACGTGTCCGGACCATTTTAGAGATTGATTCGACTTTTTTTTTAAATATATTTCATATTTAGAATATATTTTGTGTTTAAAACTAGATCACGTTAAGAACTAAATGTATATTTATAATTATTGAAATTAAATTTATGTTTATAATTGGCTTTATATCAGGATTTTCGACCTAGCTTTATATGATTTAGAATAGATTCTTTATAAGGGATGTATGTTGTGAGCAATAATTATTTTGAAGACATCTTTCAATCACACTCTGTGTGTATCGAATTAATGTTATACTTATTAATGCAGGGCTTCGTTGGTTCAATACTAACTACTTACACATAGAACTAAACATTTATATTAAAAGACACCTCTTCAACAACATTGAGCTTGTTCCTAACTACAAGTTCGAGATAACTATCTACAAAGATGTTTTCTATAACCAATATCAAATCCCAATTAGTGGACAATTTATCTGACACATTCTTAACTAAACATTTGGATAACTAACTACAATTTTAAGTTTTGTGAGTTCCAAGTTCACATCTAATAAAATAAAATAAAACATTTAATTCCAATTTTAGTACTGAAGCACAGCCCCTTGCCCCTTGATAGCGTCACATTCTATAAAATTACTAGTAAAATTGTTAAAGGTAATACAGATGTCAAAAATAGATAGGATTGTCAAATTTGGATCATGGTTTATGTATTTTCATGGTAATAGAAATTTTGCTGACTTGGTCACAATGTCTAGGGGGCCGTCCATTTATCACGTTTTGTTTTTTAAGCATTTTTAACCCCTCCCTCCCCCTTGGTGATACGTGGTGAGGTTTGAAACTACCCCTCCCCCCGCCACCCAAAATCACGTGTATTTTTTTAAGTACCTAATTGTCATACTTAAAGGATGAGTTTTTTTTCACGAGGTTTCACTTTAATTCCAAAGTAACGACTTCGCCCATGTCTATTAGCAAGTGAAAAAATAAATACACGTGATATCTTAATACACCCCCCCCCCCCTCCCTCCCTTTCAAGCCTCACGTGATTAATGGACGGCCCCTAGCAGTGCGAGATCCCCTTAAGAATTTCAGTTTTATAAGGCCGCGATCACGTTTGAGAGATTTAGTCTAAATGCTAAGCATATCCAGCCAGAGCAGCTGAAACTATACAAAAGTTATGTGACCGTGTCTTATGTTTCTACACATCCAATCATAAATTTAAAACCGCTTTTAAATGTAATAGGGAGAGAGTATATATAGCGTTAATAGTGACGTCATCCAAGGGGCTGAATATTTACAAAAAAGAAAGCAACAAAACGTCAGTGAAAACGAAAATCTACGGTTTGTTGCAAATAAATGCGTGCATTTTCGTTACTTAAAACATAGAAATAAAATTAGCATCCTAATTAGATAAGCTCAAGTAGTGTACAATACTTTATGAATGAATATTGGCAGTGCTTTTTAAAGCTGTAACAGAAAGACCAGACTACATTTATCGAATATTTTACTCTTATCTATCAGTTGATAAGTACCTTTTGGCTAGCAACCGACTCAATTGCGAGTAGATACTTGAACTGAATAGTTATCTATTAGATACATCGTTGAGAGGACAGAGTAGGCATTTATCATCATTTCACCGAAAAATATTACTTTAGTCTCCTACTAATAGCAAAAGGTGGAGATATCTCAGTTATTTTCACTCGCAACCACTATTGTACATATTTATAGTATAATTTCCCTATTCCTCTATACGAGATAAGCGGAAAATATTCAATTCATGTAGTTGCAGCCTTCCTGATAGCACAGTAAAGCGACATGCAGACAGTCACACAAGGATTGCCGCAAATATATTCAAAACTGACCGTGGATACCGATCCGGGAAATTTCACATACCGAAAATGTTTATTCTTCAATAGCTAAAAAATAAATACACCAATATACATTCACAATTCACGTATAAAAAATAATAATGCGAAAAATAAAATAGAATACAGTAAAGACATGCTGTGTGTTTGTGTATCTTAATCAAGTCTACAAGTTATTGGACTTTAGTGGGTACTAGTACTAAATACATAGTGGAGAGGAATACTAGTCTTTAATATTTAAATGTCTAACCACAGTTCTAAACAAGTCGGAAAAAAGTACACAGAAATAAATATAGAATATTATACAAGTAGAATCAAAAATATTGTCCTGTTCTCCATCTAAAACCAATCCGTCTTATCGTAAAGGTAACTAAGAGATTATATTGAGAAAATAGGAAAGGAGAATCAAAGTCACAATACATTCTCACTTCCCGAACAACGTCACGATATTCACTTCCCCAAGCAAAATTGCTGTTACCAGGCCCATGGGCGTAGCTAGATAGAGGCATGGGTCATGTCAGACCCAGAAAATCCCGCGCCCAATTATGTCTATCAGGCGTCATCTGCGAGTTCATTGTCCTCTCAATTATGTCATATTCACATTCATTCTATCATTCTATCAAACTTATTCTTAAAATATACATACATAATATATAACGACACGATTGGCGTAGTGCTTACTGCGCTACGTTTCGCGGGTTCAATCCCCGCACGGAGCCAATATTTGTATGGCCTACAGATAGTTTGTTCCGGGTCTGATTGTGTGCTATTTTTGTTTGTAAATGCACACATGATACAGGAATTATTCCTAGTGTGGGGCAATGTTTATTAAAAAAATATCACCCTAATCTCCTGTAGCAAGAAACTATAAAATATCACGTGCTGATCTTTACATTCTTCCATCTTTTCTAACATGCAAGCCGGATGAAAGTACTTCGCACCTGATCTTTTTTAAATACATCCTTAGAATATGACGAATAAATATCTGACCTGCACAGATCCATGTCTGTCGGCGGGCGTGAGATGTCCGGTGTTGAGCGGCGTGGCTTTTCCACTGTGCGGCCAGTTACCGCCAGAGTTAGCCGTGCCGCCCGTACCGAAGTCCTTCTTATTCGTCAACGCTGCCATCTGGAGATGTACGTGGAAGGTTGAAAGATAGTTATAGAATATTGACACAGATAACATATATTACAGATACTTGATTGCCTAAATACGTAATGCGCCATATTTCTTACAACAGTGCAATCAAGATGACGGACTTTTAACGTCGCAAGTAAAGAGAGTACTCTCTCTATACAAAATCAAGTATTCGTTTATTATGTTATCTGTGGTTTTGATGTTTCAAAACGTATACATTACAAGTTACCATACAAACGTAGGCTACGATAATATTAAATGAACGTTTTATTTTTATAGATATTATGTAAATCTTACAGGCAATTGTGACAGTATTAGTAAATGCAAAACTAGTTCCTGTATTGTTCATCAGCATCAGTATGTTTTAGCACAACTTTTAAAACAAGAAACAAAGAGAAGGAAAATGTTGTCACATAAACATTGAATGGCCAGGATATTGGAGTTATATCTCAATACATCTGGACACTCTCAAGTTGGTTTAGACACATAACACCAGGAAGACTACTACAAAAAGGTGAGACACGCGAAATTTAATTTGAGTAGAGGATTTCTCCAACATAAATTGAAAAAAGAATAATAAATATTAATTCGTTTTATGCCAATATTATCTTACTGGAACGAGAATGGTTAATACAATGAATGTAGTGCAAGAGCTTTCACTATTTAGCAATATATAAAATCTTACAGTAGGACTCCAGTTTTTCTGGACACTTTTGTAAGGAGAGAGATATACCGCTAACAGTTGTAGTAATAAATAGAAACAATTTCAAGTGGTAGTATTCTCAGAAATCCACACCAAAAACACGATTTCGTATGTTAGAAAACTAGCGATGAATACCTTTAAGCACCAAAGCACTGCAAATGGTTTGCCTGAGATTGATAAGTAGCGTTACAATTTCACTTCTATCTATTTCTAGCTAATCCCATTTTATATAAATTACATGGTTTTTTTTTTTATAAAAAACGATGGTTAATCATTTTATTTTCAGAGTTAATAAATGAAAAAATGACACGAATAACACACAAGCATAAGGATTTTTAACAATAATATAAAAAACAAAAGACGGCAACACAGGGGAACAGTCACAATTTTTACACATTTTAGGGGAACACTGAACATGATTGGATTTTTGGTAACTGACAATATATCAGCGTGAGATTTCATGGAGAGATTTGAGGCGAGCGTCTAGGGCAGTAAGGGCTAATGTAAATAAAAACAACGATTGTGAAAGGACCAAACCTCTCCGGATATAAGCGCCGCCTCATCGTCCTCAACCAAACCAATCATATAATCACATAAATCATCCTGCACCGACAAAAAAGCTGTATCAGTTCGCGGCACAAGATTCACATGAATTTATTGGACAGAATTTGAAGACAAATTATAAAAAGATCATTAAGCTGGCAACTCTTATCTGAGATTTTAAATGTTACAAAAAGATTTCGATTTTCTTATAAAATAGACTTGCCTCAATTAAAGTAAAATTGTATATAGATTTTAATACAGACGGGCATTTTAAAGAGGTATTTTTATATGACATAAAAGCTTGCAATAAAGAAAAATTATTTAAAAGATAACTGAAATATGAAAATAAACATAAAAAAACAAGTTAAAATAAAATTTGAATAAATAAAATATTAGCATTCAGATGACAGTAGCTCCACTCCATCACCAATATACTAAATAGGTGTATATTTGGACATACGCTAATAGAGGTTATTTTAGTATAGTTTTCTGAAACTTTATAAAAAAAATTGTGATAAAATATGTTGGTGTATGACGACTTATGTTGAATAGATTTAAAAATTGTTGCACTTATTTTCACTTGTTAATTTCTCTATCTATGCTATGTATGGCCTTTAGGGCATAAAATTAATTAATTATTTACATAATTACTACGCAGGTTCAGCGATTCATAAAGCTACTGAGTTCGATCTTTGGGAGTGATAATTTGCTTTTTTTTTTCTATCGTTTAAAATTATTGAGAACCCCTAAAAGTCTTTTATATTAAAATTTTTGCGCTACATGGAAATGATTCTGCATTTACATACATTTTCCATTTCTATTCGACAAACAACGTATTGATACAAAAATAACCTCAGTGCTGTGTCGGATGCAGAAAGAAAGATATAATGACTTTGTTTAACAATTCCTTGTACGACCAAAACATTTTTTTTAAATAGCCCTTTTGTTCAAATGTCCATAAAAATTACTAGTTCTACTAGCATAGCTAGCTAACATTGACTAAGTCATTACATATAAATGCACGGACAGTCAATGTGTGCTTGTTCAGGTTCAAATATACACCTACTTTTAAATCTAATATTATAAGAAATTAAACTTAATGTCACACTATAAACTTGATTGCGGAAACTATTTTACTTCTTCATCAGAAGTAAAGAATTAACATAACAAGAATATGCATTCAGATTTCAAATCGAACTGTTTCCGTAAACCAAAGATTATAGAGTATCGGTTTATAGAAAAAATAAGTTGTTTACCTTATGGAAGGGCTGATGGCTATCGCGATTCGGCGAGACTACGATCTCATGTCCAGTCTGGATCGAACCCACCGGTGTGGACTGAAATCATACCAATATCACATTTATCATACTTTTTGATAACACCCTCCAATATTTAACATACATTTCTTCACAGTTTGATCAGATAATACTCATGTTTTAGATAGGCGAACGGACATTCGTGTGCATGTTAGTAATGGAATAAAAAATAAAAAAGTGTATGCTTGAATGCACTCTACACACTTTCCGATGTGATTTTATATAGATATATCAATCCCTCATTTATATGCCAAAGAATAGAGATACCAATAGACTTAACAGTTTTTTCTATTAAATAACACTGAACCATCAATTAAGGGTTCTTCAATCGCAAGTTTAAAATTTTGTCTTGAATCGGAATGTGTATAGACTTTACATTAAGTAACATTAGCAATATGAAGTAAAATATGCCAATAAAAGGTACCATTATGCACTATTTTCGAACATAACTAGCAGTTCAAAATATTTTAACAACAAGAAAAATAGTTCTTAACCAATTTATACAAGGATCGTTTTTGTTTGTGTAATGCTTTCAATAATATTCCTTCACCACTAACCTTGTCCGACTTATTCCTAACCACATTGGAGGGCGGCGCGTTGCGTAATATGCGCATCACGTGAATGTTCTTAGGCTGTCCACCAGGCAACGGACATAAGCGGTAAGCATGCATGCAACACCAATGTAAATGAACGAACTGCCACAAACCATGATAACTTTCATGAAAAACTTCTTCAGATTTGTTTTGCAGGTGCAAAGAAATTGCAATTATAGCGTTGTGTATACACAAAATCTGGCCCTTATTAATAATTAACTCTAGCGGCGATAGTATAATATCTATTTGAAATGGTTAACACTATCAGTATTTTGTTAAAGAAATAAAAATCTAACTTGAGAAAAAAAAGAACAAATTATTAAAAAGGGCCCATATCATAAGTACCCAATTTATTATTAGATGAAAAAACATCTATACAATCTCTACACAAAAACACACTGAATAAGGGCATAAAATTTTATTTTATTAAACAAATATAATAAATTATGCAACTTCTACCATTAGCGATGTTATCTAAGAAAATATAATTCAAACAATTATTTCAATTCATTAATTAGACCGCCAACGTTATGGTACGATCGAAAAAGAAAAAATATTAACAAAAATTAAAGTCCAAAGACAGTTGTGAATAAATATGGGGTAGTGCCGATTGATGGGGGGGACAAAGGCACTCTCTTGATATTTGACACAGATGAGAAAGTAATTTAGTAGACAATGAAGAATTACTACAACCAAAACTTAGCAAACTAACAAACAATAATATCAGTCTTTAGTAAAAAATAATATGCAAAAGTTGACATGACAACCATGATTTTTGTATGTACACACTTCCTTTGGTAGTAAATATGTGGATTAAAATTGGCGCATGCGGTTTTACTTGTCCGAAGCACTAATAAAGGCTTTAAATGGCGAAACGAAGGGAAATGTCAACTTTTGCAAAGGATAAAGCCAGTCAATAAAAAATACAAGCTAGGTATGAGTATATTTTGCGCGTCTAGCATAGCGAGATCTCATGAGTCTATAGAACGAATCTCAACTTTACTTTGGCCTATCGCGTACTGGGCATCATCCCACTTAATAGTTAAAAACATTGCAGGAAATTGGAAAGCTAAGTGGGGTCTTGACTCGAACAAATCATAATTTGGCTTTAAAATATCTCACAGATGGCAGCATAGGTTACAATTGTGGAATTATCAATCACTAAAAAGCGTCGACGGCAAATTTTGGATACTAATAGAGATAAAAAATTGCTAGTTCAATACCCAGACTTAGGGAGGTGTCATGGCTTTGTACGAGATTGGATTTCTGGGCCATTATAGTATTATATAATCTGTGGTAACAATATTTGTGAAATTTTGTTCATGTTAGTACGCGATAGAACCATTTGGGTAGTGTTCAGGTCCGTCAAGGTATATGAAAGCGTTGTCTTTCATAATTCAGGTGAATTCAAAGACTAGATAGACAAATGGAGATGCAAATGTGTACAAGATGTAGTTAGAGGTAGCTATGTATATATGCTACATTTGAGATAGTTAAAATGACATAGACCGAACATTTAAGACAGGCGTGTATTCACATACATTTGTATGTTATAGAAATTATCTTCTTCGATACATTTGCATCTCTAGCTTATATTCTTAATTCGACTAGTAATGTGCCGAATTGAGAACATAATGTTTCGATTTAGGAGTAAAAAAGCATTATCTTTGCGTCAATTTATAAAAACATTCTACGAAACGTCTGAGACGAGTTATTAACATCTAATTTTACACTAATATCTTAACTCATTTGAGCATTATTTAAAAAGCTGTTTAGTAGAATGTTCCGTTAACTATGGCTATTTGACACAATATACAAATAAGCTCATAAAGCATTGATGTCGTGCGAGGAAGTCGAAGTTTCTGAATAGCTAAACATCATTGTTAATTACTCCATAACCAAAGACAACGATGACAAGTAATTGCTATTCAAAAACTCTATCCTTTTATTAACGGTTCGTTTTAGGGGCTGCTTTTACAAGTACGGAACTTAATTGAAATTAGATATTGATAAGCAGATTAGTCAGGTTTAACAAGAGACTCGTTATTAAGTGGTAAACACAACAGATTATAAAGAAACTTATACACGCGATACTTGGTTTCTTGGTACAGAAAAGTTGCCCGAAATCTTTTATTACTCTTAATAATTCCTTTTGTGAAAACTATTGCGTTGGCGAAACGTGTTAAAAAGCAGTTAACACTATAATTATTTATTAGATAACTTTATGATTACTGCCCGTTACAAATTTCGTATCTTATGCGAATTTCCTAACTTTTATATGAGAGGCAGAGAAGCACCTGTACAGTTACGAACGTAAACTTTATATGGCTGCTATTGTTGCTAAATTTGGAATGTGTGCTAATCAAACGATAACAGTTGCGAGCTGAACGAGATCTAGGCCGATATGTGATGAGTGTTTTGATATTTTGATAACATTACGGATGTACTAAGATTATCAGCGCAATTTGTCCCACATGATAACTATAATTAATTCCGAAAAATTTCAGCATCTTTCGAAACAGATGAACTAGTCTGGTAAAAGTCGCCTAAGATAATTTGAGACCAAATTATGAAATACACTTTTAGATCTGAATTAACATAATCCACACTTTCATATTGTTTTAATTTAATTATGTGCATAAAAACAGACCACTGTAATATATTTTTTCAACAGTGAACACGAAATATATTTATTTTGTCGTAGATGATAAAATTGCTACGTTTGCTAATCGATTTAATAAAGATACCGAGAACCGCGTGTATGATTGTCAAGGAGCGCGTCCACTTATCGGCTAGTATGCAAATACTTCACATATCGGCAATAATCAAGGACACGTTACGCCTGACTTTCAATAGCCGACTGCCTATAAGTGAACGAGGTAAAGGCGTAACCCGATTATACTTTAAAAACTATAAAATCTAGTCAAGACAATGTTGACTAGACTTTTCCTTCATCATGCCAGGTCATGTCTTAGATTGCTAACTCATTCAAAATTCCGATCCTCTCGGGTTCCTCTCCACAATTCGCAGAACCCCAAGTCACAAAACGACTCCGTTTCTCTCTAAAAATAGCTATTATAATTCCGATTCCTTTGACTTTAATTTTGAGTTAGCAACCCAGGCATGTCCCACAACGTATTAAAAGAAACATAACAAGTGATTGGTTAGGGTTGTCATGCTACGGAGTTGTTTACCATGGTCTTGCCAGTCCAGTCGAACTCGCCATCGTCGACGTAGCCGCGCCGCTCGAACAGATCGCGGAACATCCGCCGCAGCTGGTCGTAGTCGGGCGTCTCGAAGAAGTCCAGCCGGCGCACGTAGCGGAGGTACGTCGCTAGCTCCTCGGGGTGGCCTTCGCACAGCACCTGGACACAACACAATACTTTGTTAATAGAATAATTCGTTAGGAACTTATGAAACAACAAGGAACGTACCTAATATTCTCTGGAGAAACACACTAGCAAGAATTCTATGTATACTCTTTTAAAACAATAATGTTACTGTTATTGTACATCTTGATCAATATTATATTGTGGAATAGGTCAAACGGATCATCAATACAATGATACCACGACCTGATATTACTGACACAGTCAAGGATCTCCATTATAAATTTAGGCTCTATATGGCGTATTCCAATGTCCTACGAAATAAATCAGAAAAAGTATACTTGGTGCAAGACTGTCCCTAACAGTATATTCGAGTTTACTCATAGATTGATAACGGTATTGGGCGCCATTGAATAACGACCGAACCTATCGCTACTCGGCCATTTAACCCTCGGTATAATGACGGAGAATTTCACATAAAACATCCCTGCTAGTGGGACATGTGATATTTTAACTTAAAAGAACTCGTTTTTTTACTTAAAAGCATTAAGGATATCCAAAGAGAGCATTGCCTTAGAGATATACAAAAGAGGAGTCAGTCGTATCACAATATTTTATATTATGCATATTTAAAACTTACAACTTCTTTTATACAAAATAATTCAACTAAAACGGTATGTCTCTACGTCAAGAGCGATTACTAAAAAATCAATTGTACTTTCCAATTGCAATAGAATATATTATATTCGGTTGCTACAACAACTTCTGTCGTATTACAAGAATCGAACTCGCGTCCTTCAGAAAGTCCTCTCATTGGGAACAAAGGAACATGAAGTCGTTGATAGACATTGATTGCACAAAACAATACTTATTCATCAACGATAACTTTATGCATATCAGCTTGTTTTAATTTCAGTCATGAGAGATTCAATAAGTTGTTTTTTTATCTCCGATTTAAATGATTATTAATAAATAGCTCTCACAATGAAGACACCAAGCAACAAGCAACTAGAAAATTGTCAATCAATATTATTTTCAACATTTAAGCTACATAGAAAACCTGCTAACTGCAGCCTAATATTTACTAAGCTGGAAATACCGCGTCGGTATAAATGTGCGAAAACAGTTAAATTACAAAAATAAAATACGTATAAGATTCACTTCGATGCCTGAGCCTAAGTGCCAGCCGTGCCAGGCGCTCACAACTGCTAGCCGTGCCAGTAGCAAGGACCAATCTTCTGGCAAAAACACCCCGTACCCGAACGATCCGCATAGTGAACAACAAAGTTCATGAGAGAGTGGATATATTTTCGTGTAATTTGAGTGAATTCGCAAAGATTCTCTTAAATATAATTAGTTATGTAAATTAGATATATTATATGTAAAAAAAAATGTTTTAGGGATATCTAAAAAATCTTTCTAATTGTCAAGTTTATATGATATTATGTTAAATGGATAATACAGGTTTATAAAGTAGTCAAGTATTGTATAATTAGGTAAATTATTATTAATATAAGTGTGCAAATGTGTATATTTAGAGTAATAATTTTTATAAATGTACTTCTATAGCCACACTATCGTATTAATTAAAGTTTATTTTAAGTCCTTGAATAATTAATTTGATCCATATTAAGTACTTAGAGAAGGATAATTATCCATGTTTCCTCATAATATTGAGGAATCAATACTAACTTACATAATAAACGTCTTAACATTTTCTTAGACGCGAACTGAACAAGGACGCTTCGCCCTCAAAACTTAGTCTTGACCTCAATGCAATAACAATGTAAATAAATTAGTATGCCTCAATAACCTGGCAGTAAATACCTTGCTGCTACAGTTTTAGGTGTCTTGGGTTCGAAGTTCGGGTCGATCGAAATGTAATTGCTATTGGAATTATTTATTGTACCTACGATTGTATTGATAAATGGTAATAGACTCGCACCATTGATAGACATTGGAATCAAATAACGTCCTCAATCTATGGATGTAAAAAACTTCGCCCACCTCTTTAGTAATTACAGAATGGACAGGTGTTAAATGTTGGACCTTGAGCTTTGGTTTAACTTTGTACCTACATTCATGTTACTGGTAACTATAATAACCTATTACTCAACTGGACTCAGCGCAGTGATTGAGCGATCGAATGGTGCGCTACATGTCGCGGGTTCAATTCGCGCATGGAACAAATATTTGTATGACCTATAGATAACTGTTCCGAATTTCAGAATTTATGAGTGTGTAAATTTGTGTACCCACAATTAATCCTTTTCGTAAATGTTTATAATTAAACAAATGAATGTTTACTTACCTCTATAGGCGTCGCTCGTTTGGTGTCACCAATTTTTTGGTATCGCTCTTTAAGTGTATCAGCTTTTAAACCCTGCCAGGGTAAGGAACCACGTAAAAAATACATAAACATATGCCCGAGAGCCTCTAGGTCGTCGCGTCTAGATTGTTCTGAAAAATATAAACAGACATGTTAGTTTAGCTATTATTGTTATAGAATAAAAGTTGCATGTTAAATACAAATTAGAGCACATACTACAAACAATTTAAATGTTTACAATGCTTCTAAATGTCATTAAACTTCAGAAGGTCATAATAAGGTTCTTTTACCTATAAAAAGTTGTAGGTAGGTGTAAAGGTTGTAGTACGTAACGGTTGACATAATTACCTTTTCCTAAATGTGTGTTTATTGACATGTATCTCGCAGTCCCGGTTAGTGACTTGTGTTCCCGATATGGAATATGTTTGTTTGTCTCTAAGTCTATATATTCTTTGGCCAAACCAAAATCTGAAATCAACGGAGAATTCGATTAATATCAAATTATCGGATTCAAAAGATATCGATTTGTAAAAAACATAAAATGATAGTCTATACAAAAAGGTGTCTATTAATAATTGCCACAGCAAAGACCGCTCATTCATTGACCTCGTCATGACGTACAATATTATCAGTTTAAGAATATGTATTCAATACATCAACAGTCAAAGCAATGACTGTTCATCGAAAGATTTGTAATCGAATCACACCATTGAATGAGCCGACATAGTTCTGAAAATCGTACCAAGCCATAAATATTTAAAACCTTAGCTCATGCAAGACTGAGCGTAGGAAAAAAAAAACTATACAATTCAAAATAAGAACACGAGTAGTAAACCACAGACCTCGTCCTAAGATTGTGTTACTTCACTATTGTTATATCTCGTTACCTAATCGGCGTGACGTGGACGTATGAATGAGACTTTATCACTTAGCGAAACGAGCTGATGCCCAGTGTAATGCTTCATTACACAAATGACTGTCGTTGACACTGGCCATTATAATTGGCATGACTTCTGTATTAACAGCGGCGTGGGTTTTACCGCGATTTTATCATTAGTTCTGTATGTAATAAAGTTTGCGGCTATTTTATGTGTGACTAAGTTTGAGGTCACTCTTAACATATTTCAAGCCACGTGTCAACTTATTTCCGCACACTTTTTGGTTCTAACGATTTCCAGGATTATCAGGGTTGGCAATATTTAAGGAACAAGACTTCAGCTAAATTTCTGGAGTAATACGATGCGATTTTCTAGTTTTCGCAACCTAGGTAACGAGGTTTTCTGAGTGTCTTCAGTAAACAGCTATAATATCCTTTGCAACATCAAAATATAATTTACTTAAAATTTTACACCTTTTGTGAAGGACGGCCTTTTTTACTGCTACAGATAGACTACGAGCTCGCTTTCCCTTATTAACCAGGAAAAAGAACACAAAGGAACGTCAACACTAGATGATGGTGATGTTTGTTTCAAAGATCACACAGACAATGAGGTGGCCAGTATAATAACGTCATGAAACAACTAATATTGCGACTAGTCCAATCGATGTTCCAAGAATTGCTCGTTTTATATCGAACCACTATTCTAAACTTACTGGTAGTCATTAGAAAATTACAGTCATTGGAAAGAATTAGTTTCAAGGTCAGAAGTTACGCTTTTCACTAGAAAGTGTAATAATAGACGGGGTCAATCAACTTTAGAAGTAAAGGTACTTATAAACTATTTTTTATGACAAATATGTTGCGGTAAATAGGTTGCAAATGGAGCATTTGTATATTTGTATTGCATAGATTTTATTTACCGTAAACACTATGGACTACCGACAGACTGCACTCCACACGCGGTTTTCATTTTCCGCACTCAGTCAAACGCTACATTCCATGCGCATGATATTTTTCTTTGGGGATGACGGAATTGATACCGATAACGTATTGATATGTATTCTCAGATAATGTATACGATGCAGAAGAAATCAGCAAAAAAGCGGCCTGGGCTTAGTCTATTTATCAGAATACGTATCTTAAAGAAAATTCATATCAAATAACAAGGAAGTTGAAACAGTAATTAAACGGGCCAGTTAACAATCGTTCTACGCAAACTTTCATTTTTAAACTTATGACTCAATGCGATAATGATGACAGTGTAATTTGAATAATCAATTAAGCGTATGATTACACGAAATGAAGTTATGACAAAATGTGATTCGGTTGCGATTGTTTGTTACGTACAACAAATGTACTGAGAACTGTAGTAAATGATGACACATTTGCTTTAACCGAAGAAACCCACAAAAATCAGAGCCTATTAACGCCCACGGCTGAAGAACATTGCTCTTCTTATAGACACATAGGGCAATATTGCCTAGACTAAAATATTAACATTCATATTATATATTTTACTAGTGACCTGCCCCGGCTTCGCACGGGTGCAATTCACTAATAAAGAAATTGAGAACTGTGATTGTAATACATAAATACCATCAAAATTTAGGACGTCGACAGTGGAGTTTCCAAAAAAAAAAAAACATCTCTCTTCATACAAACCTTGTCCTGACAATTACGAACACAACAAAAAAGAAACGGCCAAATCGGCCGTTCTCAATGGCAATGGCAATTGATTTTTATTTATATCGATAACGAGAGGAAGTTTGTAGAAAGGAAGCATTTAACACAGAATAATTATGATACCTACAATTGTGGATACGGTAAATGTTTACCATGGGGTCAATGACCTCTTTATACCACGATACACTGATGACTAATCAAGAGTTTCACACTCGTTGACATTCATTCTCTTTTTGCTAGACATTTAAATCCGGAGATGAATGAAAAATTATATTTTGGGGATTCCATACTTAATAATGCTAACCGCCTGATAATAAGAAATACTAAAAAGCGTGACTTACCAATGATGTGAATGATTTTTTCCCGTTTAGTTGCAGTCCTACCTATTAAAAAATTTTCCGGTTTTACATCTCGATATATTAGATGTCTTGTATGGACATACTCGATACGATGTAACTGAAATAGATATGAAACACAATTAGTATGCCTTCCCTTGTCAATATAGACTACAATTGCTTGACAATAACAATTGAAGGCGGCACAAATCATTTTATTAGTAAAGGGCACATTATGTAATCGAATATTGATCACCAAATCAGTTTAGTGTCAATTGGTGTCAATATGTCAATGGTAAACATTGATATTTTTAGATTGTTGAACCAAAATAACTTTACGTATTTTTTTGAGTAAAGTTTGTTCAATGCCTTTGTTTTAAAAAAGGAGTGAGAAAAAATCGCTGCGCTCTATTGTGAGTTCATGAACAACAAACCGAGTTGTCTTTAAGATTTCCAATACATACAGATATGCTACTTATTCGTTACCAAATTAGCATGTACGCATCGAAAGGCAATTTTACGTCAAATAAGACATATTTCTCCAACATGAATCCACTCGTCCCACTTTTACAATCTTTCCTTACCCCTGGGGACGCGATATTGGAGTCTGCTTGTAAGGCTCGAATTTCATTAAAATGTTGGTACAAGCTCGGGTTTTTTTTTACTCAATTGGAAACGGTATACGTCCTTAATTTAATTAGAATCCCAAAGCTTTAATTCGTGCATTACTGATTTGCTTATCAATGCAAGCGTTTGTTCGTCGCATTGCATCAGTTACGTCACAATAGTCTAGTAGTTAAAGCGCTCTCTACAATCATATTTCTCGGACGTTCTTGCAAGTCAGTGCTGTTATTTAAGTTCAATGACTTTTATAGAAATTGATTTTCCTAGATATTGAAACATTGTAATATACATTAAAAAATTTTAATCGTACATTTGAGTGTGCCAAAAATATAGAAAAGTAAACGCATATAGACTCACCAACTGCATAGCGATCATTAACACAGTCTTTAGAGAGAATCGACGGCCGCATAGATCAAACAGATCCTCCAACGATGGGCCCAAGAGTTCCATCACCAGTGCGTTGTATTTACCGCAAGGGCCGAAGTAATACACCTCCGGTATGCCCTCCGCTGTCGACGGCGCTACAGGAGCCACGGGAAATAAGGGTAGGAAGGGGAGACAGACCGAACACAATAATTTAGTACTCACATTTGAACACACGAGCATTGCTCTCGCACGCACCTGTACGACACAACACTGTAGCCGATATTTACAATTGACATCATCAAACACGACAGGACACGCGAGAGCATTGCTACGTGTGCAGCCTAACATTAACACAAAGAAAAAAAAAACGTTTAGACGGGCCTCAACAACGACCATGACCACGGCGTGCGAACCCTCGGAACTTGCGATAATTTCATTTGGATATCGGTTACGGTGTTGTGTCAAAGAGACATTCACCTATCTACCGGAGTATTTGTACGGCACTTACGAGCTGCATAGCAATCATAAGGACCGTCTTGAGTCTGAACCTCCTGCCGCAATGTACGAACAGGTCCTCGAGCGAGGGCCCTAACAACTCCATGACCATGGCGTTGTAGCGGCCGCCACAAGTCCCCAAGTAGTACACTTTTGGTATGCCCTCTGAGCAAACTTAATTGTCAATATCTGGATTATTGTCTAACTACTTCGTTACGACATAATGATACTAATATTGCTTAATTTTATTGAGATACCGATAATTTGTGAGAAATAGCCTACCTGATATAGAGTGCTATCAAACAAATTAGCAAATAATATAAGGAACTGAACGTCAGAGACGGTTATTCCGGTAATCTCACAATAATATCCCCGTATCGGTTGAAGATAATTATAACATTTATTCATGTATTTAATGTTATCTAGCAAAATTTTACTATTCTAGACGCTATTGAGCAAATTTTGATCTTAAAAACCATTACCAGGCTTAAGAACATCCGTAATATAACCTTGTTTTAATGATCATGAACGTGAATCATCATATTAAATTATTAGCGGATTGATATTAAGCGCAAATCACTACCATTTGAGCAACAGTCGGCTATGTGACTGTGCCCGATTTTTGTGACTGACTCTGTAAATTTTCGTAACATCATACTGTATAATTATGCATGCAATTAGGGCAAAACTCACCGTGCGTGCCTAATAACTTGTAAAATCGGTATTCTAGATGCAATTGTGGAGCCTTGGATTTCATAGGCTCCATCTTAATCGCTACATGTTCATTGTTGTAGAGATTTTTTCCTGAAAAAGAAAGTTTGAATTATTAATGTGAACAAAAGAAATTTGACTTATGGAACAAATACCCTTTTTCCAGGAAACGTCAAACATTCGGTATGATTATAAAAAGGAAATACGAATGTTAGGGGTCGTTTTTGATCTTAAATATAAGTAGTATTAATAATTTCGTCCCTTTCTTCAATTCATATTTCCACAATCGCTTTGTATATAGTATATAGTAATATGAACTGACATTGTCTTTATTTCGATTATTTGTGTGTTTTTCTGACATAATTACATTTGGACATTCAATTGTGAACATTTCATAAATAAAATCAACAATATTAATCCTATCTTGTATGTGCCGAGTACACAAGATTATTTTAAAGATATTGTCTACGTCACTGCCCGCATGTCGACTTATCATCCTTATCATTGATCATAAAGATCGTCATAGTCGTATCTACATACAATTAGATCTCAATAATCAATATATTTTCTTATCGGGCGGACAAATTAAATGGAGCAATAATGTTCGACGTCGATATAAAACTAAAGTTTGGCTGTGACACAGATATTAAATAGTTACTTAACGCAATCGAAAGCGAAGCTTCAGTGTTACCACGGTCTAAAAATTACATCGAAATTCTTCCTCCTTAAAAGTTAAAAGTCAGCAGACAACAACCGAAGCTTTAACATGAATATAAGTCAAACTACAATAGGCATTATGACAATAGGCTCGCCCCCTATTACATGGGACTCAATAACGGCATCGGCGAAATGTGGGGGTACGATAGAACATCTCTGTCTTACCCCTTCGGAGAATACAGTCTGTAATGCTATGTTATGTTAATTCACACAGAAAGACACTAAAAACTGACAATTACTAATGATTATTAAGATTTTCGTTCAACCTCTAACGTAGTAATACTATCACTCGCGTCAGTTAATCACAAAGTCTGAACAGATGACATCTTGAAGACTTTAACCCTGATTATTCTATATCAATGAAGTTTACGTTTTATTTAACAATCATTTTCTATGACACTGAACAGTTCGTTTGATTTCGACCGCACCGTCTGTCGCACCGAGATCGTATAATATTCACACTCCATCCAAGAAAATAAAAGCTAAAAGCTAAGCAATAAATTTTTTTGTAATAAAAATATAGGCTATCATCGCATCCTGCAAATATTTCGAGTTTCAACGTAAATGCTCTGTCCACGCGACAAAATTATTTTAAAATCAATTAAAAATACGACCAATCCGAAAAAATCACCAGGGAAAAACCAGTAAGTAGAACAATCGATTCTATGAGTACGTACGCGATATAAGCACTAATGGTCTAACAAGATGCTATTAATTCTAATTACTCTTTAGATTACAATCGTTACGGTAAAATGTTAAATGGAGGAAACAATTAAAAACCCACACAGGAAACTTAGCAGGAGTAGCGAGTTACTTTTTATTTGTAGAATTTTAAGCTTGATGAATGCCATCATGAGCTGTACATTTTTAAATACACAGTTCTGAAAGTAAATAATGTATGTATCGGCTTAATCACCTCACGCACGTGTCCGCAATAATGTTATTTTCAGTGACGCGAGGTTGAATCCAATTCTCATCCGCACGCAGCCATATAATCTCCCAGACAATACCTATATGAAACCTTACTGCCCAGAAAATAAGGCTCACGTTGATAGCCCCTGACATTTCAAAAAACGGCGAATATTCTACCTAGCTACTTTGTTTTAAAGATTTCGTGATAGTGTTGTAAAGTGAACATATTGTTGTGTGTGTGAACGCGGGCTAAGGCTCATTTGAAAGAGCGTTTCCGAATACTGACAGCCAAAGAATGAGTCATAAGTCTTCCATTATTATTGAGGTCCTTTGTTACTTCGTTGCTTCTACCTGCTGGATGAATATTTAAATATTATACGTTGTACGAAAAATAACGACATAAGAAGGTATAGATAACGGTAATACAAAACCGGGCTGCACTACACAATTGTTAGTAAGTTTCTTCACTACTCTGATATCTATCATTCCGATAGAAAAGTCTAATGTCGGATCTATAAATAATATTATTTAAACAACTAATCTTTGTTAAGGTACCGAAACATCTTACGTTAAACAATGTTAATTTGGAGGTGAAACTGAAGTTAAATTGTTTATTCAATTCCATTATTAATTACATGCACCTCACGATTGAATCCGTGTAAAATTATACTTTTTTTTGGTCCACTTTCAGTGATAGTACAAAATATTTGGATACGTTTTGTAAACATTAGTTTCGCTTTCTCCTCAAGACTGATCTTTACTAATCTCTAGACACGATCAAAATAAAATGTGTTTGTAGCGTAAAAGCAATGTGCTGCAACAATATTTAGGTATACGTTATGATGGAAAGCTTGCTAGCCTTTCGAATACAGACAACATGGTGACCTATTTTCTCTCAGCTGAGACTTACAATGGGAGCATTTACATTCGATTCACTCCGTTTCCTATCAGTCCAAGATCTTCATGACAATGATAACTTGACCTTACTAAATAATTATTATCGCTGATGTCGTGTGAAGATTTGTTTACAATATCAACGACGTATTAACTAAGGACACACGTCTCATTATTTCAATTTAAAAAAATCAGTACAGTTTATTCATTACACTAATAAATCAAGCCAAGTCCACATTGATCGGTCGAAATATCACATCTTTACGTATGACGAAATGATATACGTAGAATTTGTACAGCAAAACGTGTCGACTGTAAATCCCAGATGTTCATCTTCACCATAAATCTAATAAACTTTTAGGAAAGAGGCTATAACGTATGGCTAAAAATGACTGCACCACGACCAGCGTTATAGGAATGTATTGTTTGTATTCATGGCAATTTAGAAGTCTGACAAGGACATAGCTAAATTCTTAGTTAGAATACAGGGTGTGCCTAAAGTAGTACTATTAATAGCTTTACATATTTCAGTAAGCGTGCAAGGTCGACAACACGCGTTATTGCGAACATGTCATTGAGTGACTTAAGCACATTAGCCGTATGTAACATTGGAAGGAGAATGAATAAATCACGGTGTCCCAACATGAGCCACGTAACTTTAACTAACAGGATAAGCTACACCTTTTTTGTGGTCCTATCTCTCAGATATTAGTCATCACTCAACTTCGAAGGAAAAGAAAACCAATCACTTATGATTCATGATGTCAAAGTTCTTTGATTAGAATCAAACTGTAATCATCCATATGATTTCGTCTAAAAATAGATTGTATTCTAAAAGCAATGATAGACACGTGCCAATTTGATCGAAAACCCTTTAGATAAAGCTACCTGAGGGTTATTCGTTGACCGACTAACACAAAAACCTTTCTCGCTTCGAGATTAGACATTGTCTGCATAAATACAACATTCATTCAAGATTTCCATTGAACCCAATGGAGGTATTCACACATAGATTTCAAAAAGGGCACATTCTTACGAAACCTTTTTTCGCATACATATGTACGTAATTTTATATCATACTAATAATATATAGAATAGCTCTTTGTCTGTTAAGGCCCTTCTATAAAGATCTTCTAGCGATTAAATATATTTAAATATTTTCTCATTGCGATATCCATATGAATGCAATGTATACTATGAGAACACATGAGAACTTCATCAACGATATTATCATCCTACGATACTAATACAAACAACACGTCAAATTATAGTTATATCGCTTTGTGCCTACGTGGTAGAGATTGATATGTAACCTTCACAAATTGACAAATCGCAACGATCAGTAGCGGGCAAAGTAAATCGTTTGGTAATTGATTCCCCTAAACGCTTACAAACCAGTGTTAAGTTTCAGGATTCTAGGAGTCATAAACGTGTGTTAAGGCATGTTTACACTCACCGAGCCTGAGTTCACCGAAGTTACCGCAGCCGATTTTTTTGCCGACTCGGAAATTGGGCCCCACCATCAGGACGCCCGATGATGAAGTGACGGAATGCCTCGACGTATGCATCGCGCTGCTGCCGCCCACACCACGCCCACCCACCGCACCGGTTGCGCTGCAAAAGTGTACACACAGCTTTAGAAAATGAAAAGATACAACAGATTTGTTCAAAAAAGGGTGTGCTTTAAATTTCCAAATTTTAGTATCTAATAGTATATTATATATCTAGTAGTATATTTAGTAGATAGTATAATATGGCCTATCCGAATATCAACCTTAAAATTTGATTTTTTCTTTTTATACTACAGCTACAGTACGAATACACAGAAATGTCAATTAATAGCAAACAAAAGCATCAAACGGCTTGGTGAAAACTGTATTGACAATTGAAGTTCATCACGCGACTGTAAACACTAAAAGGTTATCCGAAACTAGACAAAATATTTCATGTTATTACATAGACCTATTTAAATTTCGCCATTTCAACGAAAAATTTCAATGTCTTCAGATATATTGGTCAAACAAGATACACAGGCCGAATATTTAACAATAAAAACAGACTGTCAATCACCTTGATTAGTTTGATTAACATGCACAGTAAATAATTTTCTGTATTACATTACGTTCATATCAACGCTGCAGAAAAACACAATGTAATAGCCTGAGTTGCCATAAGTATTTGAAATTTAGAAGAGTAGAAAATAAGTCGACCACATTGGTAATCCACCTTTATAAACAAACACAATGCACGGAAAGAGTCTTCACAAGCATCGGAGATCGTCTGGCGCACCCTGCGCTGGCAGCCTCGCAACATCCATTGCTGGCTGACTTATCTTTCCAAGAGGGATTCTAAGGAACTTTTCATTGATCAGAGCAAGGGAACAAATCTCTATATAAAGTTTTATTACAATAAAGATAATTTGAAACAATAGAGACTGCACAAACCTTTGTAAATTTAGTTCTGCAAGCCTACAAACAATGCAATAGGAAAATCAGATTTGCATATGTTATGGTTATGAAATAGGTAATGACAAGATGAAAAACATTGTCTTTTATTTGACGTACTCCGTATCATTGAAGTATGACAAAATATTGTCATTGTGGTGAGTAATCATGAGGAATAGGTCTTTGTGATGTTTGCAGACAATGGTCTTTAAACGAACACTCGGGATCAAACTTGTTTTTCTCTAAGAAATACAAGGATCTAGTTTGTTTAAAAGATTTGTTCGTGCGTACATCAAAAGCATTACACTTCCTCATCCGTTATTATGGAGAGTTCAAGGTTGTTAGGCCAACGCTACACGTTTAATAAACATTCTTGTAGGTATTTGGATTGCGATCCAGGATTCTGATATTATGCATTTAGTGCGGTGATTAGGAGGCACATGTTCAACAATAGAAGGTTACTAAAAAGAATTTCGGACTTCTGGAAATTTTCTAATCCAATAATACATCGTTACTACATCCTGATATCACTCAATGGATCGTGATCTTGCTGGGATATGAACGACGAGCGTTATCTGGTATAAATGACCATGAATATACCATGAATAAATCAAATGACCACCGCGCGGCCGCCATCAGTGACTAGGCAGTATGATATTCAATAGAGAAATACGTACGACGGTGTTAGTAAGTCAAACCGAGCTTATCGTGATAAATTGCTGGATGGGTGACCACTGTCTCATTTAAACCCGTGTCCCGGAGGACACGTCGAAGATCACATTAAGCAATCGGTCTGGCTGTCGTACAAATACCTTAGTCGATAAAGGCAGTCGGTAGCCTGAAAATCCGATAACTGTTGAACCCTCGGGATGTCGGATGTTCGTCGGTCCGGAAAGAAATGTTACTATGCTACTATAGTCAGCCACATCTTTGGATTCGAACCCTACTTCAACATAGCCGAGAAGAGGTTCCCTCCAAAAGCAATCACATCTGGAGGTTTTCATCGACATTTTGCATGAGTAGACCCACACCATCTTAACAGTTCGAAAATATTGGTAATTAAACATTTCAAAACAGTTTCGTTCATTGCACCCTTCTATCAGCTATACAATCTGCCCAACAGTATGGAGGTGATTTACGGTGATGTAGTCTTTGCGAAACCCTGTGTAGTCTAGTCATGTTGTAGGGAGTTGGAATCTATTGGCCCCCAGTTGGTAACAACTGTCTAAAACATTTAGTAAACGTGTCTGACATGTGAAATGGGTCCTTAGGATCTGGAATCTCTTTTAGAGGGTTTGTTCAGCCTTTTACATGGCATCAGCTTCTTAATAGATACATAACGACACCACTTAGTGGACGTGTGCTTTCCTATCCTTATTAAGTCCAGTCTGAATTGAAAGTTGGAATACTTTTTTCCAAAGTAGAAACTGATCTGGAACTAGATAAACCTAGCGCAGCAAAAGGTTAGCAAAAAATAAAGAATATAAAAAATCTAGCATCAATATCCAGCCATACAAATCTTAATAAGTAAATTGAACAACAAAAGAAGCTCACCAATTCTTAAGAGGTTTAAAAAATGTGCCTGAAAAGTTAAATACTTAATCTGAACTATAATCCTATTAGTTTTCACATGTAATAATTAGCTATTAGTAGTTTGTATGTAACTAATTTCAATCTCATAAGGAGAATACCAGATATATATTTTTTTATTTTAGAGATTTTCAACATGGCACTTGAACAGCCATTGCCATATTTACACTTCACTAAAAGCCAATTTATGGATATGTCTGTCATAATTTATGTTACTGTTTGATTTCATCATGCATGTATAGCACAACTAAATATCCTCCAAAATGTTGACCATACCAGCATGTCACCATTTAGTCTCTTTATTAACCCTATATTATATTTGTTAATACCTACTAGAAGTGATATTGTCAGGTATTACTCATTCTAGTGTTGCTACTATCTATGATAGTAATAATCTTGTGATAACTAAATAACCTGTATAATTGTTATTATCAATAGTATTATTGACGGAATGGAAGGAATAGTATGGATATGAAGGAATAGTAAATGTTGTGATGAATAAGCTGCAAAGTATCTGAAAATATATTTAAATATTGACTTTATAGAAATAAATGTTATTGAGTTCATAAATAATACCAAGACATGAATTTCAAGCTCATTAAAAACTTATTTTATGACCTCAACATTTTAAAAACACTATCCTGAATCAACTTTCAAAGCTTCCTGGTTATCAATTTTAACTTTAAGGAAATGACAATATTTGCTTCCTGAAAAGTAAAAAAAAAAAAAAACAATGCTGCATACTATTTATAAGATGGTTCATATCATGCTACATCATAATATACAACAGCTATAGTGAATCATACCAACCGTTATTGGCATTGAGTCTAAAAGTGAAAGTTACAATGCACTTCCAACCACCGAAAGCATGGAAGGAGACAATTATCTAGCTGTGCAAGCCACGACATGCAGACAGTTTTTATATAAAAATATGCATTTTTAATTTTTATCGTTTCTCATTTAAATTCTGCTAAGATGAGTTGAGCCATTTTTATAAAATTTTATTTCTTTACAACTATTTTTGCAGTTTTATAGGCTTGAAATGTTTCAAAACACTCAAACACAAATCAAGTATTTTATAGCCATTTAGATTATAATAAAATGTGAAATTCTACAATATAAAAATATCATACAAGAATGTTACAGATTTCTCTCATTATTTGGTATTCAAATGTCAATAGAAATGATTCATCAGTCACCAATATTGAAAATATTTTGATATGATTTTAATGGAGTTGATAATAATTCATTAAAGTAAACAATTGCTCTTGAATACTCACTATTTCCTATGCATTGTGGCATGTATTTAAATAAATACAATGACTGACACTTTGAATATTCATAATTAATATAAAAAAAATATTAGTCACCGCAAAACAGACAATTCACTTGTCAATTTTGATTGACATCCTACCAAAGCACTCTTGATTTCTATAGAAAATTGACTAAGTTGGTCAAGTCAGTAGTCAGTTATGAAATGTCACTACTCAGTCTTTACAATGAGAGCATGATAAATAAATGGTCTACGCTCCAAAAAGGAACAGTTTTTTTTTGTCAATCAGGCCTAAAATGAGGATTTACTGAATCAAATCAATTTAAGACAGTTAACAATGTATATAAATGGACACAGATTGTTGCTTTAATGAATGATAACTAATGTTTTTATTAAGACTGTATTATCAAATGTATTTAAGTATTGTGTAAGATACAAGATGTTTATGGTCCATGATTCATCAGTAATACTTGGCTATATGATAGATAATGTTCATTTACACCGAGTGACTTAATAAAGCTCAGTAAGCAAATTATTTCCTGACAAACAGGTTGTTATCCTTTGTAATATGTATTAATGCAAATTAATTTGTGTAAGATTTTGCCTATGGCTATAACTTCTGATTCTCTCTTAGTATATAATAACCTTGTTTAGTAATATATTTTTGTCATTGAACATGGCATGTTTGGAACATGCCATGTTCTTTAGAATCAGTACAAAAAAAGGACTAAATACCATATTATTTAATTCAAAAAAATAGGTTAGCTACTAACTAATGTTATTTCTTGTAATATCAATTTCTAGTGATTGGATCTTGATAATCAAGTATTTTAGATTAAGGCCAGACATTATTTATACCTATCAAATACCATTATGATTAGTGAAAACAAAAAAAAACATAATTCAAAGTATAATCTTGATTAAGTTGACTGTATCCAAAGATAACATTCTGCAATAGATGCCTCATACTAACTACTGTAATTTGTTGTATTATTCTATACTTGTACATTCTTGAATCCACTAAGGACCAACTATCAACTAAATTTAGGTTAAAGCATAGTGACAGCTAAATAAAATCTTTATATTATAAGCAGCAACAAGAATAATTATTCCAAGAGTGTGGTAACATAAAAAGGGTAAATAAATATAAATAAACTCTGTAGTTTAATTATTTTATAACCTTTAGGTATAGGGACAGAGTTTAATTATTTTATAACCTAAAGGTTATGTTACCTTTTTATGTTACCACACTCTTGGAATAATTGTTCTTGTATAATGTAATGTACATACCCAGAATTATCTGTATCCTATCTTAAATAGTAGAAACATAGGTACTTCATATAAAAGCCTCTACCTATATATAGCATAAACAAAACTAATTAACTTCAATATGCTTTCTTCAACATCATACTGAAACATAGAATCTAATTTTTTAACTTGTATCAATGACTGCAGAGTTCATTCTAAATTTGCTTTTAGAAACATGTGACTGAACTGCAAAAACTGTTTACATTCACATCCTCTGAGATCATTGACATGATGTTCATGATCAAGTTTTTACTGTTTAGATTACAAATAGAACTGAAATGGCTATACAGTATTTTCAATTACTTGTATAGATAGTGCTAATATTTTTATGATATGACTTGTATTTTATTTTATCAAGTGAATCATTATTTTATTGGTAAATCTTTTTGAAGAGATTACAAAATGGTTAGGTATACAAAATGTTGTACAGTACAAAGATTTGGTTGATATGACCACAATAGTATGGCATGAATAGTAACCAATAAAAAATATAACTGACAACGTTTCAAGATGTGGAAAAATGTTAAGATGAACATTTAGAATTTTCATTTTGATACACTACATTAATCAATCTATTAAATATACACTGAACTAATATCTGTGGTCCCAAATTTCATGACACATAGCTAATACTACATTTGTATTAAGATGGGTAAAATTTTAATGAAGTTGTACAATGTACTGCCGATGCCTAAACCATTACATGCATCATTTTGAATGTATGTTACCCACTGTATTCCATAGGGTCTGTTTTTGTTGGCTACAGTAATTTTTCCATCAAATACTTGTACTACAATGTGTCTATTCGACCTGTACAACAAGTGAAATCTTACAACTGAATCATTAGTGTTTTACATATTGAATTACTTCAATCTAGTGATTTTTGTGATCCAAGCATGATAATTAAGGTTTCAAAAGTATGAGTAATGAGATTGTGAAGTTACAAACAAGTGCAGCAAAGCCTTGACATGGCACTAGAACAACAGTGCACAGATGTTAATGTTGACCCCAAACAAATCAAAAGTGACATTTTTCTCCACAAAAATGATAGTAAATAAAGATTCTTACGTAGTAGATGTTCTTTTGTCGTCACTTTGTCGTTCTTTGTCCTTGCTATCACGCTTATTCATAATACAAGACTTGATGTGCAGGCGTTAAGCCCAGCACTCAGCTCACTCCCAGTTCCCAGCGTCTGTCGGGGCCGCAGCGCAGCCCATGTCACCACAGCCTCCACGACACCAGCCAGCGACGCATCGCCATAACACAATCCAACACAACAACACTTTTGTCACCTTTTTATATAATTGCTATTTTTTTCTTCACTTCGATACTATTACCACTGCACTATTATACAATTTATCTCAAAATCATTTTTGTTACACTGCAAACACAATTTGATCATGAACACGGAATGTTTCGGCGACACTTGACGACTCGTATCGGAAATCTAAAAATGATAACTGGTAATTCTCTAGTAGTGCTATTTGATTATTTTATCCGATTTTACTCGGAAAGGGAGCGAGAGTGAATAGAGGTCGCCGTACCAATGTTATGTTCATTGAAGAGTAACAACAAGCGATGTGGGTGTCCAACTTAGTCAAATTACCAAAATCGCCATGCAGTCAGCAATCTTCAAGTAATTAACGTTATACGTGTTGGGCTAATTAATATTTATCGATAAAAGAAATGAATGTATCGAAAAAATGTAACAATTGACAGTTCCTTGTGAGAAGTCAACCCCAATAATTGTCGGTCGGCACAAAACGTTTTGAAATAATTTATGACGAGAATTCTCAATACTAGAGTTCACTGGATCGTAAGAATCTTTACTGCAGAAAATAAAAGCACAATACTCGATTTTTAGTTAGCTTTCCGTGAGATTAGTCACAACGTCGCCGAAACATCAAATGGACATTTGTTCTGATAAAAAAGTTTAGGTTTTGTAATGGCCACCAATGTTACACTTTATACACTTCATAAATCGCGATATGAGAGTTGTATAACTAAAAGTTTCAATCTAAATTAATTTATAAATTACACGTTTACATAAATATATTACCAACTAACGATAAAATTTCTTATTTATAAAATATCTAACTCAAAGAATAGTCACTGATTCGCCATTCGGCGCATGCGCAAACTTGCAGCAGTTTGTGTTGTCAGAATAATAAATAATCTCATAATCAAACTTATATAAAGTCTGGATTTCTCATTTAGTAAAATTGCTTTGATTAGAAAAATTCGACTTATTAAATTATTTGTTACAAACTACAATTTTCTACACGATAATATTATTGGACGTTACAATTAGCTCTAACTCTAAATTAACAAAGGTATAGAGAAGGTTTTTCAGAATGACAACATTAATTTAAAAAAAAGTGATTGCGTTCATAGAGGAATATTTTTATTAATTTGAGTATGTAGATATTGCGTCCTTGAATGTATTTGAAAATAGTAATTGAAAAATTACGTATTTAAATATTTTTAGTCCTTTGAGTCAATTTTGTAGCTTCTCATTACACTGTGGTGAAGTAACCTTTTCTCATTGGTCACAATTTCTGAACATATGACGCATTTTGATTGGGTTCATAATTTGACGTATGAAACATGTGATCATAGCGCCAGATTTGAATTATTTTGAACGTGTACAGGGTACTTTCCTTTCTTGCATCGCAATTTACTTTCGGAAAATACTCACTAGTTTTCATCGATGGTGTTTTCTAGCCAATAGCGATCAATTCGCTTTAACAACCACAGGTAGTTTCTTTCCAACCTAATATAATGTAAACAGCACCACGCGTTGATCTCATATCCACATTCTACGGAGCGTTAGGCAGATGTAGGCGTATAATATTACCGATGCTGTTATTAAATCCAATGTTAAGTCCTATGCTACTAGTTAAGAATGACGTTGATCGACATTTGGCATTATTGAGTGGTTGGTACCTACTCTGTAAGTTGTAACCCTATCATTTTCAGAAAACCATATAAGTACCTTGTACTTTGTCCCTTGGGTTGGGTTTAACCTAGTACGCCATATTTCACAACTAAAAGACCAATCAGATGTTTGTTCGTCAAATTACCTACTAGCGATAAATATTATAGCATCGCATAACTAGCAACAATATATGCGAAAAGCTTTGATTGAAGGTTATAAATAGTTGAAGGTCTCTCGACCTTTATATTATTAATCGTAAAAAAGAAGAACAACGTTCTGTTGGTTTCAGTTTGTTTTGCGGTTAGGAAAAAACAAATCTGGGTGCTCCGACCATGAGGTATTGCACGACAAACAGCTTTCCAAAAATCCCCACCTTAGGTGCATCTGTACCACGCTGTCGGTCACGGTGACGGTCGTCTTTGTTGGGAGAAGGCTACTGTTACTCACCCTCTTAGTAAACTTTAATTCAGGCTGGTATTATACTATCGGTGCTTCGAGAGAGACCCAAGAACCTGCTGTGAACTTCGTTATCTTTGTTCTTATGATGCTGGCCACAACTTGCGGTCACACTTGTGGCCACAAGTGTCACTCCTATCTTTGTATGCTTTAAAACTTATTTCAAATAGACCATGTACCTCATTGTGATTGTTCAAAGTTGCTACATACAAAGGTGTGCAGATATGCCTTATATAATATATTATATATATATAATTTTAATGGTAACGTCAGTAACAGAATTCTTTACACAATAAAATTATTTGATATCAAGGCCTTAATAAACAAGTGTACTTGTCAATTGTCTATATTCTAATGGTCCAATATTATAATACATATATATATATATAACGTCATTGTGGATCTTTAGCGCAGTTTGAAAATCGTTGTGTACTTGTGTACCTGATAAAGTGCTGCATTCGGTGCGGTTGAGCATTAAACATTCATCAAATCATCACCACAGAGTACGTTATAATATACTGAAATAGAGACCAATCTTCGGCCGTAAAATGGGTAACTACTTACGAGTCGCCCCCAACGCCATCTGTTATCACTAGTTAGAATCTTTATTCATCCTATCTATAACCATAGCTATACCTGTTTAGATACACCATACGCGTACGTATGCATATAATTATATAGTTACTAGGTACCATAATTGAATGTTTTATAAGGATTTATAAATGAAACATTTTATTAATCAATACAAGTTTATTTGTGTCTTTTATAGCACTTATTTAATTTCTTAGCCTTTATTTGTAGACTATCGTCATCATCATCAACCTGTCTTCTCCCAGCTAATATTTTATTAATATTTTTACAATAATTAAATATTATACAACGAATGACAATTCGAATCAAATAGTCTATTAGCTTCTCTTTATGTATTTTACATTTTATAAATTGAAAATCAACAAATATAATTATTGCTGTTTTGATTATTTCTTTTAAATTACATTTTTCGATGTTATCTTTCATAATTTCATTTATTATATCTTGCATATTTGAAATTAATTGGACTAATTCTTTGCTGGGAGTGCAAAGCCATCGTCGACCTGCGTATTCTCTATATTTAATATATTCTATTTCATTTTGTGATGATAAATCATTAGTGCAATCAATGCAAGCTTTAAAAATTTGGGATTTCGTTTTTTTTAAGAAATATCCGCTCATATATTGTATTGGAGCAATAATACGGGGATCCCTTTCTTTTACCTCTAGTGGGGTAAAATTAAAATCGAATATTGTGGCAAAATCGAATGAGGAGCAGGTCGACGTTGCTTTCGCATTTTCGTTGATGATGAGTGAGTGCAATGCATCACAAAAGTCTCCTTCGCAGTTACCGCGGGTGTGGACACTACTTAAATTATTTATTAACAGTGTGGCGAAAGCAGACTCAAACTGATCACAGGTGGGGTTAGTGTTGCGACACCCTTGGCTTCTCACTGCGCCAAAGAAATTTTCCAAGGGGTCCTGATTAAGGTGCCGCAACCATACTGACGACACGTTAAAATCGTCTTTTAACTTTTTTAACAAAATTTGTATGCCATTCAGTGTCCACACCCAATTGGTTACAGAGGGAACAGTTTCTTTTTTACCAGCTACAGTAATAAATTTCATCGAATTAAATATTTTTATGCCCTCCATCCACGTTTTATAGTGGACAGAGTTTGGCGTTGCTGGGCCAAGTAGGGGTTTGGCGTTTTTATTTTTCATTTGGCTTCCATTCACCGAGTCAAATATTTTATCCATAAAAAGCAGCAGGTCCGCAGTTTCCTTGCACTCTGTAGGAAGGATGTTCTTATCTGAAAAAAACATAAAAAACATTAAATAACAGTACTCATTAAATGAATCCCAGCAAACTTATTACTCAGGATGGGTTTTGTTGTATTTGATATTTTAAGTGATTATCAAGCCCAGTATAAAACATAAAGAACAAATTTTGGGGTAATAATAACTCTCAACAGTATACAGTGCAATATAGCAAAGTTCATGTGTCATAATGTGGTCATAATCAATATAGAAATGATAATTATCCTTTTCCCCCACTTAAACATAACCATGGGCAATGGCATTCAGGAATGTTATATTATTTGATTTAAAGGCATATTGTATCTATAGTACACCCTCTTTTTATATAAATATGCATATAAAAAAATTATTACATTCATTTTATAAATACATTTTACAGTGTTTAACAACATTACTTATGATTGTTTTCTCTATTCAATCATCTAAGGTGATTGAGTATAGTAGGAAAATACGAATTACTGTTAATATAAGTCCACTTTGCTAATTCAAATGTATAATTTTAGATAATATAAGCCCGAAAGTCTGAAAACTAGATTTACCAAGGGGTAAGGTAATACCCAGTAACTGGATTGTGTAGGTCAGATAGGCAGTCACTTCATGTAAAATACTGGTGTTCAGCTGCATCCGGTTTTACTGGAAGCCAACCCTAACATAGTTTGGAAAAGGCTAGGCAGATGATGATAATCATAATATAAAATAAACACATTACCTGCTAGATATCCCATGTTAGATGCCACTGTACAGCTAAATATTTGTGAGGCGAATTTTACTTTCATTTTGTTGAGTTTTTCAGGGTTGACGTGATTTTCCGTTAATTTTGGGATTAATCTAATGCCCTTGTAACCTGGGTTTTCATCATAAAGTAATTTTAAATGAGACCATTTTGCGGTTCTTGTAACACCTTCTATGGTGTATTCTAAATTTTTATTTAGGAGGTTATTTCTAATTCCTTTGAGAAGGTGTGGAGGGTCATAGAGAGGTATTATTTCTTGGCTATTTATTACAATAATATTATTTTTCGGTTCCTCTCCTTTTCTCAAATAGAGTCCTCTAGTCTCATTAACCAACAGTTTGAGAGCCTGTCTATTGTTGGTTCCCTGGTCACATACTGAAGCAACCACTATCAACCCTGCTTCTTGCAAGCCTGTTATAACTTCTTTAATTTGTTTCGCCAGCTCAGGTCCCTTGGTTGCACTTGATGCAAATGTGTAGGAAACTGCCTGTTTATAATTATAAATTAAACCACGCACCATAAAAACTTGGGCATGATCAGCAAAGTCACCCTTTCTTTCTTGCCCATTGTCGACAAGACCTGTTATTTTATCTTTTCTCTCCTGGTATGTGATATTAGTTTTCAGTGAGACTTCGTCAAACAGTAGTACACACAACTTTTCTTCTATTTTCATAAGGTCAGCTTTGGTTTTCAGTTGAGAGAAAATGTTTTTGTTAATCCCAGGCTTAAGATTACTCATTTGGATTAATTTAATGAGTGTTTGCTGAGCAGGCAAAATAAAAATCTTCCTAAGAAATCTATATCCTTTGGGACTTTGCTTGAATACTGATAAAGCAGCAATTTTTTCCTGTAAAGTAAAACGTCGTCCTTTTTCCTTTTTTCGGTCTTCCCGCCATTGCATTTGCATTAATAATTTAGCAGTAGTTGTGCAATTTTCGAGAGTATCTAAGACTGCAGGACTAGATACCAATTTTTTTACTGTTTTTAAGTTAGCTGCCTGTTTTTTTGCTTTATTTTTTATTTTGCTGATTTTTATTCTTGCAGCCATAAGTTTTTGGTGCAATTCTTTTTCCACATTTGTAAGGAATACTTTTTTGTTAATTGTCTTGACTACTTTCTTCTTTCCTGGAAAATAGAAACTTGTTAATTATTTCACCTCTTTTTGATAACATTCTTTAATAGTAAATTCAGAAAAAGTCAACTGTGACTTACTATTAAGAATCAAACTACTTAAAAGATCCAAAACAAAATAAACTTTTTATTTATGTAGTGGAAGGAAAACTAACAGTTACAAATTGGATAGGTTGCAAATTTTGCCAATTACAGATTTTCACAGATAAACTTACCAAGACTTTGTTTATTATTTTTCTTGGGAATTGGAGGATGTACAAATGGCATGATAATAGGCTCATCAACTGGAGTGGCTGGATCTGAAATATGAGTTCATTTCATTTTAACATTCAAGCTAACAATATTTTAATACACAATACTATAATATTTATTTTTAATAAACAATATTTTAATCATATAGTACCTATAGTGTAAGGCTAACAAGTGAACAGTATTTTAACAGTTTAAAATAATTGTTGCGAAACAAACAAACAAAGGAATTTTATTATTTATAAAAGAATATTATTATTATGATGTTTTCTATGCTAAAAGTTGTTAAGGTCTTTGTATTTTATTACACTTATTCAGGTTTCTTAAAAGATCAAATCTCATACAGTAGAACCACATAATGCAGTGAAATAATAAATCAGCAAAAATCTAAATAAAGCTTAAATTAGAAATAAAAAAGGCTTACCAATATTTTCTTTTTGTATTACATCCTTTCCAACATTCATTGATGTATGTGGTGGCAGATATTCAATATTTGAAGTGGGATCTGGAAGAAAAATACATCATGATTAATTTCATGTTAAAATTTTAAATGTATGTTTTTTACAAATTTTAGCAAATTAAAGAGTATAAGTAGGTACCTGATGATGTTGATGGCAACTCCAGAATTTGTTGTAATGACTTTCTTTTAACAGATGTAAATCTCTTGAGTGACAATGGTGCTGAAATAATAATAATAATAATATTTATTTACATTTCCAGTACAAAATGAAAGAAAGAACACTTATCTCAATAATGCTACAAATTACTACAGTATCAACCTAAATAAAAAAGGAATACCTACAGCACAGTGGAGTATATTCCTTTATGTACATGATAATTTATACAAACCTGGCATATTTAATGTTGGAATGGCAATGTTGCTGATTTTGTTGTTACGACATAGATATTTATCTTCAAAGTGTGAGTGACACACGACGGTACTTAAATATGCGCTGATTTTCCAAGCCCAAGATATCACTTCCGATTGCATAAAGCCATGTGTTGAAACGTTCTCTATCTTTCTCAGGGTGTGGGAATCCATGGAGCACTCGACACATACCTAAAACCAATAATGAAGTCCTAAAAATTGGAAAATAACTAAGTCTAGTTTACAAACACTAATTTAGGTTTTACTGTCAAGATATATATATTATTATCCTCTTTGAACAATAGTTAGGCTAACAGCTTTGCTACAATGTACTTTGGGCTGATGGGTGCAAATGATAAAGTATCAGTATGACTTGACCAAAAATAACAATCTGACAGTTTTTTGCCCCCATTGACCAAGTTCAGCTGCAGTGGTTTGTATCATAAATAATCCATACTTTAATATTATAAAGGGGAAAGTAACTCTGTCTGTCTGTTAAGTCTTCACTTTAAAACCACTTAACCGATTTTGATGAAATTTGGTACAGAGATAGATTAGACCTAGGAGAAGGAAATAGGGTACTTTTTTTACTTTGAATATTCCAACATTCATGCGGGCGAAGTCGCTTGCTAGTACACTATAATTTACATGAGTTCCCTTTAGAGTGTTGAATTCATAGACTACAAAAGCAATGAATCACCAAGTACTTTTTAAAATTATTATACGGAAACTAGCTTTTGCCCGTGACTTCGTTTATGATAAATGTATGTATGTATAAATGTATTCACAAAACTTTTTTAAAATTTCCCTAAAAAGTCCCTGATTTCTGAGCTAGGTAATACCTTTGTTACAGAAGTCAGTGCCCTCTCCCAATTTTACTTTAACCTTTTTTGGGATTCAAGCTTAGACTGTACCAAATTTCACAACAAACTCAATTTCGCATTTAGAATAATATTTGAATGGAGTACCTATATAGATTGACTAACAGATTACTATATGTAAGGTTGACTGGCAGTTAATGCATGGCATGCTTTGTGCAATAATAAGCAGTTTGTACTTTCAACAAGCAAGTAAAACTAACTCTGACTTACCTCCACTCTCCTTGCACCCTGGAACACAGCAGTGCTTGTCAGAAGACATAGTGCAATGTGCAATAAAACAGATGCACTAAAGGAGTTCTATCTCAAACACAACACTATATTAGAGTCCTGTCTCAGTTTTGGTATAAAAACACACAAAATTCTTTCTGATCACAATTATGGATTAGCCGGAGGAACTTTAGCTCAACTCAACGACAAATGCACAACGAAAAACATAAAGATTACAAAAATATCGCATGAAACCGGCGCAAGCGTCAGTCATCAGCAGACATTTGCATTCGGGGCTACCAGTTTATTGATAAATAGACCACCAATGCAAATCTACTATCACTTCATTCTACCGGAATAAAATTATGATAGATATTTGTTAAACATTTTTAAATTATTTTTTTATTTCCTAAATTCAATAAAATGTCTTACTAACAGATTTGTACGAATAAAATTTTTAAAATTGATGAATAATTATTATTACAAATTATAAGAAAACCACTATTTTAGTAGCAATCAGACACAAAATAATTAATGTTCGGTTTTGTTTAGTGCCATCTCTTGGAATTATAATGAACATTAGTGCAGAGCTGCCATCTATTATCAATAGTTAGAAAATATCCACGCTATAATCCGACAAAATAAAAAAAACATCATTCAACTTGTTCGCTGAAAGACTATCATGTACTTCGTAATTTAGTATTATTGTAACCACTGACTTCCACGGTTTTTTGTATTAAGATTGAACCGCCTGATCATCACACATGGTCGATTCCACTGTTGTGTGCCAGTCTGTATCTATTCGCATCATGTGCTCTTGCGCCGTTCAACCGGTCGTTCATTTCACATTTCGCGTATCAACGCCGTCGGGTTTTACCGTTTGTATAGCCAGACACTTCTCCAGTTTGCGAGCGTGCGCGTTACTCTCGCGACGTGTTTTATTACGTATTTTTATTATTGTCATATCAAACTGGCAGTCCTTGGGTGTTGACAGCTCAGTTATCAACAGTAGGTAAGTTGTATTTTTCATATGTTTACATAGACTCTCGCACTGTGGTTCTTAAGTTTAGATCCAATCGATTTCATAAATAAACAATGCGATACAAGGCATGTTGTCTGTGCTTGGAATCTTCGATTGAGTTTAGAAGACTTTTTATACAATCACTACTCTGCGTAATGATATTTACAATCTGGTGCTCATATTATTTTAATTATAATTTAAACAGATAATTTTTTTTTGGTTGAATATATCTTTTTGTAGATAAGGCTATCGTTAAATTAATAATTATGAACTTCGTTTTAAATATAGGTAATTCTCTGCAATCACATGAAACATTATTGAATTCATATCCATTTATAAATAAATTCAAGACATAGACGGTTAGCCATTAGCTACCTGCCTTCGGTTAGGTTTATCACTATAAATAAAATCAGTGACTCATAGGTATTATGTGAAACTTCCTGAAACGGGCAATGTATTTATCTTTGTCCAAGTCATTTTTTTATTATTTAAGTGTTTACTTAATTACGTATCTACCTAATAAACAAGGAAACGGTTCAGTCACGTCCGTCAAAACTTGATAATATCTCATAGGAATTAAAGATGAAGGTCGCTATATGCATTTTCTTTATTTTACAACTAGGTTACTTCCAACTCTTCGTAAATGGAGGAAAAAATATATTGATACTTTGCAATCTACAAACCTTAATAAGATCGGAAATTAATGATGGAAATCTGAGATGGAAATGTTATAATGATAGACGTTTTTTAGAGGACGGTTATACCTGTTTATAGTTTTGTACCCCTAGAACACAAGGTAAGGTAAGAGTAGGTATCACAGTATGTACCTACCTATGTCAAAATTATTTTTGATAGGAATTCTGGCCTTAATTGTTATGCTTACCTGGTATACTTCCTACCTATTATAAATATGACTTCGTGAAGAGCCTATTCATCCTTCAAACGGCTGCCAAAATCCAAGGGGGAAGGCCAGTGTGTCTGGATTTTCCCCCCACTAAACTCCCCTCGTGGGCCGTCTTCAGCACATGCGCAAAGGAAAATTATTAATCCACACCGATGTTCCACTTCTCAAAGTAAATCAGAGCTCGGACAGGATTTGAACTGGAAGCTGGGCTACCACGACTGGGGCAAAGAGCACCAGGTTATATAATGGTTATGTTTTTAGGTGTTTAGAAGGGTGCTACTCTTAGTAATTACTGTAATTGTTAATTATTAAATTGGCAATTAGGTATGATTACTAGACTTATGAAAGACGTTCCAATCTTAGTGACTCAGACTCTGACAAAGTTGTGATATCATTAGGTAAGCCATACAGCAAGTCATTCTGCTACCGATTAAAAACTTAACGATACATTGAGAAGCTATTTTAATCGTTTAAAAAAATAATCTTGCGATATTATCAGTTATCATATAATATTAAATTAATTATGATCGTTCTATTTTCCTCTCTTTAACCTATTTTCTATTTAGGTAAGAGTGGCAGTTCCAAAGGAACTTAGGTACTTATAGGATAGGACAATTTACACAAAGATGAGTTTCACTAATTCACTAACATGGCATTTAGCCGTGTTGAGATTAGACCGTGTTTTATTTTTTGACGATTGGGATTGGAGTAGGTGCCTATATAAATCATGTTATTACGAAACATGGCTCACAGTTTATTACTTTATATGACGTGAATAATCGTGTTTCCATTTATACCTGGGAAAATGTGGATCGTAAACACCAGACAGATGATTGTTTTATAAATATCGTTAAAACGAGTTGGCGCGGGCGCAGGTTCTCACACCTAGACATCTCACAAACTCACGATTAAGTAGGTAACTCATCCAATTTTATGTGTGTGCAGAACCACTTTTATCCTCTGTGGTGAAAAATAAATCAACGGAAAATTCATCACAATCAAATCAATGGAAATTTGAAATAAATATAATTTTTAATTGATAAGTTTGTATGTGTTTGTAGTAGCGGTCAATGAAAGATTCTTTTATTCAGATGTTTGTTGTTCTTAACATGTTACTTATTGTTATATAGAATAGAATAGACTCTATAATGTACACTGATAAATTTTGGATACAACTTATGTGCTAAAAAATATGTACAAACGGCGGACTAATCGCAGTCGGCGATATATACCAGACAATCTTAGGATGAACAAGAATAATATATAAGAATGGTATAAATAATATAGGTGAAGAATGGTATATTCATCATCAGCCAGAAAACGTCCAATGCTAAACGAAGGCCTCCCCCTTAAACCACCACATTAAACGACAAATTACCACACATCATTATTACCTGGATGCATTTAGGGTGATAATCTTTTTCTCTTATCGCCAAATTAGTACGTCATACCTACGCAGCTACGCGTTGAAGTAGTATTACAAAATACACACACACAGTCTTTAAATATACATATGATCACAGTATCCTCTCTCTTATTTCGTTGTGCCCGACAGGGTCCATAATGATTTCATATATAATTTTACCACCATAGTTTACATTAATATATTGTGGTTTTATGATATATCCAGAGCTTCTTTGCACTTTAATTATCTGACTATCTGGTCAGCCAAAACCGTTGCGGTACGCTATTATATAGCTCGATGTTTTATCAAAGTCCACGAGTACAAGACGAGTGACGGTAGTCTTCGCTGCAGCTGAACTGGCGCTTGTTTACATTGAAGGACTTTTGCAATTTGCGCTCCAGGTTGGCTTTGTGCCAACCATCATCGTAAGCTTCCCTGTAAAGAAGGTACAGTTGTACATTAATTATAAGTTAATTAGCAACCCGCATCGGCTTCGCACGGGTAGCAGAGCATATACGCCTTCACTTTTTTCTGTAGTAGTGTCGTTTCAGCCTGTTATCTCGACTTTTATTCGGCGCACGCCAATAAAGCTTCCAGTCGGCATGATTTTTACTGACATCTTCAACTATCATTTTCATATGTCAGCCAATTAACAGAAAACCTTAAAAAATTATACACTTAAACCTTCCTCATGAATAGCTTTGTCTATTGGTGAAAACCGCATGAAAATCCGTTCAGTAGTTTTTGAGTTTATCGAGAACAGACAGACAGACGCGGGGCTTTGTTTTATAATATGTAATGATATGATGAACATCGTTCAATTAAACCCGGCACACATGCATACAAGACCTTCCTAGACTTAATGACGTAGTTTAGTCCCATGTTTGTTCAGTTCTCAGACTGGTACTTGAACATCTTAAACTAGGTACCTATCTACTAAACCACATATTTACTAAATGGCAAAATGTGCATACATAAATCTTATTGTTGATTTTAAGTATGTAACCATCAAGATTAGTTTTTCTTAGATGCTTTGTGCCAGAATAAACTACTTATGTTTTATAGTGTTTAGTGTTACGAGTATGTGATATGTACTTAAAAAAAAATTGGAGTGTGTTTATTGTTTTACCCTTTTATTACTTATGTTATTTTGAACTGTGCATTGTATTGGTTTAAGTTGTAATGTTGTACGTTTAAATTTGAAGAAATAGTGTTTCAAAGTGCATACCATACTTACATAAAATATTGCATGCATGCATAATCCGGAGTGTTTAGTAGTAGACGGGTAGATACTAAGTAGGTACTCTAGGTAGTATGAGTTTATGAATTGTAGTGGAAACTTCGATTTCAGCCCGTGTAATTAATTAGTTAGTAACATTGTGTATACATTACCTAAGCTACGATTCGAATACTGGAATTAATTGGTTCCAGTTAATACTGCAATTGGTTCTAGCACTTCTAGCTAATGCTGTAACTTCTAAGAATTAATTAATTAAGTAGGTATAATAGAAGTATTGCGAATACAACCTTCATTGATACGAGGCTATAGAGTACCTATTGATTCTGACAAGTGTCACATGGACACAAAATTTTTGGAATAAACCTATTTCTGTAGATATCGTTAACAGTTAATAGAAGTAAGCATAAGTATAGGTATATTGATTTTGTATACTTACGTCCAATTTTTGAACATCGATATACGGGACCAATAACGAAAATACTTATTCTCGACATAGGTACCGAGTTAATATGGTATAAGGTATTATTTTATTTACCAGAAAACTGGCAATATTTTTGCAATTTACTGTAGATAGGTAGGTACCTTGGCCCCGTGGCCTCGTCATAATAACATTGACCCATCTCAGCGCATTGACTGCTCCAATTTAGCTAAGCCCCTGTTCATTGTAAATCATCCATACAATTGCAGTATCTCTGTAGTAGTAAAGTGACTAAACTTACGGAACCGAGCATCTTTTTATTATTGACCTTGTTCTCCAAGCATAAAGTAAACTAAAGGTATCTTACTATCTACGGTCGAATCAGCTGGAAATTCGATCTGTTCGATCTTACCCCATTGCTGATCTTACCCCAACGCACCATACCTATATGTGTGTGTGTGTACCTATTATGTAGATCTCTGTTGCCTTACCTCCCATTTCAATTGGTCGTAAGTTTTCAATTTTATTACTTTTAAATACTAAGCATCATCACGAGCCAAATCGTATTTGAACACGGCACACATCGATATCTCATTTGCATATTGTAGTAGGTATTAGGCGTGGGTGAAGCCAGGACGTGGAAGTACTTAATACAGATAGGACCAAAGCTAACGCCTCTCTTTACCAAACATTTCGACTGTGCATTATCGACGGCTTTAGTTGTTACTTAACTTGAAGTAGTCACTCCATCTATACTAATATTATAAAGAGAAAATTTGTTTGTATGTAGGGGGTAATCTCCGGATCTAATGATCCAATTCTAAAAATGTTTTAACTGATAGATAGCTACATTATCCCCGAGTGCTATAAGCTAAAAATTAATATATAATATGTGGGTCATGCGGACAAAGTCGCGGGCAAAAGCTAGTTAATTATAATAAAAGACAAAAGTAGCACCCACCAAGGCATCTTGATTGACCGTCGAATCCTTGCTGGCAGTAAACACTTTAATATATCATAATTATCTATAAATTTTCTTGTTACTGTGGGCCCTATTTCTAAACTGTTATATGAAATATCCATATTAGTCTACTTATACATATAAGTATTATTGTTATATAACGATCGTTATCCTTACATGCTATTGGACTCATGGTCTACGAAGAGTATGATGAACTACAGGTAAAATTGTACAGTTCATATGAGCAGTAATCATTATTGTACCAACAAAAGCAGGAAATGTGACGTAATAGTATGATAGTAATACCACAGTGTAACGATTGCTCCAGTTAAGCCCATAGATATACTGTAGTACTACAGAATATTTGCTACACTGTGCTAACGTGGGATGTTATGACGAGGAATGACCGAAAATCGTATTGATAAAGCATTGACGTCATCGCCTCGTCACTTTTTAAATGTATGGAAGCCATTAAGTTGCATCTCTAGTTATACGATGGACGTCACCCAGTGACGACGGGTCGTTGATAACAATCCTCTTTATAAAGATTTGAAAACAGAACGTTTACAAAACTCTTTCGTTATTTCAGGTGACTCATTATGGATAACAACATCCCTCAAGATGTCCAAAAGCAAGTGGAGCAACTTCGAGATTGGATAAATAGGCAGCCTCAGTTGCCCAAAGATATAGGTAAGCATTGTAAAATTATTACATTTCTTTTAATCGCACTAAGATGAATTATAGGAAGACAACACAATACTTTATGTTTGTGCCCACATAAGTGACGCTGATCCACAAAGGAACGCTAGCAAAATTCGGTTTGAAATTTACAGACCGTCGACAGCCTAATTTTTCTGGTAATTCTATTCTTCGGCTATCGAACATTGTCATCTTAACCAACTTCTTCAAAGGAAACACATCTTCAAAGGAACATCGCGTTTTAGCAACAGTGGCTAGTTTGGTACTACGTAACTAACTCTAACAAAATTATGATACTTTGATCTTTTAAACGTCGTTTTTTTTTTGTATACATCATCCATGGCTACCTGCTTCTTTAAACATATGAAGCAAATAGCAATATAAATATCGCGACCATACGCGTCACGATGAAGCTGGAATAAGGCTTGGATAACTTATTATTAGATAGATATTTATAGCCAGTAGCCTCTCCCACTAAGTTGTGCTGAAACTTAACCCCAAGTCAAGTTATTTACAGAAGCTTAAAAATAGTATAATTACAATTTTGCGTGTAGATATTGCTTATTCGTTCACAGAAATCTTGTATAACAACTTTTCATAGAAAGGTTTACCTAAATATAAAGAGGTAAGTATTGTAGAAAATAAAACAGAGTTATAAAGAAGCTATAGATAGTAATTTCTGTGAATTATTATTTATGTAAATAATTATTAGTATTTCTGAATAGAAAGTTCTATTAAAATACGAACTCAATGCTCAAATCTTTACGTCGTCCAGCTTTACGTTAGCTACGTACAGGGCCCGATCTAAGGGTGGGCGAGCCGGGCAATTGCCCAGAGCGGCAAAAATAAAGGGCGGCAAAATTGAGGGCGCTGGACGGTTGCACGATTGCTTTACTGTTGCAAATACCTAATTAGGAGTGCACACAAAGTTACAGCATTCTACAGTAGTAATAATATAAAATAAATATTCCATTTTTTTTCGTAATTGTTCATATAGTATTGTACAAATGTTGGACAAGTTTCATACATAGTTAGTTACAAGTGATTTCGCCACTATGATGGGAAATTTAAATTATAAAGTATTTTATTATAAACCGCCTTCATATAACAGTTTGTTCAGAATCTTTTAAACTTCTGAACTGATTTTGATAAAAAAAATTCACTGTTCCCTAAGTTGAAAGATACATAAGTGGTTTTTTTTTTTTTTATTTAATTCCACTCAGTATTTTATAAGATATTCTTAGACAACCATTCTCGTGCATACATGTATACTCACATACATTTACTCATGAAATTCGGTGTATTCGTTCAGAAGTCCTAGTAGACAAACTTAAGTGAATATTATACAATTTCCAACAAATTCCAACAATATTACATACATACGTCGGTCGGTTAGAAATTGCAACATCCTATCTCTGGAATAACATGCTCATGACTTAAAAAGTGTCATTGTAAAGGGCGGCAAATATTGTTTTGCCCGAAGCGGCTAAATTTCTAGATCAGGCCCTGGCTACGTATATATAAATAAAAGTGATATTTTATGTATATAAACACGTGTAAAAATTAGTTAACTAGCTTATTTTTGTACAAAAGAACCTATTAATAACCTTGTAAAACGTGAATTAATAATTAAACTTCCACCTTGAATGACGTCAAGATCAAGTTAAACAACTATTTGTGATATTGAAACGCAACCCGGTTTCATGTCGAGGCATGTTAAATAATTAAATAACAACGAACCTACTATGTTACGATAAGTCATTATTATTATTGTAAGCTAAACTTCATACTAGTTAATATAAATAAGAGGAAAATAAGGAGGTTTTCAAGTCGACACGTATAATTACCACGCATTTTTTTTCCTAGAGTAGTCCTATTTTGATGTTTTTTATTTGATAGGGTATAGTATAACTCGAAGTTGGTCCTATTTAAGTTAAGGGTAAAAAACCTTTTTAGCAAAAAATAAAACCGCCGAATAATGAAACTGAAAAACGAAAAATAAAATTAACCTTTTCAGTCTTTTCAGTCGTAAGTAACTAATTTTGAGTCGGCGCCAAATAAACAATTAACGAAGATCATTAAATAACGTTAAAAACAAAATCAAAATGAAACATGCTTGTTTTTTGCATTGCGCCGCACAGTGTTCATAGTTTATGCATGGCATGGCATGGCATTATGGCATTTGTTTATCTTTTTCTCCCATCATAAATATATCGAACAACAACAACTTGTTCCATGGACATTTCCATTCATCCAGCACAACTATCAGCCTTTTTAACATTCTCATAGTCCAAGAGCAAAGCAGTTAACTTAGCTTTCAGTTTACAGTAAATATTATTGTCCTTGTTGATGTACATATGCCCAACATTTGAAATCGCTGCCTTCGTCGTCGAGTCTGTACCGTCTGTACCCCTAGTGTAAGTTTCTTTTGACAAATTAGATTTACGACATCGAACGCGTTCGGCGCTCCGATTGGTCCATTTCGTGCTCTCCACCAATTACTACTACAACAACTATTGAGTAGAAATATTCAATATAAAGCGGATGCATTTTTTTTAGGGTAAAAAAAATACTGTGCGCTGTCTGAAAATTAGTTACCTGCTTACATTCGTTTTATATTTTGAGTTCAAAAAGGTTTATTTTAATTTTCGGTTTTCAGTTTCTGAACTGTTTTCGTCAATTAACCAGTGTTGATGTCTGATATTACTATGGCTAGACTGCTATCCATCTGCAGGATAGGCGTAGTAGGTACGTAAAAAGAACATAAGCGGCCCACTACATGTAGTATCACACTAGCACACTAGCACTAGATGTAGTGTCCGAAAAACATGGCGTCCTAAAATTTTCTTACGTCACCCAGTAGACCATAGTCACAATTCATAAGTTTTTGCTCGAGGTTTAAGAGTATCGTTTAGCTGCCGGCTTCTGACAAAATTGCCTGAAATACGCGCAAAATAGGCGTTAACTTTTCTTACATCAAAATCTTATCGAATTAATTTGATTTTTGATCGTTTTGTCAGATTATAAACAAGGTCGACACGTTTTGGTTTTATTTTTACAAAATTTTCATTAATTTAATAATTATCACGAGATAAGTATAAGGAAGTTTTTTAGTTAAAAAACGCATTTTTAGGGTTAATTATTTCTCAATCTCTATACAATATAGGTAAAAACAAAAACGTGGCGACCTAGTTTTTACTTGTGTCTATAACATATTAAAAAAAAAACAAAATATATAAAAATCAGCAAAATCAGCTCATGTTAAGTGGGGTAAAATCGTTAACGCATTTGTATGCAAATTTTTAGCTAAACTATAGTATTAAGAAAAATAAACAAATAATTATCAGTAAAAAAATTGTAACATCGAAGTCCTTGTTATTGATACGTCCATGTAACAAATAATAATTGCCACCCGATAGGCCATTGAGTGAGTATCGTTGCGTACAATGAATGGAGCACCATTGCTACGTGCCTCCAAAGTACACCAACTCTTTCATAATAGATATGCATTTATTTATTCGACTTTCAACTCAAAATACTTTAGGATAAGGTGCATAATCTAGGATTTGCACTTGACGTTCAATTGTTTCGAAGTAGACCGTCCTATAGAATATGAGTGCTATTCACGATTATACCTACTAACTACTTAATAACATTCTGATATCTCGATTGTAGTGCTCAATATGGAACCTATCTTGTTTATTTGTAGGTAGGAGTAACGAATATCTGATTTTAATTGTTTTTCCTTGATATATTTAAAATAAGAAGTTTATAATTACAGATACAGATACATAATTACAGATAATTTATAGTACCTACCTACGCATGACAATGTAAAAGTCTAAAGTGATGTTCAATGAAAACATAATAAAAATATAGGTATTTAACCCTAATTTTACACGTACTTTATTATAGCCAGACCATTATCTCCTATGACGACAGGCAAGAGACTCCATGATGACTCGTTTAAAGTAATATCTTACAATATTTATGATTACATTGTAAAAAAGAAAGTTATATTTAGTAGGATACATTCTAAACTAAAACAAATGATAATGTATTTAAAAGCTTGATTTTATAATCTGCTTTTTTTTCATAAGACTGCTTGGCACGGATAACAATACTAAGCTAGACGTTCGACAAGCCAAATTATAAAAGAAGACGATTATTAAATATATTTTTACTTTCTATTATTATAAACATGGACCCGGATCACAAACATGTTTTCTAGATACATTAAAATCGCATTGGGCATTACACTGGTTATGGATTCTTCCCATTCCCATGTTTTAACTATGAGAGTTTGATCTATGAGGTATCTTTTAATCTGAGAGTAGGTATTGAGTCGTTCATGAATATGCCTTACCGCGGACATCACTACATATTATAAAACAAAGTCCCCGCACCGCGTCTAGATGTTTGTCTGTCTGTTCGCGATAAACTCAAAAACTACTGAACGGATTTTCATGCGGTTTTCACCAATAGACAGAGTGATTCATGAGGAAGGCTTAGGTGTATATTTCGTTAAGGATGATAGTTGAAGATGTCAGAAAAAATCATGCCGACTGGGAGCTTTAGTAGCATGCGCCGAGTAAATGCTCGACGTAACAGGCTGATACGACACTACGACAGAAAAAAAATGAAGGCGTTACGCTCTGCTACCCGTGCGTAGCCGGGGCGGATTGCTAGTGGTTTATAAATATATTTTGGAACTCCTTGCTTGTTACCTTTGAATTCGCTTAGGATCATGCTTACCTTGTAATGTGATCGAGATACATTTAATTATACTGGCTCACACTGGCTGGTTTTTGCTATGCGCATTGTGTTAATAAGTATCTAAGTGATCACGCCTATTAAATTTTAATGGTTCATTTTCAGGCACTTTTGAGTTATGAACACTTTCGTTACTATGTTCGAAAATATGTTCAACAATATTTTGAAGGCAATCAATTCATAATTTATTGTTCCTTAAATAAACCGAGAATTTAATTTATCGTCACATCGTTTTTCTTATTTTTCAGAGGACAGGATAGTGCTAAGGTTTCTTCACAGCTGCTATTATGACCTGGAGAAAGCTAAGATCACAGTGGAGCTGTTTTTCAAAATTAGAGACTCATCGCCGGAGTTGATCAACTTCAGGGATCCGCTGGCACCGGCAATGCAGAAGGCCTTGAAAATCGTGTGAGTGGATTTGAGTTTGCTTCATCATCAGTCCACATTCGTCCACTGATGGACATAGGCCTCTCTCAGTAAGCGCCACTGAGCCCGGTCTTCGGCTCTCCGTATTCACTTTCTACCAGCCATCTTACGCAAATCGTCGCTCCATCTGGCTGGTGGGCGCCCTTACACTACGTTTGCTTACGAGTTTGCTTAAATTATTATAAATACCTAGATCCCCAGTCTTACCTAGACGATACGGTTAGCGCAGTTGGTAAGCGATTGGATTCCTGCTCTTCGTGTCGCGGGTTCTATTTTCGCACGGAAAAAATACATATTTGTATGATCTATGTACATATACATAGTTGTTCGGGTCTGGTTGTATGAGCATGTGACATGTATGTTTGTAAACTGTACCCACGATACGGGAGAAAACCGAATCGTCAAGGTTTAAAAAAAAAACAACGTCATACACCTGAACATTAACTTATAATAACATATTCTAGGGTATTCGATATTTTTATCTTATCGATTGTTACTGTCATTACGCTATCGATATGAGAAAAGGCACGTTTTCATTCTCATATCGCTGCACTGAGGTAATAGATAAAAACACGCAATTTATAATAATAGGTAGTTCGTAGACATTGGCTGCGCTTACTTTAATGGGGTAATCGTCATGATATTGGTAGAATATTCTGTTAGTTATCATTCGATAATGTTATTTTAATTAATTATCTAACACTAGCGACCCGCCCTGGCTTCGCACGGGTAGCAGAGCATAAACGCCTTTATTTTTCGGTCGTAGTGTCGTATCAGCCTGTCACGTCGAGCATTTACTCGGCGCACGCCAGTAAAGCTCCCAGTCGGCATGATTTTTTCCGACATCTTCAACTATCATCTTCATATTTCAGGCAATTTACACAAAACCTTATATAATTATACACTTAATAAACCTTCCTCATGAACCGCCCTGTTTGTCGGTGAACATCGCATGAAAATCCGTTCAGTAGTTTTTGATTTTATCGCAAACAGACAGACAGACAGACGCGTCGGGGGACTTTGTTTTATAATATGTAGTGATTGAAATGTGCTCGAACGCAAAACTAAAAAAAAATGTACCAAAATTTTGAATAAGAAAATCATCTTGTTTCATACAAAAGTCGACACCTAAGTCGGTCAAAATGTATTTTCAACATCATCTCAGGCTTAGTCGAGGTATGACTGAAGGACGGTTCTTCTATATTTTTCTTTCATTTACCTCATTGGTCTAGTGGTCGCAAACGCTACTGCTTAGCGTGAGGTCTTGGATTCGATTCCCGGGTCGGATAATGTTAGTGAATTTTTCTGTATGAAAATTCTTAGTAGCAGCACGGAGTCTGGAAATGTGCCCGGTATAAGGGCAATAGGCTCGCCACCTATTACATGGGACTCAATAACGGCAACGGCGAAATGTGGGTGTACAATAGTACACCTCCGCCTAACCCTTCAGGGAATACGAGTGTGGTGCTATGTTATATTATATTATGTTACAGTTTAACCCTAAATTAGTTTTGTCCTTAACCTGTGTTAAATTATTCTGAAAGTTGGTCGTAACATTTTACGTACGGTCGTGCACTAATCTAGGGCAACCTCATGGCTGTAACTGCCTATTCATTTTAATCTCTTCCATAAATCGCCAAACCTACTATCACTAGAGTTAAAACTGGGTCATATTTATTGCAGTTTATATACGACAGGATTGTAAAGTATCTAGTTTAGAATAGTAAGTATGACATAGTGGTTGGGCGATTGCCTGCTGCGCTATATGTCATAGGTTCGATTCCCGCTCGGAACAAACATTTTGTTATAGTTGTTCTAGGTCTGGGTGTTTGTTCATGTAAATATTTGTGTTAAACGGACGCACGATATAGATATTATTATTATGGGACAAAAAAGTTACGTAGCTGTAGTTTATCTAGGTTTTTTTTTTAATTTACTCAGGAAAATATCTCATGTGCCCCCTGCCCATCCGCACAAAAGTATATTCTTTGCATTCTTTAAAGAACTTTAATTCGTCGAATGGGTACAGATCAGTAAATGTAACGTGTAATGTAATGGCTGTATCATTTTATATCTTCACTGATAATATAGATATCAGTTATTATCAGTGATTATCCATAAAATAATCAATGAATCATAGTGAGTATTAATATTAATACGTCATGTTCACGTAATTATTTCATTAGATCACGTGTAGTAAGGCAATTAGCATTAATTATACATCATGTCATTGTCACGCTCTACGGATCTCCTGACTAACAATTACTGTCCTCTGTTAATTTAATTATTATTGGTTATGCTATGGCACTTTTTTCGGAAGGCCATTCCACTCTATATTTGTCCCACGTAAATCGTTACTTATAATCTGTCTGGACTTTAAAATAGACCTTGACCTCTGAGTTTGTATCAGCGTTTCTGCTCAGGGTTAGACATAGGAAATGCCGTCGCCATCTAGTTTAAAAAAGAAGTGTAAAAGTGATTGAAAAATCCTAATTGCAAAATAAATAATTTCATTGCATATTTATTTTAATGCCATGTTAAATTAAAGTTAAAATTAATAAGGTTTTACTATACCACCGCATGCGTAAGTAAAATGATAAAACCTCTATTTATGCACAAGAAAATCAAAATCTTATTTATCTCAGTACATACATAAACATGTAGGTACTTATTTACAGTTTCTACAAATATTTTTTTCAACATATCTTTTAATTTATTTCATACTTTATTATTTTAAGACGTCGGCGATATACCTAAACTTAAAAGACTCAAGCCGATATCCGAGTGATGATGACCTCTGTGAGATTATAATATTTGTCGACGTTGAGAGCAATGACCTTCCTTTTCGCACATCTATCTATCTATCTTTTATATATATATATATATATATATATATATAATTACTTGTCCTGACTGACTGCCTGATTGATTCATCGACGCTGAGCCTGAACCGCTGGGGCTACAAACTTGAAATTTTGGCAGTTGATGCCTTTTATATTGTATGAATCCACTATGAAAGATTTTTTCTAAATTTCACCCCTAAGGGAGTGAGTAAGGGATGAACGGTTGTATGTAACGTTTTTTCAAAGTAAGAAGCACGAAATTTCAAATACAATAAAAAAAAATAGATACAGCGAACATAGAACGCACGGCGTTCTATGACACGGTTGGCGCAGTGATTGTGAGATCGATTGCTGCGCTACGTGTCGCGGGTTCGATTCCTGCACGGAACAAATATTTGTATGATCTACAGATAGTTGTTTCGGCTCTGGGTCTTAGTGTATGTGAATATATATGTGTGTAAACGTAACCACGATACAGGAATTATTCCTATTTTAAGATTTAGACAAAATATCTTTGATTAATATTGTTAATAAATATTGTCAAGACCAATTTCAAGGAGTAATAAAAAAAACCATATTCAGAACAAAATCGTTGTTATTTACAGAAATTTGGCGCAGTACCAAATATCGGGGAATAGGTATCTCTGGGTTTGGCAGCTCAACGACCCGGGGTTGGAGCAGTACGACTACTTGCAAGACGCCAGAATGTTCTTAATGACGTGTGACGCGTGGATGCTGCATAATAATGAGTATCCTGACGCCGACGTCGTGATAATGGACGTTAAAGATATCACGCTCAAGTTCATTACGAAGTTCAACGTGTCTGTTGCTAAGAAGCTGTCCAAATATCAACAGGTAAATACGAAAATACCTCGGGCAGAAAATTTTAAAAGCTTAAATAAATAAATAAATTCAACCCATTACTGTCCCACTGCTGGGCAAGGGTCTCTTCTCAGAATGAGAAGGGGTAGGCCTTAGTCCACCACGCTGGCCCGGAGCGGGTTGGCGGACTACACACACCGTGGAGAACTTTATGGATCCTTCTCAGGTGTGCAGGTTTCCTCACGATGTTTTTCTTTCACCGTAAATGCAAGTGATAATCAAATTCTGATTCGCACATGATTCCGAAAAGTCGGAGGTGCGGGCCGGGTTTGAACGCGGACCCTCCTGCATGGAAGGCAAGCGTTCAACCGCTAGGCTATTACTGCTTATTTAAAAGCTTACTTACCAATAATACCTACTGCATGTTGGTATTGGTTCGTCGTCTTGTCGATTAAATAATGATGTATGTAATTTGCCACCTCAAATATCTTATAATAAATATTTATCTGAGTTATGTAGGGTATGCAATGTCTTTTTGTCTTTATGAACCGCACGCCACTGCATACCACAGTATAATGACGGCACGGTTGGCGCAGTGGTTGATCGATTAACTAACCCGCTAATACATGGCACTGGTTCGATTCCCGCACGGAACGCTAGTATGGCCTACAGATAGTTGTTTCAGTGTTTATTTAAGTAAATATTTATGTTTGTAAATGCACGATACAGGAATTATATTCCTAATAAGATTAGAGGCAATGATTTTTTCATAAAAAAAGAAGAATAAGCCTACTAGTTGCGCCGATTTCTATGGTTCTATTTTTGCTTGGGGTGAACAAATTATACTATTGTAGTAAGTTCAGGAACCTCCCTGTTTATAAAACATTCTCGTGTTTAAATATACACAAAATTAAAATGACGTAAACGTAAACATCAGAGGGCCTCGTGACAGTTTTCTTTGTCAATCCCGATTGAATCGTGCCGAGCTCTTCGCCTCGGTCAATGCGTAAAATCGAGATCGTTATAAGGACATTATACTGCGGCCTCTGTAACTAAGCACTTCATTGCCTTAGACTTTTGATGACATTTATAATTTTCCAGGAAGCGATGCCGATTAGGTTGAAGGAGGTCCATATTGTAAACGCGCCGCCATTCATAGACAAGGTGTTCGCACTCATGAAACCCTTCCTCAAACAAGAAATCACTAACATGGTAAACCGAACTTTTATTTTAATCTTATTCTTTTATTTTAATCTGAACTTTTAGTGTAAAACTTTTATTTTAATCTGCTTACTTTAGGTTTTTGGTGTCGACCACCTGAATGCTTAGCCACCCGCGCCAGACGCGGCGATTTCTATTTAATTGGAGATCTTTGATAAAATAAATTATATTTAAATTCATCTTGAATTAAACACCAAAACTTTCCACGAGAATTATTCTAACATTTTTATAGAGCCATAAATCACACTTACCAGTAAATTAATAGCAACAGTTTCTATCAATGGCCTAACTAAGTAACTACTGATAGAAACAACTAAGGCTAACTAGGTAACTAACAATTTCTTCAATAAAGGGCTCGTTTTAGGATTATTTTATTTCATAAGCTGATAAAACGTTCACAATTATTGAATTTCATATTTGTACCTGTATTTTGATTTTTGTTGTATCACCAATTAATATTACTGGCTGAAATACTAAACAAAACTGTGACTTATTTTTTGTCATTATACTTAGGTCCACTTTCACGTGCCCAAGTCTGACACGCTGTACAAGTACCTAAACAAGGAAGACCTGCCACTGGACTACGGTGGCACACGCCCCTCCATGGACGAACTGAACAAGAGAGTCGTTGATATTGTTATGGAACAAAGGTATAAGAAAATTTAACGAAATGAAGTCTTAGAATAAGATAAGCGTAATTAACATCTTTAAGTATTTCGGAAACTTCAGAATGTTTAATACCTGAAGAAACTTCGGGTACATTATTTTTTTCTTCATTCCTTTGATACCAAAATTGTTCCAATTTCAAATTAAGTATATGCTAAACATACTTTTTTCCTTTTGAATTGATTCCGTAGTTAATACATTCTCAAAAAAATAATTATTATAAGATGATACGCTAGCATTTTTGCTAGCGACAACAACTAACAAAATGTTCTTACGTAACGGCTGTTTTTATGATTAACTGTTGTTTATAAACATATAAACTAAACTAAACTAAACATCTTTAATTTTTGTTTTTCAGGAAATATTTCTTAGACGAAAACTTTTGGAAGACAGACAAAAAAGGGAAGAGCTCGACTGAAGTCGGCACTTTTAGAACTCTAGATATAGATTAAGTAATATTAGCATTACATTACACAGACATGACAATATATTGAGATAAGTTTGTTAAGAACCTATTTACTGTTAATTAGGTATTTAGGTAAAGTGTTTTTTGTACAAAGTTGATTAAGATGATCAGTATAATATCAATCTACTAAAAACGGTATTACACAGTTTTCATCTGTGAAAATGTCCATACGCAGTTGGTCCGACCGACTGGTGAAATCGGAACAAAAATATTGGATTATACTCTTTCTAGACTCACAGAAAGTAATCTTCGATTGGAACTCTCACTGACTCGTCGATTGGAGCCGACAGTTCGAAAATAATGATAGGACACTGGTCCTTACAGAGATCAAAGTCACTGGTGTTTAGATAGTCAAACCTGGTCCTTTCCCTAACAGCGTTTACACATTAGCCCTGATATTAGTATCGGGCAATCGCACGATATTTGGGTACGCAAAATATAAAAACGGTGTTGGTTCTTGCCATTCACCTGCTCGACCTGATCTTGACCGGCTCGATGACCTTTTCATCGGTAGGTATCTCATACAAATATCGTGCCAGATAATGTGTACCCGAAGGACTAAAGGGTAATAAGGTCCCGATCGATCAAGTGGGGCATATTACATGTAGAAAATTAGAATAACCGGCCTAATTGTTAGTAGGTACATGTAGCAATTTTAATAAATGAATAACTATTTAATGCAAATAGCTGGTTGTGTTATATTTTTGCTTGTGTTATATGTATTTATTAATCGTCGAAAAAAATTGTTTACAATCACAATGTGCCTTGCATTGCCATGATCTTGCAAATTAAAATTAAATGTATGGTGTGGTGTGGTAATTTTATTTTAAATAGATAAGTTATGAACATATTACAGGAATGATGTTACCTATGTTTCAACCCATTTTGGGTATTTTTATGTGGTTTTATAGAACGTTATGTAGACATTGTTTAATTAAAAAAGTTACATTCCATAAGGTGATGGCCAGGAATATTTTTTTAAAAAAACTGTATTTTTAATAAAGCAAAATTGATCTGAAATTACAACGCATTTTTATGAATATTTCCAAACGTGTTTAAGTAAATTAATAACTACCATATTATTATATTAAGGTTTCGACCCATTAATTTCGTTTCTGAACATTAGTTACGTAGTATAAAATTTGTTGCAATTTCGAAAACATGGGAGTCCATGGAGCACCTAACTTACCACCTTTGTGTACAATATCTCCACTGAATTTCTTTTCCTCTGTCTGGTACTTTTCTTCCTCATGAAACCAAAGGAGATAGACTCGGACTCGGACTTTAGAACTAGAAAACTGGTTTCCAATAATTTCAAAATAAATCATACCTACGAACCGAGAACAGTTACTTTTTATGCATACATACATACATAAAGTCACGCCTTTTACCCATTACTTTTTATGCTTGTTTAATTATTTAGTAGATAGTCGCTATTAGCACATGCATAAAATATTATTTTATACCAATAATTAAGTTTTGTCGTGTCCCCGGATTTCGTTGTTTATTGACCAGTTTCAAAGCAAGACGCGTTCTTTAAAAGTGATCATATAGAATTTCGTACATCATCTTGATCTGACGTATATATTATTAATTTTGTTAGTTATACAAAAAGTATTTTGAAGACGGTACAAAATAACTACTTCTTTGCAAAAAGCGTTATTAGTGTTCGTTTCTCGTCACCCGAAGGACAAATGGAGTATTTCAAAAGACAAATTCAGACATCGTACTACGTATACCTACAAAAAGTATTTCAAAGACAGTACAAAATAACTACTTCTTTGCAAAAAGCGTTATTAGTGTTCGTTTCTCGTCACCCGAAGGACAAATGGAGTATTTCAAAGGACAAATGCAGACGTCCTATGTATACAAAAAGTATTTTGAAGACAGTACAAAATAACCACTTCATTGCAAAAAGGTAATTCCTGTCAACATTTCGATTCGATAACGGCTAAGTACTTACAGTAAGTAAGTACTAGTACGTAGGTATATGGTTGATTAATTGATAAGGTACGGTATCGTGAATGATTCCTGGCGAATCTAGAAACAACAATTATATATATTGACAAAGTTGCCGATTTATTAGAATATGGAAAAAAATGCACAGTTAATTACCCCTGACCTAAGTCTACTTATAATACATAACGAGAGTTAGTTAGTAGTGGATTTCTGTGACGGGGCATTCCTAGTAGGTACTCTAAACTCATCTTTGGTGTAGGTACTCTAAACATGCATTATATAAGGCAAAGCAAACTTATCAAAACGTTACATTACATAATGAGGTAATACAGTACAAGTTATACAAGTTACAGTGTTCCGAATAAAAAATAAAAACGGTTTATAACAGTTCAAACAGTATAAAACAACGAAGCTGTGAAGGTCAACATATGTATGTTTAAAAAATAAATAGTGTCTCCTTAAAACGTTTTTCTGTACTTATAGCGGTTAAGACACGAGTACTTGCTCATACTGCGCCATCTCAAAAATTCACCCTGTAAATGAAAATGTATACAGGATAGATTCTATATTAGGTTTTATCTTCAGTTGCAAATGAAATAGCTATTTGGTATCACATAGGTAGATCAGATTAGAAAATAAAAGAAACAGATTTTTTATTACCTGATAAAGCAAGAAAATATTTTATTCTGTAAACGACAATGACAGAATAGTAATAACTTAGAAAAAAGGATATCTACACAGAATCATATAACTCGTAAGTGCGTAACTTAGGCGGTAATAAGTACCTACATATCGCACCCTTAGAATGAAAGTGATCTTACTCAAAATTCCTGAACAACCAAAACTGACCTTAAAAAGTATACCTACTTTTTTGAAGACTCTTGCTTTTTTCCCACAAATTACATTTTTGATTTAGATCACTTTCGTTTTGAGGGTGCGATATGGATTCTGACATTCAATTTCATGACGGCATTACATCCATCACCGGAGTTAAGCAGGTTTTCAATTCAGAACGTGCTGGCTGTGACACCCCTGCAGTAACAAAACGGGCGAAGGTAATAAACAGTATACTAAAATATGCAATTAAATAATTGCCTGCCCACTTTATCGTAACTAAGTTTCTAACTACACCAAATCGAAAAAGTGGCTAATTAATTACTCCAATCTATCTACCTATACATATAAGAACTATTATTCTTAACAGTATTTTTAACAAAAAGAAAAACAATGAGCGTCCTTCCAAAATAAAGGTTATTTTGTATAAATTCAACATGATACGAGTTTGAAAATATAATATTTGCTAAAGATCTTTAAAATAATTTGCAACACAAAAATACGTCGGGGACCGCATGTCGTACCGCGATTCAGGATCGGCCCCATTTTCCACTGTGAAGTGAACCCTTTTTCAGAGTTTTTAACGCCAATAATGTATGAAAAAGCGTGCGCGCGTGATCGATAGAATTGAATACAATAATTTTTATTTCAAACAGTACACGGGGCTCGTACTCTTTGCTATATAGTTACCGCTCAGATCAGAGGATCTGCGAAAATAAGCAGCGCTTGCTATGGTCCATTATGATGGGTGACCGTTTTTACCATATCGAGATACAACGTCGTTACGGGTCAACAATACTTACTAAAAAAGACAAATAGAGTATTTATAAATTTGATGGCACGGTTGGCGCAGTGGTTGAGAGATCGACCGCTGCGCTACGTGTCACGGGTTCGATTCCCGCACGAAACAAATATTTTTTATTATCTGTAGACCCAACTATCTGTAGAACAACTATGTCGAAACAACTATCTGTAGATAGTTGTGTCGTGTTTGTGCACCCATGATACAGGAATTCTTCATATTGTGGAGCAACGTTTTTAAAAAAAATATTACATATAATTAAAAAATTAAAACAAAAAACACGCTTTTATTACACACTAAAAAAAAATTAAATTAAATTAACTTTTATTATATTTGTTACGATATATTCATTACCCTTGCCAATATTTTAACTTCATTGTAGAGTAAACGGAAACATATATTGTTTTTAATTAAATACGTGACGGTTGATAGATATGCTAAGTAATTATTAGTAAACTCATCACTTCTGTTATGTCCAATGAGTAATTCTAAAAGTGTGAAGCGCTTTTTGGTTATTTGTAATTTTAATTAGTTTAGACAAAGCGCTCCACTCTTTTTGGATTAATCATTGGACGTAAAAGAAGTGATAAGTTTATTAATAAAAGCGTGTTAAAAAGAAGATGTCGAGGTCGAGAAAATGACAGTGTGAGTCGAAAAAACAAGTTCTGTTTAGAAAATGCATTTAAAAAAAATGATAAAGAAATATACAGACAAGAAAAACGAGACGGAAATTATTTAAAACCTGAATTATACGATAGCAAAATATTACTTTTATTTTTACAGCAGTATGCTATAAGCAAATTTCATATAAAATAAAATTTAATAACCAATATTTACTAGGGATATCTAATGAATGCTAAATATATGTACATGCTCTTGAACTTCACCTGGTAATGTTGTAGAATCTTGAAATTATGATAATGGCGTATAATTAAATAAATACAAGTACGCGACGTTGCTGGGTGTTGAATTCATAATTTGTTCGCTATATAACTAAAAACATTCATTGATAAACGCGACTGATGAACGACTGGAGGAGCAAATCCATCCCTGTCTATCCTGGTCGAGGAAAGGCTAAAGCATCACTGGTGCGATATATGATGATCACTGATCACAAAGCCTCAGCTGCTCTGCGTGGAAAGTATTCCCTAAGGTAAAGGAATTTAGCTTTTAATACCTTTGGTCCCCACGACATACCTGGAACGCCGGAGGCACGTTCACTGCATCTCCGGCAGATTTCGGCCCGCCAGTGGATGACTTGGCGTACCCACACTGTGTGGCTAATTTATATCGCCCGCACATTCTCCTAGAAAAACACGTGTTGCCGTCCGAACTGTCTCAAGTCCAACATCCACAGGCCAGCAATTCATGCCATGGCATTATTGTTATTTGCAACAGTATATTATTAAGGCTGCGTAGAAAACAATCTAAAAGAGTAATCTATCGAAATACAGTACGTACCACAATTGCAGTTGCAACATGCTGTGGCAAAATTTTGGTGTGATTTCATTTCCATGGACTATGAATATCTATTGCGACAACTGCATTACCTCAGCCTGCGACGCGCGATTAGAGCGCGATTTCAAAGTCGTAGAGTGTTGATTTGGCCTTACACAAGTTAAAATTCGAATCACTAAGACAACAACGTGAATTCATATTATTTAGTTATAGTTGAGACACCATTGAGTTGACTCGGTTCTATTGTTTTAAGTGCTTAATCGCGATTTGTGTACAGTTTCTGGTTGCTTGGAGTTTCTAGTTTATTCGTTAAGGTAAGGCACTTTTTTATCGGTACATTTCCGTTTTTTTTATGGAATTTAATTTTGTTTGTGATTGCAAGTATTTTTGTTTCCGGAAATAAGAAAGATTTCACGGGCAGTTTTTGAAATCAGTCAACAGTTTAATTGTGACATATTTTTATTCATTTATTTATAAGAACATTTTACCCTCAATTTCAATTTCATATGTATTAATTAATCAATAGGCCTTAGAATATACGTTACAGTTACAGTTACAAACCAATGAAAATGGGAATAATTTATTCAGTTACGTAAAGTAATGAGTTATAAAATTATAAGAAAGAAATAAGTGTAAAACATAATTATTTCTTTTCAATTCGCGATTCGCATGATGCATGTTTTTTTTAATTGCTTAAATAGCAGACGGTGTGCAGTAATTATATACGTATTGTCTGTAGATCAAGAACTCATAACATTGTATTATTGTTACTATTTAAAAAACTTTAACGATGACTCAATTCGTATTAAAAAACGCTACCTTATATAGTTTAAATGTTAGATAATATAAATACTGTTTCTAACATCACTGCCTATATCAATACTTTCGTGAACATCGTATCTTGCCTTTTACAAAAATATGAATGAATCAGCTTCCAACTTAACAACAAAAACTAACAAAAATTATCTTATGTGTTTATTTGACTGCCGGAGAAACAAATGCTTAATGTGCTTTTCAAAACACGTAGATGGGGTTTCACTCATTTACGTCACCTATGACCATGTGACCATATGACAAGCGTAGGGCAACCTCATAGATTTAACTGTGGGTCCACCTTTCGTTATGTTTTAAATTATAATGGATGATATTTTTTATTCCTTAAGTAGCTTAATGATCACCAATAAAAGCAACGGGCCCGATATAGTGCCCTGGGGAAATCTAAGAACACATCTTTAAAGTGACTGACAAAATATTGGAATTTCGATTAAAAAAAAAAACGTTTTTTTTATCTGCAAGATAAATAGCGCACTAGTTTAGCTAAATTTGAATTCTTCTATATTAGATTTTTTAACCGGAATAAGCTGAAACGTATCGAATGCTGACTATTTTTTATGACTCGCTTGAAAGTTATAATTTACAAAAAGAATAATAAACACCGGGCCCAATTCTCGGTACTCCAGTTTTTATACCCGTTAATATGAGTGTAGAAGGTGTAACGAAAGGATCATTCATAGCACTTATGTAAACGGCGTCTTATAAAAACTCTGCAGCATGTCAAATAATTATAGGACATTACTTTTTCAGATGCCCCAAGTAAGCGACGAAGATGTGATCGCCATCAAAGACTGGCTCGCCAAAGAACCGTATTTACCAAAAGATATTGGTGAGTTTGAAATCTTAATCCCCAATATTCAAGGAACGAATAAAACTAAAATATAAACCATCTAGCATTTTCTTTTGTGGTTAAATACTATGCAACGAAAAATTCGAAACATACTCTGACTTTACAAATTACAAATTTATTTTTGGTAGGAGTTATTATTTAGTGTCCATTGCTTAGTGTACATTTATAGCCATCTAACTTTTAACTTCATTATTAAATAACTAGCTTTTGCCCGCGACTTCGTCCGCGTTTCAGTCGTTTTTCGTAAAAAAGTAGCGTATGTCCTTCCTCACGGTTCAATAGTTTTGATGTAACAGACAGATTAACTTTCGTATATGATTTCTATGTAGCTTTAACCATTAAGGCGGCACACGCGACGGAAGCTTAAAAAATGGAGTAACTTCTCCCGTTTTCCCAACATTTCCCTTCACTGCTCTGCTCCTATTGATTATAGCGTGATGAAAAGTATACTATAACCTGCCCAGGAGTATGAAGAATAATTGTACCAAGTTTCGTTAAAATCCGTCGAGTAGTTTTTGTTTCTATAAGGAACATACAGACAGACAGACAGACAGACAGACAGACAGACAGACAAAAATTTTACTGATTGCATTTTTGGCATCAGTATCGATCACTAATCACCCCCTGATAGTTATTTTGAAAATATATTTCATGTACAGAATTGACCTCTCTACAGATTTATTATAAGTATAGATTAGGGCCTCTAAAATCTATCATCTTTGTGGGTGAACAAAAATAACTTCAAATAAAACAATATCAACCATTCAAAAAAATAAATAAATAAGAATTTGGCGGCACCGTTGGCGCAGTGGTTGAGCGATCGACCGCTGCGCTACGTGTCGCGGGTTCGATTCCCGCACGAAGCAAATATTTGTATGATCTACAGATAGTTCGGGTCTGGTTGTGTGTGTATGTGACGTGTATGTTTGTAAACTATACCCACAATACAGGCCCCATGTGTGGGGCAACGTTTTTTTAAAGAAAAAAAATAAACAAAAAAATAAAGATCCTCCTACTACTTAATCTGTTAAAATACAAAATGAAAAAAATACATATATTGGATGCATCTGTGGTAGAGTTATATCGTCAATTGCATAAGCATCACGCCTGTTTTCCCCGAAAGGTTAAGCAGAGGTGTATTGTACACCCACATTTCGCCAATGCCGTTATTGATTACCATGTCATAGGGAGCGAGCCTAGCGGGCATAATACCAGACTCCTTGCTGCTACTGAGAATTTTTAGACAGAAAATCAGATTTGCAATCTGTCTGAAGAAACGCACGGGGTGTTTCTAAATGTTTTACAAATTTCATACGCTGGGTTTCGAAACGCATCATATATGGCTTTGGAATTTTTAGATACTATCAGCTTATCATCACGAAAATAACTAACCAAAATACATATTCATGATTTTTATGACCGACGTTCTAGTGGGACAAAAAATCGATCGAAGCGAGCGGAATCACAATTTATCACTTACTAAGTTATCGCCAACCCAGCGGTTTCTTGTTTTTGTGATTTTTTTATCAACTTTGCCGTTTACTATGTAGATCTTGTATATATAGCATAGCCGATACTATGGCTGGCAGAGAGAGATCTTGCCCGATCTAGTCGACCAGAATCTGCCGCTCCGCGGCCCACGCAGGGCACGCCTCGAGCGTGTGCTGTGCAGTATCCTGGTCGCCTCCTCCACAATGGTGGCAATCTGCCGTGGCCTCGCGGCCGATCCTATTCAGGTATTCACCGAAGCAACCGTGCCCGGTGAACACCTGCGTCAGTCGGTACGTGACGCGGTCGCTCCTCTTGAGCCAGGCTCTGAAGAGCGGCAGTATCGCTTTGCTGTTAAATTAACCTAGCTTAACCTTGCAAATTTATTACATACGTAACCTTATAAATTTTATTACACTAGTAATAAAATGTTATCATTCATTTATAAAAATAACTTATGTAACTTTATGATCAGCTAATTTTGACGTTAGCATGATTACCACCCAGTATAAATAACCCTTTGTTGCATGGATGGATATATTACCTGTATAATACATATATCTGGGCAACCAATAACAAATTTTCCAGAGATAAGATCCCCTATATTGTAAATTGCATCGAAATCGTGGAAACCCTTTTTCGGTCTTTTGATTCAGTTTCTTTTCTTCATATTTGAACTTTCATTTCATTCATTTAATGCCACAGTCACACTTAAGGGTTATCTAAGGCAAGGTCCAGCACTCACGCTTCATACAAATCACTTGATAGTGTATTATTTGATCGTCAAAACCTTTAAACTATGTATAAACCTTGCCAACCTAATTTAGGCCAAACACACTGTTTGGTCGTGCCGTTGCATTAATTAATTTGAATCACAACATGTTAGCTTAGGACCTTCTGTGTGATCAGACTTGTTAATGTGTCCAAACAGTTTCTGCATCACTGAATGAGATATCACTCATGCGCATGTCGGATATTGGATGTCTTATTGAGCTAATGCAATCTAGAGCAGCCATGTCATGTCATGCGGCCCACTAAGCATTTTCCTGCGGCCCGAATCAAATTTGAAAACAGACAGATAACGCGGCGCGCGAGCGTGTTAAAAATCGTTTTTGAAAATGTCCTTTTTATTGGAAATTTAATATATACTTGTCCTATAATAGTACCTACATTTTTCGTTAAAATTTTCAGTAGTTTGTCTTCTTTAAGATTAGGTTTTGCAGCCCACCTAGTGACTTTGAGTTTGACATGGCTGCTCTAGAGCTCTGCTTTATTCGGCCGTTGAAAAAGTGTTGCAAGCTCTTAAACTCTTATGATTTAAGAGCAAAATAATTTCAAGGTTACCTGGCACGTAAGGCTAACTGGTTCTGACTTGTTAGGATTATTAACCTGATGTTATAATGACTTATAGCAACCTCTTACTTTGCCCTTGCCGAAATTCACAATTTTGTTTCTTGTTTTAAAAAATGTTGTACCACATCATGAATAATTCCTGCATCATAAGTGCGTTTACAAGCATAAATATTCATATGAATATACTCTCAGATCTGGAACAATCTGTAGGCCATAACAATATTTGTTCTATACGGGATTCGAACCCGCGACACGTAGCGCAGCTGTCAATCGCTTAATCACTGAGCTACCGTTTCGTCAAAATCTCGGATGTAATTTTAAATAGGTCACATACATACATGGCCATACTTATAATTAGATTTGTTTTAGACATCACAGTCTGTACCTATAATACATCTAGGTACGCTTGCAGATTTTTTATTACAATTTAAAACTATACAATTATTAACTATGTAGTGTTGCTCAAGGTTACAATACACCATAATAATTATTTAAATTACAGGTAATTTGATCCTTATTTATACATTAGTAACTTTGTTGATATTATTATGCATGTAAGTTTTTCTTGTGTTTTTTTTCCTTTTTTATTCCTGTTCCGTGGGTGCGTTTACAAACAAGTGTACAGATCATTTTAGTATTAAATGTAATTTATTTACCAGTGGATGCTGTTTCATAAATTGTACTTCATGTACTTACCTGTTCACCTTATACGTAGTTTACAATCTCGATATAATAATTATTATCTTTTTTTATGTATATATCCCTTCTATAGTTTTGAAGTCAAGCTGTTACCTCTACACCAGGGGTGGCCAAACAGTTGATCGCTATCGACCGGTCGATCAAATCGTTTTTTTCCAGACTCCGCGCTGTTACTAAAAATGTCCATATAGAAAACTCCATTAACATTTGCCCGAACCGGGAATCGAACACAGGACATTCAAATTCCTCACATTCAGCAGTCAAATTCGCAATCACAAGACCAATAAGGCAGAATAATTAAAAATAATGTATCTTTATTCTTATTTCAGATGACACCATGATAAAGAAGTTTCTTTTCAGTTGCAACAGCAGTTTGGAGGCGACGAAGAGGTGCTTAGAAGAATTTTGTACTGGCCGTGCTACCATGACCGAAATATTTACAAATAGGGATCCATTATCTGATAGAATTAAAACAGCGTATTCGCTCACGTAAGTGCCTTCTTTAATTTTGGAATTAAAATGTACAATGGGTCGATCTTTAAATTTAAAAAATCTGGAGTTTAATACATACAGTATAACACTTACCAGTGGCGTGCGGTACATAAAGACAAAAAGAAACTGTCTACCCTACATAACTCAGATAAATATTTATTATAAAATATTTGAGGTGGCAAATCACATACATCATTATTTAATCGACAAGACGACGAACCAATACGTTGCATGCAGTAGGTATTTTTGGTGAATAAGCTTTTAAAATTTTCTGCCTACCCTGTCTTAAAACTCTGTGCATGTCAGTGATACTTACAACGTAAGCTACTTATAGGTAGTCACAGCTTGACTATATTTTAAAGAAATAAGACAAGTTTTACGCAACATAGCATCACACCTGAGTATTCCCCGAGCTGCGGACTGCCACCGAGATTTTAGAAAATCTAATAACTTGAGATCAAATCCCAAAACCCTAGTCCGACCAGACCAATAAAGAATACAAGGCTATTTCGTTTGGAAATACGAAAAATCAAACAGACGCTGCCGAGCGCCCGCTATTAATATTTTGTATTGTGATTTGTGTCTACTTTGAGACGTTAGCCGGGTTAAAAGTACAATGTACCTGTTAGACAAAGGTCACAGTCAACTTGGCATTAGATGATTACGATTTACACTCAATTTTGCATATTTTTTGCAACCTCGAATGTATAATAATTATGACTGTAAAATATGCGTACTATATTATGTTTAGATATTATGTGGTAAAATTAGTAGGGATATGAGATATGTGAGCCGGATACCGGAGAACAGGCTGATAAATGACGATCAGAGGTCCTAGTGTAAGTTACTTTCGACAAATTCGATTTACTACATCGAATGCGTTCGGCGTTCCGATTGGTGGAGAGCACGAAACGGACTAATCGGAGCGCCGAACGCGTTCGATATAGTAAATCGAATTTGTCGAAAGAAACTTACACTAGGGCCTCTGATTCATTTTATCTTTATGGGTCTTCCGTTAAAACAGAAATGTCTGAAAAAATCGTGCGCGCGCATTTGAGTGAACTCGCGAATGCGTGCATATTATTTTCATACATTTTTGGCTTTCGAAACCAAGGAAATCCTATACTAGGCCCTCAGAATACTTTGCCTTTTTTCTTTTTAAACATACCATAACTCCGCATACTTTTTCAGGTGTGTTTCGACGTACATAGCTGGCGTCGACGAGATCCTGATTCACAAGATCACTGAAACGGACAAATTCGAATTTTACGACTGCTTGAAATCGTTCATGCTGCAAGCCGATAACTGGATCCAATTAGAAAGAGATGTCTTGCCTGAAAACCATGTCGTTATTCTGGATATAAAAGAATATACGCTCATGCTTGTCGCTAAAGCTAATATATTCTACTTCCAAAAGTTCGTCAACTTCCTATTGGTTAGTTACTAATGTTTAGAAGGGTTTAAAGACAACTGTCACATTTGAACATTTAAATATAATACACATAATCACACAAACAATTTAATAATTATGTAGCCGGCTAATGGTATTATTATATGCTACAAGTTTTAAAGTTTGTCTTTTAACGACAGGGCGTTCGACAAACGCCTTTTCCTAAATATAAAATTCCTTTGTTTGATCGTCTTCAGTGTGTAGAAAACATTCTGTATTGTGCATATTGAAAGGTTACCTTGACAATGAACTTATGTATTGGACTCCAGCTTACTCTTTGTAGGTACCTACGTGTACTTCGATATTTAGGAGAGCCTAAGATGGAGAGATCTGGTGCCATAGGTACGTTACAAGACACTTTTAGTAATAGAAATATTTGTTTTTCAATTCCTAGGCGGCCATGCCGGTGCGTTTGAAAGAAATCCACGTAGTGAACTGCCCATCCTACTATGAACAAATGTATAACCTGGTCAAGGGAGCATTGCCACTGGAAGTCCGTGAAATGGTAAATATGTACTGATATAAGTATAATTTAGATTTCGTTATTAAATACAAATCTTTGGATTACTTACCATATGTTCCGCTTGTTTGAGAAAGTGATAATGAAGTCGGTGTATTTAGTTCCATCATCATTTGCCTAGCCTTTTCCCAACTACATTGGGGTCGGCTTCCAGCCTAACCATTTACGACTGAATATCAGTATTTTACATGGTACGACTGCCTTCTGACCTCTGCCACCCAATTACTAAAAGAGACTGATACTCTAAGGTTAGACTGGTTGACAGACTTTTTGGGCTACTTTCATAGGTCTTTATATGACAACCGGGATCAACTGCTTAACGTGCTTTCCGAAGCACGGAGGGGTCTCGATATATGAAAAATGGTCACCCAATCAAGGACTGACCGCATCAAGTGATGCTTAACCTGTCAGATCGATTGAACTGCGCGGTAGCTACGAGCCCCTCCATTACCCAGCAATAGTTGATTGAATCTCTTAATACCATTGCTAACTGGCTGTACCTTCGAACTACAGCAGGAACGATTCCTATATCATATTTCTTGTCGAATTTACACAAGAAGATTATCAAGTCCAATATCTGTTTCAGATTAAATTCCATTCTGATCATATAAGCTTGCAGAAGTTTATAGACAAGAAGTATCTACCCAGTGAATACGACGGAGACGTTGAGAGCATGGTCCAACAAAGTTTACGTTGGATCAATGAAATTAATGGAAAAAGGTAACATAAATCCTGTAACACCTCAAATGTAACTCTCAATGAATTTCATGACGCTGAATTTTATACCCGCTGTAATTTGTCTGTTGTATATGGACCTCTACAAGACAATGTGTGGGTATCACGAAAACACATGACGTTTAGAAACAATTAAGATTTACCTACATGCGTAAAATATAGCCAAATAAAAGAGTGCGGTTCAGAAATAATTAACTAAGTAGAATTAATACAGTAATATTGCAATTTTGATTTTGACGTAACCTCTAATTAATCATTCTAAAGTACAATTTTGATTGACTAGCATCGACCTTTTTTTAATGTATAGTCGTTATATCGTTAACGCAACAAATTTATAAGTTATAAGAACAAATTACAATTTTACTTAAAATGATTTCAGGAAATTCTACTTAAACGACAACGTATGGAAGGCAGATCTCAGCAAAAAAGTAAAGAATGGAGGCGTGGACACTGCTATGAGCGGTTCTTTTAGAACTCTCGCTATAGATTAGCACACTGTGATATTAATTTGAATATCTTATTAATTTAGTTAGATATTCTTCTTCGTAATTAAATATTGTATAATGGACAAACGGATAAAAATTATGGAATAAAAACTCGAGAAATTAATGTAAGCTTTAATTGTATTTTTATTGGTGTTGAAATTATAAATATTCTAATCTTAAGACTTCTCATTGTATTCTTCTTCACGAGCAACTCTCATATTCTTTTCAAAAAGCCTTTTTTGATTCCCATTTAAAATGAGATCATTCTTGAATTGTGTGTTCAACTAATACATATGACATTGGTATCTTTTTTGATTTAAGAGTTCCGTTCTTGCCGATGCAGCAATTGCCACTGCACCCTTCTGTCTTCGTTTTAACCTCCTTGGTACGAATCTATTTAGATAATAAAAACACTGTTAATGTTGTTTAGTTGAGATAACTTGATTTGATGTCCAGAAAAAGAAAACTATCAACAAAGCCTAATAAAAAAGATAAAAATACAAAACAATAAACGTATTAAAAAACAAAACACTTAACGGTCAAAGTACTCCACGTCAATGCCAACTGGTAGCGTTTACCTATCTACACAAGACCGATAGCATTGCTATGTTGAATGGCTGCTAAAATACGGCTCTATAATAATATCAATTAAATTTAAAAATATGAACTTGAACGCAAAATTCGAAACCAGTTTAGGTAATAAATATTACCTTGAAAGCATTTTGTTAACTGGCATAGAAAGTGATCAGACGTGCATGGGTGATTATTATTAATATGTGTGTCAAAACAAGAACTATTTTTTTTTTTTTTTTTTTTTTTTTTTTTTTTTTTTTTTTTTTTTTTTTTTTAAAACGTTGCCCCACACTAGGAATAATTCCTGTATCGTGGGTGCGTTTACAAACACATATATTCACATACACAAACGCCCAGAACCCGAAACAATTATCTGTAGATCATACAAATATTTGTTCCGTGCGGGGATCGAACCCGCGACACTTAGCGCAGAAAGCTAATCGCTTAGCCACTACGCCAACCGTGTCGTCTTAAAAAAATACATTCAAATTGTGTTCAGCATTTATGATCTACTAGCTTCCACTCGCGGCTTCGCTCGCATTGATTACGAACCCGTGCATTTTTTATCTCTAAAGCAATTGTAACCGTCGAAAGTTATCGTTCTTTCCCTCGGGCACAGTATTTTTTTTCTGAATGAAAGGTACCGTATGTCCTTTTCTGTACTCCTAACAACGTATATGCAAAATTTCATACTGGTCAGTTCAGTGGTTTAGGCGTGAAAAGGTAACAAACAAACTTACTTTTCGCATTTATAATATTATTTAGGATATCATTGTTAGAAGACAGAACATTGTAATCTTCTGACAGTGTTTTAGATTTCGGTTTAAAAGTAGAATCTCTCGCAAATAATTTCATGTCAAACCAATTTATGTGTCTAGTTTAATAAATATCCACTGATCGACAATCTGACAATCCAACGTCGACCGATTGAAAAATTCCGTATTCAGAACACTCAAAAGCGACTTCTACTTGAGCAGGATTTTAGTGACGTATTTGTATGAAATTACAGATTTGTGCTTAAGGTAGAGATTCTCGCTGACCCTTGTTCCGTAATACGGACCTAAGGCATCGAATTTTGAACTCTCGCGCTGAAATCGCCCGAGAATATTGCCATGCCATATTCACTAAGCTTAGAAACGCATTCGTGATCGCATGAAAAATACATTTTGAATTGAATGTTAAATACATTTTTATAAGTTACTCCCTATAACATCAGCAATCTGCCAGTGAAAGTCCCGTCAAACTCCAGCCGTTCCAGACAATTTTTTTTTGTTTTATATCCCTTAAATACTTTCATATGCATTTAGTAAAAAGTATGGTAAAAAGCTGTTATTTTGACATTATAAACAGACACTTATTTGTTTTATTTTTAGACGTTTTATTTGTTTGTATAGTTTAAGGCCTGACACTTCTCATTCTGAGAAGAGGCCCTTGCCCAGCAGTGGAACAGTTATGGGCTAGATTTATTATTATTATATATTATAGATAGATGATGCTGCTGAAGTCTGGTTGACTTAAACGGCTTGTTACGACACTACAGACCAAGGTGAAGGTTACCTATTAATAACCAAGACCACAATAAAGGATTTATATTTTGAAATAAAATAGACGGTAATTTTAAGTGTTTTATTTAAAAATAAGTATTATCACGAGTAGATAATAAACATCATCACATAAAAATAGTTAAAAATACCGTAATTCGGGGTATTTTATTATGATATAAACTTACTTAATAAACGTCAAGTACCTATATACCAACATATAAAAATAAGGAATATACGTAACTTTAGGGGTCCAAGGAATGGCCAGTTAAAAGAAACAGTCAAATCAATAGAAAATAACAGATCGCGGGTACCATAATTTCCATGGGTAATAAGCTTTAATCGTTGGTGCTCTCAATATTATCCTGATTACATATGTATGTATGGTGCAAATATTTCTCTGTTTAAGCTTCCAAAGCAAATTCTCGGAACAAAATAATGAATCCGTGATTCACATTTTCTTATAAACGCAGGATTTTTTTTTATTTATTTCTTCTTATGTGATCATCGTGTCTATAAATAAGATACTTTTATTTTAATAGCTAGGTATCTATACTTTACCGTAACCTAAAGATTGTATAAATATTTATAAAAAAATAATATTTTCCATTTATTCATATTGTTTTTAAAAAAATGTACTTAATTTTTGCAATTAAGCCTAAATATCAAGACCTTACCTAGTTTTTTTTTAGAACTAGGTACCCATGTACCTACGAGATAGGATTTCTGCCAGTTCCTATTAAAAATGCGAAATTTCAACCACCTGTAAACGATCTAAATAGAAAAAAACGAGATAAATCTACTAGTTTTACTCTGCCGTAAGAATAGCTAACGCAGGCTATTACTTATCTACAATAAAATAATATAAAAAGATGAGTTTTCTTAAACTTACGTATTTAGGTATAAAATAACGTACAGTCAGCATCAAAAGGTTTGAAAACTTGTACTTATTTTTTTTTTGTAACCAAAAACCTTATGGTCTGGTTTTATTATTATATCAAGATTGGTTAAGTTTCGTAATCAGTTTTTACATTAATTAATTTTTAAATCACCACTAGAACATCGAAATTTTGATGTTGGTTGCACTATCCCACTGAGCACTGAAATAATACTTCCATATACATATTACTACATATACATACACATATACATTAGATCTATATATTAGTTCGTTAATCTAAAGCTAGTGATCGGAAGGAGCCGGGCAGTTCCTTCACTTTATCCGCCCTGTCGTCTCGGTTGCCCGTCGGTCGAAGAGACTCGTCCACTGCCCACCGCTTGTCGTTTGATAAGAACCAATCTCTGTAAATAACATTACAAATGAAAAACTAAGAAAAGTCAGCCATAGTACCTATTTCCTGAAGAATAAGGCAGTACCGTGCAGGACTATTATACCACAACGTCGATCCCATGTAATAACTTAATACGGAAGTGCTAACTAACACAAAAGCCAATATCTCTTTGCCTAAGTTCAGAATTGTTCCTTAAACTTCTCACTCAACAGTCACATTTGCGACCACCAAACTATGAGACAATCAATCTATACGAAAAGTAAGATTTAGAATACGCAAACTCATTGCGGCTTTTGTATCTGATAGGTTTCACTAATAAGACATTTATTTACCTCTTGGACTCCATCTTCTTGATCCAGTCTCGTTTAATCTGTTCGATAGAGCCAGCTTTACCGCCGTACTCTGTGGGCAGGATCTCTTGTGGAATGTCCTTGTACAACGTATCGGAATTGGGCTCGTGGAACTTTATCTGAAATATAAACATATTGCCTGATTAAATGCACAGTCGTACCTACCAGAGGAGTGTACAATCGATGTTGAATAGTAGCGTCAGCAAGATGTACTAAGATATGTTTTTATTCATGGAGACCATATACAGTACCTCTATTATGAGTTTTTTTACTATTTACTCTCATAGTTTATGTAAATTTTCATACAAGCGATTTTAGTTCTTAACTCGGTTACTTTAGGGATTAGAGTCGCTAACATGACATCTCTATAATATAGTAAATCAAAATTTTACTATGACACATATGTCGCATAAGTGACTCTAGTCCCTAATGTAACTAAGTTAAGAACTAAAATCGCTTGCATGAAAATTTACATTACTATGATAGTAAATAATAAGAAAACTCGTGATAGCGGTATAGGTACTTAAGAATAGTTACGGCTCTAAGTGCCATGTTCCAAAATGTTGACTACCAATGGAAACAAATTGGCTAGACACTCCATGGTTACTCATTTAAATTATTTTGAGAAAATACATTGTCGAAAACTTATGTGAGGGGTAATGTAAAAAATTCTAAATTAGACAAGCCTGATTTCAAAAAAATAGGAACTAATTTGACATTAAGCTGTCGGATAGTCACGTGATTGGTAAATTTCATTCCCATATATTTTGCTGGCGTTTCTATTATAAAGCGACTTGTAGACAACTTGTCTAGGGGAGCTAGTGTTTATATCTCCTTTGAACAAAATACACCGAAGAAAATAATAATATTTGAAGGAGGACAAAGATTTCTTGCAAGAGATTCTGACAATTCATTTCATCATGTATTTTGTTTAGTTATGCTTATACTTCATTTACAACAAAGGCTTAATATATTTTGTATCATTTCAAGGTTTACAAAAGTTAATCCTGTCCAGCTGAAATCATAAAAGTTGTTTATTTGTATAGTTCCTTGCTAAAATGGGCTTTTTTTCGAGTATCTATAGATTATCTTTATTAAAATACAACAATTTAATGCCTTGGAATTGGGTCAGCATCTGATACACTCACTTTTCGATCCATAACCGTTATGTTGAAGCTGTGTAACACGCGTTCAATAGTATTAAAAGGTAACGAACCAGTTTAGACACTTCAGTCTTTAGGAACGGCTTGCAAATAGCGAAGATCTTGCCGATGTACGATGGAGCGTTGATGACGTGGACCTGCTTCAGCCGGATCGGCATCGCTTCCTGAAAATTCAATAGTTTCAATTGATTGGTTTTGTTTAACAATTGCGGTGGTTGAGCGATTAGCTTTCTGCGCTACGGGTCGATTAACACATGGAACAAATATTTGTATGATATACAGATAGTTGTTTCAGGTTTGGTTGTGTGCATGTGAGTGTTTGTAAACTTTACCAACTGTAGAAAGGTTTAGGAATGGCCACCGCGATCGAGATATATGACCAGCCCAATTGAATTCATGCGACTAACACGTATTAGGATATCAGTAACGATATGATTTACGGCGTCGTCGCCGTCGTAGCCCGGTTGCTTGCTGGCTTGTTGACGGGCTGAGACAGGCGTGTCTGAGGTAGTTAGTACATTTTGTATGCCTGAATTTATTAAGAATCGGACCGGACCGGTAAGTATAAGTATCTACAGCCTTATGATATTGTTAACAGTAACATAATAATTGTTAACATCATGTTAAATTTCCATTCCTAAGGATTAATATTAAACAATATATCCTTTCGTTCGCTTCAATATACATATTTCAAATTAATCACAATTTCTAAGCGAGCATCCTCTTTTGTTTTCCTTAAGTTATGTTTAATCATTAATTAGCTATAGGTACCTCGTTCTACATGCTTCAGCTCATGTATCGTAGCAATATACATTAAGTTCAAAGTCGCAATTAGTGGATATGATAGCCATTGTTCAACAGCTCCAGTGTATAACATTTAAGTACAGGTTTCTTCAACCTATATAGAGTATAAACCATTCATATTCTTTTCCTGCTTTATACTCGTATAATTGAGATACATTAGTATCTCAATTATCTATGATGAATAGAAAATTAGTTTAATTAAGACTGTTCTTTATGCATAGGGTGCTTAAGTTCTTAACTGACTTTATAATATAGGTATGCAAAAAGCAATTTATATTAAAAGTTAAATACTTTAAAGTTCTTCAACAGTAAGGCCATGAGGATTGTCGGATCTTGAAAGAAATAAATGTCTAATATGTTGTTTTAGAAAGTCAATATAAATCATATAGGTCGATAAATAGATCTTACAATGTTTCATAATCTCCAGAAAGTCATGCTGAACAAATTACGAATGTCACCTTAGTAATTTGTAATGTAAAGGAGGGTTACGAAAATTATAAAACGTGATTTACCAATTTTAAAATGGTTCACCTTGTGAGGTTTTTGAATGTCAATGAAGTATGTACTTTCATTTTATTTACTTTAAAAAGCCCAATTTAAATTATGATTTCGAAGTTAAACTGCATATTTGGAGTTAACGAGAATAAGAATTGTACTTAATTCTTTTCTAATCTTGACAGTTAATGATAATACTAATGTACTTCTAAAAGATACAGGTTGCAAGGACATTTTACTATTGGAAAGAAATTGAAAAGTTTTCATGATTGATGTATTCTATAAACTATTTAAGTATATCTAAACTTTTCTATATCTATCTCTTTCAACATTGAAGCAATCTTGAATATCAAACACATCGTACCTGTGTGTAGATCATATATTTTCTTAGCGCTGACAGATTAACTTTTCCAATGAACTTGAGGGACACATTAGCCGAGTCAAAGACCGGGATCTCTCCGGAAGGGATTTCGTTATCCTCTGTGAGCCTGGTATCGGCCAACATGAAGAAAGTTTTCACAGCGTCCACGAAGTTAAAGAGGTCCAAGTCGGGGTTGTTCAGACGGTAGATGAACACTTTGTAGTTCTCCTTGGTCTTGTATGGAAGTGGCAGCATGTCTCTGTAATGATAAGTATTTTTGTGAAAACCAAACAAAAGAGAGTTGTTCTCTTCCTATGAAATAAGGACAAATACCTATTGCAACCACCCGCCAAGAGATGTGCAAAGTGGATAAGATAAAAATGTGTATGTATAAACAATATACATGTAACATGTAACGAGATTTTATAAGATTTGATAAATTTACTGGTCATCCAAAGATTAGTTAACTTGAAGTATAATCTTAAGTGCTATTTCTACGAGAAACGGTTACGCTAGTTCAGAAATAACTCTTCACAATTTATTATAGGTAAGTAGATATCTACACTAAGTGTGTACTTTGCATCATCTGCAACATCGAACATTGTAACATAATCTTTTAATGACTAATAAAGATGCTTTTTGTTACTCAATTTCCTCTTAGATACTGTATGTCAAAAGTGGCACTTTTTTATTAATTCTATGAGTATAAAATTTTTGCGGACTTGCGGTTTCATTAACACATCGTATTTATAAGTGTGATTTCGTGCTATTTCGAAGTCCTACATGCAATTTAAAATTAAAATAAAGGTTGATTTTTTACCAAATTAGGCTAGGATTGTTACTATGTTACTGATGAGTCAACCTACCGAATATAGAGTCGTCAGAAAAAAAATATAAACTTTTTATAATACCACTTAAATAGGTTCATTTTTAGCAGAATCACCAGTTGATGCAGTAATGAGTATTAGGCTGATAATTATACCCGTAATAGATACAATAATGAGCGATATTTCAATAACGTTAAGCCCCTATTTTTGTTCTATATCCTCGGGCCTTCATGTACTTATAGGCACCGAAGGAAAAAAAATCAATGTGAAGAAAAATTTAAATAGATGGTACGGTTGGTACAGTGGTTGAGCGACCGATTGTTGCGTTACGTGTCGCGGGTTCGATTCCGCACAGAACAAATTGTTTTATGACCTACAGATTATTGTTCCGAGTCTGGGTGTTTATCCATGTGAATATGTGTTTATAAATGCACCCACGTTACAGGAATTACTCCAAGTGTGGAGCATCGTCTTTCAAAAATAAAAATTATCTCAAATGGCTTCGGACGTCCGTCTTGGACTGTCAGAACAGCTTAAGTCTATTGGTGTGGATAGTGAGGAACAAACTAGATATTACATATATTCAATAAACTTACGTGATCTCAAACACGCGTCTGATCTCAGGCGCCCAAGGGTCGCGCTTGCAGAAGAGTTCGGGTCCATTGGCGCGGATAGTGAAGAACAGGTCGATGGTGCGCTTGGCACGCTCCAGGCTGTAGTGGCAGCTCGTCAAGAAGCGACGCAGGAGGATGTCGTCTGAATGGTAAATATATAAAAGATAAGGGATCATTTTAAAGAGAAACAACAATTTTGTTAGTATTTGGAACAATGTTGAAAATAAAAAAGGGGAGGTCTTTGCCCAACAATTGAACCCAATATAGACTAATAATGATGATCATTTGGTGTCACGATGTTTTGCAGGAGCCGAAAAAGATGCCTCATCTCATCTCGCAAAACCTTCATCATCAGCCAAAAGACGTCCACTGCTGAACGAAGGCCTCCCCTAGGGGAAGGGGGGGTGTTGCCATAATCCCCACGCTTGGCAGGCGGTTTGGGGATCGCAGTGGCTCACCGATTAGTGAGAGGACGCTGCTGCCCGTCCTCCGGTGTTTGGCCGCAGTTTTAAGACGTACCCGGGTCGCAAAACCTTATTAGGCTTGAATTCTTAGTTGGCTGTCTCAAACACTAGTAACAAAATAATACCAACACAAATATTATTCGTTATATTGACACACTTTGACTGCCTCATTGGTCAAGTAGTCACAAGCGCGATTGCTGAGCGTGAGATCCTGGGTTCGATTCTCGGATAGGGCAAAGTGTTATTGGGTTTTTCTGTACAGAAATTCTGAGTAGCAGCACGGAATCTGGAACTGTGCCCGGTGAATGACAATAGGCTCGCCACCTATTACATGGGACTTAATAACGGCATCGGCGAAATGCGGGTGTACAATAGTGCACCTCTGCACAACCCTTCGGGGAGAACAGGCGTGATACTATATTATGTTATATTGACACTAAAGTTTCTTTAACTTAAGGTATTAAGCAGACTATACTAGTATGGTAATGAAACAGCTACTGTTAATGCATCTAAGTATATATACCGTTATATCTACACACGGTATAGTGTTCTTAGTAAATATTGATATGTGAAGTTGAAAGACCCCGACTAAATGTGTAAATTTTATATGTAAACCTAAGTATATGGTCACTGTAAATAATGATATAGGTAAACCATACATAAACTGAACGGTGTCATCTTTTAATACCGTTTAGGACGCGATAAGGTCAACTTGTCGATTATGGAATACGCGTGATGAACCTGCAGTGATTACTGTATAATTATTGCGCAAGCGCTGACATTTTCGAGAATGTATCCATGTGCCGCCACTTTGTGATGGGTGCAAGCGTAATCCGGACCTCGAGAACAAGATTGGTCAACAAAAATATGATTGAATCTCTCCAAAAAAGAAAAACCAGTTCAGAATTATTATTATTAATATTAGTCTGTGGGGAAAACTGACCAGCTAATGGACATAATGATGTTGGGCCAAGGGTCAATAGTATAAAGACGTAATAACTGATATAATTTCCATCTGACGTGAACCAATTAATACTCAACTTTCAAGCAGAACTAATTACGTCTACCTTATATTTATTTTAAAGATATGAATGAAGGAAACAGAGTGACGTGATATCTTCGCGGCGTAGCAAAGTGTGTGCGACACTTTTAGGGGCGGCAAAATTTCTATACTATCTTATCAATATTTGAACCATTTGATTTCATGTTTATGTCGCACCTACAATTCGTACCGATTAAAATGCGTTCAAAACTTTTTATTCCTTATTCTGTGACGAAACATCCCCAACGAACAATCCCCTTTTTTTAAAGACCTTAATAAGGGGGCGGCAAAATTTGCCAAATTTACCCACGCTACGCCGCAGCTTCAAATACATTCTTATTAAACTACGTATTCATTAGAAAATAAGCAAATGCACATCTATCTTTAATTAAAGTATGATTTAATGCTTATGCTTCCTGCTTACTTATGCTTGCAAGATGCTCTTCTTTATTCAATTAAAGCGCTTTAACAGTAGACGAGGAAAGAACTTCGTGCCTTCGGGCCAATATCGACTATTCTTGTTGCAAATGGAGTACAGAGCTGTTAAATCTGTATTTCTTGCTTGCTTCCGCTTTGTGGTCATTGCCCATGAGTTTTATTCATACAAAAGTACCTAACCTATTGAATACCGAGTGCCACTTACCCGTCAAGGGAGAAAGCGTGAACTACGCACGTAACATCTAAGGTCCAAAGATGAACATATACTTATTGTATAGTACATTTGTAAGGTAAATAAGAAAGTGTATTTCTAATAGTAAAATTTCTCGGCTCATTGGTTTTAAATAATAATAACTTAACATTACGCTTATCGCCTGAATTCCCAGAAGCGTCAAGCAGACAACCTAAACAATTATTAAAATCCTATGAAGGATGTTCCCAAAGGGGGCGAACCTATTCCGATCAACCGGGCACAAATCCAAACTCCGTGCTGCTAATGAGAAACATTTTGTCTGACTTGGAAATCGAACCCTCCTAAAGCATCTCATGCGACCACAAGACCAATAAGGCAATAAAAATATTCTAAGAATTATTTTTTGAACATGATAATTATCTATATATTATTACAATATTTAAATTTATAGGATCAATCAGCTTCTTTCACGTAACAGTCTGTGAATAAATGAATATAAAGAAGATTACCTAACTACAAACTGGTCAAGAACAATCTAATCGCGATATAATAGGTATAACTGGCATTTATCATAACGCAACCAATTAGGAAGATCGATGATTCTACGTGAGCATTTTCAGAAAGACATTAATTTTATTATTACCTTCCTAACATTTATGTATAATAGAAATAGCTTTTATTCAAAATATCAGTAGGTAGTAGTATTTCATTTCATACAAAGTATGTATGAAATGAAATGAAAATGAATGAAAATGAATGAAAATGAAAATGAAAATATTTATTTGCCAGAAACACGGTTGAAAGTTCTTACAGTATTCAAAGGTCCATCATGTTTCGCCGCAAGTAAAGCGACATGCAAAAATAAAAAATGTGAAAAACTAATATCGCGATAACAAATTAATTTGTACTGTTGACTTTTACATAAGATAGAACCTGATAGAACCTCTTTCACTGCTTCCTATAGTAAAGAAGCAACACGTAACTGGGTCGTCATATTAAGTAATGTTGTGCTGTTCCCATAAGTCCGTCAAAAATATTTTTTATACAAATTTCGAACCATCATACCATCTAGCTCAATTTTGGAAAAAAAATCTTAACATATGCCTATCCTGTATAGAATTTACTTGCCAAATTTCGTGATAAGTCAGTCAGTTTATCATGATTGAAAGAGAGATATTAGACGATTAATCTACACTATTATTAATGAAAAAGTAACAATAAGTCGTCTGAATGTTTGTTACCTCATCACTACTAAACCACTGAACTGATCATTATGAAATTTTACGATATGTTAGTCTGGGTTCTAAAGAAGGACATAAGATTATGTTTATTATGCAAAAACACAGTAATTAGATAATAAATACAAAATACAAGCAGATGCTGTCGAGGGCAACGGCTAGTATAACTACTACCCTACTCATGTTACTTCAGTTATGACTTTGAAATCCAAAGAATAATACAAAGACACTATTGCAACATATCTGTGTTCAAAGGTACGGGGGCGCAAGCGTAACATTGAAGCCTGCACAAAATTAATCAGAAACAATAGCGAACACGCGGTGACCTGACTACCAATATCATGATTCATGACGTCATATGCCTATGTCGCTCGACAATGCCAGTATAGTTCGTAATACCAGTCTGTTTCTCTGTTGCCTCACAAACTGTGTTCAAAATTTGTCAAACAATTTTCATATAGAAGTCAACGACTCTGCTCTACTGAATGCAAATAGACTTTTACTTTTTTGTTACGACAAAACAAGTTGCACCGACATTCATCGAGAGTATCTCATCATCAGGACCACTTTGAAGTAGACATAAATGTGACTTTCAGACGTCGACAATCTTTAATTGATTAAAATAAAATTAGCCTATCACTGTCTCATATTTTTTTGCGGCTGCGCAACGTGTTTCTAGTTCGATTCCCGCACAGAACAAAGATTTGTATGACCTAAAGATAATTGTTTCGGGTCTGGATGTTTGTGTATGTGGATATTTGTGTTTGTAAACGCACCTAGATACAGCAATTACTCCTAGTGTGGGGCAACATTATTAAACCAAAAAAATATATTGGGCAAAAGCCTCTTCTCAGCATTCAATGGCGAAGCCTTAGTCCACCACGCTAGCTGATGGCCTGGTGCGAACTACAAGAACCTTTATGAAAATAATGTCCAATCTGTCTTAAATTATTTATTTCAATATCCAATATCTTTTAGTTTGGGAGTTCCTTTTCAGGCGTGGAAGAACTCAAAGAACACATCTCGTTGAGTCACAGTATAAGCTGTCAAGTCACAAAAGTAGCGAAGAGATTAATTGTGGTCAGACGAAAAGCAATTATTTGTCGACTAAGTTACACCATACTTTCACATCAACTATTCAAATCCGACAATTAGCATTCTGATCTAATCAATCGTTAGCGCCACTTAACGTCAGCAATGGTGTGTTAAGAATAACGGCAATTTACCAAACTTGTGTGCTATGTAACCGTGCCAAAAGAAATTATACCGTTAAATCAGAAGTGTTACAATACAAAGTATCGATTTATATGAATGCAAGAAGAGAAGGGAAACTACTTTTTTTAATTGAAACGAAACCAAACTCTTTTTTTATGTTCTCACGCAGGAATTTTTTTTTGTACCTTGTGTTAACTTTAAAATATGTTATAAGTACTCATAATGGAGACCAACCCAGGATTAGATGTGTTTGCTAATGAACGGATGACGTTAATTTTATAATATTAGCGGTTCTGTGAGAAAATAGAGTGAAAATGAAAATGAAAAACGTATTTATTGAAAAAACGTACAAATGTTTAACTTAACCTATGAGATCAAAAAAGAAAACTTATAGAATTTGTACATTTTTATGAGCACAGTAGTTATTAAACGTGGTCCCAACACTAGGCATGCCTGTATCGTGGGGTCCCGGGAATACGAGTTCACATTTCAGTGTTGCCTCTAGCACTACGCAAATTAAAATTGTTAAGGTTTTAAGTAACAAAAATATCATTAATGGCTAAAAATCATATCATCTTTTTATATATAATTATTTAGTATTTAATAGTTATATTTAATTATATAATAATATCAATATATATATGTAGGTATATAATAAGCAATAATATATAGTGTAAATATAATTATAATAAATATTCTATGATATCGTAGTTATCAACTTTTCTGTTTCCTCATATGTAAGGTTAATAATCCATTTATGTAATTTAAGTTTTGCCTCAGGTACTGAACATTTCTGAATATATAAATGAAAACTGATAGAAAGGGATGAAAACGTTGTCCAAATTTTGTGCGACTGGAAGGAACTGGAATTCGAAAGAGACGACGTTTTGCTATTTCATCATAAGACGGAGATTTTAAAACTAAGAGTGCTAAGTTAACTTATCTTATGTTATTTAGTACAATGATTATTGTACTAAATATAATATATAAATAAATAAATAATAATATATTCAACGTTACGTTAAGTGTTTTTAAATTATTTCCAGTTATCATGTTTACCGATGTTTCTTCTATCGTATCAAATACCTATACGTAGGTGAGAAACATTCTTTAATTTTAATATAGATACGTTCTCCTAGCAACAAGAATTGGTATGGGAATCCCATAAGCGAAAATAGTTACATTTTAAGCGCCCCATCTACATACAAGTCCTATAAAAGGACCATAGCGAAATGGTCTTGCGTAAACTTGAATATAACAAATTCAATATGTTTTATTAAGTACATTGAATTTACACAAACATTATAGTAACTTGAATAACTTAACATCAACGATCCGAGATAATGGTTATTGCTTCAATAAGATTCTGCCAATTAAATGGTCTAACCTAGTTACTTACGAAGTACCTGGCTTAGTGATGTAACTTATCCATCTATAAAACTAAACTGAATTTATCTGAGTGTCTGTACGAATAAACAATTAATTGCAAACATTTTGATGGGTTTTGAACGGTTGAAAATATTCAATTAATAGTAGATTTATTTGTTATTAGAATGATCATTAGTTATGCGGATTGTAAATAAAACATATAAGTACTTATATATATAATTATGTGAAGGCCGATATTGAGTAACGATAAAATTGATACCTGAAGATTTTATGTACATTTTATAGTTATTTTCTATTAAGAAAATAGATATCTAAACGACAATTTAAAGCTAACATCACATTTCTATTAACATAAGGCCACATGTGTAGGTATAGCATTTTCCCCCTTGTTGTACTAGACGATATCACGTATCGGCTACTTGTAACAATTCATCTACATAATATAGACGTAGCATCACGCCTGCATTCACCCAAAAGTTTAGGCAGAGGTGAAGGTATAGTACCTTCACCTCATGTACATTTAGCCGATGCCATTATTGACTCCCATATAAAAATTTATCTCTAACCACACGAAACATAATAGCATTCTGTACAGTAACATAATCTTGCGGTATAATAGCAGTACTTTAAGAAACTCTTACCAACTTCATGAGGCAGATGTGGCTGCTTGCAGAGCCAGTCCTTGATGGTCGCGAGGTCTCTGCATTCGTCGATTTCAGGCATGTTTCTGTTTGACAAACAAATATATTTATGCTCGAACATTTTATTATGGAATGTAATATATATTTTATCATAGTACCTAGTGCTTGTGTGTCTTGTAATGTAATACTGCATTGTAAGAGTAGGTATCTTTTTTAATTTTCATTGTACTACTACTTTTATTTTTGTAAAGCAATATTTTGAAAAGAATATCCATAGAGTTTCTTGCCGGTCTCTTGTCAATAGGTCCAACCCACTTTGAAACCGTGCACCTAGATTCATAACGTTTTAAAAGTGCCTGCAAACGCCCATTTGAAATAAAAACCTTTGACTTTGACTTTGAAAGAGTGAACATTATGTAGAATTATCTTACTTCATGCTATCTTCTCTAATACTTTCTTTTGTGTGACATACAAATTCAAGACATATTTCCGAATAAAGACTCTAATTAATGAGTCTAGGTCTTATATTACTTATATTCCATAAGTTTACCTACATATTTGTTGTGTCTATACTCTATATTATACAACAACAGATATCCCATCTTCCCAAGGAAAATGCATACAAATAAGCAACGTGTTTGCTTACAATTTTCAATTTAGATGAACTGTAACTCTATGGAAATGTCAATAGAAAAGTAATTTAAAAATTATTTGTGCCTTGGTAAGCCACTTATTTCTACTGTTTATTATATTCCATTCATGTATCCACTTCATTTATTATATTATACAATAACTAATCCCCCTGAATGATCTTTGACATATAACTATCAACCTTTGTAAGTGGTATCTATAATATGCAGTCAGTCAATTGTTCTAGGAAAATCAGTTCTTAGCAATGATATGATGTCAGATGGCTTTGTTCCTGTCTGTTATGGTTACTGTGCTTATTGTTTGTAAAATGGCGCACATTTTCAAGTATTCCTTGATCGACATATTCTCAGAAATGTTAATTATTTATTTGATGTATTTATGTGAGGTTCTGGGTTCGATTCCCGGGTCGAGCATTGTTATTGGTTTTTACTGTATGGAAATTCTCAGTAGCAGCACGGAGTTTGAAACTGTACCCGGATGATGGCAATAAGCTCGCCCCCTATTACATCTCTGCCTAACCCTTCGGGGAATACAGGCGTGATGCTATGCTATGTTATGTTAATTATTTAGTTTGAGCATAATTTAATGAATTATTAATTATTGCTCGATACGTAAGGTGGGATTCATAGATTTGAGCAAAGTTTGATCATCAAAAAGTACAGTAAGGAGCACAAATATATATATGACATTCAAAGGTAAATTTTAGAACAAATATTGATTAAAATCGCTACATATATAATTTACTTGTGTTAATCGATTTCACAATAAATACTTTTCCTAAAATTGTTTTATGAATATCGCTTCAAATTTAAACGAGCAAAATAAGAAAATAATTATTGCTCGTGACTGTACGGTGTACTTGCCTCTGAAGTGGAACCTCTAATAAAATACATTGAGAATTTAAATAAAAACATTTATTAAAATTCCGACATCTATTTAGCATTCTAAACATGTGTGTAAGCATATGTGTGTACTGTAAGGCATCCATTTTTTCTGAATGCGTAATCAATAAAAATACTCACAGGTAACTTTGTTTTTTGTCTGCAAGAAGTTAAAACAAACATGATTTTTAACCAACATTAATTTATCAAGGTTTGATTTTAATCATTAAAGTTAGCGGAAATAACAGGACTTAATTGGAGTAATTAAAACGTGTTTAATATCTTTTTGTCGTAGATATATAATTTTTCATATAGAGTAACGTTAATACTATTTGAATATCAAATAAAATAAGTCAGAAATAAACCAAATAGGGTTCGTCAGTTATTTTAATTTAAAAATATTTGATTTCCGAACGAACGTAACGAAATCCATAAAAACTAAGGCTCTTTTTATGTTATTTATAAAGGGTTTGTTATTACTTTATTTAAATTTGTCGCGAAACATGTCAAAAAATTGTTCGATTGTTCTGATGAGAAAACCTTAGAAAATTTTCCATCTGAAAACACGTCACTATTGACGCCATAAAGAACCTGTTGTACATGATATACGTACGTATACACGTCCCAACCTGTGTTCTGAAAATAAAAATAATTGACCGAAGAAAACTTATGGGTACCTACCTCATGTATGTATTTACTAGCTTCCGCCCACGGCTTCGCCAGCGTGTTTTACGAACCCGTACATTTTCCCGAGATAAAAAGCCTATGTGCTAGCCTATCTGCTAGCGATGTGCTATTCCAGACTATAATCTATCTCTGTGCCAAATTTCATCCAGATCCGTTCAACCATTCTGGCGTGAAAGAGTAACAAAGATCCATCCATCCATCCATCCTTACAAACTTTCACATTTATAATATTAGTAGGATAGGATATAAGTACTAACTTTTGCCCACGACTTCGTACGCATTGAATTTAGAATCTGATATATTCCTGCAGTAAAATGGAGCCTATATTTTAAGTTAGACCTCTAGCAATACATCGGTGAAAACTGCATTCAATTTCCATGCAGTAGTTTTTGCGTGATGCGTGTACAAACATAGAGACTGACAGGCAAAAATTCTAAAAACTGTTGTTTTCGCTTCTGTTCCTCTAATAAAGACTCCCCATATTAGTTTTTCTCCTATATCTATAATGTACAGATATCGGCCTGTTAAAATTTTATTTTGTTACCTATATGTATGTACTTATCAACACAATGTGGTGTTCTCGTTCTTTCTTAACTCACGAGAACTTAAAAGACGAGACGTTTGGTCATTACCTATCCGTCGGTTTATTTGCGACCTACCTATGTTGTCTATCAGGTTTCCTTGATTTTCCTCGATACGTGAACCTTTAGTAAATACCAAAAAAATATTAGGTACATTGGATTTCATTTGACTAGCTTAATTTCAAGTCTCTAAGCGCGTTACGACTATCAACTCCGTATTTATTTATTTTAAGTAAAACAAATTCCAATTTCCTCTTTTAAGTTACCCGTTACAGATATGCAATTTTAATTTTTATACCACAATTTATGTACTAATACTGGACATAAAAGGATTGCCAAAGGCAGCGCCGGATTCAGTTTTGGAAGCCCAGGAACAAAAGAAAAGAGAAGCCCCAGAATGAACATATATTATGAAGGTGTCGTAAAACACAAGAACCCCTTCAGCCCCTAAATCCGACGTCGACCAAAAAATGTATTACTTAAGTAGGTATCTAGTTCTATTCAGAACATATCATGAGGTAAAATACATACTTATTAAGTAACTACATCTTCTACGTGTAATGGAACCATGGCCTCATACAAGCACGCAGTGGGATCAAGTTCACCAAAGATTAATTGCGCGTCATTGTCTTCTACGCAAGACCTCGCGCACGACGCGAATACAAGCATTGTTATTATTTAACGTTACTATACTAACCAACAGTCGATCTGTTCTCGATGTTTAACATTCAAAAGATATTCTCAATCGAGCTTCGTAAATGTCCTCTGTGGTCCTCTTAGTATCTTTTAAAACTCGATTTTACGCATCGAACGCGTTCGGCGCTCGAAAGTCAAAGTCAAAGATTTTTATTTCATTTGGGCCTTTGCAGACACTTTTTAAAAGTCCAGACTGAAGATGACTGTTCCAATCAATGAAGAGTTTGAAACCTGCTCGCGGACGTATACCTACAGAACGCGGTCAAACTCAAACTCAACACTTTTTATTCGTGGAGGCCATAAAAAGGCACTTACAAATCGTTTAGTCGGTGCATATAATCGGGATTGTTAAAAGATGTAATACTTAGGTACCTACTATGACCGTAAAGCCGAGTGAAACCCGTGAAAGAGAGAAAATATTTATAATCCATTTGTTTATTATAATTATTACGGCGATATCGCTTATGTGACGTATCCGCTGATACGTCACATAAGCCATAATTTAAACCGTGTAATATTCAGTGATGGAGTTCAATATATTGGTTGAAGTCGCCTGCTTCACACTCCAATGTACTACAGTGGATTGCGAAGTTTAACACAGTAACGTTAGGTTACTGTCCCAATATCTTAGGACGAAACTCTCCGCTAATTACATACGAAAGCACCTGCTAACCGGTCATAATCTTGCGAAGGCTAAACCACTGTCTACTCACTTATAGGTACTACTTTATATGCATTTATATTTACCGAATGACCAAACATACACATTTAAAGTGAACCTGTACCAATGCACCATAATTACTGTTACAACACCATATTTATAAAGAATTTAAGCTCCGTAAATTGCGGCATGCATTACCAATGTGGGCGTTTTAAATAAACCGCCGATAAAAACGCTTCGTTTTCATTTAAACAGGGATCATGCCATGGGTAGAAAGGAGAAACTAAGTTATAGTCAAGTTACAGCAAAAGTAACGCATGGTAAGTTCATTAACCTCTAAGTCTATAGACTTAGAACTGTAGAAACCAGAGGTTAGGTTAAGTCTATAGACTTAGAACTGTAGAAACCAGAGGTTAATGAACTTACCATGCGTTACTTTTGCTGTAACTTGACTATAACTTAGTTTCTCCTTAGGGATTATAGAAAATATAAGTTGGTTTGAAAAACTCTAGTTTGGTTTAATAACCGATAGAGGTGCAACATTTATAATACATAAATGAATCGCTAGCGAGTAAAAATGTTTGTAAACTTTTAATATAGGTTCTGAAAACGTAGCTAATACATTTTTTCCTAAAACATGGCTTATAGTTTCATTAGGAAATCAGAGCAGCCAGCATTAGGGTTTCAGAAACCGAGACTCCATCACATCAGCCAGCTTTTTTGCCGTTTCCAACTTTATTTAAGATGTCAGAATGTAAGAATCACAATCGATGTAGTGATTGGTAACCAAACCGAACCAGCTTACCTTTTCAAACAGGTTACATTCAGGTTACACCACTTGCACAAGAAAGAATTGAACTTTGATAAAGGTACGTATAAAATATTTTATAGTTAATGGTGGTTTTGTAACGGTGTTATTTTTAAGATGTTGGCCTTGAATTTACAAGAAAAAGCATTTAACTTAAAGTGAAATGTATAAAACATACTAGTAGTAAGTATTAAGTAACTTTTTAACATAGACTGCAAGCTATATACGATTTACATAATCAATTTTATTGCGATTTCCTTGATCTTCTGGATTGCATCTTCAAGCTGCAGAATTTTCCGACAGAAAATAATAGATACCCATCTAGTCTGCCATAGGATGGGAATTGAACTTAGGACTCTCAGCATCCGCTAAACCGATTAGTCAATTATACATTTGAAAGCAATAAAGAAAAAGTAAAATTCAAGAAAATCCTTAATTATTATTTGTGTAAATATCTCAATAGACGGCGATAGGTTCGCTCCATATTATATAGGACTCAATACCGATATCGGCGGAATATGGGTGTACAAAGTACACCTTTGCCTAACCCTTCGGAGAATACAGGTTTGATGCTAAAATTTAAATATCTCAGATCACAGATCAAAGTTAACGCTTGCGCGTGAGTTGCTTAAATTTAAACCAAGGTATCTTCGCATGTAGGAATATAATACCTTGTATTCTCAATCGGTTCTATGTCAATGTCGTTCAAAGCCCTCTCATTGAGTTTTCAGTATACATTGAACATCACTGATGCAACAATAGTCACGCACGCAAGATAATGTTCTATGAGTTTCATAACTCAAGAAACTCAAGTAAATACAGATAACAGTGAGCTCCAATGTACAGTCAGCGACAAAGTTGATGAAGCTTTCGTAATTTTCAAATTGATTTATCAAAAAACACAATTATTTTTATTACCTTACTGTACACTAGTTGATAAAGTTACGCTATGCCTTAATATTTTTTTTACAAAAAGGAATGAATATAGCAAATTTTCATTCATAAAAAACATTTGTAACTTTGTACAATTATCAGCTACTTCTGTCGCTGATTGTACCAACAAAATATCTACGTTAGCACATTGCACCGAATTGCGTTTACAAAATATGAGACATCGTTTTCTTGAGAATCTCAGCTCGTCTTCGCAAGTTAATTCAAATGTTTCTATGTGTTTATGTTCGAAACAATTGATGGTGTTTAGCTGTCGCAATGTAGCGCTTAAGATAATTGTATGCCCCTACTGCTAGACGAATATGAATGAGTACGATTTGTAACTTTGCGACCTAACTACAACTTGTGTTTTACATGTGTTTCGTAATATCTTACGAACGTAACTATGAGAAAATTTGGCTTAGGACTGTAAATAGATCGTTTACATACCGTAAAAAAACTCAATCATCGTCCGTTATCTCTTAAATAATTGATAAAAATGCACAATCATAAGCTAGGACAAACCATAGGCTGTTGTACAATTTTTAGGTAATGTCAGCCTAGGATTGCGTAGTTTCGCGACCGTATATTCGCGCGAGGAGTCGAGAAAACCTGGAGTAAAGGCAGTATCATTACGCGATCCCACTTAATTGTTTAAAGATACATATTCTGTGGTTAAGAAATTTCGCAAACCTACGGTCGGCAAACAAACCAACAACTGTTATTGCTCTATGAACACCAAAAAATGTTCATAGAGCAATATGCCAAATCGAACATTTACTTCCTTCTTTTGTAATAAGTCCATTAAATGTCATTTCCTATTAATGTAAAATGTCAGACGAGTTAAATTCATATCATTATTATGCAGATAATTTAATTAAACTCTCTCGTGGTTCAGAAAACGTAATAAAATTGATAATGAATGCTTGTTACATAAGATTGATTCATGATCTCGAGCTACACATGAGACATCACGTTCTTATATATTCTTGATGTCATCACTAAGAAGCTAATATGATAAACTTTTTGGCTTCAAGCCACTTCAACGTCCGTAAACAAACAATTAATACAATATCTTGACATTCAAGTGATAAAATTGAAACACAATACATTTTTTACTGTCTCATTTGAATCATTATCTTGCCTGCGAATGTCTTAACAAATTAAAACCAAATACTATGCAGATCACATTTGCACTTCTATCGCATCAATGGTTAAACATTATATTGTTTTGGAAAGTTGTGGGGCGAGTTGAACTGAGTGTGGTCGCGTTAAGAGAGAACGCAGGATGGTTATAAGTTTCGATAAAGTTTGAGTTGTGTTTTCAATTCCTATATTAATCCGGTCATCAGTCGGCCATCTGCTGGAACCCTTAGCCTAAGTAACCGTACAATACTTTTGGACATTTTCATCAATGTTTTGATAGGCATACTTCCTCTTTTTTCCTATTTAGGTAGGTATGTATTAACTTTATAAGCTATAACGAAAATACCAACGTATTGTTGAAGTCACATTCAACGAACAATAAAACGAATTAATTGCGTAGGTACCTTGTGTTTTTCAGTTATTGTATATAACAATAATAATATAAATTGAAAAGTGTGGACTGAGGTAAAAACAATTAAATGATTCAATGAGCAGGATTTTAATATTGACTTACAAGTAGTAGGTAGGTAGGTATTTGCTAGCCATAATTTGTGAACAACAGCCGTGACAATGGGCAATGTTAATACCGATAAAATAATCACTTAATTATGTAGATGGACATACGTACACGCAATTACCGTGTAGATATCTAAATAAAAAAAGACTTAAGATGCGTCAAGTGTTTGACTGTTTGAACGCGGACCTTTGTCAAGATTAAGTATTACGGAAATTCCAAATAGGTACCTAATATTTAAACACCCGAGGTCGAGGGATCGATATATTTGTTGAGACGAGAATAAACACGTTAAGTAAAAATATTCATAAATAGAATGTAAACCAAACTTATGTGATCATGTAGGTATATTTTCTGCTTCTATCTTTAAATAAGTACCTACGACTCAAAAGTTGTCTGTCTGTCTGGTTACACTTATAACTCAAAACCAGTGGATCGACTTTATACCCATAAGATTTTAACATTCACTTGTATTCGATAAATATTTTTACGATGGAGCAAGCTGCGTAGTAGCGTAATCAAAGCAATTAACTGGCTAAAGATGAAATCGATCTTGGAAATATAAGAAAATCTCTTCACATCCTTATTGAAAATTTTACATTATCAGCTTACCTTAGGCCTCACATCGAAAGAGTCTAAAATTAAAAGATCGTATTCCAATCATGGATTTTACTGGTACCCACAACACCGTCAAAGTCAAAGTCAGTTTTTTATTTCAATTAGGCCTTTTCAGGCACTTTTAAAAAGTCAAAACTCTAGGCACACTTAATTAAGTATCTACAAAATAGGTATCTACACCAAGTATTACTACGTAAAAATAAACTAGGTATAATTGGCCAGTTGTAATATCTACGTGGTTTTTTTTGTTCCATATTCGTACCTACTGATGGATGATGATCTTGTGTACTGATATTAATTTTAATCACACACAGGCATATAGTCCATTCTAGTTATTATGTCTTATCAGGAAACCAGATTTTACTGTGTAATCATGATACTGCTTCTAATCGCAGGTCGCAATTTATAAAATCATACATAATAACTAATCCACGTTTCAGATAATAACTAGGTAAAATAAATTAGGTATTTACAATAACAATAGATAAATAATGATACAAGTATAAAGGTCACGCATTAAATAAAAATCATACGTTGTAAATCTTGTAGGTAAGTACATATTTATAATACAATATCTGCCTATTACAGTATCAATATCAGCCTATTTTTTGGATGTAACCTAACTACTGACAAATTGACGGTACGGTTGGGGCAGTGGTTGAGATATCGACTGCTGCGCTACGTGTCGCGAGTTCCAATTCAGCACGGAACAAATATTTGTATGATCTACAGATAGTTCTTTCGGGTCTGGGTCTTTGTGTATGTGAATACACACCGTGCTTCGGAAAGCACGTAAAGCCTTTGATCCTGCACCTGATCTTTCTCCGGTCGTGTCGGATTTCCGTCCTATCGGATTATGATAGTGAAGGAATAGAGAGAGCACCTGTGTTTGCGCCCACACTTGTGCTGTATAATATCTCCTGCGTAGTTGGCTAATCTCCGATGAGATTGGCCGCCGAGACCAAAATTCGGTCAGGAGGATATCACTGATAAATTAAGGACCAATGCGCCTGGAAAGTACAACAAATAAAGCATTTTTTTTAACGATAAGATATACTTTCTTTTTATATTATAATATACGGGTATGAAATAAAGATCATTCCGCTCTAAAATTATGTAAAGAGGTTTAGAGACATAATCTCAATAAGGTATCGAATTATATATCGTATACAGGATTACGCCATCATAAGTGCCGTAATTCTGCGTAAGTACGCCATTTAGACGCTATCTTGTAGGTTAAGCTTTTTACCACGATCATGCGATTGATAGTGTTACATTAACTTTTACCGCTTACTAGGTAGGTACATAATTATCATAGACCACCGGCTCGTAGTCTAACCAGATGCGGCGGAATAGGTTTTCGGTATTTTATATGGAGCAACTGCCATCTGACCTCCACCACCCAATTACTGGGAGACACTGATATAATAATTAGACTGATTGTCAGACGTTTTTTGCTTCTATCACCCGTAACGATTGTCGTAACTGTTTTTATGACATGATATTCCGGGGTTTTCAATAATACGGAAAATAATTTAAAATTAAGTATAACATAAATATTCAAATATCGAAATTGTATCACGCTTGTATTTCCCGAAGGGTTAGGCAGAGATATTCTATGTACACCCACATTACTCCGATGCCGTTATTGAGTCCTATGTAATAGGAGGCGAGCCTATAGCCAGATCGAAATTGTAATCATCAATATTGTATTACTAAAAAAGTATCTAATAATTTCTAAGCCGCACATTTTATTTGGTTTTATTTTTAAGAATTTAGGTAGGTACATCTAAATTGTTTGGTCTGTCTAGATAGGTGAATGCGCTATTGAACTTGCTTAGAGAACTCGTACAAATTGTTAAAGTACAAAATAAAACCCTTGAATATAATTTGATAGTTAATTTTTGGTGTGAGAACCATTAACGCGATACCCTGCAGAATATGGTTCCAATTAATGTTGATATGTCGCTATGTCACTTTGTAATATAGGTATCGAGGGTATAGTGCTCAAAACCAATAAGTATAAAATTGTTACTTTGTTCCAGTCATCAGATTTGGCTAAACACAATTTAAAAATTTATGTACACAATTTAAAGCCCCATATCTTGTCCAGTTCACTTCTGTCCATCCTATGGTTGCCTGGAAGAGATCGCTGATTGCGATAAGGCCGCCCATTGTACATGCTAATTGTAATTTTTTATGTATGTTTTTGAACTGTCTAAAGCGTATATCTATCTATCTAAACGTAGTCACTTTAGTGGGTTACCTACCTTACCTCTAGTAATTTTCTTTCTTGTACTAATTCCACTTATTGGATTAGACCACTTCAAAGAGCGTCAAAAATGCATTAAGATGGACTAATAAAACGATTTTTGAATTTTAGCACTTATTGCGTTTTAACACTATACCCTCGATATACATTTAAAATTGTGACAGGCTTATATCCGTTCAAAGAACATGTTTTAGGACAGAAACGTGGTAAAGGGAGAAAAACTAGTTAGGTTTGTGTCCTATAGCGATATGCTACTGAGTTCGGCAACCTGTCAGTTGCAATACTTTTACTTTAGCCTGAACATAACATAGCATCACGCTTGTATTCCTCGAAGGGTTAAGAAGAGATGATAGAGCAACTGTTGCAACACCCCCATTTCACAAATGCCGTTATTAAGTTCCTTGTAATAATCGGGGGCGAACCTATTGACCCGCCAAAATTCCGTGCTGCTACTGAAAATTTTCGTATCTACACAAAAACCTAATAACACTAGAATATTCGATCGAATCGAACTCAAGACCACGCGGTTATTATGGATGACTATTACTCATAGATTTCTTTCAATTCTCAATGCAGATGTTATGCTATACCTAGGTATATTAGATTGTAAGACGGTATACCTATAAGTTAAACTTGTCGAAAAAAACATTTAGGTTGCTGGTGAATTACGAGTTTGTAAACAAATTCATAAATATTAATCACTTTTTGGAGGAACGAGGTATGGTGTTCCTCCATTGAAAAGGGAGGATCCTCCGACCGAGCAAGGTGTTAAGCCTGGCGGGCGAAAGCCCGACGGTTGATATCGGACATTCGTATATGTGTTAGAATCGTTGAAAACTCTCATAGTGCGATTCAAGGTTTGATGTTGTAGCTTTACTCCGATAGATGGTACTTTACTTTTTGACATGTTGCGAGTAGTAGTCGCTACAACTTTAATTGATTTAATCATAGTTAATTGCCTATAGGTACCCGTTGGGCTCACTGATACAAAAGTCCTTTTTGATATGGATAACTACGGAATTATCAATATCATAAACGCGGCGTGTTTATTAATTAATAATAATACAAGACGGAACAATTCCAGAATTGTCTAATTGACTTAAAAATCTTCCAAATTGCCGTGCGACTTAACTAATTGATTTATCCAAATTATTTAGCTAATCCGCAATTAGTCGAGATAAGATGCTGTCTGGTGGTAATTAAGAAACCAATCTATACAAATAAATAAAATTGAAGTGTCTGCTTGTAATTTCAAAATAAATCTTTTAACTAAAAAAAAAATATAAATAAAAGTAGGTATATACTTATAACAAACAAAAAGTTTTAAAGTTTTTTGTCTGTCTGTATGTTCCGGCTAATCTCTGAAACGGCTGAACCGGTTTTGACGAGTTTTTCACTGGTAAATAGCTGATGTTATAAGGAGTAACGTAGGTTATCTTTAATTTAAAAAAACAATGAGCATTCCGCGCAAAAATATTTAAACCCATGAATTTGTTAACAAAATCTGATTAAAATATGAAAGTATTATATAGGTTGTTTTTTGCCCCGAAAAAATTCACGGGTTCGTAACCCACGCGGACAAAGCCACTAGCAGAAGCTAGTGTATAGATAAAACTTATTTATAAATCAGGAATTATCCCTTTGTTGCAAATAACAAAGCTCAGAAGAAGTTCAATGAATCTGCCGGTTTTTGAAGCAATTATTTTGGAAAGATCAGCAAAATACCCAAAATAGTAGTATTTAAAACACAACAGGTAATTACAATTATGAATTAACGATTATCGTAACAGATGTACCTTTGTAACTATTTATGAGATGGATTCCAAACAATACGTGATCTGCATTCATGTACACAATGTACCTACGTGTATATATAATAGTGATTTATTATGATAAGCACCATGAAATATGACTGTAGATTGAATATTTATGAACATGTCAGAATGCCTCATTGGTCTAGTTGGCGCATGCGCAGTTGCTGAGCGTGAGGTCTTCGGTATTCCCGGGTCGGACAAAGTGTTATTAGGTCTGGAACTGTGCCCGGTAGATGGCGATAGGCTCGCCCCCTATTACATGGGATTCAATAGGGGTGTTCGTTATATTACACAGCACATAACAAAAGTCGTTATAAAATATAGCAATAGCAGCCTGCTATATATTTTTACCGCAATCTGCTATCTTCGTTCTATCTTTGCCAACTCTACGTCTTTTTGCATAGATCTTTGTACTTTAGGTGTTTCCCGCAAACCTGCAAACAAGGAACTTAATTCGCCAAATCTACGCAATTTCTATCAAATATTAAAAATTTGGCAAAATAACATCTTCACGTCTTCAAAACACGCCTAGGATTCAATAACGGCATCGGCGAAATGTGGGTGTACAATGATACACCTCTGCCTAACCCTTCGGAGAATACAGGCGTGATGCTATGATATGTTAAATAACTGCTTCATTGGTTTAGTTGTCGCATGCGCAGTTGCTGAGCTTGAAGTCTTGAGTCCGATTCTCAAGCAGAACACAGTGTAATAAAGATTTACTAAAATTCTCTGTTGCAGCCCGGAGATTGGCTTTGTGTTCGGTAGATAGCAATAGGCTGGCCCAATAATGGCACCGACGAATTGTACACTGTACACTGTATAGGCTCTACCTAACCCTTAAGGGATAAAAGGCGTGATGTAGAAATTTATGTAGAAAGGTACATATTAGGTATTAGAGAACTAAATTCATTCAAATTTCTCATGCACCTACATATTTTGCTTGAGTTGTGACTCGTGTGTGAGTCGTGGACTGCCGTTCTCTATTTGGTAATCTGTGCTACCATCAAACCTCTAAGGCAACCAAAGAAATCAATGATAGCCGTTAGTTTTCAAGGAAATGCTACTGGCCATCAACAATTGCGATTTTAAAACCGCGCATGCGTATTAGCAATACCATCATAAACTTTATATAGAATGAAATTATCGTGAAAATTATAATAAAAAGAAACATCTAATGTTAAAAAAGATATCACTTATCTACTCGATGACCCAGGGCAATCACCGCTACCTACGCAGTCAATGTTTTTGTACGCGTGAAAGTAAAATTACGGTTTAAATCGTACCTATAATAGTTTACAAGCATGCAGACCACTTCTCAATGTTAATTACTTTTTCTTTTTGAGATTATTAGTAGTAGAACCAGTTGATTTTGAATTTAGAGCTTTTAGAAATAATATTTAAAAAAAACCTTTTTAGTTGTTGTCGTCACTGGCAGGTACCAGCAACAGTAGAATTCAATTTATAATCTCGTTTGCAAATTTTTGTCAAAATTACTGTTGTGATTTAGAAACGCAATTATTTTTCTGAAGTACCTACCTATGTGTAGATATAGTATACCCGTATATATATCTACATATTTTCTACACCTAGAAAATACTCCAACTCGGCTTGCTAGTGATAACTACTCTAAAGACCCGTATGTAGAAAATTTTCAACGCGATATTGACAGTCGAACATATTGCTATAATGTATACAGAATCACCATATGCATGTAGATGTGATTGACTCTGGAAATTCTTTAACTATTTTCATTTAAAGTTTAATACAGTTTAACTATATTTATGCACATACATAGCTTCACGCCTGTATTCCCCGTAGGGTTAAGCAGAGGTGTACTATTGTATAGTCCACCCAAATCTCTCCGATGCCGTCATTGAGTCCCATCTAATAGGGGGCTAGCCTATTGCCGTCTACCGGGCACAGTTCCGGTTCCGTGCTGTTACTGAGAATGTTCATCCAAAAAAACCCAGTAGAACTTTATTTAGAAATTTTGGTCTTTATCTCGTGACCCTCTTGTTCGAGTGTGGCTACGTAAAAAAGTTACAAAGTGAATGTGTCAACATAAAACTGCATCAAACATTAGGTAAGAGTTTTGATATGTGTAATAGGTACACCTCCTTATCACGTGTAAAAATATCCATGCAATCACCAAACACTTTCTATTTTATGCTGAAACCCGTTTACAAAATTTCATGCAAACGGTGAGTGGCAGACAGACATAACGTAAGAGAAACGAGATTTCAAAATTGAATTTTACATTCACTATCATGCATTTGTGATGCACTTTGCAATTTGTTAATTTTGTAATAAAGACGGGGTGCATCAAAACTGCCTCACCAAAAACACAAAAAATATCGTTGTACCTAACTACATATAAAGCTACTGAGATCATTTTATGAATTTTTTTTTACACATTTGTCAGAATATCAGGGTTGGTTTCGAAATTTTCGTATTTCGTGTCGTAATTACATAACTTTTGCTCGAGACACTTACTTAATTAGTTAATTTTTTTTTTCTAGATAATTATCAGTTAATATTGTAGGTATGTGCTTATATACAGTGGCGTGCACAGAGTTTTTAGACAGGGTAGGCAGAAATTTTTTAAAGCTTACTTACCAATAATACCTACTACATGTTGGTATTGGTTCGTCATGTTGTCGGTTAAGTAATGATGTATGTGATTGCCACCTCAAATATCTTATGATAAATATTTATCTGAGTTATGTAGAGTAGGCAGTGTCTTTTTGTCTTTATGCACAGCACGCCACTGCTTATATATAATATTAACTGATAATTATCTTGAAAAATTAAGTGAAAGACATCTCGAACAAACACAATATTGCATCATGTCTATATTTAACTACAATATTAATTTTAACACGCTTTTTTGGGTACAAAAATTATCTTGGTCTAAAAATTAAAACTTTTGTAGAAATTAGATTTTTGTCAGTTCTTCTCCATATGAAATCAACACTTTGGAACATAGCAACAGTAACTAGAGTTTTTCTATTCATAAGTGCTAGAAAATTGTAGACATTATTAAAAAAAAATTGTTTAATATTATTTTTAATTTCTTGAATAACGATAATAGTTCTTAAAATCCATGCGAAAGAAGAGGGAATTATTATATTCAAACTATTAATTAATTAGTTTACGGCTGAATTATAGTTGTAGGTATTATTCAGCACATTATTGTCACACTGGCCTCTTCTCAGACATACACTATCGAAAACATTATGGTACCCTCTGCAGGATGCCTCACAATATTTTACTTCACTTAATGCAAATTTATTAATATTATTTCAACTACATAATAATTTAATTTAATTTATTATCTATCATTTCTCCGTAGTATTACAATACCTAACATATGAAGTAAAGGTGAATGACATATGGGCAATCAGAGTTCATTCTTGCGATAACAATTATTTTGCTATTCAACCGAACATACTCGTAAGTATTTTAGTATTGCTTATTTACATACTTTATTTTTTATTTTTAATAAAACGTTGCCCCACTCGCACACACTCACACACTGCCACGGAATAATTCCTGTATCGTGGGTGCGTTTACAAACACAAATATTCACATACACAAAGACCCAGACCCGAAACAATTATCTGTAGATCATACAAATATTTGTTCCGTGTAGGAATCGACCCCGCGACACGTAGCGCAGTCGATTTCTCAACCACTGCGCCAACTGTGCTGTCAAAACAATCATATTTTAAAAGACATGTAATAAGAACCACGCATATACGGGGAGGAGACAGAGCTGTACCTACGTTACGGGTGTACCACATGTCGCAGAAGTCAGCTTATTAATGTCTCATTCGTCCCATAAGAAACCCAACAACACTGCCCAACCTGGGAATCGTAGCTTAGCCCTCACAATCAAGCTCCGTACCTGCGGTTCGACCACTAGACTACAGGAATGTATTTCATTTAACGTGTTTTATAAAAATACACAATCGAGTCGCTCGGACAAAAGAATCGCTCTATATTATACGCATACTTTTATTGTAATTATGGTAACTATCTACTTGGTATATCACTGCCAAGTCGATATAATATTCAAACAAACCTTCAGTCAATAAATACTCGATTATATCTAGAAATATAACGTATGTATATATATATAATTTAATTTATTGATACAAAAATAATCTATTTAAAAAATATTAAATAAAAACTTACGTGAAAAAAATATGGGATCAGCCAAACAAAACCAAAATTTTAATATGGGTATTCGAAAGTATTTTTGGTCAATCGAAAGTAAGACACCGGTTTAGTAACAGTATCGAGAGCGCGCAAGTGCGTCCGACAGTCGCGATGAACTGACGATAGCGTGGTTATACCGCTGGCTGCTTGTGTACGTCTCTGTATGTGATTTTGAAATAAGAATATTGTTATTAACATGCCAATACGTCAGTTTTGGAAGCAGGGCTTTGTTCAAAAAATAAAAATAAAATACTTGTCAGCCAGGTATCTACTGTTGGAAATCAACATTGCCAGTGGGTTTCACAAAAAAAAAACTGTTTTAAGTAGCTTGCATACCTACAACAGGCCCACAAACCGACCAGCTAAAATAAAGCACAAAGGATGACCAACATTCTCTTGTGTAAATGTTGATGGCAACCGATTCGCATCCCAAATGCAATTATGGCAACGTTTTTTCATGATCGTCTATTTTTGCAGACTATTGATAAAAAAACTGTTTACTGAGTCCAATTATACGAGAAGGCTTCGCTCCGCAGATTCGACTAGCAGGTACGAATATGTAGTATGTAGGTAATTTGTTCAAGTACCTAAGTAAATATGTTACTGTTGTGTAAAGACAGTATTGAGTAAAGAGAATTAAAGTTGTACCCAAAGTCGCAGACAAAAACTAGTACAATAAGTACCAGGTAATCATATAACGCAAGATTATTCAGAAACGTAGCGTGCAATGGCAACCGGCTGCTGCACAAAAAACCTGATTCTGTGTGAATGCCGTTAATGCAGACATGGAGTACTATGTAGGACAAGACTTCAATGTAAGGGACCTTTCTATACACATCAAAGTATTTTATTGCCTTCTTTATAGGTTCACTATTCTATATATCCCCTTTTTTGTAGTTCCTTTTTTCAATGAAGGTTGATGGTAATTGGTCCTCATAGTATTCCGTAAGGGCTATAAGTCGCCAAAATTTATTAGATGGATATTAACCGTACACGTCCGGATCTTTTACTAGAATATAATACTATGCTAAAAGTACTAACAATCCAAGCATTGTAATAAAAAAAAAAACATAATTATGTACCTACATACTGTACATTACTTGTTTTTGGGATTTCTTGTAGGACATCATGTTTATAATTTAAGAACCAGTTCTGATTGCACTTTATAAAAAGCGCACAAACGGCAGAAAAAGTTTTGCCCTTTGTTCACCGCACCACGCTATGCAAGTTATAGTTCATAGACAAGGGGACGCCTATAAGTTTTCAGTATCTAAGGATGGGCACATTATTAACCAGCTACATTCATAAGAGCCAGAAGGGCTCAGGGGTGGTCGGCCAGGTTCAACTGCCCTCTCCCACGGATCATTCATGGGGACATTCATCTGTTGGAAAATATTCTGAAGGTAACGGTACCTAATTACCGTAAAACGAGGTGAATACGGATCCAGGGGTGAATAGAGATCAAACTTTGAAATCATTTCAGCCTTTGAATAACTCAGTTTGATGCGAACAAGCACTTCAAGTCTAATGTACTATAATTAACTAAAAATAATGAAGTCCTTGTAGATAAAAATGTGTGTTCATTCAACGTTCAAATGTTTTCAAGGTTTTGTTTCTATTCACCCCTGCATCCCTATTTACCCCGTTTTACGGTACATTATTTGATATAGCTACAGAGGCTCATGCGTAAAGCCAAGATAGTTAAGATAAACTTAATAGCACAACCTCAATACCTACCAATCACGATTTCGTAAGCATGGCTGATGTGCTTAGCCCTGTGATTCCTAGATCGTGTAACTAAGATATTCTGCAACATACAAAACTCTCAATCAGATAGCCAGCGGTGTCCAGCTAATCGAAATGTCCCACTTAAACAGCATCTTCATTATTTGGGCTCACGCCGTTAGCTTGTTTAACCAGACGGTATCGGTTTTCGATCACAGGTAGCCGTACATCGGTGTCAAGGATATGAAGTTGTGCCAGGGTTGGGGTTCTGGCTTTCAGCCATTTCTGTTGTAGTCCAAAGATGTGTAGAGCCTTGTAGAGACGATTATGTTATGATTTTTAGGAATAAAGTACGAACGAGTTGTATGGGTAAATATACGTAGAGAATAGATATTGTTCAAGATTAATAGGTTTTGCGTTCTGGAGAGCGATTTGAAATGGAACGTTACCATACGTAGCCGTCGTGTTGATGTGTGTCAAACTCTCTCACGTCTACATTTATTGTGCCGACATTTCCGTTGTAAATATTTTATTAAATAAATTAGTCCATCTCATGTTAGATGCTATTGTTATAATTTCATTAATAGAGATCTACATATGATTACGGGTTGCCTTTTTTGGTAGGTAGGTACCCTTTTTATCTTTACGTTAAGGTAGGTCTCTACATAAGAATACGTGTTTTTAAAACTATTTTGTCCCACACTTGTGTTTCACCTCTATCGTGGGTTGGTACACCTTATAAACACATATGTAGGTACTTATCTCACATCTATACACACCCGATGGATCGGACAACTTTGGACAGCAACCTTTAGAGATCATACGTATTTGTTTCTTGAGGAAATAGATCCCGCGTTACATAGTGCAAACGATTTATTGGTACTGTCTTTACTCAAACAGGTTTAATTTTTTATAAATAGGTAGGCATTTTTATCATCGCTTGAGCTGTTTTGGGTTAACTGACGTCAATGAATAAAAAGTAGTTAAAAATAAACTTAATTTATCTTTTTGTTCCTATTCGTATTGTGCGGTATTTATGCCCATTGGTCGTCTCGGACCACTAACTCATTGACCTCTAGAATGCAAATACTGCGACGAATAAGATAAAAATGTTTCAATTACACGAAAATGAAGCACGCAGAGTGTGATCTGCTGCAAAATGGCAAAATAGCAATGGTAATTAACACCATCACCTCATGATATAAACGTGATTCAGTGAGTCACATTTTGTACGATATTTAATATGTAAATGTCGATTTCTGCGACAACGCGCTGTGCGCGGTACCCAGTACGGCAGCTTATAAGGATTTTGGTTATACCTACTGGCTTCGATGTGCTTTTATGTGACTAGCAGTTATCATTACTAATATTACGTTTTTATCAAAAGGCAAGCGTACAATGACCAATTGCCTTAGGTGCATTATTAAGTTTTGCAATAAATATCTTTCGCGAAATATCGAACTTAACCCAACCTTCTCACTATGAAAATCTTGCCTTTTACGATACATCCAGAGGTGAGGGGGAGTTGTTCCATACCTACTCTGAACCTACATATGGTTGACCTGCAACCTATTTTGGTCTTAGATTTTAGCTGGTTCTGCGATTCTGTGGTTGGAGTAAGGTTTGTTCTTGTTTACAGTGTTGCCGAAAGTACGGCAATAGCCGTTTCTTACGGCAATAAGGCCTCCAAATCACACAATATACGGCGTACGGCAGGGTGCTCATTACCGTACTATAAAATACGGCAATCCGGCAATTGAATAAAATACTTTTAAAGTCGAAAAAATCAAGAGATGAATAGAGTTTCATTTGTTTTTTTTTTCTTAAAAAAATGAAGCTTAGCCCATAGTACCATATTTTTGCTTCTTGTCTTGCAACTAGATAACATAATAAACATATAACATAGCATCACTCTTGTATTCCCCGAAGGGTTAGGCACAGGTATACCCACAGAACAGATAATTTATCTGTTCTGTGGGTGTACCATTGCACACCCACATTTCGCCGATGCCGTTGTTGAGTCCCATGTAATAGGGGAGCGAGCTTATTGCCGTCCATCGTGCACAGTTCCAGACTCCGCTATCCGACGATGCTAATGAGAATTTCTATAGAGAAAAATCCAATAACACTTTGCCCGACCAAGGAATCGAACCCAGGACCTTACGCTCAACAATTGCGCTGGCGACCACTAAACTAATGAGGCAGTCAGACTGCCTCAACTAGATAATCTGTTCTTTTTGCGTTAATCATAAATATTTATAGTTTTGTCCGTATTTATTGTTCTTAGAAAAAATTGAGGCGGGAAATCCCTCCAGCCTAATTTTTTCACATATAATGGAACAAGAAGAGTGAAACTACTCTACTCAGTACACGAGAGAGTAACTCATTAGTCAGTATACGTAATTTTATATCTTTTTTTTTATGTAAATGTACGGCAATTTATTTTAGAATGCGGCAATTTTTACCCTGGTGTACGGTATCCCAAAATCTAGGCAGCGGCAACACTGCTTGTTTATTTTAACAAACAGGCTAAAGGACACCGATATCCAAAGCCTTAATAAATAAAAAAAAAAAAAAAAAATTTAACAAACGTCAATGTCAGTTCATGTGTCAAATCGAGCAAACGAGTTCAAAACTTCAAACTACGAATTATTTTATTTATTGTGTTATTAGTTCCCATAAATACAAAAGACATCTGGTTTGTATCTCAAGAAAAATTCAAAATGTTCGCTATACATTTGAGGCAGTTATACCGTACCTGTGATAAAGTTATCATTCGTAACCTCAGAAGTCGGAGGTTAGAACCAAAAAAACCCAACCCTGGTTTAGACAACAGAATAAAGGCTTTTGAATCTGATGGTTTACGTGTCAAAGAGGAAACTCTTGAAGAATTTGTTGACCAATCTGAAAGTGACTTTTATAAAGTAAGTAATTTCCAATGCCCCACTTTATAACTAATAAACAGTCACATTTTCTAGTACTTATTGTGGATTCAATTATTGTACTTTCTATTAGGCATGTTTCACTTTAATAGCATTCTACCGCTGTTATTGGCTGAAATTTAAACATATAAGACAACACTTACTAGTCTAAAACAATAAGAAGTATGCAATTAACAGATTGTTAAGATTCTAATAAATTATTGCACCTCGAACTCCATTTTATTTACAGGTTGGCGAAGCATACAATGAACACATGAATGAGACATTGATTGGTAAATACGAACTGCGTCACCGGATCGTAAAAGAGAAATACTTCAAAGAAAACATGCCTAACTTGTTAACATGGAGCGAAAAAGAACAAATTAGACACTTGGCTGCTACTCAACCTGATGAGTGGACACCAGAGAAGATTGCTGAGAGTTTTCCCATCACAGCACCTGTTGTGAAGGTAGTTCAACTTACACTTTTAGTTGCAGTTCACAAAAATATACCCAAACCTGGAAAAAATAGGTACTTAGGCCATACAAATATGTTCTGTTCAGGAATTGAACCTGCAACCCATAGTGCAGTAAACCAAGCTGCCATCTTCATTACTAAAAAAGACATCTTGCAAAGAAAATAGTTTATTATAGATTCCTCATTATTTGAATTTTAACCTCATTATCTCACTGTTGGATGAAGGTTTCCTTCCTCAGTATAATTTATCTTGCACTAGAGCCATGTAAACTATTTTGTAGTCATTGCATAATTTTATATGTTACTGCTAATACCTAACCATTATCTACTGATTGTGAAAATGTTGTGTCTCTGTATCTCAGAGTCAGATATGATATCCCCAGTAAATGGCAAAGAGCTTCACATAATACTGTGTCTGTAAACATTCAAAATTTTTAACTAATCTAATTTCTTTGACAGAAATTACTGAAATACCCATGGAAGCCAGCTACAGAAGAACGCATCGCACGTCACGATGCTTCCGTCATGAGGAATTGGAAGGAACTGAAAGAGGGTTCTCTGGATATACCACCTGAACTAAAAAAACACTTCCTCAAATTTTCCAACAGATCCATTCCCCCACTGAATAAGGAATCAGTGAAAATTGACCTCACACCTGAAGAAAACCTTGGGGAGTTCGAGCAAATTGTGCGGAAGTGTGCAGCACAAGAAAAAAGAGACAATCCTACAGATGATAAACGGAATCTAGCTTTACCAAGTCCAAAATCTTCTGACCCAGAAGATAGATTTGTGCAGAGTGGCAAGCTAGACCTTAAATTAGTAACATTAGATGAACTTACAATGAAAATAAAAAAACGTTTAGAAAAAGGTAGCGATGTTGATATTAATGACAGAATTATTATAAGTTCAGTTAATGCTAAAAGCAAATCAAGTCCAGAGAATGTTACCCAAGAAATAGAATTGGTGGATGAAAGAAAAGAAGCAAATAGTATTGTAGAATATAAGAATAAAGCTGAAGATCCAAAAGAGGTGATGAATTACCCTGAAAGAATTAGAATTCCGAAGAAGGCATACAAAAAAGGTGCTACTTATAAAGTTAATGATTGTTACTATAATCATGATGGTAGATTTTTATACAGAGTCTTAGGCATGACCCTAAGTAAATAAGGAATGTATTCATTTGTAGATGTTAAATAAAACAATTTATATCGAAGCCTTATATATTTTTTTTATAAAAATTATATGCATTTTATTACACTTGTCAAAATAAAATAATCTTTATTCAATAACAAAACTCCCAAAAGTTAATTGCATGTCTTTTATGACTGTAGCTATGAATAATATAATCAGATTTTGATTTCTCTTAAGATGAATATTTTACAACTTGAAATAAACCTTATGTGGCTTCATTGTACAATTTTATGGAACTAACAATATGGCTTGTACATAATCACAAGTACATATACAATTGAAAGATGTTAAATATGAAACATACTTGCGTATTGTCATTATAAAAACTGGATACAGAGAATTAAGTCAAGTTTTAATATTTATAGAATCATAGATTCAAATAAATGAGAATCACAAGAATTTGATCGAAAAATTGGTTTCATTGACTTTCTGGTTTTTGTCTACCTAAGGTTAGTTTCAATAAATAGTGTTGCATATTATTGTGAATACAAATAATATGATTTTTTAATTGTTAGAATCCTGAGTATTAGCAAGTTGCAGTATAGATTAACTGCCAAGTAAAATAAACCATTGTTTATGTACATTCAATTTGTTTCTGTTACAGTCCACTAACATTGATTGGTTTAATAATACGATAGAGTAACATATAATAATAGTTTAATTGTTTACGTTGAATCGTAGTACAGTTTACTAAAAGGCGTACAATGCTACTCTGAAAAGATTGCAGTCAAGATTTGATGTAATGACAGCATTATATGGTAATATAATAGTATAAATAAATATGATTTCATCACATCAACTAACTACATTGACACCTTCATGAATACTTTTGAATTTTGGCAGTCACATTATTTACCATCTTTGAAAAATAAAGTTGAAAAACTGTGTATAAAAACTTGATGCTAATCCTATTTCACAATTCCACTAGATACAAAAACAATTTACTGTGTTCTATTTATGAATTAATCACACAGGGTGCAGGGGAGTTAAATAATGTGACTTTGTAAACACACAAACTCTTCATACAATTCGTTTACGAACTCAACCGCGTCACCGCACTGGCATCACATTATTAAGCACAATTACATACCGCCCTCCGTGGCCTTACACCTACTCTATACAACAACTCTATGTACATACGTTACTACGGTCACCGTCCCGATTACTTAACTTAGCACCCACAATCCTAGACTAATGGATATGCCGAAACGTGAATTTATTACATAGATTGCTTATGAGTGAATGATACTTCGAAATATTATACTTTGGGGCAATGTTCATGTAACTTAGGCCACAGTAATCCATACAGTTCCACATATTTTACAGTCCCGACCTTACCGTTAAGAAATTTAATAATAGTTTCATCATTTATATAATAGTTTAATGTTGAATCAAGCATTTCTTGATCCCGTTTGGACGGGCTTGTGAAGTTCGTCAAGTTCCGGTTTTGTTTTAGTCATACACAAATGTAATGCTTCGATACACTATATCGTTCTAAAATAAAATGGACGGTACTCCATAGTGTTGTATATAGAACGAAACGCTCAAAACTAAACTACAAAAAAATAATAACACTTTATTAACAATACATTTCTATTCGTTATACGTTTTATACTGGTTTAAATGTAAATAATAGTGTATGTAAATACGTAAATAAACAAACAACGTATTCGGAACTCGCATTCGAGTTGCCCCGTCGTAAATAAAAGCATTGTAAGCTGAAGTTACGTAAAGATGAATCGATAAATTGTTGCATTTTTGTAATGCAACCCTGCGTTGTAAGTATCCGTGTACGATTTTTGTGATTGTTGCAGCGCGATGGTCGCATAAGAAACGTCGTTGTACCGTTGAGTCCACACAACAGCTGCAAAAGCCTACTTAGAAGTCATATTTTACAGAGGCGATTTTCTTGACCGTTTCTATTCTACGGCCATAAAAACTACCCTAACCAGACGAATCTTTTGATATATCATCAGGGACCGTCATTATACTTCAGTAGTAACTTGTCTTTTTCAAATCGTCATTCCTGCGTATTCGTAGTTACTATTGAATTTATTGGCACGAACAATATACATGATCCCTTGTGCGCGCTGCAACAATCCCTAGATCCGTACTAGACCGCAAGCGGGCACATTACTCGTCGACGAGCAGGCGCAGTCGCTTGAAGTAGTGGCGGCAGCACACGGCGGTGGGCGAGGGCGGCAGGTCCTGTGGGCGCGCCTCGCCGCCCAGCTGCTCCAGCGCGCGGCTGTACTCGCGCTGCAGCGCCATCAGGTCGATGTTGTGCTCGCCCAGCGCCGCCATCGCGAGGAACAGGATGTCTCTGTGAAATTACAGTCAATGTATAGATAATTATGTAACATTGGTTTTTTTTCTACATATGGCTCAATATCGACTGACAAGTTATTGGTGACAGATCCGACTATAATTCTAGATACAAATTGGAAAAAGCATACACATCATTATTTAATTTTTAAGTGAGTTTGTATTAGAGATATTATTCACAATTCATACGTCATGCTAATAATCTAAGTTATATGATTAAATGACTACGAAAATAAATAATACACTGATATTCTGCACTGAATAGGCAAATTTATTTTGCATTGAAATAAACTACATACCTGTAGAAGGAATGGTATCGTTTGTTGGTGGACGCGTTTTCTCTCCACGAGGCGAGTTTACGCAGAGCGTCGGTTAGGTCGTTGCTTAGCAACCCGTTGAGGACCGCTAGTGCCACACTGTAATATATAAACTCTTGCTTATTATTTGATCTCGTCTTGTATATAAAAAGGTTTCGTCATATCTGATTTGCCTTTCAAAAAAGGGAATCAAGTTGTGGGAGAAGACTCTTGGCAAAAGTAAAAAAGTCAAACTCAAAAAAATACCAAATTGGGATCAAATTCCTTGAGCTTAAGGACTATTGAGTCACATATTAAAAAGGTACCTCTTAACCTCTGTAAACTTTTTGCGCCAATCTATTAAATTCGTTGTCGTTTTTAAAATCATGCTCTGATTTTTATTAAGAAAAAGTAGAGATGTCTTTGCCGCGCGCCTGCTATAACGTCATAGAACAGTACGTACGTGTGTCCCTGGTGAGCGTCGTCTTCCGTGAGTAGGAGCGCCTGCAGCGCGCGGGAGCGCTGGTGGTGCCGGCGGCGCGCGCGCCATGCGTGCTGCAGCGCAACGCCCGCCTCGCCCTCCGCGCCCACCGCGCCGCGCGCCTGCTCCCACCGGCACACCACACGGCAACCACCTGGGGAGCCACGGTGTTTACTTATAACTGCCTTTACTTGTCTCTAATTGTTTAAACATTAAGTGCTGGCAAACAGAAGATGTTCTACTGTGCCTTTACGTCACCTAAATGTTTAAAGACGCTATTGGATTTTAAAAAGGAAGTCATATATCTATTAAAGCCCCAACTAAAACCTAGTAAAAATCCGATACTATATACTAAATATTGTATTCGGATAAACAAAAAAAATGTTGATAAAGTATCAAATTATTCAGTCGAAGTATACAAGACGCTACTCCCACTAGACCATTATTTGCACTATTTATTTTATATAAAAGTGCGTCTGAGCGCGGAATGCCAAATCGATTTGGGATAGCCGTACGAACCGTCACATTTCACTAGAAATTTCTTCATAAAATGTATGATACTTTTTGTTTTTTTTAATTTTTCTTGTCGATGAAAAAATAATTTGTTTGGGCTGCCGATGATTTAAAAATATTAACTTATTCCGTCCCTAGCAATAAAAGGTGTTGAAATCGTTAAAACCAAAATATGTGCAGAAAATATTGGGTTCAATGTTTTAATTAATAAGTAATTCTGGCACGTTAGGAGTTCGTTAAAAGTTAGCCTATCATATCAAAACCATCTTCAAACCTACACAAAACCCTCCCGATTTTATATAAATTATAGTGTTGTTCGTGAAATAGTGAAATACTAACAGTATGCGATATCAATAACAAGTTTGTGGCATCTTTCGATTCTTGATAAGCTTTATTTCACAGTTTCAACTGACGTAGCAAAGTAGATACGGACAGCCGAGCAAGATAAACCTCTTGAATGTACTGAAAATGAAAAGATAGGAATAGGCACGGAGGAGGCAAATGGCGAATCTTGCGAGAGTGGTCACTTTTCGGCAATGCACTGTATGACGCCAGGGGCAATTCTCGTACGATTAGAAATTATGTCGAAATCGATATATATATAGGTATATAGAAAAAAATGGCGGATATTTCTCGCGAAACTTTTTTAAACTTCTTATAATGAATTTTAGTGACATTTTCTATAGAAGCAGACACTAATAGAGATTTATAGCGTAGTGCGCGAGAATTACTCGCAAGCCGAATTTATAAATGGCTACCAATCTTATGATAACGCCGTGCCTACACAAAACTTACCTTTAATAATAGCATAGGTCACGTCGCATTTAAGGAAAATGTGTATACACACTCCATTCACACTTTTGGGGATAAGAAAACCTGGGAACGGGGATTTGAATAACATATTGATGAAATAATATATTCTCGTAAGTTTATTCCACTTACCACTTTTCTCAGGATCATGCAGCATGTCCGTACTGTGGTACTTGGACTGGAAGTCGGGACATAACAGGTCGGGGAGGTGGTTCTCGATGTTGGCGCGTTCTAAGAACCATACCAAATTCCAGTACACAATCGGGTGGGATTCCACGAACCCTGACTCTGCTAAACAGGTGTCGCCTTCCCTACCTGGAAATACCATGATATAAAATATTTTTATTGGTCTTTTGGTCGCAATCGCGCCTACTGAACATGATATCCTGGATTTAATTCGGTAAAATTCTCAGCAATAAGGTCATCCGCCACGGGGCTTAATAACGGCATCAGCAAAATGTGTACAATAGTATATCTGTGCCTTTCGGGAAATATCGGTGTGACGTTATATTATGTTTATATGTTGTTTTATTTCCCGGGAGTTGTTTTATTTAATTATGTGTGGCAATTGAAATCAGCAGCCAACTGAATATACCGAAAGCGGACTATTCGAAATCATAAAAAAAAACCGACTCCAAAAAACTCAAAAACAAAACTAATAACTAAAAAGCAAAAAATAAATCTTTTATTATACAATATAGTAGTTGAAGAATATTGAAATCGGTGCCAAGTAAAACATAAAAGTAATATACCTTGCTGCTATAATAGCGACATTGAAACAACGAGTTCACGTAGAAATTGTCGAGTGCGGAGCGGATTATGCGTCATATTTATGTTTATGTTTTACTCGTACCGTCGTATTTATGTTTTACTTGGCACCGACTTCAATATTCTTCAACTACTATATTGTATAATAAAAGATTTATTTTTTGCTTTTTAGTTATTAGTTTTGTTTTTGAGTTTTTTGGAGTCGGTTTTTTTTTTTGTTAAAAAATTTAATTATTTTACAATTTTGAGTGATGGGTAGACCTAGTAAAGACGATTCTCTTGAAAAACTTTACAAAGGTCAAATGTATGTTGCCCCAAGTCGAGTGAAAACCTTAGACGGTATTGCACTATGTGATTTTAAAATCAAATAAATTACTTAGCCGACCACATGATGAAAACGCATTACGAGAAATGAAAAGATTAAGACGACTATTGTAACTAATACTGTGATAGTTTTGACTTTTAGAGGTTTAAAATGAGCCCAAACTCGAGGGGTTTACAAGTAGCTACTGAAGAGTTCCACCATCTATCTCCTGGCTCCATCATCAGACCCTCTATACCAAATGTTTTATACGGGACTCATCAAAATATATCGAGTGATCCCAAACTCGGAAGTTTTATTCCCTTAACTCTTTACCGTTGAGGAATACTATCACATCCATCATCAGCTCAGCATCATTAAATGATGATTTTCAGACGCCAATACCTAACTTATTAAGAAAAAAAGCTCAAACGGGCTATTTGTCTTACAATATTTGAGGGTATCCCTCGATTTACCTAGGATCCCATCATCAGATCCTGACTTGGTGACAATGGGACCAAATGACAAGCATACCCTTTCAAATAAAAAAAGAATTTTTGAAATCGGTCCAGGCGTCTTCGAGAAACCGAGTAACAAACATAAAAAAAAAAAAAAAAAAAAAAAAAAAATACAGCCGAATTGAGAACCTCCTCCTTTTTTTGAAGTCGGTTGAAAATAAAAAACCTCGTCGTTTGGCAGAATTTATACGTGGCAGCGTACAATTTCAGGAAGCTTAAATAAGCAGGAAGATTATTATGACTAAAGTTGAATATTTATACGTACCTAAAATAGATTCGAATTCCTTTCTCAACACTAGAGGGTTTAAATAAGGCACACTTAATGTTTCTGCTTGTTTTTGTTCGGATCGGATTATCTGAAACAACACATTAGGTACATTCAAATAACACAAAATATTTGTCACCTGCGTTCATACTGAATCACCAATAACTCTGCGTTCTCAAAATGTCAAATCAACAAGTGTCTTATGATATAACTACTACTAAAGGATGGTAGTTGCGCTTAATTAATCTATATAAATAAAAGTGAAATACTGATCGGTATGGCTATTTAATTTTGAAGGTTCGTATTAAAATTTGTCCGAAATTAGGTTTTAGGGGAAAAAAATGGAAAAGTTGCCCGGTAAATTCGATAATTCGGGAAAAACTGAAAGTGTTTTCCTTTCCCTTTTTATTGAAATTTTGACAGGAAAACGTCTGTCGGGTCAGCAAGTTTAAAATAAAAACAAGTGATGGACAAATGCTGAAGCAGCCAACATTCGTCAACCGCTGAACATGCCTCTTCTAGTAAACGTCACTGAGTCCCGTCTCGAAAAAACAAGACCCACTATAGCTGCTTTAGCGCACCTGACAACCTTTATGAACCTAAAAGACATAATATTTTACCTGTACAGACAACAGGGGCACGGTGTGTCTGCCGCACGCGATACAGCGCGTGTTCAGATTGGAGTCGTCAGCCGCCCAACCCGCCATTATATCTTCATCATAAAGGAACGCAAGACACTGGTGACATTGTGAGCATGACGACAAATGGACGACTACTGATGAGTTTTCTGAAGTTGATTGGTCCTGTCAACAAACATATGGTCGATAAAATAATATGCACGTTAGTACAATAGTTCGCTTGATGACGACACGGTTGGCGCAGTGGTTGAGAGATCGACTGCTGAGCTGCGTGTCGCGGGTTCGATTCCCGCACGAAACAAATATTTGTATGATCTACAGATATTTGTTTCGAGTCTGGGCCTTCGTGTATGTAAATACACACCGTGCCTCGGAAAGCACGTAAAGCCGTTGGTCCTGCGCCTGATCTCTCTCCGGTCGTGTCGGATCGCCGTCCCATCGGACTATGAGAGTGAAGGAATAGAGAGTGCAACTGTGTTTGCGCGCACACTTGTGCACTATAATATCTCCTGCGTAGTTGGCTAATCTCCGGTGAGATTGGCCGCCGTGACCGAAATTCGGTCAGGAGGACATTATTTATTATTTATTAGTTCGCTTGATAAACTGAGACCTTTCCCATTCCCCCAGTTCTCGGTTCACACCAGTTATCCAGTCAACTCATCCTATTGCTGTTTATGAGCCTCTTCAAAGTTGCCCAACATCATTCTGTAGTCAGCCTTCTTCATCCAATAGCTTATTTAACGTTTTCTTCAGGACGCGTCCCAACCCGTAGATACACGCTATATTTGATTTTATCTCATCTCAACAATAGGTTAAAGTATCGATACACGCCCTACAAACGGATAATAAACTCTCATACTCAGAAAAGTTCTTTCTCCAAGAAGCCAATATTGTTATATTTGTGTCGTCTAATAAATATTTTTTCTTTCTTTCAATAACGCTTTGATAAGACTCTTACAACAAACCTACTTACGTTTAACACGGGGTACAAGTTATCGGGCAGATGCGACACGAGCGTGGCGAGCGAGCCGCGTTCCATAGAACACGCTAGCTCAGCGTCACTTGATGCGCGTCTAAACCCGACGCCTCCCACCCATTCTGCGAGTTTAATTTTACATTACTTAGGGCTTATTTTTCAAACGTCAGATAGCTTTTGTCTGAGGCATACATTTTGTGATTTAACAGCTATTGTATAGAAAATATGTCAAACCGCTATATTTATTCTTCAGATATACGTTAAGTGACGATTCAAAAATCGGCCCTTATACGACAAGAGTTAAGGAATAAGACGAAGATTTTATTAAGGGCCAATTTGCACACTATATTCTATATTGCATTCAAAGAAAAAGGATACCTTCCCCCGTAATTAAGCTTCAGACATACGCATGAACAAAACATAAAACAATAGATCTACAAAGTTACTTACCATCCGGATTGATCTCTGATGAGCCATCAGTCGAGTCTTCTTCTCCCATCAAACTATTGAGCGCACTAGTCGCGTTACCGAACGCGCCCTTCACAGGTGTAGAGTTGGCCGATATAACCTCTTTCATCTCGTCAAATTTCTTGGCCATACTTGTCGCGGCAGACTTGAGGCTGCTGAGACCACTTTGTAGGAGCTCATTGGACCTCTTGCCGGCTATACTCGTTGGACTGAAATAATTTATAGGCTGTAGCGTATTATTGTAAGAGGAGACAAGTAGGCCGGCTTTAGTATTGAACGGGCAATATTGGATAAAAGAAACCTTAGGAAACAAAATGGGAATGTACATTATGGAGCAGTGGAATGCAAAGAAATCACAATATTTTTTAAGCTTACTCTGTTACTTAATTTTATAAAGTTCAAATGTTTTCTATATCAAAAATACTATTTACAAAACTAAAACAACCATGCGTTTTACAATAAAGTGCGTTAAAATTATTAAAAAAAAATGCCCATGACATGCATCATTATTGTGATCTGAACAGTTAAAAATGTGTTAAATGTTTTAAATAATAGTATATTGGAAAATGTATGAGGACATCAAACATAAGATGTATGGATGACTGGATGACTGGTCCAGAAATTTTATGTCCTACTTGAATGAATACTTACAGCAGACAAAGACTCAGGCTGCAGTTTTGTTTGTAAAAACAATAGAATGTTTAATATAAAACTAATTTTAAGTCGTCGGCTGTATTAAAGGGTTTGAAAAGATGCTACCACACTGAGATAACTAAATGTTATATAACATTATACAACACAAAAAAACATGGGCCCTAGTGATGATCGATTTTCCACAAAACTCTTAGCAGTAGATGGGTCTCCAATGATATTTAAATGCTGAAGCACCACCCATTACCATCGCCAGGACTTCATGCTATAGTGTTTCATAATATTATACAGGGTGGCGACGATGGTTCGACATTAAATTAAACTGTATTTGGTATCAAGTTCTGTGCCTGTACACAAAAATATGTGGTTAAGCCACTGGGAATAGTTTAAATTATTTATACATATCAGGATCTTAGGCAAAGTTTTGAAGATACACGTCACTTAGATGTCTCTTCACTGAAACAAATGAGAGAAGAGTGAAGTGTTATGAAAAAAATAACATGCATGTAAATCGTGGATATATTTGTGCACTGCACAACGAGATATCCAATAAATAGTTTAATTTAATGTCGTACCATCGTTCCCACCCTGTATAACATGTAATAACCTAAGTGTGGGAGCACATTAACAGAAACCGAGAGTCTCACCTGAAGTAATTCTCGATCATAGCCTTCCCGAGTTTCATGTTTTCCTTGCGCAACGACAGTCGGGCGGGCGAATAGCGTCTAAGAAAACAAACAAGCTAGCGTACTGCGTGTTGTGTGCGGTAAATTTAATAATATTGCGATTATATGGATTAGAAAATAAATAAGGTAGGCTGGTAGCATCTTCAAGTAAAGATTTACTCCGGTATTCTCAACAACGAGTCTTTTCTGAAATTCTTTAGCGAGTTTCAGATCTGTCATGTGGAATGATGTCACCCTATCAATCCTTAAGGCGGAACCAAATATCGTGAGGTTTTCACTCAGTTACTTATTATTGAATTAGATTGATCTGCGTTTCTGTATCATTTGAACGGTTGCCGGCGCTCGCAAACAATAGATTTTCCACTGTGTCTATTTTGCATCGTTTGACGAGTAATTTATATTACCACAGTGCGCGAAAAATAAAAAATAAAAAAATATTCTGGAATTTAAACATTAAAATAATATTCTAACTACTTGAAAATGCTACGCAGTTAATATTAAAACTAAAAGAACAGAATAGCAGGGAAAAGGATTCCCTTGACTATAAAATGAACATGCTTTGTATTGAAAAATATGTCTGTTGTAAACTAAAAAGATGCAGTGACCACTATACATAACATATTTCTTTTATATTTACATCGATATTGTCTTGGTGTTAAAGACCATTTTTGTGTGTATATAATTAGATATATCAGCACATATGTTCCTAATTCACCAAATATCTAAGAATACCACCAACATGCTTGCTAATCCAATATTAGACTTCGAAAGGGCGAGAAAATAAATCTTTAGTACACCAAGACAACGTACACAAATGGTTTCACAATACAGGGTGTAAAAAGAACGTTAACGATATCGAAACCCAGGCATACTGTACTTCTAACTAAGTAACATTGTACAATATAATTATTTGTGGGAAACGACTTTTGAACTTATTAAAGATCATGTATTGTAACACGCAATGTAACGTGACTTTACTACGTGTTTGTAGAACGGGACGAATACGCTTAGGCGCGAAAGAAAGTTTAAAATAAATTTCGTAATTATGCAAATGGGAATATTATCTGGTTATCGGCTTCGTTAGCGTTCTATTTCCACCCGTTACATTATGCACCCCATGATCGAAACAACCCAATATGACGTATGTTGCGAAACCATGTTCTAAGATGTAGCATATAAAAAACGACATCCAAATCAAAGTTGTCGCATTTCACGATGACGCCTCATCATTTAAATTAAAACCTTATGTTACACTCATAATGATGAAAGTAGCTCGACGCGTCATCGTGTAACGCAAAAAAACTGCAAAAAACTTGACTCACCCGAAGCTGATCTTGAGCGTGTTCCCAAGACTGACGAGGCTTGATGAGACAGTACCTGCAGGCGCCGTCTCACTTCTGTGCAGTTTCCTGCGTAGAGGAAACTATCGAGGTTATCGTGCTCCGACGAGACGTAGCTCTAGCGATACGGGAACGTTAGCGGGCGCATTGTCAACAAGGTAACGGTAGGGAGGAGACACTCTACTACTTTTGCGGTCACAATGAGGGATGTAAAGAAGGTCCTAAGCGGGTCATGCAAGGGTCAGAGTTTGATAGTGACTTTGGCTATGGAAAGTTTTATCAGAAAATACTGTTATGTTAATATTTAACATTTATTTACACTCCACCTTCCTTATCAAACGCTCTTGCTTGGTCCGTTGAACACCAAAACGGTCAAGTTAAAGATCGATAGAAATTTGGTAATGAGTATGATCATTACTATACAATGAAGGAGGCTTTCAAACTTTTTATGTGTTGACTTTTGCTTAAAATCTAATTTACATACCATAAGCAGGAAATAAACGATAATACTCTAGCTCTTCATGCAAGATAAAGTCACACGTCACTACTGACCATCTCAATTGCCAAATGCTTCACAACATAACTTCATACTACCAGCGCCGAAAATGGGATCATCGTGTTAAGACCATTTGTTTTACAACAGTGAGCGATGATTTTTCGATGCACTTAATGGTGCGCGCACGTTGTTATCATACATTTTGAAACACATAAAATATTTAGTTTATTTTCAAAACCTACACTTAAGTCTCCGGGGATAAGTGTCACGGATAAGATGTCGTATATCGTCAATGATATAATCATTCGGCCATGGAGATGGAGAATGCTGAAAAGAAAGCTGATGAAGAGAAATCAGTGTAGGAAGGTGTATACCCTGTGAGGTCGTGCGGCGGGTCGTCCTGGAAGGAGTTGGTGCGGCGGTGGAACAGTTTGGGGCTGACGCTGAGCGGGTGGCGCGGCAGCGCGGGCTCGTCGGACGGCGCCGCGCGCTCGGCCTGCGCCGGCGCCTGCGCAGCGCTCAGCGCGCCCAGCGGGTCGTCGCTCAGCACGGGCGTGCGCGCAGACACTCTGCCGGACACCAACACTTCATATTCTTATGTTTCACCGACAGAACAGGGGACTAATTCACAAGCGCTTCTATATAAATCTATATCTTTATATATATCAATTCCGGTGTGCGTGTGGTCATAATTCTTCTACTCCTAAACGGCTTGACCGATTTTAATTAATTTTTTTGTACTTATGGGTTACCTGGTTATTAGCAGTGGCGTGCGGTGCATATACACAAAAATACATTGCCTACCCTACATAATTCTGATATATATTTATTATAAGATATAGGTGGCAATTCACGTACATAATTATTTAATCGACAAGACGATTGAACCAATATCAACATGCAGGTATTATTGGTAAGTAAGATTTTAAAATTTTCTGCCTACCCTGTCTAAAAACTCTGTGCACGCACGTTTTAGCTATAGTTGGATCCGTTTGAAAACAAAAAACACGCAGACGAAGTTGTAGGCAACAGCTAGTTTTTCACTAAAATCTCATCCTAGTACAACAACTGGCATTTCTAACGTTTAAGATAAAGATATCTCTGCGATATTACAAGAATTCAGAATAATGCAGACGAGTGATAACAGAAAGTTATTCGATACATGTCAATTTGATTGCCCCAAGTTTTTGCGAACTCTCTTTGATAACTTTTAAATTGTCTACATATTAACGTGTCAATAAAATAAAAATAGAAACTTGAATGTCTTTTATATAATGCAATATAAATGTCAACACAATTTTTCACATATTTCTTCCAAACAAATATTCTTACTCTTAAAACAAGGATGTTATTGTCCTCCTGGCATAAGCGCTTCATCAAGTTTTGCGACATCCATTGGTAAAAAGGTATGGACGAGAAAAAGGCGTACTCACTTGAGTGGTGAAGTTTTATTAGTATCAATGACGTCAGTCGCCGCGGCCTCTTTCTCTGGCTCTTCAGGGAAACTTAAAGTTCTTGAACATCGCGCCTTCGCGTTAGGTGTCCCTGCTGATAAATAAAAAAAACAATTAAAAGAGAGGCAGTGGAAGAAAAAGTAAGCCTTAACTTCAAACGCGTACAACTCGTATCAATCGAGGAGACATCGCGCTTGTCCTCTATTTTACGTGTGCACAGTGGGAATTACCTAACTTTATGGAAACCTAAGGACAATGAGCCAAGTGACCTAAAATATCTCTTTCCAAGTAGATATATTTCTTAAATATTAATTCAATACTTAATTTAAAATTGTCTATATTATTTCGATTGCGTATAAACAAATTACAATGGCGTACTAGTTATATAACACATGTACCTATGCATCTACTAGCTTTTTCGCCCGCGGCTTGGCTCGCGTGGTTTACGAACCCGTACATTTTTCCGGGATAAAAAGTAACCTATGTGCTATCTAGACTATAGTCTATCTTTGTGCCAAATTTCATCCAGATGCGTTCAGCCGTTCTGGCGTGATTGAGTATCAAATATCCATCCATCCCAACAAACTTTCACATTTATAATATTAGTAGGATAGGATCGGATAGGATTAGCTCCGTACCGATAATCTCATGTACTTACCATTAGAAAACGCTAGCCTCTGTATTTGCTGCACGATCTGCGCGTCTCCCGCGAAGCTCTCCGACCGCGTGAGGATACGCAAGTCTGACGGACTGTCCGGACTCACGTGTATTGTCTGTGGACGGAATCAATTAACCATATAGTCATTAGGCATTTATGGAAATATTGCATATGGCAAAAGCGTGGATAAATTGATGCTTTTTTTTTAAGAAAACCTTGCCCTCCCTAGGAATTATTCCTGTATCGTGGGTGCGTTTACAAACAGAAATATTCACACGTACGTACACCCAGACACGAAACAACTACCTGTAGAACATACAAATATTTGTTTCGTGCGGGAATTGAACCCGCGACACGTAACGCAGCAGTCGATCGCTCAACCATAACCCAACCGTGTCGTCAACTTTCAACGTTCACTATTTTAAGTCCGTGCTTTTATTATTGCTGTTAGGGCAGTTTTTTTGAAACATTCGCGAAAGACATAATTTTAAATCATTTATTACCAAACGAAAAGAAAGTTAGAATAATAAAAAAATGCGTTATCTGTACCTGTCTTTTCTCCGGTATGGGAATAGGCGTACTCGAGTCTTCGTTGTTCAATGAATTACTTCTCGGTCTCACCGTCTCACTCAAATCCGGATTAGAAGGCACACCTGATGTAAAATATTACATTTTCAATTGCATTTCTATAAAGGTGCTTTTTTTAATACGAGTCATGTATTGAAAGAAAATGTCGTTTATAGCGCTACCAGAAAAATATCATTCATCATAATGTTACAACATGTAAACTTACAATAACAATAAAATATATTAATTTAGTGTTAATTACCAGAAATAAGTATCCCAGCTGCGGCGGACATGGCGTGTGTGTGCGTGCGCGTCTGTGCGGCGCGCACGATGTTCCCGCGACGTACTAACGCCTCGAACGCACTCGAGCGCGCCTCCGCCTCACGGTCGCACGCTGTAATATATGTTATAACATTTAGAACTAAGTGGGACATTTCCGACATAAACGGATAAATCTATCACACCTATCCTCCTCCTCCCTCCTATATGTGCTTACCTGAATCTAAGCTAGTCCGACTGTGTGCAGGTTCACACGCGGCTATGTTGGCGAGCCCCGCCAGCTCCGCGCCCTCGCCCACCGCGGCCGCAGAGCGCACGCGCGGGAGCGTGCTGCTACCTGACAACACACACATTTGTTGAACATAAACACTACATGCTATCTCATAGCATTGTCGAAATTCGTGAATTCCAAACGCAATGTTTAAAAATAATCAATTTGGATCTCAAACAACAGATCAACACTCGAACAAACACATTTTAAAATCTGTTCTGTAAATCAAAATAGACTGTATTAAAACCATAAAAACAGGTGAAAATAAAACGTAGTTTCAATGGTTTGGGTTCACTGAAACTGCAATATAAAAAATATAATGAGTTTCTGACGTACTTCCAGCTGACGTAGAGTTGAGCGTGGCTCGACTGGCTCTCTGCGCACCCGCCTTGCGGAATAACGCTGCGCCGACCACTGCGATACGCAGCTTGTTCCATAACAGCTGCGCTCCACTACGGAGTATAAAATCATATATATAAATAATCATAGTATAAAACAAAATAGAATAAATAATGCGTGAAAAGCCGTGGCTTAATAAAAATACAAACAATAGGATTCAATAACCTGACATAGCATTACGCACGTATTCCCCGAAGGGGTTAGGCAGAGGTAAAGGTGTAGTAAAGGTAGGTGAATCCCATGTAATAGGCTTGCCATCTACCGGGCATAGTTCGGAACTGCGAGCTGGTATTGAGAAATACCATGCAGTAAAAAATAGAATATATCTCACATTTTGTTTTTTTTTTTTTTGTTTTATAACCCGCTTTTGAAATGATCCTCATACAAGATCATAATATTATTATAATTGCAAGTACAGGTCAATTATCACCCAAATTTATAAAGTTTAGTTTAAGAAAATATACAATGAATTCCACAATACCTAGGCATATCCTGCGGCCAGGTAGCCTCCAGCACGCATCGGTTATAGTAGCCGTACGTCAGGGCATTGGGTTGCAGTCCGGCGCGCTTCATTAGGAACAACAGTTGTACCGCCAACACCGGCAACGAGTGGTTGCCACATAGCTGCATCATCACGCGGTAGCACACCTGAATACGACAAAAACTTTTAGGCCTTTACTTAGGATAATATTGGTATAAGTTTAGAACCAAATCAGGCGGTGAGAATAGCCAGAATATAAAAAAAATGAGCAGTATTTCGGCTCATTGCTGTCACACTCTCAAACGAATATCTATTTTACCAAAAAGTCTGACAACCAGTGTAACTTTAGAGTATCAGTTTCCCAGTAATTGGGTGGCAGACGTCAGATGGCAGTCTTTCCGACTAAAATACTGATATTCAGCTGCAAGCGAATAAACTGCAAGCCAACCTCAATGTAGTTGAGAAAAGGCTAGACAGATGATGATGATGCTGTCACACTGCTGGACACGGATCGGTTTTTAAAATGAGAAGGGTTATGCTAGCCAAATGCGGTTGGCGGACTAGACATACCACCGAGAACTTAATGACACCATCTCTTGCATATATCCACTTATGCGATCATGAACATGATATATAAAATATATTCCACAGAGAATAATCAAACGCTAGTGTACCTCATCACAAGGAACTTTTAATTTCGTTGCTCGTTCTAGCAACTCGAAAGCGGCTCTTAGCGTTGCATGTTCTTTCCCCCGGTTCAACATCATGCGGCAGGGTAGTGATAAAAAATAGAGTGAGTAACACGCGCCTAGCAAACACTTGGCCCAGGCTTCAGCTGATAAACTCGCCTTGCGGGCTAGTCTGGAAACAATACAACATATGAAGACTATAGGACACGGGACGATTTATATTAGTATTATTATGGACAGGCGCCCAGTGTCCAGCGTGGTGGTCAAATACAGTGCTTTAACACCTCAAATTAACGCGTTGCATCTGATGCTAAATGACGAGGGATCCATCGAATTTGGGCTCCAATTCTATCATAATGGTTTTTTATCAGATGGCAGCAGCGCCAAGAGAGACGAAGAAACCTTTGTTTAAAGAAATTAGGAGAGAATATTCAAACCCAAATCAATTTCAAGTTGCAGTTAAATATCTTGCTGAGATCTTACTCTTAGTTGAGCTTTAACTATTTGGAGGTTAACCAATGTATGCAAGATCAAGTCGGTACCTTTGTGCAGCTGCTATTTCATGTTTAGTTCTCCTCGCCATTGGTTCTGCGTCATTGAGTGATTCGGCAGAATGTAAGGCTGCCGGTGGTAGCGCGTGTAGGGCAGCTGCGCGTGCGCGACCGCCGCACCACTGCATTACTTTTTCGTCAAGCTCGAAACGTTCATACTTATATGTTGTCTCTGGAAGAACAGGTTACCGTTAGAATTAGTGTTATCGATAAATGTCTTGTCGGTTATTGTTGAATGATTAACATCTATTAGTGAGTAAAGCAGCATGAGAAACTAACAATATACAACTTCTCTACGGGCCAATCTACCTCCATACCTAAATGGGTATTCTTAGTATGTCCCTCAAACGCTTATAAAGATCCTTTAGGCGTGATTTGCAGGCACTAACTCGCCTAAAGCATCCAGTCGGTGCGATTTTTTTCGACATCGGAGGATATTTCAGCCAATTTACACAAAACCTTAACAAATTATACACCTAAACGTTCCTCATAAATCACTCTATCTATTGGTGAAAACCGCATGAAAATCCGTTCAGTCGTTTTTGAGTTTATCGCGAACAGACGGACAGACAGACAGACGCGGCGGGGGACTTTGTTTCATAATATGTAGTGATACCTGTACGGCCTTCTCTGACATCCATGGGTATCTTAATTACACCAACAATACCTCCATATTCCAGATTAGTCTGCGGCAGACAATTCTACCAACTGAAAAAAAAAAACATAAGTTCCCTTACCAGGATCAGGCGGGTCGGGCGGTAATACAAAGGCCGTCCTCTCCGACACATTGCTGGTGTCCATGCCTAACAGCTGTTCGTCGCCCGCGGCCACCCGTTCGATGCACTCGTCAAAGAAGGTAAGCCCTTGGTCCGGTTCGTACACAAACGACCTCTCCTCTATGAAGCGGGTGAACATCTGCGTGCGCATCATTAGGCTGTAGAAGCGTTGGTGCGTCTGTAAACATTGAATACAATTGGTGTAGTCACTCATGATAGACAACAGAGATTAACCTTTGGTATGCAGAAGCACTGATTAGTGCTAAAGTCAAGTTAGACACTTTTACAAAAGTGTTCGTTAAATCGATACACACTTTTACACGAACACTTTTGTAAAAGTGTCGAAGTTGACTTTAGCTTTAGCGATTTTAATATTAATTGCTGTAATAAAGCATTTGATATTAAAATCGTGTAAAAGTGTCGAAGGTGACTGTAGCACTGATCAGGGCTTCCGCATACCAAAGGTTAAGGGTGAAACTAGTCCATCAGCCCTAAAACATGGAAATGAAGCATATAAAAGTGAAATCACATTTCGTCGTTGAAGTTCATATGTCAAAAATAGCAACTTTTGAGGAGAGTGAAAACATTGCACAATTGTAAATACATAGACACCGGTACAATACAATTTTATATTCATTTCATTTTACGAGTTTCTATTGGACGATGCTTGTTTCTGATCGATCGATGCTTATTGCTGAAAGAACGCGTCTTCCGATTCTCTAGCAAATGCCATCAAAATGTCAAATGCGCCAAAAAATGACTTACATACGTGGTGTTAGAACTTCAACGACGATTTGTCAGCGTCTTCATACAAAATAGCCACTTTTCCTTAAATAAATCATCATCATTATACTTTCGCACATTGCTTATATTAAAGTTAGCGATCGAGAGAAAGAGTATTTTATATTGTACATCAAAGGTGTAAAGTGAAATCACATTTATGGTTACTGACTTACAAAAATTCCAAATCCAAAAATTAACAGCTCCACATACATCGTGAAGAAATCTTACATTGGTTGTAAGGTGGCAATGATTCTTTAGAACTCTGAGAATATGTCTGATAGGGACGTATGGGAGTTAAAAAGACTACTGCCGACCCCATAAAATGAGATAGGTACATGTGGATGATAATTTTCAGTAAGCACAACTGTAAGTAAAACATTGTTCTTACCTTATCTCTCGATCGAAGAAAAGCGTCCATATGGAAAAGCGCATGTGGGTCTGTGGTACCCACGGTAGGTGCCTTCGTGATGGGTATGAGATAGTTACGATAACCTTGTAACGTCACCGCCATGAACCTTAGAAACGCTTCTTGGATTTTTAATTCTAGAGCTTGCTGAAATATAATTCCGTTTTTATTAGTATACTAGGTGTTGCTCACTAATTCGTTTGCGTGCATTTTGTTCTGTAAATCTCGACAACAGCGCAACCTATAGGGTCAAACTATAACTAAGAACCATCCAGGTGACCCCATAAGTACATTTTTATTATTTCATCAAAATCGGTCAAGCCTTTTAAGAGGAGAAGAATTACGTACAAATTATAAAAAATTCCAGTGTGCCTACACTGTAATTTTATATATAAAGTTTAGTAAACACTGATTTCATTTTTCATCATTGACCACAAAACATAAAAACTGATAAAAAAAAAAACCACTTTAATAAGCTAAAAAAGTTGTAATACATGGCCCACAATACCTACAAACAACTTTATTGGTGATTCGGTTCTTTAAAAATTAGCTTTGTGGGGAAAAACACACTTCAATATGACTGAACCTTAACATGAAAGATTTGTAACCATGAAAATACCATACCTCTTTTTTCCTTTTCTGGAAATCCCTATCTAAGCTTGTAGTTGGCTCTCCATTATATTTCGCTTCGCTTGCATGATGGACTGGCGAGGCTAAAAATATTATGTATTATTAAATATGATGACATTAATGAGATATTTGAGTTCTGTAAGAATTTTGAATGATCTACAAACCTGGTCTGATGTTTCCGTAAAGTGAATCTAACGTCTGTCTGAGTGATCGCGCTTGTCGCTTTGGCAGTAATTTGAGAGATATATGTCGTTGTGATTCACATATCTGAAAGATTATAATACATTAAAATACCTGGGGGTCTAAAACAATGATTACAAATGTCAAAATCTCCACTTAATTGATGACTTCAGCAACTGTTTGACATTTACTATGGAGATTTGCAGCGGAATTGCTTGATTTGGACTCTTAGAGGGGCCCAAAGAGGCCAAGAGGCATTGAGAGATGATATAATGATACATATACCAGAGACCCGTAGATCTCACCAGCCATGAAACAAAAAAGATCCATATATAGCGGTACAAGACGGCGGCTTGCTGTTATAACTATGGTAATAGTAGTGGACTCTTTTGAAGATATTGGGTTGTAGCGACTACTACTCGCAGCATGGCAAAAAGTAAGCCACCATCTATCGAAGCTAAGCTACAATAACAAACCCTGAATCGCACTATGAGAGTTTACATAGATTCTAAAGTCAAAGTCAAAGTTTTTTATTTCAAATGGGCCTTTGCAGGCACTTTTAAAACGTTATGAATCTGGGCGCACGGTTCGAAAGTGGGTTGGTCCTATGGAGAAGAGACCGGCAAGAAACTCCATGGATACTCTTTTCAAAATATTGGTTTACATTGAGTTGAAGTTATTTTAAAAAACATGTGAACATTTTAACACATATACGAATGTCCGACATCAACCGTCGGGTTCCGGCTCACCAGGCTGGCCACTGCCTGGTCGGAGGATTCTCCCTTTTCAATGGAGGATCACCATACCTTGTTCCTCCACAGGGTATTAATATTTTTCTATAGATTCTGTAGACCTCATTCAGTAGATAGCATAGTGAATAGTTTCACAAATTACTAGAAAAGAGCTTCATAAGCTCTTCATAAAGATCTAATAGGACTTACTGTAATATTGTTGGTGTCTAAATCAACACAAGTCACGTCTGGAGGGGGTTCGTACAAATCGAAAAACCTCGAATCCACCCCAATTAGATATGGCAACGGAGCGTGTAATACTTCTGCTAAACCTGAAATATTTGAAAAATTACGGTAAGAATAGTCTACACACACATGCGGGACACATCGGCGGCACTGCCCCACACGTGTAGGCTGCGCGCGCCCACTTTATGCGCAACACTTTGTGGCACCAGCACGTACAGTTCGCGAACGCATTGTCCATTCTTTGCTTTCTTCATTATAACCAGATTTGTTTTATACAGTCAACACGCCTTTCATATATATAATAGAGGTTTCTGTTATGTTACAAAATGTAACACATGCAACCTTATTTCCATACTGTCATGAGACTAAATACATATCTATACATACATTATAAAATGTATCTCGTATTAAAACAGATATAAAAATGTCATCTTACCTAACGGACACAGGGGTATGTACGGACACTGCCATTTGAACGGGAATAAGAGACTTGATACTGCTTCCGAAACAGCTGTTAGGGTGTCAGGCCTGGAAAATATAACAATAGCAAAATTTATGATACTATTAAATGTAGTTACTATTTAAGTTTAAAAGAAAGAGAAATGAAAACATTTTTGTTCAGGATACATAAACAACAACAGATATATAATAATTTTGACCAAATCTGTGATTTTAAGAACAATAATTCTGTAGAAGATGTACATCATATAATAGCGGAACCCCTTCTTACGCTACGTCTTAGTGTGTGTCTGGTTTCCATACATTTGCGTTTTGGTCTCTCGGTAGTATAAAACTGTTATATTGCATCACATGTGGCAGTTAGATAGTGAAAATCCTGATAATAGTCTTTCGTCTCATATGTGGGGGTCTATAGTTATTTTACAGGAGTCTTTTAAATTATAAATGTCAAAATATCCATTTATATGATAATTCTTGAAAAAAAAAAATGTATTCTTTGATAATATCTCTTAATAATATCTCACCTGAGCGAATGTATAAGTACTTTCTGTTCTGTGATAGCTAACGCCAGTACCAGTAAACAGTTATCTGGTCCTAAGTTGAGCAGTAATTGTCTGAAGCTCGCCCCGCTGCGCACGAGTGGTTGGTCGTCACGCCGTGTTACTATTACGCGGTCATGTTGGTTTGTTGGTGAAAGCTGGATAAAAACATCAACTTATAGGAATATAAACTCTTTACCTGGATACTGGAGGTGAGTTAAGCCACGTTTATAAATAGTTGACTATCTTATAAGGTTCCTTTTTCATTTGAGGTACGGAACCCTAAAATTTATGCTGTTCAAAACGCAACACGTAAAATTTCATAGATAGACAGATATCTAATTTAACATCGAACCACTGCTAGTGGTGTAATATGTCGCAGATAACACTTGCCAGTTAAAATAATAATAATTAATCTGTGTAATAAATTCTAAATGACTTACTTGTAAAAGTATCCTTGGCTCAGGGAAGGGTACTTCTTCTAATAAGTGTGTTATATACCTTTCAATAGGTATATTTAAAGGTTCTTTACTCCATGACATTTCCTGTAAATAATATAGAGAACGAATTACTCACTTTAATTACGAGGAATCAGTCCCAGAAGACTGACTTTCATCACTGGTCTATCGCCATTCATAATAAGAGAGTTTAGACATTTTTGCTACGTCATCATATGAATATATAGAAATAGACATTCGCATATATAGCACAAAATTCGGATAACTTTAAGCTATATCGTTGTTTCCAAACAAGCTTATTACTTTAATTTCTCTGAGTCTCTGAGGGTAGTTATAATAGAATATTAAGTATAATTATTCTATAACACTTACTAGTATATACAGAAGCCATCTTTCAAACGTATCACTGAAGGGCCAACGCGACAGTAAACAGATGCACTTGATAGCGTACACGGAGTGCGTGCTTTGTGACACTCCCTCCCGCCATCCTAATAACTCCATCTGGTATTCTGTGAGCTGTGAGTGAGGGTAGCTCTCGTAAAATGTTACTGCCGAACCGTACACCTGGAAACAATAAATCATAAATAAAACATGAAACAACTATCTGCAGATCGTACAAATATTTGTTCCGTGCGGGAATCGAATCCGCGAAACGTAGCGCAGCAGTCGATCGCTCAACCACTGCGCCAACCGAGTTGTCATATGCAACCGTTGTATCTGTTGTAGTATGATCGCAGATATTATAAATATAAGTTAATTAAAAAAGACAAAATAAACATGTATGTATAAAATTAAGATATCAAAGATATAAAAAATGCATAAATGGCAACAAGTTTTAAAAGCTAAAGATAAACATCAGTTTACTATTAACCTTATCAAATCATTAGTCACTGAATTGCATTATATTTATAAATAACTCTTTCTGTTTTCGCTGCCAAGTCTCGTTGCTTTTAAGACGAGTCAACAAGATGCTTTTATTTTGTACATAGCTATTTATTTTACTCAAACATACAAAAGCTTAGTTTTTTATTAAAACTCGACTCTGAAAGTTTTTATAAAAGTACCGTTATATTCTATTGAAATTTTATGGTTTTTGCGTGAAACAAGCTGACAAACGTCTTAAACATCATAAAGAAACGTATCTTTGAAGATTGATTGTATTGTTTATTTTTTGTGTCATTTCTGTGCGTTGCCAACCTTCTGGGGGGCAATCTCCGCTTTTTGAGATCATGTCGACAACGAGATTTACCTATTGAAGAAAAATGTCGGATCTCGACTTTTTCTGAATTTTTATCTTAACTTCAAACGCTCGAAATGCAACAGTGATTGGACGCTGTCGAGATTTTATTCTACATGTAGAGAAAAACACTATCTCTAATAGAGATTTATGTCGATTCTTCGATCCAAGAAATTCTCGCGCGTATATTACACACAGACAACTTTATCTAATTATCATATTTTTATGATAAATTCACATAAAAATAGAATATTCAATTAATATAGAACATACAGCATCAGATTGGGTATCCAGAATATCATAACAGAACAATTTTCACTGGATCTCTCTTACCTTAAACGCTCCATCCGCAACAGTCAAAACAAACGTAGAGAAGACGGGCTTAGGCATCGCCGCGTTGTTAGGCCACAGCTCTAGAGTCGCCCCCATCGGCAAACAGAATAGGGGCACTGCTGCAGGAAACGCAAAATTTTTCCTCTCTATCATCGGATACCTGTAGATATTTGTTAAATTTAATTCGTAATAATTAATTGCAATATTCGTAGATTAGGGATATCAGACTCATGTCTCCTCCATCCAATAAATGGGGCGCTGTTCCCGAGAACTTTTCAAATATTCAGGGTACGACCTTCGCTTTTTTGTTCATTCGAACTGGCTTATAACTTTATAGATAAACCAACTTTATGTACTGAACCTACTGGTCATAGTTTTGATCCCTACTCGGTCGAATTTTTCTTATCTTTAGATTTCGCTTTGCAGAAATTGTTGCGTTATAGAATCACTAGCTTCCGCTCGCGGCTTCGCCCGCGTGGTCTACGAACCCGTACATTTTTCCGGTATAAAAAGCCTATGTGCTATTCCAGACTATAATCTATCTCTGTACCAAATTTCATCCAGATCCGTTCAGCCGTTCTGGTGTGAAAGAGTAACAAAGATCCCTCCATCCATCCATCCACACAAACTTTGGCATTTATAATATTAGTAGGATATAATAAAAATAAAAAAAAGATCTCAATAATGAATCGGATTCCAAGATTCTATTTATGCTTCAAGCATCTTTAAAATATATTAATTATTATTTCATGTAAACCAGTTACAAGCATGTTAAGGCTTTCAAGTCAAGGCCAGCTTCTAAAGAGATTCAAAAACCAAACAACAGCTTCCATGATAATACATATCTGTTGATGTCATTATGGTCATCTGATCTTAATATCATCTATTTATAACATGCCGCAATTAATTAATCTCATACATATGCACATATTTGAGTGCAAAGTTGAACTTATATATTATAAAAAAAAAACCGTTACAATTGCTAGTAAATTCAGACTGATAGATTCTATGACTAATTAAAGTAGGTAAAACGGTATATCATTAGCATCAGTTGGTTAATTAATGACGCATTCTGTGAAAGTCATAATTAGTGCCCGTTTTTAACAATGGCCGGTTTTAAGCGAATTAGGAATTCTATGGACTAGTTTTCTCAAATATTTGGAACAGTATTTGTATGGACAGCTAGTTTAGATAACTAAGATCAGCAGAAGCAATACTATTTAGATGATTTCTTATTTTAAAAGATCAATTACAGGATAATAATATACATTTTGAAGACTTATAATGGTTATTTATAATGTAGGAGGTAAATAAGCTTAAAAAAAGAGGGGTCTAAAAAGGTACATTTTAAAACAATGTCAAAATATTGAATTAATTATCCACTCCTAATTTCATTACCTTAAGGTTCATATTTATCGATCACCTGTTACTCAATTTGGCTTTTCTAGGCTCCCGGTATTTCGAGTAATAATAGTTACCTGAACAGTACATCGGGTTTGTAGGCAATTAGTGGTGGACGGTTCATTGACTTCTTATAGCAGAGAAACACATCACTGCCCATTAGACCTGGAATTTGAACAACACTATCTAATAATGGGTTCACCCAATGTAGTCATCAATGATATGATAATATTTTAAATAATTTATTATCACAGACATGATTAAATTTGTATTCAGAGATAGTAATTTAATACTGAAAACAATGATTGTGTAATACTACGAATATATAATTACATTTGATTATATCATGGGTAGGTCATAAGATATAATATTTGATAAGCGAATGAATGAATGCAAGAACTAATTGCATCGCAATAACTTTGATAAGAGAAAAGAAACTTCAGCTCAATATTTTATCATTGCAAACTAGTTTACTTATCTGCAATAATTTTTACATTCTATAGCTTTTGTAAAAGTGTGACTCGAGTTACTCAAGTGCTTAGTTAGAAAATTTCACGTTTTCACGCAAGTCAGAAAATGAAAACCACATAACCGACTCAGTCATACGGTTAAAGTTGCGAATTTCCAAAAAAGCGACATGTCACGACCTATAGAGAGTGATGTGTAATTGGACCAATTCCTTCAAAGAGATTACTCTCTTTGAAGGAATTGGTCGTAGTGTAATGGAAGTGGTAGGAATTGTCGCGCTGAATGTTTCAAAATATTCTAAGATCCCTTACCTTTATTTAAATTCTTAGGAATCATACAGAAGGCGTGTGGTGGACATTCTTCCTTGCTGGCTACTATGACACACACATCAACAACCACGAGGGCGTTACAAGGTGCCCCAGTGTGAGCTCGTCTGTACGTAATGTAGGTTTTTGCTGTAGAATTGTTCACATTGGCGAGACGACCTCCTACCGATACCAGGACCATCTCTGCATCAGCCATAAGGCGCTCTTTACCATCGTACATGACACCTGCAGAAGATATTTTGTTAATAATATACCTACATTATTATATTAAATTTGGGGGAGGTCTTTGCCCAGCAGTGGGACATTAATTAGATGAATTATTATTATAATACCGAATATCCAAGAATAAGTCAACTCTCTCGTTTCGAGGGTGAAGGAAATGAGCAAAGGTCAAATCTAGTTTGAGTATTATACTGCGAATACTAATTCGTAAAATATTCCCTCTCTAACTGGTTTCAATAAACCAATGCCGTATACACATAAAAATAGCCGTGCAATTATTTCAAAATACACGATAAGTTTCATCCTTATCATGGCTGGACATCGGACGTTGTACTTAGAAACTAAGTGACATAGATACAATAGTAAATGTATAACAAAAGCAACGATATAGTTCACAAAACAGCGAACAAAAAATGCAAGTATTACAAAAAAATAATCCACGTTTTACTAAATCAAGCAGTAACAAATGTTCTAAAAAAGGAGTTATTGTATAATAGCATCTGATGACTGATAGTACCACCAGTACATTTATCAGCGATATTATGACATATTACAACGTATTAAAGATTTAACCCACTTTATACGGCTTGATTGGATGGATTTACTGTTATTTGTGACGTCATCGGAGTGTGTATAAGAGATTATTTTTACTAAGATAACAGCGCTTCCATGTTTTTTCAAGTTTATGGGCACAACAAAACTGCTACTTTATAAGGTAGTTTCGTTATAGTATTCTTGTTATAATATAGAATTATATGGAGAAAGCCGAATGTTTACCAGAATTTTCTGTGTATACCACAAGAATCAGTGACCCGATTTTGATAGGGTTGTTTACATGCGAAAACTTATTCTTGGAAAGTCAGAGGTATAAAACTTGTGGTGTATCTTATCATGTAGAAAACGTAATAAAATAGGTGTACGTCCGAACGCTGTCACATAAAAATGCCTTGGTATTTTCGAAGGCAGGGCGGTAGTCCATATTACAGATAATACATTTCTTTGCCGATAACACAGTTACAAAACAAGCTTATCTATTTTTAAACTTGTTAGTTTATTAATCGATGTTTAGTAGTACATTTATATACAGATTCTTGTACTTATTCTGTATAGGCATAGCAAAACATGTCTAGTTAAATATACAAACACCTTCTAATCGGATGTTTAGTATGCTACGTTAATCCTATTTATAGAAAACGGCTAATTTGAGTGTTATCGAGATACCTACGTTTCCGCTCATGAATAATGTATAGTTAATGTAGGCAGGACCCGCAACACAGTGTTAACTAAACGCATTTATCTCTTCCACTCCAAATTTAAAATGATCTCACTTAGACTTGTATTAAAGGTGTAGTGCGCGAAGGTTTGATTAGGTTAGGAATGGAAAAGGTGCTGGAGAAGCGAGCTGGGAACTTCAAAGCAAGCCGTTTTGTACTAATGACGCGACTGCACGTTATCAACCTAAACCTAGTAAGGCTGCAAAGTTGGAAGGTGGTCACACCACTTGTCGATAGCTTTATCCGGACAGCGATTGGTTGCACCGCTTGCATTTGATGTTATCGTTTTGGGATACTGCATGCTGTGGGCTTTCCCGTTATTAACTTTCCCAGTGAAAAGCTTACTGTATTTCTATCTGTTCATGCAATACATACATATAGTTATGCTACAATGATAATACTAGTTTGTTCTTATTCCGACATTCTAGTGTCTCGTTTATTGTTGGAGTGATTGGTCTGATTAGTGGCATGTAGGCGGTTAAGTGTGTAGATGAATATCTAAATAACATTCCCTACTCTGCGCAGGCGTGCATAGTTTTGAATTCGGAACATTCAAAAGCTGAATATATTTTTATTTTTGTAGTAATCAATTATGTAGCTTCAACATAACATCAGCCTAGTCAGTCATGGCTGAACAACCATTCCAATAGATTATCAGACCCAAATTTGTGATCTACTAGACTTCTTCAAAGATGGTCCACAGCACCGAGATCTAGGTTAAAGCAGACAAGTCATTGAACGGAGACCGCGAGTCGTTTAAGTGTGGGAACTCATGGACTGACGGCCTGAAGGATTTAGACTGTAATCAGCAATTAGAGTTCAATATATCGTTATTCAATAACTAGAAAAATATTTACATTATTTTATGGACAAAAATAAATGCGATATATGCCATTTGGAGACAGAAATCACTTTTTGTGTACATTATTACGAGGGAATTAGTACTTATAGTATGCAGCAGCGTACATGCGTGAAAATAACAAATTTTCGTCGAAAACCCCTCTTGAATATATCCTCCAGTAGTTGGAATAAGTTTCGCACCATCGAATTGTTCACATCGCAACTATTAGATTATACTTTTCATTAACAACCTTTGTATAATAAAGACGATATTATGTGAGTATAATTTTAAGCTTCATATTCCTCTACGCCATTGGCGGTAAAATACAAAGGACAATTAACATTTAAACAAAATAATTCCCAAATAAGGCATTTCAGTCAAGTTAAATCTTACCTTGAGTACCAGTGTCCAACTACATTTGTATACCTGTATTAGTGCATAGTGTTTTGTTCCCACAGTGTACTTTTTATATGGAAATAAATATATTCTATTCTATTTAAGTTTACCGAAAATGGTTATATAAGTGCATTGTGTAGGTATTTACCGGTCGATATCTGCGCATTTGCCTGACAGATGTGGCTGAGTTATAGCGTCGTAAAGTATTGAAGAACACATCTAGTGTATGTTGTTTAACGTGTAGCTAAATATTAGTAAACTTACCGATATCGACGAGTGGCGGTCGATCTCTGCCTCGTCGTATGCAGAGGTAACATTCTGGTGACCGCATGGACCCATGATTTAAGTCGGCTGGTAAACCTGTAGGGGTTGATTCTAGAAGTTCGAACCCGCTCGGCACTGTCTCGCCGAGGCCTGGAAATATGACTCCTGTAACAAAATTACATTTTGTTGTCATCTGGTTTATAATTTGGTTCTGGTTTTGGTTATACGAGCATTGCCCCTCATTTTTTAAGAGATACCTCATTATGACCTAGCTGTCAGCGTCAAATACACTGAAACAGCTAAATTGACGAGATAAAGTGAAACATTTTAGGTAGGCTCTGCATGTACTTCTTATATTATAGTTTGAGAGCGTTCAGACGCACGCAAATTATACGATAAAAATAGTTACAGCATGTAATCCGATGTTAAGTGACGATGTAAAAGTATCCAAATACAAAGGAATATGGGTCGTAAATCAGTATCTAAGATGGTCATATAGCAGTTAACTAGGATAGCTTGGTTTGATAGTCAGATAGTAAAAAACAGACATATTGTGAACTTGTGGAGTCGATCCTTTTACATACAGAGCGTATCTCCACAACAAATAAATAAATGAGGGTGGTAAATCGGAAACTCCATTTTTAAATTCGATTGTGAGCCAAAATTCGTATTGCCTAAATTCAGGGCAGGAGATGAGTTTAACAAAATTAATAAGAATTGCCTTTTAAACCCTAATTATTATAATAAATCCAGACCATTACTATCCCATCTGGGTACGAGCCTCTCCTCAGAATGAGAAAAGTTAAACCATAGTCTATCAAGCTGGCTTTTTGTGGGATGGCGGCCTACATACACCATCTTTAACTTTATGGAACCTTTTCAAGGATGTAGGTTTCCTCACGATGTTTTCTTTATGAATAATGGTAACTAAATCAATTCTTAAATATATTGATACAAAATCAAATCACTCTCACATTTTTTTAACAAAGTGGTGTACAACGTTTGGATAAAGACGACACGGTTGGCGAAGTGGCTAAGCGATTAGCTTTCTGCGCTAAGTGTCGCGGGTTCGATCCCCGCACGGAACAAATATTTGTATGATCTACAGATAATTGTTTCGGGTCTGGGTGTTTGTGTATGTGAATATATGTGTTTGTAAACGCACCCACGATACAGGAATTATTCCTAGTGTGGGGCAACGTTTTTAAAAAAAAAGAAAAAGAAAGAAAGAAACAGCCCGTCCATATTTCCTTTTTACACGGGGAAATAAGTATATCAGCTGAATAAAAACATTTCCTCCGACATTACACAATTAAATTAAACGCAAACAAACTTGCGTGCTAGTGAGCATATTTATAATGTCTCTTCGTATCAGAAAAATGTAATATTAGTTACCAATGTTACCATGAAATATTTCACATAAGAATCTCAATGTTAAATGAAAGTTTTTATATAAAATTCAATGGCAATAAAGGTCATCGTGAACTATGTAAGTGTTACCTTGACAATGGCTGTTCTTATTTTTTATTAATGTTTTTATTCGTAGTTTAGCTCTAGTTCCTACAAAAGTGGCCTTCGTTTTTCGTAATAACATATTATTACTATAATTTGTAAGTACGTTGTATTAGCCACGAGGTATTTAAGGGTCCATGTTGTGAGGGTCCATGTTATATTGGGCAAACGACACAGTGGCAGTGGCAGTTCGGCTTTCGGCTAAGCGGTTTTAATTTGTACAGGGACGGGAGTTTCGTGAATGGTCAGCAACATCAACCTGCACCACATAACAATGGACAATGTTCTGATCATGGAGAAACAACACTTAAGTCTCGTGTACACTAGGCAGTTAGCCTGTACAGATCTTGCTGACTGATTAATAATTTCACCAGAAAACAAAAGACAAGTCTTTACTCCAAACCTATATTCTCGCAATATCATGAGTGAAATATTCTGGGGTATTACTGCTAATCGAACATAATCTCAAAAAAAAAAACTATCCCTTCCGCCATATACGGGCTTACATGTAACGTTCCAATTTCAACTAACCTGCGTATAAGTAATGTAAACATTCATTATCTATGACGGGCAGACTAATTAACAATTCATATCCAAAAGAATGCGCATACGGCCTTACGTCACACAAACAATGCTGCTTTGTTGACCCGAGTATATCTAGAGGTTTAAGCGGCAATGAACCCGTAACTGGTAGTTCATTCGATGCATCAATGGTGTCAATATCAGAGAATGAGTAGCAGACAGGGTCAAATGAGCGTGGCCCTTTGTTAAGTAATCAAGACTACTGGCGTTTTATGGGGACATGTCTCGAAAGAGCTCGATTGTTATCTTATAAACATGTCTGGACCAAGCTATAATAAGTGGTGATTTTTGTTTTTGCTTGCGGGTATCGCCTGACGGTAAGCGATGTAAGTCGATGATTACGAATGCATGGCGATAAGGTAAGTTTTTTTTTAATCTGCCCTTACTTAGAGTAATTCCTGTATTGTGGATGCGTTTACAAACAAACATATTCATATGGACAAACGCCCAGATCTGAATCAACTATCGGTAGAAAATTGGTACAAATCTTTGTTCCGTGCGAAAATCGATCCCGCGACACGTAGCTCAGCAGTCGGTAGCTCAACCGCTGCGCTAACCGTATAATCAAGTGGAAAAGCCTTATGTTCCAGTAATTTCATTGGCTGTTCCTATCCTTACGACGGAACACAGCTATGGTTACACATAGTTATGAAAATGATACATGGAGCTCTACTAACAATCTGATACCACTACCCGACTTTTTTCAAGGTGTTCAGCGACCAACTACACAGAAAAAGCCTTGGATGTGAGTTCATGAGATCCGTTGATATTTTTGCAGATTCTGCTGCCAACAAAAACTATGGCTTTGCAAAAAATATCAAATACATTATACATATATCTTTATACGTTGTATTTATATTTACAGGTTTCATATCATAATATGCTAGAGAAAGTAGACAAGTAAGGAAAACATGGTAGCCTGGTCAATGTTTATATGATAGCGAACATAAATCAAACACCTGTCTATAACATTATATAAAATTTTAACATAATAGTCACTGTAAATTGTTTATAATATTAAATGGCGCTGATTCATTCAGTTACATTTATAATGCTCTTGCGTTATCTTAATGAACAATCTAGAAAAGTTGTTTAATTAAGCCGTGTCGGCTTATCAGGGTTTATTTTTAACGGATTTCATTTCAATGAATGTAGAGGACGTTACAAATGATTGGTTAGTGAGTGCTATTGTTTATTATTATATTTAACCCGTTAACTCGTCTATAAGTGACAAAATAATTACGAAAGGTAAACATTCTAGCGTCTTCTTTATAGCCATAACGTAGTATATATGTAGTTTCAATATTATCAAAGAACTAGTATTCGCCCGCGGCTTCGCCCACCTGGTTTACGAACCCGTACATTTTTCCGGGATAAAAAGTAGCCTATGTGCTATTCCAGACTATAATCTATCTCTATGCCAAATTTCATCCAGATCCGTACAGCCGTTCTGGTGTGATTGAGTAACAAATATCCATCTATCCATCCATCAATCCATTCATCCTCAAAAACTTTCATATTTATAATATTAGTAGGATAGGATTAAAATTAAATATATATTAGCTGAATACGCTAGAACAGTTTTTGTCCAGCCCATGTGTAGTTAAATAACTTACTTTTTACGACGTAATTTTATTGGTACATAGGTAATTTGCAAAGAAATATTAATATCACAACTAGAAATGTGTAATAACAGGTTACGGAGTAATACGATCGGCTAGTATATAATAAATCAGATTGATGTCCAGTTTCTAGATAAGGGAAGTGTCCTAGATGCGGCCATAATGCAGATAAAACAAGTTTCGCTCATTAGGCGGCAAATCAACACAGGTAACAACTGTGTCTTGAACTTGTCATATACTTTCACAAAATATTACGAACTTGTTTCAATATACGTACATTACCTCAATGGATTGGTTATTCATAAATGGGAATATGGTAGGCCAACTTGGTCAAGGTTGATTGGTTTCGGAACTGCTGTGATTGGACAAAAGTTACTATTATTAGAGATCATCATGAAAAAAATACATTTTCTAAATAAATAATGCACCTGGTATTTGCTCAGGGAGTTGGTGAAACAGCTTACAATGGGTCATTCGGCTTTTGTTATTGGTAACTTTTAATAGGCAACTAATGAGTAACAAACAGGTACTAGAAAGACACTGGAGGTGCAAAACGTACATTCTATAAGGGGTGTTGATTTCATAGTAGTTGCTGCTTTTAAAGCCTTGATGATAGAACTGAACACACAAACATTTAATAATAATAAAAAAATCCAAAGGTAAGCCATCCATCCGAATTGTATAGAATTGAGCCAGGGAGTATTCAGTAAAGGTAAAAGTAATTCTCAGATAGTATTAAAGTTCCTGTCAAGACCTACTTTAAATAATTATATTACCAGGGATAAGATTGTTCCGAAAAAAGTATTTCAAGATCATATTCATTAGACAAAGGCATCATGTTACGGGCCATCCATAAATTACGTCACACGAATATCATGCTTTTTTGACCCCTCCCCCGTCCTTGTCACAGCTGGTCACATTTGTGAGACTCCCTAGTGTGACGTCACATATTTTGCAATTTTATATCCAAAAATTATTAAATTTAAACAGCAGTTCCGAAATTAGTTTTATTTCCCTTTATTTTAAACCGCGGCGAGGCTCTCGAGGAACTCGCCACCATAACAATTTAAATCTTATATTCACACATATAGAGTTGGAAATATTTTTAAGTTTTTCGTTAATAGTTCAAATTTCACGTTTTAATACTTAGATATATTAGATTTTGAAATGTGATGTCACGAAACTTAGGACCCCTCCCACCCCTTGTCACACTTCGTCGACCCCCTCCCCCCCTCTTAACGTGTGATGTAATTTATGGTTGGCCCCTTACTTGTATATGTAAGAAAATCTAGTGAAGGAACAATTAACTCATCGGAGCAGTAAAATCAGCAATAATGAACAGTTAAAACATTATGTAATAAAATGTAATTACAATATAAGTGACAAGCTGCAATAATAATTGATTTATGCTCACAATCATAACATCATAATGAATCTACTAAGTATCTGTTACTTGGTGCAACTTGATGCCTAACCACAAACCTTACAATAGCTACGACTGTTTCAACTTCAAGAATTTCCTAGAACCGGTTAAAATAGACATATTGATACAAAGTGATAAAATGACATAACACCATTGTCATTATAATTATGAGTCATTCATCACATTAACATGCTAAATACTTAAAGAACACATGTCTTAAGAATACTAATTGTCTCAATACTTGTTCCGTTTAAGGCTAGAATATTGCTCAGGATATCCGCAAGATAAATCTTATTAATTATGCAGGAATGTTAACATGACCGAAATGATAAAACAAAAGTGACCTAGAGAATCAATTATGTAGTACTTATGTAGTTGGACATCAATTATTAATTACTTCCTCATTGACCTTAACACATGCTATATTTGGTGCAAATTGACAGTAATGTGTTAAAGTTGTATGTATATAAATAAAAGTGTTTGACAGTAAATATTATTATATTAACTCTTTGTTGTGTTTATTAAAATTGTGTTCTCATTCTGAACAAATTGATAGCTGGTTGATAGTTTAAAAACCTAACATTACATAAACAAAACAATTTATATGAGTTAAGTATTTATTGATGATAAAGCTTGAGTTATTTGCTGTGTAATTATTCTTTTAAAAATCTTATTGGACTTATATGAAAAATTATGATATTACATACCATAGGCTGATTTAATTTCATAGTCAAATAATGATGTAAAGAATCTTTGTATAATTATTTAAAAAAATATATACAACACAGGACTGTGTCCGTAATTGTGTGTATAGAATGTACTTTAAAAATAATTATACATAATATCTTATAGATACACTTTGAAAGATTATTAACTAATAAATGTATTTATTTGCTTTGTGTATGTTTAAAGATGTTTGAATATAATCTGCCATAAAGAGGCATAAAGAATGATATCCTAGTCCAAAGCATAGGCCTAGCTTTGTCAGTCTATTTCTTACTAGGCCAGTCATTTAGTAAAATCCAAGTTAGACTGAATTAAACAATTTAGAATATACCCAGATTATCTTACTACACAGCACAATGTACACATGGATATGCACTGATTTATATACAAATTTCATAGTCATGCATTTCATTGTCAGACTTAACATTTATTCTGTAGTCTGTTTATGTTGAAAGTGCACACGATGTTACATTATTTTTGTTAGTAATTTTTACATCATTGTTCTTCTCAACTAATAACAGTAGTTTTAGACAATTACTGAAATTATATTTACACTAAGAAATATTTAAAGTGAAAAACACTTTTTATTTACATGTTTCTGTTAACTTATAATATGCATACTGAACTCACATTAGAGACCGAAATAATAAACGAAATCAGAACGAATAATTTTGCGAACTGAAAAGTAATAAGAACTATTGTTTTGAGAAACATAAAACCACTTACCTATATCAGTTATTGGTGGCTTTGTACTGTAACCCTTGAGGTGTCCAGAGTCAGAATCATCAAGTAATTCCGGTTTCTCCGGCAATCCAGCGATCACAAAGTAATCGGCGACTTTCCGCTCATCCATGTTTTACAATTTTACATACGAGTACCTACGGTAAAAAAAAAAACTCGTGGTCACAGCAATGTCAGCATTACAAGAAAATAAATACAACCTGAACTTTTAAGGTTAACGAACATCTAACACATCATTATATGTACTCTTGTAAACAGACCAGTTTAGTTTATATAACACAAAGATAGGTAAATCAAAAATAAAAAATGTACCAATAACATGAAACCCTTGAAGTGAACTTACAGTTTATTGCTACAGTTAACAATTTGAGCATGGACGAGTCACACATCGTTTTACGTTAATATTTTATTAATAGATTTATTGCGTTTCCATTTATAATCACTTCTTATTATAACACAGGGGTGCACTTGAAAATTATTCGTTTTTATTGGGACATTTGCAAAACGTCATTTTGTCAGACAACAAGCAGCCATAGACAACTTTTTATTTCTTAATATATTCCCCTACACTACAGATGTTTTTTGACTAACGCATATTGACATACTGCCTAGTCAAGTTTTTTGGTCGGATAATTCGCCAAGATTCGGCTCTATTCTAATTTCCTATTATTTTAACAAGATTGTTATAAAATTCATAAGAATATGATCTTTACATCGACACAACGCACAGCTCAGTGGCGCGTCATTGCCTACAAATTCTTGGCTAGGACAAGGGGCTTACAACAAGCAGAGCAGAAATCGAATCACAGCAAGAAACATACTACTCTCTAAAGTAATAAACTAGAAGATGGCACGCTCTGGCCCGTATCAAGCGTAGGAAGTTTTTACATTTTCTTATCTTCTGTTCTTAACTGTATGAATCATTTTCCCAAGTAACATCACTCATTGTTTTGGATGGCGTGTCATCATCAGCCAGAAGACGTCCACTGCTGAACGAAGGCCACCCCCAATTGGGTTGCCATAATCCCCACGCTTGGCGGCTTGAGGATCGCAGTGGCTCACCGATTAGTGAGAGGACGCTGCTGCCCATCCTCCGGTGCCTGACCGCAGTTTTAAGAAGTACGGGCCGGATTGCCTGTGGTATGGTCCATTTACCTACCTTACATAATAAAGGTGTCACAAAAACTAATTAATAATAACTTCAAAAATAAATCTCACATATTCTTTATTTATTTACACATCGATTACAATTTCTTTTAGAGCTTTAGATGATGGCGCAAAGCTATCATTTAATTCGATTGTATCACTGCTATTGCTAATTTGAGCACCAGCCATCAACAAACTTATAGCACCTTCTAACTCGCTTACTCTCTTACAAACTTCTATTTCTTCTTCTATCTCTTTCATTAATGAAGTATAGAGCCATAAATTCAATTCAGAAAAGGATTTAACTTGACTGTCAAATACATCTACAAAAACATTGGCTGCATCTACTATCACTCTCGTAAATCTAGTCTCTCCTAGATTTTTCTTAAAATATTTAAGTAAGGACCCTATATCTTTTTCGTTTAACCCATCCATTGCAACATGTAGGACTTTTCTTCTCAACATCTCTTGAATCAAAGCTGCAGTTTTCTCTGGAAACTTAGTAGCAACATAAGTTTTTAGAACAGCCGATAGGGCTTTGGTGAACTCCATTTTTCTAAGGAACTTATCAAATTCTGGTCCTTTAGCATGTTTGGCCTGACCTTTCTTGCTTTTGTCTTGTCCTTCTTCCACAACCGCAGTTTGAACATGATCTGGTGCGAATTTGAATAGGCCCTTCTTTTCATCAGATGGTTTTGCTGGCTTTTCTCTTTTTCGTATTGATATGATGCCATCAATCATACCAACTGCTAAAGTATCATCATGTTTAGATATAGCCATGCTCAAGACAGCATTAGGAAAATCAATGTTGTGTACAACTTTAAATGTAGATATGTCATATATTTTTACATGTCTGTCCAATGAGGCAGACATCAATCTGCTATTGTTACTGGCTAGTCTCAAAGTGGTAACTGTTTTATGATGTTGAGAAATGTTTGCCAATTGTTTTCCACCATTGAATATGTCCCACACTTTGATTTCTGTGCCACCAGCACTTATGAATATACCTCCTGAAGGTAAGAAAAGTGTTGATTCGACTGGACTACCATGGTTTACAGTTAACACAACCTCATTAGATCTACAGTCATACAGTTTAACAGTATGATCGTAACTTCCAGAAAGAATAATATCTGGGGAGATAGGGCTAGGGGCTCCGGCGCGTACATAGTCTGAGTGTTCAGCAAAGCTGGCAATTTTCTCTTCTGTTGCTATGTCCCATAAACAAACAGATTTATCATCTGAGTAACTGAGAATTTTTATTTGGTCCTTTGTGAAGTATGTCCTATGAACCTGAAATTGAGATTGTGATTAAGTATTTAAATTTTACTTTTATAAAATAATAAATTAACTGTAGGATATGTATTCATTTTCAATATTATCAGTTTAAATGAACTTACCTCAAGTTAATTTTATCATGGCATATTATATTTTATTTGATTAACTTACAGGTCCTGTGTGTCCATTAAATACCCGAAGTACATTTTTGGCCTGGACATCAAATAGTTTAACAGCTGCTTCTTCACTGCCAGCCACCAAGAGTCTTCCATCTCCTCGGAAACTTCCACCATAAGCTGCTTCCACAAACTTGGAAATGTTCTTGGTTACAACTTTTGTTATGGGATCATAGACCTGGAAATAACAATATAAATTCAAAAATAGAACATATAAAGAAATATTTATTCGTCTTGATTTTTATAAAAACTGAAATGAGGTTATTTTATTTGCTTTTTTATTAAAAAACTAATTTATCAATCATAATATAATTGATTATCATCATGCTAATAAAATCAAAGTACTCTTTATCTACTCCTACTGGCAGAGATGATAAACATGAGTATTATTCCACCAGAGTTCCCTAACAATATTCAAACCTGGCAGAGAGTTTTTATGTGAAAAGTAGTAGGCATTTAGCCATGACTCAAACAGGCACTTATTAACTCCCATGCTACTCAGGAACTTTTTAAATTTATCAATAACAACGAGGATAATCTCACCTGCACTCTGACTGAACATGTTGCTGCAAAGTAATATGGTTCTACAGGGCTGAAGTCCAAATAGTCTATAGCACCAAACTCTTTCACTAACACTGGTGACTGAAAGTATAGGATAAATTGATTACATTCTTATAAAAGCTATATAACATTAAAAAAGATCAAAGTTACAATACTGAACTTACCCCTAGTTTCTTCCAGTATATAGTATCTTCTGTAACAACAGAAGCCGGTTTCTGATAAACGGCCTTATTTGTTTTCTTGAATGGATATGATATATGTGCCATTTTTATATTAACTTTTTAACTTAATAATGTATTATCATTACTTATTTTATGAATTCAAAATTCAGATTAAAACATAACATTCCCACGTTGTTTTGAAATATTTGACAACCATCCACTGTGAGTAATACCACAGATAAGAAATTCTGAACACGTGCGAAAAAAAGTATAAAGTATAAAGTCGCAACAGACTTCGTTTAATTGTCAATCGACGAATGAAAAATGATAGTAAAGTTTATCGAGAATGCAAGTGTTGCAATTATTTTTTCTGTTATATTATCTAAACCACAGCTAATCAGATAATATCTGATTTTAGCTTCTCTGTGCCACTGTCAGAAATGTGCCGTAATAAAAATATTCCGAACTAATTTTTAACAATAATTTTGGAACAGTTATACAAAAACGCCAAAATGTTCAAATTACTTAGCCGCCACGGCCGCCCTCGAAGTGCGGTCATAAATTTCTTTTCGGATAAAGGGTTTGAGGTTAGAAAAGCAAAGGTTTATTACGTATGTTCTTCAGCTGGTTCTGTGAGATTTTCGTCGACTGGTGGCAGCGAGGCGGGAAAGACAGCAACGCTGGTGGAGAGCATACCAGAACCTCCTCCAGTACCAGATCCCTCGACATTAGTGGACTTAACTGAAACTGTACAAACTGTGGCTGCAAATGGTGAGCCTACCTTTGCCAGTCTTGGTCTTGGTGGTTGGACTCCCGTTGGGATGGTACAAAACTGTTTGGAGTACTTGCACATCACCTTAGATGTACCATGGTGGGGAGCAATTCTTATTGGTACTATTGTTGTACGAGTAGTTATGTTCCCACTAGTAATTATGTCGCAAAGAAATACAGCTGTTATGAATAATAATTTGCCAGAAATGCAACTGCTACAAATGAAAATGTCACAAGCTAGACAGACTGGCAACCAGCTAGAAGCAGCTCGCTATGCACAAGAGATGATGGGATTCATGAAAGAAAAAGGATTAAATCCTTTGAAAAATATGTTGGTTCCATTAGCACAAGCTCCTCTTTTCATTTCCTTTTTCATGGGATTAAGAGGAATGGCAAATTGTCCAGTGGAGAGTATGAGCTATGGTGGTCTTGCATGGTTTACAGATTTGACAGTACCTGACCAATTTTTCTTACTACCAGTAATAACCAGTGCCACAATGTGGGCAACAATAGAACTTGGTGTGGATGGAGGTCGTCTTGATGCACAAAACATGCAAATGATGAGGTACTTCCTTAGAGCCATCCCCGTTATCATGATCCCGTTCACAATCAACTTCCCTGGTGCTATCTTAGTTTACTGGTGCTCCAGCAACTTTATATCTCTCATACAAGTTGGTGTACTAAAATTACCAGGAGTGAGAGAATACTTCAAGATTCCTAAATTGATAAAACATGCACCAGGCAATCTCCCAATCAAGAAAAAAGGTTTTGTTGATGGAGCGAAAGAATCCTGGACAAACATGAAAATTTCCAAAGAGTTAGCAGAAAGGCAGAGAATAGATGAAATGATTTTTACCCGAGCAGGTAAAGGACCTCTACAGAAGACATACAAATTTGACCCAACGAAGTTATCAAATGTTCAAGCAAAACCTAAGTAGGTTTTAATTATTGTTTATATATGGTTTAGTGTAGATTATTGTGTAATAAATATTGTCTAAAGTAAGAAATGTTTGTTTGTTTTTTATGCCTTTTACCTGAATTAACTTATATGGACTGAAGTTGAGAACAACATTGCTAGACAACAAAGCATTGTATGGACCTAGTTTCTAGATGCAGAAGCTTGGCTACTAGGTCTAATCTTATTGTAAATTATTATTTTAGTAGACTATTAGTGAACAAAAATGATTGGAGTCCCTATGTTGTGCATAATGCTTTTTAGCTCACCTAAGTTAATTATACTACTATTAATAGGTATTTAGTCTGTAGATAGCATGTTATGATCTTACACTATGATTTTGGGATTTATAAGCTTGATTGAGCTTGCCTCGTACCAAACCCACTACACAAAGTAACAAGATGATGCAATGTGTTACTTCAGTGGACCTAACTGATGCAGCTCCCTGATCGTCGCTTGTAGTTAGCCGCATTCGTAAAAGATGGCAGCACTCGAATCGCGCGAATCCAGCATTTTATACGACCTTTACTGATACAATTATTGCGATATTTAGGGTTAATAGGCGGAATATAGTACTGGCACGAATACAAAAAAAAACAATTGCTAGTACGAATAAGGATGTTGGCTACACACTGTGATAGGTAAATCAAATTTTAGCCGAAGGGCGATTTTATCTCAGGCATACCTACTTTATCGTCACTAATTTGTTTTCTCTTCTAGACCAGAGTCCCGTATTAGTAGAACTGTTTCTCTCCCCATTTCATAACGTCTATCTTCTTTTGGCAGTGAAAATATTAGCCAGTTCGTAATGACTAGTGACGCGGGAGATCGTGGAATATTGGATCCGTAGGGCGTTTTTTTGGCGTTTTAGCCAGTGTTATTGCTTATTCCACCAACAGACTCCACGTGTAAAACGATCATTAGTTAAATAACGTATTATAATGTCACCTATCTACAAAAATGTTAGTGTAAGCTTGGTGATGTTAGATGTTGTTCAGTTTAGAATTAACTAGCAATGTTTCCGTTAAGGTTGTACAAAGTAACTGGTGATACAGCTGAAAATTGCCACGAAATTTATGTGGCAGCGACAACAGAAGAGTTCCGGCTTCCGTACGGGCTAGCGACCGCAAGTTGTGTGATCGAGGGTTCGTGCAAAGTCTGAATGACCCCACTATTTATACAACTAGGTAACGAGTAGTCTTTGTCTGACCCTTTGCACTGTTGTGGTCAGTTTTGACACAATTCGGAAGATAAAGGTAGGTATACGTACAATTATTTACATTGGACCCTTTCAGTGGCAAAAAAACTTCTGGAGTTGATTTAATTCGTTGTATCTAACAACCACTGTTTTTAAGCTTGTCAGTACTTATCTTCCCACACAAACTCCTGATTCTCATTGTACTCTGAGATAGGAGGTTTGTGTCCTAGTAGTGTCTAGGTCTAGGCTGTCAGTCTAGTAAAGAAAATTGAATTGTCTCATTGGTCTAATGGTCGCAACCGCAACTGCTGCTGTTCAATTCCAGGGATTCAATAACGGAATCGACGAAGTGTAGGTGTACATTAACATCTCTGCCTTATCCTTCAGAAAATATAGTCGTGATGTTATGATAATATGTTAATTCCTTCGTTGTTGGTATATTCTAAAGATAAGGTTAAAATGTCACAAACACCGCTAGAGATCTTGTAAGAAAACGTAGGTACCTTTAAATAATATTAATAACTTGTTCTTATTAGACGAGAATAGAAATTTAGTCTATTTCCCATCTTTTATAAAGACACGTCTAATAAAATAGGTTTTCCTCTAATAACAACAATAATGGGGAAATTGAAATACAAATGAAAGTGCTCGAAAAATATTATATATTGTATTACCAAGCGCCGGAGCCTGTTGGAATGTTTTCGACGGAAATAATAATAAAGAGGGGAAACCATTGCCGTTTGAACAAAGCAAAAGCTCAGAGGCTGAATGCTTAGGACGCAATTACAGATGTCGAGAGCGGCCCGTGTGGAGGGGCAACTTTATTAACTATACGGAATGATTTTCGACCTTTCTATCACACATTAATAGATTTTATTGTAATTTTGACCTACATAAATAAATCCCCGCACAAAATAAATACTCGTAAGTACTCGTAAGATAATTGTTCCGGGTCTGTGTTTGTGTGTGAGAATTATGTCTGTGTCTTATGTCTGTATCCACGATACGGGAAGAAATAATAGGGTGGGCCCTTTAACAACATATTATTTCTTTATAAAAAAATATATATACATAGATAGAGTTACATGGTGTCGTCAATGTACATACAGGTAGACGTTGGTGACAGCTGTTGACCATGCAGTTATTGCATGACGAGGGGAAAATGCATATAGGCATCCTCAAGGTGCGGTTCAACATCCAGTTCTCCTGTCTCCACCTTTACTACCTGGCTGCCTCCATCCAGTGATTCCCTTGATTTGTTTTCTCCTTCAAAGGAATACGGGTGTGCAGGCTATTTTCAGATAATATTAATGTTGGTTCGTTGAAAGCTTATAGTATGAATATGACGTAAAAACTAATGATTATCCCTATTATATTATTTTTAACAGAGCAAAGGGGTTTATTTCTCAGAACAATGCTATAAAAACTTTCTTAGCATAACGGGCAATTATCCTGAACTTACAAGCGGGTAATGAGGTCTTTATATGAAAAGGAAATGTAAAAAAAATTACCTTCGGATTTCCTTTATACAACCTTTATTTTTGTCTACTATTTTGTTATTCGTTTTATTACTTTCATTGTCAAATATTTGCGTTCGTTATTTATATATTTAATTAGAGAAAGTCTATACTAAATTGGGAAAGCGTAGGTACTTGAAATAAAATAGGTCAAACGTTATAAAAATAATACGTAAAAATAAATAATACCTACGTGGCTACGAAACGAAGTACGTTTTAACAAAAGAGTCGTAGCAGACCTACGAATGGCTACGCGCAGTTTATTCGGATACTTTAATCACAATTTTCGCAACTGTCGTTTTATCAAAGCTTGTCGTCTCTAAGTTACTAAACTGCTGTCTCTGTTAAGTGTATCCATTTTCCTCTTAGTATGTTCGAAAACCCTAAGAACCTAACATATACTTGATATATTGTCGTCTACATACCACTACCTAACTACGCTGTAGTACCTACCGTTTATTGTTGAAGAAAGTCCGTACTTAAATAGTAATGGAGAGATCCTTTGAAGTAGAAACTTCCGAATTTTGAAGTGGACTCACTCTCAAACTTTATCTCGAAGACTCGTCTTGTTAAACTTTGTATTATATTATACGAGTATATATAGTTATTCAAATAGGAACAAAACGTATAGTAATAACTGTATTAAAACTTGGTTCGTTAGTATAGCTATTCATTTGGGAGTTCAATACTTAGCCAATTAAGAGTGCTTGGCTTAGTTTAAACATACCTAACCTACCTGACCCCTTTTGTTGATAAACTCTGTGAACTAATAGTTCAAGTACTTTGTTAAATTTTGGGTTACGTATACCTAGTACCTTATGAAACTGTAGTAGTTATAAAAAGTGCTGTTACATGAAAGATAAAGTTTGTAGACATTTAATAGTTTAATCGGTAACTAACTGAGGCGATCATAGTTAGAAGTGGTGTATTGTGTGTGGTTTACCAATATGTAGGAACCACGATAATTTGAATACTGCAGTTTACGGCAAAAGTTTCTATAATTAAAAAATAAATATTAATCTGAAGCAATAGTTTGATAAATTTATAACAAATATAATAGAAGGAAAACTGGAGACAAAACGAAAGAGAGGGAGGCCAAGAATGAAGTATATAGACCAACTGAAGGAGAAGGCAAATGCAGTGACATATAAAGAAGTGAAGGAGCTAGCTTTGGACAGAACAAAATGGAAAATGCTACACCGACAAGTGGAAAATGCTACTTAGCACTTAAATTTAAGAGAGAATAGGCTGATACTGCTCTTGGTGTTAAAGTATAAAATAATTAAGCCTACCTATTACTGTTCCACTGTTGGGCAAGGGACTTTTCTCGATAGGCTTTAGTTGCTGGCTTTGTGTGAGTCGGCGAACTTTATGTTGCTCTATCAGGTGTGCTGCTCACGATATTTTCCTTCATGCGTAAATTCTAAACAAATTCAAATTGCTATTCTACATATACTTCTTAACAATAAAGGTAATAGGGTGCTTATTGTGAGAGGCCTAATACCAGCAGTGGACGAATGTGGACTGATGATGATGATGAACCAAGGTAAACGGGCTACCTCTGATATTTTGTTTATTTATTTACTTACTTAGTTTAAGAATCTCCAACAAAGGATGTACACCACATTATTCAGTTGTTAAGAAACATTTGTAGGAAAGGATCTTTTTATTAATCTTTCTTCAAGAAAAGTCAAGAAAAGTGTAAGAGACTTGTCGGAACTAACCGTCCTTTATTTTAGATATCTACAAAGGAAATGTAACATAAAACAGCCGTAGATAACTTTGTTCGGACAGCGCTAGTTTTCTGCCGCGCCCCGAAGATTTATAAGGCAAATCTGTAGTAAAAGAATATTACAGTTGTACTGATATATGGTACACCTGGAGACTGACGCAGACTTTTGGGAATTAAATGTGTGATTATTTATATAATCATCTGCTTAGCCTTTTTCCTAACTATGTTGGCATTGGCTCCCCGGTCTAACCAGATGCGGGCGATGCGGCTAGATATCAGTATTTTAAACGGAGCGATTGCTATCTGACCTCCACCACTCAAGTACTGGGGGACACTGGTACCCTAAGATTAGACCTGTCCTCAGACTTTCTTACCTGCTAAATCCCATGACCCCTGTCATAGGTATTGGTATGACACCTGGGACCAACTGCGTAGCGTGCTTTTGTGGGGGGCACGATATTTACCTATTGTAAAATTTAGTCGGTTAGTTCAATATTCTTCATAAAATTACGCTTATCATCTAATCAGACACGTTTTCTTTCACCGCTATTACATTGTCCAATAACAACATATTCTAAGAACTATCCAGAATTTATTTTCACATGCTAATGAAAACAGATTTGCATATTAATTTGATTAAGGTACAGTTTATTATAATTCAGTGGGAACATGAAAAGCAGAGTGTTCATCTTGGGCCGATGTCCTGATAGAAGTCACGAAGAACTGTTAACGTTACATATAAGTACAGCAATGAGATCATTAAAACGATAATTTAAATCTTTTAAATGAAGTGAAACAAAAATGAAGTGAAATGAAAAAAAAAAAAAAACAATTAATCTTAATTAATTGTTTTGTAGTAATTAATTGTTTTGTAGTGTAGATGTAGTATCTGATCTATGGAGAGACTTATATTGTATCCCTCTTAATATATAACAATAGTTAATTCCCATAAACATATATATATATACATAAACATATATGTACATATTAAGAGGGATAGGCACAATATAAGTCTCCCCATAGATTACATACTACATCAACACTACAGTTTCATCTGTGATAAATTACTAATTAACCTTTTCTACATAAAATAAAGTGATAAATTATTATTTAACGTTTTCTACATAACACAAACATAATAGTATTACGTCGATATAGCCTGAACGGTTAGGCAAAGGTATACCTATTACTGTGTACCAAACTTTCGCCGACGGCGTTATTAAGTTCTATATATGAGCTTGTTCACATCATCCCTGTGCAGAATTTCAAATACTGGGCTTCTATAGAGAAATTAACAGAAAATTGTGGTAATACTGTCCGAACCCGAACCCAGGACCTTACACTCGACTACCAATGGGACAGTTAGCCTTATTATACTCTTGGTAAATCTTATAAATCATTAAAAAAACCTTCTCTTCAATATTTGAAATTCCCAATTCATTTAGTAGCACACAGATCAAATTTGTCCTACATTTGGTCACAGCTGCGACCATTTTTTATAGAATATAGGACTGAAATGGACACAGAAGCTCTAATACTCAGATATGAAGTGAATTCGAATATGTCGTTTCAAATATGAATTCTGTAGGCAATAGAATGGTCCGCGTTTCGGTAAAAAATTCGAACCTAATATTGCTAGTGTAGCGTCAAATATCTCCACGAGTAATATTTTTTGCCTTTTGAAGATTTTATTCAATATTTACTAAATTTGTCTAACAACTAAAGTATACAGTCAATCTCAAGAATTTGAATTAGAGCGTGAATATAATTTGTCCCAGTAGGCAGGCATATGGGTCGCCATGACAACGCTTTTCCATTTCGATTCGAAGATATTAAATAACGTAATGAGATATTTTCTGATCTAGACATGTAATGAAATTTCTGTGCCGTAAATACTCAACGTGAATTTTTGCGAATAATTAAATATTTATCAGATTCCTCACAATGAAATGCGTGATTACAATTCCATTAACAGTGTCCACTTTGCTTTTATATTTTCAGGACGTGTTCGTTCACCATCGGTCCATGAATAATAAAGACAACACGATTGGCGTTGTGGCTAAGTGATTGGCTTTCTGCGCTATGTGTCAGGTTCGATTCCCGCACGGAACAAGCTTAGCAACCCAACAGATAAGTAGTTATTTCGGGTCTGTGTGTGTGCACATGTGAGATGTAGGTATGTGTGTAAACTGTAATCGTAATACCGGAGAAATCAAAGAGTAGGGCAAAATTTAAAAAGTCACTCGTTACCAGTATGTTTTTTTTCTTCCCTGCCTCCTTTTGATAGTGGGACTGGGCCGTCACGACGAAGGCCCATGATGATGTCACAATACTTCGATTCATTGGTTTTATACATGAAAGCTTCTTCACGATATTTTCCTTCATCATTAGAGCAGTGTGATGAGCATGGTGATGAATGGTATTGTTGTTTATACAATATTTACTAAGTAGCAAGTAGAGATAACATGACATAGTATAGCATCACGCCTATATTCCTCGAAGGGTTAGGTAGAGGTGTAACTATTATTGTACACACACATTTCATTGATGCCGTCATTGAGTCTCATGAAATAAGACACCTCTACCGGGCACAGATCCAGACTCCGTGTTGCTACTGAGAATTTTCATACAGAAAACCCAATAAGACTTTTCTTGAACAGGGATTCGAACCCAGGACCTCACATATGATGTAAAAGCTTGTCGCGAGATTTACCTGTGTAGATAAACAAGTAAATTAAATAATTTGATGTGAAAGACTTTAATTTTAAAAAATTTCAAACTAAATAAATACGAGTACTTAAATCTCGCGACAAGCTTTTACATCATATAAATTGTGTAGAGACGTTATAAGTTGATAGTAAAAGTTTTAAAGGAAAAGTTAGTTTATTCTTTTTAGTTTTTTTAGTGCAATTAAATAAAAGCTTGTTATTAAAAAAGTATTTTTTTTACTTTTAATTTTTTATTCTTTCTAAACTTCACTATCAGAACAAAGGCACTCGAGGCTTGTTATAACAATACTAAGGAAGCATTGTGTCGCCGTCTTTAATAACATTTGTGTATTTCAGCGCGGAACGTCGGTTGTCTCAAGTTCTAGGGATTTGTCCACGCGCCGCCTCAATCTCGGCCCGTCGGGGGCTGTTACAATGAAATATGAGTATTATTACCAACTTTATGGCCGTTTTATTTCATTTCTACACCAAACAGTTTCGTTTTTTGTTTATTTGCATGTATATGAGAACATTTGTTGGTGTTAACGCTGATAGATGTGAAACTAAATTTGCAATCTGAAAGTTTCGTTGATTGAATTATTCTTTTAATAAAAACCTCTTTCATAATCAAGGAGTTAAATTAATATTTGTTTAAAATGCCTATCTATCTATATTTACATATCTCATACACACAAAGTAAAATAACTAATACATCAAAATCTGACATACATGTACATAAGTAAGATGAGAAGATACTAAATGCTATGAAACTAACGAATTAATATTTATGCCTCAAGCATCGATTACCATAACTATGGGTTATCGGGAACACGTACGACATGATTTGTTTCGGAAGGTCTCATAACGATCCTATGGGCGTTGATAATATCTTCAACGGCATGAATATTGGGCAATACGGCAATAACTGCGATAGTGGTTGTTCGTTGTGATAATTACTTGGTTTAAGGCCTCGGTTTTAGCGTCATTGGCAATTTAGTATGCATGTTTGTGGAGCTTGAGGTTTTGGTAAAGCGATAAGATCTTAATCGGTATCCATATCTGGCGGCTTTCTGTGCATAAGTGTATCGTTCTTGTTTACTGTTAAGTTGCTATCTGTTGATACTGTCGCTTAGATTCTTCTGTCTGAACTTACATTCACGTATAAATTGGTCTTGCCATCAGTCATATCGTTCACTGGCTGCCTTGTTTGCTTGGGGAAGCTCGATATGCACTCGGGTTTTCCTCGATCTCAACCATAGTTATCATAAGCCAAATATGTATGAAACTTAAATGTGCGCGCACGATTTTTTCATACATTTTTGACAAAACGGTAACGAGCCCTAGAAGACCATGTTGATGACCAGCTTTTCTTAATTATTATTTTCATTTTTTAGGGCAATAGGCTCGCCTTCCATTATATGAGACTTAATTACAGCATCGGCGAAATGTGTGTGCACAATTACAAGTACATCTCTGCCTAATTCTTCGGAGATAGAGGCGTGATGCTCTGTTGTGTAATTTTTGCCTTGGAGTGTAAGGAAAGAGCCTTCACGAACGACAATACCTGAGATTGTTAGCGGTCTTTGGGCTATAGCCTCGCTATCTGACTGACCAGCTAATCTTTACACTAGCATAAGCGATTTCCATGTATTAGCTCACGCTGACACGACAGAAGAAAAATCTTAGTCTTATCAAGATACCATATATCATCTCATTTCTATGCAGCACACAAATATCTAGGTAACGTGATTTAATTTTCGCATGGTCGTGATAGTTGTGAATAAGATATCGTATTGAGCCCTGAGGCTGATTCTTGGAATGTATCGAAGTATCTAAATAAAATACCGCACGATACACAAAATTCGAGGCGCCAAATAAAATAAATTGAATCTTGTCAGTTAGTCTAGGCACTCTAGACCTCTGGAGTATGTATACTCGTATATACGTTCCTCTTGTGAAAATCTTTATTACGTTTTCTGTTCTTAATTAAATTCTTGGAATCAATTGGAAAACAAATTTGAAATCCTCTTTAATCTACGATACATATTGATTAGATGTTGAGACTAGTTTGATTATTTTTTCTAATTTGTGGTATCAATGAAAAATATAAGGTTTTATTCGATAATTGGATTTTCTCTGTTGCCTGCCTCAGTGGTCTTATAGTCGCAAGGCTTGCTCAGCACAAGGTTTTAAGTTTGATTCCAGGGTCGGGCAAAGTGTTATTTGGCTCACCTTAGTTCTGCGAAATGTGGGTGTACAATAGTATCTACACTTCTGGCTAAACCATCGGAAAATAAGGGCGTGTGTTGCAGTGTTAATTTATGTTATAAATATGAGATAAATAAGTCAGAAGTATTTATTTTAGTTCAATGACTGAAAAATAAACACTACGAATGTTACATACTAGCGACCCGCCCCTGTTTCGCTCGGGTAGCAGAGCATATACGCCTTCATTTTTTTCTGTCTCAGTGTCGTATCAACCTTTTACGAGCAGAGCGAGCGATTTCAGCCAATTTACACAAAACTTTAACGAATTATACAGCTAAACCTTCCTCATGAATCAAACTGTATATTGGTGAAAACCGCATGAAAATCCGTTCAGTAATTTTTGAATTTATCGCGAACAGACAGACAGACGCGGCGGAGGACTTTATTTTATGATATGTAGTGATTTCGTGCAAATAAAAAATAGTATATTTCAATACGGTGGAATGTGAACCGAATGAAAATTCAACGAAAACTGACAATGACTGAAATGTGAATTGAAATGCGTGTTTTTTACAAAAGACTGGTGTGTGATTTCCATCATGGTAAACAAATAGATTTTATATTGTGTCACTGTGTGACAGGCATAAAATTCTAGCCTTTTCCCAATTACATTAGGCCAATCGGCTTCCAATCTAACCGGTTGCGAATATTAGTATTTTACACGGAGCGACGACCATCTGACCTCCACCACCCAATGACTGGGAGAGACTGATACTCTAAGGATAGACTTTTTGTCAGACTTTATGGGCTGCTGAAACCCATAACGATAACGACTGTCATATGTCTTCTTATGACACTCTAAACGAACTGCTTAATCTAACGAGACGGAGGGGTCTTGATATGTGAAAAATGGTCACCCATCCAAGGACGGACCGCAGTAAGCACTGCTTATCCTCGCAGATCATCCGATTTGCTTGGTAGCTTCCCTTTGTATGACAGAGCGTATCTATCGACATCGATAGTGACAAGCAGTGCGTTAATGTATTTCATGAAAAGTGGCATTAACGCTTTCTTAACACAATAGCTACATCTTCATTCATAAAGCGTCTTTGGGGTAAAATCACAAAGTAGCCATTTTCAATAGATAAAATGCGAATCGATGCTGACACACGTGATTTCACTCTTAGTCGTAATGTCTTGTCTCTGCAAAAAAAAATCCATGTACGTTATGAAAAGAAAAAAGTAAAAAAAAATAAAACAAACCAAATACAGAAATAGTCATAAAAACTCCTTAAAAAAATCGTCCCATCGAAAACAGCTTTCAATACAAATTACCATGTTCATTTCCAAACAATCGGACAGGGAAGGTAACGTACCCCAATAAAATGAAAACCAATACAAATAATTCATAAAAGTATCTAATCAAATTGCCTCTATTTTCAGTTAGAAGGGAAATTACACGGACAGAGCGAGAAAGGGAGACACGCAAACGACATCATTTCAGTGGAAGCAGCCGATTCATTGAATAAATTATTTTCAAGGGACTTATAAAAGGAAAGTGTCCCTATGTAATAGGGTTCAACTGTCAATGTGCGGACAATCACAGTCTTGTTTTCAACCACCCACGTAATGTTGTGACCTTTTAATTGCGTAGGTGGTCATTACAGTTTTAGGTAAACAAAACTTTTGGTGCTTTTATTGTGGTGTAGGATGTTGGCCTACGGCTGTCCTGTGGCTGATTAAAATTCTGTACGGAGTGAACTAGGATGTATAATGTGGTGATGAATTTATTTCTAATATAAGTTCGGATTCTAGAAGGCACTGATTTTCGTAAAGGTGCTTGCTATCAATGGTACATAGAAATATTATAGTGGGATTACCATATTGCAATATTCAGAGCTACTTTAATTTCGATACATTTTCGATGGAATTCTGTAATAGTAAAAAGAAACTTGGAAAATGCTGATAGGTATATTCGATTCATTTCTTCTTAAAAACTGATAACATTGTTACCGTCTACCGTCTACTTCCGTGATTTGTTACCTTCAAATATTTTTTTATATATTTTATTATTCCTCTAGTTTTTAATAATATTGTCGTTTTTTTTTAGATTTAGTAATATTCTATTTGCTTCTGATAGTTGTAGTCAAGTAACTGACTGAACAGTCAAGACTGTAGTCAAGTCTAAGTACTTGTTAAATTTTTTCATTATTGTTTTAAAAGGAGCCCAAACAAGTCGACTTGATATTACACATACATCACTCTTGTACCCCGAAGGGCTAGACAGAGGTTGGCATAGGGAACTCTGCGCTGCTACTGAGAATTTCCTTACAAAAAATCCCAGTGAATTTACCCGGTCCGGGAATCGACACCAGGATCTCGCGGTCATCAGTCGCACTATGACCATTCAACCAAGGAGGTAGTACTATAAAAACTATTAAAAAGTGGTAATGGCCACATTGCACTATATTGATCATATATGTATAGGGCTACGTAGCATACGTAGGTACCTACTATTCCTTTTTTATCTACTCTTTATGATGGCTCATTGGTCTTGTGGTCGCAGGCGTCCTGGTCCTGGGTTCGATTCCCGAGTGGGGCAAAGTGTTATTGGGTTCTTCTGTATAGAAATTCTTATTAGCAGCACAGAGTCTGGAGCTGTGCCCGGGAGATGGCAATAGGTTCGCCCCCTATTACATGGGAATCAACAACAGCATCGGCGAAATGTGGGTGTACAATAGTACACTTCTGCCTAACCCTTCAGGGAATACAGGCGTGAAGTTATGTTATGTCTTTATGATGGGCTGGCTGTCTTCTAAACAAATATTATTACTACTGTTTCCTACTTCATTTTCGAACCATTTCACTGATCACCTCAACACCTGATGCTACAAAGTTGTAACAAAAAGAAATGGGAACGATCATTTGTTAAAATACAAAACTTTTCACCAAAAGCCAAGTTTTAGGAAGTTTGGATGTAAAAATGGAAAAAGCTTGAAATTTATGGCTTTGTATCGTAAAAAAAGGTAAATCGTATACTTTGGCACATCATGATGATATCGTGTTTAGGGTTTCAGCACCGCTTGCAGACACTGAAAGTTAAGAAAATTTATAATCATGAAATTGCCACTGAAAATTAGATATAATTGCAACATCTGAAAATTCAATTCAGAGTGACACTGTAATCCAGAATCTTGCAACGTAAATCTGTTAACAACAACAGGTTTACCTACGCTCCAAGGAGTCCAAAATTTCTTATAAAAGGTCTTGGTCCATTAAAACCAGCGAAATTCTAAGTCTATGACTAAAACAACATGAGTGATAGTAATCTGAAAACAATTACTTGTTTACGAAACAAGCTTGGTTTACATAAGGATCGGTTGCCATATAACAACAAAGTTATGTGTAACATAGAAAGACACTCTATTATGTGTATTAATACCTGCTATGAATTTTATGCTTGCACCCCAGCTCGGCCCAGTCACTTTGTTGTGTTCGTCCTATGATAATGAAATGACTATTGTGTAGATGATTGTTACGTGCTTATAAGGTCCACAATTTTATCATACTGCCAAATGTCAAATAAGGAAGTTTGTTACAAGTTTTGTTTCATTTCATGTTGCATTCCTAATTAGAGATATATCAGAAGAATGGGCAGCAGCATTGGCTTGTATATCCATAGCATTGTAACACCCGAATTCATGCTTAATACAGTAATTATGACGGTGAGACCGTAACGGTTGACTAGGGGAAGAGAGGATACAAATTAGTTTCAAGCTTGTTAGGGTGCGCCCAGATCTGGCGAATGCGCCGCTCGCGAGATGCACGTGAGCCGGGCGCGTACATTTCATGTTCGCGCGGCGCTCTTGCGCTGTCCGCGCGCCTTTCGCGCGCTAGCTACGTGCCGTGCGTAAACGGCGTAAGAGCCGCGCGCGTGCAGTTCGCGCGCTGCATCCACTTCCTCCCGCCGGAGCCTCGAACCCCGTATCAACTCACCCGCTCAGTTTGTTTCTGATTGCCGGAGGCTGTGTCATATTATAGTCCGTTATCTTCAAAAGCAAATTTACAACTGAGGCTCACACTATGAAAGCGAACGGAACTGCAGGTCGCGAGATGCGCGCGCAGAACGCGCTCCATGCGCGCCTTCTATACAAGCCTTGCGTAAGTTGCGCTAAAGAGGCGCACCAAACAATTGCAGTAACTGCACGCGTGCAGCGCGCGAGCATCTCGCGAGCAGCGCATTCGCCAGATCTGGACGCACCCTTACATTTCACGTTGTGTTGTGCTCACGTGTTGCGTATCTGTACGCGCCTGGCGAACGCGTGTAGTGAGACACGGGGATGGCCACAGGGGAATTTTTATTATTAAATTTTATTTCCCGGCACTTTAGTGATGTGCTATGAATATCCTTTTACTCATTGAGCCAATTATTGTCGACTTTGGAGTGTTTGCTTACATTGAATTTGTTTTTATTAGTTTTAATGTCTGAGCTGGAATATTAATGAAATAGTTAAACTGGTAAGGTAACAAGTTTAACTGGTTACTGCCTCATGAATAGTGGCTAGAACGGCTGAATGCGGTCAGAGGTTCGAATCCCGTTATTGAGATATTCCAAAATTTACAATTAGGGTCGAACCTATTGTTTTCTATCGATAGCCCCCAAATTCGTGAGAGCTAATAACAGCATCGGTGAAATGAGGATGTACCCTCAGAGAATACAGCTGTGATACTATGTTACGTCGAAAATTATTTGTAAACAAAATTAAAATTGAGAAAACAACTCAAGAGGGATAAATCGTCTATAAACGGCAAACAAGATTTTTACCTCTTAATATTTTGCACACTGTTCTGTGTTCTGAAATTTATTATTTTGGGTAATTCTTGGAACACATGAAAGCAGTTCAAATATATTTTTTATCCTCGTTCCATAAACGTTCTTAGTATTCGCGCGAATAACATTTTATTTTAATTGACTGTAACAAACAACAACAATTTAAATGTTATATTCAATATCGTGTTCCCATTATTCTTTAATTTGACGATACTGTCTGGTCGACATTAGAGGTATTGTTAAATTAAACCTAAGCTCTATGCCACATCAAAAATATCGGGCAAGCACAGCGAAAACTGCATGAATTGTTTAACAGTCATAGTAACATGATCGATTTATCGGTAGTGAGCTTCTGCTAGCTACAAATCGCCATCTTGAAATGAGTAGCTTTTAAGAAAAGCCAACCTACTTGTTAAATTTAAAGTTTGTAAGCTATTTCGTTCCTGAGATTTCGATGATTTCGATCAAGTCACTGAACGAGTGAGGGACAGGTAGGACAATGGCTTTAGTACCTATACGCAATAAAATGAAAGAAGGAACTCAATCCTATTGCACACAAACACTGGATAATCCTGTTACCTTTGTTGTCTCTAAGCTTATACAGCTCAGAGCACTCTGTTTGATTGATACGTTTTTTTTTCGGCTTGTTGAGCATTTAGGCCTGTGGCACATTGACGCGAAATCATCCACCGAAAACGCAAGACATTTTTAAACTTATGGAACGTCACCTGAAAAATCGAACCTTAATCTAAGGTCCGTATTACACACTGACGCTCAGCGTCTTGAGCACAGATTTTATTCCGACAAATACGTCACTTACGTCACTTAACGCTCCTCAAGGAGAGATCACCACTGAGCGTCGTTTTATAATATGGTCTTTAGTGTACAAGTGCGTTTATAATTTCGATGTGGTGGTGTGTTACAAGCCTATGGGCACGCGAAATTATAAACACACAAGGGCTCAATTACGTTGAAGAAGTGCTTGTTTTTTTGGGGTTTATGTAGCCATAATATTATAGCACTCCTATTTATGCTTACAGTATAAGAATTATCCAGTGGGACCTCCCGTTATTCTACTGAACAGCGAATAGCATTATCATTCCTGGAATTATCAACTGTTGCTTTATAACTCCACAAGCTTCCGCTCGCGGCTTCGCCCGCGTGGTTTACGAACCCGTACATTTTCCGGGATAAAAAGTACCCTATCTGCTATTCCAGACTATAATCTATCTCTCACATCACTATCACAAACTTTCGCATTTATAATATTAGTAGGATATTCCAAATTCAAAAACAGGTAATACACCATATTTGCTCCAGCTGCAGTGAGGCAAAGACTGGTTGGTTGCAATGGAAAATCAGTAGGAGACAATTTTAATGTTTGGTCGGAACAGGGGTGTGCGACCGATCCTGTGCCTTATGAACAAATAGCACATGAAGGGAAACTCTCTTGAATACAAATTAGAGGGGGGATGCAATTTCGCGAAGTGATGTGACGTTTTGAACGGCTTCCAACATCTCTGACGTAAAGAATTTTCCAATAGGAAATGATTATTTTCCAGTATTAGCTTCTATCTTATATTCTAGTCTTCTCATGTTCAGCATGCGTCTAATAACGCTAACATTTCCGTTCCCTTCACGGCGCTTAGAGTTGTCGTATTTTTACATATTTCTGTGGTATTCCATTGTCATCAAAGTTCGGCTTAGACCTAATAATACGTGAGTGTTTTTTTTTTTATAAGCGTGCATTTATTTTCGTGATCGTGTAATGCGTAAGGTAATTAATTAGCGCCTTCTTGGTTTTGATTAGCGCAGGATTTATTCAATAGAAGGAATTTTTCAGCGATTCCGAAGGTCTCGTTTCAAAAGCCTCTCAGTCTTGGAATTCGATTAAAATCGAAAGGTATTTCACGCAACTATTATACGTTAACAAAACGATAGGTTGTAACTATTTCTTTCACGTTCAAAACAATTCAATTAGCCAAATTATGTTCATATGTGCATATTAAAAGTTTCAGAACGAACCCAGCTGAGTTCGATCATCTACGTGTCCGATAAATTCTGAATAAAATTGTATATCTAATAGGTTTGTGATTTAAAATTTTCTGTTCCGGTTATATCGAATTCATTATAAGGTTATCATCATATCAAGATCATCATATCTCACTGGTCTAGAGGTCGCAAGTGGTCGCAGGCGCAACTGCTAAGTGTGAGGTCCGGATTCTACTCCCGAGCACAATGTTATTGGTTAATTTTCTGAATGGAAAATATGCAGTAACAGCACGTAGTTTGTGCTCTGTAGACTGCAATAGGCTTGACCCCTATTACATGGGACTCAATAACGGCATTGGCGAAATATGGGTGTACAATAGTACTCCTCTGCCTAACCCTTCGGAGAATACGGGCGCGATGCTATGACATTATCTATCGCGCGATCTACGCCTGTTGCAAGCTGATTGCTACATCGGTAATTAGGGTACCGGGAATCGAACCTCACACTCAGTATTCGTGCTTGCGACTAGACTAATGAAGCAAACTAGTTTAAAACAAACTTTATAATGTTACTTAATGAACTTATAAAGTAAACAAGATATGAGTCTGTTTCATTATTAGAGCGTCTAAACGCTTCGATTAAACTTAGCGGACAAGAGACTTCTAACAAGCATGAAAAAAAAACAAAAGATAACTCCAGACGGACGTACAATCATTTAATGAATTCGCAATTTGCATACCGAGAACGACTCAAGAAAAAAGTAAGGATTCATCTAGAGATGATTGTACCGACACATATGCAACATTGTATCTTTAACTCGGATTGTATCTTTAAAACAATTTGATTGAAATGAACAGAGACCAAATAATAATACTATTATTGAATTTAAAAAACATGTAGAAGCATATTGGATTTGCTATATTCATCAAATTATTTTAAACATACAAAATTAGGATTGTTTTTGTTAATGAATAGAATTAAGTATACCTGCTATACGGATAGAGACTTTGATGTACATATTGTAGACTTACCTAAATGATACAGACACACTAAAACGATCGTCTAACTGCTGCATAATATCAAGTTGGTTCTACTTCGTCGTTCTGTAATCGTGCTCTTGTCTCTCCTATTATTGGTGTCCCTTTTGTTCCGTCTTTAAATTAAAGACTATTGACCTTAACTTTTTCCTTTGCCCGTCCCGTACTATTAGGAACTGAAGTAGATCGGACTAATTACAGGAACACTTCCATGGCAAAGTATCATCTGTTATCGACTGTACTTTGGAAACTGCAAAGAGCACATTTACATTGAATTAAAAGAGTCGCGTCTACTTTTTACTGACTTGTACAGTCGATTCGAAAGGTTGGAACATTCGGAAAGAGTTACCGAATTCATGAAGTGCAATTCCACTTAGCTTTGGGTCGGTAAAACGCTGATGCGGACGTGGTAATTTGGGTAATTTTTCGTCGAGAAGAGTCAGTTCGGCGGTCAAAAGGAATGATTCCATTTCAGTCGATGTGCTCTCACGTACTTGTAGTAGTTGTATTAATTAAATGCAAGCCCCTGAGTCCATTTTACGAGTCCCGGTAGAGTGGAACTCGTTTCGTTTATCCGCTTCCACTCATAAGCAATTACTTTGCCGAAACGACTTTCCGAGGGACTTCGAACGTGCAAAGAAATTAAGCTTTGCGGATTTTAGGACATTAATAGACGTTAGAGATTTGAGTACGATGCCGGTTATGCAACTGTGAAAACATTTGCTGGATGTGTCAGCTTTGTGTAAGGGCCATTACATATTGAGCGTATTTTCCAGCATATTTTGGGTTAGAGGTGTATTATTGTACACCCAAATTTCGCCGATGAAGTAATTGAGTTCCATGTAATAGGGGGCGAGCTTTTTGCCTCTATCGGGCACAGTTCCAGATTCCGTGGTGGTGCTGAGAATTTTCCACACAGAAAACCCTTATAGGTAACACTTTGCTCGAGCCGGGAACCGAACCACAACCACTATATCAATGAGACAGTCACTATTAGTTGCTAGTTTTGTTCAGCCGCGGAAAATCATTCTGGTGTCGTATATTTAAAGAGTTTCTTTCGAATATTTCTTTAATACTCTGTTATTTGTGATCCGTGCGAATCCAGAATAAATACTTTTTCTTTCTTTCTTTAAATAAATAAATTCAACTCATTACTGTCCCACTGCTGGGCAAGGGTCCCTTCGTAGAACGAGAAGGGTTAGGCCTTAGTCCACCACAAACCGTTAAGAACTTTATGGAGCCCTCTCAGGTGTGCAGATGATTCCGAAAAGTCAGAGGTGCGAGCCGGGTTTGAACTCAGACCCTCCTGCATGGAAGGCAAGCGTTCAACCGCTAGGCTATCACTGCTCTTTTCTTTCTTTATAGCAATTTTTTTTTTCGGTTTTGGTTTCAACAATTCACACGAACAAGTTGCTAACATTATATAATAATAAGCTAAGATTATTATTCTAATGTGATAATAGTAATGTACTTACTTATAAGCAATGAGGTTCTTTAAGGCTTTCTTTGTACAAAAAAAAGCATCATAATAGAAGATTACATTCCCGTGTTGCGTTATTAGTATCTTTGTGTGTACACGGATTTAATAACTTGCTTTGCCTTTACAATTTACAGAGCTGTGCAGTTTGAATAGAGATCTAAATTACTATGTTAGTTTCGACTAAAACCTGGGTTTTCGCTTCGTATTACCAAAATACGATTAAATATTATAACTAGTGCAGTGGTGGAACCGGGGGGGCAGAATTAGGAGTCGTATCGTGGTTTCGAAGCAGGCCTGCAGCAGATTTAAGTATGACTTATATGTGGATTATTTGTTACTAATGCTCTAACAGTGAAGGAAAGTATCCTGAGTAAACAAACAAATAGTAAGATTTGATACTTGTGGTAATATTCTGCACGGGGCAGATGACGGCCCAGTCCCTTTCCTAGAGTGGAGGCCTGAGTCCCAGAACTGGGAATATTAAAAGGCCGATGACGACAAAGTATAGCATCACACATGTATTCCCTGAGAGTGTTAGGCAGAGGTCTACAAATTGTAGACCCACATTTATCGAATTTAGTTATTGAATTCAATCATTGAGTTTCATGTACTATATTCTACCCGGTAGATGACAATATACTCATCTATTGCCATTTAACGGGCATAATTCCAAACTTCAGGCTGCTACTAAGAATTTACCAATAATCTTACCGGTCCCTGTAATCGAACCTAGGACCTTACGCTCAGTATTTCTGCTTGCGACCATTGCATGCGCCAGATGATTATGAAAACCGAGAGTTTATTATTTATAACCAGGTTTAGCTGCGTAATCGCAGTGACAATCGTTTTTTTTACGATCGGAACTATAGCCATTAAGTCAATACTTGAAAACTTTTTACGACGCTTGATTAGGCGAATGAACAGATTTGAAGACCGAATAAAATTGAACGAGAGAACGATTGTTTATAAAGTTCATTTATCAAGTTTACTGTTTCGAAACTGGCCATTGAAACAGAAATAACTGAATGTAAAAATAAAATAAAAAGCGCTTTTTTCGAGTTTTGTGCCAGTATTCTGTAATTTGAATATATTTAAGATGATGAAGATGCTTTTTTAAGTTCATATTTGATGTAACTTACGGTCTATTTGTGATTGAAAAATCCTAATTGCAAAATAAATAATTTCTTTTCATTTCATTATCTCATTGTAAAGGAAGACATCGTGAGTAAACTTGTTAAACAATGAGTTTCGAATTAATTTCTTGATCGTACCTGGGGGTACTATGTTAGCGTAGTGGACTTTTTAAGAAGATACCCATGTCCAGCAGTGGTAATATTGATTTTAGATATAGTGGTAACCTATCCAAAGTCTCGTCTACAAAGCAAATCTCCCAGGATATATAAGTCCCTGATACTAAACATCTAAGCGAAAAGACTTAGAAAGGGGCCAAAACTTGAATATTTGTATAGAAAATTGCGCAGGTGAAACTCAGTTTCGTTCCATATTCAAAGTTTGGTGCTTTCGAACTTTGTGCATCCATAGATTGTGTGCTAAAGAACTCGGTATGTGCACTTCGCTGCAATTGAGTTCCTTTTAGGTGGAGTTCCGCATGAATCGAATGTAAAAGCTTTCGTTTGGAATATGCGGGCGTCCGTTTGCGTTGTAGCTTCGGTTGCTGTAACACGCTCGATTGCAAACGAGAGCGCATCCTCTTACATGTGTTGAAGTTTTATTTCGGATTATATTTATTCATATGTTGGAGATTCTTCCGTATTGTCGGTGCGTTTAGAGATACAAAATTCACGTTGAGAAATGTGATTTTTTCAGGCTTTATGTTGATAATGATAACGATACGTGTTGCGAGTTCGTTTCCCTTAAGGAATTTACAAGTCGATATTGTATGATCTACAGCTTATGGTGTGCATGTAATCTTTACATATTTATATAATTCTTCCGTACGTTTGTATGGCACTGAACTTCTCCTAAACGGCTAGACCGAATTTGATGACTTTTTTGTGTGTGTTTGAGTGGGTCCTTGAATGGTTAAAATTCACAATTGGACCCGGCAGGTAGCGGTGCCATTTAGTTCTAGGATTTTTTTTTTCGGGCAGGTCACCCTTGCCGTGTCCGCTAGTATATATGTGTATATATATTTCTTTTGAACTGTAACCGAAAAAGTAGAACAGTTCCCAGAGTGTACATATCTTGTATATCTTGAATGCCTGATTGTATTAATTAATTTCAGAGTAGGTAAATATAACATAACATAGCAACACGCCTGTATTCCCGAAGGGTTAGACAGAGGTGTACTATGGATGTACACACCCACATTTCACCGAAGCCATTTGCCATTTGTTTGAGTCCCATATAACAGGGGTGAGCCATCCACTGGGCACAGTTCTAGACTTCGTGTTGCTACTGAGAATTTTTATAAAGCAAAACCTAATAACACTTTGCCCGACTCAGGAATCGAACTCAGAACTTCACGCTTAGCAGTCGCGCCTACCACAAGACCAATGAGCCAGTGTAAAAACCAAAAAGTTTTTTGCTTACAGAGATCGAACCCACGATATGGAGAAAGTCAAGCATCTAGCCACCATTTAAGTAATAAATAAACTCGTTATGGAAACTGCTTAATTACTTTAAGTTTATTGCAATTTGCATTGTTTTGCATAAGGTTAGCTGTGTGGTCCTAAGATAAGACGAAGACACCCTGCTGGTGTTTCAAAAGAAATAAATTATAATAATTAGTAGACGTAGTAATAATAAGTAGGTACTTTTTTTTCATGGGCTACCCTCCCCCTGTGTGGAGGGGTGTGCTCGACTCCTACCGGCTAAACTCACCACGGTGATCTGCCTCGACACCATATAGTGGGCCTCCGGAAATCTTAGAAGACCGCACCGAAGCCCACCATGCTATGTTATGTTTCGTTTATCTACTCTGAAATTAATTAACGGAATCAGGCGTTACTTTGCGGAAATCCATGATATAACATACGAGATATGTATATTGTATACCTTAGATGTAGGTATTATAAATATCATAAATGGTTTGACTTTTCATCGCTCATAAGCTTGATCACACGTTATACTACAGTAAATTGACAACACGGTTGGCGCAGTGACTAAGCCTTCAGCTTTCTGTGCTATATATCGCGGGTTCGTTTCCCGCGAGAAACAAATATTTGTATTATCTAATAATGTAATGAATAGCCTCCACGAGTGACGATAATTAAGTTCGTCTAGCGCACCCTGTGCAGTCAGCCTCGGTATCATCATTGTTGACTGGCTAATCTTACCACTATGGCATGAGCGATTCCACTGTGACAGCTCTTGCCGACTCGACAGAACAAGAATCTAAAAAGAGTATGTTTCATATCAAGGCGTGTCTGCATTCTCACATGTATGTTTGTAAAACTACTCACGATACAGGGGAAATCCTAGAGAGGGCAACTTTTTATTGGGTTATTATAGCAAAAAATTGTTTGTAAACCATAATATTTTGAACAAAAATATTATATTGGGTCTCAGTTTATTCGAAGTAAAACAAATGCGAATAAGATTATTCATTTATAATCCAGACGTTCAGAATATTTGGAGGTTATTCCATAACTACGAGTACTTAATCAATTTTCAAAATGGCAATATACTAAATTCATATCTTAGAGTCCATTTATCTTCGTATCTTTATTACTCGTACGTTTTGTTTCGTTTTGAATACATCTGAACGTAGGTACAATTCCCAAATGGAATTGGAGCTCAAAACATTGGGGTTGTAGGTTGTTTATCTGAGATACGACTGACTACAGACTGTTTCGCTGGGAATAAATCTATTTGATTGCTAGTATGATCACTGACGGTATGCGCCTTTAAACTACGCCTTGTTGCCAATAATTTTCCGAATTGTAGGGGAGACCGGGTACGGTTGTCTCACGGGTTGGTTGTCACAGTGGTCATAACAGAAAACTTAAAGAACGAATACGAACATTGATCGGCGTCGAAGAATGGCGAAGGCATCACCTGCCTCCTCACTTCAGTTCAGTCGGCTCAGAATCGCCGTGACAGAGAAATATACGTTCGTTTTTTTCGAACAGAGAAAGTAATTTTTTGTGCATCTGTGTCTATTCTTGTAAGTATGCTTAAATTTTGCATTGTAATATACCTTTTTATGTATTTATTATGTTAAATATATGGTCCATGATATCATTATATAGTTTTATAGATATACTCCGATTTGAATTTATTTATGAAGGTTATTTTCTAAAAGGTGTTTTGGGGCAGGTCGTCTCAGCTTGACGAGGGCTGGTAGTCACATGTGACAACCAACCCCATGCATGTGTGCTGCCTTTTTTTGTTGGCTTCTTGGAGTTTTGCTACATAAATGTTTGTTTGTTAGTTGAGCTAGTCATAAAAATGCCAGGACATCACAAGAGAAACTCTGCTCGAGGGCTTGTTTCACCAGCTTTGATGCTGCGTGCTGCAATAGAAGTGTAAAACGATGGCAAATGTATGTATAAAATCTCTCGAAATTTAGGAATTCATTCTTGCACTTTTACAAGGTATTGTATGAAATTTATTGTCGAAGAGATAAGCAACATCACTGTATCAACACCATCTACAAAAGGTCCTCTGCGCAAGACACAGCGAGCTGATAGAAGAAAATATAAATCAGCAATTCTTATAGATACACCGGAGAAGGCCTATTTAGAAGAGAAAAGAAAAGAACAAGAAGCGAAGAAGAAAGTATCTAAACGTAAGTTGAGTAATAACAAAGAAAATAAAAAGCTTTCTAAAGGAGAGAAGATTACATTGAAAGCAGTTGACAAGGACGAAGATGAGAAAGCAAATGAAGAGTTTTGCTTGCATTGTTTATGTCCATATTCAGCTAGCAAGTCTAGGGAATTCTGGATACAGTGCTAGGATTGCAAGTTTTGGATTCACAAAGCATGCACACCTGGGCAACCTTACTACATTTGCCAAAATTGCGCTTCTGAATATTCTGATTGATTTTTTAGACTGACTTAATATTATATCGTCAGCTTGAGTACTTTTATTTAAAAATATTGCCTCCAAAGAGATTAGTGACTGACTATGATTCCATTTTTTTGTTTTCGTTACCAGAATTCTAATTTTCTTACATGGAAGTTATTCGCTTAGAGCGAATTTTGATGACTATTCTTTTTATAATGAATAAGATATTTTACGTCCTTTACTTTGGTACCATTTCAACATTTTATTTTAATAAAAATACTCATATGATTTAAATTAAAAAATTACCTATATATATATATATATATATGTTTCCCCCCTTGATTTACTATGTGACTACCTACCCCAAACACTGTGACAACCATCCCTGACGTGGGGTTAAATGTCACACTTTTCTTTTATCTCAAAAATGTTATATTTCCTCAGTGGATAATGTTAAAGTCAAAAAGTATTTATTTATTTTAAAACTAGATTAGATGCACTATCCATTGATATATAAATATCACTGCTATGCCAAGAATATAGGCACTTAAAAAATCAAAATAGCGTAAATGTGACTACCAAACCCGGTCTCCCCTAAGCAGAATGTGAAGCTGTGTTGTTCACTTTATGGAATACATAGTTCTGGACAGTTTTTTGGTGTTTGCATGATTGTTGGCGAGCGCTGAAATGAACGATTCTGCGAATGGAAGAAAAATATTGGTTGACTAAGGACTAAACCATTCATTCTGATTCGTGTCGGGCAGTGGTGTAATGGGCTCGATTTAACATATCAAAAAATAATATACATTTATAATTTTTTTCACTTATGCCGTTATTAAATCTCATGTAATACGGAGCGAGCTTATTGCCATCCACGGGTGACATTTCCAAACTCCAGGGTGTTACTGAATATTTTCTAACAGAAAACCCAATAAAACTTTGCTCGACTATTTGGGTATCGAACCAATAGTTATCAGTCAGTCGATACTTTTTCATATTTTTGTAGGAATTACTAAGAAAATGATGTTTTCTTACAGAAAAATCCATTATCTAAATGTACCTTTAACTTGAACTTAAGTTCTTACCTTGATAGTCGAGGAAGCACCTATTGACTTACAATATAATAAAAAATACTAACCAATGAAATGTAAAGTTTACTGTTTATCAAATAATTTGCGAACTTCCAGCGTATGTAAATATTTATTCTTACTTAATATAATCAGACTGCTTCCGATCTCACAACAACAGTTTAATTAAACAAATTGATTGCCCAACTTGGCTTTCATTTGTTTCAATATTGTACTCCTTATTCAGTTCCATTTAAATTATCAACCAAACAATACCTAACCTATTTACCGCGAACGAAATATCGGTCTAATATTTACGATCGCTTTATGTAAGCGATTGTACAGACAGTACAGGTATTATAAAAAGTGCAACATACATTACCGATTGTATCTGGCCGTGATTTAGATACAGGCGAGAACAAAAGCGTTTATTCGCACACCACAAAGCCTGGGCCGGCCCGTAAATAACACGACCACTCTATCCTATGTAATACGTAGATAAAGGCAGTCTACACTGCGAACAAGCTCCTCTAGATTTGATCGTTATCGGATTCACAGTGCAATAGGACGGTCGTTAAAAAGCTTACGTGCCAACTTATATGTAGTCCTTAAGCAAGTTGTACACATCAGTGTAGCATTTGAATATAAATAGGTATTTGATTGTGTCCTATATGCTGATAAGGTAATTAAAGAACAAATCGTATCGGCTTATAATAATCCTACAGAATATACACAAGTTGTAAGATAACGTCCACGCGTGCGACTTTTCTCACGCGATGTGACATCTATTCATTTGTATGAATATGGAATAACATTTAGATATTGATCAAAAGAACGGAATTTCAAAAGCAAAAATTGCATGAGTGCGGCCTTTCTAAAGCAAATAAGAGAAAATAGGTCATTGGTTTTTTATTGGCGATACTGTAAATATATATTGGTGGTAGTACATATCAATATATGTATATATTAGTGGTACCTTTAGTGTGTATATAACAATTTTGAACATTTTTGAATGATGAAAATAACGGTCGCCAGCAATGAAAATATCGATATGAAAACGAAAGAACACATAAATATTACCATTACCCTGTATATTTTCTTCCATGCATTGGTTGTCTGGAAGAAATTGCTTCTAGCGATAAGACCGCCATTTGTACCCTATGTGTAAAATCTATTTTCGCTTTGTACTTTTTTCTTTGGTGTACAATAAAAAAAAAACTCCATCTATCTATCTATATTACCATGATTATATTAATGTATATTTTATATCAGGTCCAGACCGTTTCCAGAATACACCGCTTGCAGTATTGTGCTTCAAATATGGTAACGTTTATATAATAAGATATTTATGTTAGATAAATGTACATAGTTCAACTATATGTATCTATTAATCCTATCCTACTTCCTACTTAATATTATAAATGCGAAAGTTTTTGAGGATGGATGGATGGATCTTTGTTACTCTTTCACGCCCGAACGGCTCTACGGATCTGGGTAAAATTTGGCACAGAGATAGATTATAGTCTGGAATAGCACATAGGCTACTTTTTATCCCGGAAAAATGTACGGGTTCGTAAACCACGCGGGCGAAGCCGCTAGCGGAAGCTAGTTTAATAATAAATATTAGTAAAATGTGCATCCATATATCCTAAAAATGTATTAAACATGACGTTCTGTAAATGGAGGTAGTTTAGAGGAGTAGGTTTATTCATTATCATAAATATAAGGGTCACCAATTACGATACACAAAGTTAAAGTCAATACAAACCATCCATTGGGTTTAGTTTCACGCAAAGAATAAAGTCAATCACCTCTTCTTATTTTACAATAATCAAGTATTTAAGCTCCAAGCAGATTTGGGCTACGGCAATAAGATTAACCAGGTTACGTAAATAAAGTGAAAAAAATCAAAAATCCTTTCAATTTTATAAAGTAAAATTGTTTGAGCTTTAAATTCAAATATTTATGTATTAGAACAAAATTGTAAAATTGTAAAAATTCTAAATAAATTACGTTGAACTCGCCGCCATGTTAAACAGACCTCAAGTACCGACACAAAGTTCATAGAGTGCAAAGATCGGGAGAGACCACCGGAGACCATTAGACCAGTTCACAGAGTGCAGATCTTGTTGACCAATCTTCTATAGGGATTATAAGATATGCACTCAGTGCTACTGTTGTTTTATAAAAAGGGTATTTAAGTACCTACAGGGCATGATTTTTTTGTAAATTTAAACATATACATATATGTCGTGGCCAGATCTTAGAATTGTTTCATGAAGTGTTCGACCATTTCATGAAATGGTTGTATTTCATGAAAAGGCGAGCTAAAATTGGCCATATCGTTAAAATATCGACGTTTAATGATATGTCAGTCGACGTTTGGCCATATCGTAACCTAACCTAACCTGTGAAATACGTTCCAAACTCCATTGTTTTTTAAAGTTATGCTCGTTTTTCGACTAACTTTGTAAAAGTCACGTAGCTTGATATAATAGCGATATTTCACTGCACTTTTATCTTCCATTTGAATCATTTATAATTGCTTTTCTAATCGAATTATTATCCGCCTGTGATGCACAACAAAAACAAAGTAACATCAACGCCTCTACCGGTGGATAATCTAACTATTTTACGACAAGATCATTAATGTTTAGCCACATTATAAAGTAGTCGTGCATTTAACTGTTTATATCATCAAACGTTGAATATTCAATGATCTGGCCAGACCACATCATAATGTGACCGGCGGCCGATGTTCTATTTCATGAAATACAATAATTTCATGAAATAGTCGAACCGCCTCGCCATATATATAACCCGTCAAGCGACTCAAAGTAGAAACAATAGAAAATCTATTGTATGTACAAACAGATGACTGTTGCATAAGAACCTTACGCAAACTAAAAAGTGTAATATACATATTGATACCGTTGGCAATTTAGACCCGCAGAAATTCGTGGAAGCATTATAATTATATTCTATTTAAGTTGTGAAGGATATTGGAATTGTGGAATATTAATTAAGATAGAATGTTGGAATTATTGGGTATTGAATAATGACCCCTGTCGTTTGGTGACGTCATGTGTTCCCTGTCTAATAATGGGCATCCGTCCTTTCTTGTGGGTGTGTATCTACGCAATTATTTCTGGAAAGTTGGTACATAAACCTTTGGAGATCAACAACGAATCAGAATTGATAATGCACTATTAACAAGAGAATGGTAACTAATACCTACTCAGATTTACTCAATTAGTTTGAAACGTTATATGGAAGGCGTAACGTGGGTAGGCTCCCCACATGGTGGACCGATGAGCTGGTGAAGATCGCGGTAACCATGGCTGTGGGCAGCACAGGACCGGTCGATGTGGCGATGCTTGGAGGAGGCCTATGTTCAGCAGTGGATGTCTCTGATGATGGTGATGTTAAATGGCATATGATATCCTTTATTTGTATGTACAGGGTGTCTAGACTAGTTTTCCTTGATCTAGACCATAGCTTACGTGCCATTAATGTATGAAGTGCACGCATTTTCGATAGGATTTCATTCAAATGCGCACGCACGATTTTTTCCTATGAGTACGAGTATTGTTTGGCTGCCGGCTTCTGACAAAATTGCCTTGAAATACGCGTGAAATGTTTGGGCGTTAAAGTTTCTTATATCGAAATCTTAATGAATTAAATTGATTTTGGTCTCTGTAATTTTATCAGATTATAAACATACGTCGACACATTTTGTTTTTACAAAATTTTGTTTAATTTAATAATTATCACGAGGTAAGTATAAGGGAGATTTTTAGTTAAAATAAAACCTATTTTGAGAGTTAATTATTTCTCAATCTACATATAAACATTATCAAAAAACAAAACTTTACGACCTAGTTTTTACGTTTGTCTATAAAATATAAAAAATCAGCAAAATCAGCTCATGTTTAGTGGGGTAAAAACATTAACGCCTGTTGTATGAAAACTTTTAGATAAACGATATTCTTAAACTTTTAACACAAAAAATATACTACATATATACAAGTCTGTTTGCAATTTAAGAACATGTCCCTTATGATGTAGGATGGTACATCTGCATATTGTCATCACCTCTATCTGCGGAAGCTACATTTCTTTATATGCTCACGCAGATAGGGGATAAATGATGTAACATAACACATAACTAAGTGAACCAACTTCCGAAAATAAATATATGTACCTATTTAAAAATAATCGTGAACGTACAACTTATTTTTTCCCGGAGATCGAACCTGCTATTTATAAAGAAAAGGCCGAGCGCCAATTAAGCCGCTATAAATACACAAATAAACCAAAACAATATCATAACAAACATAGCTAAAATAACTTTGATAACTTATGCACATTCCAAATTTAAATCTTAGTTCAGACAACTTAATGACAGCTACACAGAAACGTCATCTTGAAGGAGACTAACTAGAACTTGTCAAATTGTTCCAATTCTCGCGTGTTTCGACGTAAGTCTAATTTAGAGAGTTTCTTTTTCTATGGAAGATTTTCATTAGAATCTCGAATATGTCCAACCATTGTTGAACTGCGAGTGTTTAAACTAAAGATGTGTCTCTAATACCTGATATAAAGAGAATTTGAAAAAAAAAAAAAAAACTAGATTTCAGAATCTCTAGTCGCGTAAGAATTGAGATCAAGTTCGACGAAAGTTCAATTCTGTTGATGTATTTAATGGAGTGTGTATTGTAACTTAACCAGTTCTGAAGGCAAATTTGCAATCTAGTTTACCTTCAGGTTGCATCCGACAGCCCGGCCGGAGTTACTGGGTAAAGTGGAATAGTTTGGTCGGTTCATAATGGACTGTACTTCTCCCTGGTACATGGAGGATATTGATTTTTAAGATAAGGAACCGATTATAAAAGTAATTGATTAAAAATGTTGTATGACATAAAACTTTGACTTCAAATCGTTCAAAGATTTGACGACACGGTTGGCAATCAACAAATGTTATGATATGTGTGTCGATTGTAGATTTGGGCAGTAGCAGGATGGAGTCTTTAACTTTGCCTGTAGATGGTAATAGGCTCGCGTCTTTACATGGGACTCAATAACGACATCGGCGAAATGTACGTGTACAATACTTCATCTTTACTTAAGCCTTCGGGGAATACAGGCGTGTTGATGCTATGTAATATTAAAATAAATGACAAACCGACAAGAGCTATTTCTATCATTCATATTTCGATGTTCTGTAGAATAAGTGATCATTTGATGCATTAATTAGATAGTGTGGACTGTTTGTTACTTGCTTACTCCTTACAAAGGTCGATGGTACGATGGGATTGCTTCTACTGCTAAATTGCTGGGAATTAATAATCGGGCTCCCCGGGTTAATTAAGATAGACTCCAGGCTGTTTGTGACGTCAGTTAGGACCGGGTGGATCCTGCCAATGCGCAAGCAACGCTCAGTAGGGCGAATCAGTGTTTTTCGCGAATGTTGTTTTCTTGGTGACTACGCGTACTCTTCTTTTGGTGAAGTCTCTGTCCAGTATTGGACATGGGTCTCATAAGGTTTTCTTTTTTCATTTTGCATGGGCAATTCTTATGTTAAAGTTAGTTAGTCAAGGTTTGTAAAGTGGCTGAGAGCCCAGGATTTCTACTGGTATACACTGTATCATAAGACAAGAAGAACGGCTTAATATTCCGAAAATTCGTACAAAATGTTTTGTATCCATTGTTATCGTCCAGGAATGGAATGCAAGAAGGTCTCTTCCAATCTATGTTTAGTAAATAAATATTTCCTTTGAAGTTAGACTTCTGTGTAAATTGCGTTGTGTCTAAGGACCAGCAGTATTGCTCTTGGAAAACTGAACTCAGTAGAGATATCTGGATTCTGTTTAACTTGCAAGTTGAAACTTGTGTTAAGTATCTTCGTCACAAATGCTAATTTGTAGTTAACTGAATTAATAGTTTGAGTATATATCCTGTGAAGATATATACAGTGAGATTATATAATTAAATAATTATTGAGCTTCATTATCTGCTGATTATGATAAACTAATGGAGCTAATACTGCATTAGTTAGGAATAAACTAACTACACAGTAAGTACTTATAAGTGTAGAGAAAAAATTTATACATACATCCATAGGACCAAACCACTATTGGAACCGTGTAAGTAGGCTCACGACATTTTGAAAGAGCTTTTAAAGTCTCAATTGAAATAAAAATCTTGAATTATGAAACAAAGCGCTTATATATAATATTACTAGCTTCCGCCCACGGCTTCGCCCGCGGGGTTTACGAACCCGTGCATTTTTCCAGGATAAAAAGTAGCTTATGTGCTATTCCAGACTATAATCTATCTCTGTGCCAAATTTCATCCAGATCCTTTCAGTAATTTTTGCGTGAAAGAGTAACAAACATCCATCCATCCATCCATCCTCACAAACTTTCACATTTATAATATTTGTAGGATAGGAAGAGAGGATCGAATCATTTTCTAACATAACTATTCTTATAAAAAATTAAGTCACTGATATTATTCAAATTAAACAGTAATGCAAAATTCATTTTTTATTATGTACATGGTGCAAGAATACACTCAATGTCTACTAAATTGTCTCAATGTTACGTAGCTGCGTAGCTGGTAACAATATCTAAATACGCAGGTACGCTCGTAGCAGCGTAGTTGGCGCACCATTACATCAGCTACGTCGTAGCAAGCGTAATACCAAGAAGTGACAACAATTGTGCAAACATCAACTTACTGTCTCATATAATCACAGCAGTACTGTGCAGGTCAACCCATCCTTATCTAAATAAAACAATTTCGCTGAGCCATTTCCATATAAATCTTGTTGAAACAGCGCCTCCGGTGGTGCTCTCAGTGAAAATACAATAAGCACATGTCACTGCCGTCCAATCCCAGTGTGGTCTGGGCGGCGCGCGCCTTGAATTTAAAACAACCTGTCCGTTTCCAAACTAAATCTGTGCAATAGGCCGTAATTTAGACAATTTGTAGAGGTTCCTGTTACAGAAAGAATTTTGTTGATGGTTGGGGAGTTGGTTATATTTTGTATCGTAGGCGAACGGTAGACAACTAGAGTTAGTATATAATTGTACTAGTTTTTTCCCGCGGCTTTCGCTCGCGTTAATTTAGAATTGGACAATCAATTCGGGTTGTACTCTGCTTGCGAAAGACACGTGGCATAAAAACGTTATTGTTGTTTTCCTCGGGGACAGTATTTTTTTCGGGATGAAAGGTACCCACCAGGCATATGTTAATTTCTGTACACCTGACAACATATATGCAAAATTTCAGTATAATCGGTTCAGTGGTTGAGGCGTGAAATGGTAACAAACAAACTTACTCTCGCCTTTATAATATTAGTTAGGATTGTACTTAAAAAAAAGTTTAAATTGAAATTATCACTTAAAGCAAATTTCTTCCAGACAACCAGTAAATTATAACTATACTAAATTGTTACTTGATATAAATGGAACAGGTTGATTATCTTGAGCTTTTATTTTTTCTAATACTATTTTTTAGGAAAATAATGTAGGTAAAACGGTTGTTAAAGATTTTGAGCGCCATTAGAGATTTATTTAAAAGATAAAGTACTTAAGTCATAGAAAACTTATTTGATATTATCATTTCCATACTCAAACAATATAATTTTATGTAATACACAAGTGAGCGGCTCGTAGCTACATAGTGACCGTACACATCAGTAGATCTGGGAAGTTAGGCAGCGTTTGCTGAGGTCAGCCCTTGGATAGGTGAGCGATTTTCACACTTCGAGTCCCCTCTGTGCCTCTAAAAGCATTTTAAATAGATGGTCCCGAGTGTCTTACGAATATCTATAAGTCAGTACGGGTGTCAGCAGTCCAAAAAGTCTGACAATCAGTTTGAACTTAGAGTATCAGTGTCTCCCAGTACCAGGGTGGCGGAGGTCAGTCATCGTCGTGTCAAATACTGATATTCAGCCACAACTGGTTAGACTGGACCCGCAGCCTGATTACCGATGTAGCGACAGGCGTAGATCGCGCGATAGCTTCTGTCAAACGTCATTTTTGGGTCATATAATGTATTGGCTGACAGTGAGATTGCTGTCGTGTGACTGCCGCGTTGCTGTCGCTTTTTTACGTAATTAGGCTGCCAAAATATTAAATATATCATGATGCATACGAACAGTAAAACATAAAAAAGTCGTTCCTGCATTTTGAACTCTCATGCTATATTCAAAAAGCAGTAAATAAATAACTTTTTATGATAACAAAATTTGCTACATCATACATAGTTTGGCATTCAACTTTGTACTGAAAACTTTTAAGTTTATGTTACAGTTAAGTGATAAAATACGTTTCAATTTATATAGTCTAATATAAAAGCAATATGACTCCAAGGTATAGTACGTATTCTTAAAAGAATTGTTTATAAGGTGTTCGGCTTAAACAAAGTAAAACAAAGTGTACAGAGTCGCAATAGCGTCAATGGAAAGTGCTTGACTTTTATTCGATGAAATCTTAACTAATATTATAAATGCGAAAGTAAGTTTGTTTGTATGTTCGTTACCTTTTCAGTCCTAAACAAACCTATCAGTAAGTTTCGTAACAAAACGTAACCTAAGGGTTTGCCGGAGGAAGTTAACATAACATTATCATAGTATCGCGCCTGTATTCCCTGAAGGGTTAGGCAGAGTTGTTCTTATATATACCCACATTTCGTCAATGCTGTTATTAAGTCCCATATAATAGGGGACATTACCAGACTCCATGCTGCTACTAAGAATTTCCATACAGAAAAACCCAATAACACTTTGCCCGACCCGGGAATTGAAACCCGGACCACACGCTCCGTAGTCGCGCTTGCGATCACTAGACCAATGAGGCAGTCTGAGGCATGCTGTTATTAAGTTCCACGTAATAGGGGGCGAGCTTATTGCACTATCGGGCATATGACCTATCAGGCACATAGGAGCATATGATCTCACATAAGATTGTAAGTAAGCGTAATTTTATTTTGTTACATTTACCTAAATCAGTTTTTTAATAAACAAATAAATAAAATTTTCAAACTCAGTACTGAGAATTTCCATGGATACAAACCAGTGAGGCCGTCAATCGGAGGAACTTATATACAGGGCAATTGTTTTATCACCATTCAAATTTTCATAGGGTGTTCTACCCATGAATATGAACAACGTCCACTATGGGACCAAATCAGAAATCACGAAAACCAATCAGCTGTTTCATACATTTTGGCCGAGTAGGTATTGAACTTTTGTATGAAACAGCAGAATTTTTTTCATGATTTCAGATTTGGTCACATAGTGAAAGTTGTTCATATTCATGGGTAGAACACCCTGGGAAAATTTGGATACAGATAAAAATATTGCCCTGTATAATTATTACCGGAGACTCCTTGCACCCCAAAAATAAATAAAGAAAAGCCCTTTATCGAATGGGTAGAGTAAAGCACCTATAGTAAAAAACAATTGGTAGTACTGTCGCTCACAGATCGAAACAAAAGAAGAACCACGATTGGCGCAGCTGAGATCCAACGTGGATGCCAGGAAGATGGCGGGGAATTTTTATTAAATCTCTTATATGTGAAGTACGTTTGGGAATGCAGATTTGAATATAACATTCGTATTGCATACGACTCCGGGGGAAATCTGATTCCAATATCACTGTTCATGATATTCAATGCAATATGGCTCATTGGTATAGAACACAGAAAATAAGAATATTTGTTCTTGTCGAACGATATTTTATATTTGGGAGCAAATATTGGCTTTTGATTGAGAAATGAAAGTAAAACAGAGATCGTATTTTTTATTGCTACATTCCTGGCGATATTTGTATAGTGGTTTGTAATAGCATGTAATAAGGATGTTTATTGATTGATGATTTTGTGGAGGCATAATTCAAATTCAAATATATTTTTATTCATGTAAACCATTTACAGGCACTTATGAATAGTCAGGCTCTAGTTGCCACGTTCCAAAGTGTTGATTTCCAATGGAGAAGAACGGGCAAGAAACTCCATGGTTACTCTTTTAAACTCGGAACTAAATATACAATATTAATTTATACATTGATCTCGAACAACAATTATGTGAGTACAATGTAGCTTAAAAGAGTCTAACTTATGTAAGTCTGAAACTCAAGCCTGATAGTTGTGAAAAATATATTTACTTTTGATAAAATTGCCATGGCAGCTATGAGCCGACCAGTCCCAATAGACGGCACCCGTTCACGAGTATAACGCGTGCATCAGCGTCGCTTTGCTCAACCATATTGCAGGGAACCCAACGACCCGATGCACAACGCCACCATCATCAGGACAATTAAGTGAGCATGACAAACTCAAACTGCCAGACAGCTATCACGTCTATTAGATATAAAATTTAAAATTTACGGTTACGTTTAATGGTTGTATATTAACAGGAACAAAATAATGAAAGAATAAAATGATGTTATGTAACCTTTATTATGTTCAATCAGCTATGCTAAAATGAGTGCCGCAATATAAATTTTTCGTCATAACAAGATATATTATATTAACCCGACTGAGAAAATATATACATATCTTCTAAGCAAGAGTGCCATATCGTTGAATAGACACTTATCAGGTAAGATAGTGATAAACAAAAACGAATCAAACAAAAGGGGATATATAAAAGTATTAAAAATACAATGTATAAAGAAAACAAGGGGATACCAAAAGCATCCGTAGTTATCATGCTTTAGTAAGGTCGTACATCTACTTTGTGGTCAAATAATGAGCACATAAAGTGAACTCGGCGGTTTTAAAATGTAGCTTAGGGCAGTTCAGTTACTGAACTGCAGGTTATTAGAATGAACAACCTCAGAAAGTGTAATGGTCTCCTGCTAAACAGAAACACGCAAAACAAATATTTCACTACATTTTTTTTGTTGGTAAAACATATCTTGTGTTTAGATCAAAATATGTATTAGTGGGCCGCATTTAGAACAACATTTGAACGCCAATGAGCTTATCGAACACAAGTTACTATCAGCAAAGTCTACAAGAGCGAACTATCAGCTGAACCCATCAGCATTCGCCAAGTAACTTAAGCCGTGCAAATGAGCAAAGCGACTAAGAAGCGTCTTGGGTGGGAGGGGGCCGACGTAACCCGCTAAGTCTTCTGTAAGTCGCATCCGTCATTATTATTCCATGAAAGGGGGCCGCGAGTTCACCAGATCCACACCTGCGCACAGTACAAATAACCACGTAAACCTGACAAATTGTTTCACATTCATATTGGTCACGAGTGTTCGGTGCTGCCACGTTGCCAAAAAATAGATGTGGCGCGGAAACTTAAGGTCCCCTGATTTGGGCGGTCATGACCTTTATTCGGCACATTTTGTGGGCCCGCGCAAACATCGCCGTTTTTGTTCGGCCGCCCGCTGACTCGGATTATATTTGGGATGGCATTAATCTCCTCGTAAATGGTGTTTGTAATAGAGTTTTTAGGATGCGTCAAGATAATGCTTGGTTTTTGTTGTCATTTCATTTTGGCTGCTGAACCGATAATTGTTTGTTTCGGTTGGTAACATTTTGTGAGATGGATTTAGATGACGTGGACTTAAGTTCACGGGTATTCATTGGATGTTAATGCTAGCACCACTTGAAGAAATCTATGGGAGAGTCTATGACTAGCAGTAGACTTTTATTGACTGATTTGATAATAACATTTAATCATTACACTATTTTGTACTTTGATGTCAAATCTAGTTTAAAAAAGACGTGTAAAAGTGATTGAAAAATCTTAATTGTAAAATAAATAATTTCATTTCATTTCAGTAATATGTCTAGTATATCAAACGACTGTCTAATCTCGGAGCAAGAAGAATCCGAAGCACCGTGATTATCCCCCTAATATAATATAAATCGAATAGAGCATTAACGGAAATACATGTTAAATAGTGAAAATTTACAGGTTCATTCAATTATTGTAACAAAGATTGCACTTCTTCAGATAATTCGTACTATTAGTCATTAACTGCTTCATTTCGCAAGCGCAGCTGTTGAATGTCAGGTCCTAGGTTCGATCCCCGGGTCGTGGATATTTCTGTTAGCAAATACTCAGTAGCAGCTCGGAGGTTGGAATGGTGCGCGGTTGATGGCAATAGGCCCCCTATGACATGGGATTTAATAACGGTGCTGGCGAAATGTGGATGTACAATACATCTGTGCCTAACCCCTAGGGAATACAGGCGTGATACTATATTATTTTATCATACCATTATGTTAACAACACTAAAATACAGAACAATCTCTGAAGCCCTTATCAAGGGACTTCAGAATCCCGTCTTTATCGAAGTATCATGCAAAGATATCTATGACGTAACACGTATGTAAGTTGTGAATAAGTTAGTAGGTATGTTTAAGTGTTGTAAGTTGTTAATGGAGGCTATCACATCGCGGCTTAACACCTTAAGTACGGTCAGAACCCCGCTTGCCGGCGCTACATTATGCACCTCACTAAACCCGAGATAAATTACACTAATTTTACATTAATCGCTTTCGGTAGTAATTATCAACTGTCGAGGCAGAGTTGCGTACACACTTAATCGTGTCGTGGTCGTTTCTGGATAGTGGGCAGAATTCAGAGAGACGTCGAGAAAAACAGTCAGATGATTTTTTGCCGTCGGGAAAGAAATGGGTGCGATAGCTAAATGGAGTAGAAGCTCATAGTCTATAGCTTGGGAAAGTATGGTGGAATGAAGGTAAATAATGTTAGTAAGAAGTGCAACGTTTCTTTTTGCTTCGTCTTTTGTCTTTGGTCCTACGTTGCCCAAGGACCACGGGAGTGTCATGAACGAATTTGGTAAGCTATAGTTATCTAATTTGATTTTCTTTAACTTACCTAGTACGAATTCTTTCATATAATACAAACTCTTAATTTCTAGCTATTTTTTTAGCATGAGTGATGTAGATCCGTAGCGTTTAGATGCGTACTATATTTACTGTTACTATTACGCATGCGCCTGATATCTATTTATTTTCTGTCCTGGACATTAATAAACTCAATAGTATTTACCAATTATTTAACAGTAGTATTTCCCGAAGGAATAGGCAGGGGTGTACTATATTTTACCCGGTGTATTACCTTAATACTTTCACGCATTTTAGGTAAATGAAAGATGAACGCTGCATTACAATGATCCATGCTACAAAATGTGACGTGTGTTAACACATGCGTTATAGCGCAAGTTTAAAGTGAATGACGACTAGCACGAGCGTAATTAATCCCATGGGTCTCTTCACAAAATTGTAAGGTGTCTGTTGCTACGTTTTTACAACGCTTTGTAAGCGGGTCAGTGACCGATGATTGACTTTTTGTTTTTTATTCTAAAACCTTTTTAGGGTAAAGGTTTAGTAAGGGTAAACGTGACTGAAAAAAAAAGAGAGGTTTAAAAAGTGAGACAAGGCCCGTGTCCAGCAGTACGTGATTTAAAAAAAAACTGTTTAAAAATCGTGATCTTATGTAGGTTGAAAAATAAATTGACGAGTTCTAGGTGAGTTACCGAATCAAATCATATTCGATCTCAGTTTCCTTCTTCGGTGAAGTTGATTTATGATTTTAATAAGTACCTACACGTTATCGAAATTTAAGTTTAGCGTTTTTAATATGTTCTTTCTGATGTGAACAATGTTAGTATCAAGTTTTTAGATATAAAGAGGCTTTTAAACCTGCATAATATAAAATAATCCCATTTTTACAAAGCTAATAAAGGTTTTTCTATTCATAAGAAAGGTCACGAATAAAGTAAAAAATAATACCTACGTTTTTCTAATTAGAAAAAAAAAACATAAATGAAAAACCCTTTATGTCAATAATTACCTCAAATATGGGTAAATAAATAGCATTGTCAACACAATCCCTATGTGTGTGTAAACAGCACACATGTGTCATATAAAGTTTTCGTCAAAATGGCCTCGTTGACTTTGTCTGCGATTTTTAATATAAATTCTCAAATGAAACACGAATACAACGAGTATGACGCGGGTTGGAATGAAGTCATTAGAAAGCCTCTTATATTTTAAATTAAATACGTAAGGTGTTTACATAATATTTGGAATTTAATATTTGATGTTATTAAGAGAAACAAAAGCCAGTTAAGTTGTGTTACTTATATTAATACTTTTGAAGAAATATTTTATGTTAACTTAAACTCATGATTCACATCCAATATAAATGTGTAATCCGGCTAATGCGCGATATTGCCTGCCTTATGTATTAAGATAATAATATTTTATCTATTTATGACGCATACGTCGAACGATAACGCAACTTGAATGGTATGTTGAAAGTGCAAACAGAAACGCATGAGAAGAATGATACTCCATTTTGGACCTTTGGACGTTAGTCACCTTTTCCATGACCTAAATCATTAAGGAAATTTAGAGAACGCGTGGATTTATTGAGAGAGTTGTAGAAGGAAGGAAATTTGCCAATATGGTGCCTCTATGATAGCTGGTTTGATTAGTATTTTATTGGGTCTAATAAAGAGTATTTTTCTGTGCCCGATGGTGTTTAATTTTATGCACATACCTACTACTCTTGAGTGCTTGTTGTGGAATGCAATAAATGCAATGAGTAGGTATAAATTTCTGTAAAACGGCTCTATCGTATGCAAGGAGCATAAAAATACAACTAAGCTGTACTTATTCCTAAAAATGAGTGTACAAATGAAAACGTTCATGTAAATACAACAAGCTGGTCCGTACACAAACATACTGCAAAGCAACATTATTATATTTTTGCATATCTGCGACAAAGTAACTGTTGTTTTGACTGCATAATTCGTGAATGCGTTATAGTGAATTAAATGCAGTCCTGGTTGCATTTTCTTGATAAAATTGGAGTTATTTGCAATTCAGATTAGTCTCCGACTCTCCAAGATTACTTTAGCTGCGGAACAAAACGGTTCCTTTTGACTTGAGCCTTCAATTTTGAATAAAACAGAAGCCGCAACTTGGAATAATGTATTTTTTATGATTTTCTAGACTTGGTTTTCCGTTCGAACTAATAGATTGTAAAATGTTGTCTGAAAAGTAAGATATTTGATTGCGTAGGCACAAAGCACCTTATAAGTTGAGTGTATTGAGAAAAATTTAAGAATTTGGGGGATGGCCTTTGCCCAGTAGAGAACGTTCAAGCTATAAAAATTGTGTATACAAATATATACAATCCTACCCATTACCGTTCTCCTGCTGGGAGTAGGTCCTGTTCTCCGACTGAAAAGGGTTTAACACGCTGGTCTGGTGCGGCTTGGTGTTATACACACACCCTGGAGCCCTTTGAGTTGTGCAGCTATTTTGCGATATTTTAATAAATCAATCTGATCACCACATTAATTCCGAAAAAAGTCAGAGGTGCAAATTAGGTTTTTACTAAGACCCTGCATGAAATACAAGCGTCCAACTGCTAGGCTATCACAGCTTACTCCCTTTAGTTTATACACATTAAATAAAACCCGTGGAACTTCGAATGCGACCTCCGATATGATCAAAATAGTCAGTACTCTTCTCTTTCCGAATACTTCGGTTCAAAATTCAGGAAGCCTCAGGCTGAATTATAATGAACTAGCGAACTCCGCAGCCTTGTAAGAAGCGAGTTATCCTGCGAACGGCTATTGTTTTTAATGAATTCCCAACTTTTGCCAAGTTCCTCTGAGTTAGGAACATTACCTGCAGCAAATTCCGATATCCAAGTTGAGCGATGCGCTAATTATTTTATTATGACTTCTTGCTCTAGTGGCTATTTAGCTCTGGTTTTTCGTGGAAGGGTGACGTTCAATATTCTTTTTTCTCGGTTAGCTCGGTAACCTTAGATTATATTAAATTCCATATATTCGCAGATATGGGCAACAGGCAGTGATATAGTGTACAATGAAAGAGTTTCCACGAGTGAAGGAATCTGAAATCAGGTTCCTTCCAGAACAGTCAGAATCGATGCAATTGACTGGAGACTGACTAGTCTATCCACTAGTCAAAAAAGGAGAAGTCGGTACATAATGAGTTTGATTTTTGGCAAGGCTTTAAATTGAAATAAAGATTATATTGAAATTATTTTCTGGTTCTGTATGGCTCTGCCCAAAATAAAGCATACGGACTGAAAAAATAAAACGAATCATACTGCTAATCATAGGGATACTTTGATAATGGACAATTTATAGGTGTATAGGATCTGTTTGAAGCGTCAGCAAACAACGTAGTAATGGCTTATTTGTCCGAAATCTGTGTACTTGGTTACTATAATCATAACTCCAGAATAACGATATCAAGCCATAGTATGTATTATATCTTCCGATTGGATAATAAACCTTTTGCTATAGAATATAGATTTGCTTACCATTTAACAAGTTCATAGCTAATGAAGGAGTATACGTTATTTTAACAAGTTAATAAGTTACTTGAATAGAAGCTTAACAAGATTCACCTGTTAAAGCCTGGCGCGGTTCCTTTAAATCCTTAAAGGGATTTAACAGAATGAGTCGGGTTCCCATTTGTTTACTTAAGAACTTAATGTTTCAGTTTAAAAGTTCTGTCTATTGTTGCTGGATTGTTTTATAATTGCTTGAATTCACGACTTTGACGAGATTTCAGTAAAGATTTGTTTAAACTATTAAATTATGGCCTAAGTAAAAGTCTTTCAAAGGCTGGTTTACAAATATCCGGAGCTATAAAAAAAGATGTTTAATAATTTCACTACTTCATTGATGGTAAACTACATCTGTACAGAGGCCCTAGTGTAAGTTTCTTTCGACAAACTCGATTTACTTCATCGAACGCGTTCGGCGCTCCAAGTGGTCCGTTTCGTGCTCTCCACCAATCGGAGCGCCGAACGCGTTCGATGTAGTAAATCGAATTTGTCAAAAGAAACTTACACTAGGGCCTCAGGAACAAATATTATAAGCCTCAGTGGTCATAGTCAGCGCCGCTGCTGAGCTTGAGGTCCTGGGTTCGATCCCAGCGCCAGGCAAAGTAATATTGAGTAAATGAGTACGTTAGATAGTAATTGGCTCGTTCCATATTATTAGGGATTTAATTACGGTATCGGCAAAATGTGGTTGTACAATAGTACCTACACCTCTGGAGCTAGCCTTTCGGAAAATACTGGTGATGGAGTGAAGGTGTAAAGTTATGAAAAATGCCCTACAAACCATATATAAACAGACTTCACCAGGCGATAATCACCACCTTGGTATGCAGTATGATTGTATGATATTACATAATAGATAGACGATTAAAGGGATTATGAACATTTGGGTATATCTCAGAAGGAGCCGTAATAACACCAGAAGAAGAAGACTTGATATATTCGTGTAATCACATGACCATTCTAACCGATGCAAATCTCCATTTCAAATATCGAACACCTACCAAACAAATAACACTACGACATCACTTGCAACAGTCACAGCGCGTCAAAACTGCACTGAATCCATCACAGACGATAACGTATGTAGTTTGAAATATTCCCATTAGAAGCCAGAGCCGACACTGGAACAGCCATTAGACATGGGTTATTGTGCAATACAACGTTACGGAGAACAAATAGCTATAATTCGATCCACCAGTGCTCCTCAGAGAGTCGTACGTTACTACATACTACATTCAGCTCGGATATTTTCCACTACGTGAGTTATAAAGAGTGTCGACAATTAATGTCTATACTAACAGGGCTTTTGGAGTGTGAAAATCATTCTCTTTGTTTACGTGAAATGTTTTCATAGTTCATTGTTTCAACGCATTTTCGTCGTCACGTATAACAGGCATGAAGATGTAATGTTTGATATTTTATGAATTGATTTTTTTTCTAAAGCGCCTTGTTAAAATAAAGAAATATATTTTCGTATGTATATAATTATATACGTTAATATTATACTAAATATATTTAATTCCATTAATTTTTAGTTACTTACTTTTTAATCAGTAATTATTTCTAGAATAATCGTCGTCATTTAAGTTTGAACACTTCAATTAAAGTCTGTTTAATTTTACGCTAATCTGAATTCACAATTTAAATGAATGTTCTCTGTTAAAGGAATTGGTAATAAGAAATTATTTATAGATACTTTAGTATAATTAAATACACGCAGTTTTGCGTTAGAGGTTAACTATTAAAATATATCCAATTTATACAGCAAATAATGTGAAAATATTCGTGAATAGAAATAAAATATCATGAAATATAAAACAACTAATAATTAGAATACCAAATCCAATGCTATGAATTAATGACTTCACCGAAACACATAAAACTTTAACAAAATATCCAGCACGCAATAAAATGAAAGCATTAATTGAAAACGGAAAATCGTTCCTGATTTCAAAGAGTAGTCGAAAGTATAATGGCAATGAAATTACCGTCAATCTGTCGCGAACAATCAACGGAATGATTACATTCTCCGTGAAAATCCGACAAATAAGTCGAGAGCGTAATTATTGTCGGTCAAATATTTGTCGGCGAACCTTCCTGTTTGCCGAATGTTGACGCAATAATTCCCAGCTACATTAGTCTGATTCTGACGTCAGTAAATTGCGAAGCCCTCCAACTAATTAATGGTACGGTTTTCTTGTATGGATTGACAAATAATATGTTGTGTTTTGGTTCCAACATCGCTGTTCATATTCAGGTAGCATATAAGGGATTTGTGAACGCGAACAAAGAAAATTGGAGATAATTGAGATTTTATGTATTTATGAAATGTTTCTTTAATTCTAATAACGGACCCTTTTCTTGATGTTGACGATAGCGCCACCTACTGGGTTCAACTATAATTAAGAACCATCTAAGTGACCCCATGAGTACAAAAAACTTCATCAAAATTGGTCAAGCCGTTTAGGAGGAGAAGAATTACGAACACACGCACATCTTAAAATACAATAATACTTGCTCATTAGGTAAATTAAGCAACTTGATACTGATAGGAAGATGGAAAGTGGTTTGTATCCAACCGCATTGTGACTAATCACAATATACTAATGAACTAGCAACAGAGCAGCTAACACTATTATTGCAGCAACTGTAATTCGAACCTCTAATTAATCATAATGATCTAAGTATTAGCTATGCGAATATATATACGTATTGTTAACACTTAGGAAGCCACGAGTATACGGTTGGATGCCCTAGCTATGCGCCCATGCGTCGGATATGCGCCCCGCTGGCTTAAACGCGACAGAATTATAATTTCCTTCCCATACATCTACATATATTGGTTATACGTTTATTTCAGACTGCCTTCTTGATTAATTAACCCGTCAAGTGTCACGCAAAGTAGCCACCGGGCACCTCCTGTATTGTATTGAATACCGCGAATGATCGCCGACGACCGCGTATTACCTTTTCTGTTGTGTGTTCTTTGCGTCGTTCGACGGATTAACCAAAAAAACACTGATAAAATATGTTTGTAGGATCCTTGATAACAAAGACCCAGGGGTCATACGACGCTTGGCAGGTGGATAAATGATCATAGGTGAAATAGATGCTGAAACGTAGAAAAGGGACGACACACAACAACCCGTGTCATAGTCAATCAACAGCAAATATTAATCAGCTGTAAAATATAAGCAAGCGGAACATAGGGAGATCCGATTACTCTTGTTGGCAATAAATAAAAATCCACATTCTTTGCCTACATTCATAAATGTCACATCCACCCAGACACAAATCAGCTGTCTGTAATTCATAACAATATTAGTTCAGTGCGTACATCGTACCCGCGCAATTCCCCTACAAGCCTTTATTATAAAATATAAATACCGTTATGATAAAAAATGTAACCTATGTTTGCCGTTAAAATTGCTTAAGCCAAGCATCTGGTATCCGACATAACGGCATCGGCATGTGTACTCACACTTATGGGCACCTATAGGAATATATAACATGGTCTGACGCGTTGCGAAACACCTAGCTCTAACCAAAGTGATATGAGTTTGAACGTTGGGACTGTGACGGAATTCACATGCTTGAATTTAAGTAACGGGTAACATATTTTCTTATATAATTAGGTTACAGTCGTTTTCCGTCTTGAAAACAACTGATTCGATGAACAGGTATTCGTAACTGCACACACGAATACCTGTATTTATATATACCTATCTACCAGTAAATGGAAAAGGATAAATTATAACTAAACAGATAACTCCTCTGCAGCCTTCATCTTTTCATTAATTTTGGTATTTTTTATATACACAATATATTGAACGGAACGGACCCGGGTATGTCCTAAAACTGCGGCCAGACACCGGAGGACGTACAGCAGCGTCCTCTCACTAATCGGTGAGCCACTGAGATCCCCAAGCCGCCCGCCAAGCGTGGGGATTATGGCAACCCCCCCCCCCCCTTGGGGGAGGCCTTCGTTCAGCAGTGGACGTCTTCTGGCTGATGATGATTGAGATTGCTGTCAATTTCGGACTCATTTAGACACAAAAAAATATGCTGTAAATCTAAATCAAAAGCTAAAAAGATATAAAAAATCCGAGCAGACAGAGTTGTCGTCTTTGTTTTATACTGTATTGACGTCGGTGTACACTGTACACATTTACGGACGTCCGATTTCATGGTCGGACGCGCCGTCGATGTGAGACCGTCTCGGCTGCCGGCCGGCTCAAGCCAGTTGGAATGATTTCGTCTTGCGCTTGGCCGGCTACCGATCTGCATCGTAGGCTGGCAATTCGGAGCGAACATTGTTCTCGAGTTAACGAATTAGTCGACGATGAAACTTGAAAAGTTCTTCGATCGGTTGTAATTTATGAAATACGAACGTGTTTCGAGATTGGGTTGAAAGCATTATATAATTTTTGTATGTCAATTTTGTCAGTTGATTTGATAGTTTATCGTTGAGACTGTACGTAACGGCACGAACAAGACATGAATTCTATATTAAGTAGATAGATTTAATTCTAAAACGAATCCACAAAAGTGCTCAATTCTTTTAAAGTTGAATTTTTTCAATATTCTCATCCGTGAGCATTCTTTTTATAGCAGGCTCCAGCTAGAGCAAACCAATGCTCATACCCACGAATATGCGGAAATGCTTGCTTCATTAACATTATTATGAGAAAATCGAATTCTCTGACAAAGCAAAGCACACAGTATTTTTATCTGTACTTATGTTACTGATAAAAATACTGTGTGCTTTGCTGCTATTGGCCTGCACCTTCATTAAGAGATCATAATAACATTAGCAATATGAATAATTTGTTTCCTATTTTGCCTATTGTAGTTTTGTTACGTGTGCGAGTACAACCATAATTATCGGAAATACTAGTAAACACAATCACAATAGACATTGTACCTCCTAATACGAAATCAATAGCAAACTCCGAATACTAATAATAATTAACAATACCTGACTAATTAGTATGGAATAACAGTGGTGCGGATCACAACGCTATGCGCAGGAATTCATGAATAATGAGATCCGGTTGAAGGTACAACCTTACCGTATAAAATAAGTGCTTTGTTGTGAGATTGCGGAAAGCAAGTGACGCCTGACGTACCAATACAGAATGGTATCCTGAATCAGAAGATTAGACGATATTACGTTGCGGCGCAACACGTCGTCGGTATTGTGTGAATCTAGTGTTTAGTTTTAAATTGTTTAATAAAAAGAACATGAAGAACGCTTGTAACCTTTTCAAAGGTGATGCTCAGAAAGGTTAGATAGAGGTTCACAATAATTAGTGCACTGATTACCTTATTGTGATATGCCCACAACACTTAGAAGTACTTGTTAGAGCTTCTCCTCGATCCAGAATCAATAATTGAGAGCATCAGAAGCCGAAAAAGTGACACAGGTACCTATTTTTCGGCAATGTTATCTACGGGGTACATCAGCCACATTAGAGCAAAACACGCTTGCTCTGAAAATTAGAAGCCTAATCGTCGTAGCTGAAATTGGCTTGGAGATTACTATTATTATCTACAGGGGATTTTTTCGCGACTGTTTAGTGGTATTTAGATAAGCCCATATACTCGGGTGGACTTTCATGATATGGCTAACATAAATCATAAAAAAGTGAATATTTTGTACACACTGTATCTACACTGTAAATAAAAGTGATACCACAGAGGGCTGGATTGGATATTTTTAAATATACTTTTTCGTGTTTGCAGACAAAAAGATATGCTAAAATAGCAATTTCGAGAGCTTTGTTTTAGCTACAGTTTTTATGCGGTGTTTTTTATAAAATAGGTTAGGTATTTTCCTGTTCTGATGTAAGTGCTTATAGCCTAAAACTTTGGTGGTTCAAGAGAATATAGAGAATTTGTAGAAAAAATAGAAATATTGTTGTAGCGACTACTACTCGTAACATGGCAAAAAGTAAAGTGCCATCTATCGGAGTGAAGCTACATCAACAAACCCTGAATCGCATTATGAAAGTTTACAACGATTCTAACACATATACGAATGTCCAACATCAATCGTTGGGCTTCGGCCCGCCAGGCTAACCACCTTGCCTGGTCGGAGAATCCTCCCTTTTCAATGGAGGAACCATACCTCGTTCCTCCATATAGTCTTCTAGAGATGAATTGATAAACTCCTTCTTTTAAAGTCGTTAAAAAAAAGTGTCGGTTCGCGAATTTTTATCCTACTACTGCGAGCACTTCACGGCGTGTACGTTGACTATTCCCTCAACCCACACAACGTGTCGTGTGTCCCACAAGTCTAACAAAAATAAAACCGAGTATGAAAGCTCCGTTTACGCCATTCAGCGTCAACTCCATTTAAAGTCAATATATGTTTCATACCACGTTTGTTCGTAACACGCAATCATGGCTTGTTTAGGTGAGATTGGCAACAATGTCCCTTCTAATCAATGCGTAGTGTGCCCTCGGGAAATCCGCGGCGAACGTACTGCACTGCTCTGTGAACTTGTGGTCGTCGGTCTAAAGGTGCAGACACAATGGGCTTTTTGACGCGACACCGTGTTGTAACATATAACGTTAAAATATAAAAATTAATCTCACGCAACGACTCAGCCTTGTAAGTGAGGGATTTGTGGAAGGCTATGTTTCAGACGTAATGTCAGATACTTCGGGCAAAAGTTGCGACCGTCGTGACGCATCGTAAACGTCGCGTGCATACACTTAAAATAGCAATTGCATCCGTGAAAGCTAATGGCTTCAGATAGGCAAATCAAGTACGTAACGCCACATATGTCCAATCTGTTTGGGTATTAATACTCAATATTACACCGATTTTGGTTTCGACTGTACGCAAGCATGACATAATTACGTATGTGACAATCTATTGTGCCTAAGCAATAAGGATCGTAGTACATTTTGGATATTAATGAGATTTGTTACCGAGAATCGTAGCCCGTATTACGAATTGAAGGACAATAAATTTATACCTATTGTTACAATATGGAATATACGAAGGTATGGAGATAAGTCCAATTAAAGTTAGTTATAAATCCTGATTGAGTTTCTTAAAAGAGTATCCATGAAGTTTCTTGCTATTGTTCTTCTTCATAGCACCAAGTTTTTGGAACCGTGCAACTAAAGTCGTATTAACGTTTATAAAGGTCTTGTTATAGGTTTATTTGAAATTAAAACATTATATTATATTTTACACTAATAAATAAAAAAAAAAGAATGGAAATAATATCGATATAAAAAAATCTTTTTTTTTCGGTACTTTTCGGGCCTAAAATAAGCAAAAACACACAAACATGAATTAGTAAGTTCTTCAAGAACCACTTTGATAACTCGGAGACATAGCTAAAGTATTCACGGTATATTAAATGTTGTGTGGAATAGAAACTGAGATTTTTGCATAAATCATACGCAGAATAAAAATATTAAACAGTTGAGAGTTTGTTGACTTTGTCGCTATTCCAATGTTTAAGCAATGAATCTTACAGAATACATTAGGTAATCGTAGTGAAAATATTTATGTTTAATGAGTGTAAATTTAATCATAGTTATCAAGGCTACAATCTCACCCAATCCTGTCGCTTCGTCGTTATTTTCACAAAATTAAGCACTTACTCGGTTTTGGACTATACTAAATATTGTCGCCTACAGATTTTGTATGATTTTTTGTTTTAAGCTCATATTTTGAGGTTGTGATAAGCGTCATGATCACGGGTGACTATAAAATGCGGGCGGATGGTGAGTAAATGACAGAAAAATCACTCTACCCTCTTTAGGTTTTTTAAAATACTCTTACTGTCGCTGTCAAATATAAAAAGAAAATACAGATCAAATATACCATAAATCACGCTTAGTAGTTAACTACCTACAGAAGAACACATATGAACAAAATGGGATTATATTTTAAATGCAGTTTGCATTTGAGATTATTGGTATTTATTAGTCCTTTAGTATCAAACATAAGTACTATTTGACATAGACGCGCTAACAGATGGTGATACTTTCGCGAAATTCATGCGGTACCAGGCAAACATAACTGCGAGGCGACTTTCAATTTCATTCCGAGTGTAAATCTAATCAAATATTTTGTTAAAATAGTTACAAAGGAAATCAAGTTCAAAAAACCGTTAATAACAGAAATTCTTTCCTAAGTAGACTAAAGTGCGATTATCGCAAACGCAAAGAAATTCTGTTCTTATTACTCCTTTACTATTAAAGTAGTTGCTACTGTTTGTGAAACTGGCGTTAATATAGAGACGCTAACAGTCTGAGACGGGGATATTGTCGCGAAATGCATGCGGTACCAGGCAAACATCTCTGCGAGGCGGCTTTCAGTCTCATTCCCTGTGTAAATCTAGTTAAACGTCTTGTTAAAAGGGTTTCATGCACTTAGGCGTAATGCCGAGCTGAAATGTTTGTACTGAGAGGCATGCTTGCAGGATGTCAGTGCTCGAGCCGAATAGGATTTTGTTGTTGTGATAATGAACGGGCTTTAATGAATAATGTTAAACAAATTTTAAAGTTAACCATTCGTTCTGAATAAAGTTTTAAGTGAGAATTTTGATTTTCTGTCAGACCCATGTTTGAATTTTATTAATAGGTTTAAAATAGCGCTGTCTGACTATCTGCATTTTTATGGAAATATTATTCAAAGCTTCAGATACTATAGATATTGTTATAGAAACACTCTTGGTATGTAAAATGTAACACAATGTTAGAAGCAACAAAGAACTGTCTGAAGCTATTTTGTATAGTAGAGTATATACCCAGCACTTTACGTCTATAAAAAAGGTGTACACGAGAGCATTTCCATTTTGGCAAATTGTCTGATACTTGTATCCTGTCCTTATATTTATATGATGGTATTGTTATGTCTTCAGCTCCAGGCTCTATTCTAAATAGCAGGTGTTATCATATTCACTTTTTGTCAGGGCTGTCAAAATTCAATTTGAACTAACTGAATGTTCTAGAAATCGTTGAGAGCTTGGAGTGGAAAATTTGCGGGTAAAATAGTAGAGTGCTATTATTACACTTCATATGTTCTTTTTTTTATAAAATTCTTACTGTACCTCTATTACGAGTTTTTTAACTATTTACTATCATAGTAAAGTAAATTTTCATGATAGCGATTTTAATTCTTAACTTGGTTACATTAGGGATTAGAGTCGCTTATGTGACATATGTGTCATAGTTAAGTTTTGATTTACTATTTACGATATTATAGAGATGTCATGTTAGCGACTCTAATCCCTAATATAGCTAAGTTAAGAACTAAAATCGCTTGCATAAAAATTTACATTTACTATGAAAGTAGATAGTGAAAAACTCATAATAGAGGTACTGATTTAATGAGTTCACAAAATAAAGATGCGCCCACGCGCCGTCTGTCAGTTCTAGAAAAAACAAGAGTAGATACGTCTAGTAAAATTAGAAATGAATAGTGAGTATCTAATTAGAATATTTCCAAGAACTTTATAAGAATATCGAAAACATCGAAAATGTTCTGATTAATTCCACTATCAATTCGATCGTTTATTAACTTAACATAACTTAGCATCACGCTTGTATTCCCCGAAGGATGAGGCAGCGGTGTATACTATTCTACGGTTACATTTCGCCGATGTAATCGTCCCATACAACCGATTACTCAATAACGGCATCGGCTCGTCTCCTAAGGTGAGTCTATTGCCATCTACTAGGTACAGTTCCAGATTCAGTGCTGCTACTAAGAATTTCCTTACAAGATAAACCCAATAACACTGCCCGACCCGATGGGGTAGTCGGTATTAACTTATATCGACATATTCCGGGTCTAGGTGTGCGTGTTGGTTATATGATATTATCTTCACGATTTTTCATTTAGTCACTGCATTACGGTACAAGTAGTGATATCATAAAAATTTAATAACTAGAAAAGAGTTTGGTTAACACTGCCTTATTGGCTTAGTGGTCGCAGGAGCGGCTGCTGAGCGTGAAGTCCTGGGTTCGATTCCTAGGTCAGGCAAAGTGTTATTGGGTTTTTCTGTATGGAAATTCTCAATAGCAGCACGGTACTGGAACTGTGCCCGGTGGATGGCAAAAGGTTCGCCCCCTATTCCATGGGACATAATAACGTTATCTAAATGTGGGTGTTCAATAGTATAATAACACCTCTGCCTAACCCTTCGGGGAATATAGGCGTGATACTGTATTATGGAAAAGATTTTGGCTTAGATCAAAACATAAAACCACATATAAACAGATCGTTCTATCACATCGTGTTTAATACAGTGTAGCTTTGTTTACCTCCAATATACCGGTTATTGATGATGCCGACGCATCTAATAGATGTCTGGATTACCAATGGTCCATTACATTGATTTATCATCAGCAACAAATACGTCAATAATCACTTTGATACGTCCAACGTATGATCTACGGCACTAATTATAATTTACTAGCTTCCACTCGCGGCTTTGCCCGCGTGGTTTACGAACCCGTACATTATTCTGGGATAAAAAGTACCCTATGTGCTATTCCAGGCTATAATCTATCTCTGTGCCATTTCAAACAGATTAGTACAGCCGTTCTGGCGTGAAAGAGTAACAATGATCCATCCATCCATCCATCCATCCTCAGAAACTTTCACATTTATAATATTAGTTTCTGCTCGCGGCTCCGCCCGCGTTTTCCCGGGATAAAATATAGCCTATGTGCTATTCCGGACTATAATCTATCTCTGTGCCAAATTTCATCCAGATCCGTTCAGCCGTTCTGGCGTGAAAGAGTAACAAAGATCTATCCATCCATCCATACTCACAAACTTTCACATTTATAATATTAGTAGGATAGGATTAGTAGGAGTAGGATATATTGTTGTTGATTGTGTACTGTCAAGTGCTATAACATAACGTCGATATTCCACAAAGGGTTAGGCAGAGGTGTATTCAATTACAACCACATTTTACGGAGGCTGTTTTTAAGTCCCATGTAATAGGGAACGTGCTTATTGAATTCTAGCGTACACAGTTCCAAACTTCACTGTTATAGTATTTCTATATCACGAAGACGTGTCACGTGACTTTTAAGTCTGTCATCATAAAGGTTAAAATAGAACAATTAACCAGCCTTCGTGAGATAGAATAACTATACTAAGATTTAAAAAAAGATTTATAACACTTGGTCTGATTCGGGAATTGAATCTAGGACACATTTTCTAGAATAAGCGTTTGAAGGTCACGATCACTGCTATCCTCTATTGTATATATATATTTAACAAAATATATACATACAATAGAGGATGGCAGTATTAAAAAAAAAACACTTTAGGTATGTATGTATGATAACTGGAGGAGACAAACTAATCCCCATTCATCGGACTGAGCTAGTTTCCCACTGTAGTAGTCCATGTATTTAACAGAAAACTTTAATTACATACAACACAACTCACGGATTGGGGTAAAGCGTTCCTTGTTTCCCACCTATGTACTACAGTCAGCATTAAAAAGATGTATACAAGTAGCGAAATTAAAAACCCAGTTTTAGAGGAAAAAGTGATTGAAATCTTGACCAATTTCATACATAGTACATAAAGATACATGGTCATTTAAATTTTATGATTTTAATCAATACCTTTCTAAAAATAAACGTTTGAATTTCGCTACGTGTATACATGTTTTTATGCTGACTGTACAACTAGAACAAAATGAATAGAATAGAATAATATTTATTTACCTGAAACATCACAAGTTTGGCATAAACTGGCATACAAATATGAATAACTCAGTTGAAACGAAAAAAATATATAAAATTCTTCTATCAGTATAATCTTTTATCAGTGAGGGTACAACAGTTTCATGGAAAAGCTCATGCTTTAGTAGGACTACTAGGCTGCGTCCAGGGTGCGCCAAACGATCACAGGTTCATCTCTCGTGGAGGACCTTTTCTAGGTCAGTATTAAATTCAACACAATAACTAAAACCAATTAATATAATGAGCAAATTAACAAATAAATGACTTGTTACCATCAATAATAATTTAGATGTTAAGATGTCCATATTATAAAAGGATTTATTCAGCAGTCTGTATAATTTCATTTTAACATACTTCGGCGGGATAAATCGCGGTCCAACCAACGTTCTAAATATTGCGTTACATGATAATAAGATGATATTGGAATTTACCTTTGGATGTCATATAATTTCGAGATGCGATCATTGCGAGATTTAAAAACCATTATCACATGATTTTCTCTCTTACATTATTTTTAAATTGTTTTATTGCGTACGTAGTTTTGATTGCACGTTTGGCGCAGTGGTTGAGCGATCGACAGCTGAGCTACGTGTCAAGGGTTTGATTCCTACACGGAACTAATATTTGTTTGGTCTACAGGTAACTGTTCCGGGTTGGATGTTTCTTCATGTGAATATTTGTGTTTGTAAACGCACCCCCAATGCTACTGATACTAACACCAAAATTACGTTTTAACAATAGTGTTTATTTACCAGGTGGCAGCCCTAAGCTCCTACATTCCCGTACAGACATGTTTTTGCTATTTGAATAGCGGAAGGCGTTTGAACACGCGCTTATTGGCGTGTTGGCTTTATTGGCGTGTAGGGGTACGACAGACAACGCAATAACTCACTCCGATACATCTCGCTAAAACCATCGTCACTGTGAAATGAAGACATTTTGTAGGCTTCACTACAAATGTATGTAAAAGAATGGGGAAGTGTGGAACACAAACGAGAGAATATGAAACAGAAAAGTCTTTAGTCATGACAAGCTAGAATTTTTGAAATGAACCGTATATTCTAAGTTTATGTTGAAGAGCGGTTAAAGCGTGGAAAATTAAAGCTTGCTACAATTTCTCTTTCAATCTATTTCATATTGAGGAGCATTTCATTATCAGGAGCTATATGTATAAAGGTAAATTATTTTTGTAATTGCCTCTTCCTATCACTTCTCTCAGATTGAGGAGATTCGTAGGAGAACCAAGGTAAACGACATAGCCCGAAAAATTGCTTAAGTGGCAATGGACGGGGCATATTGCCCGCAGACCCGATGGTCGATGGGGCCATAAGGTTCTGGAATGGCGACTGGCGTACCAGAAGGCGCAACATGGGAACGCCCCCCACAAGGTGGACCGATGACATGGTGAAGTTCGTGGGAACCCGCTGGATGCGAGCAGCACAGGACCGATCGATGTGGCGATGCTTGGGGGAGGCCTATGTCCAGCAGTGTACGTCTTTTGGCTTAGATGATGATGATGATGATGATGATGACTTCTCACATACACCGACATCAAGACACAACACGAGACACAAAACGAGATTTGGAGGCTTATTTTGAGACATAGTCTAAGTTGCATAATAAAGTTTCAAGAAACCTTATTAATGCCTCGACCGACGTGTAACGTTTCCGCTATCTGCTACGCCAGCTACGATGCCGTAGCCGTGAGAGCTACGTCGTAGCAACAATGCTATCTTTTCTTTTAACCAACAAACCATCGCACCTATATTTCGCGAGGGGTTAGGCAGACGTGTGGGTGTACATTTCGCGAATGCCGTTATGAAGTGTAAAGTAACGGGCGAGCCTAACATCAGGTTCCAAACATCAGGTTGGTATTAAGTATTTTTGCCCAGTCGGTTTCTACTAGACCATTATCATGCAGAAACGAAATTTTTTACTTCATTAATAATATTTTTAAAATCAGAACCATTTCAGACATCTATTATCCCCTTTCCAAAGAATAGTTCCAAAGCAAAAGTCTATTTTAATAATAAACGAAGAAAATTTTTCCGCTTGGGAGGAAGGCTGAGCTATATTTTATAAAACGAAATATAATTAAAACGCCACAAAATCTGTCAGCATTTTCATACTATAATCAGTATACTGTCAGTATGTCACAGAAATTGACGTTTCGAAACGTCATTTCGAATTGTCAAACATTATGTCTGACGTATTGAAACGTTAAATGATATGGATTTAATTTGAAAATGCTGACTATCGGGGCGTTTTTATTATATGTATTTCATTTAGTGAATTGAATTAAAGTGCAGCTTTTAAATCTATATTTGGACTAGTACATGTTTGAAGAGTAGTATATATTTTATTCTATATTGCAGGATTGTGTTTCCATTTCGGTTGTAAGGCAGACTCCCAGGATACTACCCTCCATTGTCCGCTGAGGTAAAGACCACGCTTACGCACCATATGCGAGGACGTAAATAATGCATATATGTCCATTAGTGTCCGTTTATGGTACATAATAGACTTTGACCCCTGAGTTTGTTTCGGCGTTTCTTCTCAGGGATAGTCATAGGAAATGCCGACGCCATCTAGTTTAAAAAAGACGTGTAAAAGTGATTGAAAAAATCCTAATTGCAAATAAATAATTTCATTTCATTTCATTTCATTATGTACATTGGAATGTTTCTTCATCGTCCATTAGCTCTCAAGCGTTTTTAGTACGTATAGCATCTTCTTGTTTCTGTCTCACCTAGAAAGAGGTTATTTGACCTAAGACTCTGAAACTTTATGCGATTGCCATGTCTTATTTTTTAATTTTTTATTTCTTAAAAATCATTACCCCACACTAGGAATAATTCCTGTATCGTAGGTGCGTTTACAAACATATATTTCACATACACAAAGGCCTTCCAAATTTAATTTTAGTTTGGTGCTGTTAGTCTTAAGTTTGCTCTTCGAAATATTCATCTTAAGCGCAATCTCAAGGCTTACTCGGTTTTACTCTTATATCAAGATTGTAAAATAAGATTTAACCCCAATTTGGTCATAATAATAGTTTCGTGCCTCGTAATGAGCACCAGCATAATATCCTACTAATTCTATCCTATTATTATTATACACGCGAATGTTTGTGAGGATGTATGGATTTATGGATGTATGTATGTATGTATGTTACTCTTTCACGCAAAAACTACTGAACGGGTGTGGTTGAAATTTGGAATGAAGATAGCTTATACCCTGGAGTAATACATATACTACCTTTTATTCCGAAAAGACACTGTAACCGCGGGATGGTCAGCGTCACTTTAATTCGCGGGTAACACCGCAGGGTGCAGCTATATATACTAAATTTTATAAAGCTGAAAAGATTGTTTGTTTGTTTGAACGCGCTAATCTCTCTTAAAGCCTATTTACTGAAGAAGGTTGTAAGCTACTTTTTGACCGTATAAACCACGGTAGGAAGCTAGTCAATTATAATTGCCTCCAAAATTTCAATTGCATCAATTATTTCATCCAAATGAAATGAGAGTTGATTTGGATGAAACCTGGATGTAAAACTTGAAATATATAACACTAATTTATTACATGCATACATGATGCTAAGTACATCAGAACCAGATAAATCCCTGTGGACCAAAGTACCCACTCGTTTAATTAGTGGCTATTTAACTTTCGTTTAAATTTGTTTTGTCCATGTTTGAGTTTTGCTTAGCGAAATTCTACGCGACGAGAATTAAAGTTTCTATTTAATTATGCAAGATACCAACTGTAATATAGATGGCGTTGATAGCCATAGCGATAGAAATGTAGAGATAAGTTGCTGTTTTTTGAGGAAAGTAATCTCTGTGAGTTATTTGAGTTCTTGTATCACACATATATGCAACATTACTATATTTTACCAGTAGGCAGAGGTGTTGTACGTCAATTTGCCAATATTGTTATTAAGTCCAATGTAACCATATGCTGGGCCTATGTCTGCCAGGCACAATTCTAAACTTCGGTCTACTACTGAGAATTTTACTTACCACAAAATCTATTATTCTGCCAGATCTAGGGATCGAATCCAGAATCTCAGGCTCAGCAGCCGCGCTTGCGAACAAAGAGGCTGTTTGAACTTACAAATATTTTTAAAGAAACCAAATCACTATCATCATTTGTATTGTTTCTTTATCTCACCCAAAAAGGGACAAGTGCTCTATCAAAATTCAGCTCACCGTAAAAACACCTAGAGTAACGGAAGCCGCCCAAATGAAGTGGTTCCCGGAACAGGATAAGCGGAATGACTTTCCGGTCCCGGTGGGATCGTAAAAGTCAACGCATGCATTTAATTTCGTGAGTTATACTACGTACATACATAGGCGTGTACTGTGGACATTGTCTGCTTTTTTGTTTTAAAAGCTTAATTATGTAACCGGAAAAAATTTTACTCGCGAAATCCTCAAAGTAACCCGAGGTGTATTTCACATATTTTCTTTTGTTTAAGTTGTAATGTTGTCGTGTAAACATTTTTTTGCTCACAGGATGTGTAAACAAAAGAAGTACTTAGGACTTAAGGACCAGAACGACTCGTTTCTCTCAGTTGACTCTAATATATTGTACCACGGCCAGTTGATTTATGCCTTAGCTTTATTTTTCTCTAAGTCTAGCATAGGAACGGCAAAAAGGTTTTGTTTTTAAAACGCTTTTATTGGCTTCACTTGTTAATAGATTCTATTATTCTTCTATTTATTTTATTATCATCATCATACTGCTCACCTCCATTTATTCGCTCGTCCATTGGTCACTTGCTATATAGTGACGATTTCGTTATCCAAATAGCAACAATATTATAAATGCGAAAGATACTCTGTCTATTTCTTGCCTCATCACGACTAAATCACTGAACTGATCGTTATGAAATTTTGGTAGTCTGGCTTTTGGAGAAGGACTAGGTTTGTTTTACATTTGCAATAAAACACTAAGTAATAATAAATCTATACTATTATTATAAATAGGTAAAATTTGTTTATATGAAGGGGGTAATTTCCGGAACTAATGATGCGATTCAAAAAATTCTTTCACTGGTAGAAAGCTACATTATTCCTGAATGCTATACGCTATTAATTATATGTATAGTGTACGTCGGTTACGCGGACGAAGCTCGCTGGCAAAAGCTAGTACAAAATACACGCACATAAAGTCGCGGGCAACAGCTATATAATATAAAAATAAAAATATATAGTTTTATTCATATAGGCACTTATGAAAAGTCAGGCTCTAGTTACCACATTCCAAAGTGATATTTTTCTACGGAGAAGAACGGGCAACTCCACGGTATGGCTAAAACATTCAAAGACATGGTCGCAAAGCGGCCACTTCATTTGAATATTATTTGGATGGATTTAAAAGTTATTTTCGGAGTAGTTTGTTAAAACAGTCGGTATCATCGAGCCTTTATAATTCCCCAGTCATTTTCAACGATATCTCTTTTATTGGTTTACCCTTATTTTCATCGATTATTTACATTATGTAGCAACTATTTACATACGTTTAATTTCGCAAATGTCCCTTTCACGATAGCTATTTGCTCACAATCTGTCCCACGTGCGTTAAGCTAGGGATGCATAGATATTTGCCCGGGCAAACAGCGCTACTGTCGTCCCTCCGAGGATGCTTGTTTGCACAAAGCTTACAGCTAGGCCTCAGGTGCCAACTTAGATGCATACATATATGCTGTAAGAATTAAGAGTTGTGACATTGTAGCTATATTTATGACCGTTAGAGTATTTTCTTTATTAAACACTAACGAAAATGGTACAAAGTGACCTTTGTTGATGTTGGCTTTTGTTATTTATTAGATTTATCTGAATCACTGCGTCATTGGTCTATTGATTGCTAGTGCGGCTACTGAGCATACCGAGCGAAGTATTATTGGAATTGTCTGTTAGAAAATGTTCAGTGCCAGTCCAGAATTTGGACTGGTGCCCGGTAGATCCCAACAGCCTCGCCCACTATTACATGGGACTGAATAATATTACGAGCGAAATCTGAGTTTACACAGTACAGCTGTGCCTTTCTGTTTATGGAATATACATAATATATGTAGATGTGATCATCATCTGCCTAGCCTTTTCCCAACTACACTGGGGTCGGCGGCAATCTAACCAGTTGCGGTTGAATATCAGTATTTTACACGGAGCGACTGCCTTCTGACCTCCGCCACCCTGTAACTGGAAGACACTGATACTCTAAGGATAGACTGGTTGTCAGACTTTTTGTGCTACTGACACCCTTAACGATTGTCATAGATCTTCGTATGATACCCAGGACCAACTGCTTAACGTGCTTTCCGAGGCACGGAGGGTTCTCGATATGTGAAAAATGGTCACCCATCCAAGGACTGATCGCGTCAAGCGCTGCTTAGCCTCGCAGATCGGCCGATCTGCGCGGTAGCTATGTAGCTACGAGCCCCCTCTCTATGTAGTATGTCTCTCCCTCTATATGTAGACGTGATCGTTATCTATTTTATTTATTGGGACGTGTTTCTTCGAGTGGCATTAATTAAACTATTATATATTTACCTATTAGATAAAAATAGCTACCAAGGCACATTATTATAGTTTTAGCTCAGTTTGTTTGACCGTTATGACCGATATGATAGTTGTTTGTAATAATTAAAAAAATCAATTCAATGAAAATCCAAAAGATCACGTATTTCTGTAGACAGAATAAGAACAACAAAGACAGATTTTTCACAACTGATTCTATTGATTAATAGATTTAAAATATTGGAGGAATTATATTAATACGAAACATAATACTTATTATGAAATTTTAGAAGATCTGTATGTATTTGTAGAAAATGGTCATATAAAGAATTTTCTACGATTTTCTTCAGCTCCGCAATTTCTTTTGTCATCTAATATCTCTAAAAGAATTCTACATACCTAAGCTTTGAATTTTATTTGTACCGACGAAGGTTAGAGTTACGCTCTCACATGAAATATTCGTCTTTGAGTACAAATGTAGATTTCTCAACGAAGGATTCTCTATAAGTTTGCGAAATACTTTCTGCTCGAGTCCCTACAAAACTATATTAAAATTGTGAAGTCCTTCCTTTTGTTGCATGCTCTAGTTGCATGCAGCGCGGTAATATTGTTAGACATTTTTGTAATATAAGCTTTGATAGCAAAAACTGGTAGTTTGAATGAAATTCTAAGTGAAAACTTATATTAAAAATACCTTGTTAAGGTATTTATCGCTTTACAAATTAGTTCATATTTATTTATTTTTCTATAAGGGGAAATCATTGTTTTACATATATATCTATGCACTTATAAAGATACCGCTCTTTGTATCTAGTTCCCTAAACGCGAACCACCACGTTGGTAAATAGCAAAGTTTCTACTTACTGACGAGATTCAAAAGACCACCAGATGGTCAAATAACTTTTGGCAGTAGCATCACCAGACTCCCTCTGCGAACACCTAACCATTTGCCCAGTAAGGTCAGTAGTACCCATGACCGTTATCCCCTTATGGTAGGGTTGCCAACCGTCCTGTTTTTAAAGAACATTTCCTGCTCTTTTGAGTGTCCTGTGTTGTCCTGGATAGTTATTAAGTAGCGTCCTGGGTTTTTTGAAGAGTCCTCGTAAGGTCTTGTGTTTTATTATTTGCGCACCACTACTACCTTAAACCTTTCATTTAATCATCGGCGTTATTTTATAATTTAATCCTTCATTTCATTTCTTATATTATATAATTTAATTGAAGATTATTTCATAAAACATTGTGATTGGTTTTCATTGAGTTTCATTGACACTGTTTTAATATACTTTTCTTAAACTGCGTCCTGTTTTTAAACCAAAATGTCCTGGTATTTCCACTTTCCAATCCTGGTTATCAAAATTTGGGAATGGCAACTCTACCTTACGGCTTCATATGAACTTAAGTCGATTAAACAGATGTATTTAGACAGAGACTATAGACTGTCTCTTTGGTGTAACGGTCGCAAGCGTGACTGTTGAGGTCCTAGGTTCGATTCCTGGGTTGGGCAGTGTTATTGGGTTCTTCTGTATGGAAATTCTCAGTAACGCCACGGAGTCTGGAATTATGCCTGGTAAATGGCAATATGCTTGGTCCCTATTACATGGAATTCAATAACGGCATTGGTGAAACTTGGGTGTATAATAGTACACTACCTAACCCTTCGGGAAATACATGCGTGATGTTATGTTATGTTACTATAGCTTCTGAGAATATAATATGCATACTCAGGCATGGGAATATCATTCAACCTTTGTTCTACATTAAAATCAAATAACTTTCGAAAAAACCCAACAGCATTAGCTATTTAGCTGCATGAACCGAAGTGGATCCTGAAAACAGGCCAAAAACGCATTTATTATGAAAAATTATCCCGCAATATTCATGAGCTAAATCATTTTTTAATCGCGTAATACTTTGTAAGGCCACGAAAGGGTATATCGTTGTTATGTTTTATGATTATCTTGAAAAGTGCTAAAACCTTTTATTACCCTTTTATAAATGCCGTAAAAGTGTTCCAGGATTTATGTCCGTATCTTTTTGTTATCTACCTCTACGAACTGTAATCCACTTTAATCCTGACTGGGGCAATGTCTACTCGACAAAAAATCGGTCCTTCACTTCAATTTGCATGTGAATAGCGGACACAGTTCTGTTGGCCGTCATGAGTGTCGTGGGTACATTTTTTGTGGATCCCAACCAGCCGTGATTAACATAAAACGTTTGTGAAAACCTCAATATATGGAGCGTATGACTTTATGCGTGGAAGTTTCTGCTTACATAATACTTGATGAATAATATCGTCCTACATAAGATGCTTGAATATTTTAATATCCCATAGTCCTTGCCAATATTGAGCCGGAAGGATTTTTACTGTGTTTTTACCGTAAACGTATTCAATTGTGATCTCGTAAAATTACCATAGTTTTAAGTAGTACGAGTGTATAGAGAAGACAGATATTCTCAACCCTAGTCCTCGGTTATCGACCGGAAACGCACGCATAATTCAATTTCTATGGTGAAGTTTAAAATAATAGAATCCTCCTTCAGTTATATTAATATATCCTTCAATTAAGCAATTAAACGTCATAATAAAGACCAGAATGTTGCTATAAAATGTTCGAGTTGGGTCGGAAACGACTTTGGAGTTGGCCCTTTTTACACAAAACGGGGAATCCTCCTGTGCGCTCATTGACCTTTAACAGGGCTTTGAAGTGAAAATTAATTAAATTTCTCTTGCTTTCATTACAATGAAAATTTGCATCAGGTAAATACGAACAAGAAAAATATACATGGATCCTTGAATAGAGAAACCGTTGTATATTATGATTGTATGTTTCGTTGGAGTTGATTGATGAGGGTTCGCGAAATGATTTCATCCATGCAGTGGCCTATTTGGGGATTCGGGAAGGTAGGCCGTAGAATAAACTATACCTGAATGTAAATGTTTATTCTGAGATGGATTGAGTAAATAAACAAAAGTGTTTTTCCTCATGATCTAAAAATAACAGATACACAGGATTTTACACCCACTCTGATAAGAAAATATATGTATTTGTTTATCGTTTGCTATCCTACAAGGGTTTCTTAATATGGCTGTATTTTTTTTACTAATTAGGTATTTCTGTCACTTCCACTGATTTACGAATCCTTACTTAATGAACCTTTGTGAGATATTTGGCTGAAAGTTCAGTTATTAAATCAGTTTGTTTATTTATCTTATAAAATATATTTTTATCTTATAAAATCACAGAGGCGTATTTCAAACTGCCAGATGCTACTGAGAATTTATATTAGAAAAACCCAATAACACTGTCCAACCAGGGAATTACCTCTTTTTTAGCAGCCCCTCTAGTGACCTCTAGACCAATGAGTCAGTTATTATTTAAGCTATACAGACATTAAAATTATCATATATCCTATAAATTGTGGCCCTTTTACTAATACATATAAGGTGCGTTGGGGTAAGATCGGCAATGGGGTAAGATCGTACCGATCGAATTTTCGGCTGATTCGACCACTTTTTATATGTTGTTTTCCAGTCAATAGAAGCAATTTTATTAGCTTGTATTGCCTGGAGAACAAGGTCAAAAAAGGTGCTCGAATCAGCCGGAAATTCGATCGGTACGATCTTGCCTATTACCGATCTTGCCCAAACGGACTTTATAGATATTTGTCTATCTGTGCTTGACTCACTTCGATCGCTCTTTCTTTACATATTTTTTTTATTTGTGGATACTATAGGCCTATGCTATGACATATTCATTGTAATTTATCGTAACGTTAAGTTTAATATAAAATTTTATAGAGGCTCATGGGAGTGTGCCTCCTTTTTAGTCAAGAAAAAAATATTTATTTACAAAAAAAAATATGCTAACATAACAATGTTAATACTACGTCGAACTAGTGTCATGGGATCCATAGATACAGACATTTTCAAATCATCTCGCAAAAGTGGATTCTAAAACAAGTAACACATATTAAAAGCAAAATTAATATTATCCATTAACATAGGTGTAACATACGTACCATTGTCTAGGCATGTGGCTAATTAGCGAACGCTAATTTGCACATGTGAGGGCAATCCTTTGTACTGGCCATTAAAAGACCCATATCACGTTTCTTTGTGTCTGTATAATTCAGGGGAGGCCACGCGCCCGCAAAACAAATTAATTTCAGCTTAGAAACAAATGTTGACTCGTTAGGCCAACATTTTTTAAAGAGTTAATACTGTTTTACCAGTTTAACAGTGCCTTTAGTCTTTTTTAATTGAACCTCGCGTTCACGGAAACCTTTGACCTTTCAATTTTATACCTGTACCTGTACACAAGAGTACAATCTACAATCTAATCGCCAATAAAATGTAATGAATTGACATAAACTTGAATAAAATTCACGTGATTCGTTTTATGTTTTCTTTTATATTATACTAGCGCCCCGCCCCGGCTTCGCACGGGTAGCAGAGCACGCCTTCATTTTTTTTCTGTCGTAGTGTCGTATCAGCCTGTTACGTCGAGAATTTACTCGGCCGACGCCAGTAAAGCTCCCAGTCGGCATGATTTTTTCCGACATCTTCAACTATCATCGTCATATTTCAGCCAATATACACAAAACCTTCCTCATGAATCGCTCTGTCTATTGATGAAAACCGCGTGAAAATCCGTTCAGTAGTTTTTGAGTTTATCGCGAACAGACAGATAGACAGACAGACGCGGCGGGGGACTTTGTTTTATAATATGTAGTGATAGTGATTATTTTACGAGTATTTTATGCTCTTTCATTTTGTAGTTTTCTTAACACATCAAAACCTTGCCTTATCTTGCAAAGCTTGTTAAGCTGTCAGAACTAACCTTGTGATATCAGTATCCTTTAGTAATTGGGTTCCTGAGTCCAGTTGGCAATTACTTCATTTAAACGGTATTCCGATATATTCTAGTTGACTAGACATTTAACATGGTGAGGAAAATTTTAGGTCCATGATATTTCTTTTTAGAAAATTGTTTTTTAAGATAAAATTTTATTTGCAGCGTTAGGTCCTTGATTTGACGTTAAGGTTGGGCAAAGTATCGTTGGGATTTTTGGAACAAATAAAAGAAAAGAAAATTTATTTAGGATATTCACATATCAGAAGTATCTCGGTAAGTAGTTACCTGGAATTTGATATAGATGGCAATAAGATTGTATTACATCAAATTCTGCTGAGATTACCTCGGTATAACCAGGGTGTAAATACAGGCATTATGTTTAAAGATTCGTTTCAAAAGGTAGACATTAATTTATTTTTAAAACTGCCGATCGTGTAGGCTGTTTAGGTAATTCTGCTTATATCTTGTGTGTAATGTGCTTCATTTTATAAGAAAAATATATTAGCTAAAATGTTCATTTTCATATTCTCAACAAACTTGCTTAAATATTTAAGTAACATAATAAGTTTTGAGTCCAATTTTAAATAAACGTTCAAAATGATTTAGTTTCTGAAACAAAGGTGCGGCGACAAGGAAAATCGGGTGGTAAGATAAGCATTCCTAAAATGGGTGGCGTTTATGAGATAAGGCACACTAAAAATGATTTAAAGCGCAGTCTGTCTTTATCGCGTCCCATGAATAACAGATGAATGTGTGTTTTGTAAATTTAAGGCGAATAACTTGTTTGTAACTTGTATTTTGTGGTGGCAGAAAGGTACTGTGAGAGCTGTTTAGATATATTAGAAGCACTCAAAGCTTTTCTCACAAGATATTTTTCAAGCAGTAAACTAGGTTTATATCTTTTAAATATCTATATACAGTGACACGGAAGAATTAATGTGTAGGCGTCTATATGACTGCTTCGTCGCGTGGTCGCAAGCGTGATTGCTGAACGAGAGGTCCCGTGTTGTATTCCCGGGTCGGTCAAAGTGTTATTGGGCTTTTCTTTATAGTAATTGTCAGAGGTTACATGAGACTTCATAATACGAAATGTGAGGGTACAGCAGTATCTCTGCCTAACCCTGCGGGGAATACAGTCGCTATGTTATGTGCTAGTACACCTCTGTCTAAACCGTTGGGAAAGAGCGTGATGCTGTTATGTTTATGTTACAAACATATGTTCCATATGCTTAGCGTTTAGCTTTCAGGAATCGAATCGTCAGGTTCTATTTGTTTTGGTGTTCGTTGAAAAAAACATTTTAATGTTTGACCTGGCTCTTTGAGCGACTTTTAGCTAGCGAACTGGGTGCAGCATGCGTACTATTAACTTTTCGTTCCAGGAAATAGAGTTAGCAGATAGCAAATTTGTGTTCTTTGCTTTGTATATTGCAACAAGTGCATATGTGAAAAATAAAATTATTAGTTATCGCTTTAGTCAACGGAAAACTCCGATTAAGGAAATCGTTTTATAATAATAATAATAATAATTACCCTGTTGCCCCCTTGCTGCGACCCGAGTAACTATTTTTGGGGGGGCCAGTTAGTGAGTTGGCAAGTCTCCGCCTGCCATTTTTACGTGTTTTATTACATTGTATCGGCAGCCGGCATAGTTCTCCATAGTTCCGCATTACCCAGTCCACTACCATCCCATCACAATAGCCCAAGTAGTTTTTCTCAACATGTTCTGCAATAGTCCTACAAATCCAGGGATTGTCCTTGGCTGCATTTCTGTAGTGCATACAGGGATAATCGCTGGGTATGTCACCACAACATTCTCATTAAAGCTGTCTGAAAGGGCCTCTACGTGTTGGCTTAGGCTCCACGCAAGCCTTCCAAACGTCCGGGACTCTGTAGTCCCGTGCAAGGGAAAAATAATAGTAATATTTATTTGCATACAACATGATACAGTAAAAGGTTTTACAATGAAACAAGTCATGGGCAACATGTATCGCCATGGTCTGGCATACAAATATGTGTATAAATAACACAATAAAAATATATTTATTAGGCACTAATATTAGCCTTAGACTTAATCATTAGAGATATTGTACTAATTTAATTACCTATTACCTAAAAACAAAAAAAAAATCTTTATTCTTCTAGTTTGTTTTATGGTTAATTAAACATTTTAATTGAATAAGCTGCCAACGCTTGCTTGCAAACAATGAATTTTCTATTGTAGCCATTTTGAGTCGCTTGGCGGTTTAAACTGTAATATAAAGTTCCAACTTAAAAGTATACGTCTTTGTGTGGTGTCTTTTTTGAGTAAAATATGTATTCAACGTCGTCACTTGGTCGACTAAAATGATTTCATGCTCCACTGTGCATGATAAAAGAATAAATTATGAGTGTGTATACAATCTGATGTCTTCTGAAATTATCTGAGTGAAATCTGTGTGCGTACCTACGACGAGGAGTCTGCTTATTAACCTTACATATCGAAAGACTTTGACCATTTAAAATAGTTATTTGAGAACATCTTTGTCTCCATTTAGATTTTTTCTGTATTGTACAGTTAACACAAAAATATTTCACATATCTTTCTGTAGATCGTCCAAATATTTGTACAGTGTGGAAATTGAACTCACAATCCACAGCGCAGAAAGCCAATGCACCAACCACGCCGTCAATTTTTAAATATATTTACATATGTGTATCGTATATACAAAAATATAATTTATAATCATACAAAACGATGTAATTCCATTAAATACTTTCTTTTGTAACGCTTGCACTACCTATAAATTGGGTATCTTAAGCTTAAATAAATATTATCTTCCAGTACTATTTAAAAGTGCCCATTATCATATATTATGCCAGTTATTGTGACGGTTTGGCACTCGTATTAACCACGTTGCATGTCCGGCCAACTTATCGCCAATTTACTGTTGAAAAATTCATTCGGTTATTTTCTTTTTAATCTGTATTACTTCACGAGTAAACATGGCTAAATAGATGCAAAGTTGGGGATATATAGTGATTTACAACAAAACATATTCACAGCTGAATCAATATCAAATTCCTGGCAGATATTCCTAAGCGTACGGATATAACCACTTTGTGTTTGCGCATTGTAATAAATGTACAATTGCCTATAGAGCTTACCAAATAATAGATGATTTTACCAAATGTTTGATACCCCGCACCATACCCATAAATCTAGGTTATGTAGATAAGTATATTTATAGAACAATAAATTGAAATAGTTGGTGGTCCATGTGAATATATCTTATTACTGTCCCCTCCGAGGATCTGGGGCAAACGGGAACTTAGTAAACTTAATTACGGAACCCACATCAAGTTCTTTGGAATTACGTGTTTAATTTATCTAGTTGCTTCGTTTACCTTTGGCGGGTAACCAATCAGGAATTCATTGAAATGCCTTGGAATTAGGTGTAAAGAAAGTAGAGCATATTTTCCGAGTGTATATTTAGGTTATTTATTTTTGGAATGTGGTTCAAACACGATACATTCTCTCTTTGAAAAGCAACTTAGATGTTCAACTGGCATGCCCTTTTACGATAGAAATCACATAGAGTTCCATGTTAATCACTCGAATCGGTGCTACGAATATTTCACCAGACCACAGATATTATAATATTATATTAGCACTATCTATAACAGTTGAGTAGTTGTTCCGGGTCATCATGATCACTAAGTTACGGTTGTTCATGGGGGTGATTGATTTCTATTAAGTGATCTGCCCTCTTGATTAGCTAAGAGAATTCTAACAGTTGCTGTCACTAGAAAACATGCTGTTCTGTATCTTCTGATTGTTGCTCATTGTGACTGTCAGACTGTCAGAATTTTCTTAAGTAATCAAGGCGTCAAAAGCAAGTTGGTCTTCTGCTAACATAACTAAAGATTTTCCATTAATAAATAACATACACATTACACCTGTATTCCCTGAAGGGTTACGTGAGGTGTGCTAATTTATACACCCGATGTAACAGGGGCGAGCCTATTGGCATCTACCGGTCAAAATTCCAATCTTCGGGGTGCTACTCAGTATTTGGGAAAATCATATTAACATTCTGGCCGGGAATCGGATCCGAAGTCTTATGCTGCAGCATTATAACAGCATATTAGCAGTCACAGTCACACATAGGGCCAGTAGACCAATTACAAAAGATAAACATACACACCACCCACATTATTATAAATGTGGGTGGTGTGTATGGTTACTCTGTTTCTTTAGTACCTCATCACGACTAAACCACTGAACCGATTTTGATGAAATTTTACAAATATTGCACTATTGCAAAAAATCACTAATCAGGCAATAAATACAAAAATACATGCAGACGAAGTCGCGGGCAACAGCAACTAAAGAAATAAATATTTAAAAAATGATGACCAATCACGTCAAGCACGGTGATAACAGCAATGTCCCTATGACTGTTCATTATAGCTCAGAGGAAGACCTGATTTAACATAACAGCATCACGCCTGCATTCCCCGAAGGGTTAGGCAGAGGTATACTATTGTACACTCACATTTCGCCAATATCATTATTGAGTCCTAGTAATAGGGGGCAAGCCTACTGCCATCTACCGGGCACAGTTCCAGACTTCGTGCTGCTACCACTAGACCAATGAGGCATTCAAGATCTGATTTATTTGCGTTAATAACTGGAACTTTAATGCAGCCACCAAAATTTAGTATAATGTAATTCACATCAGTATTCATACAGGAAATTCCTAGTTAGAACTGTTGTTAGGTTTTATCAATTCGAATAGGAAGTTTTGTGTAGTTTAGGTACATTCATGAGTAATTTAATTACGAGTGTGAGGTTAGACTTGCTTAATGATCATTCTCTAAAGACTAGCCTATATGTTCTCACAATCACATCTTACAAAACATCTAATGTTTTGTAAGATGGTTAACGAAGGGTTGAAAGTGATCAATTTCACACATATTTTGGGATCCGAGTTCGTCGTTGCCGCATAAACTTTCAGCGTATAAGTATACTTTTACTTGAGATTAACACGTTATTTTATATGCTAGTAAGATAAGACATTGGGATGCCAGCAATGAACCTCTTTGATTGACGAACCCGTAATGGAATGATAAGCCAGTCATCTGCGGTTGTATCGAGGTTGAATGCCCAGGGTGCACCAGACGATCTCAGGTTTCATTACTTCGGGGAGGTTTTTTCCTTGCACACTCTGTTTTAGTTTTAGTTTATGTAGTTCTATAGCATTTACTGTAAAAGTATAGGTCCAAAAACAGCGTTCGCTAAAATGCTGGTAATGATCATGACACAGTACATGTAATAATAGAATTTATTTTACTAATATTTGTTAAAACCTGAATTCTTCTTTTATTTTGTTGGCATGAACTCGCCGATCGCCGTCGCCCAGGGGTATCGAGGTTGGTTGCGTAGGCGCCAGATGTACTTACGATTACATACTGCCACTCGGTGAAGCTTTTTCCGTTTACCTCAAAATCTGGATTAAAAAAGTTCGTTACTCACTACAAAATTAAATTATATTCTTAAATATTCTGTGAGACGCTTTAATTAAATTCAAATAAACTACCAAAGTAACTAGATAACTCGAAACATAGACATTCACCATCAGGTACACGAATAAATTACTTCTATCTTTATTTACATGTACAGTCGCTGCCAAAGTGGAATTCGAAAAAAGTATATATCCAGCGGAATATTAACACACTGGCTCTGTTCCACATTTCTGAGAGAAGTCAAAGCAGTTTAGTGGTCAGATAAACAAAATAATTAAGCGCTTATGGTAATCCTGGCGGGAGTGGTGCCAGCTTTATGTAAATGCGACTACCCACGACGCGATGCGTCCCGCTACAAATGCAGCTAACTCGTCGACGAAGGCTTAATTCTGTTTTAATTTCAACTTTAAACTGAGTTTTATGGGATTTATGAATTCTGAAGGTGTAGTCGCTGCGTTAAGTTTGTTGTGAGTTGTTCTGCGGTTGTATATTGAAACGTATTGTCTTGGTTGCACTGCGTGAAAGTGAGAAGTATAGTAGAGTAAGTAAGTATTCTGTACACTGTTTATATTATGAATGTTGTTGTTTGTTGTGTGTGTATGGGTAGCCGTAAATATTTTTTTTTGGGAAGTGATTATTCTCGTTGATATTTGACGTTATTCGGTACTAAACCTATAATCGTTTGATTGGTTAAAATTGCATTGAAATATCACAGGCTGTTCTCTATATAATCACAAATTTACCTATACGTGTGGTTCGATGTAAGAACCTCTTATTTGACTCTGGACACGATTTAAAATAATTATTTAATTGTTAAACCTCGTTAAAGTAAAAATGAACAAAGATACTGGCATTATTTTATTAGTAACTACAACTAACTTAATGTAAATATAAGTAAGTAAATAACAGTACGCTATCAACAATATCCTCAAATCCCTTTAAACAGTTAAATCCAATGTTGATTCAATTTCCCGGTGTATAAACGTATTTGGCGCCAGCAGGAGGCCCATAAAATATGCAAGTGCTTACATAAGTGCAGGTGGAATACTATTACGATCCAATGATGTATGGAGACGGATTGTTCTGTTTACCTCCCTCAATCCGCATGCCGCAAATAAATCTGCTGTTCCTATAACCAATAACGAGTCGTTTGTTTCATTGGCAATGTGCTGTACAAGTTGTTTCCATCGAAAGTAATTTTGGATTCCTTGAATTTTACGAATAGATGGGAAAGTTTTGAGGTACCACTGCGTGAAACAATACTTACCTACAAAATAATGTCAGTTCAAATGACTGCCTCATTGTTCTAGAGAAGACCTCTTTACTATATCCCTTTAACCCACATACTCGTTACGACTGGACTCATCACATTACTTCGGGCCGGCTGGATTTAAACTCATGGCTTACTGATTCCAAGTTCACATTCAACCTGGCTTTATCGCTTCATTGCCTTAATCCTGCAGCCTACCTTATACATATTCACCTTTGAATATAATAAGAACAGGTAATAGTTTACATATATGCGTCAATATTGATGAAGACGGCTAGTATAGAATGACTTGTTAATTTCCTAAAGTAAGTTCCTAATGTAGATGGAATTTTGTGTGTTATTAAATAAATGAATACGTTATTCGACGATTCTACACAAAAATCTCGTAAACTTATACAATAAGGGCCTGTTTCACCACTTATTGACCAACTAGCTGATTGCATACTTATAACTTATCTGATCTAAATATCTGATAAGAAAGTTTTGCTAATTCATATACATTTAGATGAATAATAATTGCTACTTGCTGTAATTTTTTAGCTGACTGACATTTTATCTGTCGGTTAGTTTACCAAGTGGAGGAATAGGTTCTGAAAAACTCAGCTTTACTGTGTTACATATATTTAATAAAAGCAGGTAAAATATCTTCCTAAGAATATCTATTTCTAATAAAACACGACCCGTTATCTCATTCAAGTTAACTACGACTACACTGATTAAAACTTCACAGGGAGTATCGCTAACTCATAGACAAACTCCGTAACTTTACATAATATTTAGTAACTTCAATCTCAAACTTGTTTACAAATTAATTAATTTTACGATACTAAAAATTTAAAACTTTGTTTTAAATTTGCGTTTGAAGCTCTTCTATTTGTGCTAGGTTAGTTAGCCGGTAGTTAGTACATAGTGCTTTGTTGAGAAGAAGTTTGAGCTTGAGAGAAGAAGCGTGTCAGATTGAAGATGGCTGCCTGCCGCGTCTGTCCGGTATCGGGATACGTTGATAATTTTCGCGCGGCTGCTCTGTGGGTATATTTATTAAAAAATCGTATAATTACTGGTACACGTAGTGATTTTTATTTTCATCTAATTTTCAATGGAAATTTTGAAATAGGTACTAGTCTATGCCCGCGACTTTGTCTGCGAAGAAAGATTTTCCATATTTACTCTGAACCCCCAATAATTATAAAATATTACAAAATTTGGCTTATAAACATTATAAATGTGGTCTCCTGTATTTCTTGTACCTAATTTTATATTTTAGAGAGATTTTAGAATTTAGAGAGTTTATGTACCTTTATATGGGCACACAGGGTTGGTCTCCCAAGATAAAATGCAAATATGCTGAACATGTTCAAAGTTGGTCTGAAACGGATTACCTCCTTACTTGCTTACTACAATTTTTTAGGAAGATTTTCGTTTGAAATCATATAATCACGTATATGACCCGGTTATGTCTTAAAACTGCGGCCAGACACCGGAGGACGGGCAGCAGCGTCCTCTCACTAATCGGTGAGCCACTGCGATACCCAAGCCACCTGCCAAGCGTGGGGATTATGGCAAACCCCCCCTTGAGGGAGGCCTTCGTTCAGCAGTGGACGTCTTCTGGCTGATGATGAATCACGTATATTTAAATATTATATTGAGTTGTAGGGTTTTTGTGATTGGGTATTTAAAGACAAAGGAAGGAGACTTTTTGTTTGAATTACCTGGGATCACGGTTTTCCTATTCGTGGCAAAGCCGAATTTTGTACTATTAGTTAAGAGGATTATTAAACAGTTTCTGAAAGTTCTTTAAATAATTCTCAGTGTAACGTTTCAAATAAGGTATTTTCGTTCTGAAACATTGGTGACCTGCAAACTGGTTTAATATCATATATTTCTTCTGACGAGTCGGCACAAGCTATTACATAGAAATCGCTCATAGTGGAAAGATTAGCCAGTCAGCAATAATGGCATCGAGGCTCAGGGTGCGCCAGAAAGACTCAAGTATCATCGCTCGTGGAAGCTCTTTCCTTGCATTCTAATGTAAGTTTAAACATACATTTTATGCCTATGTCCTCAATAGAAAATTGCTCCTTAGTGACATATTCACTTCTCAATTAGTTATGTTTAACACAGCAGCTAAGCGGCTAAGTGTCGTGAGTCCCGTACGAATTCGCAAGTTCGATTATTTCAATACGAAACAAAAATATTTAGGCCCACGAACTGCTCGTGTATGTGAGTTTAATGTATGTAAACTGTATTCACAATAAAGAAGAACTCCTAAAGAGGCAACGTATTGAAATCCCAATAGTTATTTCGCAGGAAACTAATATTTTCACTCCAAACAAGCTAACACGCCTCAGTCCCAATGCGTCACAATTTATGCGGGGAGCCATCACCCGAAATTCAAAGGACCATTGTCATCTGACAGAGTATGGCAACATTTACAAGTTAATTGGAAAACTACATCGACTTTAATCTGCGTCGGGGGGTTAATGGATACTGTTTATTTGTTTATTCGGCTCGCATTTAAACAAACATGCGCTAATTGCATCGGTTTCATCGAATGAAGGGTAATTTAGTGAGTATGCCAATAGCATGTCTATGTGATAGAGTTTTGATGATTGTTTAGTGAATTGGGGTCGGTTCTGACAGATTAATAAATTCCTAGTAGGTCTTTTGAGTGATGTTTAACAATTTGTTAAAAGACCTCCAGGCTGTTTGCAGTTTGTAATAATTGATCTCAAGTGGGAGAGCCTCAATCAATGAATATAACATACTCGTAACATAGCATGTATGTATTCCTGTCTGCCTGTATTCCCCGAAGGGTTATGTGTTATCAAGTGCCATGTAATAGGAGTCTATTGCCATCTACCGGGCACAGTTCCAGACTACATGCTGTTACTGAGAATTTTCATAACGAAAACCCAATAACTTTTTTGCCCGACCCGAGAAACCTTAGACCTTACGGCCAATGAGGCGATTATCTCAATTAATATGCCAATAGATATGTCGTAAGAATTCAAGTAAAGGGAGGATTTAAATAGATAATATAATAAATAGTAGAACAGAAATTTAGATGTCGTAACAATCGGAGAACTTATACTGTATTGGAAGAAATCCACGTTCATAAATCCAACACACTTGGCATATGTTAACCTAGTAGATTGTACCAGACATTTTTAGTGGCACCGCTCAATAGGACGTTCAACGCAGCGCAAAACCAAAATTTGTCTGTAAAGTGACTATTCCGCACAAAATAATTGAGCAGTTATGCTAATGAGATACAAGCTGAACTGACGCCAAAACGATGTCCGCGGAGCTTTATGCAAATCACCCAGGGCGTGCGATACGACGCGTTCGCCAACGAGCATCGATAGCGCCGCGAATACGGACGCGACACTCGTTACGTCACTGCCTAATACTATCATCGTACGCCACTATTACAAACACTTTGGTACAATTATCTGTGACTGAAGATTGTAGCAATCGTCGCTGTCAAATAAACGTCAGTGGTACGCATATCACAGATATTATTGCTTATGGAGTCACACAGATAATTAATAATTCTACAGAACATGTTTGTAATAGGCGTGTACTTGATAAAGGGCTTGCTGGTTCGTTCAGCTCAAAGGTTATGGAAATGTGCGCCATTGATAGTTATGGTGGCAATGTGCTTTACGTACCAAAATAGATGAAGTATGCATTTGAGTTTTATACAAACAGGAGTTGTTTGCAAAAGACTAATCAAAATGTCTTTATTTCATGAATAAGTAATTTCTATCCTTTTTTCTTATGTAGTTATCTCACTATTTGTCCAAATATAATAAAAAGGGTACCTGTGTTACAGTAACAATAACATTCGTGTTAAATCTGCCAGTTTACATAAAGGGCCAGTTGAAGACGGCTTAGGTTTCAGTTAGTTGTTGATTCAGGACCCTTTTCAAAAGGTTTTCTTTGTGGAAAAAAGAATTGCCTTCGGAGGAGCGACTTAAATAAACCATTTTATGTATTTTTATTATACGCAGTTTGTTTTACTTGCTTAAATAATCTATCTTATCTTAAAAATTATATAGATGTTCAATGTTCATGAGAGGAAAAAAGGAGATTTTTTGGAAAATATTACATACGCTTTCTAATCTTAATATATTTAGGTGCATAAGTACACATTCAAGGGAGATTCTCATATTTTAGGAAAAATATAATTGTTATGTCGTTATTTTAATTTAAATTGGTCCATGAAACTCGTTTGATATTGGAGAGCCCAGAAACAGACTTAAAGTGAAGTGTCTGAGATAATCGCTTAAATGTAATTATTATAATTGTTAATACGCATGTCTATTTTACCGTATCTTATAATCGCTTGAACTGAAATGTAAGGTATACCTAAAAAACGTAATGTTGAACTTACGTTCGTAACATTACGCGCAGAAAGAGGTGAGCTATGTTTTATGAATGCGGGTAATAAAATATGGGTGTGTCTTATCTTCAACTTTCGCTAGAAACTCAGAACCAAAGATGTAAAGCTCATGCCTCACTATGAGGACTTCCCACTGTTAACAGTTACAGCATTCCAGGTCGTTGTACATACATATTTTTCTCTATTTTAGCTTGCAACCATGGACTTTTGATTTTAGGTTTTGGCAAACTGGCATACATTGTTCTAGCAGGCCATTTGTCTTCGTCCTATCCGCTATCAGTCCATTAAGATACACAACTCGGTATGAGAGTTATTCTTATGTGTCATCAGCCTCTGGTGAATAAGGGCTTCCTTATGTTCAGCAATGTCCTCTCGACTTCTTCAAACAATAGTTGTGGGCGTTTTGGTTGTACACTCTTAAGAGTATTCTGGTCCCTAATATCTTAACATCCATGGTATGATGATCTACGGTATGATGGTAATCTTGACATTATTATAAATTTACTAAATGTATACTAAAAACATCAGATCTTCGGCCGAAGGGGACATTAAAGGTTGGGGAAAGGCGAAGAAATGTTCTTTAGCGTTATTCTACAATATTAGGTACGTTTGCCTTATCTCCTCCGCGTTAAATCTGTGGCCGTTACATTATTAAATGCGATGTACATTTTAATACCATCCCCCGTTGCCTTTTTTGCCACATTTGTGTTCGAACATAAATGACTTACAGTTGTGCTGGCGCATGCGTTATTAAATATTACAAAGAAATGTGTTTCATGGGGAGAATAATAATTTCCGAGCTGCTTGTGATTGAAAAGAAGAAAAGATAACAAAAGAGAAATGAAACAGCCGACAAAGTACTTACTTACATACCAAATAAAGGTGAAGTGTTCTAAAAACTGAAGACGGATATTTTACTAGACTGCCTTATTTGTGATTGGAAACTAATTTTCAAAATCAATACCAACCAACATTTCAGCTAACTATGAATACCTTTCAAAAGCTCCGAATGTCGAAATCATACGATATAGGTATTATTAATTAAGCTTGGATTATATTTGCAAGCTCTGTGGAGTTGAATACATACACTTCAGTTTACTTACTGGATTTGCGAAATGTGTGCTGCAATGTTGCAGACATTCATGATTAGGTACTGATTGAAATGTTGTGGCATTTGAAATAGAGGAGCAAAAGTATTGTTGATTTTCTGAAGAAATTAATATTCTTATTAAGAATTTGGCAACATTGTACAGGCTCTTAAGGATAAAGAATGTTTAAAATAATAATTTATGGTCAAAGTTAATTGTTATCATTCTGGTGTAAATAATAATATGACGACACGGTTAGCGCAGTGGTTGAGCGATCGACTGCTGCGCTACGTGTCGCAATTTCGATTCTGGTCTGGGTGTATGTCCATGTGAATATTTGTGTTTGTAAACGCATCCATGACACAGGAATTATTCCTAGTGCGGGACAAAGATTTTAGTAAAAAAATTACGTATATTATTTTAGGTTAGACGCATTCGAGATTTTTTTGAATAATAATAAATAATGTCCTCCTGACCGATTTCGGTCACGGCGGCCAATCTCACCAGAGATTAGCCAACTACGCAGGAGATATTATAGAGCACAAGTGTGTGCGCAAACACAGGTGCTCTCTCTATTCCTTCACTCTCATAGTTCGATGGGACGGCAATCCGACACCACCGGAGAGAGATCAGGCGCTGGACCAACGGCTTTACGTGCTTTCCGAGGCACGTTGTGTATTCACATACACGAAGACCCAGACCCGAAACAAATATCTGTAGATCACACAAATATTTGTTCCGTGCGGGAATCGAACCTGCGACACGTAGCTCAGCAGTCGATCTCTCAACCACTGCGCCAACCGTGTCGTCGATATAAGAAAATGAAACGTCTTGAGATACTTGAAGTAATACGAAATACCTATCTTCCATCCCATTGTTTCATTAATAGCAACGAAAATCTCACAATCTCCGTTACATTAATCATTTTTGTTATCTAACACTGCTTTTCCTTAATCTGAAACAAGATAAATACGAAACGTACCTCCGTACATTCAGGCCTAATATGACACTCACGAAATACGGCAGGTAGGCCGAAAACGTGTACAAATAATAGGGCTGCCACTCAACTCCTCTTCTGCGTCCGTACGGGATAATCCCGCAATTTTTACGCGAGTCGGGGAAAATGTCAAGTTCACACCTGCGGGTGGTTGTCGAACCCTCACCTCGCTACATTATCAGGAGATTACGATGTGTTGACGTCCCACGCCGGACGACACAATGTCTTGTATATTTGAATCAAGATATAGCTTGTTACGAGTTAGTGACTACATATATACAAGCGAAATACCTCTTGATAATAAAAACAATCACAAGAGAACAATTAAATCATACAATATTTTTTTTTTACTCGAATTTACAACAACAGGAAAGTGAAGTCACTAAATGGCGAAAATAGTCACGAAAAATAATAATTTTCACATTTATCATATTTAATTGGGTTTTTCTTACTTAAAGATAGCCTTAAATGTAGAAAAGAAACAAATTACATTTAGAAACGGAAATTAGGAATTCCACATCGCGTCGTCCGGCGAAGTCGAAATACCTAATATTAAAGTGAGTGCCGCAAAATTGAATCTAACAAAAGTCAGGAAATTTTATTTACTTCGGTTCTGGTATTATTTCATTTGGATAGCCTACAAAAGGAAATGAAATGCGTGAAAAGTTTTTATTAAGTAGGTAGGTAGAAAAAATAAAAGACAATTTAAAACATAATAATAATAGAGATCAGTGGAAGACTCAGGGGGAGACCTTTGCCCACCAATGAGACACTCAGGGCTAAGTAGAATAATAATAATAAAAAAAAATACATAATATTTTTGATTGTTTGTACCCAAAAGCAGTTTGTGGGTGGCTCTCAATGTTAAAATGTGCATCATAGATTGTGTCGTCAAATTACGTGTAAAGGCCACCCAGAAAAATTATCAATCTATTTGAAAGAAAACTGTTGAGAACTGTTGAATTGACTGTAATGTAATATAATAAAATAAAGGCACCAAAAATGTTTGATCGCTCCTTAAACTTTTATCTTTATCATCAAATTACGCAAAAAATCTAGGTTCTGTAGCCATTTTGCAGTTATATTATTGAGCAGTAAAAACTTGGATGAGTCACAACGCCATAGGCCAATTTTATAACATCAAAAAATATAATCGTCTTTACGATTTATAGGACTAATGCAAAAGTCACATTGTGGCGGTTTTATGTTTGCCCCTAGTTACGTCGTAAAGACTTTTATTTTAGCCCCCTGAGTGGGCCATTACTCACTGGGAACTGTTTCAGCGTTTTTCGAAATATTGAATGAATTACCCTCCAAGGTAATTGGGGCTTACGATGGTATTGATGCCGAGCTTTTTGTGCTGTGGTTGTTAACAGCGTTGCATGAGATATGAGAGACATCTAATTCTAAATATTTGGTTGTTTTTTCTTAATTATGGGTTATGACTTGATAAGTAAAGATATCTATCAATCAGGCCTGGTCTATTTACCTCGTGCTAAGTAGTTTCCTCTATAATTACGCTACTTTTGTTAGTCCTGCGTGATCCACTGCTCCCCACAATCCACGATGTCGTAAGATTATCGTGAGCGCCTGCGCAATCCTTTTCCTTTGCTGCCACATGAGTATCGTCTTAGTGGTCGTCGTAATTCCGTGACATGTCATAGACTGAAAAAAAAAATGTATCTAATTATGAACTATGTATATCCTAATATTGCTGATGGAGTAAGAAAAAGGGACGGTAGTGTCATCAACATCAAAATGATCATTATTGTCCCCTCAACATGATTCCCCGAATGAATCCTTTGTTTAGTGAAGTCCAGTACATGCCAACATTTGTTATACCTACACCTGTAATATCGACATACCTGCCAATAGTTTTATTTCCGCAGTTCGCAATCAACAAACAATAGTGTCAATTGGCGCACATGTGACGTGCATACACGAACGTATGCTCGCACAAAGGTGTCACACACGTCATTTTTGTCCGTTTGCTCGCGAAATTCAAAGCGCTGATATATGAAACGTCATTTGCGAACAGTACGCCGTGACGTATTGTGCATAACATGATGCACCTGCGATCCGTCACGGCACACACGCGGGAAAATGAAATAGAAACTCCGCTTTTATTTTGTTACCTAAACACTGTTTCGATGTTCCAGTGAGGGAATTGAAGTAATGGATGTGGAAATTTCGCGTACAACTCCCCGACCGGTGTTGTCTTTTGTTTAGTTCGCCGTTTGACAGAAAATGTTCGCTGAATTATATTGTTTTCGGAAAAGCTATTATAGACATCTGAATGGGTACCAACGAAATTATTTTTGGTGAATTTAATGTTAACAAGTAATTATAAGAGGAGAAATTAATAATCTTTTGTTCCTTAGGTTTATTTATAATATAGAGCGTAGCCGTAGGCTTAAGACATTCTCGCATCTATTATAATTGAATTTATAGCTACATACTTCATTATGAATGTGGGTGGCCGGATTATTAACATTTTTATAATGTTGGTAGGATGACGTGTGATGATTGATCTTGAGTGAATAAAATATTGTTCTCATTCCGAGAAGAGGTCCGCTCAACGGTGGGACAATAATGGACATAATTTTTATTATCATGATAATGCCTTAAGAATTTGTTTAAAATTATCAGACGTGTTCAAAGCAAAGCTCTGGTAAAACTTAACTAGAGATACCGTCCGTTTTAACTTACTATAAAACTCAGTCTTTTTATTACCTACAAAACATATAGAAAAACGCGAAAAAATCTCAAGGTCCTACAAGAAATCTCATAAAGCCGTGGAAAAGTTATATTCTTTCATTAGTGTAACCGCTACAAGTTGTGAGAAGAACGCCTCAGTTTACGATGCAGGTCGCTCTCGACGTATAAATTACCTTAATGGCTTATTTGACATGATTTATAGCACCTAGCTGCGTGTACACATGTTTGATGTTTCAGTTTGAGGAATTAGGCTGGAAATTTTTGTGATATGATGTCATTATGTATGTAACTAGACCTAAGTGGGTTATTAGGAAAAGTATTAGTAAACCTCAGCAGTCCTGAACATTTGTGTGTCGTATATACCTATTTGTTACATTTTTCCAACAGAGAATCTTATTACACTTTGTTTAACCTGACAAACGAATCCAGGACCTCACGTAGTGCAATCGGTACCTAGTGGTTATGAGGCAAACAGAAAAAGTTTAAACTTCAAGAACAGAGAATTAAAATTTGAATATCAAACAAGAATTACACTTTCCGACTGAGTTCAACATTTTATTTCTTTATTTTCTTTAAAAAAAAATGTTGCCCCTCTCTAGGATTTCTCCTGTATCGTGGATACAGTTTACAAACATACATGTCACATGCACACACAACCAGACCCGAAGCAATTATCTGTAGATCATACAAATATTTTTTCCGTGCGGGGATCGAACCCGCGACACGTAGCACAGAAAGCTTGTTGTCAAAACTTGCATGTAACAAATGCAACCAAGTCTTATGTTTTCCACCTGTTAATATATTATGTTCTAAGATCGCACGTAAAGCTAAAGCGTTTGGATTAAAGACAATCCTCGTAACTTCATCCTATCTTGACTGAAACGCTTCAGCTGGATCTTTTGTGCCCAACTTGGCGGGGGGACTGTTGTGCTCAGATAGAAATAAGGTTTTAATGTTACAATTATTAGAACTCCCACCCACTGATTAGGGTGTTTCCAATTTCGAAATCCCAATTTATTTTTTTTTCTCTTTTTTTGTGATTTTTATGAAAGTTATTGCTGGACTTTATACGTTGAAAGGGAAACGTGATTGTGAAGTTATATTTTTTTTGGCGGCGTGAAAATAGTGTTGACCGGTTTTTCACATTGGTTATGGAATATATATATGAATACAATGGTGATATAAAAGAGTCCCTTTTTTTGTACAGGATAGATTCGAGGCTAATTTATCGCGGGCTCTTTTTACACAAAGGAAATTTTAAACAATTGAGCAGCAAAGCAATTTGACCATGGTTGAGAGGGCCTTTTCAATAGACCAAAATATTTTGTTCATCACAAATATTAGCTATTTTATGGGTTGTGTGGCCAAAACCCGAAGATTACTTTTAGAATTTTTTGGACTTGTGATTGGACAAGGGTAAAAGTTATTGTTGCGTGTAGTGGAAGGAAACCCAATGTAAAACAGATATCAATACCTTATTAATGTTCTTCAATTTTCAACTATTTCTCCATACATACATACTGCTACAATATTATTTGAAAAGACAATAAAATGAACTACAAACACCACCCTCTCACTCAGCGTTCTATATTCGAATGCAAAGTACTCAAGTGGAGGCATTAAAAAGAAATTAAGTGCACTTTTAAAATTTACGACGTGCTCCCTACCCTCGTTGGAAAACTAAAGTGTTTGTCATGTCCATCTTGAAGGATGTTCCAAACTTAAAATTTATACGTTCAAAAAAGCATGTAGTTCACTAAGGAATTATTATAGACCATACATCACAAGTTTAAAGCTGGGTCGAAGCGGTTGTCAGATACGGCGCTATGCAGCACTTCCGATGAGAAATTAATAGTTGTTTGTTGAAATTTCACTGAAACTCCCCGTTACGGAAACTGACTAGCGTTGGAATTAAAACGGGGAGGAAATTCAATCTCTATTTAAAGAAAAATATTAAATTGAGGACGTTGCAGCATTTATAGAATAAATTAAAACTGGATATTCATTCCAATTATTGAGGATATGAAGCATAAGTTACTGACTGTATCATTGGTCAAGTGGTCGCAAGCGCGACTACTGAGCGTGAGGTCCCGGGTTCGATTCCTGGGTCGGTCGAAGTGTTATTACGTTTTTCTGCATGGAAATTAGTAGCAGTACGAAGTCTGGAACTGTGTCCGGTAGACGGCAATAGGCTGGCCCCTATTACATGGGACTCAATAATGGCATCTGCGAAATGTGGGTGTACAATGGTACACCTCTACATAACTTTTCAAGGTTAGAAGCATGAGATATATGGGGTGAAAAAACTTTGTCAAGCAATAGATTGTGAGTAGTTGAGGCTGAGTTGATTAACTTTATAATATATCGTTCATTTTAACCCGTTGGTGTGTACTTCTTCCCATCCGTTGCCCATCCGTTTAAGCCGGAATACTCATATCCTTTCGCTACTGTACAATATAGGTATTGTTTAATCCCTTTACTCCTTTTTACCTGAAAGAACGGTTTGAGTTCCTCTGTGATACGCATTCTAGATCCCTGAGATCATCAGAAAACCTGGTGTTTAAAAGCCCAGCGCATTCTTCCATGTTTCGAAATAAGTTTTTTTCCGTACATGCTACTTGCCTGTGGAATGCGCTTCCAATTAATGTGAGACGAGCTCAATCTCTGCCAATATTTATAAATCTCTTTAAGAAACATTACCTGGCGCTATTATAGATTACCCCAGACTTGCTTCTTCTTGGCTTGCAGATATACTTATGTATTCGTTGTGTTTTATGTATCTACTAGCTTGCCCGCGACTTCGTTCGCGTGGATGTCGGAACTTAACAATGTAGTTTTTTGTGAGACCAAATGCACTTAACCCTATTTTTTTTCTAAAATAAAAGTAGCCTAAGTTACTCCTTATTACATCAGCTACCTGCCAATAAAAGTCCCGTCAAAATCGGTCCAGCCATTTCAGAGATTAGCCTATACAAACAGACAGACAGACAGACAGACGGACAAAAATTGTAAAAAATGTTATTTTGGTGAATGTATCGTATTTATATTCATATGCATGTAGTAAAAAACGGTTATTTCAATATTACAAACAGACACTCCAATTTTATTTATATGTATAGATTTCAATATTTATAGTTTTATAATTCGTATATTACTTTAGCTTCATAATATTTTAATTTTTACTTTTATTTTTTAATTGTTCATCCAGACTGCCCGTTGTCTTTTTAACCTGCTTCCATCAACTCCATTAGGTTGCCTGGAAGAGATCGCTTTAAGTGATAAGGCCGCCCCTTGTACATTGTCTATTATGACTCCTTTTGTTAATTTCTTTTGGTGTACAATAAAGAGTATATTATTATTATTCCGTTAGATATTATAATTCCTGGTACATTGTGTCACAATACAAAAAGGTTTTAACTGTAAACTCATAACACCGGAAGATTGAACAATGTGTGTTATGGGTGTAACATTCGAAACCAACACGGCAGTACTGTTTATTCGGCTTTCTATTCATTAAGATAACTATTTTATTCTTACACAATCTTCTTAGCGTGTCGATGGCAAATTAAATTAGTTTGGCCCAAAATTCAGCCACACGGATTGCGCTTTCCGTAGCACTCATTAATTCCTCCCGCGAGCAGGTAGTAGGTCACGCAGAGCAGGATAGAAGGTGGGCCATTGACTGCGGGGAGACACCGCAATTATAAGACAACATCAGACAGATGGATCGACATTGTTAGTCGGGGTTAAGGCGTCTATAGGCTGAATATATGATGATAATGAAGATTTAAAGTCGTATTGCAGTATGGTACAGCAATTGGCTGTGGTCTAGTGGTCGCCAGCGCGACTGCTGAGCGTGAGGTCCTGGGTTCAATTCCCGGGTCAGGTAAAGTGTTATTGGGGTTTTCTGTATAAAAATTCTCAGTAGCAGCACGGTGTTTGGAACTGAACCCGGTTGATGTCAATAGGCTCGCCCGTATTAAATGGGACTTAATAACAGCATCGGCGAAATGTGGGTGCTCAATAGTACACATTTGCCTAACCTTTCGGGGATACAGATGTGATGCTATTTTATATTATGCAGCTTAATTGGAAATGTTGATTGGTTGACACTCTGTCATACTCTGTCACATATAGTTAATAGCATATTTGGCAACCGGTGTGTGGATGGCAGCTCTGCCTACACTCCTCACTCCTAGTGAAAACACATAATACAACGAACAATTAAAATACAAAAATTCAAATTAAACATCATATAACATCACACAATAAAACTCATATAATTTGTATAAAAGCAATCGAAATTAACATTCATTGATGTCCAAACGAACGAGAATTAATTTCGTAAAGCCGTTCAGTGGGCTTATATTTATGTTCAAAATGATGATATAATTATGAAGTGTTCAGAATCGTTGATTGGCGCTGTTCATAATTAAATTCAGACACTTCATTAAATAAGGGCTAGGTAATATTTATCAGTGTAAGTGGGTATTTACCATAAGTTATTATTTTTTTGGATATTAGAAAATTGTTATTATGTATTGTATACTATACATTGGATACTTAACCTGGTACTTTGTATTTTTTTTTAAGTTTTAGTAATCGATTTGCACGTATATGTAATTTTGCAAGTAAATAATCCGTGCCAAATTATGCAAAGTTTCTAAATAAATTCTATATTTTCTTTTAAGTCCTGCTGTATCGTGGGTACAGTTTCAAACATACATGTCACAAAGACACTCGCCCGTGCGAGGATTGAAGTGCTAATGGTTTAGCAACAGCGCCAACCGTGCCGTCAAAAATACTAATAAATAATGTCTACGTAAAATAGTACTAACTAACCATTTAGTAATAACCTTTGTATTGGTTTACTTAACATAGCAGGCTTTAGAGGGATAAATTATATTAGTGCAATAAGAAACATAAAAAAAATACAACCGAATTGAGAACCTCCTTCTTTTTGTGAAGTCGGTTAAAAAATGTTAAGTACTTCCCTAACAGTACCGAATAATAAATATCCCATATTCCCTAATTAAAAAACAAATGACTGCCCCCGATAAAAAGTGCTTCATCAAGTTACTGGTGAACGATGTATGGTCTTCGATTGCCAATTTTCTCTCGTAAAGGACTGTTTCGCTTGTGGATATCACAGGATGATGAGCCATACAATTTAATTATTGGAAAAAAAAACAATTTATTGTGTGTACTAGCGATTGCTGATCGTGAACCTAGAACAGATTTGATTACGGATTTTCTTTACGAAAATTCTCTGTATTATCCCGGAGTTTGGAATTTTGAGAGGTAAATGGTAGATTCGCATGTAATGTAGTATTAAATAGAATTCTTTAACAGTTCAGCTAAATGTGGGTACCCTAACTAATATTAAAATTAACAAAATTTAATAAAATTAACTAATATTAAATGCGAAAGTTAGTTTGTTTGTTACCTTTTCACGCTTAAACCACTGAACCGATCATCATGAAATTTTGCATATATATACGTTGTCAGGGGTACAGAAAAGGACATAGGGTCTCTGTCATCCAGAAAAAGAACAATAACTTTCGACGGTCACAATTGCTTTAGGACGTTAGATGGCGCTACGTGTGACCCGAAGAGTGCACGGGAACGTAATCAATGCGGGCAAAGCCGCGGGTGGAAGCTAGTACATAAATACTCGTCAATTTATGTTAGGGGAATAGGCGTGGCATGTTATGTATACTAATCAGTGTCAAAGTCGAATGTTTATTACTAAATACATGTCTTTGGGTTGGTTTGTTGAAACAGTGAGTTTATTGTGATAACAACTGGCTACTGCCGGTGCTCCGTAGTAGTCACGGTATGTCCTACTATATTTATTTATTTATTTTTAATATTATAAACGTGGAAGTTTGTGAGGTTGCATGGATGTATGTTTGTTACTATTTCACGCAAAAACTACTTAACGGATTTTGATGAAACTTTACAATAATATAGCTTATACATCAGGATAACATATAGATTAAAATTTATAGTGGTATTCTGTAAATTGGCCAAGTTATAATGATAAGTGTCAAGTATAATAAGTGATAAGTGATAAGTCGGAAAAGACTCGCAGGCGTAACCGCGGGCGGAAGATAGCCGTGAATAAAATACAACAAGATTTTATAAACAACTAGAATTATGCTTTAAATAATGGAAATGAAAAAATGACAAGACAATTCTAGCAGTAGATTATTTAACCCATTGCATTACATATTTAAATAAAGAGATGAAACGAGAACACTGAGCGAAGTAAATCGAAAGTCAACCTTAACATTTTGGAGTAAAAGGGAAAAAGAAATAAAACTCATAGGTAAGAGGGAGGTGCACTCAGAGTTCCCGATAACGGGATTACGTCCCATGATAGCATGTGATTTATTTCAACTTCAGACAGACACTGAAATTTTTTCACTGTATTACCCTCTGACCATTTTACTTAGGCATACTGTTCTTAAGAAAAGTGTTATGAATGTATGTATTTCTGTGCACTTGAATAAAGCGTTAAAAAAATATGAATTGAATTAGGAAAATGTAAAAATAATAATATGATATAAATTATATCAATCTCAATTAATTCAATTAATTATATGATATCAACCTAAAGACACATCGACACATCGACTCGCGTTTGTACTATCGAGTGTCAAGAAAAACAATACAAATGCCAAAAATAACATATTCTCATTCAAATAACTACACTATTAACACTGCATAAGGCGATAAGTACTTCTAAATTGCTTGGAATACTTGCGGTGGACGAGCACTGGAACAAATAGCTGTTCAAATTTAGTGTTTCCTGTTTTCAGGGGTCGTGGAATTCCAGGGCGGTGCGGGGCTCGCCACATTTGACGTTTATTCGATTTAAGTCCAGCCACAGCCGCAAGTCCCGTAAAGTGCCGTGTGAATAAAGTTTAAGCTCTAAATTCAGTTTTCTGTATAGTCGGTACGTTCCCGCAATACTTTGTAGCAATCAGCGATCTCCCGGGATTAAATGTGCAAACTGAAGCTTGTGCTCACAATGGTGTGGGAAATTCCATATTTTTGAATAATTTGCATGCGTCAGCACCGTTTTGTGGAACTAAAAATGTTTTGTTCAGGTTTTTTAGGTCAGGAAATATTGGACGGCTTATGTATATAAACAATTTCATACGACATGACATGATATCATGTCTGTGTTTTACGAAGAGTTAGTCACTGGTGTACTGAGGTACACTCAAATTTAGCCGATGCTGCTAGCCTATTACCACCTACCGGGTACAATTCTTAACTTAAGGCTGTCACAAAAAAAAAATCTAACTGTAAAACCCAATCACACTACCCGACCCGGAGATCGAACCCAGGAACTCGAGCTATGCAACCGCGCTTGCGATCACTACACCAATGGCCAATGAGGCGTAACTTAATTATATAAATTACACTCACTTTTGCAATCCATGACATTTAATTATATGGTATGGAAATAACCCAAATTTAAATCCTTTAAATGACTTCACTTGTAACTGCAATCAGTGCGAAATATCAAGTGATTCAAAAGTAATCGAATACCTGAAATTAATTAAATGACATAATTAATCCAAAAAAAAAAAACACTGTGTTGTGCTTTAAAACCCAAATTAGAAACGATTATTAGAGACGTGATTCAGACTGTCACCAAATCAAAGTGCAGTTGGATCAGCCAGTTTCTCTATAACCTATGGGCCAAAATAATCCCCAACAAGTGGAAGAAGACTATGTCTTCTTGTTTAACCAGGTAGAAGGTCGCGAGACGAACTTGATGCTTTTAAAAGACAGTGTCGACAAGCGGCTGACAACACAGAACACTGAGAACAGTGAAATACTGAAGACAAAGTCTTTGGCCAACAATGAGTCACTCAGGGCTGTAATAAACATTAATAATTTATTTTACCGCTCACATTACCTAAGGTCACTAAACTCGTCAGCGGTAAAATTCACAAGTCTGATAGTGTTTAAATGGTTTCCAATAAGCTTTGTAGGCAGCTTTTAATGCACCATTTCATCTGCGTCCAAGTAATCCGACGTGGCAGTGTTTAAATCCAACGAGATCGAGACGAAAGCAAATAATTCGATTAAATCGAATGTTATTGGAAACTTGTTATCCTCTGCTGTACCTATATTGGATAGGGGAGAAAATGTTTACTGAAACGGCAATGAAATGTAAATGATATATTTTAAATATCATAAAATCTCGCCTGTGTTATCTGTGAAGATCTGTGTCTGACTGTGAAGTGCTAAGTAGAGGTCTGCTGTTGTAGGGATGTAAAGAAAAGAATAGGTAACGAGTCTATTAACATCCATCAGAATATAAAGAAAATTTACCCGATCTGGGAATCGAATCGAGGATATCACGGTTAGCACCCACGCTTAGGACGAATAGACCAATGATGTAGTATATTATATTTTAAACTAGCGTTGCCTACGACTTTGTCTGTGTTTTATAAAAACATGTTTATTCGTAAAAACGTGTTTATACGATTCTCGCACGGAACAAATATTTGTATGATCTACAGATAGTTGTTTTCAGGTCTGGTCGTATGTGCATGTGACATGTATGTTTGTAAAAATGTACCCACTACACAGGAGAAATCCTAGTGTGGGGCAACGTTTTTTTTTTTAAATAAATAAATTAATAATGATGTACGTGATTTACCACCTCAAATATCTTATAATAAATATTTATCTGAGTTATGTAGGGTAGGCAGTATCTTTTCAACCGACTTCAAAAAAAAGGAGGAGGTTCTCAATTCGGCTGTATTTTTTTTTTTTTATGTTTGTTACTCGATTTCTCGAAGACGTCTGGACCGATTTCAAAAATTCTTTTTTTATTTGAAAGGGTATGCTTGTCATTTGGTCCCATTGTCATCAGGTCAGGACCTGATGGTGGAAACCCTGAGAAAACGAGGGCATCTCTTGAAAATTGTAGGCGAGCATGGGGTAAAAACTTGATATTTATGTGTATATCTGATGAGACTACAATACTATGGAGGTTTAGGGCAGATCTGATGATGGAGACGACAGAGGATCGAGGGAACTCCTCAACGGTACATCTTAACTACCTCGTGTTTGGGCTTATTTTATTCGTGTTGATAAGATCTTTACACTGAGATGGGTAATGGCTGCCACTGCAAGGTCCGTGATGCAGGTGCAGTACAGTTTAGGCAACTCCTTAATGGTTGATAGCAGCTACATAGTGTTTGGGCTTATTTTATTCGTATTGATGCGCACTTTAAGCAGAGATGGGTAATATTGCAGATACGATGGTGAAGACAAAAAACAGTTTAAGGATATCCTAAATGGAGATGTTTTCCGACGTTCAAGTATTGGAAGGAAGATTTCTTAACCTCGTTATTTCTGTCGTCGTGTGGTCGATTAAGTAAAAAGTTTTTCAAGAGAATCGTCTTTACTAGGTCTACCCATCACTCAAAATTGTAAAATAATTAAATTTTTTAACAAAAAATAAAAACCGACTCCAAAAAACTCAAAAACAAAACTAATAACTAAAAAGCAAAAAATAAATATTTTATTATACAATATAGTAGTTGAAGAATATTGAAGTCGGTGCCAAGTAAAACATGCAATGATAAAGCGACACGATTGGCGAAGTGCATTTGTCGTGTCCGACGCATAATTCGCTCCGCACTCGACAATTTCTACGTGAACTCGTTGTTTCAATGTCGCTATTATAGCAGCAAGGTATATTACTTTTATGTTTTACTTGGCACCGATTTCAATATTCTTCAACTACTATACTGTATAATAAAATATTTATTTTTTGCTTATTAGTTATTAGTTTTGTTTTTGAGTTTTTTGGAGTCGGTTTTTATTTTTTGTTAAAAAATTTAATTATTGTCTTTATGAACCGCGCGCCACTGCCGATCAGCTATCACTTACTGCTACTGAAATCGTTTTCAAATCACACAGTATTAACTCATTTAAGCTTTTATGTGCCATTGAAATCATACAATGTAGATCGGTCCCACAATTTAAATTTCAATAACATGCAAATATAAAATTGGTTTCACGACTCACAACGCTCACACTTGTTCTTTTCAAGAGGTTGAATTTTCCATACTAGGCCTTACTATGCAAAGCGGATTTAGAAATAGAATCCATTTATAAATTCTCAACCTTATTTCTAGGTGTTAAAGTTTAATGTTGTTTAATACAAATACTCAGGCCTATTTTTGCTACTCTGAATCTGAATATTTGAAAGCATAAAACCGTGTCATAAATTGGATTATCTTGCTAGTAACTATGATTGAATTGGTAATGAAACTTCATTAGCTGTTAATTGAAGTGAAGTTTCTGAGGCAAAACAGAGGTAATGGACAGTATTCAGGCAGACTAATTTTATATTTTAGTAAAGCGTCTAGCAATATAGCATAAATGTTTTTAAACGACGAAAAACGTTTGGCATAACGTACCTTATAATTTATTTAACGTGATCAAGACTTATACAGTATTAAAAGAAATGTTACCGCAAGTTATTTGAGTTTTTGTTGAATAATAGGCATAGCAATATTGAATAATACAAAACAATAGCATCATTGAATTCTGCATCGAAGACTGTCCAGTAGTCTTGGGTTCGATTCCCGAGTCGGGCAAAGTGTTATTGGGTTTTTTCTGAATGGAAATTCTCAGTAACAGCACGCAGTCTGGAACTGTGCCCGGTGGATGGCAATAAGCTCGCCCAAAATAAAATGGGACTCAATAACGGCATTGGCGAAATGTGGATGTAGGTACACCTCTGCCTTACCCCTTGGGGAATATCGGCGTGATGCTACGTTATGTTATGATTTCGTGCTCTTTAAGGGATACGCTGTAATCGATATGTTTGTACATACTTTTGCATTCGAAAACTTACACCAGTTACATAAATGTTCAGTAACATTTTTCTTGTCAAGAAAAGAATATATTTTTCTCAGTAATGGTAAATATGAACTAAAGTGTACGTAAAGTCTAAATGTTAGTATTGTTTCGACTTTGAGGGTAGTGAAAGATTCAATTAATTAATGAGAAGTTGACAAGAAAAGACAAGAAAAGAGAAGACAAGAAAAGTTGACCCGGGTACGTCTTAAAACTGCGGCCAGACACCGGAGGACGGGCAGCAGCGTCCTCTCATTAATCGGTGAGCCACTGCGATCCCCAAGCCGCCTGCCAAGCGTGGGGATTATGGCAAACCCCCCCTTGAGGGAGGCCTTCGTTCAGCAGTGGGCGTCTTCTGGCTGATGATGATGATGATGACAAGAAAAGCAACCTAAAGGCAAGCTTTGCCTGAAGAAGTGTTTTAGCTATCATTTAATTGTTATGTACCTGTTAGAGACACTGATTATAGATATTAATTCCTATTTAAAACACACATTAATTAAACGGATTTGATTTAATTAAATATAAATAAACGAAAATTGAATAGCCAGAGATAACACAATTACACGTCCGCCACACACAAAGTTCCCAGAACACTCGATGCGTAGCAGATCAGTTATCTTCTACGAATTCGACAGTGTAGCTGCCGTAACCACGCTACGGCGTAACCGATACCCGTCGGTTACGTACACGAGAATTGTATGGACCCCTCGGGTGTTCTGGTTTCCTAGCGATGATTTTCCTTTGTTGTGCGGGCCGGGTTTTAACTCAGACCCTTCTGTGATCCGGGACAGAAGGTAAGCGTACAATTAATAGGCACTGTTGTGGTAATTACTAGTTATCACGTCAAATTAATATTTAGACGAATCGACTATTACTCTTACGCCTCAGTGGATCCTTACGCTTAGCCGGTTCTCACAAAGTTATACAGAAATATATTACTTGGAGTAATGCCATGTGCCAATAATCTCAATAATAGCCTCTTATCTACGTAAAATATTACTGAGTTATTATATTTCCTCATATTTTATGAAAAGCTATATCACTGCCAATAGGACTAATAGTGTGTATGGATTGTATATAAAAATGTAAGATGTAATTCTTGCTTATATATATGTATAAGTAACATTTCGATGCCAGCTTTTATAGAATGGGTAGAGCAATATTAATCATTAGCCTTTCTTATGTTGAGGACGGCTTTCAGTTTATCGTATGTTGCTGAGTAGATACCAGTATTTTAAAAGGATTGAATCTCATTTTATCTCTGCCAGTGAAATCCGAATTATTGATACCAAGCCTCATTGGTCGAGTGGCCTAGTGGTCGTGAGCACGAATGCTAAGCGTGTGGTCTTGAGCTCAATTTTCGGGTTGGGCAAAGTGATGTCGGCATTTTTTTATAAGGAAATTCTTAGTAGCTGTACGAAGTGTACATTGACAATCACCGAGATATGGAACCATTATTTCTTTCGTGCGGGTATCGAATCCGCGATACGTAGCCAAGCAATTGAGCCTCTTTCCCCTTCCAGGATCGTTTACGCAGTGTGTAAAATAATATATTTTTTCATATAGTTAAACTATGCATAAATCACGTCAAAGTTTATTAACCATATTTTTAATGAAAGTTTACAGACGAAAAACATGACGTGTGGAATCATAAATATTTATCACGATTCACGTTTGCTAAAAATCCATTCATTTTTAGAACGAAAATGTGTTCTAAAATTAGGCAAAATGGTCCCCAACTTAGCATACGTTTAAAATTATTCTAACCTCTGTGTAATAACGCCGACATATATTATGGGAAAGCTAAATCTCCAACACAGATTAATTACCATGACAGACCTGGTGTCATTGATATACAGACTTCAGATGCACATTCAACCTCAAAACCGTCTAAGAGCAATAAGCGCATTTCAGGGTATTTTTGTTTAGTCTTGTTTTAAAACATGCCTATGACTCCACAAACCTTCTAAAAGTAAAAGATTGGTTACTTACGCTAGGCAATTGTATTAATGAAATTACTCATGACCTACTTTAACACTTAATTAGTTCCTATAAGTTCTTCTCTCTCTGTCAATTTCATAGATAAGCGCCAAAATTTCATGGAATCATTTTTTAAGGAATTGTGCATCTAGTGTTTTTATATCAAAGACTAACATGGAAGTTTTAGAGGTTGGTTGACGGTCGGGCGGCAGTCTAGACGGTCAAATTACAACAATTCATCACTAGCTAAATCGCGACCAGCTGGAGTAGACAACTATAAATCATAAATTAATATTCATGATACGCGATGCTCATATATCACTATTATTACGGAATAAAATATGAACCCGGGTTCTATCAATAAAATATCGGTGTTTTTTTCGTATGTTACATTGTCTATATTGCTTTTATTAACCCTTTAAAAAGAGTAATATTTGAATATTGGGTATGAAACAATTTTATATTTTAAGTGTTATGTTTTCAAACAAAATTTGTTATGTATGAGCAATTTGTAAAAGAGTAACACCCAGTTAAATTGATTAAATCTATGATGAGTGGATTAATAGAAACAAGTTGCTTATATAACAACACATAATATAGCATCACGCCTGTATTCCCCAGAGAGTTAGATAGAGGTATACTATTGCACACCCACATTTGGCCGATGCCGTTAATGAGTCACCTGTAATAGAGGTGCGAGTCATTGCCATCTACTGGCCACAAGTCCAGAATGCGTGCTGCTACTGGGAATTTCCATACAGAAAAACCCAATAACAGTTTGCCCGACTCGAGGATATTACCCAGGACCTCACACTCACCAGTCGCGCTTGCGACCACTAGACCAATGAGACAGTCAGGTAGAGGCATTGCTGAAATAAATTATTGATTATAGGTAAATGCAAATTCCGGGTCGCACTAGAAGGACTTATTCAGTCTTCATTGGTGATCTCCTTCAAAAAGATCAGGTGCGCAGTAAATTCAAACAGCTCAGGGGTATTCAACCCAAACTTTCATGGAGTTTATTCACCAAAGCGATGTTAAGATGACATAGTTACGAAAGTGCAATAATAGCAGCTCATCGACTGTAAACGCTATTATGTGTTTCCTCAATGCTTTAACAATGTGAAGGATAAATATGCCACTTTAACGAATTGTATATTAATTTAGTTTTTTTGTTTTTTTTTTGTTTTACCTCACGTGAGTCCTTGTGAACTATCCTTGGACAGAGGGTTGTGCCACACTCGTACCGACTAAACTCACCAGGGTGGTACACTTGAACACCTGACCACAAGACCACGCTTCTATGTTTTGATTACTTTGAATTCTTTTGAGGAGATAATTCTATGTGCATCGTTCTGTGGTGCAAAATAACTGACTTTTTTGTTCTTTTTGTTTGTATAAATCTAATACCTTGCATATGGAATGTTAATATGAATATAATGTTTTCAGAAAGTATATACAGATAGCCGCTGCGGGTATTTTGCAGATTTATTGAGATAAAGAAAATAACCGAGTTGTGTAAAAAAATATTTTATAAAACAAAATATGTATTTCATTTTATGTTTTTTGCTCACACCTTTCAACCATATCAAATTTACCAAAGATAGGTCCTTTAAATATTATATTTTTAATACCGCGTTTGATCTCACTACAAATCGTTCGTACATTGTAAATCACAAAAGAATATGTGAAGTTCTAATGCTGGATTAGACACGTTACAATGGAACTAACTCCCGTATCATAACATCAAAGGGAAGAAAATGGTAATACGAAATATATTATGATAGATGCATGAGGCTCAGCTGTCGAGACCAGGAGCTTACACTATTTATAATGGCGTCATCCCTCTCTATTATTGCATTGAAGAATGTCTATGGTGACTACATTATACATATATTATTATATTTTAGCGTTCTATGTATAATTTCGCAAGGTGCCTGGTGGCGGTTGGAGGGGGATAGCCGAGGATCAGGGAGAGGCCTATGTCCAGCAGTGGACTAATACAGGCTGTTGATGATGATGATGATGTATAATTTCACATACCGCGATGGTAGGTATTAATCTGTACTCACAAATATCTACCCGATAGCGTTTAAGTTTGTTCATGTGGAGAAAAACTCACGGGTAGATGAAATTAAATAAATGCATGTTCACCTACTCGTTATCGAGTGATGAGTATGTGAGTATGTGGCATAAGAATTAATTTCTAGAACATCTTATACATATAATTTATTATTATAAGCATTTTTGGAATAATGAGTTATTATTAGGTGTAAAGTGGTTTATATATTACATATTATTTTTATATCATTGAAACAAATAAGTTAAGTTAACACCGTGTAATGCTTAGAACACAGTATTTTTAATTTTTTTTTTCAAAATGTCCTTATATTATTTTTAATTTTATTCAAGCGTACATCAAGATTTTCACCTTCAGTTCGTAATCTAGATAGATAGATAGATTTGTTTTTATTTCAAATAAAACTAATACAGGCACTTATGAAATGTTAAAGGACCCTAGTTGCACGGTTCCAAAAAGTTGGTTCTATGGAGAAGAACCGATAAGAAAGCCCATGGATACTCTTTTAAAGTCTCTTTTAACAATCTTGCTATATACATAATGTGGAAAAGTGTGAGAGAACAGTGTAGGTTTTATCAAATAAATACTAAATGCGATTTTAACATAAATTCTGTTAATAAAATTAAAAACAAAGCTATAAAGAATACCTCTACAGTGCGCTCACATTTGCAATAAATAGCCATCTGTAACTAGCGATAGAATACATTTAAATAAAATAAAAAAAAAATGACGATCAAAGATAAGATTACAATGTTAACTACCTTACAGATACATTAAACAAAATAATAATAATAATTTAGGTTATTGATTAAAAAGATAAGTTAATAATCAAATATTTCATTAACAAGATGTCATAGCAACCTATGAAAACTAGAGAATAAAATAAAAAAGTGATAAGACATGTTAAAGCTATTACTGAATCTGACTATCACTAAATCTGAACCTTAATATCATGTTAACATATGTAACACAGCAACTGAGTCCCTGAGGCGCTACTGCAATAAAGTCTATGCTTCACAGATATATTACCACCAATATACACAAATGGATGCCTAATCCCCTCGCCGCCTATCAGAGCACTTAGTACAGTTATCAATAAAAATGTTATACACTGTTAATGTCCAATTCTATGAAACTAGCTTTTATCCGCGGATTTGCCCGCGTGTATGTTGAAAAATGACATCATTATCACACGGGAAGGTAATATCGGGATAAAAGGTATCCTATTTGTAAACAACGATATGATCTATTTGTGTGTCAAGTTTCATCCAAATCCATTCAACGGTTTACGATTGAGTAATAAACATCACAGACATAAAATTTACGGCACGATTGGCGTAGTGGTTGAGAGGTCGACTGCTGCGCTACGTGTATTCAATTCCCGCACGGAACATATATTTGTATTATCTACAGATAGTTGTTTCGGGTCTGAGCATTTATGTATGTGAATATCTGTGTTTATAAACGCACTCACTATACATAAATTATTCATAGAGAGGGGCAACGTTTTTTTAAACAAAAAAAAATGAAATATCTTCACAAATTTTCACATTTATAGTAAATATTACTAAGTTAGGATGAGTTATCGATTATTGCTGCAATTGAGATATATGGGTTCAATATAAAGAGCGCGTACTCACTTAAAAGGCTGTCTGCAAACGTGGCCTATTATAAATAAATCTTTCTGATTTATGATGTTCATTAAAATCCTACATTTGCAATGAAAATATATTGAGATAGACTACCAATAAAATGTAGTAATAAAAAAAATACACCATACATATTATATAAGTACGTTTTGTAGAGGTTTCTACGTCGTACATACTGAAATGTGTAATGAGTAGTAACAGTAGTATGTTTTTGAACATGAAAAAATATTAAACCAGTATTCCCCGAATTTCCTATGGTAGGTATATCCACGACTATTACAAAATTTTCTAACATGAAAACCTAATACTACTTTGCTTCAACCGGTGATCAAACCTAGGACTTCACTCTAATCAGCCGCGCTTGCGACCACTATGCTTATGAGGGAGTTACCACAATTAAATTAGCTAAATAATCGAAATAAGACCACAATAATTATAATAGTCTTAGACCACAATAATTATGTACGAGACACGAAGTAGCGTAGCGAAAAAGCATTATGTGTGTATAAAAATAGTTGTCGTTTTTAAATCGGTACCCAAATTATTTAAATGTATGCCATAAAAGTGGTCCTAATGTTTATAAGCCTTGTGCCAATAATGCCCCACATCAATCTAATGGAAACGGATTTATAACGAGTGGGGCGTTTAATTTTAAAAATGCATTGGTACGGAGGCGTCGTTTACGATCGGTCTTCACAAGGGCTAACTCAGACGGGCTATATGCACTTGCAAGATAATTTTTGGTTGTGTAGAAACAAATTGAATTATTTAGTCGTTAAGAAAGCGAAAGCTACCATTGCATATATGGCAAAGTTCAATTGACAGATCTGCAATGGAGGTAATAATTAATTTTTTTTTGTTGAAAAAGTGGACATGAGGTTTGCTCCAATTACGTTTATAAAACACTTGCCTTTGCCAGCGGCTTCGCCTACGTAAATAACATATGTTATATCATTTATAGCACTCCAGAATAATGTGGCTATCTATCAGTGAACGAATTTTCAGAAACGGATCATTCGTTCTGGAGATTATCCCCTGTATACAAACTAACAAATTTTACCTGTCTATAGTATTAATATACGAGTATGTAGATGATCCGTTTGTATAATGAGTATTCATTTTTTCATTCTTCTGTTTGATGATAAATGTTTTTTTTTTAAACTAGTAATAGGTGGACTAGCAGATTATCCTCTTTTAAAAAAATATTCCGTAATCTATAACGCATATCGTGCTACGTTTATAGTTTGAATGAATGGGTGAACAGTTTTCATAAAGCATTGTCCATACTCTCAAAAACAAAACACCACTGTCAAGAATTTATATAGAGGCAAAACTATCAAACATATTCCTTTAATAAATTATAATTCCAAAAACGAAAACAATTTGAATTCTAAAAACAAAACAAAAAAAAAGCATTTCGTAGAACATGGTTTGTGTGAGAGCGGACTAAATGGCTCCTTGCGCACGTTCGCCAATAGAAGGCGAATAAATGACCTTTCGATAAAATGAGGAAAGAATTTATAGGTACGTAGGAAAATGCATGTTCACTAAGCTTCCTATCGAATAGAACGCTTGCTAGGATGCTCCTTAGTTTGTAAGAATAGTATTTACGACTAGTAGTCTGATTGTGTCCATGCAGGGATTTCTTAAAAATATATATGAAAGTACATGTACAGACCAAGGTTTCCTTCCAATATATTCCTTTAAAGCTGATCTGGTTGTAAAATAAAACCAAGTGAAAGTCGTAAAAGTGACGTTTTAAGACTGAGAAAAGGTTTCTGTTGTGCTTGTGTATGGGCAAAGTGCAATGACATCATTTTAATCCTACCGTAGTCGTTTCAATATCGTAACACTTTAAATTATGGCCACTTTAATAATCTTTGACTGCGTGATTTTTTTTAAGTAGCCAAAATTATATGAACGACACGCACGGCTGCTGAGAGTAAGGTCTGGCTCAATTCAGGGTCAGTCAAAATGTTATTTAATTTTTATTTTAGGAAATTTTTAGTTCAATTTAGCCATTGATTTGTCCACTGGAACTTAGTAACAGCACTGGCGTTGAGTTTACAGTAGAAACAATAATAAACCTCTGCTTAACCATTTGGTAACTGCAGGCGTATTATATAGTATTATTACTTTGCCTTAGTCCATTACTAGAAAACTACCATGTCTTCTTCTTCTGTTGTTTCGACCCAAATCGTGCAAAGATTAGTCAGTCAACAAAAGGTGGTAAGCGAGATGATCTTAAGTATCGTCACTCACGGAGGCTCTTTAACAAAATTAACAAATTGAATTTAGAAGTTAAAATGGTTGTTATCTTCAATACACCTGGTTCACCAGGTGAGCGCAGGTTCGATTCTTGATGGTGGCGAATTTTTTCATTCCATATTTTTTTTAATAAATATTGGTAATGTTATCAATAAACAAAATATTAGAATCAATTTCAAGCTTATCAATTTAACAAGTAGGTACGTACAAGTAAATCTCATTTTTTATTACCTTCATTATCAGACACTACACAAGGAAGAACATCAATAAACGAACAAAACATCTTGTTGGACACATGTCCAAGTTTATAAACAAGTTTGGCGGAATACATGGACTGATAGAGAGATGGGTGCGTACATTCAATTGACAGAATGCCCACATCGATCTGTCCGGACACCGACGTCTGACCCTTCAATGAAATATCCTCGCCTTCTGATGGATTAACTGTCACCGTCAACAGTCGAGGGGTTTGGCAGGCGACTTACCCTGTTATTAATTTGGACATTCCATACAAAACGAACTATCATACACGTAACGAACTCGTTCGGATATTGTTTTATTTGTTGACAATAATATAACATATAATCCATATATATATATAAATGGATATACATACGTATATGAGATTAATAAACTCCAACAACGTTTGATCTATTACCATGAAAGTTGGCACATCTAAGTGTTTTTAATGGAAAAGCTGTTTATGCTATCCATTTTGCTTTATCGCCAATAGATGGCGCTGCAATATACCCTAGCAGGACAACGTCTGTCGGATCCTGCTAGTATTATAATTATTTTTTTACGATGGAATAAATGATGATTGCCTTATTTCAATGGTCACATGCAAAATACTTCAACATCATTACCTGTCCGATCTTTTCTCAAATATGTTTGAGTCGGCTGCCAGTCTCACCAGTTGAGGCTGAATGTCAGTATTTTACACGGAGCGACTGCCACCTTACCTCCGTCACGTACTGGGAGACACTGATACTCAAAGGTAGGCCGGTTTTCATGCCTTAAATACAACAAAGGCTTATACGTACTTACTCATCACCATTGGTTCAATAGCAACTTCACTCAATTCCATGACTAATCATGATGACTAATGTTTCATACAATTCTTTTTACTGTTATTCTCCCAACAATACTATAGAGAATTCGTGTTTTTCAGGCGAAAAGAACACGTCGGAATACGGATTTTAACTGACTTTTACCAGGTGAACCCAATTATTAATTGACTCACGATCATTTGTTTTTTACGTTGTTTGGCCTGTAGTGGGCCTTAATTAAATAGGCTGGCAGGGTGTTAAAATTTTATCACAGAATTCTTTATTTTATTGCTTAGAAGTGTGGAAACCCCAAAACCTTGGCAATGCATCAGCGATTTCAATTATCGTTTCCAATTAGTTTTCTAATTGAATCTCTAAACAACTAATGGTAACAGGCCTATGAGTCAAGCCTGTTTTTGTATACCCGTCGGTCGGGCAGTCATTTCGTATCATTTTTGAATCCCATGTAATAAATACAGCTCGAGCCTATTGCCGTCGACCGGGCACAATAAAAAACTCCGTGCTGCTACTGAGAATTTCCATATACAAAAACCCAACAACACTTTGCCCTTTTGAACCTAGGACCACATGCTAACCAGTTACGCTTGCGACAACTAGATCAATGAAGTGGAGTTAAATCTATAAACTATTCTAAAATCAAATCCCACTCAGATAGCACGATACCAATTTATTCTCAATTGATAACCAAAAAGAATCTGCATTTATATCCATATAAACGTGATTTATGCTTTAAACTTCGAACTAGTTCAAAAGTTTCTAGATTTCGAAATAAGAACTAAAAATGAGAGATTTATTGGCTATGCTCGGAGTTGATTAGAAACATAAAAGCTTCTATTTTCTAGAACGCATTTATAACACGTACAGTGCCGGATTAACCACGTAGCAAGAGTAGCAATTGCTGAGGGCCCCGCGCAAAAAGGGGCCCCGCGTATCCAAACCCACCTCCGCCTGAGCGTAATTTTTTAACTGAAACTTATTAAGATATATGGTATACTGAATTTACTTAATGTCACAAAAACGTGAAACGTTACACCTGTTTTTCGACTGAGACAATCCACGTCAGACAATTGGTAATCAATTATTTTGTTGGCAAAAATAAAACACCGAATTTCATATGGTAAACGCAAGTTCAACAAAAAGTCACTTTATACTTAAGGGCCCATAGCAGATCAAGGGCCCCTCGATAGAATTTGCTACGGGCCCCGCACTTGCTTAATTCGGCACTGAACACGGATCGTAGATTAGTTGCAAAGACGTGATTTGTTCGAGGCGTGGTCACACTATTTAGTGGGGTCAACATCTGTATTGGAAATCCATCTTTGGTCTAATTTATGGGATCAAGTGCTATGAGATCTTCGTTTGTATCGTTTGAGCATTGAGGCATTGTTTTGTTCTTATTTTCTTCTTAAATATTCGTTAAGTTGTGCTGGTAGGGAAAAGAGAAAATTATCTAATGTTTAGTACAAGTTATTTTTATAAATCTACCAATTATTATCAACCTGTAAGACATTATATATAGGTATATTTATATAGTTAGCTTTTATAATCGCCCCACAAAAATTGATTAATTAGCGTTTTTTTCCTTCGGATAAGTTACAAAAAGAACCATTGAAGAATGTTACTAGAAATATAATTTTATCGAATGCTTCATAAGTTAGTACCTATCGCAATAGCTGCTGAGCGAGTTCGATTTCTGAGTCTTTCTATATGGAAATTCTCAGCAGATGACAGTACTGTCTTCACCTATTTTTTACACGAGACTAAATAAATAACAGTGAAATGTGGTTTTACAAACGTTACACATCTGCTTTCTGCTCTTAAGGGAACACAAGCGTGATGCTATGTTAAATTCAAAGAATTTCTTACAAACGCTGGTGTCCGCGAATCGCAAGTCGAATCTCCATACATTTCTATTTGATTGGCGATGAGATTCAGTAAAATTTTCTCTATGGGCAATTGGATTAGCATCAACTGGCTATAACACGGTGGCTCGACTGCTCCCCGATAAAATACGTCCAATTTCAGGCCTCAGATTAAAAATGTTATTTACATACTTATCTAATTTATTTTTATCGCGTTACGTGGTCGGTTTTTGGATGCGGTTAGATTCGTTTCAGCCAGTTTTTTTTTAAATTTTGATTAAAAGAATATGGAATAAGCAATGCTTGGGATCATACCTACAATACAAGCCAATCGCGCAGATTGATGGATTTGTAAGGTTAAGTAGTGGTATACTCCTTGAATGAGAAACCGTTAAATATGCGTCGTGGCTCGGGAAACACCTTTACCAGTTGGTCCCGGTTGTGATATCTATCAACTTACGATAGTGGTTATAGGTAGTCAGCCTAAAAAGTTTGACAACAGTCTAACAGTAAGGTATCAATAACTCTTAATTATTAGATGACGGAGAACAGATGGTAATAAGTATAAAATATCCATATTCAGCCTCATCTGGTTTACTGCGAGCCAACCCCGACATAATTGGCAAAATGTTAGACCGGTGATGGTAGAGGAAGCAATGATTTGTTATTCTTTATTCTGTGATATATGTAGCTTTCCGTGGATGTTGCCTGAGTGAAACCACGCCCGAAACTTTGACTTTTAGTTTCATATGCGAGTCATAATTTGTGAAATTGACATTTGATGCAACACAGGCACATGCTTTATCATGCAAAACAGTGATGACCACGATGGCTGTTTTAATAATAATTTAGCCTTTGATACCAAAATAGTCAAACACAAAATCAAAAAGTCTCAAGCGTGACTGTTGACAATAAGGTCTTCGGTTCGATTCTCGGGACGGGCACAGTGTTATTTGTTTTTTTTGTATTGAAATTCTCAGTAGCATGGAATTTGGAACTGTTCCCAACTATTATATGAAACTGGCGAGACGTGGGTGTACAATAGTACACCTCTGCATAACCCTTCGGGGAATACAAGCGTGATGTTATTTAATGTTACAAAAAACGTCAAACTATGCATAAGGGTCGTATGTTACCGTGAGTAATCCTTAACTTTTTTAAGTAATTCATAAATTTTGAGAACAAAAAAGTTACTATTTTAAATTGCTAAAGAGGGGTTTTAGTCTAATTAATTTGCTCAGACAATTTAAATGTTAGTCTTTTCAAAATTCAGTTGTTTTAGTAGGTACGCATTTTAATTAAATTAGTTTAGCGCAAATTCTCTGTAAAAAGCGATCGGGTTTTGACTAAAAAGGGGCAATCAAAAGTTTTTAGTATGGTGCGGAAGCTTTTGTGTGCTAGCTAAACTCTTAAATACTTTACGGCCCTTTTCTTTTTCACAAAGAAATCTCTTCCACCTATAGAAGATAATACAAATATTTAAATTTTTATCAGCGTAACAATTATATAGAACCTTTAAATTAATGACGACACGGATGATGAAGTGGCTAAGCGGTTCGCTTTCTGCGCTACGTATTGCGGGTTCCATCCCCCTACGGAACGAATATTTGTATGATCTACAGATAGTTATTTCAGGTCTGGTTGTGTGTGCATGTGACATTTATGTTTGTAAACTGTACCTACGATATAGGAAAAAACCTAGAGTGGGGCAGCGTTTTTTAAAAGCTAAAAAAAAGAAGTGAAATGAGCACACGCAACTAAAATATACGTTAAGTGCACCTCACTACTACTCCACTGCTCAGCTCTGGACCTCTTCTCAGAATGGGAAGGCTTAAATTCAGACTTCACCTCGCTGACCTGGTACTACATATTGGTAAAGGCTAATACACCTACCGTACACACACCAACGAACACTTATATTTTACTTTTCCTCACGATGTTATCCTTCAGTGTTAAAGCAAGTAATAATCTAATTGTGATACACAAATAACAGCACATAGAAATACTACGTCATTTATATATATAATAAACTATATAGCAATAAATGTATATATAAACTTAGCAAAATGCGCGATAAGCGGAATGAGTTAAAGCCTTTGGGACAACCAGCAGTCCGGCCTGGGAAATTCATTTAATTTAATACTACAGTAAATTGTTACACAGTTAGCTACGAAGTGACATCATGACTAGTTTACTCACAATTTTTCTACAAAGAAAATGCTAGAACGACGGTTGTGACGCTAAATAATTCAATTTATTACAGCTCCATGAAATATGTAAACAATATTTTCGAACAAAGAGCAATGTTTTTGCGTAATCTAAGATTTACTCGTTAAAATAGAATGACAACAAAAAATGTTCTGAATAATTAAGCATCTTATAAATCTTTATGTGGCAGTTACTCGTTCAAAGTGGAACAATATCAAATGGTCCTTTTAAACATTTGCATATCTTTTTTTTTTTTGGATTTTGAATATCTTTGGAGAAATAGCCGGAGGCCGTTTTGCTCGAAGATCAGATAAAGCGGTTCACGATGGTAATGTGCCTGATTTGGACAGTTGAGTTCTGGAGGGAAAACTGATATTTACTAAATCCAAGCGTGCATCCTAAAAATATAAAGTTGTTCCAGAATAATGTATTAACTTCCACATTGGGCTAGTGGTTGCAAGTTGCAAGTACGAGCCCGGAGATAAATCGCGAGTCGTTTTCCTGAATTTGAAATTCTTTGACTCATCCTTACATGAAACTCAATTACTATTGGCACAGTTTAGGTGTATAACAGGTACTGTATATATACATCTACCAAACACTTTAACAAATACAGGCAGGCAGGCAGTGTAATGTGAAAAAGTTTTTTTTGATTAAACGAAAGGAAGTCAATTATCGATTACAAAACGGTCATAAAAAATATCATTTATCCAATCTATCCAAATTAACTGTTAAATAATATGTCTCGAAAATGTGTCGAAGAAGAAGTGAGAATATATATGAATTTGTATTTCTAATACATCATCTTAGCAGTACAATCTGATCAATTGAAGCTAAGAGTAAGAAGCCTTCAACCGTTTTTATTCTGAGAAGAACGGCATCCGGCCGGCATCGGCGCTAGTACGATAATGGGCTACATTATTCTTATTATACCTAATTGAAATTGTGGCAAACATTTCAGAAAAGTCACACTTCATTCCTTTTGTCTTCCTCCTTAACATTTATAGGGTTTCTCTCAAACAATCAACGCCACCTATTTACGATCGCGTAAAACTCGATCCCGAAATAAAATAAACAAATCGCGCGATAGAAATCTGGACTATAAAAAACCTTATCTTTACATTCGCACGGAACATAGGAACAAATCCGAGATATTTGTAGCATACAAATAACCTAAAAGTCCGTTTGTGTCATAAAAGTCACATCTTTGTGAATAACGAGATAAGTTACAAAAAAGTTGTTTGCCCCCGCTTTTATGCTCGGCTACACTTTACCATAATATTTTATGGTAATTTTATTTGAACCAAACTGAATATGAACGTTTGCTGTAAATGCCTGAAAATGTTTGCGCTTGACTTTTTTGCGAGTTTCGAGCTTCTTGCTCTGATTTGGTAATTGGTGTGAACAAATACGTACTACACTGGAAGTAATGGGTATGCAGGTATGCATACTATACATCCTTACAGTAATCGATATGAAACACAAGAAATTGATGTAAATAAAAATGGGATTTAAACTTACGATGCACCGGGGTCAAACGTCTTACCCGTTGGAGTATTGTGGCTGAAACTGTATTGTGTTGGATACTCTACGGCCTTCGGTGATCTTCTCTGATGTTTCAAAAGTATGTTTATAAAATATCAATAGATATAATTCAGAATAATAATATAGACACTGCTTCATACTCAAAGGTCAACAATGCATCTGACTTTGCGGAACCTACGTTATTGAATGTAATCATTAATCAACCAGCCGATGGGAGTATCCGGTTATTGGAGTAACATAAACATATCGACGCGAGTACAATGGCTTAGAATCAAGGCGCTGGTGAGCAAACATTCAATTGTCGAATGTCGGCAGTTTGGCCGTGTGTAAACAGGGTAAACAATGGATCACGTAATGCATCAGTAGATACATGTCAACCAACCAGACGGATATAAGCAAGATTTTTCACTTCACTAAGGCATTATTCTAGCTGTTTCCCGGAATCCAACACGTAGTTCAGTTGCGAACATAAATGTATTTTCGTTGTTTATTTCGACGGCTTATTTGAGTGACAGTCGGAACGGCTAAAATATTGGGTGAAAATAAATTTTGAAGATTCAAATAATTGGACCGACTTAAAGGTAAATATTTTATTTAATCAAGTAGAACGTACGATAGCGTTTTTTTTCTATAGGTATTTGAAAATAGATTGTAGTGAATTATTTTTTATACAACTTATTTTTAGTTCTATATAACTTATTTTTAGTTCTCCTAAAAATATCTAAACAAAATAATATAATTAACTTTAACACTTTTAGTAACGTTTAATTATTACGAACCATGTACACTCGAAAACATTTTAGCAGGAGCGCCAAGGAGCGTCGAGACGACTGTGAACAACGCTGCGCGTTTTGTAAAACTCCGCGCAGTAACGAAGCTTGTTAGCGTACTTTAGTAAGAAGATTGTCTGCAGCAGCGAAGACACCTACAGAACGTCGGCACAAATGGAACTAATGAGTTCCCTGTTGTTCTGCGTGCTAGTCACCTACTTGCCGCAAGCGTTTGCTTGTGAGTTTCCATACGATTTGTCAAAAATATTTTTTAGATCTCTGAAATACAGGTTAAAATTGATTTTATACAGTTATTTTTATTATTTTTGAAGTCATCCTTTTCCTTTAATGTTCATAGAAGAAATGTTTTGCTCTTATTGCCCTTGATAATATGCTAATAATAAAATAATTTAATTACAAGTAATTATAATGTTTTATTTCTTTTTCTAGTGGAGAAAAGAGAGCCTAAATCCCGGGGTGCAGATTTAAAATTCAACAATTCAATGGTATTCCATCAAATGCCGATGCCAAAGAAGATTTTATTGAATATCAACGGACCGCCACTAGTTAACATGGTCAGTGATCTTCAAATTGTATTTATGGACGTACATTGTAAAATGTGCATTGATTGTATGGAACGGGCAATCAAAGCATATAAAAGCCATTACTATATCGCTAAGAATCGACCAAGATCTGACGAATTACATGAAGAAGTATTAAAGTATCGACACCACGGAAAGAGTAAATCCTTAAGAAACAAGAGAGAAATAGATATGACTGAACCTGTTATAAAACCTAAAAGAACTAAATCTAAAAATAAAAGCAAGTCAGTAACAGTAACAAAATACAATGTAGACGGTGAAGTTTATGGTCTAAAAGTTAAAGAAACGAATACACAAATCAATGCTGATCATCAAAACGACACTCAAGTGACTTGCCAAGTATACAACGTCAAGAAATCTTACCCTTGCGATACACCAGAAGGCGAATCATTTTTGACACTTGCAAAAAGGAAGGTAACTAAGAGAAATAAGAAAGAAAAGGATAAAAATAAAGTAGCTACTACTACTACTAGTACTACAACTAGGCCGCATTTCAATGCACCGTCATTCAGGAAACGACAAGTGGACAATTCGCAAGTACCGGAGAACTTCATGCCTTCAATAGAGGAAATGTACTAATGTTATTGTTATATGTATATATGTTTTGTTACTGATATTTTTGTTTTAACAATTTTTTTGTCTAAATGTCTAAGATATTAATAAATATTTTTTTTATCAGTTATTATTTTTTATCATGATACATAAAAGGTTCAGTCATATCTACACAGTGATGTTTTCTGAAAATCTATTAGAAATCAAAGCATCTTTCTTGTGTCTTTTTTGCAGTTCTAGGGTTCTCGCTTATTAGTAAACGAAGAGCCCTGGCTGCATAGTCCAGAAGTTACTATTCAGTTGTAAATTCAATCGCGCCCTTCTTCACTGAGCAGTTGTACAGAAGGGTAAGAACTTTAGTTAGCTTTTCCTAAAATCTAAAAACCTATCTTATAGTATCAACCTAATTTTGAAATCCCCATACTAGCACTTACCTACTACATAAATATGATAGTAGGAAAATTGAATTAACATTACATTTTGAGACGAGAATAAATCTGCTGGCAAAACACGGGCTACATAACTTATACATACAGTATAAATTGTAAGCAAATTGACTTAGATTACTACACCCGTTACGTTACATCCATCGGAATAAATCAGAAGGCATAACCAAGATGACAAATTGAAGGTATTGCTATCTCTATTTAGATAGTAGGTGTCTGCCACGCTCATTTATAATCATCGCACGCCAAAACAAAGAGGGTTAGAAGAATCTATTTTAAACAAACACCCGAATGTCAGTATTCGAGTAGACATTATCACTATTCCGTGTCATGAGCTTCAAAGTGGCTTCTGCCATAGAAATGAATGTATACCTAGTAAGGTTCATACCAAATACGCATTTGGTTTATTGATGACTGTTGACGCAGAGGCAAGAATTTCCGCGCTACGTGTTTAGGTTCCAGTTCCGCACGGAATAAATATTTGTAAAGATAGTGGTTGTGGGTTTGGGGATGTTTCTTCATGTAAGATCTATTTTTTTTTGTTGTAAACCTTACCTACTCTATTGAAGAAGTACTAGAGAGAGGCAAATCATTTTTTAAAAAGAACTGCTAATCTTACCGCATTAAGTCAGTTCGCGTTTCACGGAGAAGTTTTTAAAGGCAGCTTCAGCAGCTGCGGACGTGTTCACTACGATACACACACGAATTGAATTACAAGGTTTGCTGCACTTAGCTTACAGCCAGTTTAAAATTCTGTCAAACGCATTGCCAGCCAAAACTCACGCAAATCGCTTAGAAACGCTTATTCATACTTTATACCTACAAAACGCTTTACTCGCATTCACATATAGCACTATGGGATTTGCAAGTCTTTGGGTACGCATGGATTTTTTGTATTTGCTGAATCAATTGGCCTATTCGGCGCTAAGTAATCCTTTCGTGTAATAGTTATTTAAAAATATGTATAAAAATGTTTGTTTGTACTGCAAAAATATATTCAGTATTTAGTTTATCAAAATTGAAACATACAAAACACCTATGCGAGTTTTGATGCTATGTTTGATGAAATATCTTTTTTTTGTAACTGTATTGTAATATTTGTACGTTGCATGCGTAATAAAAACGCATTTAAAATATTGGAGCTTTATTGTTAAAAAAAGAATGATGATTTATCACATTTACCCAGCATTTACCTATATCGAGATAAAAGTACTTATTAAAAATAAAAACTACATCGGACGCATCAAGTAAACGTAACAAGGAAATATAAAACTAGGTACAACTCTTGTGAAGACATCACAAAAGCTATTTCCATTTGTTATTCATTTAGCAAATTGATGAAGTGCCCTATTAGATTTGCACTGCCTATCAATGCATCTCAAGGTGTTAATTACTTCAGAAATTGGAACAGTGAGGAGCCTATTAGGTTACAAAGCCAGTCTACAGTATGTAGAGTCAACTAATTAAATAATATCAGTCGGATATCTTCGTATTTCCGAAATTGAACGAACGCGTAGAACTTGTACATAACATATACAGTTTTTAGTCAAATTTTTAAGTAAGTTATTATCTCCTTAGAATATCAAATTAGTTTGGATGTAATAATATTTCTTTAAGTCGAAGGCATGAGTTTTCTCTACTTCAACAATTAAAGGTGAATAATAAACCCGATACCTTCTCCCTTAAAGATAACGTAACAATTTTTTAATCGTGATTGTTCTATTCACGAAGATCAGTATCATAACATAACATATAGTTAGTCGTACTGTACATCTGTCATCGTAAGCGGTTGTTATAGTGTGACACCGCAGATACCGTCTGGCGTCTGTGGTTTAATTAATTATTACTGCATCTGGCAATCATCCTTGATATAAACTAATGCCACCTGCATATCTGACTTATGACCGCAAACACTTACGCTATACAGTTTATACATCAAGAGGGTTAATATATACGATACGACACAGATTAAACAAATAATATGCTATTGCCGGCGTTAATTTTCGTGTGCGTATGAAAGGAGCAGAATAAGCGCATCGTTTTAATAAAAATAATTGAATATCTTTAGTTACAATGTTTTCTACACGCATTGATATGTACTTAGAAACAGTTATGTGATATTAGTAAAAAAAAAAAAACATATATGACTAGATTCTGTAGGTAGGTACAAACTGAACCTAAATAAATTATACAAGGTGGCTGATAGCACTGACTGGTAGTTCTTGCACTATCTTGGAATAATTATTACTACGGCATATAGATTGCCCTTATTCAAAGAGAATTCGGTCTAGTTAAATAGATCGTAACACTAAATCACACCTGCTACTGTTATTTCGTGTACATGTAATAAAAGCTGTATATATTTTGGCGTACTTAAAGATTTGTTATCAGGCGGTAGTATTAATGTCGATCATAATGTTAAGAAGTTAAAATTTAATTAAGTGACTTTTTTGACATCTTTAGGATTGAAGTAATGAAGCAAAATTATTTTTATATCGTTTTTTTATCGTATTTAATTCTTTAAGAATAAGAAACAAGAGAAAAATATGTTTTGTATTTCAACGGTACTCATAATAATGAGGAAGTATAAAATATAAATAAATTAAATGCCATAAAAATATAAAGATAAGAACACAGCACACTTAATGTACTACAACTTATATTAAATACAGAACGATCGGAAACAAACATAAAAACAAAACAGGCAGCAAAAATCGAGGAGAGAAAAAAAAAATACGACAAAACATAACGAGAGGCGTATTTATATTTCGCTCGGGTTATACCCCGGAGCATTACGAGGTTACATCATGCAGATTAGATGTCACGAGATAACGGGTGCATACTTTTTATTACGACCACCCTGTATGTTTGCATTTTTAAAAGGACACCCTGAAAGTGGGAGTTAATTCCGTATATTTCGAACGGGCTCGGGAAAATATTGCGCGTTACTGTACAAACATATTTCAATACATTTATGTAATCAAATAAGTACCTATGTTTGTACAGTGAATTGTTTTTTTTTTCGGATGTAGTATGACTAGATGCCGCATAGAAATGTACTTTAATTTTATTGGAGAGAAATGCTAGAGCGTTTTAATTAGCAGTAGCAAATTCAGTTCCTCCTCTGAACAGTAAAATAAAAGAATAAACCGCTTTGTTTTTTTTTTTTTTTTTATAAACAAAACAAACTCTTTTAACAATCTGATGCTAAAAATAAGCAGAATCGACTTGCAGAGACATTTTTTTTGCTATCGCGTCCTATTACAGTTTCAATTTAATTTCTTTTCACAGATCACCCGCTTGGCTCCTCAAAGAATTAATAGAAATCGTTTCACGCACACACAATACGAAAGTTGCTTCAAAAGGATCACGTACACGTTTCTATACAAGTTTTTCGTTATCAGCTTTTTGGTAGCCCACATTCTGTTCTTAGTTCGCGCCCGAAAAACTTTATTTTCGATAAAGACTCACTAACGAGTTCTGAGTTGCCCAATGTTAGTGTTCAGTTAGACGGTTTATTTATCCAGAGGCTTTTCTGATGCTACAGACGTAGGATTAACGCTTCCTAATGACTTTGATACTCCTCAATTGGCTTAGTTTTGGGTACGCCCGTATATTTTTAGGCTTTTACGAAGAACGTGTGATTACGCTTCATAGTTTCGCAGGTTGTTTTAGGATAATGTTTATTATCGGTTGGAACCAGAAAATAATATTTAAAACGTGTGCTTGCTTTTTTTTCGAAGTGATAAGTACATATTTGGCGGCAACAAACGTGGATTCACTGGAATTATAGTTTTAAACCTGTATAACAGATATTAGCTGAGGTTTTGGGCTCAATCACACATCAATCAAAAGGGGTCACGTATGGTGTTAGACGGTTTTTCTGTAGCAGCGCAGGATTTCGGAATTGTGCCCGCTAAATGGCGATTCGCTCACCCCCTATTACATGGGTTCAGTGACGGCATTGGCGTAATATGGGTGTCACATACATCGGTACGTCTCCGCCTAATCGGAGAATACTGGCGTGATATTACATATGGTTTGGCATTGATTGATAATCATTTTAGTACTCAAGTTCTGGCATAAAATCCAATCAACTGACATTAAAAAAAGTTCCCTTGATGCTGAAGATTTCTTTTTTAAGTAAACTTTGTCCCTCCCTTGGATTTTTCCTGTGTCGTGGGTACAGTTTTACAAACATACATGTCATATGCACACACAACCAGACCCGAAACAACTATCTGTAGATCATACAAATATTTTTTTTCCGTGCGGGAATCAAACGAAAGCTAATCACGTAGCCACTGTGCCAACCGTGTCGTCAATTACTACACAATTTGGTAATCGTATTACCAGACCTGACAAGCCATTACGCTCGACTGAAGCCGAGTTACGTGTTCCTAGGATAGACGTGTAAAACTGTAGCTAGATGCATTTTATCTTACCAATAACTTACAAGACGATTTCATCCGTCGACGTTATTTTACGTCGACCGTAATTTATTGGAAGATTGAAATGCATTGGGAAGGTAAAATAAATTTTATTACGCTTTTAGAAATAGGACTGGATGTGTAATAGAATGAAAAATGCGTAATATTTATCTGTGCAATAGTTTTAGTACCTAAGTAAAGAATTGTTTGTGCTATACATATCGGAGCGTGTCAAATAGAATTTTTAAATTGAAAGTTCATTGAAATGGAGCGACAGCAATGGTGACAGTTTATTTTCGCTTTTTTATGCTATATTGTCTATACGCTTTTGTGTCTTCATTAAATACTTAATATATGTATAAAAGTTAATGAAAACTTAAGAAAAGTCTCAGAACATAGAACAGTATGCCCCGAAGGGTTAGGCAGAGGTGTACTGTATTAATAGGCGAGTTTTTTGCCATACTGGACACAATACACCACTCTGAGCTGCTACTTATAATTTTCGAACAGAAAAACGCATTAACACTGCCTGACCCGACAATCGAACACAAGATCTGACGCTCAGCAGTCATTAAAAGTAGTTCAGTTGAAGTTGTAGATATCCTTTATAAATTGTAGCAGTAATTAATCTAAAGCCCCTTACAGACAAGTTTGGCGTTACCAACTACCAAACGACGGAACTTACGCAACATCAATTTGTTTGTACAACACGACACAATTAGCGTCGGTCATGTGGGAAGTCGTAAACACCTGCTACACACTCAGTTACTGAACAATTGAATAACAGTAGTATAACTTCAGACTGCTGAATAATATGTCTCTTACAGTATTCGGTTATCTTGTATCCAGTCGAGCTACTTTCGTTAAGTCATCTGTCATTTATATATCTCACTCCTTCGCTTCCATTTTAGAATAGTATTAGAAATTGTGGTTTTTCTATTCATCTATGTATTTTGTTCTCGGTCGTACACATGTGAGTGAAAGGCAAAGGGCCTCCATGTATAATCCAAAAGTGCAACATCATTTTGATGTCTCAAGCCTTAGTAGAATTCGTGTAAATTCATAAAACGGAGGTACTATTCAAATAATGCAAATAACTAGTAAAGAAAATTATCAGTGATTAAAGTGGTTGTTTTTACGATATAAGTGAGTATGTTTCAGTTGGCATGGAGACTATATTTGTAGACTAAACAAGAATACCGAAAGTTATATCAAAATCTATAAGATATGACTTAGTTTCGTTCAGATTTTACGATTTGGCGTTTTGATATTCACTCACCGAGCATAAAAGCGTTTCTGACTTATGCATTTATGTCAAACTGGTATTAGAGGGATGGAAAATGGAAATAGCTTCAGCACAAATCAGTTGTCTGTGTCAAACGGTGTCTGTGAAAAAGGGTTGTGACGTCAGCGTCGGGACCGACGGTTGATAAAAATCCAAGTAATTTTATACGAGTTCCACTTTTACTATTTTTATATGAAGTTATAGATAAATCGATATTTTGTCGAAGATGTATAGAAGTTTCTTAACATGTTTGGCATATTTAATGGTAGGTTGAATGTTGGCTTTGCGGCATAAAGATTTTCAATTTTCATGGTTTTCTTTGGTGAGAACTGCATTTCTGAACTAACATTTGATGACACGTTTGGCGTAGTGGCTAAGCGATTGGCTTGTTGGTTTGATGTCCGGGTGACTGTTGTATGGCCAATAGTTAGTTGTTGTTTCGGGTCTGAGTGTGTATGTAAGATTGATGTCTGTAAACTGTACCCAGGATCTAAGTGATTTTCTAAGGGCACCGAAAAAGAAGGAGACTGTAAACACATAACCGAATTATTGAACACAATATGGCCCACAAATCCATCCTATTATCAAAATTGCAATACAATTAGGTGCAATAGAACCTACACATGCAATTAATTAAATTAGTGCTTCATGTCCAAAATTACACTTGATAAACACAATGTAGTACCTCAACCAAATTGTTCATAGTAATTGAGTAATTTGTTTGTCAAACGAACTGGCATGCTATTAAATTGTTTGTTGTTGTTTGAGTGCAAATAATACAGTCGAATGGAGAAATAAGTAACCAGGTACATCAAATACAAGTTTATTTTTTAAAGATATCATTATGTTTTTTCATTTAGGCATGTTTAGTATATTAATGGACAATGTTCAGTCGAACATAAATAAAGGCAACCAGGGTCACCACAATTAGGAAATATTTTACAAAGCTACTCAGAATTTCGATGCGAAAAATCCAGTAACACTTTGGCCGATCCAGGAATTGAACCGAAGAACAGTTTAGCAGCCGTGCATGTGACCACTAGTCCAAAGAGTTAGTCTAAATTCAATGAGATTCAACAACATTATTTGTACTTCTGTTAATTATTTGCTCTATAAGACCTTGTTATACAAGGGTGTCACATAAGACGGACAACTTAAGGATTGTTTCGTCATAACGAACAGCGTAATGTGTCGTATACCATCGGTGGTTTAATATTTGTGATGAAGGGTAAACGGGAATACCGACGAGGTTCTGGAAGGGCTGTTTAGATAAAGACAAGAACATTTTTTCAATGGATTAATTATAAATGGCAGCTGAATTGTCGCTTAATCTATCAATTAGTTAAGGACAAGTAGTTTGTTTGTATTTTTTTTTATGACAAATGAATATTTATAGTAACTCGTCGATCTATACATCGAAATAAAAAAGGTAGGTAAGTAATTGTGAGACTGTTTTTGCAAAGTCTGAACTCAAGAAAGTCACAATTTTTATAAAGAACATATACGCACTTAATTGAAAGTAGAACGTACTTGTATGTACGTATTTTATACTTTAATACCTAGCCTACACGTCTGTTAGTAAGATCCATGTAATGGAAGATGAGGTTGCTATCTATCTAGCACAATTCCATACTTTGAACTGTAACTGAGAATATTCTAATAGAAAACCTTTACAACATTTTTTCGACCCGGGGATCGACCATGAGCTCACGTTCAACCACACTTACAACTATTAGACCAATGAGGCAGTGTGTTTGTAAACGCAACCACGATACAGAAATCTTTCTTAAACTAGCAGTACGTTGGAGTCAACTAACAAGTTGTGTGGTTATATTGTTAAATTATAATGTTCCCCTGACCGATTTCGGTCACGGCGGCCAATCTCACCGGAGATTAGTCAACTACGCAGGAGATATTATAGAGCACAAGTGTGTGCGCAAACACAGGTGCTCTCTCTGTTCCTTCACTCTTATAGTCCGATGGGACGGCAATCCGACACGACTGGAGAGAGATCAGGCGCAGGACCAACGGCTTTACGTGCTTTCCGAGGCACGGTGTGTATTCACATACACGAAGACCCAGACCCGAAACAACTATCTGTAGATCATACAAATATTTGTTCCGTGTGGGAATCGAACCCGCGACACGTAGCGCAGCAGTCGATCTCTTAAACACTGCGCCAACCGTGCCGTCAAATTATACTTCACTTCTTATAATACTTAGCGGCTCACTACTGCGACGCCCGCATCGATAAATAACGGCATTTGTTCCCTCATACTTAGGTGTCAATATATACAAAATTCATGAGCCTGTGTAAGCTGTCACATGCCATCATACAGTGCCGTTAGAATAGGGTGGGGCAACGTTTAAAAAAATACCACACGATATATTACACAATAAACTACAATATAAGTCCGGATTGTGAACAATTTATTGCAGTACATCGTTAAACATTAGTCACGAAGACATTTACGGGGAGCTCTGATGGCCGGTGTTATCCGCGATCATCCTGATTTCCCGCGGGATCCTTAAGTTTTCCCAGGTCGTTATTGCAGTTACACGATATACTATTCACTCCCGTGATTGATATTATTTCTTCGTGTACTTGATATAAAACAAAAATTCCTCTCAGTGTAAACGAAGATAATGCAGAGTTTTTACAAAGCTTTGTTTAGGACGTGGCTGCATAACCAGAAACCGTTCATAATAGCAGATGTTCAAATTTTTTCATAGCTCTGTAGAAGCGATTGTGATGGATGAGTCTGGCGTAGCAGTGAGACTGGAACTTTAATAGAGAGACTTATGCCCATTAGTGGGCGAAGGTGGGTTTTGAAAAATGATGATAACCATTAATCAATAGAGGAGTAAGAGTTATATCGATATTATATATAGACGTGGTTGGTTGTGAGTCATTCCAAACTCTGCGCTTCTACTGAAAATTTTCGATCAGAAAAACCCAATTAGACAGCCCGAACCGAGGATCAAACCCAAGCAGCCGCGCTTGGGACTATTAGACCAATGACGATTAATTTTAAGAAAATCTTATTCAATTTTATTAAATCCTTGTCCATTTCATAAGAACTACTTGAGTTTTCGAAAAAAAGGATTTCCCATCAGTTTGTACAAATATTATTATTACAAAGTCAATCTTTAGGTTCCGGGATCCAGAACAGAAAGTAAAAGCAATTACTAAAAGAATTACGCACCAAAGGAGTACGACACTCGACGAGCAAAAGGGAAAGTAGAAAAACGCTCGTTAACGACCAACTCGCTAATTTGAACAACAATTGTGTTCCGGGTCGCCTCTACGTGGTTATTTGCAAATGGGTGCCGCAAAAATCTAGCTAGAAAACAACCGAGTAAGAATCTGCGAACGTTTTTGAAGGCAAAAAGCTTTATTTTTGAAAATTTATCGGTTCCATCTTTGAAAGTTTTCGCAGTAGTTTATAAACGTAAGTTATTCTGTGAAAATTATGTGGGAGAAGTTTTATCTTTTACCATCCAACCTATGTCTATTCATCTGTGTCTATTCTGAGAGTTAAAAGGTCGAAACTTGTATAATTCTGTGTACGTTAATGTACAAAGGTTATCATCAATCTTTTTAAATACACTATCAAGGTATTGTGTCACGACCTCTGGAAAAGTATGGTTCTTGGCCGAAGGAAACAGCCACGGTATGATGGCATAAAGTTAGATAGGCCTATTATGTTAAAAGGTAGTATTTTCTCGAAACGCGTTTTCATATAATATTCTCTGCAAAATAAGAACGAAGACTTGTGATGCTCGTATACATTTGTTAATTATGTTTTTGAAATATGTCTGAAATATTTTGTTATAAACTATTATTTATATTGTAGTTTAACATTTCATCTGAAAGGCGTTATTGAGGTTATATCTTCCACAAACCACATTTCCTTGTATATGGGTCAGATGATTCAGACATTAGGTACGATTTAAGTTCAGTGGTCATTTTGTTAATCTCTGATTCGCTTCATATTTGGCATTGTGGGATTCCAATTCGTTGTTCGGGGCAAAAGAGGTCATCATCCATTTGTAGTATATACCTATCTACACGTATGCAGAGACTGTTACTAAAATTCTGGTCAGTAAATATTTTTAATAACTTCATTATGGAAAGAAAAAAAGAAAGAATAAGCAGGATAAAAAGGAAAAAGTTCTCATCGTCATAGGATTGATTTTTTTATTGGGAAAATTGAAATATTTATTCCTAGTTGTAAAAACCTTGCTATTTTTAATTTTTTACTTAAAAACTTATACTTAAAAGTAATGAATTGATCTATTAAAACTTGTTATGATCTCATAATCTTATTAATCTGACTGCGTAAGTGTTTTAATAATAATTATAGCACCATAACACTGCTATCAGAGGAGATAATGAAGCGTATCCGTAAACAATATTTAAACTTAAGCCCCTTGTGGCACGAGTGCATAATAGCCTGCGCTTACCTCATTTTGTTGTCCATTACTCCATTTAAAAAATTGGCTTCATAAAATTAGTTTATTACATGCAATGTGCGACAAATATGACAATAAATACTAGAGCTATAACGTGAAGATTTGACATACAGGGGATTGGTCTCCGTAGGATTTCGTTAAATTCCTTTCTGGCACGGACGTGCAAAAAACAGTGGTGAAATTTCCAACACGTATAAAAGAACGTCGAGTTGGCTCCCTGTGGGCGCCGTAAATTCCTGCTTGTGTAAGAAATGCACGATGCATGTGCATTCTTCCGGGAACTGGGTTTACGGGCCACTCTATTTTTGAGTGACAAATCTCTGCATAAAAACTTTTTTGTGAATTTATTTTTTGGCTATGGTTTTTTGTGGTTCTGTGTGGATTTTGTGACATTGTATCGGATTTTTTGTTTATACACGGTGGCAGTAGTTATCTTGAGTCAGATGAATTACCTCATGTTTCTTCTAAAACGAACCTTAATTTCTAATCATAATCGTCTAATAGAAAATAAAGAAACTTTGTCCATGTCTTTATTTTCTTTTTATACGATTTAGAAACCATTAACAGATACAATGTTACTTTATAGTATTACGATCACATTAACTCATGACACCGATACGACATTTAATTTATATTTATTTTCTTTTATATTTATTATTGCGAAAACAGCAAAATTAGCTTAATTTCGAAGATCTCCAACACAGAAAATCTTTCAGTAAAAAATATTTTTTTTTATGACTAAAAGATTTAATAATATATATATATAATTTTATTACTAATATTTCATATCTGTTATTTTATGATTTCTAATAAAATTGTTTGATCAGGAAATCTTAAGGAAACAATACCGAAACGTCTAGAGGCAAGATGTTTCGTGATAAACACAACAATTTCCTGGCGAGCTCATAAGAACATTTGGTAAATCCATCCGTTCATTTGAGCTAGGCCAAAAATTTCGGGATGGTGATACAATTTTGGTGTGGCCAATTTTATCGATAATTCGATCGATTCGAGTTAGGGTGTAATGATATCACGTCAGAAACACTAGAGAAAATAATTTAAGTGTTTATGCTATTCCACTCTCTAATTCGTAAAGGACACGGATGGACGTCGGCACTCATTGCAACGGGTTTAGTAGGTACTTATGTCTAATTATTCTACAGACATATTTCTATCTAAAAATCATTTGGTTTGTTAAGTCAAGAGGATTGGCAAAAAAATAATACTGTACGCCAATGACGAATGAATAAATACAATCGTCAAATCTTTAATTTCATCTTCCACTGCTGTTGTTTACGGGTTTAGTTCTCACATAGACCTTTCCTAAGCTGGGCGTCGAGTTCGTCCTAGCTAGCGTTTCCAAGTAGCCGTTCCTTGGTTGGGTGCTGTCTCACCGTACATTTGCCGATTTACGGTCTCCATTCAAGGACTCGTCAAACAAGCATTAGCCTCTACGATTGAGTTAGTAAGTAGGAATACGGGTAGGAAAATGATGATAATTCATAGTATCGATAATCTAAAATCATGGGTTCCTATCTGATTGTCTATAACGTACGTTCGTACGAGTAGTGAACGAGTTTTCACGAAGATTGAACGCGGGGGCCAACAGTTTAGATGAGAAAAGTTCGCGGCTCGGGCGGACCCGGGACAAATTGCTTTACTAATACAACAGATTTCCGGACTTGTGGCGGCTAAAATCCGACAAAAACTATACACATTCGAGTTCGGGTTAAAGCTAACGACTGGGTGTAATTTCTGAAATAACTTAACCAGACAAACGCCCATTATAACAGTTTTTGTTGGTATTCAATTGTAAAGTTCTAATTTGTTTGTCCGGGGTTTTTGTCTATAGTTATTTTGTGAATGGGAAACAATGTTCTACTTAGTAATTTGTGTTTTTATAAATCTGGCAACCACTTTTGGCTGAGACTGGAGTCGTATTTATTCGTTCAGGATTACAAAAACATGATGGCGAAGTCTGAGAGCCTTTCAAATCTGTTTCCATTCTTCCCACACCTCGTTAAGTCAACATTAAATTTATGTAGAAGAGATTTAAGTAGAAAGTGAAACATGGATGCAGTCACGTCTTTGTCCCACACCTACCCCGTACCCTGGAAACAGTTGGTGCTGAAGAAGCACGTACTATGAAAGTTGTTCGATGATAACAAACAAGCTTTTTACTTAACTTTTAACAAAATTTATAGCTTTTAGCGTTTAATATCTGTGTTTTGTTTTCTGTTGAAATAATAATTTGTTAGTAACCAGATAGTTGAAAGGGAATGTAACAAAGGACATTAGTAAAATTCTACCATTAATGGTGAAAATTGCTTACTAAGAGACATGAAAATAATTTTCCTATCTAAATATTTCTGATTATCTTTTAACGAAAATGTTTACAACCCCTGAGTTGTTCTGGCACATGTGGTAGCAATTACGACCTTTGCTTATTTCGCCAACAATGTGCCACAATGTCAGTTAGATTGTCAAATCAACCAGCAGTGCCGAATATTAGACCCTCATTGATTGTTATCGAGTGTCGATCGTTTCCTTATTGACCTTTGCCCATTTTTAGTAGCGTATTATTAAGGTCTGATTATTAAGGCCGAAAGAACCTCGAGTTCTGAAAGGGTGTATTGCCTAGACCCGAGTTGTGGTGATTCTTGGTGGTTTTTTGACAAATATAAATATGTTCCTAGGTAAAGTCGCAATCCTTTTCCTGTTTAATGGAAAATAATCTTCAAGCCGGTTTTTCATTGTGAACCTTATTGCGGTTGAATTAAGGTTTTTAATACAAAAATTACAACTTAGTCCAGTACTAAAGATTAAAGTTATTTTGTAATAAAGCCGATAAAATTTAGATCACTTGGTGCAATTTTGTACTTATAGCGAATTTTAATAATAAAAAGTGAATTCTATTAAGCTGGCTCTAATTTAATTATTTTCATCTGAGATTACATTTTGATGCTATAGGTACATGATCTAACTAGGTCCTAGGATTTGGTTGACGTATTGTCGCCACTGAGTTTCAACTAAAATCAGTCTATCAATGTCATCTTCGTTTCGTTCACATTCTAAATTAATAAAGTTCTGTTGGTTTATATTCTCCAAACATTTATACAATATAACATAACATAGCATTCCGCCCGTATTCCCCGAAGAGTTTGGCAGTGGTGTATTATTATCCAACCAACCTCAACAACCTTTGTATTATTTCCCCCGATGGCTTTATCGAGTCCCACGTATATGTACAAAGATCCTATTGCCAACATGAAAAAAGCAATATTAATAAATCAATCAAATTCTTTATTTGGGAACATAGAAAATTAATACATTTAGGTCTTATAATTAATTTTAGAAATTATATCTTTGCCCTACTACTAAAATTGGAGTAAAAATTAAGAAAAAACAAAAACATTTTTCATTATAAACAAGGAATAAAATTTAAATAAAAAAATAGGAATTACATTACACAAAGATTAATTTATATAATTCATATATTTATTATAATAATTATAATAGTATACCTACGTCAGGCATATAAAGTTTGGTTGGCTTATAAACTTAAAAAAAAACTATCAATTTATGTTAATAAAATGTATATAATAATTTATCATTCAGAAAAGATTCTAGGGATTCGGATAGTTATGTTTAAATCCATTTACACTCTCTTCACTTCTAACAATTTTAGGGAATTTATTTTACATTTTTGGAGCCATTGCAAAAATGCTTTTCTGTAACCAAAATGTAACTTGTCACATCGACGCTGACTGCTTATGTGTTTGAATTTGGACAAGTTATTTCTGACAAATATAGCCGTTTCAAATATATGTAGTGAAGGTATTCTTAAGTGCCTCTTGTGATGACCATTATACAGAGTGATGACGATATTATGACAATAATTTAAACTATATTTTGAGAATCACGTTAGTAGTAGTAGTTAGTCCACAAAAAAATATTATATTATATTAAAAATATAGCCACAGATTTTATTTCACCCTTTAAAATTTTGTACGAGTTCTCTGAGCAAGTTCACTAAGTTATTCACCTCGGTGGACCGAATACTTTAGATTAACCTATGTACATGCGTAAAATACAACTAAATAAAATGTGTGGCTCAGAAATTATCAGTTACTATCGAAGTAAAACAATATCGATGATAGCACTTCTGATTTTTAATTTTGATTTAAAACCCATTTTATTAATTTTAAATTATTTTAATTGACTAGTAGCGATCGTGTTTTCATTTATATATTCATTTATATTTATTTTATTTATTTTCATTTATATAGTCGTTATAACGTCACCACTGTATATTTAAGAGATGGCAGTTTCAGATATAAATTCAGATGTCCACGAAAAGATAAATAGATAGATGAGATTATTATTACATTTAAGCGTGAGTGAAATGAAAACTGACATGCAGGTTTAATGTCACCCTGTAAACCTCATTAAAATACATTTCATACAAAAAAAAATTATAAACGATGATGATTTTCTTATAAATACAAAAACATTCATTAATAGGCGCAATACCCCTACGATTTTAAATTAGTTATTACAGCAATTTATAAAATAATTAGATGTAGCACCTTGAAGGCCTGTCGTGCAATAAAACAAAGTAAATGCGTTTATAACAACTTTAATTAAAGAGATGTCATAGCAAAGCCGAACTAATTAAACTTTCAATTGTGTTGTTAATGTTTCGTAATTTCATTTAAATCTAAATTAGCATCGCGTTTTATAATTCAAATACTTTATTACAAAAAATGTATAAGAATACAATTTATTATTTGATTAAATCATGGCTTCGCTGTATTATACGATGGGTTAGGCAGAGGTGTGATATTTGGACCCACATTTAGATTTAGCCACAGCTGGTCACCATTTATAGTATGACGACAAACACAGTTAACGCAGTGGATTTCTGCGCTATGGGGCATGGGTCATATTTCCGTACGGGGCAATTAATATTCCTACAACCTACAGATACATAGTTCTTCCGGGCCTGGAGATTTCTGTCTGTAAACTCACCCACGATACAGCATTCACATACACAGGGCTACTTCTCATTTCTGTAATATTGATTCCATATATTGCAACCATAATAAAAATATTCCTCAAAAAGTTTTATACTTACGCCACATTTTTGGAAGACTGTAGCAGCCATGCATCGATAATGACTAAGAATCGATGGCGAGACTCTGGAGAACACTTTGCATTCAGCCGCCTTCTTATGCGGCCGCATATAATACAGTTCCGAAACTGCACGCCTGTATTCATGAATATTTACTGCACCACGACAGAATATGCTTTTCTCGGAAAAATCATATTCCACCCTGTATTATTGAGTTCTACTATTTGTGATTTGGTTTTTATATACCTACGAGTAAGTAGTTCTCGAATGTCCTTGTTATTGATTCTGGTTGGTAAGTAAACTGATGTATAATATAAATAGGATTTCATGTTCTGATTCGTGATTTTTCAGTCAGAGTATGGCCCAAATACAAATGTTCTAAGATACGTTATATTGTATTATATATTTTCTTTGTATGCACTCAGCGTTGAAAGTACATTTTATGAATATATTGCTACATTTTTCTAATATCGTATTCTGCCAACGTTAACACAAACTTAAATAATAGAAGCGTAGTCTCAAAAGTGTTATCATGTCTCAGATGTCTTTACACACCGTTATGAAAGTTAAAGTGTTATTAGAGACCTGTCTAAATAAAGGGCACGACATTATAAGTTACCAACGCACCCAAACGATATTCCAAGACTCGTATAGTATTTTCATCAAACGTCGTACGTTAAATGGGTGTCTCCTCTCCACATGAACAGGAGCATCTCCTATTATTTCACAAATGTTATCAGAATATCAAACAGCGATTCGGAAAAGTGTAACTCTTGTGTTTACGTATTATGTGAACGAAAATAGTCTCTATCACTTCCGAATTAAAGGTTGTAATTGGATGTATGTGTTTGCGTGTTCGATTCGTTTTGTAGCTGATGGCTTGCGGACTGAGGAGTTGTGAGGAGCGAGTGTTTTTCACGGTCTCATTATGTGACGATTCGTATTCGAGGCCAGACGAGAGTTACCAGTGTAAGGGTAGGTTGAAGGGTAGCACCCACTTGCCGGCACGTACCACTAGACCCTGCTTACGAAGTTCGTAAATGTTATTGATTTTATCTCGGTCTCATCAGAGATATATATTTCATTTGTTTATTTGGATCACGTTGTGTCTATGATATTAGAAAACTCGTTATAGTAGCGTTGAAATGTAAAGTGATACGCATTTTTTATTGTTATTGTAACATGTAACTAAAAGATAATAGAACAGTTACTTTATACTACGGATAACAGTATTGTTAGCCGCGGAATGCCTCATTGGACTAGTGGTCGTAAGTGCGACTGCTGAACACGAAGATCTGGGTAGGATTCCCGGGTCAGGCAAAATGATATGGCAATCAGTTCACCCCTTTTTACATGAGACTCAATTACGGCATCGGTTAAATATGGGTGTAGATTAGTAGATTAAGGTAACGAAACCATATCTCTTCAAATCTTATAATTTCATCTCACCTAAAACTTGGTCCAGCTTCTGCAAAAACGTCTCTAAATTGCACTGGACATAACGAAATGTGACAGACGCTGAAAACATAATTTTAAGTTATCTGCACAAAAACTTTCGTCTACAAAGTAAGTAGTGGTCACAAGAGTCGCTGATTAAAGCAAAAGTTTTTTCATTTCTTGTTTTAGTGAGTTCTTCACAATGATGGACGCGAAGGATTCTAACACAAGATTGTTTACTTACGAATAATCAACACTGGGTTGGAGATGTCGGGAAAGAAACGGAATATATTTTTGTTTTGGTTATAGTTGAATGTGAGCCTCGTATTTACGGCTTATTTTCGATATCTATTATGGAATATAGTGAGTTTGCAGTAGTTCTGTTGGAGTAGAAAGATTTTATGTCGTAGATATATTTAAATGTAATGTTAACGTACTTTATTCTGGATATCTGAAATATGCATAATATTTGATTATAAAGTAGGTACTAAAATCCACACTATTATAAATTTGAAAGTACCTGTTTGTCTATTACCTCATCAATACTAAACCAGTGAACCGATCGTAAAGAAATTTTTCAAAGAGGTAGCCTCGGATCTTAAGAAGGATATAGGTTTATTTTATTTAATAACGGCAACGGCGAAATGTGGGTGTACAATAGTAAACCTCTGCCTTACCCTTCGGGGAATACAGGCGTGATGCTTTGTGTGTGTGTATGTACACTAATTAATATCTTGTTACTTTTTTACTTTCGTATATCAAAAACAGTAGGTATGAGATTCCGCTAACGTATTATTTATAACGAATCCACTTATCAAATTACTGCATCATTTATAGGTAAACACCGTGGCAAGACGATAATTATATTATCAGAAATAAATTATCTAAGTGCCAACTGATAATGTATTGTAATTATAAATATTATTCTAGAAAATCCATAAAACACTATTGGCAATTAAATAAAAAATAAAAAAAACCACTTCAAAAAACTAAAAAGCAACACTAACTAAAAAGCAAAAAATAAGTGTTTATTGTTACAATATAGTAGTTGAAGAATATTGAAGTCGGTGCCAAGTAAAAAGTGATAAACCTACGCAATTGACGAAGTGGATTTGTCGTATAGTCCGATCTACAATTCGCCTCGCACTCGACAATTTTTACGCGAACTCGTTGTTTCATTGTCGCTATTATAGTAGCAAGGTATATTGCTTTTATGTTTTACTTGGCACCGACTTCAATATTCTTTAACTACTATATTGTTTTACTTTTTGAAGTCGGTTAAAAATGTGTTCTATGAATTAAACATTATAATGAATGTCAGCGGAAAGTAAGGCTTACCTAGCATATTCAAAGAAAAAAACTTTACTGTATAAAAAGATTTTACTGTATTTTAAATATAATAATCCGCTAGATATTAGGACACCGCTTTAGAGTACAGAAACTCGGACAAAATCACAAACACGTGATTTAACACGTGCGTTGTATTTATGTTGTTGCGTTGTTGTTTTTACTTTATATAATTTGTGAATTGAAGAATATTGTTAAACAGTTATTTTAAAAGAGAATCCATGGAATTTCTTGCCGGTCTATTCTCCATAGGACCGACCCAATTTTGAAATTGAGCAACTAGAATCATAACGTTTTGAAAGAGCCCGTAAAGGCCCAGGTGAAATAAAAATATTTGAATTTGACTTTAACTTTGATAGACATTCTCAGTAGTAGCACGGAGCTTAGAACTGTGCCCGTAGATGGCAACAGGCTCGCCTCCTATTACATGGGACCAATTAACGCTCTTGCTCAGTAGTTGCGCTTGCGACTAGTAGACCAATGAGGCAGAATTTAATTCGATGAATAATTAAGTGAATTAAAGATGATGTTTAGCTAGTCTAATTTATTATATTACAAGTTTTTGCCCGCGGCTTCACCCGCGGGGATTGATTTTATATTATCAGACATCGAAATTCAAAAACTGAGAAACATCCAAACATTCACATTTATCTTATGAAGTAGGATAGAATGCAGTGATTTTTCGAAAGGTCACGGTATATTTAAATTAAATTTTAATTGAATTAACTGAAGAAAATATATATGAGGTCTTGTTGATATTATGTTAAGAACTTTAGAATAAATTTGCATTTTATCTGAATAAGTGAGATGAGACGAAAAAGTAACAAAGTTTGGTAGTTTTAGAAACTAACTTCATATCGAAATGTAAGAATTATACTAGAACTTGAAAACTGTTTCTTTAAATAAAAATAACGTTAAAAATAGAAATAATTTTACTTGGATAATCTGGATATTTATTTATAAAGGCAACATAGTAAATAATAAAAAACTCTCAAAAGTTTATATAAATCAATATTTAATCAAATATTAATGAAGTTTGGTTTGGATGTATGATTCGTACATTCGTGCACATAAGTAAAAAAAATTTTTAAGAACACTAATCGCTTCTCTTTACCTGAAGCCTCTATAATGTAAATAACCTGGAATCAAATAGTGAATAAATGAGTCTATTAAGTACAAGCATTATCTCCATTCTCAATTATTTTTGTATGGCCTAAAGATTCGGGATCAGAGTGTGTGTGAGTGAGATGTGTATTTGTAAATCGTAACATGCTAGCCGAACCGATTACCTAAGCCAGTACGTTGATACTAGCGGGTACAAAGATTTTATTGCCTAATTCGTCTTTAACGAGTCCCTCAGGTAGCCAGCGTTGTTTAAGGGGGGAAAAACTGTCAGTTTAATATTTAATCGTTCTTCTGCTTTTGTAGTTTTTTTACCTTTAGACAGAGACACCTGAACCAGTGAATTTTGTAGTAGTAAACTGATTTTTTGCCTGTCGTTTTATGTAGCTCGTAAATTCGAGATTTCACTGCCTCTAGATGCTCGAAAAGGTTTCTATTGTATAGTTTATCTTTTTTTATTTATTCGAACGAAACATTTTGAACTGTTAATTGTTTTTGTTTTCGAAAACAGATCAAAACACGTACGTGACATCAATAAGATTATATCCTCATATTACTGTCTATTTTTCTGTGTTATAAGGTTATCAATGAAAGGAACTGGAGTATTTTTGTGCCCTGGGGTGCTATAAAAGGGCAAAGAGAAGTTAAGAACAACGATACTTCTGGGTATTTTTAACACGTAAATAATTTATTGTGAGAGTGTAATTTTTGTAATGGTTTTATTACATTATAGAAAGTATAATCATTAAAAAACAGGAGGCGCCCGGTAATGAGTCATAATAGTTTTTTTTGGTTATTAGATAAATATGCAGTTGTCAAATTTCTACTATTATTATAAGTTTAAAAAATGATTACTATTTTATATTATTACATCGAAGTTCATATAGAAGAGAATAGAGCATATCATTATTTATTATAAAAGGTAGAGAATTAATATGTATACACAAATAGTAATTTATAGTAGGGCAATCCTACTTCCTACTTATGATATTATAAATGCGAAAGTTTGTGAGGATGGATGGATGGATGGATGCATCTTTGATACTCTTTCACGCCAGAACGGCTGAACGCATCTGGATGAAATTTGGCACAAAAATAGATTATAGTCTGGAATAGCATATAGGTACTTTTTATCCCGGGAAAATGCAAGGATTCGTAATTCACGCGGGCGAAGCCGCGAGCGGAAGCTAGTAATAACTAAACTGAAGTGCCTCATTCGACTTGGTGGCCGTATGCGCAGCTGCTACGAATAAGGTCCTTGGTTCGATTCCAAAGTCAGAGAATGATAATGGTATTTATTTAAATTTTCAGTTGCTCATATTAATCCGGGCTACCACCTGAAGTTTGGAATTGAGCCCAGTAGGTAGCTAGCAATAGGTTGCCCAATGGGGTGAGCTTATATTCCATGAGACTTAAGAACGGTATAGGAAAAAATGTGGGTGTACAATACAGTACACCTCTGCCTAACCCCTCGGGGAATACAGACGTGATGTTATGTTAAGGGTTTATAATAATAAGTCAAACATAAAGAGCCATAGAATTCGTGTAATTATAATACAATTGTCGGTTCGTTTGATTAGTATGGATATCTTCTTCCGGTGTTGGCGCGATACCTTCCAGTTCTGAAAGCAGAGATAGAAATATTTAGCATTTTATTAATTAAATTCTATTCGTACATTCAGCCTCAAAAATTTGTAAATGGCACGTTTTGTGTGTGGTTGAACGGACGTCTACTGTGTTGAGTGTTTCGAGTTTGATTCTCGCACGGAATATTAGTATGACCATATAACGTTTTCCTGGGTCTGGGTATTGGTGCGTGTAAATATTTGTGTTTGTAAATGCACAGGTTTTTTTTTTAAATTTGCCCCACCCTAGGAATCATTCCTGTATCATGGGTGCGTTTTTCAAACATATATATTCACATACACAAAAACCCAGACCCGAAATAACTATCTGTAGATCATACAAGTATTTGTTCCATACGGGAATCGAACCCGCGACAAGTAGCGCAGCAGTCGATCTCTCAATCACTGCTCCACCCGTCCAATCAACCAAAATAATAATTTTAGTACCACAAACTAAGTAAATCACGAACTTTATCAGATCATCGAATTCCTATTTTTCCGGTATTCATTATTAATTACTCTTATCTTTATCTTTGTATATTTATTAGTTATATAATTATCAATATTCATCTTATGTCCTATCCTATAAAGAACTGATAAAATTCGTGAATCATCTTCTGTCGTATCGATACGAGCTATCACATTGGAATGGCCCTTGCCGTAGTGGAAAGACTAGCCAGTCAACAATGATGTTAGCGAGGCTGATTGCCCAGGATGCATCGGACGGTCGAGTCATCATCAAGTATCGTCACTCCTAGAGGCTCTTTCCTTTACCTCAATCAGTTTAATGAATCCAATGAATAGAAGTATACAACTAAATTCAGCAATATGTATACATACCCGCGTTTTGTCAAGTTATCGTTGCCCATATTGAGTTGTCGACCTCGGCACGTGTTCATTGTAATTTGCAAAGAGCTAGAGCATTCGTTGCCAATCAAGTGGTTGTAGGTGACAGTGGCAGCAAAGTAACGCCAAGCACGGTTATGGTTGCAAATGTTGGTGATGCAACCAGGTTGGGAGACACCGCCGTTGACGTAAAAGTCGACGTTGGCTACGTCAGATCCAATGCCAAGGCCACCAACGGTGTAACCGCCATCAGTGTGGATAGCTTCCACGTAGACTCCGTCATAAGGGTTAAGGCGCGCGGAGTTGAGGTTCCATAGAGGACCAGCAGGGTCCAAACCTACAGAATAACATGGTATATATATTAAAGTACGTGTAATTTGCAAGAAGCTGCTGAGCCATACAATCAGTATTTTAGATTCTTATCAATTACTTATTATGGGAATTTTAAGTAAACCCAAATTGTTATCACCTGTGACACGAGCTACTCTTCCGTTAAGTTCTCTACCAGCGTTACCAACGAGGTGTGCACCCAAACTGAAGCCCACAAGGTGCATGGAGTCATAGGTTGCACCAGTTACAGAGTTCAGAAAACGCAGAAACTGTCCAAGGCCACGACCAACTTCTGGCACTCCTCTCGCTGCTGTTACATAGTTTGATAGCGCAAGTCTTCTCCAGTCAATTACGATGACGTTAATGTCAGATTTTTGAAGATACGCTGTAAAATCAAAAGCACTATTAAAATACAAGGTTATTGTATAAGCCTAGTATAGAGTTCAAACCCGGACTACAGCTCTGACTTTTCAGAATCATGTGCGGGTCAGAATTAGATTCACAACATCGTGAGAAAACTTGCACGTATTAGAGGACCATAAAATTCTCGATACACACCATCGAGAATTTTATGTGTGTGTGTGTGTGACCCAGACGCTTTTTATCCTGAGAATAGACCCATGTCCAGCAGTAGGACAGCAACGGCAATAATACAACAGTTAAGAAAAGATTTACTTACCATCTCTGATCAACGGGTTAATATTGGTGTTCTCCCCGCCAAGCCAGCCGTGGGAGATGACAACAGTTGGCCGTCTGGCGTTGAAGTTAGAGTTGATGATAGACTGAGCATCATCAATCACCAAATTTTGAGATGAGGTAGGGTTGCGCCTGAAGAAGATAATTTTATGAGAGCTGGGTTTTTGGATGATAGTTTTATAACTGTTTAGAAGTTTTGTAGTTCCAATAAATAGTACCAAATCATAATTTTCTGTTACTTTAGTGACAAGTTGCGTATGGAGGCAAAAGTATTATAACTTAATCAAATCCTGGTATAATTTGTAAATGCTTTGGTGTCAAAATTATTAATGTACAAATTAAAAAAAGAAACGGTTTTGTAAGCACACTCCCATCTCAATAATTTTACTGTCTTTCGTTCAAATTGCACACTTATATTTATTAATAAGACATTTCTTTTAGACATTTATAGATCAGAAACGAAGACTTTTTCTTGAAATATGCTACTTACCTAGTGTACAGGTAGTATCGGTTTCTAGCAGGGTTTCTTGTAACTTCTGCGAGGACTTCCATATCAGGCTCAGCCTCAAGGTCTACTATTTTCGTAACGCCATTGTCATAATTAAGCTCGATGAAACGCGGGTACACACGGTGTTCAGAAAATTCCGACTTTATCGGGACCGCGGTTACAGCATACGCTACAAATTGTAAAATATATTACAAAGGAAGCAATGTTCGACAATTTTGATAAACCACCATTATCTATTTTGTTCGAGGATTAAACCGCTTTCTTGTATTTAAAGACCATTTTTTAACTATACATAACATAACAAGTTAAAAACTTATAAACTTGAAAATTTTGCCGGTAGGTTTCCTATATAACCGGTAAGACAGTATTTTAAAGAGTGCGGAGTTCGCTGATTTTTTTTTGTGCGGACGAGTCGTAGGAAAATCTTGTAATTTTATATAACAATAAATAACTTACCCGTAGCAATAATTAATATACCTAGCAAAGCCTTCATTTTGATTACAATGTGAAAAACACTTGTGACATTTTCAGCACAACTACGCTATTTATTAAAGAGTTATCACGATTAATTAGATTGATATTGATCATAAATACAGTATTATAATGTTGAGTCATCGATTGCTTAAAATTAATATCTCGAATGATCGGTTGTTACTAGGGATGTGTATCCGCGGTTACGGATAAGAATACGGATCATTATTGTCGTGATCTGACAATATAGATACGTATACGGATCTTAACTTTTTTACTCAGTCGGTGTCAGTACACGTGACCTTGAAACAATGGTTGACGCTTTGGGTTAGCAAAATGATGTTTCGACTTGTTGACTTGTGGGTTTTATTTTTTTTGTTTATAATTAAGTGTGACACGGGGCAACATAGATTACGTTTGTATACTTAGTTTAGAGTAATGAATGTGCCAAACATTTGATTTTTATCGTATTTCATTGCTACCTATATTTAGAATTACATATACGTAATGAAACTTAATAAGGTAAAAGATCCGCCAAAAATGACGGATACAGATCTTATTTCTCCCTCGGATATCCGCGGATACGGATACAGATACACATATCCGGCACATCACTAGTTTTTACATATCGCACATCATTATATAAAAATACCATGTACAATCTGCCAGAATCTATTTTATGTATCGTGATATAATTTTTAACCGACTTTAAAAAAGGAGGAGGTTCTCAATTCGACTGTTAGTTTTTTTATGTTTCTTACGCATTCATTCCGTCAATAAGGGACCGATTTAAAAAAATATTTTTTTGTTTGAAATAGTATGCTCCCAAGTTGGTCCCATTGTCACCATATCAGGATCTGATGATGGGATCCTAGGAAAATCGAGGGATACCCTCAAATATTGTAGAACGAATCGCGCGTTTGAGCTTTTTTCTTAATAAGTCAGGTGTTAGCGTTTGAAAATCATCATTTCTTGATGCGAACTGATGATGGATGTTATAGTACTACTCAACGGTAAGAAGTTAGGGAATGAAACTTCCGAGTTTAGGATCATATAACATTTGGTGTAGAGGGTCTGATGATGGAACCAGGAGATAGATAGTGCAACTTGTCAGTAGCTATTAGGAAACCCCTCGAGTTTGGGCTCATTTTAAACCGCTAAAAGGCAAGAATATTGCTGTATTAGTTGCAATATTCGTCTTAATCTTTCCATTTCTTGTAATGCGTTTTCATCATGTGGTTGGCTAAGTAATTTATTTGGCTGATTTCAATATGTATTCAAGATTTATGTAAAATTGATTACTCTATCATCTGTACACGTCATTAATTTCAAAACAAACTGGCACCCTTTCACAGTTAATTAATCAAAGTAAATACTACATCTTTCCGTTATATAAAGAAAAAAACAAGCACACCAAAATACCAACAATAAAATCGCATCCAAAAAACATAACATAATACTTAACATATTACTTCCATTAAATAAAAAATAACAAAATTACTAATCAATTTAACTAAGAACTATAAAAAGAGCCTATTAAATCACGAGCCCTAAGTACTGCCTCCCTCTGAGCCCGTTTTAGCCTTCCCTGTTGCTCGATCTGCGTGCCGTCTACGCGGGCTCCTTCCGCCAAGCCAGTACTAACATTGCCAACATTACCGTGACCTGATCATTCCTGTCTTGAGAGATCAGTGCAGTTTACCAGTTTCCCGTGATACGTTCCAAACTAAATACTACATTTATAATATTAATAAAACAGTCATTCAAAACTAATAAATAGCAAAATTGTTACTTAGTTAAATGTGCAGCCCCCTCCGTATGTGAGGTCTACAGGTGAATTAATACGTAATTAATAGATACATATTTTTAAGATATACAGGTAAGCTATTGACCGCAATCAAGACAGTTTTTTTGAGATGTGGTTGACGTTGGAGCGTACGAAACTTTGAGATGCCGATTCGTTCTAGCTTTAAAGGCGTTAGTATTTTGTAGGTGCTCGGAAATACAGATGCTACACAATTTGTCTTTGTGCATTATAAAAGAGTTCGCAAAGCACTCGTTCATGATGGAAGGGATCTTCACTAAATGTGGATGATATAAGATTATAAACTGACATGATCACTAACAATGTAGGTTTTATAACTTATCTGTTTATATAATATTCAATTTTGGAAGCCCAAAACAAAAATATCCCGTTCTGAGTTATAAAAAATAAAGTGTGGATGATATATTATACGGCAGTGATAGCCTAGCGGTTGAAAGCTTGCCTTCCATGCAGTAGGGTCTGAGTTCAATCCCGGCCCGCATCTCTGACTTTTCGGAAGCATGTGCGGATCAGAATTTGATTATCTCTTGTGTTTACGGTAAAGGAAAACATCGTGAGGAAACCTGAACACCTGAGAGGGCTTCATAAAGTTCTTAACGGTTTGTGTAGTCCGCTAACCCGCACCGGGCGAGCGTGGTGGACTAAAGCCTAACCCTTCTCGTTCTGAAAAGAGACTCTTGCCCAGCAGTGGGACAATAATGGGTTGAATTATTATTATATTGATATATTGCAGTTCGTCTTGTACTCCGATGTTACTCAATGCATCCATAATTTCAAGAGTAAACTTCATACTCTATAAATACAGCGTCATTTATATCTGATGACCATGTAAATCTAATATACTATCCAAAAAAAGAGTAATAACTATTTGATCCTACTCGTATACTTTTTGTTTTAATGTACCTACATGTTGTAATCTAGAAACATTATGTTTTTGTATGCAGGTAACCGATGGCAGGTAAATAAAAAATAGAATGTTAGTCAGTAAACTCGTTTATTATTTTGCTTTTTCTCGAATTAGAAGGGATACCTCCTGCTGGTGTTGAGACGGTACATACCAGATCTGAAAAAAAAGTACAGTGTTTTAACTTATATACATTTTATCAAATTAAAATATCACAAGATTTAAGTTTATGAGATAAGAATAAATCAAGCAAATACCTACAAGTAGTGTATTAGTTATATTTGCCAATAGAATTAATCAGAACTTACCCTGATTTATTTAAGTTATCGTTGCCCATAGCTAATTGGCTACCACGGCAATTGTCCAATGTGATCTGCAGTTGGCTGGAGCACTGTCTGCCAATCAGGTGGTTGTAGGTAACGCTAGCTGCAAAGAATTCCCAAGCACGGTTGTGGTTGCAGATGTTGGTGAGGCAGCCGGGCTGTGATATACCGCCGTTGGGGTAGAAGTCAGCGTTGGCCACATTCGAGCCAATACCAAGACCGCCAATGGTGTAGCCACCATCGGTGTGGATAGCCTCAACGTAGACACCATCACTGGGCCTGATGCGGTTTGAGTTGTAGCTCCACAGGGGACCAGCGGGGTCCAAAGCTGGAAGACAAAAATAATTTAAGTTAATAATGGAAGTGATAGCATCACTTTTTTCAAGACTTGACGTCCAATATTTACGATTTATACGCTTTATAAAAAATGGTGATAATCGAAATACGGTGATGGTAGAACGATGTGTGTTCCTCCATTGAAAAGGGAGGATCTTCCGACTAAGGTTAGCCTGGCGGGCCGAAGTCCGACGGTTGATGTCGGACATTCGTATATGTGTTAGAAAAGTTATGAGGAGCCGCTAAAATCTATTCAATGCTCCGATTTTTACGATAATATCCTTTATTTATTAGCATATAGCGTTCTAATTTTTAAATACCTGTCACACGTGCGACTCTTCCGTTAAGTTCTCGGCCAGCGTTACCGACGAGATGAGCACCCAAGCTGAAGCCAACGAGGTGCATATTGGCGTAGCTCTGACCAGTTACTCTGTTCAGGAAAGCAAGGAACTGTCCAAGACCACGACCGACTGCGGGCACTCCCAAAACTGCTGTTGCGTAGTCAGATAGAGCAAGCCTTCTCCAGTCCAGGACAATGACGTTTACGTTGCTCTTGCCAAGTAATGCTATAAAAGATTAAAAAACAATGATATTACAAACATGTTTGTATTACTACGCTAATATTTTTGATTCATACTAAAGTAACAAGATTTTTTCAACGCCGAACTAATGATGTAGGTAGTGTATCTCTACTGAACTTTCTAATTAATGTCTTATTACAGCCTCAGACCAGGTCTTGAACTTTGTAGAATTCTTAAAGCTAGTTTGAAAGTATGTAGAAATCTTGATGTCCGAGACGGATAGGTTTAAGATATTAAGGTACGTCGATGAGATTTTTTTTGTACTTCATTCAAATTACAGTAACATGCAAATCCTACACAATACAATGACGCAGATAAAAACGATAGAACCACTTACCATTCCTGATGGTGGGATTAATGTTGGTGTTCTGATTGCTGAGCCAGCCGTGAGCGATTATCACAGTGGGAACAGAAGGGTTAAAGTTGGAGTTGGTGATGGAGTTGTTGTCGTTGATCCTCAGGGTTTGTGAGTTGCTCGGGTTACGCCTGTAATTATATTTAATGTAAGTGTTATTTATATCTATATATTTATTTTGTATTTAAAATATTGACTGTATATTTTAAGAGACCTCGATAAATAAAAAAAGGGAAGGGAGGCCGTTGCCCTGTAGTGGAATATAATAATAATGCAAATTATTGTCGAATACTACGTATGCATTTGTTTTTCTTAATATATTGCAGTTTTTTATTTTTTTATCTGTTTTGTTGTCTTAAAGCATCCTTGTTTATACTTTAATAAACGTTATAGTACAGTAAACATTTTCTTAAAAAAATATCAAAGTAATATTACATTTACTAAGAATGGAAAACATAAAAAAAAAATCTGCATACACCTTACCTGGTGAACAACAAGTACTGGTTGTTCGCTGGGTTCCTTTCGATCTCGTTGAGGAGTTCTATGTCAGGTTCAGCCTCGAGGTCCACGGTGTGCATGACACCTTCGCCATCGGGGAACTCGATGAATCGTGGGTACACGCGGTTCTCGGAGTAGTCAGACGTTACGGGCACCGCTGATGCGGTATATGCTGGAAGGGGAAATTGAATATTATGAACAATTTTTTCTTTAATAAGAGAAAACAGGGTTATCAGTTACTTTTCTGATTGACGTTTTGTTCTTCTATACAATACTTTAACCGTTTTTATTATCATATTAATATTGAAAAATTATTATAGCAATAAACATATTTAAATTAGCTAATAAATTGTTTTATGGACTAATTATAATTACATTATAAATCAATTCATAAGAATGTCAAATATAAGGGATTAGTCTATTAATGTGATAATTATTCAGTATCACAATTATTATCGTAACTATAAATTTTTTTAAATGCGTTTAATCTTCTAAATAGTTATGTGCGGATGTTATCATTCTAGCTCGAAATTGTTGATAGTGTATACTTACTGTCGTAATTACTGCTGCTATAGGCTAACAGTATAATCTACAATTTGCGAAAAACCAAATAAAACTTGAATTTGACGAGGTAAGCGAGAGCCTCCATAACAACACATTTTAATAAATTCATCTCAAAACCAAATCAGATACTCCGGTCCGGTCCGGTTTGTCGCCCGATCGTCTATTATCCATATTAAATACTAAATACACTTCGCTTTTTAAAAAAAGCCCGCCGAACAAGTACTCATTCAGCCAGTGTGACCAGTCGGCAATATTATTCGATATTGAACTTTAAAGTAATTGGAAAATAAATAAAAATGAAACGCGTGTGAATCCTTTTTGGTAATTGATAGATTTTCAAAAGACCTTTAAAATATACCTATTTATTTAGAACTAGCTGTGCCCGCGACTTCGTTCGCGTGGATGTCGGAACTTAACAATGTATTTTTTAGTGAGACCAAATGCACTTAACCCTATTTTTATCTAAAATAAACGAATTTTTCTAAAATAAAAGTAGCCTTAGTTACTCCTTATTACATCCTGCGTACCTGCCAATAAAAGTCCCGTCAAAATCGGTGAAGCCATTTCAGAGATTAGCCTATACAAAACAGACAGACAGACAGACAAAAATTGTAAAAAATGTTATTTTGGTGTATGTACCGTATATATATTCATATGCATGTAGTAAAAAACGGTTATTTCAATATTACAAACAGACACCCAATTTTATTTATATGTATAGATTTAAGAGTAAAATGTGAAGTCATTTTATATGTCACAAAACTTACCCGTAGCAATAAGTAAACACAAGAGAGTCTTTTGCATTGTGGTAGTAATGCGAATTAAGTCTACTGTCTGGACGTAACAGCAAGTATTTATTCAAAAATTATCAGTATTGATGAAACGATTGCGTGTTTTTATCATATTTTTGTGTATTAGCAAAGCTTCTTAATGGTTAATCTATTATTTAAAAACTACAAAATATATTATGTTGATTAAGATAAGGCTATCTATATCCCCTGTAGACTAATAATAACATATCTTGGATTTATATTTTATAAGATACACGAATCAATTTTGATTTTTTGAAAATCATTGCCCCACCTTAGATATAATACCTGTATTGTAGGTCATAAAAATATTTGTTCCATGCGGGGATCGAACCCGTGACAGGTAGCGCAAAAAGCCATTCGCTCAACCACTACCCCATCTAGTTTAAAAAAGACGTGTAAAAGTGATTGAAATATCCTAATAGCAAAATAAATAATTTCATTTAATTTAATTTCATTTCGTTTCGTTGTGACATTACTTTACACTGCTTAGACTTTTTTCAACTTCATTAAAATCGGCTCCCAGTCAACCAAATTCGGCTTAATATAGGTATTGTTTTAAGAAAATAATTCAATAATGCATTTTATCTAATAACATATTGGAAGCGATTGATATTCATTGTTACTCCTTCAAGAACCTGCGGAAGCTCGTACAAGCATATTTTCTCTGCTTACGATCCAATATAAAACTTTCTTATTTTATTGATTTCAATATGTCACGGAACTCGGCACGAGACAAATTTCTTTTCAAAATCAAATTTCCGAGCTACGAATGGCGCATGAGTTGAACTTGTGCCAATATTTTATTTAAATCACCCAAAGTTTCCACGCTCACCAAGAAACATTGAACGGTTTTATTTAAAATACCATTTTCTTTTTGTTACCGATTTTGGTAGCATTGGGTGGAAAAGATAAAGAGTGACTATACGATTCATTTTGATGTAGAAATTTATTGTAGTAAGTCGACGAGGATCTGGATCCTCAGGACCATTATGTGACAGGAGGATTATGTGGTCAAAGTTTGACCCGGGTACGTCTTAAAACTGCGGCCAGACACCGGAGGACGGGCAGCAGCGTCCTCTCACTAATCGGTGAGCCACTGCGATCCCCAAGCCGCCTGCCAAGCGTGGGGATTATGGCAAACCCCCCCTTGAGGGAGGCCTTCGTCCAGCAGTGGACGTCTTCTGGCTGATGATGATGAAGTCGACGAATATATTTTTCGTAATTTGGAAATTAATTATGAAACAACCTGTATTTTTACACGTCTGCCCAAAATAGGAGTGTAATGTTTTTGACTACATGTACATATGTATGTGAGTTTCTTTATTCCATCATAACTTTTAAATGCCTAAAATATGGGTCGGGGGATCTCTTAGATTAAAAAGTGTTCCACAGAACGGTCCCCCGACAGCAATGACAATTTTATTTATTTGTTTAGTCAGCGAGTAAATGAATGACCTTTCACTTCGTATATACAGATTAACTAATCCAACTCGTTTTTTACTTTTTAGTTGGTTTTTTGTAGAGCAGTAGTGTTTTTTAATTATTTATTCTGTCGATTCGTGTAAATAAGAAAACTGAATAGTACTCTTTGTTAAAGTTAGGTACATTTCTTCATTATAATTTTCACAAAACTAATATGATTGACTGTTTTTCAGCTTTAAAACACATTTCTAATTGGTGTTCAACCATCATCTGCTTTTGAAGCCGACTACACGTATGTATTTACGTTTTAGTATTGGTTTAATCAATTCGGTATTCAAATATTGTTTAGAATAACAAATGTTTACACGGGGAAAGCAAACAGCGGCGTAACTGACCACGCTAGTGGAGTACAAACGAACCCCATATTGTGACATAGTAGGTGCGTTATGTACACATTTCTGATATACTCTCAGGACAGCTGTAGTGTTGTACTGTGGATTATTACACGTACGTATATTGTGTTCGGACCCACATCACATTCAAAGGGATTCTGAGAGTCCATAGAAATTGTGGTGTGTAGTATGAAAAGGAAACGATTTTTCGGTATAATTGGACTACTTTTGTAAGAACTCTTGTGCCTTTAATTGGGCTTGTGCTGATTCTATTAAACATAACTTAATTTCACGTGTGATAAACCGATCTATTTACTAATAAGATTTGTCGCACTCTTTTCAGCAATAAAAGATTACGTGAGAAAGATTAGCCGAAAATTGTTGGGTATTCTCGGTTTAGATAATATTATAACAATGCAAAATACTATCTGCTAACAAGGTATAGGGTGAACGGTAGTTCGACCTATTCCTTGTAACCGAATCCTGGATCATGTGGTCAAACTTGTTGAAAATTGACTCTCGTATAACCCCTTACAAGAAATAGGTCGAATTACCGTTCACTCTGTATATATCTCTACTTATAGCGAGTTTACAGCCAAAAATTTAGATACAAGTAGCCCAGAAGTTTGCTTCTGGCATACAGGAGGACACGCCGGGTAAAAATGTTTCAACCATAAAAGTATTTTAATTCTTTTGTTAGGCACACGAATAACAAACGCTTTGTCTTGATCGACATTTATGAAACCCAGGAAAAAAATGGGTCTGGTAAAAAAAAAAATTGAGCGATATTTTATGAATGAATTAATTTGACATCAAAGCATGGCATCTATTAAATCATAATGCCAATTAACTGTGGCTAATCTATTGATTAATATTACAGAAGCATTGAATTATTCCACTCTAATAGAAGTAATTAAATTCTGATTGATGTAGTAGGTAATTGTATTGGCCATTTTGCTATTGGTACTTAACTTATATTGGTTAAATTTTAACGAGTGGAGGTAAAGCTCAAAAATTTTGGTAATAGGAAGAATACGATGTCCTGTCCTCTTGTGTCACCCGTGTTATGGCATAGAGGGCAGTTACAAGAATATACCAACTGGAAAAAGCAGGCAGAGTTTGAGGGGCGTTCGTAATTCGGGCCAATATAAACCTATAATCATTTAGGTCATTATCGCCCAAATGTTAATCCTCTAGTTCTCTAGTCTGATGAGGTTTGAGGGATTATACAATCATTTGGCAACTTTCTAGCACTTTGTGATACATACAGAGTTCCTTCACTTCACACATACCAGTATGAACAGTCAGAAGTGTACGCTTGGACGTTGGTAGACTGCGGGCTTTCCAACATAGAAGACAAGAAGGTTATCACTTCTATCAATACAAGAATCGCCTCAACGAATTTTAAATCAGTCAAATTCCTTGTTCTTCTAAATACTCCAGTAACAGCATTTCCCCGAATGGTTAGGCAGAGGTGTATTAATGTATACTCGCCAATGCCATGTAATAGGGGGCTGATAGGGGTCTAGCTGATATTTTCTGGACAGAATTTTCTAACAAAAATACCCAAAAACACCGACTAGGTACTCCTGTAGGTATAATTGTTGATAAAAAAATTTATCTTGCTAAATATCCATAAAACTCAAGTTATGGATGATTCACATAAGCAATTAGAGTATTTTGTACCATGGCCGAATATTGTACATTGATTGTTTACCCGTTTGAAGTTTCTAGTACAGAGAAATTCTATAGTGATAAAACTGATTCCTTTTTGTCATAATAATCAATTATGATATACTGTGATAAAAGAGATTTAATTGTATACAATCGCATAACGCTGCACTTGTTTTTATTTCTTAGTATATTTTGTAATACATTTTTACGACATAAGACAGGCAGACCGCCTCATCGGTCTAATGTTCGCAAGCGTGACTGCTGACCGTGACGTTCTGGGTTCGATTCTCAGGTCGAGCAAAGTGTTATTGGGGTTTTCTGTATTAAATTCTCATTAGTATCACGGAGTCTGGAACTGTGCCCGGTAGATGGCTATAGGCTCGCCGCCTATTACATGGGACTCAATAACGGTATCGGCGGAATGTGGGTGTATACACCTTTGCCTGACCCTTAGGGGAATACAGGCGTGATGTTATGTTATGTTTTATGACATAACTGCCGATTACTCAAAGAATTCTTTCTCAGTTTTAAGTATTCGTGAATGCTCATATTGCTCATGTTGTCACTTTAAGTTGAAATGAACATCTTCATAGCCACATACACCCGGAAACAGTGGCGTGCGGTTCATAAAGACAAAAAGACATAATAGTGCCTACCCTACATAACTCGATAAATATTTATTATAAGATATTCGAGGTGGCAAATCAAATACATCATTATTTAATTGACAAAACGACAAACCAATACCAACATGCAGGAGCTATGATTGGTATGTAAGCTTTTAAAATCTAAAAACTCTTTGCACGCCGCTGCCTGAAACAACAATTTGCAGTTTATATAAAAAAATCTGTGTGGGAACTGAACTCGTAACACGTAGCCTAGTATTCCAACACTCAACCACTGCGTTATACGGCCTTCATTGGGTTGGAATATTTGTATACATAATAATTATATAATGTGAATAAAAAACCGAAATCCTATTTATTCATTATTTACGGTAAACATAATAATTGAGCAAAAATAATACGTAATTCCATATTTAGGCTGGTTATACACAGACTTAACCATTATTCAGTAACTGATAAGGTTGTTATGATGTAGCTGCGGGCTAAATGCAGTAATAATGCTCAATTATTCTTGAAAAAAAACAAAACAGAAATAGGGCTTTTGTAATAAAATTAATACTTAGTTACAACTAGATAATTATGCTTACTTAGTACGGGAAAATATTTAAATGTAACATAAAGTACTGTAGAGGTTTTACATCCGAGGCCTATTGCCATCTATCAGCCACAGTTCCAAATTCCGGCCCACTACTGAGAATTTTATGACATAAATATCCAATAATCGTTTGTCACGATCAGCAGATGTGCTCGCGACCCAAGACTGGTGAGGCAGATTTTACAAAAATCATTTTTATTGTAAAAATGTCAGGAAAGCTAGGTTTTGATTATTGCCTGACTCCTACAAAGTCAAAGTAAGTACAGTCAAACAAAGACGAGAAATCTTCATCTATGTACTGGTATATCTGGTAACACGTTACACACGGGTACACGTTAGTGTTATTCACTTTATGATAACATAAAGAAAAAAATGGATATACTGTTTTTTGGTCGCCGTGGCTGTAATTTTATTCTTAAACCAAGATGCGCGTTTCTTATCTCTTTGTAAGACTGTACATTCCTATCCAAGACCTATTTTGTGTTTATTTTTCTCAAAACCATGTTCAATATATCTCTAATAAAACCTTCAGGAAAGTCCCAGTGCAAGTACAAATCTCATGTTCTGTAGAATATAACTCGACAATTATTTAATTTGGCCATGAACTGCACATTTCTCCGACGCTTCTAAGAATACTCGTACCATTGCAGTCACGTAGTCCACTTTACTAAGTGGACTGTAGAACAAATGAAATTTAATTATTTCCTTTTATTACTCCTTCCTTTTTGTGTTACTTTAGTTGTGTTTTTTATGGTATGCGGCAAACGAGCTACCCGCAAGTTCGTCTCACCTGATGGAAAGAGATTATGCACACATTACGATAGGATTCCACTCTGAAACTTGAGTTGAAATGCTTTGTGTTCCGGTAATTTCACTATCTTTTGCTACATGGATCAGAACGCTAAGGCGGTTCTCACATTGCTCCGCGCCCCGCAACGATGTTCGGGACCGCGTGTTTTAGCGTTGAACCGGAGTTCCTCAGTTTGTATAGAAAACATGCGCGGTACAACACACTGACAACGCCTTTTCGCGCGGAAGAGCAGCACGCGCCTGGTAGGAGGCACGGAGGAGCGCAGCGTGACGTAGGGCGTGGCATACTGGTCCACAGTACTGCGTGGGTTTTTCTATACTGTAAACACGGCGATCGACTGTGCATGCATATTTGTCTTTATTGCGCTCGGAGCCGCCATATTTTGCCGCAGATCTGCGTCTCTGCTACCGCGCGCGTAGCTCCGGCGTCCCACACACCGTTGCCGCGTCGCGTCGCGCGGTGCAGTGTGAGAACCGCTTAACGATAGTTGTTATGGCACGTGAAATAGTACTGTAGTACTGCCTCAGTTGAGCCCGTAATGTGAATCTCTACTACAACTAAAAGCATATATGTTTCTTTGTATTATACAATCTGATGTTTATTTTTTTCTTCTTCTTCCTACAACTTTCATTACGCGATACATCCAATGACTATTTTATAATTCTGTATACATAGCAAATAAAATACTTATAGCAAATAACATGATTTAAAGTAAACCTGGGTGCAATGGGTGCCTGAAGATGGGCGACGCCGCTGAGGCCCGCCTAGACAGAGGTGGCGAGACGACCTAGATGCATACCAGAGGAGCTGGTTCGAGGTGGCGCAGGATAGAGATGGGTGGAAGAATTTTGCGGAGCACTTTGGACAACAGCGGGACAGTTCGGGCTAAATAATTTTAAAAAAGTAAACCTTTGCAAATTCACTCTTTTTTTGCTATTGTACTCTATTAATCTAATAACATATTGCTATCGGGACTGAACACAATTAGAATTTGTTGTGATTTACAATTATGATAGTACTTATCAAATTGTATCATTATAAGTATAATACCGTTATGGATATTGGTACTTATCAAGCGTTTCATAATAGAGATTGTAAGCCGCCTAGTGATTTGGGTTATGTCACAACTTTGTTTCTATACAAAGATAACTACGGCACTGCGTGATTCGGCGCCGGCGGTGAGTCCGCCGCGTCTCTATCTCCTCGCGCATTGTATGTGAATACACACCGCGCCTATAATATCTATAATATCTCCTGCGTAGTTGGCTAATCTCCGGTGAGATTGGCCGCCGTGACCGAAATTCGGCTAGGAGGATATATCTCCTCGCTTTGTGGCGGCAAGCAGCACCGCACCACACTGCAACCGATTCGCCTAAAGTGAGGCAAGGTTTGTACTAGGTGTTTCGAATAAGAAAAACAAGTGAGCGGGTGCCATTTTGTGAACACACACACACACACATGAGGTCACATGAGTTCAGTTATTGCTTTCGAATCTACAAAAAAAGATTTCCTCATTTAAAACGGTAATTAAACTACAGTTGAATATTCTGTAAAATAATGAACAGCACACAGGAATTTAATTAAATGATTAATTGAGTAACAAAATACTTGTACTGTATAAGTATGTCAAGATTTTATGCAATTTCATTGTTTATTTGTAGGTACCTGTTATGAAACAATTTCGCTCACAATTATTGTGAATAATATTATGTATAATACAAATATCGTAATCGTATATACATATACAAGGGATAAGAACATTATCATAGAGATTGATGCCACGTTATTATTATCTTATCGAGTGATTAAAATAGCATTAGCAAAACCAAAGTTCAATTTCCGCGGGTTCGATCTCCGCACAAAATAAATATTGGTATAGCCTACAGAATAAAAATAGTTTGTCTCGAGTCTTGTTGTATATGTATGTGAAATATATGCACGTATACAATTTAGCACGAGGCAATAGAAAACATTGACCGGGGTATGTCTTAAAACTGCGGCCAGACACCGGAGGACGGGCAGCAGCGTCCTCTCACTAATCGGTGAGCCACTGCGATCCCCAAGCCGCCTGCCAAGCGCGGGGATTATGGCAAACTCCCCCTTGAGGGAGGCCTTCGTTCAGCAGTGGACGTCTTCTGGCTGATAATGAAAAAAAAAAAATAGAAAACAATAATTGACAAGTGAAAGAGCCAATTAATTAGCGTTTATTAAAACGGTCAAGCGGCCTGAGTTAAACAATGGTTTAAAAATTAAAGAAGAGTAACGGTCAAATCACATCGGTCAGCGTCGATTCGCAGTTTTTTAAACAATACTACTCTGTATGAAGACACGTACGCATCATTCTTCTTTCGCATATGTACCTCTTCAAAAAATATATTAATTTTTAATAGAAATGCGAATCGAAATTTTACACCAAGTAGGTCAATTTTAAGCCTATCTATTTAAGGCTATGCAGCTGTGGATATGTTATTCATTCGATAAATTAAAACTAAAAAAGATTTTATTATTATTAAAATTTATATAAACAATCGTACCTATGGAATCAGAATGGAAATTATGATTAATCAACATAATATAATAGAGTTGAAATAATACATTTATATGATTAAAGTTAATCGAACGGGAACATTTAATTTATAGTTCATATCGTTTAATAGCCACTCAAGAAAAGATCTTCATCGTGAGCTTATTTTAGAGACTACTACTCGCAACATGGCAAAAAGCAAAGCGCTATCTATCGAAGTGAAGCTACAACAATAAACCCTGAATCGTACTATGAGAGATTACAATAATTCTAACATATATAGGAATGTCCGACATCAATCATCGGGCTTCGGCCCGCCTTTTCAATGGAGAAACACCATAACTCATTCCTTCACACTTATTATAGGAATAATTACCAGATTAGTCATATTTAGAGCTCTTAAAATGCGAGCTTTGAGCTTGCGTGATTACAGATAAATACAGTGGGTATTTAACTGTTTGCTTCACCCAAGTCCATATCAGAATCCGATCCACCGCTTTACGCATCAAGCCTATTCCAGATGCTGCTTCATGACTTCGGTCAAACTAATTGGGGGCTTCACACAATCCGATTTGCTATAGCTCGGTCCTTCCACAGACCGAAACCTTGCCATCTTTACATACCAACTCTGCAAAGAAAACCTCACACACTTTAGCGGGTTACCACGGGATAGTCAATTGACAGTGTCCACATTGTGGCACCATATGTCACGACAAGCAAGAAGCACTGCATAAAAACTTGAAACATACAAAACATCTGGTTGTTCAAATGTCAAACTTAGCTGCACCGTGCATTTTGTCACCAGCCAAATTAACCCAAGCCGGTGTTGAACTCTAGCCTCCCTGATGCGAGAGACTTGGCCATATAGTCACCAAGACGATCGCTGATTCTCTATTGGTCCATATGTCTTGATGAACTGCAATAAACTGTTGAAAACCTAAGGAGTAACCACCTTACTGTACCACATTTGTACGAAAGTTATTCAAAGAGTTATACGTCTACTAGTTCATTATGACAACCTCGTGTTTCGACAATAACAAGTGGAAGACATTATCATAGTCCATTACACAATATCTGCGATAAAAGTAATTAAGGGTCATTGAAAATACGCAGTGAAATGGAAAAATAATAGCTAACAGATAAGTATTGTTCTATTTTTGTACTACAGCTATGAGGATTTCTGAAGATGTTGGTTGAAGCTCTTCGCTAGCAGGGCTATGTTTACCGATAAAATGCCAGAAGTTTGTATTTACTCGGCCGTATTAGACTAAAACTTATACTCTTCTATCGGTAAACATGACCCTTAGAACATTAATTACTCTGTTTCAGCTTTCAAAAAGTTTCACCATGAAGTACGCCTGTATTCCCCAAAGGGTTAGGCAGAGGTGTAAGATTGTACACCCACATTTCGCCAATGCAGTTCTTCAGTCCCATGTTATAGGAGGCGAGCCTATTGCCATTTACCGGTCACAATTCCAAACTCCGGCTCATACAGAGATTTTCCATAAAACAAACTTACTAACACTGCCTGACCCAGGTATCGAACCCAATACATCAAGGACAGCAAAGGCGTTTATAACAACCTCATTGGTCCAGTGACCAATAAGTCAATTCTAAAAAAAAATTATTGACCCAAAAAATAATCGTGTCATCGTTTATAATGTTGGTGTGCTCCGCAAGTAATATTTCACATCAACCAAGGAACAGGTGGGCTTAATATCGGTTAATTGCCCTTTGTTTCAACAAAATAATGATTTTAAGCCCAAGTTTGGAACAACTGTAATAACAGTGCCTTATGACTTGTGCGGCTGATAAGTATATGGAAATTTGTCAAATATTGTAATATCAAATGTTAGCCCAATTATAATCCTTAACATCGATTTTAAAGTTTATTTTATAGTTTTGTCTAGTACCACATTCTTCAACGAAATGATCTTTGTATAGCGAAAAGTATAACGAAATGATAAAGTTGACGGCACGGTTGGCGCAGTGGCTAAGCGATTAGCTTTCTGTGCTACGTGTCGCGGGTTCGATCCCCGCACGGAACAGATATTTGTATGATCTACAGTTAGTTGTTTCGGGTCTGGTTGTGTGTGCATGTAACATGTATGTTTGTAAACTGTACCCACGATACAGGAGAAAATCTTAGTGTGGGGCAACGTTTTCTTAAAAAGAAAGAAAAAAGAAAAGTAACATAATAGTCCATTTCAGTTCATTGCTGGAGATAAGTTCCTCTTTAGCGGCGGCACAGTACTCGATCTTTCTCTTTCCACATTCATTCCACACCCTTCTGGTATCTGGGCTAGGTAATCTAGTTTCAACATTATCTAGTTATATGTTCAATTGATGTATAAAAAGTTTTTGAAAATAAATATGAATCCAACACCTAGTTACAGAATCTTTTGATAGAATATTTAACCAACGTGTCTTGTTTCGTTTATTTAAGCATCTACACTAAATATTATATAACTAACTGCAAATAAGATATTAAGTTGGTTATGCATAACAGTTTCAAGTAGTTTTAAAAACTATTAAAAATAAAGAATTAATTTTATTTTTACTACAAATAAAGTCTCACTAATAATTCGATTTTTCATCGCTAAATTAATTCATAGAAAAAAGTTTAGCCATGGTTAAGCGAAAATTAAGAATAAGCAATAAGGATATTTTAAAGAGTTACTGTTCCAATTTAAGTTTTCTATAAAATATATATATTAAATATCCATTACTATATCTATCTATGTGTGTAGGTTTGTGTGTGTGTATGTTTCTTATAGACTCCAAAACAGCTGGAGCGATTTTAATGAAATTTGTAGGTAATCTTCAGATTAGCCCAGCGGGTGATCTCCTAAAGTTTGGTAGCGATCGGAACAATATTTTTTTTTTTTACTTTTTCGTAATAGTGTGTGCTATCCGTGCGAAACCCGGGCGAGTCGCTAGTAATTAGATGTTATAAAATTGTCGTTGTAACATCAGTAAACATATTGCACGCAAGTCACATACAGCTCTTGTTAAGTATTTATTCTACTCTAGAGTTTTGCATATGCCGTCCTGAAGACAAATGAGATTTTTAAAAAATACCGCTGCATGAGAAGAGCTCTCTCCAAAACTAAACTAATAAATAATAATATATCTAAGATCAGTATGAAGTCTCTCAAAGTTGTAAAGCTGCAAACAGACATAATTATTAAACTGATAGATATTATTTTCGTGAACATTAGTATTCTATACCTAATCCTTCGCGACTATTTAGTTTAATGTAGTAGCCGGTAGAGGCGCCTCGTTCGGTTACATACTAGCATTATTCAATAGTCACAAGCAAGATAGAGGATAAAAAACTGAGGGTAGGTTAGGATTTATGTCATAGGAACTTTAGAAGGAAAATGTTAACAGACATACACATATAAGGCTACCTTAATGTAAAGATAAACACACGCATAAATAAAACTAATCAGTTAATACTGTTTATTTGTAGTTTAATGATTTTTTCTAAAACATTATTACACGGAATGTAACTTATTGTTCTTTCTTATCGTTACTGTTGAAGACACAATCAGTGTGTATCAAATAATTCTATTATAAGTACACTTACGTATTAAAATCTTATCAAACATAATTGGAATTAGTGTATTTATGTTGCTATAGAATTTTTAGTCTATCGTGTCTTATCTACGGCGTGTGCTCAAATGTGCAGATTTAAATAACCAAATAAATCTGTTTAAAATCCGATACTCTACTGCTAAACTGCTAAACTTTCTTTTGCAAATTTTTTTCTAATTCGTTCAAATTCAAGTTCAAAATTTTTATTTTTTATCAGTGTTCATGCAGAGTTGAAAAAATTGATGATGAGCCTAAGGCTTAATTTAATTACCAATCTGATTGGTTTCCAGATTGTATCGTCTGTAAGGATTATTTGATATACCTACATACATATTTTGTTCGTGCAATCTGTGAACAAATATTATCATTAGAACTTGGCTCTTAACAACAACTGAGTTATTTCTATTATTTTAATCTTATTTGATGTTATCTCTGCATTTAGTCGTGCGAAATTTCTGGTGGTGTGTACACAGTTCTTAGTATTGTGAAGTATGACCACGACGTGCTTATGATCTGAAAGAAATGGATGGATATTAATAATAACTAACAAAAAGCACAGCTTTGTGAGGACTTGCAAGATTTTTTGTATGCGCGGCCTGTGCTCTCTGTGACGGCTTCTCTACCTTGCAACCCAGGGTACACAGCTCCAACACAACCCTAAACATGATCACTGGTTGATGACGGATTTGAGTACATGTACACTATGTACGCCTTTTCACAATCCAAAGTAAGGGCTATTTATTACTCATATTATTTCTTGATAGAAAACCGAGTATCACATTAGCCGACCCGCGAGCCGAACCCGAGATCTCTGCATAGCAGTCGGTGTGTACTACCACTGCACCACCGAAGCTGTTTTCATTTATAACCAGTTTGTTTAATATCTATGTCGTATAAAATGTTTCATACAATCATCTTATACACAGGAAAAGTTTTTAAGAAATTACACATTACTTTGCACTTGCGTACATTCGTCGTTTAGATACTTACCTTATACATATTAATAATAATCAATGTTACAATTCATAAATCGTCTAAATAAATTGTCATTAAATGTTACACCTCATAAGTGTCAAATTTTAATCTCTATTTCAAGCCCAAAACTATTTTAAACTTCACAAAACAACCAACGATTTTTGTTATTCCGTTTAGATGACAGACGTCAAAATTGCTTTGATAGAGATGAGGCACAAAACGTACCTAGACCATCAAATTCGAAAATTGATTCAATAAAAAATCTTTATCACACATTAAACTCTGTTTAATTACAGTCTATTTATTTATGATCTAAAAACGTCTAGCGATTTAGTAAATTCTCTAGAAAGATATACTTCTAGAATTTACGTAATCGCTGGATATTGTTATGCTGTCCGTAATTTTTAAAAGATAGCGGTAACAATGTAGTCCACATGCCTTATTATTTACGTCATTGCCGACGGATGGCGTGAGGAGTATAATTCTAATTGATAAATATTACATATTGCAGTTTCGTATTTTTTAAAGATTTGTTCACAAAATGATATTTTAAAATAAATTGAATATGAAATTTAAATTACTATGATCAATTTCAAATCTAGAGATGTGATAGTTTTTCGTAAAGTGTACCATAAGAATGTATCAGCAGTGGCATATTGTTAGGACGAGCAAAGCGTTGCACTGTTGGGCACGGACCTCTTAGAATGAGATGTGTTAGACCTAACTACATTACGCTGACCTGGTGCGGGTTGGCGGACTACACACACCTTCTCAAGTGTGGAAGTACCCTCGTTTTCTTTCACTTCGATTCCAAAAAGTCTGAGGAACTCATACCCACCGATGTGGAAGGCAAGCGTTCAATCGTAAAGTTGGTTCGTTACAACCATTCGGTAATTCGGATCGCGATCCAAATATTATTATGATGATTCTTGAATTTATAATGACCTATTTCTGACAATTATATATTGAGAACTTATTAAATTCTCTGAAGAGTTAAAGAAAAAAAAAAATCTTACCTTTGTGAAGCTTCCATAGCTGATTGTAGAAAATTTGTAAGCTGTCAATTTTTGAGGTTTTATAGACCTAAAAATATTAACAAATGAAAAAAGTAGGTGATAAATTTTCATTGGTTGTCACCTCAGAATACACATGAAGTATAATAAAAATATTGGAATAGAGCAAATATTATAGTATAGCACACATAAACACGCAAACAAGGAACATTCTTTGACAAAATGTGTGTAACGTATATAAGCGTTGCAATTAATTTGTTTAATATGTAGATGCACTATTCTGAGACTGCAAAAAATAGTCTTAAAATAAATATACTTTCTAAACTTACTTGTTACTTACTGCATTTAATGTTCTTACCTGATCATTATTATTAAAATTGTCTTTTTAGATTTTTCATCCATTTCGTACCATTTGCATAAAAACGCCGCGTCGCCAATTTTCCCGCTCTAAATACATAATTAGGATACGTTAATTATTTATTTAATTTGCATAAATTTAACATTTGCCTCAATTACTTTACCTCTCTTATGAGGTTTTCCCCGAAGACGCTCATCATTAGAATTTGTACAATTATAGAAAGAAGGAAAAGTATGCAGCCTGGAATGATCTCCCAGTTTCCCGTCTATAATAAAATAGAAAAATTAGACACACTAGACTCCCGCCATAATTTTCGCAAAATTACTAAACAAAAATTAATCAAAGATTGACCAAACTATGTATACCAATAAGATAATGTTAATGATTAACCTTTTATACATTTAAAGAAATAAATCATTATACAGGGTGACCATATAAATATTAAAATTAATCTCATTTATGGGTTCCATCGAGAGACTAATATTAATGAATAGACATTATTTATATCAAAAATCCATCTTAAGTTATCTATAAAACTGTATTAGTTTAAATATTATTATTATACCCCGGCCACGTATTTAATATTACTCTTTATTTTGAATACTTGTTACCCTAGTTACTAATACTTCTAGAAATTCCTCGTATTGTGCTGTATACTGTTTTTATTTCCACTGCACTCGAGGCCATAGCTATACAAATAAAACTTAACATTCCAATCGGCCAAACATAGTGATTATGTCATTATTACCACCGAAATGTTTGCTGATGCTATCTACACTTGATAATAAATAAAGGACAAACAAATATAACCTACATAAAGCAGTATTAAAGTAATATCTGCTCTTAATATTAGAGATTCAGGAACATTTCGTTCCAGAATGTAACGTATATTATACGGGGATTATTCTACTTTACATTCTTTACACCCATTAAAGTAAACATTAGTGTAATGAAATTTACCGTAATATTAAATCCAAGTGCGCATATCTCCAAAGACCCGACCAACACATTAAAAAGATTGATCGCAGTAAAAATATCTTCCAAATCGTCTCCAAGTCTAAAATTGTTTATAGAAAAATGTTAGAGTTATTTTATTTTGCTTTATTTTAATTAAATTAACCAATTAATGTTCCACAGCTAAGCGAAGGCTGTCTTAATTGAATTTCATCGTGAAATTCGTTCGTGTATTTTTTTTATTGTGGGAAATCAAATCTGGTTGGATTTAATTCGGAATATTGTGGAGTTATTTAGCGTGTACGTAATTTATCTTTCAAAACTAGAGCGTGCTACGCCCAAGATTTAATATATTTTGCAGTTCAAAGTTTTTTAATACACATTTCATACCATTTAGACTAGAGGCTTATATTATATATACTAGCTTTTGCCCACGACTTCGTCCGCGTTTCAGTCGTTTTTTGTAAAAAAGTAGCGTATGTCCTTCCTCACGGTTCAATGATTTTGATGTAACAGACAGATTAACTTTCGTATATGATTTCTATGTAGCTTTAACCATTAAGGCGGCACACGCGACGGAAGCTTAAAAAATGGAGTAACTTCTCCCGTTTTCTCAACATTTCCCTTCACTGCTCTTCTCCTATTGATTGTAGCGTGATGAAAAGTATACAATAACCTGCCCAGGAGTATGAAGAATAATTGTACCAAGTTTCGTTAAAATCCGTCGAGTAGTTTTTGTTTCTATAAGGAACATACAGACAGACAGACAGACAAAATTTTTACTGATTGCATTTTTGGCATCAGTATCGATCACTAATCACCCCCTGATAGTTATTTTGAAAATATATTTCATGTACAGAATTGACCTCTCTACAGATTTATTATAAGTATAGATGTATATATTAGACTCATGGAGGCACCCTTGATGAGTGATAATATGTGAGATCTTCTACCACATCTCGGCATTCAGACTCGATAGCTAATAAATTGCTGACTCCACTACGGTACATAATATACATGTATATATGATTCCCATTGTGCTTAGCTTGTACTAACACGACAGAATAGGATAATGTTTACATACTATTTTCATAAATAATAGCAACTTAATATTCTAAAGGAGTTTCATGCGCATATTTTTTGATGTAAGGTCCTTCTGTATTTGATATTAACTTTGTATTGAGTGAGCTATTACTTACTTTAAAATGTATTGATGGTCTTGAATAATTGCTGCCAAACAATCCACATTAGTGCTGTCTAGCCTTTCAATCTTATCACTAATAATAATTAGATTTCCACAAACATGAGAGCTCAAGACAAAATATAGACCATCCACCGTTGTGTAAAATATGACACAAATAATACCTGTAAACAAAATAATTCAATAAAACGTTTTGTGAATAATTATTAGGATATTAACAGAAAAGCAGGAATTTACAAAGATAAAACAAAATCTAGACTATTTCGTGTTTGGCTAATTTATTCAGACTTTCGTACTTCGTTAAAGGATTATAATAGTGTAATATTAATTGGAGTCTAGCAATTTCAGCATCTGGGGAAAATCTATAAAGTTATTCCACTCACCACACATGCATGAATGGATATAAACCACAGTCCAAGGCAGCCAAGAATTTGTTGAGAATGGCACCAAAATTGCGTACGGTAGTTTGAATATTAACTGATTTTTTGCAAAATAATGATACATAACGATTACTAAAGTCGAAAAATTATATACAGATATAAGCACTGCGTTCAAAATGAATAGATACTTCACTAAGTAATTTATAATGACGAGATCTTTTCTCACAAGGCTTCTTTTCCTTGCGTCCTTTAATATAACCTGGTAGAGCTTCCCAAGACTCTCAGTCAGATCAACAATTTTCATCCTTTTTTGCATCACGGCTAAGATTTTCACAAATGATAATATTCCAATACCTATACACGGAGCTAATTGTGTCAGCTCAAGAAAATTTTCCGAAGATATTCTTGAAACGAAGAATGATATTTCAAATACCAACATCATACATAGTTGGAAAATTAAGAGGAAGAATCTTAAGTGAACCTTTGGATCGCCGTAGGGGATCCCAATGAGCCATAAATTGATTTTAATCTGTTTAAGCAATTCCTCGTATGCTGGTATATCCATTTTAGTGTAAATTACGGGGAAAATATTGTTGTGCTAGCTTTGTGAGGTTGCACTTATGTTCTGAGAGTTGGTTCTTCGGCACTAGCCACTATGTGTATCAAAACTTAAATATTTAAGTGTCGTGTCAGCGCTAGGGTTGGTAAATAATGTTAGGTAGTCATTAAGAAGTAATACTCATTCCGATAAATACCTTCAAATAATAAGCCCTTGCAGGAGCGTTTACAAAAGTGACTGCACCTTTACTTGTACAGCAGTTATGAACTACAGAATCTAGTTATGGATCTTACTACATAAAAGGATCCAAAATGTGATTCATCTGCATTTTTTTTTATGATATCGTTGTTAGTTTGCAAGTTTGCATACATTTTTACACCACGTATGTCAAAAATAGCAACTTCTCAGGAGAGTAAAATTACTGCATAATTTTACATTGACAACAGTACAATACCATTTTAAATTAATTTCATTTTACAAGTTTCTATTAGACGATGCTTGTTTTTGATTAGTTGAAACAACGTCTTCCTATTCTCTAGCACAGCCATACTCAAAGTAAGCTCCGCGGAGCCCTAGGGCTCCGCAAAGTATCTGTGGGGTAAAATACTGATCACTCTTTTCACAGTCAACTCTCTTCTATCAAGATTGATATCAAACAATTGATAAAAATTTAAAAAAAAATACAATTTCATACCTTCCATTAGAAGCAAATGTTAATGTCAAGTAATATGATTATTAATAAAGAGTACATATAAAACCAGTTTTTGTCTATTTTAGGGCTCCGTCAAGTATTTTTTCTCCGTCAAGTTTTCCAAAAGGGTTCCGTCGCCAAAAAAGTTTGAGAACGGCTGCTCTTTGCAAAGAGAACTATTATTATATATTTATACATTACTTATTTTTCTTAAAATGTGCGTGCCATAGAATAAATAATAGTACTTGGTATTACTAACATATAAAGCGTGTGGTAACCCTACAAACGAATGAAATGACACAAATATAATATTCACTTTAGTCAGACTTTAAAGTGACAAATTGAACGTCGAAATAAATCAACACCTATTTTCAATAATATCCGTTATTGAAAATTCTGTTTGAAAGACTTCGTTCTTAAACATCAATAATGTTAGAACGAAAATATATGTGGAAATTGTATACAGGGTGTGGGGGCTTACCGGGGCTTGTATTGAATTGATTTTATTTATTTAGATTTATATTTTTTATAAAGATATTCAGGTCTGGCTCTATGACTATAGGCAACTAGACTTAGTTGCCGCAACCGCAGCTGCTAAGGAGAGGTTCTTGATGCGATTCTCAAATCGGGCAGTCTTCTTCTTCCGGCATTTCAGCACGAGCAATCACATGGGAATCATTCATCCTGTAGTGGAAAGATTAGACAGCGAGCCATGGTATCGAGGCTGACTGCCCTGGTTGCTCCGGACGATTTCAGGTATGGTCACTGGTAGATGCTCATGGTTATTGGTTTTAATTTTCAGTAATAATAAAACAAACGGACCCGGGTACGTCCTAAAACTGCGGCCAGACACCGGAGGACGGGCAGCAGCGTTCTCGCACTAATCGGTGAGCCACTGCGATCCCCAAGCCGCCTTCTAAGCATGGGGATTATGGCGAACCCCCTCCTTGGGGGAGGCCTTCGTTCAGCAGTGGACGTCTTCTGGCTGATGATGATGATTATGATGAATAAAACAAAAAAAGTATCACATTCTGGGGTACCACATAAAATTCTAGAACACTTGATGAAAATACACTCACCACCTTTTATCAGGGAATTAATAACGGTATCGGCGAAATGTAGTATTACGCGGGTATAGTTTCTGCACCCCTGCCCATATAACCCTTCGAGGTACAAGTGTGAGGCTACGTTTATATGTAAAGGACGGAGAAGTTTGGAAAAATACAAATTGTTCCAGTCATGAGAGAGTAAGATGATTGATCGAGTTGTTTTGTTTCACTGGGCAGAAGTTTTACAAATTGTGTTTGAGCAGACAGCTTTGGGGACAAACATCAATCAGATATTATAATATTGGAGACTAGACTACACATACAATAAGCCATTGTAGTAAATTGACTGCCAAAAGAATACTGCTATTGATACGAATATGCGCAATAGTTATTTTTCTGAGATGTTCACTATACGTTTGTATACGTCGAAGGGTTAGACAAAGCTGTTATTGTACAGCTTTTCACCGACTCCATTATTAGGTTCCAAGTTAGGGGCGAGCCTTTTGCCATCTACTGGGCAGAGTTCTATACTCTGAACTGTCACTTCGATTTTCTATACAGAAAAAACCCGTAACACTTAGTATACATGGTGACAATTTCATAACTGCTAAAATTTTGGAAGGTGTGACTTAAATTTATTTCATTTATTTAATTTTTATTCTATACTAGCGACCCGCGCTGGCTTGGCACGGGTAGCAGAGAATATACGCCTTCATTTTTTCCTGTCATAGTGTCGTATCAGCCTGTTACGTCGAGCATTTATTCGGCGCACGCCAGTAAAGCTTCCAGTCGGCATGATTTTTTCCGACATCTTCAACTATCATCGTCATAATTCAGCCAATTTACACAAAACCTTAATTAATTATACACTTAAACCTTCCTCATGAATTACTCTGTCTATTGGTGAAAACCGCATGAAAATCCGTTAAGTAGTTTTTGAGTTTATGGCGAACGGACAGACAAACGCGGCGTGGGACTTTGTTTTATAATACGAGTATGTAGTGATGACATTAATTTTATTGACTTATTTTTTGTATAAGAATGACAAGATAAACTGAAATTTTAGTACCTCGTACCTATCTAATATTCTTCCTATTGAAGTTATATGTATAGCATTGAGGTGAAATATATTAATCATGTTTTTTTCAATCTATGTACAAACCCACTCATGTCGTATTGTGAACGTGGCAGCCCAATCAGTTCTTCTTTCACGCTGACAAGCGCAAATTACCTCATATTTCGCCCAAAAATATGTTTTTCGTTCAATTATTGTCTATGTTTTTCTTTGGATCTTGGTTTAATCTTAATAAAGGTAATACGATTTTTTATTAACACTTATACTGTTCTGCGTGTGTATTAAATTGGTGAAATTACTTTGCCTGATGGCCCAATTTTTACATCGTCGTTGATCACAGAATATTAACAACACATGGCAATTTTAACCAGTCTATCATACAGTAATATTATTTATAGTATACCCTGCAAAAAATTTGTCATTCCCATCCCTCTGTGCAGTATTCTCGTTTACTGGGTAACGTAGATGACGTATGACGGCATAGTTGGTGTGGTGGTTGAGCGATCGATTGCTATGCTACGTGACGCGGGTTCGATCCCTCCTTTGAACAAATATTGGTAAATGAAATGAAATGAAATTATTTATTTTGCAATTAGGATTTTTCAATCACTTTTACACGTCTTTTTTAAACTAGATGGCGTCGGCATTTCCTATGACTATCCCTGAGAAGAAACGCCGAAACAAACTCAGGGGTCAAAGTCTATTTTAAAGTCCAGACAGATTGTATTGATGTAAAGGTTTATGTGAGACAAATATAGGGTGGAATAGCCTTTTGAAGAAAGTGCCATAACTATTTGAGCTAACCTGTCGCAACAGAGTGCAAGCATGCATCAGTTATCGTGAGAATTAATGAAATGAAGAGCGCTCAGCCTAGATCTCACTCACATTTACAATGTATAGCGGTTATATATAAGAAATAATTTCAATTTAAACGACATTACAATAACAAAATAATGAAGTAAATAATATAATAATTAATGGCAAAATTTGTATATAAAAAAAAAAGGAAAGGCTAAAGAGCGGCTCAATCCCAAGCGTTTTTGTCATCTAAATAGTCCGAAATTTTATAGTATCCTTTTTTACAAAGTTTAGATTTAATTACAATTTTGAACTTCTTTAATGTTAAATTACGTATATCCTTGGGAAGCTTATTGTAAAAGCGTATACATTGTCCCATGAACGAGTTGCTTATTCTGTGGAGGCGCGTAGCATGTACAGCAAGGTTGTGTTTATTCCTAGTGTTCAAAGAATGAGTATCAGACAGTTTGACAAAGTTCGAAATATTTTTATAAACATATATTAAATTTTCAAAAATATATTGTGACGCTACAGTTAGAATATTAATTTCCTTAAATCTGTGTCTCAGCGACACCCTTGGACCAAGATTATAAATAGCTCGGACAGCCCTTTTCTGCAAGACGAATATAGTATTGATGTCTGCAGAGTTTCCCCAGAGGAGGATGCCGTAAGTCAGGTATGGTGTACAGATAATTGTTCCGGGTTTGGAGCTTTGTACATGTGAAGATTTGTGTCTGTAAATGCATCCACGATACAGGAACAATTGCTAGTATTAAAAATATAGAATTCACTAAAATATATCACAGTCATATAACATTTATACCTTTGTATTCTGAGAGGGAATCTGATATTTTATGGTAGATATGTATTTGCCGTCCATTAAATCAAGATATTTTCATTATACAATTTTAAGGAATATAAGTTTATCACGGTGAAGGAAGCACACTTAAGACGGTTCCATAACGTTCTCGATGGTTTGTGTTGTGTTGTTCCTCGAATCCGCACCAGGCCAGCGTGGTAGAAAGCCTTATTCTTCTCATCTGAGAAGACACCCTTTCTCAGCAGTGGCTCTGTAATGGGCTGAATTTATTTATTATTATTTTTAGTTTATTTAAGAAACATTATCGGTCAATCTATTTGTCCCATAATTAATTAGGTAGCGAATGATTGCCACCGTCTTCAAATAATACAGTTTTCACTGAGTCTAGACGTTATTGAACGAGTTAAAGATTAAATTCTCAATGAATAAAATTTTAAACCCTTTTGCTTGACTTCGTCAAATAATAATTATTCAAATCCGCAGATATCCATTGTTATTCAGATTTGATTTGTGACAGTCAATCGAGAAACAAATGAAACACTAAATTGAGTTTAACAAGTTATAAATGATATGGTTTTGACGTTTTACCTGTTTAGGGAACTACCAAACAACGTCCATAAAATTTGAATTTACTGTCTTCTTTAGGACCTTTATAGCAATAGATTACGGCAAGTGGTAGCCTAATGACTAGTAACATAATGGATAAAATCACATTTGTTAATATCGATTCGCATTTTATCCGTCCGCAGTTTAATGAATTAATAAATGAAATAGGTACCTACTGCATCGCAATTTTAATTACTGACAAAACCGAAGTCATTGTTTCGTACTATTATAATTCAATTTTCGGTCATTTGGGAAAATTCAATAGCACAAAAAGCAAAAATATGTGTGTTATCATAACATCTTGCATCAATCGACATGCTACCTGGGGTAACAATATAATTAACCGTTATGCGTTCATTAAATTACAGCTATCATATTGAAATCACTCATGCCGTGGAGGCTCTTTCCTTGAACTTATTATATGAAATGAAGTTAAATGAAATTGTTTATTTTGCAATTAGGATTTTTCAAACACTTTTACACGTCTTTTTTAAACTACATGGCGTCGGCGTTTTTTAAACTGTTCTAAGTGATACTGTAACTAAAAATATTGTATATTTAAATACTTATAGGCTTTAGACAAGAGTCGTACGGGCCTTTGCTATAACGTCTTTGAATATAGTTCATCATTCAACACAAGACTGTTACGGCACATGTCACAACTTCGAATACTCGTAGTTTACTGTTCGATAAAACGAACCATGATAAAGAGGAGCATTATAATAAGTGCTTGTAATCTGGTGATTCACTGAGTTAGCGCATTTTGATGATTGTAGCCAAGTATCTTCTTCTTATATAAAATACTTGATTGTTATATGTTTAATTCTTCCTTGCGACATAAACAAAAAAGAGAAATAATACACTCAGAGGGTGGCGTGGAGAGTTTCTTCACGATAAGTGATAAACTTATATTCCTTAACGACGGTAAATTTCTAAAACTACAAACGTATAAATGTAATATTACTGTGATATATTTAAGCGCCTCATTATTGGACTGCTTCATTTGTCTAGTGGTCGCAAGCGCGACTGCTAAGCGTGAGGTCTTGGGTTCGATTTCCGAGTCGGGCCAAGTGTTAATGGGTTTTTCTGTATGGAAATTCTCAGTAGCAGCACGGAGTCTGGAACTGTGCCCGGTAGATGGCAATAGGCTCGCCCCATATTACATGGGAATTAATAATAGCAATGGTAATGGCTATTTTTGCTTATTAAATAAGAAAAAAATGTCAGCACAGCACACTAAATATGTCTCTCAATTTCCTTAAATTCACATCCAAGTTATTGAAAAGTATTAAAATAAATCAACAGTATGATATACGAGTTGTAGATGCGAAAGACTGCATTGCAGGAAAGATTGCCTGGAGCCGGCTCAGGTGGCAAAACCTACAAGCCTGAGTAATGATACCCATAAAGAAAGCAGTCTGGGCCGACCTATCGGATTCTCATTGGCCTTTTTTATGTCAGATCCTTCGTTTTGTATGCAGATTGAAAGTTGGATGTTCAAGAAAATTGGTCATACTTTATTATGATACGTGAGTATATTATGATATGTTAAAATAAATCCTTATGTTTTATAAAATATTGCGATGGTTAAAATAAAATCACATGTATAATTTTTACACTGCTTTAATTTAAAAATATTTAAAATCTAAAATCAATACATAGTATTATAATAACGAAAACTTGAATAAAACATATAATGCCGTTAAATCCTATTCAATTCACAGATAATGGTACGTTTTTATGAGTGTCTTGTTTGAAACTTCATAAGTTTCTACGAAGCTTAAGGCCTCTTCGTGATAACTTGTGCGCTTGCGTTTCGGTTAAACGATCGCCGCACTTTACGTTAACAGGCCAGTCACAAACTTTAATGTCAGGGTTGTAGTAAAGGCCCGGTGGACAGTCCATGGGGTATGTTTGACCCCTGAGGCATTTATAGAACTGACTGCAATTCTCATGAGGTACTAAATCGCCGTCTGGGCTGGTGGAGCATAATGTGGGCACTATGTTACCATTACTGTTATCCTCGTCAGAGTTGCTGTTATTGTTATAAATAGGGACTAATCGATCGCCACATTCAACATTATACGGCCAATCACAATATTCCTTGCTTGGGTTGTACAGAAGATTTGGCTGACAGAATAGAGCTATCGGGTGGCCGTCGAAACATTTATAAAATTGGTTACAATTTTCATGAGCAATCAGTACTCCATCGGAATTGTAGGATGCACAAACAGCAGGCGCATCACTCGGATTTCCATGATAGTTGCCAGATCCATTTCCATTACTTCCATTTTCGTTACTGTTTTCATCACTGTCAGGCTCAGAAATAATACGGTCTCCACATTCAACATCGGTTGGCCAATCACAATATTCCTTGCCTGAGTTGTATAAAAGATTCCCTGGGCATTTCAATGCTACCGGACGTCCATCATCGCATTTGTAGAATTGATTACAATTTTCATGAGCGACCAACACGCCATCGGAATCTTGACGAGCGCAAATGGTAGGAGCTTGGCTGGGGTCAGAATGGTTGCCCAAACTTTGTTCTCCAGGTGTGTTCGATTGCTCATTGCTATTCTGATTATTATCACCATCATTGGCATCAGGTATGATCCTGTCGCCGCATTCAACATTCTTGGGCCAATCGCAGTATTCTTTGCTTGGGTTGTACATAAGATTAACTGGGCAGTTTAAAGCAATTGGACGACCTCGTGAACACTTGTAGAATTGGTTACAATTCTCATGAGCGACTAAAACACCTTCAGACTTAGGAGCAGCACAGATTGTAGGGGCTTGAGCAGGGTCAGAATTACCAATGTTATTACTATCATCATCAACTTCATCACTAGAGACATTTTCTTCACTTTCGCTGCTATTACCCCCATTGTTGGTGTCGCTTATGTCTTCGGCTTCAGGAATAACTCTTTCACCGCATTCTACATTTCGAGGCCAGTCACAATATTCCTTGCTAGGATTGTATAATAGGTTGACTGGGCAATTCATAGCGACTGGTTGACCATCAAAGCACTTATAGAACTTTTTACAATTTTCATGAGCGACTAACACGCCATCGGATCCTGAAGCTGCACAAACCGCAGGGGCTTGACTAGGATCAGAATTACCACTTTCAATTACATTACTTCTGCTATCACGGATGATGCTGCCTTTTCCAGTTGAATAGTAGATGGGATTCTCTTTAGCGTTGGTTTCTCTATCAGTACAGTCAACGTTTTGTGGCCAATCACATTTTTGACTCACATGATTAAATAGCAGATTTGCTGCACAAGTAAGAAGTATGGGTTTACCAAAAGAACATTTATAGAATTGGTTGCAGTTCTGTTCATGGGCAATTAAGAGACCTTTTGCATCGGAGGTTACGCAAATCCGTCTCGGACTATCAATTTCCAATTCTTCAGAATGTTTTTGGTTTTTATGTTCTTCCCGTTTTTTAATGCACTTTACATCGGCACTCCAATCGCACTTCTGCAATTTACGGTTAAAATGGAGCCCTGATGCACAGAATCTGGGTAGTAATGCTCCGTGTAAACATTGGTAGTACTGGTCACAGTTTTCGTGGGGCAGTAGTTTTTCAATGCTGGTATCTTTTGGGCATCCATTTTTGTACAAACCATTTAAATCTGCGTGAGCTATAGCGATTGCACAGAGCAACAGAAGCACTGCGCCTGAAACAAATGAAGTTTAAGTAAATTTTTTATATATTTTACGGGTTTAAAACAGTTTTACAGATACACATTTTATTTTTATTATACTACTACATTTATTTTTGTAAACCAATATTTTGAAAAGAGTCTCCATGGTGTTTCTTGCCGGTCGGTTTTTCCATTGGACCAACACACTTTAGAACCGTGCCCCTAGATTTATAACGTTTTGAAAGTGCCTACAAAGGCCCATGTGAAATTAAAACTTTTCACTTTGACTATTGAAATTGAATATTGAACGCCAAGGCATAAAAATGTTCTATGAACCTTCATAGGTCAGTTTAGGGGTTTCTGCAAAAATAAACAAAATGTAACACGATTGTATATACAGGCATTAAGACTATAGTTTAGCTAAAAGTTTTCATACAAAATGCGTTAACGTTTTAACCCCACTAAATATGACCTGATTTTGCTGATTTTATTTGCTTATATATTATAAACACAAGTAAAAACTAGGTCGTCACGTTTTTGTTTTTTTTTATATTGTTTATAGATAGATAAATAATTAACCCACAAAAAGCGTTTTTTTTAACTAAAAATCTCGTGATTATTATTAAATTAATAAAAATTTTGATAAAAACACAATAACAAAACGTGTCGACTTAGTTTATAATCTGACAAAACGATAGAGACCGAAATCAAATTAATTTGTTGAGATTTAGATGTAAGAAACGTTAACGCCCAAATTTGCGCATATTTCAAGACAATTTTGTCGGAAGCCCTATTTTGCGAGTATATCAAGACAATTTAGTCAGAAGCCGACAGCTAAACGATAATGGAGTGCAATGATGTGTTCCTCATTATCAAACCACCATGAAGAATACATATGTTTTCGAAGGTTGGAGACGACTTGTGAAATACCTGGTAAACGATTACCGCCGACCATGCACAACCTAGTGATTTATTAGGCATCAGTTAAATTTGGAATGTCTTGTGATTTTGTTATTCTGACTTCAACCTCTTTAGGTATATCGATATCACGTTTGCATAGTGGTTACACTGGGTCAAATAAGTAGGAATTATCACCAAAGTCGAGACCATATAAAGAGAAACTTTCAGGTTTTTTTTATATAATCTATTCAAAAGTACTGTCATGTTTTAGCACTAGTGAAAAATATACATTGCAAATTATAATTTAAATTCAAACTACAAAATATTGTTGTTACCTTTCATAATAATGTTTTTTTCGTGTCTCGCTATGTTCAAATCCTCACAAACAATACACTATAACTGATAGTATAGCGTCGAATGCACATAATTTATACGTTAGTTCATGTTTTAACTAAACATGTTGATTATCAGTACGATTATAGAAACATTGATTTATAACAGATTAATAGGAATAACACTTTCGAAAAGCGACCGCCCCGATAAACATCAAGAAGGAAAATAAAAAAATCGACGATCAGTTTACGTATCTAAGTGAATCCATAACAATAAAACGATTGTACTAAAACTACAATAAAATATTCGGCCCTTTGTGTGATTACGACATTCTTTGGATTCTATGCGACCTAGGAATTCCTTTGTAATTCGAACCTAAGACAGTAACGGATGAATAGAAAAGAAAAAAAAACTTAATAGAAAAAAATCTTCTAGCTTTAAGAGGAGTTCACACGGGCGTTAACGACGTCAATGCTAACTGCGATACCAAAAACATTTTTGTATGACGTCAAAGGGATCGTTAACGGATTCGAATACCCTAACGCTCACAGAACAGACATTACATTGTGGTCCTTATGGTAAATTGCAGTGCTTAAATTATCTGTTTAAAAGTTTTTACATTCCTGAGATTTACGAGAAACCCGAAATAGCACCAATATGAATAGAGAGAGGATGATTTGTTTAGAGTATCTGATCCATAATTACAGGCAGAGCGAGTTGAGCGGCTCCATGTATATAGAAACGTTGGTTCAAGGCATGCGACGTGAAGACCGCGCGTCAATCGATGCAGTATTTTCTTACCTACTAAATTACGTATCTGCATCAGCCGTGAAAACGCTTGTGTGAATGGACCTTTAACAACAACAAAACATGTCAATGTGTTTCCCTAAATCATTTGCTTTAGTAATCAACTTTTCAGTCTTGCACGTATCATCATTAGGAATTATTTACTTTGATCATTTGGGTAAGTGGGAAGATGTTTTTTTTTTTTCTTTTTAAAATGTTGCCCCACTCTAGGAATAATTCCTGTATCGTGGATGCGTTTAACAAGTTTACGAAGTGTTTACGAATTGTTCCGTGCGGGAATCGAACCAACCCTGCCAAGGTGTAAACGCATCCACTTATTATAGGAGTACAAAATAAAGAAGTTCATAATATTTAATAGATTTGTTGTTTTATAGCAGTTCTAACTAAATAAAGGTATACAATTGATAAATTACGGAAACCAGTGATGGCATAAAGTAACCTGGATTGTGGAACGAGCACACTACTCACCTTAAATAAATTATCATGTAGTGTGAAAGTTATAAGGTTAATATTCTGAAAGCATGGCTATATTTACATAAATATTTATTTTGTGGTATTTGTGCATAGTGGCACCTCTCATGCGATTAGAGATCATATTGAACTCAAGATATATTGAAAAAAACATGTAGGATTTTGCTTGCTTACCATTTCTGTCATCTACTTACATCATATTGGAGTTATCTTTGTTTTAAACACTTGAAATGCAACAGAAGTTGACTCCGCTGTCGAAATATTAGAGAAAACTAAAGAGAAAGAGGCTTTTAGAATTGCCCCCAGTTCTTTTATTGTGTTAGTGTAAGTGTGTAACTTAGATTACAGATATAAGGAGGTATCGCGGACACATTGTATGTGCCTGATTCATATCTAACCTCTGATAAATGCTACTTGTCCTTAATCAGCGGTAATTCAAAGTATTTTAATAGCTATAGATTAAAGGAAACCAGTAAGAGATGGGTCATATCTGATAATAACTATTTATATGTGTTGCACGATCAATGAAATTGATATTCATCATTTTTATTGACTGTCTGATAACATGTGAAATTTAATTTAAAAAAAAAATAGGTCCACCTTTCCCGCTGCTCTACGATGCGGCGACGGCCCGGCTGATTTCATATAAATATACCTATCATTATATCAAACTTTCGAAGACGAAAAGGATAACCTTTGCCGTGACGTAGGAGAACATAGACTTATCATAATCATGTATCAAATATACTTAAATACTTTTTATGTTTTGAATTTTTTCGACCTGAAATGTACCCTTAAGCCAAAATGTATGAAAAACTCGTGCGTGCGCATCTCAGTGAATTTCTATCTCAAATGCACGCACATAATTTCTATACATTTTTTGGCTTGACGAATTATGTCTGAGATCAAGTAAAATCCTAAATTGTATTCCATATTATTTGGATAATAATTAGATTTTACGTTTGTGTTTTGTTAGTTTTTATATCACCTTCGCCTCTTTTTAAATAGGTTGAGTTGATTTCAACCCAAACCAGAATATTTATAGCTGGTTTAAACAACTTCTTTCAAAATACTTTTTATTTTCGGTGTAATCCTAAATGCAGCAGTGTCGTATTTTATCTCTTTTTCTGATGGAATTAAATTCTTTATCACTTTTATTCCTGGAATAGAAACAAGAACAGAAAATGCTACAATGACGTTTCTAAATGAAAACACTTCTAACAATATAGAAGTAAAGTATTTCACTGTACAATTTTCTTTTTTATGGATTGATATAAAAACCTAAGATTCACAATTAGCGAGTCAAAAACGTCAAAGCAAAATGTACACTAGTATACGTTAGTTGACTACTAGTCATCTGAGTTACTTTTATGAACTATCAAAAACGACATTTTGTTCTAAAAATGTTTGAAATAGCAAGGCGTGACGTCATAGTTTTTCATTGCCATTGATGTACTTATCGTGTGATTTAGATAAATTAAAAATAGAAAACGCCAAAGATAAGCAATAGATTAAGTTCTACTGAGTTTTTAGAAGGAAAACAATTTACCAAACGAGATTTCAGAATTTAATTGTGATGCAGTCAACTAGCCTATTTTGCGTATACTTTTTCTAGTATCTTCGATTGCTTCTGCTGCCGCGTTCTGTAAGCATTTATCAGTGTTTGTACATAAATTAAGAATGTTTCGATAATCGATAATCAAAAGACAGGTCATTTTACTTCTTCCAAGGAACATTGTATGGATTTCTTTTTAAACTGTAACCTAGGTACAGTTTATAAACATACTCGTCACATGTACACACAGCCAGACCAGAAGCAACAAGCACCCGTAGATCATAAAAATATTTGTTTCGTGCGGGAATGAATCCGTGTCACGAAGCGCAAAAAGTTAATCGCTTAGCCACTGTGCCACCTATATCGTCGGTATCTGTATTTTATTGACAGGTTTTATACATACAAAACATGGCGAACTGTGCATCTAGAAATTTTAAATCAATGGTTTTACTGTACAATTTTCTATTCTATGTTTAAATAACGAGTGTATAAAGAAACTTTTCAAATTTCCACTCGACGTAACTTGAGCGTCGCGGCAAAGCTGGTGAAGAATTACTTCTCATATATCGTAACATCCGTAACAAAAGGCGAGGATCCGCATTCATATGTTTGTTCGGTCGATTAAATTCGTGCCGTTACCGCGCTTAAAGTTTGTATGCAGCGTTTTATCAGGATAACGTATCTAGACCTAACTTATGGCATTTATTATCAAAATTTTATAGTTTTATTAAATGTTTGGACAGTTTGTTGCTTTTGTAATAATTGTTTTTCAAACGAAATTTTGTTACGCTACAATTAAAACAAATTTTGTTTAGCGTAGGTTACGTTGACGTAATACATATCATCACTGGCGCAGTGGTTGACAGATCGACTGCTGCGCTACTTGTCGCGGGTTCGATTCCCGCACGGAATAAATATTTGTATGATCTACAGATAGTTGTTTCGGGTCTGGGTCTTTGTGTATGCGATTAGACACCGTGCCTCGGAAAGCAAGTAGAGCCGTTGGCGCTGCGCCTGATCTCTCTCCGGTTGTGTCGGATTGCCGTCCCATCGGACTATGAGAGTGAAGGAATAGAGAGAGCACTTGTGTTTGCGCACACACTTGAGCTCTATAATATCTCCTGCGTAGTTGGCTAATCTCCGGTGAGATTGGCCGCCGTGACCGAAATTCGGTCAGGAGGACATTATTGTTACATATCATCATCATAACCACGTTTATTCTTTTGTTATTTTGTTAAATGTGACATTTTCATATTACAATCTTCACTTTTTAATTATCATACTTTAACGTGTATTGTTCAAACAACTTAATTTTTTTATTGTTTCACCTTTTATTGATTAATCTTATTAATTATTTTCCCTAGAAATATAATTCTACAGGTACGAACAGAAAGCAGTTCAGTAAAGATTAAGCAGCACTAGCTATGGTCGGTCTTTGGATGGGTTTTCACAAATCGACAACGCTCCGTGGTTCGCCAAACACCTTCATCAGTTGTTCCGGCTGTTATACGAATATATATATATATATATATACATATAACAGTTGATGCGGGTGTTCCTTATTACATCAGTATCTCCCGGTAATTGGGTGGCGGAGGTCAAATAGCAATGACTCCGTGTAAATTTTTTTGTGATTTTTTTTTTTGTATTTATTAAACATTGTCCCACACTAGGATTTCTCCTGTATCGTGGGTACAGTTTACAAACATACATGTCACATGCACAAACAACCAGACCCGAAACAACTATCTGTAGATCATACAAATATTTGTTCCGTGCGGGGATCGAACCCGAGACACGTAGCGCAGTAAGCTAATCGCTTAGCCACTGCGCCAACCGTGTCGTCAATTACTGATTTTCAGCCGCATCTGGTAAGACTGGGAGATGACTCCAACATAGTTGGTTAACAGATGAGCAGATTATGTTTTTAAGGTTAATATGATGACATATGACGAGTATGACAGTGCCCCTACGCATTGACGATTTTCTTGAAAACATAAATAAACAATTTCATAGTAGGTATTGTTTTGAACCGTGGGATTGCAATCAAGTTTTTCTTTACCTTCGAGTAAATTGGAAAGCGGGCCGAAGCCGCAATCATGAATCATACAAATATCTATTGTTTCAAAGCACACTTGTATTAACTAAAGCAAATATTTTCAACCTTTCTTTTGTTTACATTTATTAGGTATGTAAGCAAAGTTTCAAATTATATAGGTACGTAAATAAACAAGAAACCTGTATTCACTCGAATTATTTTAGGTTCTTCAATCGTGTGGGGATTTTTGTTATAAATTCTCAATAGCAGTAGGAGAATGGAATTGTGCCCAGTAGATGGCAGAAGGCTCCCTCCGTATTCCGTTGGATTTAATAACTGGTTCGGCGACATGTGAGTGCAGAACTGGTACAGCTTTGCTCAGCCTAGTTATACGTACGTAGACTATTAATACATATATAATACATATAGAAAAATAAGTCTACACATTTCATCAAAGCATAATAAATACGATCATTTTTTTATGCTTAATTTCATTTTATTATTAAGTACGAAAAATACAGATACATATAAGTAGATTCTAAAAAAATATGATTATAAATAATGGTGATATATGAGATACCATAGTACTATAAAAAAAACCCTAATAATTTGAAATGTTATACTCTATGTATGAATTAATCGAAGTAGCCGTGGAGCATAACAACTTATGCCTTGAACCTGAAATATCTGTCCGTTTTTATATCTTTAAGATATAAAAAGGGACAGATATTAAAAAAAAAAACTTCGGGACTCCTTCGTGTTTCGGAAAGACACGTTAAGCAGTTGGGCCCGAGTTGCCCGAGTGTTATACGAATACCTATATGACAGACTTTACGAGGGTTAGCAACCCAAATAGTCTGACAACCGGTTCATCCTTACAGTTTAAGTGTCCCCCAGTAATTGGGAGTCAAATGGCAGTCACACCGTGTCTTCAAACGTGTCAGATTAGATTGGGAGCCGATCCCAACATAGTTGGGAAAAGTCTAGGCTGATGATGATATACCTAATCAAAAATATCATGAACAAAATATGACTCACAAAAGTCTTTACTATTGTTATTCTATTGTTTGAAGAGCATTGTGTGTTTTTGATTATGCATTCGGTTCAGTGATTTGAATGTCAATTATGTCAATGCTATTTACTATAGAAAGTCCATTATCTGAATTGATATTTACTCCATTTAATTATTTTACTCGACTCAATACAGACGTGCATACATTTATTTATGTTTATTGGAGAATTCGCGGAGGACTATCTGTCGAAGTTCAGCCATGCTTGCCATCCTGCCCTGGACAGGTGACGGTTTCTTAATACATCTGTCTCTTACGTGTTATCCGTTGTGGGTTGTGGTAAAAACAAGACGATTAACAATTGTTACGGGTTTTCAGGTACCCGAAAGTCTGTAAAGGGGTTTAAACTGACTAAATTTGGAAGGTTTTAAGTTTTCATTTGATTAGCTGCTTACACAGGTATTTTCAGGGTTAAATAATTCTTAGACTAAGATAAATAACATCTACTTCTAATAAAATCTATTATAAGTAATATAATTGATCGGTAATTTTGCTGGGAAGACCATATTTTTTTATTTCCAAGACCATAGAGCAAATTATATTTTTAAACAAATACACCCCTGAACCTAACCACAATAACAAACATAAAAAAAACATACAATCGAATCGAGAACGTCCTCCGTTTTTGAAGTCTGTTAAAAAATGGATGCTACAGACGTTTTTACCGGTTAACTTCGAAATGCACAGACCCGCTTCACGAAACTACTGATTAAAAATTCTATGCTGCATAACAGAACCTGCAATTTAATTATCATCCACAAAACGTACTACCCCATAACAATATCCACTAGAACAGATTATTTCACCGCACCGGCCTCGGCAGAATCTCATTGAGTGTAGCAAAGACGGCGGCTTATACGACGATAATCTGCGGCGCAATATCAAAAGCGTTTGCAGCCGTGTTAGGTATTATGTAAATTTTCTCCGATAAGGGAGCTGTGCCGTACTCTGGCTATGTATAAAATTAAAATATATAACTCCATGATGCGTTCACCTGGTAGTTGACGTCTAAGTATGCAGGTACGAACGAGTAGGAGCAAAGAACTGCATTATGTAGAATAGAATATGTTTATTGTTTGCTATTATAGTTATACTTTGGTCAGCGGCGTAGCGTCGGTTTTAGCCGCACGGGGCGCAGGCAAATTTCGTCGCGCCCTTTTTTGGTCTTTAAAAAGATTCCCCGGTTTCGTCACAGAATAAGCGATAAATAGTTCCAAGCTCATTTTAAACGGTTCGAATTGTAAGAAATTTTGCCGCCCCCTAAAAGTGCCACGCGGGGCGGGTCGCCCTGCCGCCCCCACTACGCTATGCCACTGATTTTGTTGTACGCGTGAAACATTGTCAAATTATTATTATTATCAGTTAGTGATTGAAATCATAATATCTACTTATGTACGCAAAATTCTAAGTCTATAGCTTAATAAAAGATAACACCGTGCAGATAAACGTAAAAAATAATTCGAAAAGTAAGGAGATAAATTTCTATTTTTTTATCTTTTTAATAGGTAGGTAATAGACTAGCTTTGTGTAAAAATACAATGACGGTAACTTGCATGTTAGTCTCCTAAAAAACAATTATTTCAAACTAAGTTGCTCCAGTCTCCAAAAAACATTAGCATCTCAGCAGTTTAAGAAAGCTCTGAAAATATTAACACGAGATTTTACCGTCAAATAATTTGAATACGTAATGTTAAAGTCCCATTTAATATGTGGTAAGCGTATTTCCATCTACCGGGCGATTACAAACTGGTGCTAAGGATTTCCAAACTTTGAAAAATCCAATGTCACTTTGCACGACCTTCTCCATCGAACCCACAGGACCTTAGGCTCACCAGTTGACTACACTTAGACCAAGGCATTAAGTGATGCATTCCAAACTCTGAATAAACAATCTACCCTTCCCTTTTACTCCACTAGCTCTGTAGAAACGATCTGTAGATTCGGAAATCAGACATTCAATATCAGAAGCCATTGAAGATGTCTGTGCAGACTGCATTGCGCACTGCACACAGAACTGATAATTTAATACTGTGCACTTACGATACGATATTGGACTCTAAAGGGTCACACCACTCTACCTACTTACTCACCTTATAGCATAAAGCGTCTAAATACATGTTTGTTTATATCATTGGGCGAATCTGCAGATTTATCAAATTTGATTTTGATATCAATTTTGCGATTTTTCTAGCATTTTATGTAGTCAGAACGTGACACATTGGAGGAGCCTTTTGGTAAATTAATTTCGTAAATAGGTATATATTTTTATTGACATGGTAGGTTAGGATCATGCTTTTATCCCCCGAAGAGTACCTATATCGTACTCTTATTTCAATGTTGTACATGGCGATCGTGTTGCCATCTCCCGGGCACAATACCAAATTTCAGGCTGCTACTGAGAATAATTATAGAAAATATAAATAATTCTGGCCTGAAGTGGGAATCGAACTCGAAACTGAGCACTTTTCCAATTGTCTTGCTAAATAAATAATAATATAAATAACCAAACCTGCTAATTAAAATAAAGCTAAATAAATGAATTATCCAATGGATAGTGGAACAACGTAATCAATTTTCTATGTAACTAGATGCGTACATATAGAATAGAATAGAAAATACTTCATTGCACGCCATAAGAAAAAACAACACAAAATAAAAGTAAGTTTAAATAAAGGCAAGATTTTCTCAAAATTATTCTTAACCAAGTGCTTCCCAAAATCCGAGGGTACAACGCGGCTAGTAAAAGCAATAGCGGACACAATATGGTTGACCTATACACAAACGGCCACTGAACTGTCCCATTCACAACAGCCGGTACAACTGTACCGACACTCGTAACCTCTTTAATGTGGCCTTGAGTTGCATCCCTGTTCGCTGGACCGGCTCTAAATGTTTGCGATGCTGCCAAATGCTGTTATAGTTTTTTATTTTTACTTTTTAATTCATTAAGCTACGAACAGTGGTGCCAGAACAATAGATTTTCTATGTCTACGTTGCGTTATTGTACAGGATTCATTAATTTGTGACAGGCATCCTGCGGCCATAACAGTGCTTCTTTTTCTGTCGAGTCGGCACAAGCTATCACATTGGAATCGCTGATGACGCAGTGGAAAAATTAGCCAGTAAGCAATTATGGTATCATGGCTGACTGCTCACGGCGGGCCAGACGATCTCAGGTTTCTTCACTCGTGGATACTTTGTGGGGTGCATTAATGTCTATGTCTACGTTTCGTCGATTAAATTAGTTAAAAGAAAATAGTCACTAGTATATTTTTTTACTCTTGATAGGCACCCGTTTGACCACTATCTCATCTGATGGTAAGCGATGATGTGATCGAAGATGGAGCACGCTTGCCTAGAAGTAATCTATTCACTCCTGACTTAAAGACTGCCAGGTTATAGCTACCAGGAAACACAGACTCTGGCAGGGAATTCCACTCCTTAGCTGTACGCACAATGAATGTATCCCATCATTTCGTACAAGGTTATGCCGTGGTTCTGTCAAGTGGATCAGTACAATACTAGAAGTATTGCTATGTCACACGCTCCTTCACATCTCCGCGTCAGTTTTACGTCATCATCAGTTAATTGGTACAGTCCGTAATAAAAGTATCGAGCTATTTTAAAGTTTCAATATAATTATATGTATGAAAGCTATTGAATTACCTATATCTATTATTTGTTGTAACAATTTAATATGATATTGAGCGTTATTTTGTGGATCGGCATAATTATGTGTTAAAACAAATTATTTTCTTCAAAAAAATGATGGTTGATTTACGAAGCTGATAATACTACAATCAGGATAACATCTATAACACTGTAAGGTAAAGCTTAGTACCACTCTGTGTAGCTTTTTTTGTAACATTACCCTTCACTAATAATAATTCCCGTATCATATACAAACACAAATATTCACATGCACAATCATCCAAACCGAAGCAACTATCAGCTGTAAGTCCTACAAATATTTGTTCCGAGTGGGAAACGAACCCATGACACGTAGCACAACAGTCGATCATTCAACCAATGCGTCAACCATGCCGTCAAATGTTCTCACACACAGACGCAGACAGCCCAACAATATAACGCATACACAAACGTGCGGATAGGCGGGTGTAGTAGTGTAGCCAATTAAATCTGTTCGCTAGCACAGAGTGTCACCAGTGTCTGTGCCAGTGCTTACTGGGTGAAGCAAACCAGAATATCAAAACTAAGTAAGTTCTCAGAACTACGAGCTACGTGCAGTAAGTGTTACATCAAACATACATTGTAAGTGAAGGTGCTGTATTGTAGTAGTGAGAGGGTTATTACCCTACTACATTTAGTTCGTAGAAATTTTTGTATGAGAAGATTTCGACTCATCAACCCATTTTAATATGCAAGAAGGTTAGTTGGTGAGTTCTTTATTTTATAATAACATTAGTGGCATATCAGGTACGATACTTGCTGCCTGAATTTTTAACAAACAGATATCTATTATTATCTAACAGAAAAACTCAAAAAGTAACACTGCTCATCCCGGGGATCGAACCCAGGAACTCACCACTCGGAAGCTTGTGACCACTAGACCAAGACCTTTATTTTATAAACTGACCTTTACAGATGTTTATATTTTATTAATTTGTCTTGGATAATAAACATATTTTCAATTTCACACTTAACTCAAGGAAGAACCCACAAAAAAATATAATTGGAGAGCCATCAACAATCAAATCCTCAGTGCGACCTCCTCATCCTCAGCGACTGACAACGAATCCTCAGTGACTCCTCAGTCACGATCAAAGAAGTACCAAGCATTCGTACTTACGAAGTGCTTGAAATCTCAAAGTGTAGCCAAAGCCACAATAGATATCAAATTGACGCGTACGAGCCGACGCTTTAATTACTTTCAGGTTACCGTTCAAATATGCAAATTTAACCGTCAGTGGAATTAAGGAAATTGTTCTTCTTCGCTTTAGATAAGTCTACAGGAATTTCAGAGCTACTGGTACTTTTAAGCTTGACATGTTCAGAATAAAGGGCAAAAATAGAAATGTCCATGTTTTATTTTTATTTACAAATAACCTTAAAATCCTTTCTGCCGTGTTCTGAGAAATATAGGACTTAATGAGTGGAAACAAGAATTTTTCAAGTACTATCCAGTGATGAAAATTCTTAAATGGAACATCTTAACGATATAGTGCTAAATTACTTCTAAACGTCTTCGTATATAGGTGCAGGTGGAGACACAAAAAAAAAATACAACATAATAAAATTATCGATTAACTACTTAAAGAACTAGACCGGTAACTTAATCAAACTATTAACGCTATCCCGAATATTGAAAGCATATCGATTAACCACGAATAACTCGCTGAAATACAAACGCAAAATTGATAGAACTTGTTGGTACGCCCCAGCATCAGTTTTGGGCCAAGTTAGATTAGATATGGGGAGCTCAACACATCCAAACTTGTCTGAAAACACTAATAGGGTACATCATGTAATACAGCTAGTGCTGAACTGAGTAGAAATCGTTTGGGAATTTATTGTGTGCTATAATTTTGGATGATACGAGACGACTTCGATTCTATAATGGTTGCTATGTCACTTGGTTATATACAAGAGAGGTCGAAACCGTCGTAGACGTTCAAAAAGTCTTGTTAATATTAAAAATCAATTTTCTTTTTACAAAAAAAAAAAAAACTGCCCAATAAGCGAATACGGTAGATGACTACTAGTCATCTGAGTTACTTTTCATGAACTGCCAAAAACGACGTATTGTTCTAAAAATGTTTGAAATACCAAGGCGTGACGTCATAGTTTTTCAATGCATTGACATAATTATTGTGTGATTTTGATAAATTAAAAATTGAAAACGCCAAAGACAAGCAAGAAATTAAGTTTTACTGAGTTTTTAGAAGGAAAAGTATTTACCAAACAAGATGTCAAAATTTATTTTTGATGCAGTCATCTGGCCTACTTTCGATACGTAGCGCAGAATGCTAATTGCTTAGCTACTGTGCCAACCGTGCCAACCTATCATTATTTCCGAGAAGAAAGTTGTAAAAAGGTTTAATTATAAAAAAAAAAACACCAACAAGAGTAATACCCACATTTAGGATAAATTGTAATATTTCGCATATTTGCGTTAAATCTAGAAACAGCATAATTATTTGGTGAGCTTCTATTTTTTTTAAACTATAATATATACCCATTTTAAAACAAAAATTAAAAAATAGGTTTTTTTAAAATAATCGTAATAATTATTCTTGACCTACACTCAAGTACGTAGATAATCATATTTATTTGATAAATGACTTGATTTATAATCTAACTTAAAGCATTAAGCTATAAATATGTCTAAACTATAAATTAGAAGTTTCTTGAAAGCTAATAAAACTGATTTGTGTCCATATATCATAACTTTTATCTGGCCTACCATTCTTTATCTATAATTATTTAAAAAAACTTACTAAAAAGTATTCATAAATTATAGTACTGAAATTGCGCGCCAAATATTAAAAAGTTAACATAACATAGCATCAGACCTGTATCCCGAAGGGTTCGGCAGAGGTGTACTATTGTGCATCCATGCATCCATACTTCTCCAATGCTGTTATTAAGTTCCATGTAATACGAGGCGACCCTACTGCCATCAACCGGGCACCGTTGCTGCTGCTGAGAAATTCTAACAGTACAGAAAAACTAAATAATACTTTGCCCGACCCGGGAATATAACCCAGGATCTCACGCTCAGCAGTCGCGCTTACGACCACTAGACCATTGAAGCAGTTATATTCAAAAGTTTCACTAACTAAATCTATGAAACTCGGCTTTTCATCACTACATGCTTGTCCTACATGAATGGGATAGCTTTCACGCAAGCTATCATGAGCAGCAATTAAAATGCTTTTGCAAAATTATCTCACTCTTTAAAACGAGTTTCCACAAAAGGAATTGTTTATGCATGCAGTGACGTGTGAGGCCGCCTTAACAAAGATTTTAGTTAGCATTTTGTCAGTCACACGTCTAGACTTTAATATGCTAGTTTATTCAGCCGACTTGTCTGAGAGATGCCTCTGTAATGCGCGGGCTCGAATAAGAAGTTTAATTTCCGACGCTATCAAAAGTGTGAATGTGTGTATTATTGAGTATACAACTTATTATAGATATATAAGTATATACGAATGTCACAGGTTTTACATAAGACTAGTTTCCGCCTGTGGCTACGTGGGTTACGAACCCGTGCATTTTTTGTGCGGAACTACAATTCTTTTTTCTAACGTAAAAGCTTAAGTTGCTCCTTATAACATCAGCTATCTGCCAGTGATACTCCCGTTAAAATCAGTCCAGCCGTTTTGGAGATCATCCGGAACAAAAAGACAGAAAGAAAAAATGATCTTTTGTTATAACTACCGTATATATTTTCATATGCATTTAGTAAAAAGTTATTATTTTGACATTATAAACAGACACTTCCATTTTATTTATAAGTATATATTTACGTCACCTTTATTCTTTGACATGTCGGTATATAGAAAAATAACTTATCGATATAAATTTTTGGATATAGCTTTCTTCCAGATACCTAGAACAATACATAAGGTCCTTTAAAAAAATATCTTATACTGAAAACACTATGATAAGATTTTTCACTATACCATTGAACCATGTCTGACGCCCTGGTGATAGAACTGGTTTTAATTTGAGCTTTTTTGACATTTTATAATAATATTAAATTCGTTTATACTACCAATTGACTGGCAGTTATAGATCTTTTAAAAGAAGAAAGTGCATCACATTGCACAATCTAACTGTTACTTAATGTATATTACCTATATTATACAACTAGGTAGAACCTTGGCTTTGCCTAAATGTCAATATTTCGATTAATTTAAGATCAAATCCAAAACTTTATTAAATCTGATCCGGTAATCCAATGGTTTAGAGCGTATAACATTTGTGTAAGAGAGATACGTACATACTTATGCATAATATGATGTCAGTAGGTACTAGCCTTAATGAAGCAAAATTAAATTAACACATTTCGTGTAATAATGGATCCCAGTCGTATCGAAATGTCAGAATTAACACTCTATGTTTCCATTTCATTATAAACCTACATCACTCCCTGTGGATGTCGAAGCAACAAATGGATTAGAAAGTGTGTAATGGTAACATTTTAATGCAATCCACGTATTATCACGCCTGTTTTATCCGAAGGGTTAGTCAGAGATGTGTTGGTACTATTATGCATTTCAACAATGCGTGTAATAAGTGGCGAGTTTATTGCTATCTCATCATCTGCCTAGGCTTTTCCCAACTACATTGGGGTCGGCTTCCAATCTAACCGATTGCGGCTGAATATCAGTATTTTACACAGAGCGAATGCCTTCTGACCTCTGCCACCCAGTAACTAACTGGGAGACACTGATACTCGAAGGTTAGACTGGTTGTCAGACTTTTAGGCTACTGACATCCGTAACGACTGTCATAGGTCTTCGTATGACACCCGGGACTATCAGCTTAACGTGCTTCCCGAGGCACGGATGGGTCTCGATATGTGAAAAATTGTCACCAATCCAAGGACTGACCGCGTCAAGCGCCGCTTAACCTCGCAGATCGACGGATCTGCGCGGTAACTATGTAGCTACGAGCCCCACATTCTAGTCAGTCTATTGCTATCTACCGGGGTCAATAACAAAAATTCATCCGTAACCACTTTGCTCGACCCTGGAATCGAACCCAGGAACTTACGCTCAGCAGTTGCGCTTACGAAGACGAGACCAATGAGGCAATTAGGTACCCATGTGCGATCACCTTACTATGATGTGCTTTCCATAATTAGTGAGTAAGGAAATAATTTTCCCCATTAGGTATTATAGGTTGTGGCGATATACCCATAAAGTAGGTATGTATGTATTCTTTCATCCACTCAGTATTTCACTCGTAACTTCAATTATACCAATGGCAATAATTATCATATTAAAAAACGCTGATTTCTCAGTAAATTCAACCCTTAAACGAATGAAAACCGACAATCGAAATTTAAAGTACCAATAAAGTCGAAAACTTAACAACTGCCTAATCATTGCTTAATAGATTTTTAAGAGACCATAAAAAAAGAAGATCAAAACTTTCCTACTAAAACAGCAGATTCTTTAACGGAATATTCTAGATAGCTCGGAAACCATTTCTTGGGAACACGATACCTAACCCATTATCTCTTAAGAACCGTCTCGTTGATCCTAAACCAATTGAAGACCACTTTGAAGTATAAAGTCCTTTGGAGCTACTTTAATCAGTTAGTTCAGAGCGTGTAAACATTTTCTGGGGATACTATAAAACTTTGCATCGCCTTATCAAGCCGTGCAATTGCTACGGTTGTGTGAAGTTGAGACTCATAGGATTTCGTAAGTACGTCAAGTTGAAACTTGGTGTGTAAGTTTGCAGGCTTATTAGCAACTGCATGTATTTCTTAGCTTTGTTAATTGTAAGCATAACGCTACCGTTCTTGGATATTATTCAAAGTTATTAATTTTACTTAAATGAAAATAGTTATTTGGTGTTGGCGCTTTAGACATTACTTTACTATATCTAGATATTTAGTGGGTTTGTTCAGTAAGTGAAATAAGCAAATTACAATAACAAAAAATAAAAACCGACTCCAAAAAACAAAACTAATAACTAAAAAGCAAAAAATAAATCTTTTATTATACAATATAGTAGTTGAAGAATATTGAAATCGGTGCCAAGTAAAACATAAAAGTACCTTGCTGCTATAATAGCGATATTGAAACAACGAGTTCACGTAGAAATTGTCGAGTGCGGAGCGAATTATGCGTCGGACACGACAAATGCACTTCGCCAATCGTTTCGGTTTATCATTGCATGTTTTACTTGGCACCGACTTCAATATTCTTCAACTACTATATTGTATAATAAAAGATTTATTTTTTGCTTTTTAGTTATTAGTTTTGTTTTTTGGAGTCGGTTTTTATTTTTTGTTAAAAAATTTAATTATTTTACAATTTTGAGTGATGGGTAGACCTAGTAAAGACGATTCTCCTGAAAAACTTTATAAAGGTGAGATGTATGTTGCCCCAAGTCGAGTGAAAACCTTAGACGGTATTGCACTATGTGATTTTAAAAGCAAATAAATTACTTAGCCGACCATCGAATCTGCAATATTACCCATCTCGGCTTAATGTGCGCATCAATACGAATAAAATAAGCCCAAACACTATGTAGCTGCTATCAACCATTAAGGAGTTCCCTAAACTGTACTGCACCTGCATCACGAACCTTGCAGTGGCAGTCATTACCCATCTCGGTGTAAAGATCTTTTCAACACGAATAAAATAAGCCCAAACACGAGGTAGTTAAGATGTACCGTTGAGGAGTTCCCTCGATCCTCTGTCGTCTCCATCATCAGATCTGCCCTAAACCTCCATAGTATTTTAGTCTCATCAGATATACACATAAATATCAAGTTTTTACCCCATGCTCGCCTACAATTTTCAAGAGATGCCCTCGATTTCTCAGGGTTTCCACCATCAGGTCCTGACCTGATGACAATGGGACCAAATGACAAGCATACCCTTTCAAATAAAAAAAGAATTTTTGAAATCGGTCAAGGCGTCTTCGAGAAATCGAGTAACAAACATAAAAAAAAAAAAAAAAAAAAAAAATACAGCCGAATTGAGAACCTCCTCCTTTTTTTGAAGTCGGTTGAAAAAGTGATCTAGAGTATAAAATAAACTAAATGAAGATTTGAATAATATGATTTACGTAACTCGGATACGTAGCCGAAATCAGATTGGAGACTTATTACTACATAAAATAAAAGAGGACGTCACACAAGTAAAAAATATTAACTCATTAAGTTTTTGTTTAAATTTTCTCATATCTTGTACACTCAAGTTTCAAATATATTTACATGGCAAACAGTATTCGAAATTTGATACTCAAAGGACTGAAGCACTTCTAAGGGTCCAGAATAATGTGTAGCTTTCCCATTACTTACACGACATATACCTAACATTATGGTACCTTCGGACAGAACTATAGTGTTATTATGATATATATAGGGCTCAGGTGTGTACCCGATACACAGCGAGTTATAGACGACATAAAATGGAATTCTGTCGATACCGTACATCCTGGTCAACAATATGGTATTGATTTACCTGTCTTGGTAACAAAACTACATCTATATAACAACAACTATATAATAAAAAACTTACATACCGTCATTGAAGTTCTAACACCACGTAAGTAATTTTTGGCGATTTTGATATTGTGATGGCATTTGCTAGAGAATCGGATGACACGTTGTTTCAGCCAATCAGAAACAAGCATCGTCCAATAGACATCGACTTAAATAAAATAGTTTATTCTATTCCATTCTATTGTAATAGAAACTCGTAAAATCCGGAAAATGAAATGCATATAAAATGGTATTGTACTGGTATCTTAAGCAGGTTTTTCACTCTCCTGAAAAGTTGCTATTTTTGACGTACGTAGTGTTAGAACTTCAACGACGATATACATAATATATTAAATAAAGTTGCCACTTTAATAAAAGTTTTTCAGCACAATTTTTAAGTACGGGACATATAGTTTGTTCTTTATCTTTTTGCTTTAGTTTCGTGAGAGTGTATTTCAATTATTTGTTCATCAACAGTAGATATAAATTATTACTGATTTATATTTCATTGAACAACGTCATATTTTCATAATTCCCGCTTTCAAAAAAATCCGAACATTTTACTCCAGACGTTTATATTTTTCTCTATATTCGTCTATCTTTAGGGATTTTTACTGAAGCCGGCTTAATACTTGGTGAAGTCTGCAAAGTATTTTTTTTTTTAAAGTATTCTAATCAAATTTACACTTTTATCTCATCTGGTGAGTTGGTGTCTAACTCCAAAATAGTTTGTCTATCACTGTCTGTTATTATAAATATTAGTCTATTGTTAGACAAAATATTAAAAGTGTTAACAGGCGGCATATCAAAAGAGTTTAGCATGGACAACAAAATAAACTTTTGTTATTTATACAGACTTCAATTCTACAATAGCATCTGTTATTCAAAGTTGCTATAAATATCGTCACAGGTGTGAGGTCATTAAACTCAGGAGAGTTATCAGTTTTTGTGAGTGTATCAATACACAAAAAAAAAAATTGCGCCTCTCGAAAAACGTATAGGAATATAGCCTTCTCCAAACTTATGCTGCTTGAAAGTAAGGTAAGTTTTAATTCATCCTACTTATATCCTTCTAATATTATAAATGTGAAAGTTTGTGAGGATGGATGTACGGATGGATGGATGTTTGTTACTCAATCACGCCAAAACAACTGAACGGATCTGGATGAAATTTGGCATGCGGATAGATTATAGTCTGGAATAGCACATAGGCTTTATATTCCGGGAAAATGTACGGGTTCGTAAACCACGCGGGCGAAGCCGCGAGCGGAAGCTAGTCTTAAATAAAATATTGAATTTGATGTTTTTTTTCTTATGTGGTCACCTGTATTTTTCCTAGCTATAGTTGGACCCGGTAGATAGAATCTGGATAGAATACATGCAGATGAAGTTGTAAGCAACAGCTAGTAATATTATAAATAATTTTGCCAATTATTGTCCCACTGCTGGAGCAAGGTTACCTCTTAGGTTGAAAAAGGTTAATGCCTTTTTTTCCATTCGCTGCCTGGTCTGGTGCGGGTAAGTACATTAAATACACCATCGAATATTTTATAGAACCCTATTAGGGGTGCAGGTTTCCTCATGATGTTTTACTTCATGTTGACGGTTGAAGATCGCCCTCATACACAATTAGGATGTATTGTTGTAAGGGAATATTGCCTAAATCAACAGGCGTTGGACACGGTGCTTGCGTCCCATCCTCTTTACATAATCCCTGTAATTATTACAACGCCCACAGGAGCATAGGGGATAGCCCAAATAATGTCATAAACTTGGAATCAGTCATGCGCTGGTTGGCCATCAACGAAAACTTAAGACGAAGCGGTTTTCTAAGGGTTGATTTTTGCAGTTTCACTTTATCAGTTTACAGGTGAACGCTTCCTAACCACCTGATGCAGACCCATTACTCATACACCTCTAAAGACACGAGGCGAAATCAGGTGACCTATTTTTACCGAACAGATAAACGTACATATTCACAGTATTTATGTAACAAATTGAATAAGACACCTTATCATAAAAACATTGTCACACTAAAGCTGGCAAACATTGAATTATTCCTTATTTTTTGGTTCACTGATCCCAACAGAGGGAGATGGCAAGCATTCCTGACAGACCGATACGAAGCGACTCGAGATCAACCCCTAATAAGGGGAGAACGTAAAAATATATTACCCATCAAGCGAAAATTTTCTTAAGTTTATGACTAATTTTCATAAGACTCGACGTTTGGCGAAGATCCAATTACTGGATTTGCGGGCATGGAGTGATTTTTTTTATTTCACTCTACGTGTTTTAAGTCTGAAAGGACATAAAGATGAAATACTGGATGGCTGTACAAGACACACAACACAAGTGCTTCAATAAAATCTTGGAATTCATAAAATGTAGATGTGGTTTTTTTTAAGTTCTTTTTTTATTTTGAGTTTAAGATTACATACTTATTAGACTATGCACTCACTGCCTGCTAATCTCGAAGGGGCATTGCAGCTGCTAGTAAAACACCTCATATTAGTAATGTATTCATTTATATAAGTAGCACTAACGCTAGTAATTTTAGTTTTAACTGTAATATTCAAGAACTAGAAATCACTGCGGACAAAAATGTTTTATTTATTATTCGCTTAAAAAATCCACTACAGTAGGAATAATTCCTGCATCGCGAACTTCATTTTCCTTTTCCTTAGTTAAATCAAAGTTAAATATGAATATTCTGCTAAGCACTTACCTTTAAAAACGCATCGTAAAACCTTGAGATATATTCTTTTATAGTGAAACGAATTGATTTCAAAAGCTATTAAATCTTTGCTGTTCTAACATGATAAACTGCTTTTAAAAATACCTAAATATCTAGAACTCGAAGGGATAGTAATTTCTAAGAAAAATTTACCTCTCTCTAATCCACTATAACTTTAAATAAATTTTAAACTAAGTATTTTAAACTATAACTTTAAATAAATTTTAAACTAACTACTAATAAATTTTTAACTTTTTTTTTTAAACGTCGCCCCGCACTTATTTTTCTCCTGTATCGTGGGTACGGTTTACAAACATACATGTCACATGCACACACAACCAAACCCGAAAAAACTATCTATAGATCATACAAATATTTATTTCGTGCGGAGATTGAACCCGCGACACGTAGCGCAGAAAGCTAATCGCTTAGCCACTGCGCCAGCCGTTTCGTAAGATACTCGTATATTTTGAATATCTATACCAACATACATCTTGGTGACAACAAAAGGCAATCGAAATCATCCCAAAGGAGCCACTTTATCTTAAGTTGGAACGAAAATAACTTGAAAGGCGACAGTTTGTTTAATAGCACAGCTTATGTAACCGCTGGTGGCACAATAGGGAAGAAAGCAATCGTTAACCGTTTGTACCGCAGATTGCAAATCGACTTACTTAATGCCCGCTTGAATAAAAGATAGAGACAGACCCTTTCGTTCTTTTAAATTGAAATTTTTGCATCTCTTTGTACTTCAACAATAAAATATTTAACGCTACGACGTAAATGCAGTACCTAAGTATTAAGTAGTCTCTAGAGCCGTTAGCAGGCTTCAAAGTGAAAATATATATTTTTTATGTAATATAAAATTTCAGTATCATATTAAAGCCAATCTACTGCACGAAAGTAGGTAGGTCGGCACCTATAAACGTCTGGTTCAATTCTCAGAATTTCATCGGATTCTATTTTAATATATTGGCCGATAATCGAGCATGATTACTAGCGGGGTATTATAAAACAATAGACATCTCTTTAATTTCTTAAATAAGTATGATATAATTATTAACTCATTTTGCGTTTAAAAGGTATTGTGAGTGCGTAGTTTAAACAACCTCTTGTCGAGTTAAATGAAAATATTTTTTCTTGAAACATAAATATTACCTTTTTCAAATAAAACGTCATTTTAATCTATTAAATATTAATAGATGCCTTTTTCGCATCTTAATTATTACTACACTCCAACAAATACGTAAAAGCTGTTATCATAATCCAAGCATATCCCTATTGTAGTATATTTTCGATTATAACTTATGTTAATGTTAAGTTTGAAAAGCCGTGAAACTTTCGTGCAGCGTTGTCACGAACTTAGAAACTAGTATATACTCTAAAATACTTGGCGTAACTTTAATAATGTTAGCGTCACTTCGCCAACTGTTTATCATAGAAATAAGTACTGTCAATCATTTTATCTAAGCTTTGATATTCTCTTTGTTGAACGCTAAGTTTTCTTGGGATGGTGCGTGTAAAAGGCTGAAGTTAGTTCGTTAGCTTTTTTGGTGATACGTGAGATTAATATCTTTAACTAGAAGATCGATTTTGAATAATATTTTTGCCGTTATGCTAAAAACACAAATGGTTTTAAAAAATATTGGAATTTTAAGAAAAAATAATAATTAATAAAACAGTATTATGTTCACATAAAGAACACCAGTTCACGTTTCTCCTGCATTGACTGGATTCGATGTTCATTGATCTCATGTTAGTGGGTCAGTGGACTAATTTATATTTCTGAATGCACCTGACATAGTGGTATGTATGCTAGAAGCAACAAGTGTGCTATACAGAGTATTTTATTGTTCGCTTAGATTAAGTCCACAAGTCCAGTTTAAACAAGCCTCAGTCGACCGTCAGTTGGGCGAATTTCATAGATTTTCGAAACCGATTCAGTAGTCTATTGAAAACAAACTATATTCAAGTTTTGCGTTTATTAAATTTTCTATCGTATCGTATTGTGTGTACTAGTGACGGCATGGGTGGTGCGGTGGTTGAGCGATCGAGTGCGGTGATATGTGCGTTCATGCATGGGTTCAATATTTGTATGACCTACAGATATACTTGTAAACGGACCCATGATACAGGACCTGTTCCTAGAGAAGGGCAATGATTTAAAATAATAAAAATGTGTTGTGGTTTTAAAAATATTTTACAAAGTGTTGTGTTAATATCGTTAACTTAATACATGGGTGGGTGAATTAGAACTTAGTACGCAGATGTACATTCAACATCTGAATTCCGAACGATCCCAACGGTGAAGTTTACAATCTGATCGCAGTATAACTTATTCCTGGATGTTCTAACACGCCGAACATGCGAATGCACGAATACTTTCCGCCATATTGGAAGTTCAACTCGAATCCCGAAAGCAAATACTGAGTGCCTACAAAAACTTGGACTAACGTACTTCGAATATAAAAGGTCGTGGAGTCGCTGTTATCGTAACAAAAATGCAACTGTCATTGTATGTACAATCAGCAACATAAGTAGATATAGTTTTCGTAATTACGAAATTATTTGATTAAGTTCTCATGGCTCATATCCAGAATAACTGACAGGTGACAGACTCAACACAGGTGAGCAATACCTATGTAAGAATCCACGCTGACACCATAGAAGCATAAGAAGCTATACACCCCTAATTATTAATAACCAGAATATTTTTATGCAATGCTCATCATTTTATACAACTTTCATACTAGAACCAACCCTCTCAATTAAAAAAGAATGATTATTCCATACACTAGTAGCTAACTGGGTCAAATTGTGTGGAGCAGTCGATTTATATTTCACGATTTCTGAGTATTTCATTAAAAAAAAATAGGCATCCGCCTATTGATTTCATTCCAGAACTATTTTTTTTTTAACTTTATGACTACCAGATGACTAAATTGTGAAATTCTTAGCATGTAACGTGTTTAAAAAAGATAAGAATCTATATTTATAATATTTTTAATTGCATTTTATTAATCTGGCAAAGATATCATCAAAAGCAAGTCTCACTGATAAGTAATTCAGATACAGATATATAAATTATTCGAAACGTTTTTAAATATGTATATGTAATGTGCAACTATGCAAGTATTTCGAGGAAAACTTTAAAGACGACTAATCGTTACAAGATCAGATTTTTAAGATGTGGATGAAGCGTTGATCAGGTAGAGTAGGTATTATTGATATAAACAAAAAAATAAAAATAAAAATACCGACACTCTACTTCAGAACCTGTTCCAAACAAGGGATTATTTTCCCGCCTAAAGGGAAAAAGAGTGCGAAAACTTTAATTAAACAAGTTTGGTGAGAATTGAGCTCGGGACTTTTGTAAACGGATAATCGAAGCCGTTGAATACACCTGAGAGTAGATTCGGACTCTAAAAGGGGGCTGACAGTCCGACAATACTACAGCAGAGGGGAGGTGTGATCTTGACGTAGAGAATCGGTTTCTAAACCGCTGCCGATCTTCGATAGAATTTTTATGAAATTTTAGAAATCGAGAGACGCTTTTCCGATAAATTTTGAGATTATGTCAGAAGTTTTGATATATAGAACGCGATATTCTATTTTCGAGTGAATATTTTTGTCCACAACTTGTTTGTCGGATAAGCGGATATTACTGAACAAACTTGAAGTAGGTACGCTAAAGTTTATATTAATCAGTTTGTTCACATGAACAGAATGTTTTATTAAGTATCACTTCAAGCTAAAATATCTTTATTGTAATTAAGTCTCAAGCGTAGCTCATGCGCGTGGGGCCTTGGGTTCAATTCCTGGCTTAGTTATCCCGGAGTTTGGAATTATGCCCGGAATATGACAATACTATATGTGTATTAATAACAGTATGGGAAAAATGTGAGTGAACAGCTTGTCTCTGCCTTACCCTTCCGGAAATACAGTCGCAATGCTATGTTATAAGTAGCTGTAACCAAAAAAGCTCTATACAGAGTCTTAATAATATGGATAAAGTGTCACATGAACGCAAAAATATCGATTTAAAAAAAAAAACATTACAAAGCACCATTACATATTCTATCCATATTACAAAACATTAAATCGCTAGCTAAAATGCATTTTCAAGCAGAAAGCGTTAAAAGTAGCAAGTGCACTTAAATATGAAAGAATAGTGTTTATGAAAGTGTAGCGACAAGTGAAACTTCTCATACGTTGTGCTCAAAACATTATAGTTCTCGTGTTGAATGAGCTTCAACAATTTATAAGAGGCGAGAGCTCGTGAATAGCCAGAGAATTTCATGTCAGTAATACCACGTTTAGAATTTTTTGTAAAAGTTACATTTTGGCAGACAACTGCCGAATTATACGAATTTTGGTAGCGAGAGATTCTAAATGCTAATACGGTAGATGACTACTGGTCATCTGAGATATTTTTTTAGAACTGTCAAAAACGTCATTTTGTTCTAAAAATGTTTGGAAAACAAAAGCGTGATGTCATAGTTTTGCATTGCTATTTACATGCTTATCGTGTGATTTTGATAAATAAAAAATTGAAAACGCCAATGATACGCAAAAGATTAAGTTTTACTGAATTTTTAGAAGGGACATCATCTAGCCTAATGTAATAAATAGGGAAGGAGATATCTAAGGAACCGAACGCAATATACAATAATTTTGTATCTGCACATTGTATCGCAATCACGTCATTTTAAACTACAGCGTTGCATGATAGAATTTGTTGAATATAATTCGAATTTAGAATCTTCAACGCCAGCCCACGCTTGGCCATACTTTTTGGTATGCCTATTTTCTCTGTGACATTGTTTTATGCAAGTGTAATATGTATGTGTCATAAATAAATTACATAATATGTAAAATAACCGTTGTGAATTGTTTAATTTACTCGTACAACCTCGTTAATTTCAGTCCGTAATCTATTGGGATATAGTATGTCGCGGTCCTTTTAAGTAAGAAGAAAAAATTGACGCAGTTGAAGACGAATCTACTCCATAAACGGAGCGAATTTGATTTGATGCTTGTTGAGTCTACCCTCGATCAGTGGCATCGTGGTCGAAACGTGATCTCATTTAAATTTACCTAAATTCTTGTACCTATAATATTATTAATTAACACCTCACCGTAATTTTGGCTAAATTTATGTCTGTGTGTGAAACTGTTAGTGGTTCATGTAATTTGTTTCTTGATACAAGTATTGTGAACTAGTTTCCTGATGTAAACAAGGCTTAACATTGCGAAACTTGACTAGCTCATTGTCTGTCTAGATATAAGTTTGAAGACGTTTAGACGTTTCGGACGGTTTATTAAAGGGGTTATTTTGAAGACTTGATAGAATAAGACGATATTGGGATGGATGGTACTTTGTAGCGTTTGCTATTACTTTTTTGAATTTCAAATATATCAGATAGATTATAATTAACTAGCGACTCCCCCGGCTTCGCACGGGTAGCAGTGCAAATACGCCTTCATTTTCTTCTGTCGTAGTGTCGTATACATTCTAAATCTATGGTCATATCAGCCTGTTACGTCGGGCATTTACTCGGCGCACGCCAGTAAAGCTCCCAGTCGACATGATTTTTTCCGACATCTTCAACTATCATCGTCATATTTCAGCCAATTTACACAGAACCTTAACGAATTATACATCTAAACCTTCCTCATGAATCACTCTGTCTATTGGTGAAAACTGCATGAAAATCCGCTCAATAGTTTTTGAGTTTATCGCGAACAGACAGACAGACAGACGCGGCGGGGGACTTTGTTTTATAATATGTAGTGATTATTAAATAACGGTAGTTCATTTAATAGAAAAAAAGTTGGTAATTTTATTGTTTCTTAAAAATTTGTTTCATTGACGCTACTTATGAGTTTTTTTTTTATTATATGCAGGTACAAGACTTCATTTAAGCTTAATATTTTGTTATTTCGATACTGAGCTAAAATTTGTCATCTTTATACTCTAAAGGTGTCTAATAAGTAGGCATATACAGTTTAATTAAGGATATAAATGAGTAGATTAGTTGGTTGGTAAGTTCCAAAAACTCGTATTTTCCTAAAGACTGGAGTGTGTAAATACATATTAAGTATTGGTACTATAAAATCAAACATTTCAGATGTTTTGTTTCACTGACTCAGTTTCGACGAAGGGACTTAATATTCGAGATATATAGATGTGCAGGCAATTTTCGGGTGTAGTGAGATGGCTGAATCACTTTGGTGCGTGACTTGGATGCCAACGTGAGTAAATTATTTGGTTGTCACCTCCAACGGTTATAACCCAAATATCTAATGCTTGAAGTCGACGAAGATAGATTTTTGATTACCTTTGTTTGTTGTTACAAGAACGATTGTTTCAGAACGGTATCGTTACAGTGCATTTTGTTTTTTTCTTTCTTTCTTTCTTTTTTAAAACGATCCTTACCTTACCACACACTAGGAATGATTCCTGTATCGTGGGTGCGTTTACAAACACAAATATTCATATGCACAAACAAACATACACGGAACAACTATCTGTAGGCTATACAAATATTTGTTCCGTGCGAGGATCGCACTCGCGACACTTAGCGCAGAAAGTCAATCGCTTAACCACTGCGTCAATTGTGTTGCATTTATCGATATTTACCGAATGTTATTCCAACGGCTTGCATCACAGAGGTCAAATAAAAATGTAAGCGCTCCATTCGTACATTTTCCGTATAGAACCAACCCAGTTTCCATACCTACCAAATCTATTATAATATCGCGCGGCCTTCGTTGTGATAACCCTATTGAAAACGATACCGGACCCCTGACTACAGAAGACAATGATGTATTCAGAAATCTGATGAATTCTCGGAAATTACTTGGGTAGGTATAGGTTTCATTCGTAGCCTTGATTAGGATAGTCGATAGTCTAATTATAGAACAGTCTATTGTTTTTGCATAGATACAGTAACATATAAATAATGGAATTTCGCATAATTCGTTAAGACACATGCGGCGCCCGGCAACAATACCCAATAGTATAGTAAGTGGAATAGATTGCTTTTTTTTTAAATAAATTTCTTTCAACCTTAATAGATTTTCTTTTGTATCTCGTTTGCATTACTTGACGGGTTAATCCTACTTAAAAATTAAAAGATAATTTACGCTTCTAGCGTAGCTTCTAGCGGTTCTCTTTAATTTCTCAAGGATCTTAGTTTGCAGTTTTTTTACTGTAATTAATCCAATCAAACGAAATGGTCACATAAAACCTAAAGCTACAAGGGGGAATGGTTAAATCATCGAGCAAAAGGTTTTGAGTTCAAATCCCATCCACCACCACCAATTCTTAGTTTAAAAAACTTTTTTACTTTCTTAGGGAGATCGGAATTGATTTTTTTTTTATATCAATTAAGTAACTAATATAATATAGCTTCCTGGTAGCGTAACTCAGCAAATTGCTATGTGATACCAATATATTAATAACGGTTGATTGTAAGCCGGCGGTTATCACGGCCGCCCGAATATCCACAACAATGGTGTCCGGCAGGGTTCAAACAATGTATTGCTCTCACACAAAGACATACCCGAACACTAACACTCGTGTGTGTAGCGTCAGAAATCGCATGCGCGCAGCATCTGTGCTTCTGCCCCTATCTCCGTTTGCTCTGCGGGCGAAACGAGCTACAACCCCATTCGAATTTCAACTTTATTTTTATGTCAGAGAGTTTTATTTTGAATGGCAGTTTGTTTTACGGAGTGAAGTTCCAACGCGAGAGTGTACGGCAATAAGCTTCCAGGACTCGGATTTTTTAGATGTCTCCGGATCGCGTGGAGGCTGGGACGTATCGCTGACGCGCGCACTCTTTGAAAATTGTTACGCGGCTTGAACTGCAACTGTCGTTAACGGCAACGACAACTGAGTGGTGACAAAAATATCATAATTACCAAGTGTTTTGTTCTGTGATGGATGGTTCGGCTGTTTTGTGGAAAGTATTGGAGTGTCTTGTGTAAAGGAGTGACTGTAAGTTTATTAACTTTATATACTCGTTGTTGTAATTTTATTGCGTATTGTACTTTCGACATTGATTGTATTTTTATTGACATTTTTGGACGTGACGTGACTTGAAATTATTGGTGGTACTTATGTAGGTACTTATATGATTATAAATATATGCCACACATTAATTTCGTAAGTACGTATATTGTAACTGGGATTTCAAAAATAATTAGCAAAACAAAAAACTTATGATAAAGACATCTAAAACTAATAAAAACTGGAATTTATAATAAAGAATTGTTACGTCACTCAAGCTTAACATAAAAATATACGTTTATAAATAGTTTTGACGGGTATTTATGAAAACGTTCTAGTTATAGCGGATGCTGTAAACTGCTTTAAATATAAGAGAAAGCTAAAAAAATCACGATTATATTCTCATGATTTTTTTTAGCTTTCTCATCTCATTAGCTTCATCATGATTATGATTTGTCTAATCTATAGAACACAAAACTTAATGACAGGATATAATATATCAAAAACACAAAGAACATGATTTATGATTAGGCTATTAATTTTCGGTTTTTATGACAGTGGAATTAGGCGAGAACAATACATTATAGAAACCGAAAAATAGATTGAAAGAAAAAATTTTTTTTTGCTAAATCTGCACCTTTTTTCCGTTTTCCCGTAGCTTTGGATCGAGGCTCAAATTTTCCTTGTTGCTTTAGATAAAAATGTGAATACATGAATCATTTGACATCGGATTATAGATACACGTTTTCTTTTATCATCGCCATCGTTTTTTCAATATTCTCAAATGGATCCGTATAGTATTTGGCTATAGTTGATGTATTTAGAGAAGCTTGAGTAAATAGAAAACTGATTTTCAAACACCTTCTATCGAGTCGGCACAAGTTATCGTATGGGAATCACTCATGCCGTAGTGGAAAGATTAGTCAGTCAGCAATGGTGTTATCGAGGCTGACTGCCCAGGGAGCGTCGGACGATCTCAATAGAATTTCAAACATGAGACGAATGAGAGGCAGTCCACTGGAGCCACAATATACTAATAACTTTCATAATGGTGATGCTAGTTTTGTCCAGCATTTATGTATTAACTAGGTATATCCATCAACCTGTTTTCGTAGAAAGATTTTTCATACAAATTTTGAACGTCAATTTCACCGCCTGAGAGGATTAATCTTGGATAATCGTTTCTTAGTGGATACTTATACTTTATAGAGAACCTATATGGCAAATTTTAAGTTTTTAGAAATTATAGAGCCTCAGATTTCGTGATTAGTCAGAGGGTGAATGAGCGGCATTTCGCTTTTATATATCACAATGATTAGTTAAATAACAACCCACTAAGACATGAAACAATTAAGCAAATGGTCCCCACAAAGAACGAGATAAAAGGATACTGAAATGAGAAATAAATAATACTTATTACTTACTGAGCCCCTAATCTTAATATTTAGATTTGTTCAATAGCTCTTCTCATCAATCATTAGGACTTACGCAACCATGATCGAACTATCCATCTTCAAAGATTAGGCCAACTGTAGTTTTTAGAAACATATTACAAGATCAATGTATCATAATATTAGGATCCGAATCTTAAGTGCTGATATGCTGACGTGCTGACGTGAGGACAGTCCACTTCCAGACCAAAACAATATAACATCACGCCTGTATTCCTTGAAGGGTGAAGCAGAGCTATGAGTATTGTTGTACAACCTTTTATGAGTAATAAATGTGAAGAAGGCAAACCATTTCATTATTCTGTCGACAATTTCGTGCTCTGGGCTACTAAGAACAAGTTACTTAGGTAGAATAGGCACATTGTATGTAGTCTTTACTTTGAGAAATAAAATACACTATTGCGGTTAATTCGTTGGTCGCCGTTCCAGTATCTGACATACTAGTGTGTTTTGCCACTAGAATAGAAGTCCCCACACCTGTACGTAAGCTATTCTAATATATGTAAATTTTAAATCCAGGATCTGTTCTGGTAATACTTGGTGCACCGATACAAACGTTATTTGCATTTGATCGTTATTACGAAACATATCTACGTATTACGAATAGAAGGAATAATTTACGCTAGAATTATAAATATAATTGGTATAATTTTGTATATCTAAGTTATATCAGAAATATTCAAAATTATTGCATACATTTTAATCAGGTGACTAAATACTTAAAAAAAAAAGTATTTTGAAAAAGATTTTAAAAGCTAGTTCTTCGGTCTAGTTACCGCAAGAGCAAATGCTGAGCGTGAGGTCTTGGATTTGATTCCTGGTTCAGGCAGTGTTATTGGATAGTTCGGTTTAATTTTTAGTAGCAGTCCGGTGATTCGTATTGTGACCGGTAGAAGTAAATTACTGTAAATAATATAGGAATCGGCGAAATTTGTGTGCTACAGTAGAATGCACATCTCTGCCTAATCAATTCGAGATATATTATATAGGTGTGATGCTATGTTATATTAAGTGAAGATTGTAAAAAAATAATAAAGATCAACTCTTTCAATCTATATGTATTTAAAAGTTACCGATTTAGATTTAAACTGTTTATCAGTTTTGGTATTAGTATCTTTAAGTATATGTGGCGTTGCATTGGCGTTGCTTTATCGATAGAATGCCTCTATCACAACTTTTTTCATAGAATATTTCAATGAAGTAATAACCTAAAAATGTAGATGAATATATACAAAACATAAGGACGTTTTGTTTAAAAAAAATACTATTAGCTCCTGATCTTATATTAATTACTTCAGGACGTACCGTCGCGTTATCGCTTCGCCTCATCATAATTAAACCTGAATTACATACTCTCCTGTAAACATATGAAGGTGCTTGAAAATGGAAAGTTCACAAATAATTATGAAATTGAAATTCAGTATTTTTTAACATGAGCTGCATGTTAACGAGTTATTTAATTTCTATTTGAAATTTAATTTTGGAACGTACAAGTACATTATACAAACAACATGTATCCATGAAAATCTTTTTATAGAAATTTAATACGGGGCATGATAAATGCTTTTAAAAAGCTTTATAAAAAGGACATAGTCAACAACATATCGGCTATAAAACGCTATTTACAAAGCGTTCGACCTCCTATAAAATATAACTTTATTTTATCGAAACATTTTCGCATAATAATCTATACTTATCCAATTTTCCTGTCCATAACGACCTTACATGCAGTATGCAGTTTATGGAACATTAAAAGAGTTTTATAGGTTTTTTAAAAGGTAAATAATTCATCAAAATATTCATAACTTTACAGTTATTTTTTTGTTGTCATATCCATAGTTTGATTTATTTATTCTTTAGAAATATGTACATATATCAATTTTTACTGTATTATAAAAGTGATTTGGAAGTCAGGAAATGGTAGTTAATCGATGACAATTAATCTAATCATAAGAGGAAATCGCGTGGTTGCATTGTTGAAAAATCTTATCATTTTCCAACAACTATAATTCATTTACTGTTGTTTATCAATCTGATAAATCAGCAATTGCATTAATCATATGCAATTCGCTAATAGTATAAATGATAAAATCTACTGATTAATTTCAAAGATTTTTTTATATTTTTTTTTACATTTGTATGAAAGGTGGGAATGCACAATTTTTATTTAGATCTATGTATATATCTATGCTCATCGACATTAACTGCTTCTTCTTTTTCTTCTTCTTCATGTCGGCACTAGCGATCACATGGGTACAGAAAATCCTACTAGTCCTATCCTATCCTACTAATATTATAAATGTGAAAGTTTGTGAGGATGGATGGATGGATGGATCTTTGTTACTCTTTCACGCCAGAACGGCTGAACGGATCTGGATGAAATTTGGCACAGAGATAGATTATAGTCTGGATTAGCACATGGGCTTTTTATCCCGGAAAAATGTACGCGTTCGTAAACCACGCGGGCGAAGCTGCGCGTGGAAGCTAGTATTTTATAATGAAACTGCAATGATAGTATGAATGAATCCAATGAAAATCCCAAATACTAGTCAAAATCCATCACTGAATGATGTTACACATCCTTCATCCTTTCAAATACTTGTTTCATTATCGCTCATCGATGTTCATACCAAACACCATACCTAGTTGCATGAAACCTACACAATATTGAGGCTGACAGCCCAGGGTGCTCTAGACTCTTTCTTTGCACCTTAAGAGCTTCATTAGCTATAACTATAAGGGAAATTTTGTTCAACGAAGTGTCCTATAAATTATATGTATATATATTAGAATATTTCAATGAAGTAATAACCTAGTAATAATTCAAAAAGGTCAGGTGCGCAGTACCCACAAACGTCGTTCATGTATGAAACGATGCATGAATGTAGATGAAGCAAAAGGGTTATGTAAGGATCGTAGCACGTGGCGTACAGTAGTTTTTGCCTACCCCCATGGGAAAAAGACGTGACTTTATGTATGTATATATTTTTTAAAAAGCCCATAAAACCCCAGGCCTCAAAATTCAGTTTAATTAAACAACAATAATTCCCACGGCAATTCTTACACAATAGCCAGCAATGCCCGACGTAAGACCCACGGCTACATGTGGCAAGAACAGCTTAACCCCTGTCAGAAGTTTTTCAATTATGCTCGCGAAACACATACTTAGTCGACAAACATATTTATTACAACAAAGTTGATTTGAGAGCTTCCTGGGATGCTGAAAACTCTGTCTTGTAAGTTGGGAAGCTCGATTATATTTTATTTTATTATTACGTATATCTTTTAAACACTTTCTTCGTCTCTAGCGCTAATGGTAGCTAGCTATCGTGTGTGAGCACCTAGTATCGATGTTGTAGGTACTTTTTTATACTCGTACTAGCTGTGTTACAGTTTACTGGAGTTTTAATTAAACTTAGCTCCATATTATATTGCGACACCCACTATGACATTTGTAACGTCACACTTAGCTGTCAATATTGTATGTACAATTTCACTAGCTTAACTTTATGAAAGAGGGAAGAGTTTTCACTAGTGGCGATACATAGCATCACGCCCGTATCCTCGAAGGGTTAGGCAGTGGTGTACTATTGTACACCCACATTTCGCCGATGCTGTTATTAAGTTCCATGTAATAGGGGGCAAGCCTATTGTTATCAATTGGACACAGTTCCAAACTCCGTGCTGCTACTGAGAATTTCGATACAGAAAAATCAATAACACTATGACCGACCCGGGAATCGAACCCAGGACCTCACGCTCAACATTTATGTTCGCGACCACTAGACCAATGAGGCAGAGACCAGAACGACGAGTGGCGATATACATAGGTATGAAAGATCGTCCGGAGCACCCTGGGTAATCGACCCAGCCAACCTGCTGACTAGCTAATCTTTCTACCACGCCACGTGAGTTCAGAAATTTTCAAACGCAACAATTCTAAAAAATATGTTTCCCGCAAAATAATAACTAAGGTTCACGGAATTGACGCCCGGCCTGGGGCCTAAAAATCGACATTATTGTTGGTGCAATTGAATTCCTCTGCCTACCCTTTACGGGACCTTGTTAGTAACGGATATAAACCCTACATAGACACACAACCGTATACTTAAGATATCTAAAATGGTTTGAGAGTGGAGGAAAATTATGATTTACATAATTTCACGTCATTTGCTCATGTATCCTATGGGAGAGTGACGTTAAATTATTTACGAAAATGTGTAGGCGGTTCCTTAAAATATATGTACCGTTCGCTGCTTCGACGTAATTATTCTGAGTGTATGCTCAGTAAGTGATGTAGAAACGGAACCGATATTTGTATGTCAGGTATTTTTCACGACATCTGCGATTGGTGCGCATGCGCTGAACTTTTACTTCGATGAGTTCATTCGATAATTAAATATTTTCCGAAGTAAAATCAGTGGATTTATTGAGATGACTGTGGCGTGTAGCGTTCTGTAGTTTCTGTTTATCATGGAAAAAGGTCTGATACTGTTTAACATAGCATGATAAACATCGCACCTGTACTTATTTCCTGAAAGTTAGAGTTGTGCTGTACAATTCACCGTTCTTATTAAATTCCATGGAGTTCCACAATTCCAAACTTCAGGCTATTAATCAGAATTTCTGAAAACCCAAATAATACTTCGTCCGATCCGCAAATTAAATCCAGGAATGAAGTCCTGCTCAGCTCAGCACCTACTATACATACATATAGATCAATGAAGCAGTTTTTAATAAGAATAGTCATTTTCTATTAACATATGACTAATATTATTTTTTCTTACTTGAAGTTCATTTTTTCATGAAGAATGGACTTTTCAGAATTGAATTTTTAATATTACAATAACGAATTCCCAAGTGTATTGACGTTGCATTGTGAACTTATTCTACTATGTATATACTACAGTATACAAGTCACGTTTATATATAATATATGGCACATATATTATTAAAAAGATTTATGTTTCAAAGCTTTTACCATAAATTAATTACATTATTCATCGTATTATACTGAAACAAGACTATTTGTATGACAATGTAGCGTTTATTACTCATTTTTTACAGACAGTAAAGTATTTTGCTAACTTTTGTAATAAATATTTACCCATATATGTACATACTTCTTTGTTTAAGCATAGCATTGTGCGTCTGAATCATAGCCTATTTTCTAATTACGAATTAAAAACAAATAAATCAAGCAAATGATTCGATTTTGTTTTACCCTGAAATTATTCGTTCAACCTTTATTTATTAATAAAATCTAAATATACAATCAGTATTTATTTCAATTTTTTATCATATTATTTTAATGACTCAGTCTACATTTTAAAAATGTAGCTTTAACATTTTTTCTTGCAATTTACTACCAGCGTGAACGTAAAATTTTTTTTTCATCATCTCTAGCGGTAACATTAGGAACTAAAATCATGATAGCGATCCTGTTTATAATTTCTAACTAACACAGAATGCAATGAAAAGCAATAAAACCACTCCACCACCATTTAGAAACGATACGGAAACATAAAAGCTATGACAATGCAACTCTAAAATGTTCACTAAGCTCTTCTTTATTATACCTAATATCTACGGAATTCCGTCCAGGATGGAACACGGGTCGGACGGATTTAAAAATGTCAAGCGTCATGTTTCATTCGAGCTATAAATTAAAAGCTTAGCATTTGATACTTTTCAAGGAGAATTCAAAGAGCCACTTTGTTTAAGTCTAGTAGCTTTTCAATGGCTAATTTTAGAGTCACTAATAGTCCCGTGTTATATGATCCGACGACCAATCGGTGACAAGTATTTTTAAAGGATGAGGGATCTTTATTTGTAAAAAAACAGAGAAAAACATTTGTCGTATTTTCAGTAGATACCTACTCAGATCTTTTGTCTACGATTTAGTTTTGACAATTAAGTTTCTTCTTTGACGATATAATAAATTACTTATGTAAGTTTGTTATATATATAATAAGGAATTAATGAATACAAACATATTAAACATACTTGAAAGTAATTTAACTAAAATGGCATTTAAATTGTATGCTATTTGTTGTGTACAATAAGTGTCTTCTTTAATAAAATATAAAAAAAAAACAATATAAAATACACAGCTTAGGGCAAAGTCTAACCTATCTACTATTGACTGAGCTTTTACATTAAAATCGAAGGTGTACAGCGAGTTTAAAAATGCGTATGTAAGTGTCAAGTCTGTTTATACATAAGTTGAATCGTGATTCATTTGAACTTAGACCTTAACTTAGGTTTAGGTCTAAGTTCAAATTAATCACGATTTAGGTTAGCCTAAATCTATAAAATTTGTAGCTACAAACCAGACCCAAATTCACCCGTTGGTAATTCTAGGTCTTTTCTGCTTTACATATTTAACTTGGTTACGTTGATCAATGAACCCATCTTGATTCTTATCTTGACAGTACAGTAAAGTAAATTTAATTCGGTTATGGTTTCAGAAATGAAATAATTACTACCACTAACTAGAATGCGATTTAGTATTTTGTTTAGGTACCTATAACATACTACTACCATGAGTCTGTACTCCGCGAAAAGTTAGGTAGATGTGTACTATTGAACACTAACATTTTTCTATTGTTAAGTTCCAAAAGAGCGAGCCTATTGCCATCTATGGCACGATTCCAAATTCCGAGAACTGAGATTGTTTTAACAGACAAACCACCCAGGGCGTTACACTTAGCAACCCCGGTTGCGATCACTAGACCAACGAAGTACTGAAATAAAATAAATTCCCTTTTTATTATGTTACTATTCCGAACGTGTAGGAATTTCGTTAAGTTCGACATAAAAACCAGAATCCAATTTACCTCGCGGGTAGATAGAAATCTGTTATTTTTCCTATGAATTTATTAGATGTTGTTTATTTGATTTTTAGGGTTCGTCTCTACCGAACCGGAAAATGGAGTTGGTGGAGCAATATTAATAAATAGGAACTCATTTACATACTCGTAACACGCGTACGCAATAATTTATTGTAATATTGTGACAATATTACCTTTTGTTGATTTGATTTTAAATTACATTTGTCGTAATAGGGCTTGTCTTGTATTGAAGTTGTGTTTTACCGACTTAAACGTCATACACACAAACGAATAGCCAGGCCATGGTAAAACGACTAGCCAGTTGCAATGTATCGTCATGGGCCTGTAACTTTTTTTGGGGAGTCTCCGTGGAATCAACTGCCAAAAGTCTATTTAATCCGCGACTTGTGATTCGTGGCACAAAACGTCATTAGCTTTGTAACTCATTGCCTTTATGATGTGAAAATTTAAATTTTACCTGTATGTTGCAGCAACTCCCTCTTTTACATTAATTGAGGTAGAAAAAAAGCCAGTAATACACTGTATTGCAAGTAACATTATGGTACAAAAATCCTGGAGTGGCTGCGGAAAAACGACTAAGAATTTACATTTGTGAGTTTTCCGCAGCTGAAAGGTTGCCTGCATGAAACGTAACGACCGTGAAAAGCATTATGCAAATGAACCAAACTCAACATTGGGTGATTAGATTGGAACAAAGTGTGTCTATTATTTGAAGTGCGGACAATATCCGCTCGCCAAATCGTTTGTACGATGTACGCAAAAATTTACCTTGATAATTGAATATTACTTAAATTCATACATTCATTATCACTCTCGGTTTTTCTTCAAGAAGTATTATTTTACTTAAACACAGCATCCTACCTAAATCAACACAGGTAGTTGTGGAAATAAAAAAATCACAAAGCTATTTCAAATTTTGGACATCAAAATAAGTTATAATTTGCTGTTCAATATTTGAACTAGCACCAATAAAATGTAGAAAAATAAATATTATGACAATATTGCAATATTGTCTATGAACATAGTTATATCATGATCACTTTACAATGGAGCAGGTGTTACTCTACTAGCTACTACTAGCTTTTATCGGGCATTCTACTCGGATAGCAATTTAACGGCAACCTGTAAGCATGATAGATCGAAGGTAGGGTGGATTTTGTAGGTATAAAGGTTGACTTGTGCTTCAGTAATGCATATATCTTCTTATATAACCAAATTGTAGAAGGCATTTCTATGTACAGACAGTGACATATTGAAATTAATTCTTAATATCTGTGTCAATAACTACCAACTATTACATTTATTTACGCGTATGTGCTATTTATTATTCACAGCGTTTACTCTGTTCTTTGCCGATAACAACACTCAATCTATAATTTATAGAAACGATGAATGTAGGTGAAGCAAATGGGGTATGTAGGGATCGTAGCATGTGACGTTCTGTTGTTTCTGCCTACCTCCACAAGAAAAAGGCGTGATTTTATGATTTAATATAATTTATTTATTAAAAAATATATAATATAAGCTTAGGAACACAATAAAACTTACAATGTCCCATAAAACTATACAAAAAGTTTGACTGTGGGATCAACATAGAATAAAAAAGTAAAAAAAAATATATGTCCATTACATACCATACAATTATGTAATAAATTAAACGACGAATCAAAACAATCAGACCCAATCAAATTTCTGTAATTAACAAAATGATTCCACAATTTAATTACGTGTTCAGAGCGAAAGGGTTATAAATATATATCGCTGTGCCAATTTTAACGTTCTTTGTCACTGCTTCACTCAATGGCATGTCACGAAATTAATTTTGAGCAATAATTAATATGATAATAATAACTGTGGGCTAGATATACTCAAAGATCGTACAATGCACTCCGAGTTCAATAAAACAATGCAGATGTTCTGTAATAAAAAAAATGTTCGCAGATGCATATGTACGCAACAATGCGTAAAAGGTGCGGTTCTTTGGTGCGTAGAATGCAGGCCACTTTAACAGTATCCTATGCATGATGGCAAGCAGATTAGATTGTTTATGTGGGTCACTGTTGTGTCATCTTTCATGGGATGTAGCAGCGGTGACATCCTGAGAGTGTAATGTTTGTCTGTTTGTATGTTAGGTATTATATGCATTAATTTCATCAATCGTATCGAAACATAGATTTAAGTCTTACTGACCAGTTTGAGCCATAGTCAACTGAATAAAAAAAATCTATTCTATTGGTTTGGGGGCAAACGTTACCAAAGTATACTGAATTATGTTATTCGATACCAGTTCCGATAAAATGTTATTACGCTGATCTGATAAGGAATTATTAGTATCAGGCCATGGAAATGTGCGCGGTAAATTGAACAAACTTACCGACTTTTTGTATGACGTGGGGTGTTATTATAACCCTGCATTTGTTTCTGAAATGTACATACTGGTATTTAAAGTACCTTTATATGTGAGAAGAATGTTTTTCATTTTTTATTTATTCTATATCTCATAATTTTCTTCAGCATAACAATACCTACTTCAATATTTTAGTGTTACTTTATTTAAGTTCAGTACCTCTATCACGAGTTTTCTTACTTTACTACGATAGTAAATAGTAAAAAACTCATAATAGAAGTACTGTTTATGCACGTCTAGAAACCAAATATCGGAGAGAATTTTCCGTTCAAAATAAGTAGAAGAGTATCTTTTTAAAATTTACTATATTTTTTATGATAACATAATTTATTTCACAAATTAATAAAATCGCTTCTATATTATCGTGTATTCGTCCTGTTTGTTAAATAATCTGGTTTGTTTTACTAGATCCGGAGCTATTATGAAATTGAGGTTAATCTAACGATTTCGTGTCCAAACGACTTAGTTGCAGCGTTTTGTGAAAACAATGAGCCATAATGGAACAAAAATGTTCCAGGGCCATATATTATGAGAAAACTATAAAAGTTCTTTCATGTCGGTACCTTTGAGCACCACAGATAGGTTAAAAGCGGTTCCTGGGTACGAATAACCTGATATGGTTTATTCTTTGGAACCACTCTTCACTCGTGGGTTTTGTGAAGTACAGACCTATCGTATAATGTAATTAATATAGGTCCAATAAATAGACAGTCATTAAACCTCATGCATCACGCCAGTATTCCCCGATGGGTTAAGCAAAGGTCTTTTGGCGTACACCCACATTTCGTCGATACCATTATCTAGTTCCATATAGGCGGTGCGAAGCCTTGTTCGTTCTTATAAAAGCGTAACCATACCATCTTACGGTATTTGGCCAACCCAACAGGAAAAGATTAAGAAAAATAAAGGGAATAGCAAAAGATTGTATGCTCTCATACATTTATTCCTACCTCATGTCGTTCCAAGAAACAAATAAAAGACAGACACATCAAACTTTTTCGTTCGTGAGATCAGAACGATAAAGTTCTCCTTATAATCATAGTTATGTGGAATCCAACGTAATTGTTCCCTCGGCCCTCCCAAATGAAGTTATCTATCGTCCGGACAACCAGTATAAAAATGATAGACAAAATGAAATAAAGAACGCAAAAAAACAGTTCTCGAGTTTCTCAGTCAAACGATAAAGGGGAAATCGGATATCGGTCTTTTAATTAAAACCCTTTCGAGAGGGATTAGAAAGTTTAGTAATTTTATGGTATACGAGAAGGGGCGAAAAAGAAAAGAGTTGTCACCGAAATTTTTACAAGTATTGAGTTTAACAACTTTTGATCTTTGGTCCATTTTTTCTTAGCTGTCTTATTTTATAAACATATTGGTATTTCTTTTTACATAAATAGTCTACACATATAATAAAATGATAACAGGCCAATGTCTGTACATAATAGACATTGGAGAAAAAGTAATATGGGGGTCTTTATTAGAGCAACAGAAGCCAAAATAAGTTTTTAGAATGTTTGTCTGTCTGTATGTTTGTACACACATCACGCAAAAACTATTGCATGGAATTGAATGCAGTTTTCACCGATGTATTGCTAGAGATTTAACTTAAAATATAAGCTCCATTTTACCGCAGGAAAATATCAGATTCTAAATTCCACGCGTACGAAGTCGCGGGCAAAAGCTAGTATACAATACAAAATACTCTATACTACAAAAAGTAATTTCGTATTTTTATAAATATTGTTATGTTATTGTTATTTGATTATTTCTTAGCATCACGTTTATATTTCTTAAAGGATTAGGCAGAGATTCATCTGTGCGTCGGTGAAATGTGAGTGTATATTGTGTATCCACATTTCGCAGATTCCGTTATTGAGTCCCATGTAATAGGGAGTGAGCCTATTGTCATCTACCGAGCACAATTCCAAACTCCGGCTGCTACTGAAATGTTCATACTGAAAAACCCAAAGTTCCTCACACTCAGCAGTCGCGGTTGCGGCCCCTAGACCAATTCAATGTTAGTAATACCGCTGATGTTTCTTTTTAAGAATGTTTCTCCACCCAAAGTATAATTCCTGTATCGTGGAAAAATTCACATGGACAAACACTCAGACCTGGAACATCTATCTTTAGATCAGATACCCCGGGTACGGAATAAATGCTTTTTCTTTCTCTCTTTATACACATATTTGTTTCGTACGGGAATTGAAGCCGCAACACATAGCGCTGTACTCGATCTCTCACCCACTGCGCCAACTGTGCCGTACACGTCTAAAGTGATTTTTGATTGAGCTATATTAATTCCGTGACACATTTACCTCCCTGAAACATATATGTTTACATACGTGGTTAAGAATATATATCTACATATGACTGATATATGCCACTACTCGTTCGTAAAACTCAAAATAAATACATGATATGTATTCATAACCACGTTGAATATTAAGCGTAGGTCGTTTTACCTTTTTTGTCGTCCGTACCCTTTTGAATTGTTTCTGGTACGCAGCCGTGATATCTGTAAATAATAGCAACATTATACCTTTGTGTTCAATTTTGATCTTCAATTTATGTTCAGTGTTCGGATGGAAATGCCCGGGCCGTTACCGGTACCTATATTTATATAGGTTCTGCGGTAAATATTTGTTTGTATGTTATTGGAGTGGGCAGGTTTGCTTATAGTAACAGTATAACAAAATACCAAAGTTTACTCGGGGAATGTTCTACATTTGAAACAAAACCCTTAGTAAATCAAGCGTGCAATAACCCTCAACCATCGATTCGAGTTTAAATATATAGAAACGTAATCAAAATTGCTGTTTGGTAGTTTTATTGTTGACTTTGTTGCCATGGCTTCCTGAAATATTTTTACCGGTGCTCTGTCTCAAGGCAAACAACAAAACGCCTTCACGAGACACGACACCTAACATTAACTGTCACACTTGACAGAAAAAGAAAGATTAAGATTTAGTTATATTTTTCACTGAATTTATAAATGATTTTCTGATTTTAGGAAGAGTTGTTATTCTCTACGAAATGGGAATCGACTGATCCCTCCTCAAAATGGCCCTCGGTTAAAAAGTCGCTTATGAAATTCGTGTCCTTAACAGTGAATATTGTCTCATTGATCGCCAAATTCATACACAGTATATGTATTTGGCGAGCTTAAATTCCTCATTTTGTGTTATAGTTTTTAAGTCTCGCGGTCATTGTTCGGCGGCGGACGGATAGCACACACGCCACCCAACAAATTAAGTAGCCGATCATTCGAATCGTCATTTCGAAATCTTTTAAAAAAAGCTTATTGAAAAGTCTGTTAAGAGTGTGTGGTCCAGCCAACGCACAGCTCAGAACATGTTTTTAGAGCTACGCGTTCACTCATTTTGAGAATAAGTTTTCCTCGGCTTATCCCCGTACTAAAATATCTACCTACGCATACCTATGAATTCTAAAGTACCAAAAGGTGAAGTTCTATTACCCTAGCGAATTAACCTTTGCAATATTTATCAGTTTGGGGACCTTTCGTATCCAATACTAATTACTTTCCTAATGGTACCGCTTTTTGGGTTCTCGCTAAATTAAATAGTTTCTTGGACGGATTGGAGAATATTAGGGTTCTGTAATAAAACAAGGAATTCTATTTTAACTGTCCCGACCGGCACAAAAATGTGTCTTTGGACTTGCTTTAAAAATGAATTAAAAGGAGCCATATATACGTACTAGCCTTATTGTATTATTCAGCATCGACCAAACTCCGTCTAGGCTACTGCACTTAAAAATATTGGGTTCTTATGCGATAAATGCAAAGACTCACGCAAGTACAACAAATATTTATATAAACATAGATGAAAGTCAAAATAGCAATTTCTAAACGTTAACATTTTTGCCTGTATGTCATTATACTCTTGGCCTAAGAAAAAGAAAGCGTTGAACGAAAGACGAAACAAGATAGCGGGTAGTTTTTGAATTTTTTTTTTTCTTGTAAGTAAATATAGTGACATAGAATTAATTAATAAATTGTGAAAGGATATAAAAGAATGTTGACTAGAGTAGCTGCAGCGCGGTGGCCGTAAATAATAATTGCAAAATAAAACTTACAGAAGTAGAAAAGTGTGACTAAAGAGTGTGTAAGAGTGTACAGCGAATGACGCCATCGTTATGAAACAAAAGAATTAAGAGATACAGGTACACGAATGAATTTGAATTTATCTTTCTCTCTTTCTTCCAATTTAGTGATTTTTCTATTTTACAGTAGGCTCTGAATTTGAATTCGACCCGCACCTTTGAAGTTTAGAAGTTCCTCTGTGAATCAGAATTTGATCATCAATTGCGATAACGATGGAGGAAAACGTCCTAAGGAAACCTGCAAACCCGAGAGGTCTCCAAAAGATTATTAATTAGTGTATGGAGGAACGAGGTATGGTGTTCCTCCATTGAAAAGGGAGGATCCTCCGACCAGGAAAGGTGGATAGCCTGGCGGGCCGAAGCCCGACGATTGATGTCGGACATTCGTATATATGTTAAAATAGTTGTAAACTTTCATAGTGCGATTCAGGATTTGTTGTTGTAGCTTCACTTCGATAGATGGCGCTTTACTTTTTGCCATGTTGCGAGTAGTAGTCGCTACAAGTGTTGAGTTCGTCAATCCACACCAAGCTATTGTGCTAGATTAGGTCCTAAACCTCATTCTGAGAAGAGGCCTATATCCGACAATGAGACAGCTCAGCTGAATTATTATTAGTGACTATTCTGCGTTAACCACTCCATGATCAGTAGTATAATATATGCGTATTCCTTTTTGCGCCATCCGACACACACTTCACAGATTTTTTTTATTCACTGATCGCAAATTACCTATTGCTGAATAATGGATCACTGCCATTAGATATGTGAATTAGTTAAGCGTAACTAAGTTTGGATAAACTTACGGCCTCAGTTAATGAACTGGATTTATTATGTATACTACAAAGCTGCACGGTGGGTAATCCCTCTTACGCATAAGCCACTTTCGTTTACTTGTAGGGGTATGCGTAGTTTGTTTTTATTAGGTACTCCATGTGTGAGTAATTGAGCATAAGTTATAGGTAAGTCCTAAAATAAGCGGTGAAAGTTGGTACAGTAGAGATCTAAAGTTCCGAATAATAATTTAAAAAACTGTGTATGGTGCGTGTGTGTTTACGAAAGATCAATTCTAGGATAGCGCCTAAATTGTTTTAAGATAACGCTCGCTAATTAATAGAAATAGAATGGTTTAATAAAAAAATCAATATCAGTCATTTAAACTATAAATTTGTACCTACTAATTAAGGAAAAATACGACAAACATTAAAGCCTATAATATTCCTCATAAAACAACATCTCACTCCACTACAACTCAAGTCACATATAATATTCCAAGCAAGCATCAGCAGTTTCTAATATATCAAGTTTCAATGTACTTTGTAACAGAATAAAAAGTAAGGAGAGACGAGTTCCCAAGGGATCTATTCTGGGGCCGCCGGCCGGCGACGATATTCTTAGATGATAATTAACTCTTTATGGGGAGAGACATCTGTTTACAAAGCTGCCGTACAATATTTATAGAAGGGAGCCGCCGTGAATACTAATCATGTAAAATGGTGCAATGCAATATTTATTATCAAATAATTTTTAATAAGACAATTTTAGGATAGTGATATAATATTATTGATTATGGAAATGTAATAGATTACACTAGAATCAACATAAAAATCAGAGCTCTGTTCTCAGGAAACGCGAAGTTGTCGCGCTGTTCAAAAATTATAAGAAGACCATTGAACACTAAAACTTCAATTTGATTGTAGCGTCACTGCAACTTGACTGAAGCCTGAATTCGTCTACAAGTTGTCAGAAAAAACCTTAGATTGATAGCGCAAAAAGATGAAATGTGGTTCGATTTTAGCTACTAGCTTATTAATTGAGATGTACCTAATTACCAAAGACTATCATTAAAATTATAACATACCAATACATACATACATATATGATAGCATTTTATTAAATTTAAAAATCTTCATAATTAATTTTAGTTTCTTGTAAATATGCAAAGAACCCTACATATTATAACCCTATGTGTGTAGAACAAATCCCGACCATAGCTGTGTTATCTCTGCCTAATCGCAAAGGACCGCCGAGCTAAGTTAGCCAGCTCGAAACGGTAAAAAACACACATAAGTAATAAATTCCAGGCGTGTACCATGTCCTGGGGCTACGGCGGTGCCATGTGGCGCAGTATAAACTATCCGTGTACACATTGAGTCCTAAATGTACAAGATGTGGGGAATAAAATTTGTTACACACACGTCGTGTTGAAATTGAAATTTCTTTTTAAATTCCGGCTAGTTTTTGCACAATGTTTGTTTTGCGACTTTAATAGTGTTTTGCAATTCCGTTCGTAAGATTTCACTTTAGGCGATTCATTTGCTCGGCTTTGACTGCTCTAAATCGATCAAACAAGAACGATTTTGATGATTGACAAAATTGTCTAAAATTTTGTAGCGACTATTTGCAACAAAATAAAAAGTACAGAGCCATTTATCTAAATGAAACGAAAACAGAATATCTTGAATCGCACTATGACAGTTTACAATTATTGTAACACACATGTACATATATACAAATATCATATATCAACCGTCTGGCTTCGGCCCGTCAGGCTAACCACCTTGCCTGTTTGGAATATCCTGCCTTTTAGGAGTAATAACACGTTCCTCCATAATCTTAAACAGTAGTAAGTAGGTTTTTTACTGTTGATCTCTTTTGGATATTGAACTAAATTTGAAAAAGCCAAATTTCTTATCGTCACTTGAAATATTATATCAATAAGGGTATAAAATTATGGGTCATAATGTAAATATGAAGATGAAAGATATAGGTGTGACAGTGGTTATATTGTGTACAAGATTGCTTCCTTATTTATAATAAACATCTGCTAAACATCACGAACAAAAGAGGCGCCCACGCTGACGCCTGCAAGCTCAACAAAAGCAACAATAAAACAATTCTTCATACATTCAAGCTTTCTTTCTTTTTCTGTCTGTGAGTGAGTGACAAATGTCGTAACAAATGTATTTAATCATCCATGGTTTTCATCCATTTATCATTTGTTAGAGCATTAATGTTCATTGTCTCATTGATCTTATTGGTGCAAGCACGATTACTGAGCGTGAGGTCCTTGGTACGATTCCCGGATCGGACAAAGTGCTATTGGGTTTTTCTATATTTAAATTCTTAGTAGCAGCAGGGAGTCTGGAACTGTGCCCGGTAGTTGGCAATAGGCTCGACTCCTGTTACATGGGACTCAATAACGGCATCGACAAAATGTGGGTGTACAACATTACACCTCTGTTTAACCCTTCGGGCAATACAGGCGTGATGCTATGTTACGTTATGTTATTAAAGTAATGTCTAGCAGTTGAAATATTTAAAAAAAATAAGACATTTTAATCCGAGTGTTATGCGCAGCTGGTAAAAAGTGAATCGCGTTTGTTGGTGATTTTTTTATATATAAACTAGATAATAATATGTTACACAATGAATACATATTGAATATTTTTTTCCTTAACAAAATACCCTCGTCTTATGTGAAAATGCTGTTATGAAGTAGGTGCTTACGATTTCTTGGAAGACGTCTGTGGAGGCGGTAAATCAATAATTAATTCTCAGAATACTGTAGGTAGATGTAAAAATGTACCCACCCGCATTATTGCGATATATGGAGAACCACGAGTAAGAAATAAAATCTAATAAAAACGGATTAATTAGAAGTTTTCTAATCTTTCTTCAAATATTTTACTAACCCAAACTTAGGTACAATGAAGTCCCTAATTTTAATTAGTTTAAGTTAATAAAAGTTTACAGATTAGATAATACAGTTAGGGATTTTAGTATAATTACGGAAGACCTAAATTTTTTACTAATTTGTTCCCAACTGACGACTACACGGTTGGCGCAGTGGTTGAGCGATCGACTGCTACGCTATTTGTCGCGGGTCCTATTCCCGCATGGAACAAATATTTGTATGATATACAGATAGTCTTTTCGGGTCTGGTTGTATGTGTATGTATGTAAACTGTACCCACGATATAAGAGAAATCCGATTGCGGGACAAGGATAAAAAAAAAGAAAAGACAAAGCAACTACAGTAATACCTCGACTTACGCTACCCCGACTTACGCGAATCTGGAGTTACGCGATTTTAAAATCTCGTCGATTTGCCTTTTGTTTGAGTGCTACAGAACTCTATTATTCACTCCCCCTCATTATTGTTCAGCTAATGTACATGTTCGGACGTGTCTCGTGGAATCGACGCTTAGCTATAATTTATAGCGAAATTATACCCCGACTCACGTGGTTATCGCTCAGTCCCACCTATCGCGTAAGTTCGAGATATTACTGAACTTCATTTATTTGAGTTATTCGTTAACTTATAAACCGAACAACATTTCAATAATGTTAGGTTTTATGGAACTTAAGGTCCACTATTTTTTTTTTATATTCATTATATGATATGATTATAACAGTATTAACTCTTTTTTGTGAGTTTGACGTCATGAACTAGATAGATAGATTTTATATTCACATATTCTCAGTCACTGTTGGCCCAGTGACTGGGCGATTTGCTTTCTACGCTACGTGTCGCTGGTTCTACATATTCCCGCACGGAACAAATATTTGTATAACCTACTGATATTTATACCAGGATTTCTTACATGTGATATATGTCTTTGGAAATTGTACATAACTTAAGAGAATTCCTAGCGAGGGGCAATTTTTTTTATATGATCTGATGCTCGGTGAATGGCAAGCTCGCCCCGAACACACGGTACTCAATAACACGGCATAGGTGAAATATGGGTGTAAAATAGTACACCTTTAATTTACCTTTCGGGGAGTACAGACATGATTTAAAAGTATACATATTAAATTTATAATTATAACACATAAAAAAATTACATGTTATTTTAGTTCCCAATATTTCTTCTAAAATTCCATCTTCGATTTATTTCTGTATCACTTAGGTAAAATATTTTAGCTTCTTTGTGAAGAGGACCACGAAAGTGAAGGAGGTTTCACGAAGGACTTCGTAACATGTCGAGTTTGCAGTCCTTGACGACGTTCGGTCCTCTCTAGCGTTAGCGTTCTGAAGGACCGTGTTCAAAGGCAATTCATAAATAAGGAAATTGCAGTGGGATATGCTTTTAGTTTTAAGCTTCGGCTATATATTTTCAGACTAGATGTTACTAGACATCGTCATAGCATGTCCCCTGTATTTCCCCGAGGGTTAAGCAGAGGTATGTCTATTGAGTGTAAAGACTCAATCAAACAATTCCTCATGTAAGATTAGTCTTATTGCCATCTGGGTACAGTTCGAAACTCTGGACGACGAGAATTATCTAACAGAAAAACCCACTTGCTCAACTTAGGAATCGAACCCATATCACGTTTAGCAGCCGCTTTCAAATAAGGTAGTTAAGTAAAAATTATATTTAAAACTTAAACAGCGTTTAATGCAAATTACCAAACTATTCAACTGTAGTTAAGTAACAAAATTTTCTCAAAATTATCTCGTCTAAAACAAAAACTAGGGGTAACTCTGAACATAACATTAGTAGGTAAATACGCGGCAATAAACATGAGGTTCGCGGTAAAACGTAAAATAAAATTGCTCACAAGAGTAGCGCCATTCCCGTAATGGGATTCTTTCAGTAAATGACGGTTCCACGTTGAGATTCCTGCTTCTTACCTGTGATTACCGGACGGGTAAAGAAAACCTTTTTTATAGGTAAAAAAGTCGCCTTTAAGATATTAGGCTTTTGATGGGGTACTGAGATTATTTTTCTTGAATTGAAATTGAGGTTGAGTGTAGTTCATAGGAACGCAACTCGTAAATTTTTGATTAGCTGATAAGTTTCAAAGACTTAAATTCGCTTCATTACAGATACTTATTCGCTTCGAAGCAATATAGTGGAGGTAAAAAAAAAACAAGTCAAATGAAAATGTCAAAAAATTTGAATCTTTTTCTATAACATTTCTGATAAAAATAAATCTAAAGACACTTAGTATTATATTATCACTAGCTTCCGCTTGCGGCTTAGCCCGCGCGGTTTACTAACCCGTACATTTTCCCGGGATAAAAAGTAGCCTATGTGCTATTCCAGACTATAATCTATCTATGTACCAAACTTCATCCAGATCCGTTTAGTCGTTCTTCTTGCGTTAAATAGTAACAAAGATCTATCCATCCATCCATCCATCCTCACAAACTTTCACATTTATAATATTAAAGTAGGAAGTAGTATAGGATAGGATAGTAGAAAGTAGGATAGGATAATATTAGTTCAGCCAGTTACCATCCCACTGCTGGAGCAGAGAGTGTTCTCATAATGAAAAGGGTTAGGCCAAACATATTAATAAATTATGATTTGTAAGTGAGAGTGCTTAAGATGTATTTTTATGACAACATGTAAAATTATTTGTATTTGTTGTTAACCAATATTTTGTAAAGAGTGCCGATCTCTTCGCGAAAGGGCCAACCCACTTTGGAACTGTACACCTAGATTTTTAAGGTTTTAAAAGTTCCTGCAAAACCCTATTTGATATAAAAATCTCTGACTTTGCAGTAACCATTTCTATTTATAACATTCTTATCAATAGTTACTTATATGTGCTTTTGTTAAAAGAATCGCTTGGTGTGTACAGGGAGTGGAACCTTATTACCATATTTCTTTTAACGTCCAATAGAAACGAAATGTTTTCTTAAAATAACATTTATAAGGAAGACGAAAAGAATTCTTACCCATCAAAAGTAGGATAAAATTATGTATTCGGTTAGAAAAGATTTCCTTCTTGGATGGTGTCTCCGTGGTAAAGAGCATTTCTCGGACCTCAAAAAATTACCATATAATCTGCTTTTCTTTTTTCCATTGCTAAATAAATTAAGGGACTGTTTCACCGCTTGCTAATAAGCTGTCTGATTGAGTATCAGTCAGAATGAGTTCAAATTTTACAAGTAAATCTAACATATAAATATTAAATTTACAGCAAGGTAACTTTTATCTGGGCATTAAAATCGGGCCTAACAGTCATTAATATGTAATAGGTATTTAACCGACTGTAGTCCGCAAGTAGTGGAACACGCCCACAGTAAACTAAATTGTTACAGCAGAGAAGGTTACATGTTTTCTGTTAGAGTAATCTTATGTACAACCCCAGATTGGAACAGTGCCCAGAACGTCATTCCGAATAGACCCTGATACTGTCATTAGTTTAAAGTAGGTTTTCAACCTCTTTCGACATGTTGCTAAAATCTTTTGTGCATGTGAATATTTACCTTTGTAAAAGCACTACGCTAAAGGAATTACTCCTAGGAATATAATAAATAAAAGTTTTCATGATTGATGCGTAACTTACGCTAGATATACTTTGAATATTTCTATTACTTTAGTCGAATAAGCGATTAAAATATATGGGAAGAACCTTAAAGAGGTTTACAGTTGAACACGACATGAAGCTTCGTCTTTAAAATAATAGGATCGGAGCATTTTGTTTTACTACGTAGCGATTTTGCTTGGATACTCAGTACTAGAATAATAATCAATATTCTTCTTATATATAAATATATATATTTTTTTTCTTTTTTTTAAACGTTGCCCTGCACTAAGATTTCTCCTGCGTCGTGGGTACAGTTTACAAACATGTCACGTGCATACACAATCAGACCCGAAACAACTATCTGTAGATCATACAAATATTTGTTCCGTTCGGGGATCGAACCCGCGACACTTAGCGCAGAAAGCTAATCACTTAGCCACTGCGCCAACCGCGTCTTACATTTGTCTTAGATCTAAATATAAAATATTCGCTTAAAGTATCCACTTTTTTAGTATTGATAAATCAACTGAATGATGTTTTCGACATTAGCAGTACCTAAGGATATTTCGCAATTGTTTAATTTGTTTTAAACTACGTTTAACGAAATAGTCCCTAACTCCATTTTCTTTTGTTACAGATAAAACAACAAAGAAATATAAAGCGGAAGGCAGTGTCAATGCATCGTATACTACCCAAATTACTTTTGTCGTACAATATAAATTCACTGCAGTAAAAGTGTTGGCCGTAACTGTCGCATAACATTCAGTGTAGTTACGACTTTTGTTTTGAGCAACAAAGTGGTGCTGTGATGTTGCGACTTTCGCCTATAAAGGGCGGCATTGCCGAAAATTTGGCTGTGTATGAAGATGGGCCATAAAAGTGAATTATTTTGCTCCCGCGGTGGCAAGATGCTACTTACGCTATACGCGGCGCTGCTTCTCTGGAGAATAGACTGCGTCGTCGAGAGCACCAAAGGTAATATCACGTATATTCAATGTACTGAATTCGTCACACGGTTTTATATCGGATCGGCGAGAAGTTATTACGGAGGCTTCAATTTGGAAGTCGATAGGTTTGCGGTGAGCAAAAGTAATAACCAATCATCCGTTCTGTTTTCTACATTTATTTTTATTCGTAGGTTAAGGCTGAAAGGGAGATAATTGGTTTCCGTTTCGTGACGGCTTTGTTTTCGTAACGAAAAAGCTTTGAAATGAGTTTGGTCTCTTAATAGAACTATTGACTGTTCTGAACGCACCGTCATTGGTGGGATATTACATCATTCCCGTTGCCAAAATTATTTGCAATTTAGGTACACATAGTGTAAATGCTTCATTCAGTACTGTTTACGTTACGCACAAGTTTATAGAGCAATTTCTGCATATTATTTGCTTTTCAGTGAGTTTATAAGCCTTAGAATGGGACTTACCTCATTTAATTAGCCTTTTAATAACATATTGTAGGTACCACAATTTCACACACATGAATTTTTGGCCACATTAACCAAAATAATACCATCCTGTTTTTGTGAACCTCATAAAACATTCAAACCATTTTTGTTCATGGCTGCAATCTGTAGCAAAAACATCTACCCTCAGTTCCGCATCTACAAGAAGCCTAACAAAAACTACGAACATAACAAGACAGGGACATAACACGGCACTTCCCCGCATATGAATACATACATATGTATGTAAAGACATAAACCACTGGAGGTGTCCTTCATATCACGAATGTTTTAACCCGACGCCCGCAAAAATGCCCCATCAGTTATTTATACAAATGTGTACCACGGTCAAAATAAAGGAGAAATGTCATATTTTGTATGTATGGCCAGGGACGGCCTAGTGCCAGATTCCGAGTAATTTCTGGCCCACGTGTCGGTGGTATATTTTATTTGTTTACCAAAGCTGTTAGCCAGATGTAGTCCACAGGGGTTAGGGATTAGGCGGGATTTGCATATATAAAATGGATAGTTTCTTGTTTCCGAACTTTATAAAATACGCACAATACGATTAGAAGTGAAACGAACTGTAAGAAATTTCGATCAAAAGTTTTAAATATTGCGGTTTGTTACTGCACTAGCATTCAATACAAAAGGGTCTGAGTGATCTCGGCTTACAGGATTTGCTGAAGGAAAACATCGTGAGGAAACCTGTTCAACTTAGAGGGCCCTAAGAGGTTACAGATACCCGCACCAGGACTAGGGTGGTGGACTCAGGCCACTTTTTCATTCTGAGAAGAGAGCCATGCTCTGTGCTCAGCGGGAACTTTATGGAGTTCGCTTAGGTGTACAGGTTTCCTCACGATGTTATCTTTTGCCACTAACGAAGCGATAATCAAATAATTATTCACAATTGAAGGCACGTTTGGCGCAGCGGCTAAATGATTAGCTTTCTGCGTTAAGTGTCAGATCTACAGATAGTTGTTCCGGCTCTGGTTGTGTGTGCATGTGACCTGTATGTTTGTAAAAATGTACCCACGACACGGGAGAAATCCTAGTATGGAGCAATGTTTTATAAAAAAAAACAAAAAATAAACAAATGAATTCGAATAATCATTGGTGCGGGACGGATCCGAATATTTCGAACTCAGAACCTCCTGTATTGAAGGCAAGCATTCAACCGCTAGGCTATCACTGTATACAGTATATCGCAGTATTATTTGCTTGAAACCATAGCCCTTTATTAAGCCCCTGAAACCTTATACAGTGTATTAATTAATGTATGAATTGTTAAACGCTTCCAAAACATGTTTTAAAGGTTAATTAATTTACACGTAACGAGGTAAATGTGTAGGTATTGTAATATATCCTTCTTGTAGATAATTATCTGTGGAACTAATTAATTTTACAGTGTAAAAGACAAATAGGAACCAACATCTACTACATTGTTTAAAACTGTTAATTATCAAAGAATACTTTCGTTATACGTATTATTAAAATTATTTTTTAGGATACAAAAAGGTTTGTACTCGTAAATACTAAGGTAACCTTTTTAAACCACCCTGTATACTGCCCTGTGCAGTATACAGGGTGGTTTCAAAAGGTTAAAAATTAGTTTCCCAAAAATTAGTGTAGGTTTTGGACAAATATTATATACCTATATCTTTCATTCTTGTACAAAGTTTAAAAAAAAAATATGCCGATAGTGTAGTACGGGTAGAACATATTAAATTATTTACGTCAATTACGAATTTTCACAATAATATTTATTTTCCTATTCATATCATCATCATTTTTATGATATAATTTCTAGTTCTTGCTCCGTCGGTCCGGAAGCTTACTCGGAACAATTATACAAAATAATATAGAGCGTAAGTTTACCTCCATGTCTTAGGCTAAGTAAAGTGAACAAGTCTAGTGAAGTTAAATATTTAAAGTCAATTATAAATACGTATTGTTATGTAAGTGAAAGTACTTTCTCCTGTTCCACTCAATTGAATCAATGCCATCATCAGATATTCCTCACGTAAAGCGCTATACTTAATCATAGCATTACTTTATAGCGCAATTCGAGGCAATAAAATAACGCCGAAGCGCCCAAAACCTTGAACTCGCAATACGAAAAACAATAAACACGCCCCTTTATAGCTCGACGTGGGACAACAGGCGGCCATAAACTGACTTCACTAGTGGATACAAATCTGAATTGTGACGCTAGCATAAAACATTCATGTAGCAACAGTGCTACTAGCCCACCGCGCGAGGCACGCCCCTGGGACCGACAAAACGTAACGAACCGACCTCCACCATCCTTTTATGTCGCAGATACATTTTTCTGCCTGCCAGATACGGGGTGTCTTCGAATAGATTTATTTATGTCCTCACACCACAGTCTTTTGCAAAATAGAGATGTGGCCACGTAATCCCAAAGCAAACGTTCAAAACAAAATCATCGTATTTTCCTTTTTCGCCAAAGAGTTAAAAGTTTTTAGAGTATACAAAAAGCTATTAAATCAATCACGTTTTCAATGAAAACTGTATTAAAGAGAAATCCGAGGAATAGCTTGCTCACCTTTAGCAAAAAGTCGGTCTGCGGCAAGGCTTTCCACTAATTCTGAATTTAAATGCATGAGATCGAATAGGTTCACGCAGAGTGGATCCCGCGTTGAGTTTTCCGATTGCCAGTGCTTATGTATTTAGGAGAAAAATGGGACTTCAGGTCGTACTTCAGCTTTTACAAAAGACTGTTATCAAAAGAATCTTTTGAATAGATTTACATACACGGGGAGAATGTGTCACCCTTCCTTTGTGTAGACTTGAACAATATGGTTTAAATCGATAGACGTGATTAATTCTTGATAGTGTAGCTTAAGTTCTTTGATCTCGTGTTTTGTATATTTTGGCCAAAGTTGAAATTGTGTAAAAATTTTGTGGATACTTAGGAAAAGAATTAAGTGCCTATAAAAGAGTCATTACGCTCTGATAGAAATATGATGTCTGCACGTGGTTCTAACCAAGATCACTACTACTCTACGTTCAAGATTATCTTGGTCTATAGATTCAATTTATGCTTGAGCGTATACAACACTAGACTGTTGATCTCCAGTTTAACACCGAGTTACGACATTGTAGGTAGACAAAGACTTTCTGTGATACTAAATCTTATTATCTCGTATCGTAGTTTCGAGTAGCTGTTTGTACATGATAAGTAACATACATGAAAAGTAACTAAAACCACGGCAAGCATACTTACTGTACAAGTCGGTAATGACCCTATTACTGCAATGTATAGATAACTCAAGATATTTACATAATAATGAGGAAAGTGAAAGGACGCAACAGTCACCAAAAATAATTAGGTACATAATTCATCAGCTTAAATCACAAAATAAAGCCCATTCATTATCATACCCAAAAAAAAGTAAATCCGATCATTTTTTCCCCGGCCATTACAATAATTTACGGTCGGTGTGAAAGTAACAGATGTCTAGTGCAAGATAGATCCAGCCGCATTTAAATAGAGGCGAGCTGTCGTTGACATAAAGTGCCATTGTGTGTCACCCCAGCAGAGGGCGCAAAAAGAGCTCCTTTCTAATTGTTTGCACATTTCGTCTCTCCCTATAGCCCGCACGCGACGTGTAGTGAGGGGATGTCGATATTGCACTGGCAATTAATATTTTATGAGCCCTTTGAGCAATGTGTTGCTAATAATTAAAAATTATTGTTTGTCTTAGATCTCGTATTTATTTACTAAAACCGTTGACGGATAACATTTTCTATTCTGCTTCGAATTGTATACAATCTTCCTATAAAATTCTTAATAATTTATTATTTTATGAATAAATAAATAACTCTAAATAATTCAAAAACTAACTGTAAGTTTTTTAATTAAGATGGGTGTAACAATTTGAGCGAAAATTAAAGTCCTTTGCTCCAAATTGTGCAATTGCAAACACTCGCCTAGACACCCCTTACTATTTATAGAACAAAAAAAAAAAGAACAAATCCCCAGTCACATCTCTATTCTTATACATATTGTCAATCCATCAGTTCCCCTACACCTCTATTGTGTTTTTAAATCACCATTGTTGCTTCAAGTGGCTATTTCTGGATCATTTTTTCCGCGTCTCCGTCGAAAAGACTCAAGACCCGCAAGAAAATTGCTTGAGATTACTTTATCAAATGTCCGAGCGAGATTTTTCACAGCGCTAAAATAATGGACGTCGTTATGTAAGAAAGATGTGTCAAGTAAAAGTAAATTCTTTGAACATTAAATTGTTAAAATAAAGACGACTTATGTTTTGATGTTTTCCGACATTTTCACGTTGTTCGTTTTTGTTGGGCTTTTTTTTTATATAAGTTGTGACGGATAAACTGAGATTGTGTATTTGCTTGAATAAATAATGTAAAACATTTCTCACACATTTGGGATTACAGAATGAGGTGTCTAGTTTTCGGAATCTTTTGAACCGAGAAATTTGGTAGTCGACACGGAATCCTAATAATTCTTGATTCCCGCGAAATACAGAATGTGTGTGAAACAGCTAGAAATTTTTGATGGCGCGTACTAGTACGATTAGCTTTTATTTCTCTTTTTATTTATCTTATATTATATTTTGTAAATAAACTCTTTATTATAATTAAACTGGTTATCGCAGTAGTTGAAAATTTAACCATATAATTAAATTTCCACAGAAATAAATTTTTTGGTTCTTTTTTGCATCACATTTTTTGTAGGATGAGGGAATGCAATTATGAATTGTGTTATGCTATAGCCTGTAGCTCACTTTTATTAATTAAAGCATTCTATTTGCTGCGGATGTGTGTAGTTATTCTATTTAAATACAGAGGGGTTCCTACTACGGAATATAACAATTACTCTGCTGCGTAATATGCTGCACCGCATAATATAGTAATAACATTTAGTTTTAGTATTAAAGCAACAATAACTTTGTGTAATACTAACTGAACGTTAGATTATATTTTGCCCTCAGTTGTAGTTATACCTATTTAAAGTGCAGTTACCTGTAAGTTAGAACGGTGTTCTTTAAGCAGCTATTGGTGTAATGTAAATCCAAAATTGACACATTAATTGACCGCGAAAATAGTTTAAAACGGGAAACAGTACAATCTAAACCCAGAATAATAATATCTAATCGAATACGTTAAACTTCATCACCAATCGATATTCTCATACATAATTCAACAAAAAACCTAATAGTCTACAGACACCATTAAAACACAGCCAGGACAGCCCCTATGCGAGGGATCGCGAGTCTATCGATATAGCAAATCTTCGACTCAACAGCCAATCCGTTTAACGCGCAATAAATCACCCTGGCACACCCCGACACTATATCGAACCTATTATCAGGGGTATTCGTGCGTTACCCCTGCCGATGTACGTCAGATGTGCAGGACTCGACAACTTGATTACGTCATTACCCCATGCTGGGAACCCATTGTAGTATTCATCGATATTGTTAATGAACTACGTCACAATATTAATTTATTGTTATGAGCCCCTGATGGTTTAAGGCTAAAGTTTTCCTTGATCATATTTTTTAATTAACGTTTATTTTGTATTTTTTTTTTTGCATCGCCAGCTGAATAAGGGAGAAAGTAATAAGTTTGTGTATAATTTCAATTAAATTCGAGTCGAATTTGGAAAACGAATAATTGTGTCGCCAAAAAGGAATGGAAGTGTTTTGTGAAACTAGACAGGAATTGATATATAAAGACATACACTTATTTGTAAGTAAACGGGCTAACAGACTATTTTTTTTTTTTTTTTTTTTTTTTAAAACGTTGCCCCACACTAGGAATAATTCCTGTATCGTGGGTGCGTTTACAAACACATATATTCACATACACAAACACCCAGACCCGAAACAATTATCTGCAGATCATACAAATATTTGTTCCGTGCGGGGATCGAACCCGCGACACTTAGCGCAGAAAGCTAATCGCTTAGCCACTACGCCAACCGTGTCGTATTGTCCACGTACATTTCGCCGGTGCCTTTAATCCTACGTAATAGGGCGCGAGAAAAGTAAAAATGTTCTTGCTAATTGTAATGGAACCAAAAATCGTGAGGTCATGTACTTATGTATGCTACTGCATATGTACATTTATCAGGCCATGCAATTTTCTTCAGACGTTCAATACATTTAACAAATCTCGCTGTAAAGTTAAACTTTCTGTGGTAATATATGTGGGCTCCGTGAGAGATAGTACGTCTTTATTTATGTATTTCTTAACATTTAATAATAACGTTTTCTGGGTTTACACTTTGTACGTGTTTATCTGTTCAAAGCAGGAGGAACGAACAAACAGAGTTGCTTGTTGTATTTGCATGTTTATTACAAAAATATTGTGTTATTGGGTTTTTCTGTACGGAAATTCTCAGTAGCAGCACGGAGTCTAGAACTTTGCTTGCACCCTATTACATGGGATTCAATAACGGCATCGGCGAAATGAGGGTGTACAATAGTATACCTCTGCCTTACACTTCGAGGATGTTTATAACATTACCTTGTTGGTTGTTGTATATTAGTGTTGCCCAAAATCGGTCTTGGTCTTGTTCTTGCATTTTTGCAAGACCAAGACCAAGACTAACCGTGCAAGAGTCTCGCAGGATTAGTCTTGTTCTTGCTCAAATATTGGACGGTCAGTCTTGGTCTTGCTAAAATTACGCGGTCTTGGTCTTGCAAAATGCAAGAACAAGACCAAGACTGCAAGACCAAGACCGATTTTGGGCAACACAATTGTATATAGAGATAGGTAGAAATGTTGCAGCTGTAGTAAGTACTTCACAATGCACTGGTCTTAAAGCCTTAAAACGGGTATGTAATTGACTACATTTGGCGAACGACACGATAATAAATGCATACATATTCCGTGCGGGGATCCAACCCGCGGCACGTAGCGCAGAAAGCTAATCGCTTAGCCACTGCGCCAACCGTGTCGTCCTGTTGTGTTAAAATTATAACAATTAAAAAATTTTTTTTTTAATTATTTTCAAATTTTGAAATTTGCCCAACCTCAAATAAATAAACATATTAATCCTGAAATATGTTCTATGAAGTAGGTACATCTTTTATAGTGTTCGTACAGAGGTATTAAACCAAATTTCTGAGAACCATCACACAGAATGGTTCGAAATACAACTTTGTATTTATTTGACGTTCTAAAAATGGTAAAAAAGAAAACCTAACCAATTGAATGCCCGCTTCTCAGATAGATAGCAGACTAACACGAAGTACCTCACTAATGAATTTCTCAGAAGAGTTCTTTCAATTCAGATCTTATTACTTACTTATACAAAGCTCGCTTGATTAAAACTTCAGATAAAAATGAAGCCTAGACCAGTATATTTATTTTTAAAACATGAAGTATAAATTGGCTACGCTAGTTAAAAAAACTCTTCATAAATTGAAGTTTATTGAAAGAAGTTCAATGATTTAGACTTTGTTTTACAACACGGAATATTGTCTGTGATATAAAACAGACTACTTCTAAAATAAGGCATCATTTATATCTATTAAGAAGGAAAGTTACGAAGGGTCGCAGGCGTTTTAAATTTGGTTACGATACTCGATGTCATTGTCCTAATCAATCATTCTTGTAATCGAATTGACTGGTGACAGGGCCCAGCCAACCAGAGCCCCAATTTCTGTTCGACATTTAAAACTAGAACTAATTAGAAATATAATAGGTTATATTTTAGAGGCTTATTTTTACTACGACTTTAGTAGTGACAGTATATTTTTGTATACTAATTATTATGAAAGTACAAGTTTCATTAGTCGATGGTTTGGACTATACGGTGATTTATCAGTCAATATTTTTTGTACAGTATATGTTACATCTCTATGCAACATTTTTCTATAAACTGTGTTCCGCAATTTTGCTCTATTTTCTACCTTATTTCTTTATTAGACTATAAGAAAATAGTTATGTTTTGTACCTACCTCGACCACGGCACCCATCTTCAGGCACCCGCATGATGATACTTGATCATTTCATTGAACCCAATCACAATCATAACACAAAAATTGTTTATAATGAGTAGGAGGAGTAGGTTACCTTAGAAAATTTTTATTCATGAAAAGCAAGCAATTTAAAGTAGATATTGCCTCGGTTCCTTATCGTGTTTGTTTTATAACATCTACCAGTGCAACCGACAAACTGATGGGGTAATTAGCTAAGTGGCCGTTTAGGGATCGTTCGAGAAAATGAGCTCGGTATTTAAAGGTTATACATTTTCTACGTGGTGTCTGCTAGTTTGTTCATTAATTTATGACCGTTTTCTATATTTCATGTTGATTTTAAATTGGGAGAATAGTAGCTTGGCTTTGATAGAGAAATTTTCTCTGAATTGGTTGATTTGGATTTAGAATATTTGATGATGGGGATATCTTAGATAGATATCTTAATTATTCTAAGCAACATTAGTACTTAGTCTGAGAGATAATTTAGTAGGCTTTTCAAACGTTTTTCAGAGAAAATTTCCCATCAAATTGACAAGGGCCTATTTGCCACCAACGTTTGAAGAACTTATTAAGTATTCCTTAGGGTTAGGTTCACGTTGGTAAATAAGAACAATCGTGCTTCATTCTTACTTAAATGAAAATTCACTCAAGTTTATTATAAAAAAAATGTAAAGAATAAAAGAAAAGTTAGTGCTTCTATCTGAGAAGTCACCCCTTAATATTGCTTCAATAAGAAATCTTGCTCGTGACGCTATCGAAGGAACTAAGGGCCATTACACTTCGCACATAAGTTTTGATGGCGAAAACGTACTACTGTGACACCGAGAATATTCGGAACTAGTCGTTTTTGTTAATACAACTATATTCATCTTAAATAAAATGTCTATGATTCTCGTAGATCTTCGTAGTTGATGCAATCAGCGCAGTGGCGAAGTGCGCGTTTGGTAATATATTAGAATTCGTTTATTAAAACATTTCGCTTAAATGATCTATCCGAAATTTATTCCATACAAGTTTGTGTGTAAACCAAACTTCGCATTACATTACGTCATATTAAGCTGTTGGTCAGTAAAGCCGGACTCATAATAACTTGATTATACTGTATTTGTATGGCTTACAGATAGTTGGTCCGGGGGTATGCGCATGTGAGATTTATGTTTGTAAACTTTACTCACGTTACAGGAGAAAATAAAGGGCAGGACAACGTTTAAAATATATGACGTGGTACAAAGCCTCTTATTAATGTAGGTTTCAGTTAATTATTTACTTTAATTAATCTGGTAATCCTGCATTAGCCTAATAAATTATCGATGTTGTAACGTTCGTGCACTGTTATGAAAGGGTAATACAAAGGTTCGGTCCACAGTTTAATTCATTCGATTATACTTATGACAATACGCTTAATATTGAGGGCACGGTTGGCGCAGTGGCTTCAGCACTAAGTGTCGCGTGTTCGATTCCCGCATGGAACAAATATTTGTAAGATCTACAGATAGTTGCTTCGAGTCTGGTTGTGTGTGCTTGTGACATGTATGTTTGTAAACATGTACTTACTATAAAGGAGTAATCACATTGCTTAAAAAAAAATATTGTGATATTCGGAACGCATGGAACAAAAGTCAGCAAACAAAATCCGCCACGACTTTTCGATGTATTTTAGTTTCATATGATTTCTAATCATGAGAGAATCTCGCCCAAAGATTGCGACTGCATATAACTTTCCTACGTGTAAATTATACGCAGCGGCGTGCACAGAGTTTTTAGACAGGATAGGCAGAAAATGTTAAAAGCTTACTTACTAAAAATACCTACTGCATGTTGGTACTGGTTCGTCGTCCTGTCGATTAAATAATGATGTATGTGATTTGCCACCTCAAATATCTTATAATAAATATTTATCTGAGTTACGTAGGGTAGGCAGTGACTTTTTGTCTTTATGAACCGCGCGCCACTGATTATACGTTACATGTATTACATACATTGTTGTAGATACTTACGTACCTACTCTCCATTAGCTTCAGCACTCTCTTTAAAGTGCAAGGTCACGTATTACTTTCTCACTAACAGACCTTGCTTCTTTAGCTTCCGTTGAGCCACATTAAACACAACATCTTCATAAACCTTTACGAGTTAAAGTAACAAAGTCGCCACACAATAACAATTACATATTATTATTTGTTTTTCGTTCTACAAGTAACATACATGACACCCTTGTGTACTGTTTTCTTTACCTTGAAGTTTAGATTCGTTACCTGAACCTGTAGGTATTGTCGTATGATAGACCGATGTACAGAGAAGATTTTCGCTGTTTAATGAGACGGTTTTCCGGGCTGCGATTAAGAATTAACTAATATATAATGCCAGTTACACATTGCTCGAGCTGGGATTAGAGCGTTAGATAGCCGCGGTTATGTGTACTGGACCAAGGGCTGTCTTACTGAACACGTATAGTTTAAAAACCATAAAAAAAAAAATGGGGTTTTCACTTTAGTCTCTAACGATAAATTATGTATCATAACACTATCGCTTTTAGGATTTTTATAATTTTCAAAATTAATACATTTGTCTGTTTAGTTTTCAACTTAGGATGCTGTGGTTTTCTGTAATTGAAAGACTACACACACCACAACCATATTCTAGTTTATATTTAATAATATTGTGTACATGTTTTGTTGGAGATCCTTAAACGAAATAAATACATCCATACGCTGACGAAGTCGCAAGCAATATATGTCTTAGTGAACCGCGCTAGGACTGCGATCACAATATCTTCATAAATTCCAACGACCCTAGACCACAAAGTAAGTAATATCCGTTAATTTTCCGTCTGATGAACACATATCAATTAGTTTGACATACACCAATGAGGTTGGATTACTTACTGAATCGCTCATTTACTACGTTGATGAGGGAATTAACGTCTGATGGTAGACGTTTCATCTGTCTCACTGTGATCGCGTTCATTAAACCGAGTATGGAGGCCACAACCTGATATATGGCCTTCATTGTCGCGAACTAACAACAGTCCATTCTGGCTAACGGCCCGCTTTACTGACCTCATACGTCCGGACTAGTGTTCCCAGCATTCGTATTGAAAGCGGGATTTGGGCGTAATGATAGGTTTGCGATTTCAATGTGTGAGATAATGATTTCAGTGTGTGAGTAAAAGGGTTATATTAAAACTGAAATTTAACACTACAATAGGTACAGTAGAAAATCTATTGTTCGCCGATCATTATGCCCCACGTGGTATACGTGACATTGAAAAAAAAAACTTCGGTCTAAAAGTTGAATTTGAATTAAATGTGTGTTTACATGAGGCGATTGTTAGGTCTCGTAGAAACTGGAATCTAAGAAAACGGTATCCTCTGGGAAATAGGTGGCGGGGGTCAGTCGGTAGTTGCATACACTGAAATTGAAAGGTGATTTCAAAAAGGCTTGGATTATGATGATTTATTGTATAATTTGCTTATTATTTTACTAACTAGAAATACGGCAGGTACATCCGTAATTTGCACGTATACATGAAACATTTTATATCATGTAATTGACATCAAAACAGTTTAACATTAATATTTAAAGCTAATTGGTTTTCAGAATGCGGTTTGAAATATTCGCATTATTTGAATATTATGACAGTGTATTTGGTTTGAAGTGTTCGCAAAGTGCCCTGTTTTTGAAATGCAATTAGTTTGTTGAAAATAGCCGAATTCATTCTAAATATACACAATAATGTTATTTGTTAATTCAACGGGTCATGCTTCATTTATTTTATTTATATTGACGACGTACACTAATTTTTAAATGAGCTCACATCATCATCATGTAAAGAACTTAATTTTATAAGATGTTACCTTATTTATGTAACTCCTACACTACAAAACATTTGTGTACCTATATTCGATGCTCTTTTTGTTAATTGTGCGAACGTAACACCGCAGTACAGTTTTTTATGTTTTCGTCGTTGTACAGCTACTCAGGTTGCCCGTTATCTGTTAGCCAGTCTCAATTTGGATAAGCGAATGTTACATTCCTTCAATTTTTGACACAAACACATAAACTGCATATTTATATTAATCCTACTAATCCTACTAATATTATCAATGCGAAAGTTTGTGAGGATGGATGGATGGATGGATGGATGGATCTTTGTTACTCTTTCACGCCAAAACCGCTGAACGGATCTGGATGAAATTTGGCACAGAGATAGATTATAGTCTGGGATAGCACATAGGTTACTTTTTATCCCAGGAAAATGCACGGATTCGTAATCCACGCGGGCGAAGCCGCGAGCGGGAGCTAGTTCAAAATATATATAATATTTTTTAATTATAGAATTAGTAACCTTAATTTTATTATTGTATTAGGTTCATATTAGATAAGTATAAGATAGATAAATAACCCTTTAATTTGCAATGTTTGCAAAAGGCCGCTAAGTTTTAAGGGCATAAACGCGCGTAAGACTTATATTACAACTTGGTATAAGAATAAATATTTGTATTTGAAAATGTTTGAATTTGGAAATCAGAATGTCCTGCCAACAAGGTAAATTTGGACGCACTAGTCCAAAATGCAGTGCTGAGGCGAACCAACAAAGAATGACAGAATAGGAACAATATCTGGCGTTGGTTAATGGTTAAGTAGTTGATTAAACAACCGTTAGTATGTTATGAGCGGGTTCAGAAACAGGATTCTTACATTTTAGAGATCAATCCATTTATAAAATATATTTTGTTTTTTAAAAAAGGTTATCCCACACTAGGAATAATTCCTGTATCGTGGGTGCGTTTACAAACACAAATATTCACATACACAAAGACCCAGACCCGAAATAACTATCATTTGCTCCGTGCGGGAATAAAACCCGCGACACATAGCAAAGCAGTCGATCTCTCATCCACTGCGCCAACCGTGCCGTCTATCTTACATAACATAGCTTTAGGTTTGTATTTCCCGAAGTATTAGGCAAAGGTGTGTTATTGTATAGTCATTAACCACATTTCGCTGATGACATAATTAGGTGGATTTTTCGGTGAGGAAATTTTCAGTTGCACACTGGATTTGGAATGGAAATGAGCTTATCCCTTTTTGGTATACACGCGTGATGCTGTCGTTTAAAGCTTTAATCACAGGTAAAAAAAAAGAATGAGACGAAAAAACATTAAGGTGTATTTGGGTGATATAATCGTATGTAAATCATAGTACAGACCAACGATATTTCAAATATTGTATTGTTCCCGAATAATAACTTCAAAAGGCTGAATCAATTTGTTTGATGCTCCCCTCTGTCCTAGGGTTTACCATCAAGCTATTTCAACGGGGGATTGAATGCGATTTTCTTTTGCCTCGCGGCTTGATGTGTTGTATTGATTTTGTACAATACTGGTAGTCTTTTGGGAATTCTGTTTTGTTTTGCGAAAACATAGCGTACAACACGGCCCCTTTTTCGATATGAAATGGTTTTGTGAAAAAACATACAGCAGCAACTATATATCATTTTTTTATTATTTTTGCTTTTTATTATAAATATCATAACAGCAGCACGTCAGTATTCCACGAAGGGTTAGGCAGAGGTGTACAATTCTACACCCACATTTCACCGGTGCCGTTATCGAGTATCATGTAATAAAGAGGGAACCTATTGCCATCTACCGGACACTGTTCCAGATTCCGTGCTGCCACTGACAATTTTTATGCAGAAAATCCCAACAAAACTTTGCCTAGCTCGGGAAGCGAAACTAGGAGCTCACGCTCACCAGTTGCGCTTGCGATACTAGACCAGTGAGGCAGTCTATAAGTGCTATTTACTATCCTACTAATATTATAAATGTGAAAGTTTGTTGAGGATGGATGGATGGATGAATGGATCTTTGTTACTCTACACGCCAGAACGACTGAACGGATCTGAATGAAATTTGGCACAGTTATAGATTATAGTCTGGAATAGCACATTGGCTACTTTTTATCCCAGAAAAATGTACGAGTTCGTAAACCACGCGGGCGAAGCCGCGCGCGGTTGCTAGTCATCTATATTTTGTTTTTAAAGCGTAGTTGTTAATTTTAGACTAAGATTAAATTAAAATATGTGTTCACTTGTTCGCGGTTTAACGGCGTCCGTTTATATTTTATTTTGTTTACACTATCTGAATTTATCTTTTGATTAAAATCTGGGTTAGGCCTGGCAATTTGAATAAATTTATACCAAGTAAACGGTATCGAAATAGAGAATCTTATTGAAAACACAAAGGATAAACGTTAAGGATCCATTATCGATCGCGATCACATGGAAAATAAGTTTTACTACCTTGCGGTGAGCCTTATCGAATTTTCTAAACTCCATTTTAAATTGGCAATCACAATTACGGTTGGGGCAAACCAGTATTTATAGACAAAGTTAGGTATTGAATTTAATGATTATAACCTTAAATGGATTTAGTTTTAAGAATTCCAATTGTTTGTGTATAATTATTGAAATTACTGTATCTGACAAAAGTAAATGAAATGAAATATGGATACGTCTCCTAGTCTGATGCTTATGTATATTGAATAATTTCATTGTCTGATGTACTCATAATTGCAGTTCTAATAATTCAACGGGGTATGGCGTTCCTTCATTGGCCTGGCGGGCCGAAACGTCCGACGGTTAATGTCGGACGTTCGTATAATGCTAGAATCGTTTTAAACTCCTAAATGGAAATTCAGTTGTCGCATGAGCGGCTGCTGAGCATGACTTCCTAGGTTCAATTCCCAGGTCGGGCAAAGTGTTATTGAGATTTTTTGAAATTGTCATTGTTCCCGGTAGATGGCAATAGGCCCTCTATTACATGGCATCGGCGAAATGTAGATGTACAAAAAGTACACCTCTACCTAACTCTTGGGGGAATATAGGCGTTATACTGTCTTATTATAATCAGTATATTTTAACTTCAATAGGTGGTGCTGGAGTAGTTTTTACCGTGTAGCTTGCAGTAGTAACAAAAGCATTTGGATTTTTTTTTTTCTTGATTGACTCACGTCCATTTAAATATCTATTTTAAGGTTTAAACCAGTTTGGCTTGTATCATTTTTCGGAAGCAAAAGTGTTTGACATACATTAAAAAAAAACCCCTAAAAATGTTTTGACAGTACTGAGTCCGATACCTGCTTTTCAACAATATTTTTTCGTGAGTGGATATCATAATATAAGATGATTCTCTGTAACTCGACCTATAGGTATACTCCTCTTCAAAAATAAATATTTTGGGGCTTGCACATTCCCATAAAGACATGAATTTTAATTTCCGAAAAATCCTTCCGCTTTTAAAGCCCATTAAAAACAAAAGATGATAGGGAAAGCGAACAAAAAAAAATTGACATCGATTTTCATTCAGGTTCCCACAAAATCTTTCCTTCTTGTTTTTTCGAAAGTACTTTAGCAGATATTTACGCCACGCTGGTTACAAGAGGTATACGTTCATTATGGGCGGTGAAAGCCCCGCGTCGTGATAGATGACCTGTTCAACGCGAATAATGGTCCATTCAAGCTACTTTGGAAACCATTTACCTTTGGTAGTCCACTATACCTAATTACGAAACGGATGGACATTGGACGTGATTGAGGGTTTTGATAGGATTTGGGACATCAAAGGAATCAGGATGAATATTTTGGGCGTTTATTGCTGATCCCTAGAATCGGATTCTGCTGAATGTGGTTCTGTAAATAGCTAATTGGTGGATATAATTTGAATAATTTATACCTGAGCAGGTTCGGTTTTCTTCAAGTGTAGTATGAGAGATTCAAGGTAAAAGTTCAAGAGTACAGTGATTATTTATGAGGAAAAAGTTAATACAGCGCAGCCTCTTTTATTTTGGAAGTGACATGTTCTTACTTAACACCAAGCTTTATCAACTTTCCACGCTTCGAAATAGTGAATCATGATTAGCTACGAACTTACAGAAAAAAAGCTTTTGTGAATTATATTCTTATTCGATGTTATAATAGAAAAAGTGACCACAGCTTAATACGTTCATCTCACTTTGAGGAAACCCCGTTAAAAAGAAACACCTTTAAGCACTAGAAGGAAACAAAAGACTCCGGGTGTTCTTTGGGGTATAATCGTAAGGAATCATTGCCCGAATCTGGCACCAGTAGGTTATATTACTATATAGGTTATACTTACAGTTCATATTTCTAACGCATTCCTTATATGATTAATTGTAGTGAAGATATAACCTATCTTCTCGAAAATCCGGCTTGGTAACAGTGTGAAAACACATTACGATGTCGGCAGAGATGTTTTTTGGGTACGGTCATCAAATTTCAAAGACTAGTCACCTGTGGTTTTACCTACATCAAATATTGGCAGAGGTTGAAAAATGAGCCTGTATTTTGGGGTTGCAAACTATGGACAGTTTTTTTTGCGTTTAATTTCGTACGACCTGTATATTTGGAAGAATTATATGGTCTGAAAATTCCACTCTTTTTTTTTTTGCTTTTAGTATTATGGCTATAGAGTATGCAGTAGGTACTAACATAGTCGTTAAGAAAAAATGTTTCTAACAAATTGAGTTGAGATTTTTACTTGAATAATTATTGCTATCTAATATGGGGTCATCATACACCAGAATAAACCAAATCAAAGCGTACCATCATTTTTTTGGACGCGTATGATTAATCTTCACCTTCATTACTAACAAAAGGGAGCTGAAATAAGTGGAAAGTTGTGTTGGCTGATTGATGATGTATTCTGAGATGTTGTAGCTATTGGAGATGTCCATTCATTGCTACGCTGTTAAATATTTCACTGATAGTGTCTCCAGCTTGGTAACAAATAACGTGCTAACAGATTTTACACGCAAGCTGTCACAACATTGTCGTAGATATATCAATTTGGAAAGTATTTGGTTCTAATTTTGTTGGGGTGAGAATAACAAGTAACTGATATTTACAGTCTAAAATAATAACATTTCTTTTAACATTTTAGTTTTTATTCTATTGTAGTTTACAGATAGAAATCTCACATGTATGTATAATACACTCAAAACCAGAACAGATTACCTACAGGCCATACAAATATTTGATTTTGTATGGGATAGAACTCAAGAGTTCAAATGTCAAAAGCAATCGCTTATAAATGGTTGGCTTCCTGTACCATTACAGTCACCACGCCGCCGCGCCGTCGAACCATATGTATGTTAAGTTCCTTAAACATTGTTTGTTGAAAAAAGTGGTAGAATTAACCGCATAATGTGAAAGTCAGTGAAAAGCGTATTAGAATAGAATTAATGAGACCCCTCATAGACCTAAAGTCATTAACACCTCGCAACAAAAATCCCAAGCACAAAGATACAAAGACCAAACTCAATCCACCGATAAACCAAGTTAAACAATCTCTTTCAACAACGATACGTTAAAATCAGGTAGCAGTACCCTTATAAATTTAATAAAACCCTTTAATTCAAGTAGGTTAGCGAATAATAGCGCAGGTTTAGTCCAATTTAACACACTCGGTTAGATGCGGGAATTGAGTCGTAAAAAATAGTCAGCAATCAGAGGTGAGATTAGATGGCGTTAGATGGCGTTTCAGAAACATCGGCCCAGATATTTAGGACGCTCAAATCCGAAGCGCCGCTAACGACGCAAAGGGCTATTGGAGAGCGGTGTGTGTATATCTAATTTTGTTTCGAGAATTTTGGTGTGAAGGAGTTTTTGTTGCAATTTTTTATATTTCTAATATTGCACTTTTTGAATTGTAGCCATAGCGACGAATTCACCCGTATAGATTATGAATGCTCGCTAAACACTTATATAAAAACATAAAACATAGTATATAAAAAAATACATTGCACTGCTCGATGATAAGTAAATATTTAATATTAGAAACTCCTAAGTAGCGTTACAGTGAAAGAAAATCCTATCATAATCGGTCCGCAAGTTGTAAATTTATTAGTGTTTAGACTGACAACTCTAGTTTTATTTTACTATCTAATTATAGATGTGCCCCATGAATAATGACCCCTATCTATAAATATAAGACATTTTCACGCTTCTAATGGCGATAACTAGAAGACTAGGAAAAACCATATCTCTTCAAAAATATTTCATGATTTTTTTTGTAGAGCAATTAGTACTTATCTGTTTGCCACCAAAAATTCGTGAGATCTTATGTGTGGTCAGTGCCACACATAAGATCTCACGAATTTCTCATTTCTCTTATTACATTAAACTTTCATTTCAAGTCTCTCAAGAAACGTACAATACCAGAAAGCTACATTAACAGTATTACTACGATCCTAAAATAATATTTTCATGTAAGAATAATATCATCACATGACAGACTAAATCTCAGTTAACTAAGTACTTATTTAAGCTTCCATTCAGGTCTGAATACTGGAGTTAGTATTTAAAATTATACGAACCCTTACGTATATTTTAATCCCGAGAATTCCAAATTACCTGTGTGTTACGCAAGCTCTAAATCGTTTTACATCTCCTTAAATTTAATATGGAACGTTCTGCATAAAGGTTTGAAACGAGGCGCAGATTTTACATATTACGTAACGCTTGTATTTCCCGAAAGAATAATCAGACATGTACTTTTGTACCGCGACAGCCGTGGAATACTCGTATTAGGGACTGAATGAGCCTATTGTTACTTACTAGGTATAATTTCAAGGTTCATCGGGTGTCTGTAGAGATTTTATTAGTAACAGGTGGTAACAGGCAAACTCATATCCCCTTATTACAGGAGGCAGATTTTGTATTATGAATTTTATTCTGATCGAAATATAGTTACTATTACAATAAAGTTCATAATACAAAAAACTGGCCCAAAGGTTTAAAACTGGTCTAAAGATAAACCTTATTTTTTGTAATTAGGGGGATATGAATTCGTAGCACTTTACCCCACCTAGTTTCAGCAACTCGCTAGCTATCACTAGACCATCGAGCTAAGATAACAGCATCACTAGGTTGTTACCATGACGTCACTTTTCACTTCAAATTTAGTATTATATCCTGTATGAGATAGTGAAGCACTGTAACAATGTTTAATTATTAATTTAATTAAGTATATATTTATTACAAAGACCGACAGGGGCTCGGTGGAACTTTTAGGTGTTTCTAACGTTCAAAATTAGAAGAACTAAAGGCAGTTTTCTAATATAATTGATGTTCGGTTCAACATGAATATGCTTGACCTTTTATGATTTTTCTTTAATCCTGATCTAAATAAGTCTCCATAATATCTCGTGTGTTCATAATCGTATATCTTTATTTCGTCGCATCGATTGTACGAAATTTGGCCTTATTGTTTTTACTGTCTAAACGAATTATTTCCGCCGCGCGCCGCTGCCCAATAATGTAATGGGTGCCGCATGCCGTCGTGGTTTATTCTCAATCGGATAAATACGTCCTATGAGTATTTACGGATATTTTGTTTTCTTCATTCCTTTTTTAAATATTCTTTTTTAATTTTCGGTTGCTTTAAATAGGCGTTCTTAACGCAATTGTTCTAAATAGAAGATTTTTTAAAGAGGCATATTTCAATTTTCTTTATCCCTCGATATTTCACATCTTACAAAACTGACTTTTATTCAGCCTTAAATTGCTTACGATTAGAAAAATAATACTTATAGTTCTCAAATGTTGCGTAACTATAGGTAGGTCCGTAGGTCCCCCAGGTCGTACTCTCTACTCTCCACGTTATACGTCAATACCAATTTACTACATTCTTGGCTGTGTACAAGGATTTATTACTAAGTACAATATCCACGTTGTCTTACCATAATCCTTTGATGACGTGTTCACAAAGAAAGTTGTTTAATCCGAGTCAAGATATTATGGTTTGAGAGATTTCGAATAAAATCTGTATTCCCTGAAAGATGAGAGATACGTATACTGTTTACTGTTGTTTACTGTTGTAAACCCACATTTTCCCGATGCCGTTAATGAGGCTAGGGCTTGTTCCCCATTGCCATCAATTTGGGACTATTCCGAATTTCGGGCTGGTACTGAGAATTTTGGAACAAATAAAACCAATATCACTTTTTCCGTCTCAGGAAGCGTACCCAGAATCATCAATCGACTTAAATACCTGCCTTAAAATTTTCGAACAAGTCTACAAGTATTAAACAACAAACAAAGTTAGAAGACATGTTAAACGAATTTGATCGTATAAACAAGTTCAGAGGCCCGACATAAGCTATTAAAGACAAATTCCCAATTGCTAAGTGTTCATATACCCGCAATAACTTCGAAATTACCTCCTTTACTGACTTTATTGGGAGTTTTGCTTGACTGCTTTATCTTTCTAAATCTTGGCAATCTTCTTCGGTTTATTTTAATTTGATTATCATTGATGTGATGATAATTTGCTACGGTTTTGTGAGATCATAAATGGTACCATAAATCTAGATACAAGAATTGTTTATTGTCTTTATTGCAATCATTTTTAAATCAGATTCCTTATGTAATTTGTGTTTTCATTAAAGTTTCTTGTAAATTATAGTTTTAGATATACCTATGTTCCTTCCAAATGTAAAAAAGGCATAACTTTTATTTATTTATGAGATTAGTATACTCTTTATGGTATTCCCTAATGGTTGTGTTGCGGTGTGGGACTTATAATAATTGTCTTTGTTTTCTCTCATATTATAATTTCTTTTCTTCTCTTTTCTTTATTCTTTTACTTATGACGTTAAATGGCTTAAAGCCTAATATAACTAACGCATTAGAATAAAACTCATTTGTCATAATTATCTTCAAATCAGTGTACGAATGGCCACTTGAACATAAACCTTCAAACTGAACCGCACAACAGCGACCGGATTTGGATATAAATTAATTTAATATTAATTAAGTTCTGATTTCGATTCTAAGCACCACAATGGATGAATTATTTCGTGGTTGAAACTAACCCCCAAGTGTGAGGGTTTGGATTCGATTTCTGGCTCGAACAAAGTGTTATTAAATGATTATTCTTGATACCAGTCCGGAATAAGGAATTATGCCTGATAAATGAAAATAAACTCGCCGCGTATAACATGGGACACAGAAACGAATAAATTAGATGTAATTAAAAAAATAAAAATAACGTATGATATAAAAGGAGTACCGTATATTTTGAATTCCGTTTATAAAAATGACAAAAAAAAACACATTAAGTTTTTTATGTACCAATTCGGTTCGCCTTGATGTCACGTCAAATATTTTTTTTTTAGAATCACTCAAGTGACTTTATTTTCTCCACGCTCAGGAAAGCGGCCATCAATCATTATTCTGGCGTATCGTCACTTAATGGATACGTAATGTCACTTTATGTCAGCAAATAAGATCAGGTTGTCGGTAGTCGTGCGTAGAAGCAATTGAGGCAATCCATAGCAGTTACTGCGGCTGTAAATTGTCGTCAAAGCAGTATCATGTCACGTCACAGAAATTCTAGATGTGTTTATTTGCGGAAGGCTGCGGAATATCTAATTGAGTCTTGTCACTTTAGAAACGTTTCTGTTTGAGTGTGAGTTTTGTTAAGCTCCTACCTACCGGGTAACAGAAATTCTAAAGAGTTTTAGGAGTTAAAAAGTAACTGTGGGAAAGCGGATTGAGGTCTAACCCTTCTTCTTTTGAGTAGAGGCCCTTGCCCAGCAGTGACATTATAATAGGCTCAATTTATTTATTATATTTATTTCTGATAAAAAAGGACTAATTCTAATAGCATATCACCCCGCACCCGTTTCTTTGGGGTCATACTGATATAACCATGATAAAACAATACAGGGTGGAAAAAACAGACATCAGAAGGAACGTACCATCAATAATAAACATTTTTATTATGTATTAATATATTATGATTTTATGTTAGTAAATTAATGTTATGAAATATTATGGCCACTAAAATTTCTTTTGCATGGTGAATTTGAAAATCCTTGACAGGACAAGAAAATAATATACACTGTATATTATTTTCTTGTCCTGTCAAGGATTTGTGTGAATTAATGTTTTCATATCGCTTCACACGTGCATTATATGCAAGATTTTGTACTTATGTTAACAAAAGCATACCGCACTTAATTATTTTGTATTCACACAATACACCTTTGTTTCGAAACCAAATCACATACGATTGAACTATTCATTTTGTGTAATACAAGTTCCGATCAAAATAAATTAGGCTTAGATCATTACTATTAATTTAGATTGTAACTCTGAAACTGACAGTTTCATTACAAGTTAGGTATACATTGGGAGAGCCATATTGAATTTAAAATGTACTGAAAACGACAATGTACATAGTAATAATATGTTGAAACTTATATACATATAAATTGGCATGCTGATTAGGGATCGTGATGCAATAGAGTGCTTCTGCTCCAATCAATAAGCCGTTTGTTCAACATTCGTTTCTATGTAAAGCGGCTAAAGTACTTTTTCCTTTATTTTTAATTTAGATGTTGATTCAATTCTTTTTCTTATTAACACCATCTACATATTGATGCACCCACCCCTCTATAACTTTGATACAGAAGTTGTAGCATCTTCTAATGTGAGACTAAAGTTTAGCTAAAAATTTTCGTACAAAATGCGTTAACGTTTTTACCCCACTAAACATGAGCTGATTTTATTATATGTTATAGATATAAGTAAAAACTAGGTCGTCACGTTTTTGTTTTTTTGATATTGTTTATAGACTGAGAAATAATTAACACTCAAAATGCGTTTTTTTATTACTAAAAATCTTTCTTATACTTATCTCGTGATAATGATAAAATTAAACGTTTACGCCCAAACACCTATTTTGCTCGTATTTTGTGCGTATTGCAAGAAAAGTTTGTCAGAAGCCGGCAGCTAAACGATACTTAATGTGATGACATACTCCGATCACTAATTCTGTTCTTGACCATTGCGGGGAGTAGGGTGATCGCGGAGGGGCTCCATGCATATGTTTGTTGGTGTTTGCGTAATTCTATAAATCGTTTATTATAGCGAAAATTAGTAAGCCCATGTTCAGTAGTGGACGCCCGCGATATGATATAATTTTACTTTAAAAAAAAACGTAAAACCAGTGCCATAAAATGCGAAAATTCTAGCATATTTATAATTGTTGCCGTCAGCTTAATGGTTTCATTTTCATATCTACAATTTTACGATCGCTACTACGTTTTGCTGAGGGAACTCATTTTTATATTTTAGTTGCTAAAATAACACAGTATTTGAGTGTTCTCTTGTGCAGCTAAAACGTCCGATCGTAAAATTGTTTAACATATTCGTGTTATATAATTCTATACTACTCTTAGTGTGACTGAAATATAACGCGGGATGTAAACCGCTTTTTAACCGACTTCAAAAAAAAGGAGGAGGTTCTCAATTGGGTTGTATTTTTTTTTTTTTTTTTTTTTATGTTTATTACTCGATTTATCGAAGACGCCTGGACCGATTTCAAAAATTCTTTTTTTATTTGAAAGGGTATGCTTGTCATTTGGTCCCATTGTCATCAGGTCAGGACCTGATGGTGGAAACCCTGAGAAATCGAGGGCATCTCTTGAAAATTGTAGGCGAGCATGGGGTAAAAACTTGATATTTATGTGTATATCTGATGAGACTACAATACTATGGAGGTTTAGGGCAGATCTGATGATGGAGACTACAGAGGATCGAGGGAACTCCTCAACGGTACATCTTAACTACCTCGTGTTTGGGCTTATTTTATTCGTGTTGACAAGATCTTTACACCGAGATGGGTAATGACTGCCACTGCAAGGTCCGTGATGCAGGTGCAGTACTGTTTAGGGAACTCCTTAATGGTTGATAGCAGCTACATAGTGTTTGGGCGATTATTCCGTCAATTACGGACCGATTTTAAAAATTCTTGTTTCGTTTGAAAGAGTATGCTTCCCATTTGGTCCCATTATCACCAAGTCAGGATCTGATGATGGGATCTTAGGGAAATCGAGGGATACCCTCAAATATTGTAAGACAAATAGCCCTTTGGAGCTTTTTTTCTTAATAAGTTAGGTATTGGCGTCTGAAAATCATCATTTAATGATGCTGAGCTAATGATGGATGTCATAGTACTCCTCAACGGTAAAGAGTTAGGGAATAAAACTTCCGAGTTTGGGATCACTCGATATATTTTGATGAGTCCCGTATAAAACATTTGGTATAGAGGGTCTGATGATGGAGCCAGGAGATAGATGGTGGAACTCTTCAGTAGCTACTTGTAAACCCCTCGAGTTTGGGCTCATTTCAAACCTCTAAAAGTCAAAACTATCACAGTATTAGTTACAATAGTCGTCTTAATCTTTTCATTTCTCGTAATGCGTTTTCATCATGTGGTCGGCTAAGTAATTTATTTGATTTTAAAATCACATAGTGCAATACCGTCTAAGGTTTTCACTCGACTTGGGGCAACATACATTTGACCTTTGTAAAGTTTTTCAAGAGAATCGTCTTTACTAGGTCTACCCATCACTCAAAATTGTAAAATAATTAAATTTTTTAACAAAAAAAAAATCGACTCCAAAAAACAAAAAAACAAAACTAATAACTAATAAAAAGCAAAAAATAAATCTTTTATTATACAATATAGTAGTTGAAGAATATTGAAGTCGGTGCCAAGTAAAACATGCAATGATAAACCGACACGATTGGCGAAGTGCATTTGTCGTGTCCGACGCATAATCCGCTCCGCACTCGACAATTTCTACGTGAACTCGTTGTTTCAATGTCGCTATTAAAGCAGCAAGGTATATTACTTTTATGTTTTACTTGGCACCGATTTCAATATTCTTCAACTACTATATTGTATAATAAAAGATTTATTTTTTGCTTTTTATTAGTTATTAGTTTTGTTTTTGAGTTTTTTGGAGTCGGTTTTTTTTTAAATATAATAATACCTCCTTAAAATGTTTTAAGATACTGAAATGGAAGTATTCTTTTCTTTGTCTTATGATGATTTTTTTTTTCAATTCCCAGACGAAGTCAACTTTTGTATGGACTACAGTTGTTGCTCCGAGCCAGGATGTGTGCCTAATGATTACCGAAACAACAATTATGTCGTAATGATAATTTTTGTAATTTAAGTATGTGAGAATGCGCAAGTGCAAATAACACCAACATAATTTTTAATGGCCATTCAGTCTTTCTAACAGTTCAGTTGGCTATACAACATCACACAGAAAAATGCGGAATTAGAGAACATTTTAATCTAAGTAATCCCGGTATCCTGCTAATGCTTAAGTTCTATTACCCTTTAGAACGTCCAGAATACACATACGTACGAGTATAATCTCCTTTTATTCCACTAACATTATTCTTGCTTAATGATAATGGCCTTTGGAACAAAAGATAGACATTTGTCACGGAAACACGTCACAACGTTGGGCAGGCGACGTTAGTTTGTGGCAAAGATACCCTTTGCGTTTCCACACGATTTCCGGCATAAAGTTAGACGATTCGGGTACGATGTCGTATATCATTGACCACGATAATGGTTTTAATAAAAAGAACCAGAATCCATGCCAGGGTGACTTTTTTTAATGTCATTTTTTTTTTTTGGTATTTCAGAACCCTATTTGAGAGACTGGCTTTTCTGTACGTTACATTTTCTTAGTTGCCAGTCTGGAACGAACTCTTCAGGACCGTATGGTGCGGTACCCCCCATCATAAACAACAGAGCCGTCATAAACAACCAACTTAAAATATTTGAAAAAGGAAATTTCATCAACATGGAGTGGCTAAAGTCTCATTATGGAAGTTTTAGGTTAACATACGTACATAGGAGTATCTTCTTTCCAGGTGAACTCCCAGTTAAGCTTTGTATATAATACGACATAAGTTATACCCAAACTAGTTTTTAAAACTACTAATTTGAAATCTTCCTTCTCATGACTAATAAGTATCAAAAACCTTGGCTTAAAAACGAGGTCTTTAAACTAATAGCAAATTCAGTAGAACAAGCAATTTAGTTAACTTAGCATTCTTTTTAATAAAAATTATACTAAATCTCTTGGTAAACCAGTTGGTTTTGGCTCAAAGCCAAGAATGAAAGAAATAAAACAAGTTGGAAGAATTCTGTAGGACTTGTAACTTGATCTGCTTCTGGGCATCAAATGTAACAGATTGACAAACTAACTGTTGACTTTTTTTACAAGCTTCTCGCTTTATTTTCATAGGACAGAATTCTTTGAAATTTTTTATACAAGTCGAAGTTATTTACGTTGTGTATGTTAGCATATTTTATGCTTATTCAACAGTACGTAACTGTTTTCATTTTAAGAAAAAATGTAGCATAGCCTTATTGTTTTTCTAACAGGCGTAACTATTACTGTACCTCATAACTTGGCTTGTCAATTCTTCAAGTTGCTGGTAAGACCAGTTGATATTGCAACGGTTACTTAAGAAATCTTGTAAGCAATGTACAGGTAAAGCTGCACTGTTGTGCCAGTGATCCTTTCCCTCTCGTCCTACTTTGTTTCTCTAATCTTTTTATACTGAGATAGAACCTTACGATACATACGAATTTAAATCAGTAAAAAAAAGTAATAGAGCATCACGACTGTGTTTCACGAAGGGTTTAGCAGAGGTGCAGAGGTATAGAGTAAACTAAAATTTCACAGGGACGAGCTTATTGCGACCGAATCAATCATTTATCAGGCACCTATATTAACTTCCAATGTAGGAAAACCCAATAGCAACCGACTCGGGAAGGCAAGCTAAAACCTCAAAGTCAAAAATTTTCTTAAAGAAAAATACTATTTATTCTTAAATATGTTTTCTTTTTCTTTACATGTGCTTAATCGTGTATCCGAAATCACATTTAAAGTTATGAAATAGGGCAAGGGAGGGAACCGGACTGGAAGCATATATCGCCAGTCTAATTTGAATAGGCGGGGAGGGTCAGACCTCTCTCACTTGGCTGAGGGTCGACAATGACACATAAATTACTACTTTATATGTCCGGACTGTATCTGCGCTTCACTGCTAGAAATAAATCCTAAAAATGTAGGCAAGTGAAATTCTGGAAAAGGGGTAGCCATATTTGATTAAATTCAGCCATTTTGAGTAATGGTTAAAGCCAAGGGGTTGGCTATTATCTACTTTATTTACCTACAGACAGAAGTTATATTCGAGTAATAGTCAGTAATAGGTCAAGGGAATTTTAAACCCGACTAATCTGTCGTTTATTTCCACAATCATCAATTGAAATTAAAGCAACCTGCGTAATACCTTCGATACAGAGGAATCCCTTCCAATTTTGAATATCACTCGATACGATTCTAATAATCCCGTAAATCTGCCCGTCCCTGTCATGTCTCTCCGGGAATTTCAAACATCGCTTCCTAATTCAGCCGAGGACCAATCTTGCTGAATAATCTCTTAATACCTACTACATCGTTTTCCAATTGGTTTAGGAGTTATCGGTAAATTAATAGTGTATTCGTATTTCAAGTACTATGATGTATTGTATTTCTGAACAAATCGATATAATATTGAGGTATTTTGTATATTTCAGAAAAGTAATCCTTGACAAGACTTATTTTGGCTGCGCCTCATTGATTTAGGTACTAGTGGCTGTGCGTGAGGTCTTAGATTCCATTTCCAGGGCATAGTGCTGTTGGACTTTTCTGTATCGACATTATTAGCAGCAGCCAGGACATTAATAGATTTAGTCCGGTAGATAGGCTTGATTCCTCATCATATGGGGCTTGTGTCCACTATACACCTCTGACTAATCTATTTGTAATATACGCCAAATAAAAATGTAGTGGTCGAACAATGTTGTCTCTGACTCTGATGTATTTTGCTTGCCTTACTTATACCTTATTTTTGTTGACAGTAATAAAAAGCAACATGCGGCATCAGACGACATCGCCGATCAGCAAAGTGGGGCCCACTGCATCGCTAAGAGACGCTGAACCTGATTTCATAGGGCCCATCGAGAATGTTACTGTGGCTCTCGGCAGAGAAGCTGTGCTCACCTGCTCTGTCTCAGACCTAGGAGATTATAAGGTAATTTAAGAATCATCATCATCATAGACATATAGTTTGGAACGTAATACTAAAATCGTGGTTTTATTTAATTTCAAACTATTGTCGCCACCCTGTATATATACTCTGTCTTAAGAAAACTATTTCACCCCAAATATATTTTCAAGTATCGTTCTATAATTTTCAAACTTTGAGTTTCATATCTGTAGTCACCATCTTTGATGATCTAATTTGTTGATATCCTACAAATTGGTTGTGTTTATTTTTTTGGTTGTCAACCGCCCAACACCCTAATTGCTCCTGTATCGTAGGTACTTTTTACAAAAATAGTTACATTTACAATCACCTTCACTCTTTCGCGAGTGACGAAACCTAAGACCATTCAGCGCATCCTAAACAATCAGCTTCGATACCACTATTACTAACTGGCTAATCTTTCCACTACGGCATGAGCGATTCCGATGGGTATATCTCGTGCCGACTCGATACAAGAAGACCAATACCCGAAAAAACGTTCTGTAGATCGTACAATATTTGTTCCATGCGGAAATGGAACCGATGACACGTAGCACAAAAATCCTATCACTTAGCCACTTCGTCAACCGTGTCATCATAGTTGCCTCATATGATGACGATAAAAATGTTTGACCAGTAATTTATTTCGATACCAATCCGATTGAAATGATTAGGTTTGAGTTATAAATTATACCTATATCTAGTATAATGTCTGAAATTAAAGATTTTATTTATATGAACAGCAGATTCCGAATATTCCAATCATTCTAATCTAGACTTATATTACCTTGAATGTCTATGGTGAATGTAAATGTTTTCAAGAAAATTACGCCAACAATAACAAGGACTCCAAGGAAATCTCAATCCGTTCTTTACTTACCTGTGAGCCTTGTTTTTTTAATGAATAATTTCATTACCGTTAATGGTTTTGACCTTTATCAAAGTTGTTTTATGTTTTTAACGTTGAAAACGTTTAAAGGCAAATAAGAAAGATGTTGGATGACATTTTTGGGGTTCTTTTAGAAGAACTAGATATTAAGTTTAGAGTGTGTTACTTAAACTTACGACTGTTTTTACCTTGATTTTAAGTAGCAGATTGGTTTAATTAATTTAGTTTCTACAAGGATTTTCGTGAGAAATCATTGTCTTATAGTTCTAAGAATCCGAACCCAATAACAGATACTTTTTTTGTAATAATATTAACAGTTACTATAAATTTAAAAAACTATGCTAAAGCAATAGTTGAAACAGGCAAATTTGTAACACTTGTTACGCAAGTACCCGATAAATGGGTACATTAATAAATACCAGAGTCGGTTCAAGGCTGAAACAAATCTATCTTAGTGTTATTTCTAATCCAAACCATCTCAGAATAACTAAAAGTTTTTGTTGCTTTTGCTACCTTAGCTCTGACACATAAACTAAAGCTTTGGTTCAGCCGAAACCATGAAACAAACGTTTTTGTAGGCACAATTGTTTCACCTAGATGATTCTGGCTGTTTCCTTTGTTGGAAATAACATGACGCTTTGTTTTGAGCAAAGTTGCGCAAATATTGAAACATTTTTACACACACACAAATAATAAGCTGATGTATTTATTTAGAATGTTAAATAAGAAAATAAAAATATTTTTGAAGACAGTTTTTTAACTCATAAGTTCACAATTTATCTTAAACACGCGCTATGTCAATTGATCCCAAGAGGATAAAATAATTTATCTCAAACGCAAAATCGAACAAACATTTTCGTTCCAAACTCAAATCTAGATTATGATGTAATCAATATCACCGCACCGGTAAATTAAGCATCAACAAGCGCCGCCTACGTACAATAAATTGGAACTTGCGTATTTTATATTCCCTCTTTGTGATAATAAGACACCTTTGAGAAGCTTAGTGAAGGTTGCCTTACTTAAGAGTGTGATTCTTGGACGTTATCTGGCACCACTTGGCAACCAGAGCTTAGCAAGCACAGGCAACTTAAAGGTCACTTTGATTATACTTTAAGAGGTTTATACTCAAGTTGCTCTTAAAACTTTAATGAAATATGTTCACTTGAACGATGAAGGTGGTAGTTTCGCAACTTATGAAATTAAACTCTCCGGTTCAAGACGCTGTTATTTCAGTTACTTTTACAAAGTTCAACAATGCCCGAATGTTGGTAAAATAAAATATCTTTCACATTTTTGTGAGTAAGTTATGATGTTTAAGTCAAAATCCAGCATAATAAATGGCCAATCTCTGTTTGTTGAAAAGGAAATTAATGATCTTTCAATCCGAAACACTTAGAAACATTTATCTGTTTGAATTCACCATTCATGGCGTGTTTTTGCGGAGCAGTAGTGGTCCGTAAATAACCCTCGTTTATCGAGGATCCATTTAGTGTCCTCGTTCATGAAAAACGAGCTTCTTTCCTTTTAGAGGCAATCGATCAATTGCAATGTCATTTAAACAGAGCCGTATGATCCTCGTGACTTGCCAAATGGGGCACTAACTTTATTTTTATCATCAACTCTAATAGCGTAAAATCTAATAGAGTATAATTTTTCGTATATTCTTAATTCGGTGGTTTTATAAGCATTGGTAATCAAAATAAAATCTCAAGAAACTTCAATACCTGATAATCTTATGACCGAAAAACGGGATCGTGAAAATATTATCAACTATGTACATGTACTATGTACATAGCTTAATTTAAAATTGTTTTTTAATATGCTACATGTTTGTAAAACATGTATCAGTAATAACTGACAGATGATCTGCCTACGTAAAGAATATAAAATTTTCGCCACACTGAGTCCGAACCAAATATTGAAGGCACATTGTTCCACTTCAATGTTCTTGCCGTTTTTTTTTAAATCTTATTTAGTGATCTCGTATTATCAGAATTACGTCATACTTCCTCGATGTCACATGTGATATTTCAGAACCATTCATCCAGATCATTGGTTCAATAGGAATCACCAAAGAGGAAATATCTAAGCAAATAAGAGTATTTTCACATCGACATGTATTCCGTATTTAATATTAGGGACTTATAGAGTACGATACAATTCTCTTTTTTATTATGTGCCGCAATTTGTTGACATAAAATATATTTCTATTTTTATGATTGACCGTAAAATACGTATTGAGATGGCTTATGAAGCTGGTAATGTTATTTACAATTTGGTAGAAGTTACCATTTGTGCTACTAAATATGAAATAGTTTGGTTTAGTTAAAATTTGTTTCCTTTATTCCGTAGAAAAACAGAAGAAAATTAAAATATGTCTGAACACAATTCTATGATGCAGATACAAATGAAATGAAACAAACGAACTAAAAAAACCCGATCGCGAACAGCTGCAGGCTTTTAACTTTGCAAACACGAAAAAAGTTCTATTTTGCCTAAATGAAAAGAAAAGTTCCGAATCTTCTCACCTTAATTTTACTTTTGTTATCATGACATTTTACGGATCCAATAGAACAGAATAAAGGCCCTTTAATTTCCGAGGGCCTTTACTTGTAAGTTTAGTACGTCAGTAATAACTGTAAGTAAAACGGTAATTGTAAATCAGGCTGGGATGTATTCTCGTAAATGAGCGTGCAAATTCTGTCGTCTGCCCCAATTTGTTCCCAATCCCGAACTCGGGACCCAGCCTGCTCCCGGGCCCATCCAACCGTCAAATTCATTTGCATTTCACCGAAGCGTTATCTCATTACGATTTGCTGATTCCTTCTAGTCATGAACTGTGTAATAATTCATAAGTCGTTCGCAAAACATCGTGTTTATAAAATTTATGTGACGGCGCCAATACATATTTATGGAATTTATTAACGGTTGTTCAGATTTTATTTAGCTTGTTCAGGTTTTTGGAGCATTGTTCAATAATAATTGAGTATTTGAATTGCGTTTTTATAATCTGAATAAGTAAAGTTTACATCAACATTAATTTGTCATTTTCTATTCTGCTATGTTTAATTATACTTCTCTTGTTAGAACAGTTCCGAAATTAGATCTGTTGGCAAAAAAATCTTTTGTAGAATTTTAACGAAGGAAATGTTTAGAGTTACTCGTTAAATCCTTAAATTCCTCCTTTATCCTCCATGAGGTTGACGGCCTCTGGAAGCCATTTGACTTATATCCTTCTCTAATTTTTTAAAGTTCATCCAGTAAGTATTCATGTCAGCCACATTTAGATTTTAGTCTTTAATTAAAACTTTGTTCATTATTAGTTAAACTTAGTATTATATAGTTGATTTTAAACTACCTGACTCTCTCTTGTTCTTCATAATATGTGGAGGATAATCACACAATACAATGTGCAGTTATGTTGCACCGTAACTCAAGTTGATGTGCCAAATACTTAAAACTTTTAGGGAAGGTACAAATTGATGTTATAAATTATGCACTATTAACACTGAAATACAAATATCAAAATGCACGCTTTGTTTAGTTTAAATATCATTTACTCCATTTTTTCGGTCAGTACTTTTGACAGACTACACAAACTATTAACGATTAATAGATACCAAGTAAAAAATTTTAAAACTACAACCGGCGTTGGCTATATTTTTTTTTTCTTTTTCTTTTTAAACAACGTTGCCCCACACTAGGAATAATTCTTGTATCGTGGGTGCGTTTACAAACACATATATTCACATACACAAACACCCAGACCCGAAACGATTATCTGTAGATCATACAAATATTTGCGCCGTGCGGGGATCGAACCCGCGACACTTAACGCAGAAAGCTAATCGCTTAGCCACTACGCCAACCGTGTCGTCACTCATATTACTAGCTATATCTGACTTAACAATTTGCAGACGTTCTAAAAAGCTCTGCATATGATTAGAATTCAATCTGGTTTCTCCTGATAATTAGAGGGCTACTTATATTATTTACCTCAATAATTTCATTTTCAGCTGTAAACTTCCTTTATTTCCATAGTCTGTCCATAACAATTCTACGTTTCTTCCTCGAAGTATGACCATTTAAATCATTTGCAGATGTACTCACTTAGGCCTGGCTATGTCACTAGTATATGCCTGACGAGACAGACAGTATCTGTTGCTGTCCTCAAAGTGGGCCAGCCGTACTCTGCACATGTTTAGAATTCATTACCAACGAGTAGGAGTTCCGATGTTTGCTACGACGATTCCCTTTAGAATTTCCGTGCCTGATTCTCAAATGTGTACTTCAGTTAGTTGATAATCTTATAGATTCTAATTAAAGGGAAAGTTGTTATTTCACGATGTGTGTGCACCGTTCCAAAATGGGTTGGTTCTATAAAGAAGAGACAACCAAGAAACTCAATGGATATTCTTTTCAAAGAAATGGTTTACAATAAATCGAAATATCAGCATTATACTTACAATGTTCAGCAAGAGACGTGGTCTGTATCAGTAGTCAATTTTGGTAAATTTCGAGATAAACTAAATATAAGTAATTCGTTACTACTTTTAAAACTTGTTTATTATAAACTTATTTTAAAATAGCAAACAGTGAAACGTCCATTTTCTAATAAATCTTTGAGTTCTTTGAACCGTTAATCGACTTTCATGTTTCACTTAATCCTCTTAAAAGTTCATAAAGCAACGGAGAATCAATAAATCCGCATACTCTGAGGTAGTAAGATCAGCCTTTTCCTTCACAAAGAGATTGGCAGCGTTTGCAATTTCTCCCACAAGCTAGCTAGCAGCCGACTCATCACGATTTAAATCCGTGTCTACATTCAACCTTTTGCCTACATTAAGTGACTATAACTTACCAGATATTTCAACTGGGCGGATATTTTACATTTTGAGTATAAGTTATCATTCCGTAGGATCTTTTTAATGTTGAATACCTACGTACTGTATTTTGTGTATTTAGTGTTATTATAGGAAAATTAATTTAGATCTATATAATTACTAAATTAATATTGGACAACGGATATTAATAGCTTCTTTCTATAAACTGGCAGTGATCACTAAGTGGATCTGAGCTCAAATCGGCCCGCATCTCTGATTTTTCGAAATTATGTGCGAATCAGAATTTGATTATCACTTGCTTTAATCGGTAAAGAAAAATATCGTAAGCTAACCTTATAAGGTCCTCGATGGTGTGTGTAGTCCAACACCACCGGGGACCAACCTATTTGTTTTTATATTGCACGAGTACAGTGCTGATTGATGAATGGTTGTACCCGCTATTGTATTGTCTATCATAACGTGTTTCGCTACACATTGTTTTTGACTGTGGTAGAATCGAATATATCATGTCTAGTATTTTCAGTAAAACACGTGCAAAATAATATATTAACATCAAAAACCCTTCTTGGATCGGAATCGGCGTATCTAATATATGACGTGGTAGATATTATAATTAGTCGTCACTTACAGTAGAATGGCTGTTTCAGTTGTAGCACATCAGATTTTTACTGTTATTTCCTAGAAAATTATAATATGGAGTTACATTTTTACTCCGTGCAATGACTGTTTCGTTGGTTTAGTGGTGGCAGGCGCAACTGCTGAGCGTGAGACCCTAGGTTCATTTCCCGGGTCGGGCAAAGTGCTATTGAATTTTTTTTGTGTGGAAATTCTCATTAACAGATTGCTCGCCCCCTATTACACGACACTTAATAACGGCATCGTCATTGTACAATGATACACCTCTGCTTAACCCTTCGGGGGTTTAGGCGTGATGCTATGTTATTTTATTTTTACTCTGCTTACTATAACTATAGATTAGCTACGAATGCAGGCATATATTTTGAATCAATCCATCGAGTTTCAGCTCGTCTTAAAGTTGAATCCCTCTTTGATCCTGTTAATCAAACACATTCACTATTCTATATCTATACATATCCTCGCTAAAATGGACCTTATCTATCTCTTGTTTTATGAAATAGGGTATAGTTTGACTGAAAGCCAATCCTGAAAATGTAGACTGACGATATAGCTTGACAGTATGGCTCAATCAAATTACGTAATTTTGAATGGTTTCAAAGTAGAATCATGAAGGCTAGACGTTCCGCCCGCAGACAGAAAACGAATCTCTAAGAAACTAGATATCCCTGTATTTCAGTGACTGGTTATGTTAACCAAGAGTATAATAATTATGAAAGTGAAATTGTCAGTCCATCTATTGTGTTTGTTTCATCTTGATTACAAAACTGCCAATCCGATTTTAATAGATTCAGATATCTTAGATAAAACTAACTATTGGTCGCATGCGCACTCCCGAGGATGAGGTCCTGAATTCGATTTCCAGGTCGGAATAACTGTTATTTACTAACTATAATTTTTGGTGAATTGCCTCGTATCCTATTCAACGGGACCTAATAAGAACAGATGGAAAGGTACCTACTCCTCTGTCTAACCCTTTGGAAAAGAAAAGCGTGTTATGTCTATATAAATTCGGCACAGCTAGGATTCTAGCCTTCTCTTAGATATTGAAAACTCAATATCTAACGTTTTATTTACATAGATATTTATTCCTTTGTAAGTTAGTTACGACGAGCAAAGCTAATAAAAGCATTTTAAAATATAGAAATAAGAAAGTGTAGTTATTTTTCATGTCGAAATACTTTTCACGTTGCCTCGAGTCGATCTCATAATATATTTTTATTGAAGTTTATAGTTTTATTCGAAGCAAGCTCACCACACATAAAAACACAGTAAAAACGTAACTACTTATTCAAATGGAGGTGTATCAATAGAAAGAGGTAACACTGGGATATGATTTATATGTTAACGTATTGATTTCACGCTAGCTTTATGTAAATAACTTGCCTGAAATACGTAACAGGTAAATGATGTTACTAAACATGTTTACAATACGCATCTAACACGAAAAACATACAAGATGCTGTTTTGAAGTTAGCAGTCTTTTATAATAGGAGGCTTTTATAATTTTAAACGCTTGCCTCAAATGCAGAAACATCTGAATTCATCATCATCATCAATCCACATTCGTCCACTGCTCAACGTAATACAATCTGAACACGATTCAGTGTCATAACGATACGCAATCGTAATCAAAATTTTTTTTTTTTCTTTTTCATAGTTCCACACTAGGATTTTTCTTGTATCGTGGGTACTGTTTACAAAAATATATATGTCACATTCACACACGACCAGATCCGAAACAATTATCTGTAGATCATACAAATATTTGTTCCGTGCGGGGATCGAACCCGCGACACGTAGCGCAGAAAGCTAATCGCTTAGCCACTGCGTCAACCATGTCGTCAAGTTGTGCAAGCTCGGCATCATTTGTCTGAGCTAGCGCTAATTTCGAGAAGTCGAGTACAGTCGGAGAGTGTATGGATCAATACGTGATAAGGCATCCGCAGCCTAATTACCGATGTAGCGACAGGCGTAGATCGCGCAACACCTTCTGTCAAACGTCATTTTTGTGTCATGTAATGTATTGGCTGATAGCGAGATTTCTGTCGCGTGGCTGTCGCGTTGCTATCGCTTTTTTACGTAATTAGGCCGCCGGTACTGCATTATTTTTGCCTTGTACGTACCTAATATCCGTTGTAAACTCGCTAATAAATGATAACTGCCTTGTGCATTTGAGAATTTCGCAATTACTTTGAAGTTTTGTAAATGCATAAGTTAGGGGTTTATGATCTGTAAATATTGTTAAGTGATTGCCCTGGAAAAGAAAACGAAAATGTTTAATCGCCATGTGAATTGCTAATAATTCCCTGTCATACGTGGAATACTTTTGTTGAGCTTTTGTTGAGCCCCGCAACCCAATGTATGATGGGGTATGATGATTAGGGATACTAAATGAAGGTCATGTTGAATATATAAAACTTTACTGGCACCAGGTTACAAATACATAAGATTAAACAAACGATCTGACTGTACGCTTGCGGAAAGACGACTGCTGCGCCGCGCTAACACGATCGTGCGCCTGAGTGTACAAAACTAATGCGCCAGCAGTGTCCCTACAATTTCATTTCATTTCAAAGGTTAGCAAAGACCCGAACAACCAGACCCGAAACAACTCTCTGTAGGATAGTTGTTTCGGGTTTTGGTTGTGTGTATATGTGACATGTAGGTATGTTTTTAAACTGTACCCACGACACAGGAGAAATCCAATTGTGGGGCAACGTTATTAAAAAAAAAACCAAAAGAACTGTTGAGCGTAGCAAATAACAATTTATGTTTAAAGAAATATCACATTCCAAATAGAAACGCACTAATTTATTGCGAAAACTCAACTAACACGTGTAGACCGTATTTAACCGAAAATTTTAGGAATCCTGCATTTAACTCAGTACATGACGTCAGTCATCCTGGCATCCGAGCAACGCGTAAATTGGTCGCATAACAATTCTTTTGGCCAGAGTTAAATCGCGATGTCGGCCGGCGATTTTACCGGCTGGCGGTAATTCAGTAATTGTTACCAAAACCCTAATGATAAGGAGTCTGTGTTAAAGAGAAATCGCAGTGGTCGTGTTATTAGACCACCGGTAAGATTTTATTAGTGATAAAAAAAAAATTGTGAGGCGTTTCCGTAACGGAAGCTGTCTTGTTGTTATTAATTTATTGCAGAGTAGAAATTACGGCAGCTACCATTAAGCTTTAGTTTTTAAGATTGTGTATTGCCAAATGGAATACTATTAAGTCGGCTCCTGAAAAATGGACGACCGCACCCGGTAGTAGTAGTTGTAAAACTATTACACTGACTTTGCTTTAGACTTATCGGAAATTGTTATTCGAAACATAAGTACAGAATTCAAGTAAACGTAAACTGAAACTAACCTACACCTAAACGGTATTTATGCATACTGCAAGCTCTGATATAAATAGCGTTGACACTTATTTAGATAATTACACTTAAATATTTCAACCAGTAACCATGGGCAAGTCATGTCAAGTTGTTTTGGGCAATAACAAATTCTTTGCTATAGCCCAAAACAACGCGATAGAGTCAATGGTGGCGAAGTACGAGATCGGTTTCGCAATCATGGCAACCGCAGTTACTCTCATAGTATTACTTGTGTTGGGCCGTTACTTTCGTCATCGCGTGAAGAAGATGGTTCATAAAGAAATCAAAGGTACACCTGGTGTCATGACTATGCTGCCTGGGCGCATGGACACACGCACGGTCCCACAGCAACCGCTAGCAGACAGTTACGCGTTATGTGACCTGCCCACAGGTATCGTGCGTTAAAGTACTGTGCTCATCGCAGTTTGTATCGTATGGTAACTACTTCTTTTGTGTTTGGTATTGTACATGTTATATTAAGGTGTAGTAGATTTTAAGCAAAATTTTGTAAATTTTGGGGGGAAGTAGTGTAGGGACACATGTAAACATATAAGGCAGAGTACAAGGTTAGCAAAATATATGAGAGCGTGAAGTATGCAACGAACGGACAGTTACTGCGCACTGGTCCTACCGCACGGTTCCCTCATTGGGAATTCGCGAAATGATTATGATATATTCGGTACATGAACATTCTACTTTCATTTGAATCCCCCAGCCATGTTATGTTATGCCTCGTACTTTATCACTTATCTACTATATTTTCAATCATAGTCGGTAATTAATTATAATTTGTAGCTCATTAATCAACTGATGCAGTATTGGCAAAATTATACAATAGTGATTCATCATGTAGAAACTATAATCGGGTCATAGAGTTGTATTTTGCATGTATCTGTAATAGTTATGATGATAACAACATACAGTTTTGGTCCTTCGATCCGAATATACCAGTTATGGATGACTGTATATATTATCATCACAAGTTTCGATGAAGGATGAAAGTTATGACGAGAAACTATGGTAAATATCTGTATCGGTAACTCAGTCCGGTGAAAATAGTTTTGGAACTTAATTTAGGAGTTCTTTAGTATAAATATCGAACTCTGATAGTTCTGACTTCCTCGGTTACAATAGGTATCTAATAGCGGCAATAAAATTTATTAGTTTGATATGTATCGTAAAATCCAGGATTATCAGAGGAATATGACAGTCGTTAACGACGTTTTGAGATGGTTCATATTCCTCTCAGTCCTATACATAAATTATAGTGCATTTTTTCATTCCATGTTTTATATTGTAAGTGGTAAACCGACCCACATAAGGCTAGTGCAGTATACTAAGCATTCAGAGAGCCCCAGGCCCAACAGTGGGGCAATTATGAGCTGAAAACCGAGCACCGAAAACTCTAACAAAAAAGAAAATCCAATACTGGGCTTATCTAGTAAAAATAACAAATGCCTATCTATAGAAAATAATAAATCACACGGTGAAAAAAGGGCTTTGCGAGATTATGAGAATTTACGTATTGAATGTTCCGCCGAAGGCACTTTCTCAATCATGACGGAATTGTGAAAATACAGAGTACATTTACCGAACTCTCCCGTCAGAGTATAGCTACGTACAAAAAGAGTGTAACTTTATAAAAAGACAAGTATAAAAGCATGTCCTCTATCTACAGTTTGAATTTTGTTGATCTGGTTTATTTGAAAAAGTAAAGGAAAAGCAAAAGCGACAGGAAGCATAGACTCAGCAGTGGATTATTCAGGGCCAGAATGATGATGGTGATGACAATAAAAAGTGCAGGGAAACCCTCCGTAAGTGAGGAGAACTGAGATTGTCTGAAGCACCCTGGACTGTCAGCCTAATTCCCTTGCCGCTTACGCCTTGTATCAACTCGATAATGAATATGAAAATCCTAAAATTCACCCACTTCCACATCACATCTAACCAACTTGAATTATACTTATCTTGATAATTCGAAGTTCATTTATGGCTTCCGAAACTTCGAGAGGTTTTAAATGTATAAAGATTAGGCATTCATTTCATGCCGTGACCTTATTCATTAGAACAAGCTCGTCCTATATACATATCAGGGCTGTCAAACATTATGTAAATGTACACAGGAGCGATAAACATTGTTGGATTTTTTTTTGTATTTTACGGATATGACTGGAGTCGGTAAAAATATTTAAGTATGTATAAATATTCCAAACTAGAATTGTGCGCCCCTCCACCGCATAAAAAATAATCCAAAATAGTCATATACATATGTCACCTTAATTCGTTACACAGTTACCATCTAACGGGAGCTTACTACATTGGAGTTGTTATCTAAATAGAGAATTGAAGCAGCCGCACCACTGAACAGACGAGTCAATAAAAAAATATGAAGATAAATATATAAATAATTAGATCTCAGGGATTGCCGCTGAAGTAAGAACCGAAATAAAAACGTACTTAAACAATTTCATCTCAAAAACATATTTTCCTGCTTCTGGTCCGAACAACAGAACTTCCCTTCTTTAAATCTGATAACCCTACGAAATATTGGATTAAAATGTGCCGAACAAGTACAAAGTGTGGCAGTAAAATGATTTCCCTTTTCGTACCATCTTCCTTTTGTACCCCTAGGTTTGTGTTTAACGTAATGTAATTTCACTTGATTTCTAACCTTTTTTGTAAGAATTCACTTTATTTTCATCTTGTACCACTTCGGGAAATGTTAGAAATTCACGTTTTCTTTTGATCACGGGGTTAGCGCCTCTGGCTATAAAGGCTATTGTTTTAAAGCAACATTGTGTTTAATTATACTCCCCTTTGGTTAATATTTATGTAGAGGTCTTGTCTTACAAAACACACGCACCATATAATTACATAATTACATACACACTGTTATGTATTTTCAAGCTGCTTTGGAAATTAAAGTAAACTTGTTATTATCTGCGTGTTTGCTAATGAAAGTAATAATAATAATAAATTCAACCCATTATTAAAAGGGGTAGGCCTTAGTCCACCACGCTGGCCCGGTGCGGGTTGGCGGACTACACACACCGTTGAGAACTTTATGGAGCCCTCTCAGGTGTGCAGGTTTCCTCACGATATTTTTCCTTCACCGTAAATGCAATTGATAATCAAATTCTGATCCGCACATGATTCCGAAATGTCAGAGGTGCGGGCCGGGTTTGAACGCGGATCCTCCTGCATGGAAGGCAAGCGTTCAACCGCTAGGCTATCACTACTCGATAAAGTAATAGTACTAATAATAAAGTTTAGAAAATCATTCATCTTTTAACACGTCTTATTCATTTTGATGTAGAGTTTCACAAGATACGTACATAAATTTATGTTACTCTACCGATGTTTGAACGTATGGATAACATACAACCACTACATTCTATAAAAAACTTTGACACATCCTCTTATTTATCATTTATTTTTCTTACACAATATAAAACCTCTCAACCGATTTTTCCTCAACCCAGGTGGCGTGGATTCGAGCAGATGACCAGACGATCTTAACCCTCCACACTCGCCTAGTGACGCACAGTTCCCGGTATGCTGTCACCAACGACTCGCCCAGGTCTTGGCAGCTTCACATCCGACCGCTGAAGGTCGAGGATCGAGGATGCTACATGTGTCAGATAAACACTAGCACCATGAAGAAGCAGATTGGGTGTGTTGATGTGCTAGGTAAGAAGACAGGACAAATATTTGATGTTGTTATCAGCGCATGTATATAGCGATATTCTATTCATTATCATTATAGATAAAAGTGGCCTACGAAGGCAAAAATATCTTTTGAACAATTTCTTAAAGTAATGTTTTAGCTCATCTTGATTGACCTAACGGTTTAACTGAGTATTTATACTGAGTTGAATCTCAGCTGGAAGTAACACCGTATTAATTTCTATATAATGGGCCTAATTTATCTACTGAAATATAACCTTTTGATATATAATTTAAGGTATTTACATATATATGTATATATTATAAACAGTTCGCAAATTACAAATGACGATCTAAATTTTGAATATTACAAAATAACTTAAATTATAGCCTATCAATGAGCTTTGCTTGGTGTTTCAATGGTTCTATTTTAAATAACTGACTAGAAAATTCGTCGAAACAAAGACAGTATAAAAAGTTAGATCAAACATATCCTCAACGCCATTCAAACAAACAGCTTCAAGAATTAGAAAAAAAGCACTAAACCAACCCAATTTCTTAAACTGCACTAAAACAAGAACTTTTCAAATAAAACTGTGCCACAAAATTATATGACATACTGTTCGTTCAACCACTTGCTTTTTATATGTTTTCGCAACTCTAGTAGAAAAATCTCGTGTCTTTTTTCCAACGGAAAACAACATCGAAGCAGAATGGGTGCTCGGAATGGCGTCTGGTCAGCCATTACGAGGCCGTCCGTTATAACATACCATCAATACGTTTCTCTGAAATGTTTCCTCAGATTGAAGCAATGAAACAAGCGATAACTATAAAGGATAATGCAGTCATTCAGTACCAAATAAGATTGTACAAGGATTCGTCAAACTGTAAAGAAGACAAAAATGAAATATACTTAACAGATTTTGTTCCAATTGTTATACAGTTATCGTTTCTGTAGCGAAACCTTTCTATGTACGAAGTGTTCCTGCTTAAATAAGTACTTTGCTTCAACCAAAAACTGAATTTAACTTTAATTGCCAACTTCAAAAGAAACTTTAGGAAGAACCTGAACTATAGCACAGTAATATGATAAAACACTGAACTTTATTTATACATGAAAATAGCTTCGTATTTCTCGTAAGTATAATAACCACAAACAGACAAGAGCGCGTTGATATTTCTAACTTTTCACATCAGCAAAACAACAAAAGCCACACTGGAAACTATTCTGAAATTAAACTTACTACTACATCTATTGCACAAAGCGTGCAGAACAAATTATGCGACATCGTTGCTTCCTTAAATTGTTTTTGTTTCGTTTCTTTCCGCCTGCTCTCGTTCGTGTCCTCTATTCTTTCATTTCAGCACTTTGCTTGCCCGTTTCATGGCCTTAGACTAAAAAGTGTAGCTGAAAAAAGGTTCCATAATGTTTTCTCTATAAGCCATAATAATTATGGTAACTGTCGTGTGTCCTCAACTTTCGTGATGTATGGGTTTGTTTTGGGGGCCAAGCAGTTAAAAGCTGTTTTTTCATTCTTACTTCCTCGTTTTTGTCGGAAAAGTTTCCAAGTGCTCCATTCGGAGCATCGTCTCATGAATTGAAATACATGGTCGAGATATTTTATAAAAGAAGGTCAAGATGTTCGGTACGAAATGTGTTCCGCGGATGAAATGCTGTCAACTTTAAGAATATTGTTTTGTGAAGCTATGCATTACAAGGTTCGTATTGTATTTGAAAATTGCAACTGTAGCGAAAGATTGTTAGTTCCGAGTACGTTCCGCTTGGCTGGTACGATATGAAGAGAACTGCCCTACTACCGTCGATATACATATATTGACGTATTAATACTTCCTTTCCATGAAATCGGGTATTACTATAGTATTTTCTGTTTGACTAAATGACTTATCACAGATAGTTTCAAGTGTAAGATAGAATGAATACATGTTTATATAATAATAAAATTGGGAAATGACTTGCTATACTAGATGACTTCAACATTTTTCTTTCATATTGCATTTTTGAATGCACAGTGAGGATTTTGTTTTTTTAGGTATCAACTCCTTTTGAGATTATTTTTCTCAGCTTCTCAAACAAGTCAAGCTTGTTAAAATGGATTCATCTACTCAATTACTATAATAATAATTGAGCAATTTTTTTCCTAACCAGTGAACGGTTAAACAGTTTCACAATGTTCTTGATGGTGTGTGTAGCCCGCCAATCCGCATAGCCCAGCGTGGTTAAATAATGAAAACGTGGAAGTGTCAGTCTGAGAAGAAGTCCGTGCCCAACAGTGCGACAGCAATGCACTGGATTTATTATTTGTTGGTAGCAGGGTTAATTTGATATATAAAAGGTCTCGTCTCTGCTTTCTTTTTAAAAATAAAAGTTGAGTACATTTGGGTAGAAACTGATATAATATCGACAGTGTTCCAAATAAGGGAAGATATCTGACTGGTATTACTGGTACTACACCAATATTATAAATAACTTGCATATCATTATCTAGATCTCGACAACCGTGCCACCTACCGGGTACAATTGTAACTAATATCCATCGAGGTGACCCCAAAAGTAGAAAAAATCTTTAAAATTGGTTAAGCCGTTTAGGAGAAGAAAAATTACGAACACACGCACACCGAAATTTTACATATAAAGATAGAACAAATCGTTGCAGACTGTCCATAGCTAGAGAAAAATCAGAAAACAAATGTTGAAGCAGACTGGTAATCACGTTGCCATTTTTTCACGTCAAACTAATTCCGCGGTAAATGCAAAAGTAATTGGAAGAACGCTATTCTTGGATGCGCTGCAAACGTCAAAACGAAGGAAAGGACAGACAGGTGGAAATCGCCCGAAATTCGGAGATGCCACAGTTTGCCGCAGCGGTTCAAATGTTGTGACATATCTCTCCCAAGTTGATAACAAATCACTTGGTCGCCATTGTTTTGGAAATGCAAATACAGCTTGAATGTTTTTGTTCGCTCGTGGTTCACACGTATTCGTTTACATGTAGGCTTGTTTAGATTTCGGTAGCATTTAATCGGCCACTTCATTTTTAAAATTAATAACGTCGGAGAATTTTTGAGGTTAAAATAAACTGAGTTGAAAAATATTAGGGACTTTTTACAAAACTAAAAATAATTAAAATTTCCATATATTAAAAAGATAGCTAGAACTGTTGTTTAACAGCTTAACAATGGCTCACATATACAATACTTTTGAATAGGACTGTATTAATTATATCCAAAAAAGTTGAAACAGAATAAAGAGAAATAATAGTAGGTACACTCAATCCCAAATTTAACAAAATAGATAGCTGTTCCTATCGTTAAAGTGGTCCCTTAGGGATGTCAGTGTCCCCACGGGCACGTACCCTAATAGCGCCGTGCTCTCACGTCGCCTGCATCGACTGTTTTGTTTGGTTGTTTCTGAATCTAGTGATTTACAGTCCGCACATTTCGTTCGTGAGTGGATCGGGGTCAATAGCGTAGTTCTAGGGGGTTGATCGACGGTTTGTGTTTTGTATACGGATTTTGGACACTACTGTTGTTGGTTTGGGAGTTTTTGGACTCCTTCAATAATTTCATTCACCAAGCATCAACTGCAATATAGTTATTTGTAAAGTTATTTGAATCATAGACTATTTCACTGGCCTAGTGGTTGCGAGCGCCATTGCTGAGGGAAAGATCTTGTATTCGATTCCCGGATCGCGTAGTGTTTTTGAGTCCAGTAGGTGGCAATAGGCTCAATAACGGCATCGGCGAAATGTGAGTATACACCTCTGCCTAATCCTTCGGGGAATACAGGCATGTTGCTATGTTTTGTTATTTGAATCGTTCTGTTGAATACGAGCAACAATAACGGATTCAAACCTCGCGTACAATAAACTTTTGTTGTTGTACAGTTGTGCAAAAGCAAGTATATAACTTGGCAAAGTCGCCATCACGCGTAACTAGATTTGGAAAAGATTATACTTTAAGTGAAGAGGTAAGTCCACGTGAAAAGTATAAATTTTATCAATGCTTTATCAAATTAATTGAACTGAAACGTTAATATAGTAAACCGTTTCGTTTGCTGTAACGAAATTATTTGGTAAACCACTTTGAAGCACAGAAAAACATGTTTTTCTTCAACTTTTGTTATTGAACGATGTTCTCAAAATGTTTTCCGTTAACCGCAAACCCAGTGCAAAGCGGGATATTATCAAAAGTTGTTTATAACGGTCGCTTTACATGAGCGTCACCCAAAAGTTTGTCCGTTTGCACAGTGACTTAGCACGCAAAATTATGCTCAATAATCCTCTGTTAAAGTCACATATTTACTATGTAAGTACTGTGCTAAAATGTTATGTTAGTAAGGACGATAGTGGTGTACGTGTTTTTGAGAAAGCGGGTGACTAAGCTTTCAGTGTATTCTAAGTCATACGAACACGTAGACTAATAATAGTAGAGACAACATGGACCAAAAAAAAAAAATACGATACAAAATTTGAAAATTTATTTAATACTTGGTTTTGCTCCATTTTGCTGGAGTAGATTTTAATTGCATTGAAGATAAGCAGTGGCTCTGTATTCATTTGGCTGTCTGTAAATCCGCATGGAAAAGGTATTTTCCACGCGAAACCCGTCTCAAGTGTTTCATAAAAAATATCGAGAAATCCAAACATTCACCACTTTTAATTAATATTTTGAATTTAAAACTTAATGAAAATATACAATTACGTACTTGCAACACTTCATACGGGATGTTCTTGAAATATTAAAACGCAAAGCTCAGTTTAGGAGCATGGTAACATACAAACACACGAACTATACTTTTTTGGTACCCCTTGTCACAATTGTTAATATTAAAATAGGCTAGATGGAACACGACCCATAAATATTATTATTATCGTAATATAGCATATCTATACATATGATAATACATGCCAAGTGTATTCAGAGTCCATGGTTTCTTGTAATTTACGAGATGTCCTGGCAGACTCAGAATAAATAATAAGCCTTCATATCCGATAAATATACCGTCTCTTTTCTCTATTGCAGTCCGGCTGAGAAACAAAATTTATTGAAAACGTATTTTATCTTTCCATATTACGTTTTATATATACTTTCGTACGGGTCCACTGTTGCAAAAACGAAATCTTGGCAATCACAATCGCTGCCGATGTCAGGAAGGACGAGAAAGTACTTGTACGTGCGCCGGGTGACACACTAAAGGACCGGCGAAACTGAGGCGAATCCCGCGTGGGGAGCGATACGGGATTGTATTTATAGTTTGTCAGTCTTATCAAGAAGTTTTCTCTTAGAGCTTTAAAGGATAGATTTATTTGACGACACGGTTGGCGTAGTGGTTGAGATATCGACTGATGCGCCTCGTGTCGCAGGTTTGATTCCCGCACGGAACAAATATTTATATGATCTTCAGATTTGCTGACATTTGCCATCCTCATTGACCCATTTGCTGACGTTACATTCTCACAAATCAATACAGCCGTAAATTCGTGATTAAGCAAACAATGTTTTACATTTTAACGATAGCAATTTTAAACAAAAGGATCACGGATGTTGTGAATTGTAATGGAAATCGTTTTTCCATACAGTCGCCCAACATTGCATAATTAAATGAAATCTTTACATAATAATATGTTTATTGTATGCTTGTGTGGATTTATATGGATTTTCAACAAATGAACGAGAGATTTTGTTCACGCGGGAAACAAATTTCCTTTGTGGCGGGTTTTACGTGTATATGAAAATATGGAGGTATCTGTTTTCGTTGATTAATAGAACTACACTATGGAGACCACTGAGGTTTGTTTCAATTATTGAAATGTATCAAAGTTTGACTTATAAAACACAATTAATGTAATTAACATTAGAAATAAAAGTATGAACATACAATAATTTTCAACATTACGCCAGTATTCCCCGAAGGATTAGACAGAGAGTGTACTTGTATGAAAATTCGAATAACGTGTACCCAACTTGGGAATAGAACCCAGGACCGCATGTTCACCAGCTGCATATGCGACCGCTGGACCAATAAGGCGGTTATCTAGGTTATAAGACAATTATTTGGAGCTGTATCCACTAGAATATTGAAAGAAAACTTATCTATGTATATATATATATATAATAAAATTATAACAGGCCGAAGTCTGTACATTATAGATATTATAAAAAAAACTAATATGGGGGGCCTTTATTAGAACAACAGAAGCCAAAACAACCGTTTTTAGAATTTTTGTCCGTCTGTATGTTCGTACACGCATCACACAAAAACTACTGCATGGAATTGAATGCAGTTTTCACCGATGTATTGCTAGAGATCTAACATAAAATATAGGCTCCATTATACTACAGGAAAATATCAGATTCTAAATTCCACGCGTACAAAGTCACGAGCAAAAGCTAGTTCTGTAATACATATAAAAGCTGTACTTAATACACTGAAACTGAAGTCGAAATACTTTTGTACTTAAATTAAACTATTCTCTATTAGTAGATATCCATAGTAGGTACCTTATTTACTCTTTCGCTTTACTTACCAACCATTTATATACAAACTTTAGATTTTCTACAAACATCAAAACTCTTATCATTTCTTTCAGGCTCACGGGAATCGCTACGTTCTGGAACTCGCTCCTTTAGGTTCAAAATGTTCATCCATATCCCAACGTTTAAAACTTAGGCATTATTATGTTTATAATGTATTCTCTTTGCTAGAATAGCAAACCTTTTAGGAAATTATACGCCTTTTATATTCTTCAAATGCCTTTCTCAAAAGGTTACATAACATAGAACATACGAGTACATTCTGTTTGCTTTATACTTCGTTATAACGTTTTTGAGATAAAAAAATAATTACATTAAATACTAGCTTCCGCCCGTGCCTTCGCCCGCTTGGTTACGAATTCGTATATTTTTCCGGGATAAAAAGTATAATCTATTTCTGTGCCAATTTTCATCTAGATCCGTTCAGCCGTTTTGGCGTGAAAAAGTAACAAAGATCTATCCATCCATCCTCACAGACTTATATGTATTAGCTCGATTGCTAATACATATAATACGCTGATTCACGCAAGTCACAATAAAAAATTCTGTTGTATCTAGACCTGCGTTATTCACCTGTTTAAACTATCAAAATTGGTACCAAAAGTAGTTGCTTCTTTCTTTGACAACCTTACTTATAACCTAATCTTAATTATATCTAGAGTTGCCAACTTTTCCTTGGCGAAATATAGTATTTTTCAAACAAAGCTATTAAAAAATATATAAAATACTGTTTTTTAAAAAGTGTCTATCTTTTTAAAATACAGTACTATCTTTTTAAAATACAGTATTTAATGGAAAAGGCAAAAAACAGACAAAGATATATTTGTTACTTATTTATTTTTATAAAGCCTACCTATGTTTTTTTACACTTCTTGCATTAAAAAAAAAGAAGTTTTTTGTTAGATTTCGGTATTGAAAATATAGTATTTTTACGTACTATGTATTTCTTCAACAGTATATGTATAGTACGCATACCCGAAATACAGTACAATACTATCTATTATAGTACGGTTGGCAACCTTACTTATATCCCCAATTCAATTTTTCTCTTTCTTCTGCAGTGCCTCCGAACATAGTGGACGAAGGCACAAGCGGGGACCTGGTCTCGCGAGAAGGACAAGATGTCAGCCTCTCCTGCAGAGCTGAGGGAAGACCTCTTCCCAGAATTCTTTGGCGAAGAGAAGATGGAGCCAACATACAGTTAAGAAACGAAGCCGGAGAACTTCGGAAAGGTAAGTGTAAACTGGTTCAATGTCAAACTTAGCTTGAATTGAAATTTTCCGGGACAAAAGGTTAATGGCCTTAGGCCCGAAATAGGAATAGCATCAAGTCATTTTTATGTCATACATATAATGTATTGGCTGACAGTGAGATTACTGTCGCGTGGTTGTCGTACGTAATTAGGCTGCGGACTGTGAGATTTTATATGTCAAACAGTGGACTGTATTCGAAAATAGAACGCACCATTCTAAATAAATTGTAGGCCTCGCTGACAGCAGTGGGACCTACAATAATGTCAGAATACGCGCCGTCTAGTACGATTGCACTATAAAAATGCTCATGTTGACCGATTGTTTATAGATAAAAAGATACAGTGCGCTATTATATTGTGCTTACTCTGTAATAAATTAAAACGTGTTCCACTTAATTCCTCTTCACACAGCTTTATTGCTTTCTTTTTTCACTTCATTTTAACTGGGTTAGTTTCCATGTAACGGAGATCCTTTGTGCAGGGTAGCTCAGTGGAGTGGATTAAGATGACTGATTGCAGCTAGACGTCATCTAAAATTTTATCTTGCCTTTTTGGTAGAATTTATTGCGGGGTCGTAGAAAACGGTGTCTAATTATGAAGTTGCAAAGGGGTTTGTCCTTTCGCTTAATTGCGTCACATTCCCGCAATCAAAAACGATTTCATTTTGACATAAACAATTTTATACTGAGGTAACAGTCAAGAACAATTGATTTTATTATTTTATATGAATTAAACAGAACCCACAAAAACTTTGTGCGCTGATTACACTTTCTGTATAGAACCTTATAGTAGTTCCAAGATGGAGTCAGTAAACGGCAGTTGTAAGTTACTTGATCCAGGCGATTTAGTTTGTTACTCAGAAAAGTTCGTTACATTTAAGATGTTATTTCTGTGCAAACTAAATTAGGGATTAGGAAAAAAGAAAAAATAAAAAACCTTTGAGTCTTCGGCACGGAAAGTGGGATTTTCGCTAACAACGCTTTCCCCAGCACGAACATTTCAATCCTGCGTGACGATGGTATATATATGGTAGCGTTTTAACGCAGGATTTTAATGTTCGTGGGCAGGAAACTATACTGTGAAAACGAACATTTTAATCCTACGTAAACACGCTACGAAAACGTTACGAAGGATTAAAATGTACATAATCTTAATATAGTATCCCGAATACGAACAACAAGAATATTTTTATTCTACATAAACACGCTACGATAACGTTACGTAGGATTTAAATGTTCCTGCTTAAGTTATCGATATTTTTAGAACATCACCACCGCATCCCCCGAATTATGTACAATCAACATCAAAAAGATGTATACACGAAATATATATATGAAATACAAAAGCGATTTTTGCAGGAAATAGTGGTTGAAATGTTGATTGGATCTTGAGTGGTTTAAAATTGACCTATTTTACACATAGTGTCTGCGGATGCATATAAATACATAGTCATTTAAATTTTATTATTTTAACCAATCATTTTGCAAAAATTAGCGTTTGAATTCCGCTACGTGTATACATATATTTTTGACGTTGACTGTACTATTACACACCCACAGTTCGCCGATGCCGATATTAAGTCCCATGTAATAGTGGATGATCCTATTTTTTTTTTTTTTTTTTTTTTTTTTTTATGTCATAGGCGGCAAACGAGCAGACGGATCGCCTGATGGTAAGCGATTAACGTCGCCCATGGACACCCGCAACACCGGAGGAGTCACAAGTGCGTTGCCGGCCTTTTAAAAAGGAGTACGCTCTTTTCTTGAAGGTTTGAAGGTCGTATTGGTCCGGAAATACCGCAGGCGACAGTTCATTCCACAGTTTTGTTGTGCGAGGCAGAAAGTTTCTAGAGAAACGCACAGTTGTGGACTGCCAACCATCTAAATGATGGTGATGGAACTGCTGTCGCGTAGAACGATGGCGGAAAGAGGCGGCAGGGATCAGTCCGAACAATTCCTCGGAGCACTCCCCATAGTATAGGCGATAAAAGATGCATAGAGAGGCCACATCTCTACGCAGCGCCAAGGGGTCAAGCCTGTTTGAAATATCTTGGCTGTCGACGATTCGAATTGCTCTCCGTTGGATCCGGTCCAGAGGGAGAAGCTGGTACTGGGGTGCCCCTGCCCAGAGATGAGAACAGTATTCCATATGGGGTCGGACCTGCGCCTTGTAAAGTAGTAGGCGGTGGGTCGGAGTGAAATACCGTCTCGATCTATTGAGCACGCCAAGCTTCTTCGAGGCTAACTTAGCCTTACCCTCTAAATGGCCGCGGAACTGGACTTCGCTCGATATGTCGACACCAAGTATTCCAATATTGGCTGACGTGGTTAAGGGGGTGCTTTCAAAACGAGGAGATACGACCAACGGTAGTTTTTTTGCGGTGAATACGCAAACTTGTGTCTTTGTGGGGTTAAATTGGACCAAATTAAGTCTACCCCAATTTGAGACTTTCTCCAAAGAGGTCTCAATTTCAGACACAAGTTTGTTTCGGCTCTCGATGACGTTTTCCCGAGAAATGTTAGCGCGGCCGGTATAGAAAGCATCGCCTGTGCTGTCATCCGCATAACAATGAGTGCCGCTGATTTGCAACATGTCATTGATATGGAGGAGGAACAGAGTAGGCGATAGCACACAGCCTTGAGGGACACCAGCATTTACAAACATGGAGTCAGAGCATTCACCGTCGACTACGACCTTTATGCTTCTGTCTGCAAGAAAGCTGGTGACCCATTCGCATAGTTTCTCGGGAAGCCCATAAGAGGGGAGTTTTGAAAGAAGCGCTTTGTGCCAGACCCGATCGAAGGCCTTCGCTATGTCCAAACTGACCGCCAAGGCTTCCCCCTTAGTCTCGATCGCCTGTGCCCAACGATGTGTCAGGTATACTAGAAGATCACCAGCTGACCGACCCTTACGAAAGCCGTACTGCTGGTCACTAAGCAGCTGATGATCTTCTAAGAACCGAAGGAGCTGGCAGTTGATAATGGACTCCATTATCTTCGAGAAAAGGGAGGTTATGGCTATTGGTCTGTAGTTGGACGGATTTGAGCGGTCGCCTTTTTTAGGGATCGGGTGGACCAATGCTGTCTTCCATGATGTCGGGACTACGCCAGAAGAGTAAGAGAGCCGAAAAAGACGTGTTAAAACTGGTGCCAACTCTGGAGCGCACATCTTCAACACAATAGAAGGGATTCCATCAGGCCCACTCGACTTATGGATATCAAGGGATAGAAGGGCTAAACGCACTGAGCGTTGGTGGAACCGGATATCCGGGCATACAGCCCTCGAACCGCGGTATGGTAGGCGGCTCTTGTCCCCCGTCATCCAAGGTCGAGTTGGACGCAAAGAGTTTGCCCAGAAGATCGGCTTTCTCCTTTGCGTCGTGGGCCAACGAATCATTTCCCATGTGTAGAGGTGGAAAGGATGGCTTACAGAAATTCCCTTCGATAGCTTTGGCAAGTGACCAGAACGCACGAGTTCCCGAAGGAAGGCGCTCAAGCCTCTCGCCAATTCTACCGATGTGCTTCGACTTGGCCCTTGCAATGTCCCTTTTGAAGGACTTGGAGGCAAAGTTATACTCCTTTTTTAATGCGCTGGTATTTTCATCCCGTGACGCCACCGCATCAGCCCAGGCTTGATAAGCTTCCTGCTTCCTGCGAGAAGCCTTTTTGGAAGATGAATCAAACCAAGGCCGAAATTTGCCACTAAAGGGGACCACAGAGGATGGAATGAAAAGCTCCATACCCTGCAGCACCACATCAGCAACAGAATCAGCAGCGGCGTTGGGAACATCCGGCGAGAAGCATACCTGTCTCCAAGGGTAGGACGCAAAAAACGACCGCATCCCATCCCAATCTGCTGTCTTGTAGTGCCACACACGGCGGCTGCGTGCAACTCGCGATCGCAGCGAGCACGTGAGAGGCACCGTACTCCGGACAAGGCAATGGTCCGAGGAACCAAGTGGGGCGCCTACGGATACATGGTAACCGTCCGGATGAGAAGTCAGCAGAAGGTCCAACAGTGAAGGCTTCTGACTCACCACATCTGGGATACGCGTAGGCGTGGTAACCAGTTGTGTCAAGCCATATGCCAAGGCGAAGTCGTGAACAGATCTCCCCGCATGATCAGTCTTACTGGAACCGAGCCAGTCGGCATGGTGGGCGTTAAAATCGCCAAGTAAGACGATCTCTGCTGACGGGATCTGCTGCTGCACAAAGTCCGAAGCCATTTGGATGTGCTCAATGAGTCGGTCAGTTTCGGTATCACCGCTATGGGACCTGTAAAGGCAAGCATAGACGCGGGGATGGTCGTTGCTATCTATACGGAGCCATAAGGTGGAGAGGTCCCTACCTTCAAGATTTCTGAGGTGACGAGAACTGATATCGTCTCTGACGTACACGCACACTCCGGCCTTGGACAAAAAGGAGTGTTCAAGTCCGTACCCAGGGTAGGTGAGGTAGGATGTGTCCGTTGGAGACGATATCTGCGTCTCAGTCAAGAAGAGCAAGGCCGGCTTTGCTGTCTCGAGGTGGTGGTGAACAGCATTCAGATTAGTGTGTAATCCCCTGATGTTGCAGAAGTCCACGGCCAGCGTGGCAGGGGATGCCAAGGTGTTTCTGCTCTTGCCTCGGGTATTGTCGAGCGCAGTTTTGCCCCCCCCAGAGTACGAGGGGCGGCCTGGGCGTCCACGTTTAGGTGCGTTGTGTCCTGGACGCGGACGTCCAGAGAGGGATTCTCCAACGCTAGCGCAGTTGGTACCCTCCTGGGGTAGCAAAAGACTTTTCAACTGCGCCATCATAGGGGGGGTTGGGGGTTTGGGCCTCCTATTACTATCTAGCTCAAATGATTCTCGACTAAATACCAATCGTGCCTGCCTCATCGTTCTAGTGGTAGCAAGCGCGACAGCTGAGCGTGAGCTCTTGGTTTCGATTCCGGGGTCGGGCTAAATGTTATTAGGTTTTTCTGTATGAAAATTCTCAGTAGCAGTATGGAGTCTGGAATTGTGCCCGGTAGATGGCAATAGGCTCGCCTCGGTATTCAATAACGGCATCGGTGAAATGTGGGTGTACAACAGTACCTACCTACACCTCTGCCTTACCCTTTGGGGAATATAGGCGTTATGCTATGTCATATTAAATACCAATCTACATAAATTGTTTACACAAAGACTCACAAAAAAAAAATCAACTTGGCTTTACTAACGATCCAAGTCATATGTATAGATAGTTTACGGAACCTATCCTTAGTTATAAGTTCTAACATTATATCTCCAGACCCAACGGGACCGGAGTGGCATAAATTTATAACCCTTGTCTTAAAGCCTTACCGGCCGTGATGATTAAATGGAAATTACGACTATCTTACAAGGTGTAGCACCTGTGGTACTGGCTCTGCCTAGGAATATGTCTGATTTATTAATCCGAGTTAGTGTTGTTTGGTTCAGTAGTTGAGCGATCGTCTGCTGCGCTACGTGAGGCGGGTTTGATTCTCGCATGGAACAAATATTTGTATGATTCACATATAGTTGTTTCGGGTTTGGTGGTATGTCTGTGTGAATATTTGTTTTTGTAAACGCACCCACGAAATAGGATTTATTCCTAGTGTGTATTAGGCAGAGGTATACTCAGTTATACAACCACATATTGTGATGTCGTCATTGAGTATCATATAATAGGCGAGTATTCCATCAACCGGACACAGTTGAAAAGCCCAGGTGATGGGAATTTTCATACAGAAAAACTTAATAACACTTTTTCACACTCAATATTGACGAATTGTGGGTGCATAATAAATAGTAAATCTCTGCCTAAACCTTCAGGGAATATGTTATGTTCAAAAAAATAAATATCACGAGAAATATTAGTGTATTAGCTAGATTGTATAGAGTTTGTAAGGTTCCTATTAAACGTTTAGGCTATTATTAACCGAGACATATCTATGAGCAAAAGAAATATTATATGACAACGTTCAACTATTACAGGAGTATATTTCATTATTACATTCTGAAATACGAAATAAGAAATAGAGAAGGAAATATTATTGTATAATTTTTTTTGAAGAATTCGTATCTATTATATTTATAACACTCGTACCTAATGTAAACGAAGCATGTAATGGGAACGTAAAATAGGTTTTATTATATCTGGAACAAAGAATAAAATTTGTCTTTAGAATGATGAAAAATTATCTATCTAGGTTAAGTACAACCGTATAAATCTAGGATATTCTGAACGTATTTCATGTTATGAATATGAACGAGCTTTAATGTTGTTTTTTCTTTATTCAAACACATGAGTTATATACGCTGTTTTGATTTTGAACAAAATCTATTAAATAGCCACTGTTATTAAAACAAAAATAAAAATGTAAAATTTTTTTTTAAGTATTCACAAGCAATATAAATGCATTTGAGCCTTCTCTGATTTATAAAAATATGAATTTTCGAATATGCTTTAATGGTCAATCATGATTACGAGCTCCCAGCTGCCAGAAAAACTTCCAAAAGACACTCAGGGCCGAGGCTTTAACACCCTTAATATCTGCTGACCTGATATAATATCTTTACTTGTTCTTCATTGGTACTTTGGAGACAGTTTATCCACCAGGATACATCAACCTTCGTCGGTGTGTCACTATAAAATTATATGTTAGTTTTAGCTCAACGCCCTAGTAATGCGAAGATAGCTATACTCGTTTTGTTTAGGTATTTAACTAAAGGTAAACAATCTTGATGTGTCTTTTTAATATTTTTTGTTTAAAAACTCAGTTTAAAAATTAAACGCGACTAAAAACCAATGTAAAACAACAATAACGATAACCAAATCAATTGAACCACTAGTTTAAACAGTAGTTTATTTGTTTAATATGTGTTTGTGTAAAAAGTCACATCAAGATTGTTTACCTTTATTTAAGTACCTAAACAAACAGAGTATAGTCACCATCCTTTCAACAGAATCCCTGTTACGACACCTGAAGAGACTGAAGAGCGCAACCCTAATCTATTTCAAGAACCAGACCGCGTCCAAAATAAATTTTAGTGCAAAACTTTAAGTTAGGTTTGAAGTGCACTAGCTATAGATATTTTGAAAATGAAATGCTGCACGTTTTCTATTTAGTTTCCATGCCATTTTGCTTGAAAACCTTCGTTTCTACTGCATAGAGAGGTTAGTGTGCTTAGACTTTTTTTTTCTTTTAAAGAAATGTTGCCGCACACTAGCAACAGTTACTGTATCATGGGTGCATTTAAAATCAGAAATATTCACATCAAACACAAAAATTCATATTCCCAAACCCGAAATAACTATCTGTAGATCATAAAAAAATTTGTTTGTGCGGAAATCGTGCTCGCTACCCGTAGCGCAGCTGTCGATCTCTCAACCACTGCGTCAACCATGCCATATCTTACTTCTTCTTCTTAACACAGTGTATACATACATAAAATTATATGTATAATTTAATCCTTTGTTTTCAAAGAACCGTGAATGATACCGCGACAGTTTCGATTTGCGGCGGCAACGGAGCGAAACTTCGTGTTCCTCGCTATTACTTTAATTTCTCTTTGTCAGCACACTCGGTGTCTCATTTCCTCGTGTGTTTTTGTTTTCCTCTCTATTATTGTCATTTATTTTGAAAATAGAATGCGGTTTAATTTTCTATTTTCATTTATAATGAAAACAATTCTACAGTTTCTCTAATTTTATCCATCACTATAGTTATTTATTCTGTCTATTAGAACTGAAAATAAAATAATCAGTTTAAACAACAGTAAATTTATAGGTTTAATTTAGGCAACAGTTTTGATTTTTTGACGGCATCGTATATTACGTTCTTCGCTATTCTTTTCTCTTTGTCAGCCCATTTGCTATCTCGTTTCTTATCGTGATTCTTTTTTTTTCATCTAATTGACATTTATTTTGAAAATGGATATATATTTTTGTTTTTATTTTACTATTTGGATAATGATTGTTTATAAAACTATGTGACTGCTATTTTACTAATTATAATATAATAATTAATCTGCTTTATTAATTTCGGTTACACAAAAGATAAATAAATTCACACTACAGGGTTTTTATAATTTAAGACAGTTCAGAACAAAACCGTTTATTACTAATAACCGAAATTGGCTTCTTTTTATACTACGTTTTATAATCATCCTGCAAATTAATATAAAATCAAAAAATACTACCAACACATTTTTTAAATTACTCAGTAAAATAAAATCTATAGTTTATGCGACAGTTTTGATTTGCAGCACCAACGGAACGGGGATTGTTCGTTGGTATTGCTTTATTTTCTCTATGTCAGCACATTTGGTGTCTCATATCCTCGCGTGTATTTTTTGTTGGCATAGCCAAATAGAATGCTTGTTTATTCTTTTTTTTTTTTTCTTTAAAAAAACCGCAGTTATTTCACATAATTACAGTGAATATCGTTGGCGTTATGACCAGTACACTTCATACTTTAAATACAATTGAGATGTTAAGTATACCATTTTCTTTTATGATTGCCTAACTTCTTTGTTCGCAGTGGACATGTTCATGGGTCCAAGTCTGAACTTGTCCAAGGTCGAGCGGCGACAGATGGGCGCGTACCTTTGCATCGCGTCCAATGATGTCCCCCCGTCAGTCAGCAAGCGGATCATGCTTAGCGTTACTTGTAAGTTTGAATGTATTTTATTCTATCAAGAAAGAATTTTTGCATGATTTGTATGATATTTGTATGATACCTCATTGGTCTAGTGGTCCTAAGCGCGATTGCCGAGCGTGAGGTCCTGGGTTCGATTCCCGGGTCGGTTATTGGGTTTTTCCGTATTGAAATTCTCAGTAGCAGCACGGAGTCTGGAACTGTGCCCGGTAGATGGCAATAGGCTCGTCCTCTCAATAACAGCATCGGCGAAATGTGGGTATACAATAGTACACCTCTGTCTAACTCTTCGGAGAACACAGGCGTGGTGCTATGTTATGTTATTTTATGTTGTGTTGTATGATAAAAATAACGAAGAATCCTCATTGAATGGATTAATTAATTCCAAAACTCTTTTTAGCACCTAGCTATCGGAGACTTCAAAACATTAGAATTAGGTCTTCTTTTCGTGGCAATACACTTAAATACCAGACAAGTATGTAGCAACCTCGAATTTTAAACGGCCAAGACGGTAGGTGCGACATGTATTTACAGAGCATCCGCACTTGCAGTGTACTTTGGATGAGTCAATAACACCCCATTAAGCCAAATTATTTCTGCAGAGGCCAACCTGGGGCCAGAGTAGGTTCAGAGATTTCATATTGAACACTGGATTTCGTGATAGTTATTTTAAATAATATTACACAAAATGACCAATAAATTTAAAATTAACCGTCGTTATAAACCAGCTTGTAAAACATTAATTTACGTTTTATTTCGCACATTCAACTAAAACTGGATGTTAAGCGCGTTATTTCGCAGTTTTAACGATGCAAGTTGTTAACCGCGTCCATACTGCATCGGCCAATTATTCCGCCAATTAGGTCAACTAGACCCTCTATACGTAAACCTTTTTTTTTTAATTATTCAAATATTTTCTAGCCTTTGATAGCCATTTTATCCAGTTTCGCTTTGACGCCCGTCGATGAAGGGTTGTAAGTGATCTAGAGTAGTTTATGTCACAGACAAGACAGAGACATGAAATGGATAAAATGATTAAAAAATATTGTATGCACGCTTATAATTTGTTTAAAATCAAACTAATTGTAAGCGTACTGCTTTTCGACACCTTAAATATAGAATGAGCTGGTATAATTGTCTCACTACTCATTCGTGTAACATAGACACGAAAATACAATTCTATTCAACACAAAAAACTTTGTTCACAGTTCCGCCATCGACTTTAGTAGCCACCAAGGTGATTGGTGTCCCAACAGGATCACCAGCCCGGCTGGAGTGTTTTGTGGAGGCGTACCCTCATGCCATACACTATTGGCTCAAGAGTGGGGAAGAAATGATATTGTCTGGGTAAGTAACACTTTTTATTACCTTCTTCTGGTATTCAGTCTTACTTTGCATAAGGTTGCTTAACATAAGCCTCTTTACTGAGCACTACATCAATCAGTAGTGAGTCAAGCACTACTACTAATTAGAAACCAGATTGATATTAGCAAAATTTTCTACTACAACTATGTACTTACAAGTCTTGACCTGAGCCATATGTTAACTTTAAGACACCCGTGAATAGACATGGAGTGTATAATTGTTCATCCGAAATCACACATTACAAAGCCATTTACAAATAACCTATCATTTAGCGACCATCGTAAGAATAACACTAACAAATAAAACTGGGCTATCCTCAAAGTCTTTTCGTCCCCACAGATTGTTATAGAATCGTAAAATATCGCACCTTAAGGCTGTTCAATATCAATCGAACCAGTAAAACTGCCATTAAAAGTATTAACGAATGCCAACTAACTTCCGAAGACATTCCACTGTCATTATCTGCTGTTCCCTTCCACCATCTGTTCTGGTTTTGCTCCAGAACACCGTAAAGCTTCTCATCTTGACGTCTTTTATTTGCTTTTATTAGAGCATAAGGCAGTCATTATTTATTTGCCTACATGCAACAATCAAAACAAGACGAAAATGTCTTAATTGATTTACGAAGTAAGTAACAAGTATTTTATTTCTTGAATTGAAATTGGTGGTGTATTTATTGCACTTCTATTGCAATTTTTAGTGATGCTTTTAATAATCGTTCACAAGTTAAAGATTAGAAGCTCAAAACTTCTCCCTTGCAATTAATCTGTATTTGCAATTAATTTAAAGCGGCCATATGAGGAGGATTGGTCACCCGACCAACAACCTAGACTTTTCTAATTCATGTGCGGTTAAAAACTTAATAAACACTTGCATTAATGGCGAAACATCGCCCATTATCCTATACTGGCAAGTCTCATCCCAAATAACGTAGATGAAAATATTTAATCACTCTATTTCTCTGGCATTCACGGAATCCTTATTGTGGAAATTAATTAAAATATCTAATGAAAATAATTTGACAAATAATTTCATTAGATAATGTAATAATTACCAAGTCGTTCTCGTGTTTATGAGGCAATAAATTCTCAAAGCCAGTGCGGGCGATCTCTCCATTAAATAAAGAAGCTAAGTGTTTTGTTATGTTATTAAAAGTATTATTATTTTTACATTTTGGCCCTTCTGACGCTTTCATAAGTGGTCATATACATTTTATTTGACTTTAGTAAACCCAAGAATGTCCAGCTGTCTTTTATAATGTCTTATAATGTCTTTTATAATAATGATCTACATGTATAATGATACTATGTTTTTGTTTCGGCATAAAAACTGAGGACTAATATTTTTTAGATGTTAAAATAGTTAACTGGTGTGAAATATCAGGATATCTCTGGAAGACGTCAAAAACACACTACACTTATCCCACACGAACTATTTAGTGATATATATTTTGAAAGAATGAGAGCTGTGAACGAACTGGCGTGTTGTTTTCGTCAGATCACGTAAATACACTCAATATACGCGAGCAGACGCGTTATGGTAATTGAAAGTGTCAGCGATGTCACGTGCTATTTCCTATATTATAATGTGAAGTGAACATGAAATTAATAATATAATATATATAATTAATAATGAACATAACATTACGTACGTTGCGTAACAAAAGCACACATCTGTTGACACCTTAAAAATCATAAAATATAGGATGATTTTAATATTTAATAAAATAATCTTTCCGGAAAATATATATACATTCAGCGTTTTTACTTACACTTGTCGCGCTTGTACACAATGAGGAAAAGAGCAGTGCGCACCGCTAGGCCGCCTAGGCGTTTCCTCTAAGGTAACATTTATTAGACAACTTTGTGAGGTTATATCTTAATATTTTAGTACTGAGCAATACGAAAAAAATACACGTATTTCATCAATTTGGATGGTGATTAAAAAATCTCTGTATATTCCCGATTAATTCTGAATTTAAGAATCTAGCTAAGAAATATCTTTTGTTGCAGTGGCAAACACGAGATATCAGAAGAGCGGATCTCGCCTTACCAACTGCGAACGATACTAGTAGTATCTCAGTTTGATTCCGACGATGTCGGCACCTACACCTGCGTTGCTACTAACACTATGGGGAAAGCGGAAGGCACATTACGGTTATACGGTAAGATATTAACTTAGTTCTAGAAACTACATCATGGCTGCGGTGAAGTTAAGATCACAGTTAACGGCTTAAATATAACAGAGTAGTATCTAATCGACGATTAAGTTTAACAATTTAGATAACGGAGAGAGTCGATTAATAAACCTCTAATTTTGGAAGGTCTTCGGGATGTTTCAGGGATATCCGTGCTAGCATAACAGTGCTGTTATATCTATAATGCCACTGATTTAATGTCTCATAAATATCGAATAGAACAACAAAATAATGCTATTTTTGTTCTATTCTAAAACAAAAGTACGTTATAATTAGTAGGAATAAACTGTGAAGGTTTCCTTAATTATAGCAATAACTCGATATTGGCGCTCTAACAAAGAACGATTTTACAAAAAAAAAAGCTATTTGTGTGTAAAAGATAAGAATTTCCTACTTATAATAAACCATAATTAACACAATAATTTTAACAACCGTATATTGTCAAACAGAAATTAAAATAACCACAACAACAACGACCACAACAACGACCACGACCACAACCACGACCACGACAACAACCACGCCAGCGCCGACCACAACAGAGCCGCCACCACGTGAGTTATCTCGATATTACCTAATTATTAATTAGTGCTAAGTGCTTTATTTGTCTATTATGTCTGTTAAGTATGAAGTACTAGGTTCGATTCCCGGATTGGACAAAGTGTTTTTGGGTTTTTCGATACAAAGATTCTCAGTAGCAACACGGAGTCTGGAACTGTGCCCGGTAGATGGTAAAATGTGGGTGTATAACAATATACATAGGCCTAACCCTTTGGGGAATATAGGCGTGAATGCTATGTTATGGTAATTTGTTTGCCCGCAACTCCACTCTCCCACAACTTTGAGGCGTGGGATGAAAAGTATGCTAGTTATAGATACGATTAGCACAGGACAGCCGAAAACGGGATAAACAAAGAGATGTGGATGATGAGGTTGATTTCCATTAGACGGAACGTGTTAGCGCGTCCAACGCGTCTTTATTTTAGTCACAATATATTTCTTACTTGACCTCACTTTGTTTTAAAATTTATAAAATACTAGCGATTTGCTCCGACTTCATTTACTAATGAAGAAAATGAGAATTGAAATTTTTAGATATACAAAAAAATCATCGAAATATCCGACATTTCCTGTGGATTTTCGAAGAAAATTCTTTCATACAAACCTCGTCCGGACAATTAGGAACACAACAAAAAAAAAAGCCAATTCGGTCGTGCCGTTTTCAAGTGATGCTTCGTCATACATGTGGCAATTGATTCTTATATAAATAAATATTCCTTTACATTAATATGTTAAAGTTACCTCGATGCCCTCCACTACAATAGGTCAGCGTGTTCATAAAACGGGCGACCTCAAACGAACCAGCCTTTTTAATCTAGCATAGCATTAATCAAGTTTCTAAAATAAACTTAAAACTAGGTATTCAAATTTACAAAGGGAATTTATTATAAATTCGTTATCAAAAATAATGGCGTTGTAATGAATAGCTCTTAGAAACATCATTAAAAGGGAAACATTATGATAATCCACTTAGACGTGCATTTATTTCTGTCACCACATTCAAATTGATGATTTTTCATAATCTTGCTTACGTCATCGAGATGAATCGTAGAAAAAATTCATTTGTCATAATCAATTCAGTAATTTATGAGTCCGTTAAAAAGAAACCGAATACCGCACGTAAAATGGGAACGTAGCAAGTAGTTTTTTCAACTTGGTGTTCTGCATTGGCAATCTGCAATCGTCATCCGTTCATGCAGCCAGGAATATAAGCTCCAAAAAGTAGAATTACAAACTCGTAATCCGACACACTCGATGCTAAATGGTTCGAAACTAGAATAGAATTTGTTTTTTTTTATCCTGACTTGTTTTAAATAGGTTTTCATATTTTAGTATTAAAATCCTGGTAGATAGTAGAAAACAAGGTAATTTACAAAACCAGTTCACTGAAGCCAAAAAACCCAAACAATTTTTTTTATTTTCTGGTGAGATTCCTCTTGTTTTATCCTATACCTTGGGTAGATGGAAGAGTGTTGCGGACTTTTATTGGCTAACTAAAGTATATTGATTTTAGTAGGTACATAAATTTATATAAGATTCGTTTTCAGGATTCGTCGTCCCTCTCCAACCAGCGGAGCAAAAGTTCTATACGCCAGATGTCACTACGTATGGTAAGTAGCAATAACAAAAGTCTAAGATTGCTTTAATCATTTCTAAATCAATTGAAAAAACGGAAAATTTCTCGTTTCATTGTACTTTCAAAATTTTCTAGGTCCGGAGTGGACTTAAATGACAGTCATTTTTACATATAAATTAAAAAGTATTTAAACTAAAATCAGTATCATTTTACTTGCTAAAGATCGCCACAGCATGCGAAAAGACAAGCATTGACCCGTTCAAAGTGCACATAGTTTATTCGACTAATATCTAAACATGTTTTTGATTGTAATCTAAATCTTTAAATATTTGATAAAATTGTAATTGGCCACCAATCACAATTGCTCATAGAATGTATTCTATATTTGTATCTGTATTCTGCTTCCGGTGTGCAATAATGTGTTACCACAACATTAAGAGCTACACATCAGAAACTATGTATTTTTATTTTATAGACACAATGCAGAACGTGATCGAGCAGTCTGTCCTTGACAACAATTGGCTGCCGACAGCGGAATCCACCGCGACAAGCAACCATCAAGCCTTCTCGCTCTCCACTCTCGCACTGATCTCAGTGCTGCCATATCTAAAATATATTATTTTTAGTAGTTTTAATGCGCTCGTATTAATTAGCAATTTTGAAATTGTAACACAGGGTGCAAGATGATAAGTTATCTTGCGTACACGGAGAATCAGTGTCAATTTAATATAATAGAAATGGGTTTGCTACATTAAGCAATTAGTCACTAGTTTTGCTTGAATTAAAGGATGCGAATTGCCAACCACTAAAACCCACAAGCCATTGAATTGTAGGAAGAAGGAATGATTTTCTTATTTTAGTAAAATCTATTCATTTATAAAAAATCTTACACATCCTTCGCATTATCTGGATTGACGGCACAGATGGCGCAGTGGTTGAGATATCGACTGCTGAGCTACGTGTCGCGGGTTCGATTCCCGCACGAAACAAATATTTATATGATCTACAGATATTTTTTTCGGATCTGGGTCTTTGTGTATGTGAATACACACCGTGCCTCGGAAAGCACGTAAAGCCGTTGGTCCTGCGCCTGATCTCTCTCCGGTCGTGTCGGATTGTCGTCCCATCGGACTATGAGAGTAAAGGAACAGAGAGAGCACCTGTGTTTGCGCACACACTTGTGGTCTATAATATCTCCTGCGTAGTTGGCTAATCTCCGGTGAGATTAGCCGCCGTGACCGAAATCGGTCAAAAGGACATTATTATTATCTGGATGACTTATTTTGTCAATTTTTCATTTCTACCACTCCATTAGGCATTCCTTTTCTACAATTCAATCAAACAATCTACCCTTACTTTAGTTCTTGTATTTTAATTAGTGTCGACGATTGCTATTGTCTATAATTGTAAACTAATCTAGTTGAAAACTATGAAGATATTCCGAAAATATTTATTTAATTTAATACATGTAAGGGTATGTAAAAACGTTATATATGTAAATAGTTACCCGGTTTATTAGTGTTTCCAAATAATTGTGATGGAAGTAATTAAGAATTATAGTTAAGAAAGGCTTACCCGAAAATAACTACGTACTATGGTTTTCCTTAGAAAAATTGAGAGCGTTTACGAATTGTGCTATACGATATCGATATACGGTGCGTAAAATGTGTTAAATTGTCTTCTCTTGTATCATGTATCTACATTTAGAAAGTAACTTTCACATTACTCGATAAAATATTGGATAATTAACCCGATATTCATTTAAATATACCCGAAATCGATTTCGTAACGCTATTATTGTCTTCGTTTTTTGATCAAAATACAGTGTGTCAATCTATTGTGTTTCTTTCTACCTAACCTAAAAAGGATAAAGTTGTAATTTCCAAACATCCGTTATTTTTTTTTTTCAATGGAAACCTTTATTCGCGAGCCCCGAACAAGTTTTGTTATTTCATAAAGTTACTAATAACCTTAAGTCTAACATCAGGGGTGGTTTATTACTGTTTTCACAAGTATATTTTCGGGTAGGCTTTGCGGTTAGTGTAATGTACAAATACAATAAATTAGTATGAATATAACGGTGTTTTGAACACAAGAACTGATGGGGAAAGTTTGTTATTAATGTTCTGTGTTATTGAGTTGACTTTAACAATAATAAAACTTGATTTTTATCCAGTATGCTGACAAATATTTTTTGTAATACCTTCATTTGTTTATAATGGATTAAAACTAGGCCGATGGTTAATTTTGATTGTACAGTCAAATATGGCATACTCATTAATTTTATAACTTAAAAAGAATGGAATGGAATGTTTGTATAAAATGGAGGGCCTAAATTTAATGGTTTATCGACATCTTCCACGTATAACAGAAATATAATAATCATACTAAAGCATATCAGATAACTGTATAAATAAATTGTAAATAGTTATAATATAATAAGTAAGCAGACAGAGTTTCGTAAAGTTTTCAGAATACGAAAGTGCCCTACGAATTGATTTAAAAAAAAAACAGCTAAACAATTGTGAGTTTTTGTTAATTTTGTGACATACCTATACATAATTTATAGCTATTTTTTACATTTCTAAAATACATTGACCCCTTATTAGATTAAGGTGACGTCATTGACGTACACAGAGTTAAGTGCAGTTCAAAAGGACTAAGTAGACATGCCTTAGTATCGGTTAAGCCCACTTGTTTATGTATAAACGTATTGCATAAGTTATGAGTTTATGACGAGCCACTAAGTTCACTCCACTTACGAACACTTAAGCGGTCTGTTTTCTATATTGACTCGGATATTCGTAGTCAAGAAAATTCTACTAATTTCGGTTGGCAGCATCGAAGAACAACGTGATTTATTAATTATCATTTCGATTTGTTGGAAGTCTTTTACATAGATAAAGGATTTTGGGGGAAGAATTGAACTGCTCGAATGCTTGATAATAACCTAAGCACTAACAGCAACGATGTGAATTCTTAATTATTATTTTTTGCTGATCATTTATTTTAGTTGAATCTAGTAAGATGTAACTTATATATAAGAATAATACATATAAATAAAATTGGAGAGTCTGTTTGTAATATTGAAATAACCGTTTTTTACTACATGCATATGAATATATATACGGTACATACACCAAAATAACATTTTTTACAATTTTTGTCTGTCTGTCTGTCTGTTTGTATAGGCTAATCTCTGAAATGGCTGAACCGATTTTGACGGGACTTTTATTGGCAGGGAGCTGATGTAATAATGAGTAACTTAGGCTACTTTTATTTTAGAAAAATTCTTTTATTTTAGAAAAAAAATAGGGTTAAATGCATTTGGTCTCACTAAAAAATACATTGTTAAGTTCCGACATCCACGCGAACGAAGTCGCGGGCACAGCTAGTATAAGAATAATATTTAATTTATTTTTATGTCAACTCCGTAGAATTATGCGAAAAGGGATCGCGAACCAATGGCACGTAAACAAATTGAAAGCACAGCATTAATTGAGGTACATAAAGAATTTTGAACTTAAATGAATCTTAAACTAAATCAAGACACAGCACTACTACAGTAATCTTTTTTTTTTTAAATGGCACGTAGATGTAAAAAGTTTCGCCATCCCTGCAGCATTGGATATCCAACTTAGATATTCAAAGTGCTACAAAGTATGCAATACCTGAGGTAACAAACACCCGGAGGGTCAATATAATTTGGGTCAGCACCGGTCAGAACACACCTTTGATTCCAGAAAATATTTTTTTCTATATTTGTATGTTATTGGACTGTAAACACGGATTTTCAGTTTTTGTATATTCAATTTATGTTTATTATACAAAGAAAAATTTAATTTGTAGTTTTTTCAATAATTTGTACATCGCTAAATTATGTTACTATAAGCGTTATTTAGTTTTAGGAAGAATGTTATGTACATATTGCTGGTAAATTAGTCGTAATCGCCATGTACTTAGGTAGGTATTTTATGATAGGCACCTGCCGCAGAATAATGTAAATAATAAGTAATATCATTAAACCAACAATTTATAATTAACTTTGTTGTTTTATTCGCTCATTAAATCAAAAGTAAACACTGAGACTGAACAGAGTTCTATTATTTCACTAACATGTTACAGAATTTAACAAGAGCTATAATAAAATTCACTTCAGCTGGGGTGACGAAAGCGCGCAAACGATGTATGAAAGTGGCGATGAATTAAATTTAATGAAGCCACCAAGATGTGTGAACGAATGAAAATACAATGTGAGTGTACCTATTTTTTATTTTATGACATTTTTTTAAATAATCTTTTTTTAAATTCGTTTATCAATTATAAATACTAGTAGAAATTACTTCAATGTACTATTAGTATGTACCCATTAGCAAACACTCGGAACCTTTCAGAATATTATACCCAGAAGATGATATTATACTAAAGATAGTAGAAATATGCAAAGGGTCCTACGCCGTAGCCATTCGTAGACACCTGCTACGAGTAATATTCCTACGGAAACTACCCCTAAGGGATCCAAGTTAATTCTCTGTTTATTTTTAGTTCTACCTCTGTGTTGAACATGCAATTTAATATTAAACAATCCTTTCTAAAAGTTCTAGTAGTAGGTAAAGTATTCAGAATATCACAAGAAAGTGTGTAATAAATCTGCTTTTTGCTTAAAACAGAAGAAGCATAAAAAGGAAAACTGAAATTGTATGCACGATTTAAAACATAAAACTTGCATTTTTAGTTAACACGCTTCGTCTTTCAGTGCCAAAACTGTGGAAATAAAACTTATAGAATCAGCTAGTTGTAAATCTTTTCATCACAGTCTTTTTAAAAAGGTTTCTCGAAACAGAAGGAATGTTTTGGCATCGTTACAATACCGCAATATTTCCATACAACATAAGAAACAAGACTGAATTTATTTTGTTTTCAAACAATATGGAATCAAAATAAGCTTGCATATGACAGTAGTACAAAATTATATAGCTATATACATATGTAGATATGGACGCTTGCGATATCAGAGGCAACACTTGCGTGGCGCTTAACTTGTTAAAATCTATTCATCCCCTTTTTGAAGAACTCTGTTCTACGCACATAGCTTTCATAAAGGATTACGTACAATATTCTACTTGCCTACGCACGGTGGACAGAGGACTACACCCCATGATGCCGAGGAAACACATCTCCGAGCAAAGATCAAACAATGGCCAGTCAGTCTCGTCACCAACTCTACTAATCGGCTAATCTTTCTGCTACGGCATAACCAATTTAACAAACCATGTGAGAGCTTAGTGAAAAGACTTAAGACGTTTAGCTAAAACCCCACTAAACATGAGCTGATTTTCTAAATATATTTTTTTGTATTTTATAGACACAAGTAAAAACTAGGTCGTTATGTTTTTGTTTTTTTATTATTATTATTGATTCAAAAATAATTGACTCTCAAAATAAGTTTTTTTTTAAACTAAAAATCTACTTATCTCGTGATACTTATTAAAGCTCTCAAAGCTTTGAAAAAAAAGTCACAAAACCTGTTGAACTAGTTTATAATCTGTCAAAACGATCGAGACCAAAATTAATTTAACTCGTTAATATTTCGATGCAAGAAACATTAAACCCTAAATACCTATTTTGCGCGTATTCAAGGCAAGGCTTTGTCAGAAGCCGGCAGCTAAACGATATTCTTAAAACTGCGATAGAACTGACGAGTATAAGCCCGCCTGCCGCACGCGCTACGGCTTCATGTCAATTGTTCCTACAGAAATGTCTCATAAATTTCTATAGAAACAGCCGCAGTACAAGCGACTTCTTTCGCGAAAAGATTAACTCTAATAACTGCCTCATTCTCTAGTGCTGAGCGTGAGGTTCTATTCCCGGGTCGGGCAGTGTTATTGGATTCTTCTGTTTAGAAATTCTGAGTAATAGTACGGAGATTGTAACTGTGCCCGATTGATAAATGATGATTATGATGGGACCTACTACATGGGACTTAATAACAGCATCGGTGAAATGTGGGTGCACAATAGTACATCTCTGCCTAACCCTTCGGGGATACAGACGATTCACTCTAAAAGAGATTAAAGTCAAAATACCCGAAAATTGTCTCCCGTTGACGTGCAGTAAAGCAAAGTAAATACAATACAAATTCTATTGTTTACCAGTGCCAGTAACCCTTCGCAGCTGAATAGAATTAAACAATTTTAATTTATAATTTACTCCAAACTATAAGCTAGAATCATTTAAACAATAACAGTAATTAACATAACTGTGCATAAAATGTAAGTATGGGAAGATAACCCATGACTTATTTGTCCCATCCCATAACAGAGTCGTCCCAACAATCTTTGTAATGCAAATTATAGGACAAACACGTTAAATGGTAATTTATTTATTGTGGCATTACATTAAGCTAACGTCTCATGGCCATATAACAAAATAACAATTACAAAAACTAAAAAGAATTTGAATAACTTTTTTTATTGTATAACAATTAACAAAACCAATGATAGCCTAGCGGTTAAACGCTTGCCTTCCATGCAGGAGGGTCTGAGTTCAAACCCGGCCTGCACCTCTGACTTTTCGGAATTATGTGCGGATCAGAATTTGATTATCACTTGCGTTTACGGTGAAGAAAAACATCGTGAGGAAACCTGAGAGAGCTCCATAAAGTTCTTGATGGTGTCTGTAGTCCGCCAACCCGCACTGGGCCAGCGTGGTGGACTAAAGAATCCTAACCCTTCTCGTTCTGAGAAGAGACCCTTGCCCAGCAGTGGGACAGTAATGGGTTGAATTTATTTATTAATTAACAAAACGATAACAGTATGATATTGTATAACAATATCATACTGTTATCTAAGAAATATATTATTATGAAAACTTTTAAAAACCTGAGTAATGGTCTTGAGGTTCTGGGTTCAGTTCCTAGGTCGGAAAAATCTCGTTTTTCTGACAAGAAATTCTCAGCAGTGGCTCGGCGTTTGGAATAGTGCTCGGTAGAGCTTGCACCTATTACATTACTGGGACTTGATAACAGTATCGAGTAAATCATAGTGTACAATATAATACATCTACCATACCCGGGAAATATAAGCGTGATGCTATGTAAGTAAGTATGTAAATAAATAAATATGAAACATTGTAATCTAGGGGAGAAGAAGTGAGTCTGGGCGAATAATATATATTTTTTTAGCTTCATTACTCAGTCAGTAAAAACTCCAGCAGTCTAATTACGTCAAAAAGCAACAGCAACGAGACAGCCACACAACAGCAATCTCAATGTCAGCCAATACATTATTTGACACAAAAATGACGTTTGACAGGAGCTATCGCGCGATCTACGCCTGTCGTTACATCGGTAATTAGGCTGCAGGTCATGTATCGTGAACAGTTAGGATCAGAAAGATGTGTACACTTAATGTAATTTTTAAAGGAAATAGTGATTGAAATCTTGACCAATTTTACACATAGTATCTGCGAATAAATAAAAATACATAGTCATTTAAATTTTATGATTTTACCCAATAGTTTTCCTAGAATAAGCGTTTGAATTTTGCTACGTGTATACATAATTTTGATGCCGACTATACCAGCCTTCCATACCTACTTACTTACACTAGATTTGGGGTTAAAATGGGCCGAATAACTGAAATGAAAGGAAAAATGTAAATTGTTCAAGCGTCATCCAGCCACTCTCCTATTACTGTCACAGACAAGATAGTGGAAATAATATGAAACAATAGTCAAGTAATGTTTATTTTATTCGCCATGCATCGAAGGATAATTTTACTAAGCTAGATAATTGTATCCGAACTAAATGAAGAAACTATGAAAGCAGAAATATTTCCAAATACTTTTATATAACTTTTACAACAGACTAGACATTAGGAACGATCTGAGAGAAAGTATAAGTAATCATATTTATTCCACAAACTTTCAGAACATTCGGCAAAGTATTAAAAAGTTCTTATATGAAAGTCTCAGACTTCGATGTCTATTAATATTCTGTATCTATACAAATCCCAAAAGTTATATGTATCATGCCATGTACAAGTTATTTCAAACCACGAACGCACGTGAGTTATTTTAATTTGAACCTTATGTTAATTTTCATAAAAGTCATACGAAGCGCGCGATTCGTATGATTCCCGTGATTCGCAAGAATTGTATATCATTTGTTTTCAGAGTCAGAGAAGAAACCCTATTCTTCTCTGACTCTGACTAAATCGGAAAATTTAAAAAAGGTTAATAAATTGGAATTCTATTCAAAAATTTATTGTAGCTTATTTCCAAATCCAAATATATTGTTCCCGCCGACTTGATTACCCGTGCGCATAAATGTTAAGATACCCACAAATTTCTTTATATTTTTTTTTTATCTATCCATTCTTGTCTGTTGAACGTTGTGAACTATGTAGTGTATTTTTGTTCCTCGTCAAGGGTGTCTTCACCGCGAGTGGTAATCTGTCTAACTTCCACACCTCGCACGTGCCTTATGCCTGGTACCGCTAACCGCTTTAATTATAATTTTTGATTGACTTTAGTTTTCGCCGGTCTTGTGCTGGTGTGTTTTTGACCGCCCCGCTTGTAGACTACCTGTAGTGATATAGTGCTAAGTGCTAGTGATCTAGTGTTATCAAGAAGAAGCAGGGAAGGCGCTCGCGAGACTCCTAGAACGAGCACGAGAGAAGCAGTCTTTGAGGTCAGTTTTAGCATAGTTTAGTACAGCCTATCTAATCACAATATTTCATCCGTTTTTTTTGGTTATCTCTTTACTGGATGTCTCTGTCAACGCTTCGTCTTTTTCATGTTCAACCATACTTTTCAACTGCCACAGTTAGGATTCGGTATAAATCAATTATTTTACGGTATACCCCAACGAACGAACGAGAAATCTAAAGAGCTACAGTTATATCACGATTAAACCTTACATTGTTGAAAACATTATAAAAAAAACTTAACAAATCGTTCTACTTTCAACTAAATGCGAAAATAGTGTACCACAAGATTATTCATTTCAAAATAATACATGCCTCTAACAAAAGTATTCACTTAAATATCAAGTAACAGCCATCAAAGGAAAATAAAGCATGCAAACATGCCAAAGCCAAACAAATCCCAATGATAATGTCAACAGTCACCGGATAATGACAAAGTTCTTTTGTTTTGTTTATACTCACCTTTGAAGGAATTGTTCAATATCAGGTCAGCTCCACACGCTGGCCCCAATACTGTTTGCCCAACACGTGGATCGACAGAATAGCATTGGCATTGTTTGGGCCAACAATGCTATTTTGTCGATTCACATGTTGGGCCAGTCTTAGTGCCGTTGTTAATAACTGTCGATCGTTATTCTAAACGCGTATTTACTGCCGAAGACATTGTTGTGATTGACTTAATTATTAATTCTGTAAATTTGTATATACCAACATAGGATTTCGATAAATCCTTTAGTAATTATAGGAAGATTTGGAATCAACAAATAATATTCGGTATAGACATGAGTATTGCGCTTTTTGCCACGTAACTACTCCGAATTTTTTGAATTAGCTTCCTTACCCGGATTTGCCGACCATACATATGCATAGGTATGCGACAAGAGTACATTCAAGAAAAGAGTAAACTGAATTTTATTGAATAGAAAAAACGACGTCATCACCGTCGACCCCCAATAATATAAATACTAGCGACTTCGATATCGCTTCATGTACTGATGATATTGAGCTGACCTTATGATGGCAAACTATAATAAATTGATAAGAATTTTACAACAGAACAATCTATTAACCGTAAGCCTGACCAGATTTAGACCATTTCATGATCAACAGGTGCACTTGCAACTATGTATAATGAAGTGATTATAATAATAAAATATAAAAAAAATGGTCGCCAGTATGACTGTTGAGCGTGAGGTCGTGGATTCGATTCACGGATCGTGCATTGTTATTAGGTTTTTCTTTGTAGAAATCTCAGTAGCAGTAGATTGGATCTGTGCCCGGCAGATAGCTTTAGACTCGCTCCCTAGTAAATGAGATTCAATAATGGGATTGGTGTACCTAGGCGTACAATAGTACACCTCTGCCTGTGATGCTATTATATTAGAATATGTAGTACTCGTACATACTGGTATAAATATACATATTTGTAGTTACTTGTAAAAATTGTCGCTAATGTATAGTTGAACTCCGTAACAAGACAATCATAATACAAAATCAGACGAAATTCTATCTAATCTCGAACTCGTCGAGTGCGAATATGGCTTCATAATCTACTTTGGAACTAACTTAGATTAGCTCTTCAAAATCCCAAATAGGGCTTCAATTGATTGATTGCGGCTTAGAGAGGATTCTTCAAACTTTTGTTATCATATCAAATCGGTTATCTTAAGAATTTGGAGCAGTCTACCAGCGATAAGTTTAGTACTTGAATTTAAACCTGTTAAACAATTTTGCCGATTTTTTAAGAGTTATTAGCTAGTTAGTTTGATGCAAATTATTTTAGGTAAATAAATTTGTGATATGCCATTTCAAAATCTAGATCACGAAGTCATTTAAACTATCGTTAAAGACTGTTATTGGAACCCTTATTTTTTTTAACCTTATTTTTTGCATATAACAGTAGTCCAAGTCTTTTTCCCTACTAATTCACCATACACATAATTTGAATAGAAAACCATCACAATTGAAGTGTTAATTATTATTATTTTACTATTCATCTGATAAATAGTATACTTCTCTATTTCTGCTCATCCTACCTACTACCTACTTCTATAATCTCTATCAGATATTATGATGACTCAACTCTTATTAAATTAATTCGAGCTCAATCCTGTTGGCAAATGGATGATACATATAACTGAGAATTCGAATCACGAACTCAATACAATTTATCTGATCCCGAACAAAGCATCTCGGGACAGGAACAAAGGTGAGATTTTATCACTCACATACATCCACTGACATGCGTAAGTAATACAAGATGCGTGGACCGACCTTGCTACTGTTTTAATACTATATTGAATATAGGTACTCTATTCACACTGACTAACAGGCCAGGTCGATAGGTAAAAGATAGCAAGAAGATACGATATAGGTGATATTTTATAGGTAGTTATTTCTTTCGTAAAACAACACATCTTGCGTTTAGAATGAAGTTAGGATTGTAACACCTCTGTATTGTATAAACTAACTAACATACGTGGGTAATGAGCAATGCGAGAGTTATAATTATATACTTTTCGATTTAAATGAACAAATAGCCTTGGTCATGGATGTATGGAAAAATACTTACAATTAATTTAATTTTCTTCTTTTGATTTCCTAAAATAGTAGTTTCCTAGACTTGTTAGCAGATATACAGCTGTCCATAAGAGATTTTATAAAGTTAAATAACTGAATATTATTAGTTTCACTGGTGATGAAACATGAGATTGTCTAGCGCACCCAGACTAGCAAATTCCTCCACTACGGCATGAACGATTCCCAGGTGTTGAACCAATAGAAGAAGACTAAATTCAATCCTAAAAGTTGATAGACAATTCCAGGTAAATAATCCGAACTGTCGAGAAAAAAACAATTTTCTAAGTCTCAACAAAATTAAATGAAAGCTTAGCAAAACCAAACAACTTTTGTTCTAAAACTTTTAAACAGTCACGCAAAGAATTAATCTTGTGACTTTGAATGAAACAACGATTTTTCACTGACCTAAATTATATTTTTAAAGGCTTTAGAATTTTACCTTTCAATCCTAAGTCATAAATTAATGATGCCAGACAATTTTTTTCATGGTTTCTATTTAAATTTATATAATTACGTCTAAGATTTGAGCTGCTCGATACATATATTGTACAAAGACAGAGTTTCTTTCATCTTTCTGTTAAGACTCTTTCAAATTTCTTCTGGTGAAAATTCTCATCTTTACATTAAGATTTTGTACTAGCTTCTAACGAATATCTTATTCGATATTGCCACAAAGCTAACTTACTTGGTAATGCGTCGTAATATCCGCGATATTAATCCTGCAATAGGTATTTTCTGGAATTGGATACAGTATCATTCCACTGGATTAACTTTAGGATGTTTTTGCCGGTTTAGGCGAAGGTTATACGTAATTCATGGGATTTGGGTAGCGAATGAATGACAGGCTTGATGGACAGTGAAGTTTAAAGCCAGGATTATTGCACAATGCACAATATGAACAAGCGACAGAGTAGTCCAGCCTTATCCCGTTGTTCGAATCAGGACCTCTTTAGCTTAATGAAACGTGATATTCGTAGTATTGGAAATTGAAATACGGCATTTGGGAGGTTCAGACCATCTCTCGAACCGTAGCCGTCGATTTTGCTTTGGGGATTAAATCTAGAAGATAGGCAGATCTATTTTGCTGCGGTTGACTATCTCATTGGTCTAGAGGCCGCAAGTGCGACTGCTAAGCGTGAGGTCCTGGGTTCGATGACCGGGTTAGGCAATGTATTATTAAGGTTTTCTGTATGAAACCTGAATTTCTGACGACAGCTATATCATTTTTTGTTCACGCAGGGTCACAGGGTCACAATAAAGTCACATTTTCTCGCCAATAATAATACCAATCCGTCGCAAAGGGTTTGTTAATTGTTCTATTTGTTGGACTCGGGTTGAGGAGGGTCAGCGATTCAGTATAGTAATTTATTTATTCAAAGGTCACTGCGTGATGGCATTTCAACGTGGCTAATGTAAATAGGATAAATATAACCTCGCGTCTGAGTTGAAATGTGTGGACAGGGGTGTCAAAAATGTCGTCCGATCAGAGGTCGCCAATATAAGGATGCATGTTTATTGTATATAATAAAACATTTTTATTTTTTTTAGTTCACTTTTGACAGAATAACACATTCACACATGCACAGACATCCGTCTATGAGACAAAAAAATTTGTTTCATGCAGGAATCAAAAACCCTCGATCCATAGCGAGCCAATGCGTAAGGTGCCAGCAATATAATGCAGACAGCCGCTTTTATTACACTGGATTAACATAACAGCCTAGGATGACATAGCATGAAGCTTGTGTTCCCCGAAGGGCTAGGCAGAGGTGTACTATTATAAACCCACATTTCGCCGATATCATTATTGAGTCCCGTGTCGTAGGGAGCTAGCGTACTGCCGGGCACGGAGAGCCGGGAGAATTTCCATACAATAAACCTGATAAGACTACCCGACCCGGGAATCGAACCTCTCGGTCAGCAGTCGCACTTGTGACCACTAGAACAATGAGACAGTCTGGATTAAGTGTCATCATTATATACAATTCATTTAATCACGTCACTATCTTGGCCTACCTTTGGGGTGTATGTGTATGTGTGTGTACAAAAAAAAACTGTCACCAAACGATATTAAAGCAATAATAAATCACAAAGCAAATTATGATGATCAGACACTGTGGTTTGCTCAGAACTTTCCACTTTCCTAATGTTAGAAATTACAGCGCAGCGTCGTAAAAACTTCTCATAGACCCAACAGTAAACGTCAATTGACGTCGTTTATCGTTAACGATGAATTTGTCGGAGATTGCGACACACTTTGAAAATAATCTAGAAAATTGTCTCTTTTACTTATATTCTCTTAAGTAGGTACCTATCTAGCTATATGGGTATATTGCGCCTAGTATTCTGATTCCTCCAACTAAGCGAAATAGGGTTATGGTAGGATTGCGTCAGGTCAAATTGTACAACATTTGGTTTCGAACTTACGACCCTCGCGTGTAAAGCTTTAGCCATTGGGCTGTTTCCTAGTAGCTATTAAGAGATTTATAAGGGTTCTATATATGTTAACAAATAAGTATATATAACGATCACAGTTTTATATATTAATTGTACTGTTTAAGGTTAATAATTTAAATATTTTTTCGCACGTGAAATAAGCTGTGGAATCTTTTATTTACCTATATAAACATACATAAAGTTGCGCCTTTTTTCATGAGAGGAGGCAGGAACTACGGGACGCCTCGTGCTACGATCCTTACATGCCACTTTTACTTTATCTAATTGAGAGCACTGTGCACCTCACCTTTTTAAGGGATACCACTAATGAGGTCCGCACGAATATCTTATCACACTATTTCTCACTGTGCATATATGGATGTACCTACCTACATATATAAATAAAGTTAGGCCGCGCATATACTACGCGAAGAGAAAGACGCATTTCCACTGTATTAATTTAACGTTCATGACTCTTCTATATAGGTACGCTAAGTATGTTAGTTATTAAAGCTTAATTGTGCATTGCAGCAGTTATCAGAAGACCCGTGTTCTTTATATGACTTTGACTTTGACAATATTATTTCAATTATTTGGTACTACAACAGAATTATTATACAACAATGAGTATGTCATACAATAAAGGATACAAATATAATAGAATTGGTTTAAGGTAGGTGACCTCTTTGTATATCTATGATTTCAACAAGCCAGCTTAATTAGGTCAGATCAAACTTTACCAATAGGTGGTGCGGGTGACACGATAAGGCTATTAATTTGAGAATAACTTGTAGTAGATACTCATGTGTAACTTTGTGTTACTTAATGTAACTTGAGTAAAGTGTCGAGTGTGTCCACTTTCAGTACAGACAGAAAAAGTGTTCCATAAAGAATTTCAAATTAAGGGAAATGATTTAAAACCCACATAAAAAATTATCTTTCATCATGTTCTCACGATTTGCTCTGCCATTGGCCAAACTTTACGCTTATTTAGTAGGCTTAAAATTTTACTATCATCAGATTTTTAAGCTTCCAACTATTGTACGCAAGCCAAAAATGTATGAAAATAACGTCTTTTCATACATGATTATTTGGCATGGCGGTATAAATTGCATAATTTTCATACATAAAAACACTTGAACACAAAAAATCTTCAGTTACTTTTGTCGTTGACTGTAGTCTATTTATCTTCATTGTAGCTACATTCGAATTGCGTTTCTCTTAGTAATAACTTTAATAGATGAACATCTACAGAATGAGATTCATAACAATATACTGACAAGTAATTACGAAAGATAATATATATACAATATATTATGTATAATAATAAGACATAAAATAGAATAGTTCTGTACACGTAGTATGTATCGTGAAAATAGAAATGCCCAAAGAAACGAAATGTTGCTAATGAGGATGCGAATGTTGCGTGTTGAGGTATATGACACAAAGATGGTCGTGGAAAAGATGTTCGTACCTAATTGTTGGACAAAGATTGTAATCAGAATGTTGGTCCGATATTCATTAACTGAAAATGTTGTGTTATATTTTGGACAGTCCATTATAGTAGAGATATACATATAAGTATAAGTAAACGTAGCGACATCTAAAAAATCTTCTAAATGTCCTTATAACAATGTATAAATATTTTACGTGAATACATCACAAAAGCCAAGTAAAACATTTCAACAAAAGCTGCAAAATGTACATCAACAATAATTTTTATTCAAATAAAAGATATCTTTACTCGTTAAGTATTATGACAAGAAATAAAAGCAGATAAGCGTTTAATATAAACCAAACTGACTGTGAACATTGCAATTTACAAGTCTCTGGAGTGCACAAAACGCACATAAGTAAACCTAACCGTACCATCCAAGAGAGATTTACCTCCAGCTTTATTAGAAAAGGCATTCCTTTTACTGAGTACTTAATAGTTTTTATAAACCACTCGGCAACTGGGTTCTAAAGTTTGGCTTAAATTGAGGCAGACGTTTCTGTTCTTGACAGAAGAAATTCTCAGACTGACTGATTTAAGACGTCCGATTTTCCAGCTGTGAAAATGGTTTGCATGTAGTTGTTTGAATTATTAAAGTTAAGTTCGATGCCTTGGGTTGCTAAGGTTTTGTTAGAAGTGTTGTTTTAATCTTATTGACTCGTTAAGGTACAGGAGGCGACTGGCAATGAGAAACAATAGAGTTTCTATTGTGTTTCATTTGCATCACTTGACGAGTTATATAGTTGTCAATTGTTAATCATTCTATATCTAAACGGATATATTTCCGCAGTTCTAGTACAATATTATACTTACCCTGTCAAGATGCATGTCTTTTTTCGACACGATCTTTTAACAACTAATATTTAGGTATTTAAAATTATTCTAGAAAACTGTTTTTCTTACTAAAAAACAACAAAAGAAAGTAATTCATAGATCATAAAAGAATAGAACAAAACGTCATCTTGATAATATTCTTCCGTGGTCTAGACTAAGACCAGTCTTTAGAAAATAAAGTGGATTTGATGCTTTCACAACATGAGACAAGTTTAAATAAAATATATTACCATTTTAATACAAAATGCAAAGCAATTTTCTTAGTATTTTTTCACTCCATTAATATTTCACTTAAGTTTCAAAGTTGGAGTTGCAAGAAATCGAACATTATAGCTTTAGAAAATTTTCATGTTTATTCGTAAACAATTAAGTTTAAATATAAAACAAAAAATATATTTAGAGTTTCATTGAAATAATCCTTTTGGGCTTCCAATAAGCGTGCTTAGTAATGATATAAGCATGTTTAGAATATGATTAAAAATTTAATAAAACTGAGATAAGATTTTATTATAACAATAAAATTGCACCAAGTATTGTATTTGGGCTTGAAGTTACGATGGAAAATTTAATTAAAAGATTTCTTGTGTACAAAAAGAAAACGGTGAATATACTTATAGGAATTAATAATGTTTTGGAGCGTGAATCTTTGCTTCGTTTTTTCATTAAGAACCGCTATCAATTTACTTGGAGCTACTGGCAGCTCTGATCTTGGAAAAGACAAATATATTTATTTGTTTATATTATCATAGACCTCACAAGAATTTTATTGAAATAAACTAAAGATAAGAATCATGCAAAACACATACGGTTAGACAGGTAAGTGTCAGGAGTACACCCCCATTTCGTCGATCAATTATGATATAGAGAAATAAATAGAAAACGAACAATAAAACATTATGATGCCGTTCCATGAAAAAACCCATGAAACAGTCAGTAAGCCTATTCCTAAAATAAAACTCTAGGCCTATCATATGGGACTCAATAACGGCATTGGCGAAATGTTCGTCTACAGCTATGCCTTACCCTTCAGAAAACAGGCGTGATGCTATAGAGAAGCTGGGATATTTCATTAAAAAATCAGGAATGCAATAACAAAATGTTCATAGTTTACTTTATTAGGTTTTTGTAGCAACCGCGCATACTATGTACAGTCATCATCAAAAATATGTATACACGTAGCGAAACTCAAACGCTTATTCTTGGAAAACTATTGGTTAATATCATAAAATATATATTACTATATATTTTCAGGTATCCACAGAAACTATGTGTAAAATTGGTTAAGATTTCAATCGCTATTTCCTCTAAAAATCGCTTTTGAACTTTATTAAGTATGTACATCTTTTTGATGCTGACTGTACATCCATTAATATTATCATCCACAGTTTTGAGTTCCTTTGCCTTTCTTCTTCAATTTTCTGTACGTCATTGAACTATCAAAGGTTTTACGAGTAGACTAATAAATCTACCGCAACACCATAATATTCATGTTTTATGACGAACGTGATTCCAAATAGAGGCTAAGTGCTGGCTGAAGATCATTAGCGCGGAGCTTTGAAGCTATAATTACAAAATGATATTAAATAGGTACATTTTGCTTATCATGAGTGTTGCTAGACATTACGCCTAATATCACTCGCGTGAATATCAAACCACATGTCTGATCCAAATGTATCTAGGTAGTAATTTTGTTATGTTAAACTTCTCGGAATCATACATACATAATTATGTACTTAATTATCACACGTATTCCTCTTAGTAGGCAGGAAATACACTATGCCTACTAAATACTATGTATAGAAGGTACCTCAAAATTTTGTGCGAGTCCAAAAAGTGTTTCATTTTGTATTTATTGCGATAAAAAAACACATTACAATGCTAAAAAAATGTATTACTTAATTTTAAAAAATATTATTTTTTATCTGAAGACTGTTCAGTGTAAACATATTTTGAAAGGCCAATTTAACATTGGAAATTTACAGGCAGATAATATGGTTATGTTATCACACAATACAATTCTTGGCGTGTGTATAACCAAAGTTATACGATGCTATGGTATTGCTTGAAAGTTGAACTCGAGTACGCAGATAAGAAATCCTCGGATGATAACAATAGGTTGAAAAGCAAGACCCTTGCAGATTCACTGAATGAATGAATTAGAGGCAACCTCACTCTTTGCTTACCTATCAGGTTGAATATTTATTACTTAATCATTTTTGACTGCCTCATTGGTCTAATAGTCGCAAGCACGACTACTGAGCGTGAGGTCCTAGGTTCGATTCCCGGGTCGGGCAAACTGTTATTGGATTTTTCTTTATGGAAATTTTCAGTGGCTGTATGGAGTCTGGAACTGTGCCCGGTAGATGGCAAAAGGCTCGCTATTACATGGGACTTAATAACAGCATCGGTGAAAAGTGGGTGTACAATAGTACACCTCTGCCTAACCCTTCGAGAAATACAGGCGTGATGTTTTGTTAATCACGCTTAACAGATTTATATGTAAAGTTAAAAAGTAGGAAGAAAATATCCAGGAAATACTACGTAAGGTTCTTTTAGTCACTAAAAATCTTTAAAGCTAATCCAAAAAACAGTTTTTGTATGAAGTTATTAGCGGAATCGTATCTGTGATTTACTCAGCTTTTGAAAAATTAGTCCATAACCTTTAATTACATATCAGTTCCTTATATAAGCTAAGTTTACTCAAACTGTAAGAATAATTCAGCTCATAACTGTCCCATTGACAGGCACGGGACTTAATTCTGAATGAAAGAAGGTTATTTTATGTCTTAGTCCACCGCGATGTCCTAGTCATGTTGGCGGACTACGTACACCCTCAAGAATTATGGAGCAATCTTATTTGTGCAGCTTTCCTCACAATGTTTTCTTTAATCGTTACCGCAAGTGATAATCAAATTACCACATGAATTGGATAAGTCAGAGATTTCAAGTTCGGTCGATTCCAAACTGGTCTGAGTTTAGAACCAACCGAACTTAAAATCTGTCTCCTGCACGGAAGTCAAGCGTTCACCCGCCAAGCTATCTCTGCAATATCAAAGGATAAAGTACAAAAGAAACATAAAGCAAAAAGCGATGTGACACGAATGTAGGAGAAATTGCAATATCATTTAGTCACCACAGTGTAAGGAAGTTTTTCCCGTCACAGATGCACGTGATAAACGACCAACCTCTCAGGATTTGCTCGAGGCCGTCACTTCAATACGCTCACTTCCATTATGTTAGTGTGACTTCGCTTATGATATTCTAAGGTTTCTTTTTTATATTCTTTTGTAGGGTTTCTGATTTTAAGCAAAATCTTTCTTTGGTCTGCCTCACTGGTCTAGTCGTAAGCACGACTGCTGAACGTGAGGTCCTGGGCTTGATTCCCGGATCGGGCTAAGTGTTATTCGGTTATTCCGTATGGAAGTTCTCAATAGCAGCACGAAGTCTGGAGTACCCGGTAGATGGCAATAGGCTGGCCTCTATTACATGGGACTTAATAAGAGTGCACTTCTGCCTAACTCTTTGAAGAATACAGGCGTGATGCTATGGTATGTTATTTTATGTAAATATTTATTTTTTATGGTATAAACAATTAATAAACTTTCGCCTGATATTGCTTCGCGTGATATACATAGGACTTACAAACTCGGGTTGGAATCTCTTCTACCCAAATATTTGATTCATAATTTTCCATGCCGGAAAACGGAACCTGCGACCTGTAGCGCTGAAAACCAATCCCTTATCCATTGCACCATCTATTCCATCTTGTATTTATCGATACAAAGAATAGTTCCCCAGTTTTTTTGTACCATTTTACAATGGAACTCGTTCCATTGAATTAAATGTAAAGATTTCTATCAAACTGTAAATACTGGAGACGTCTTCATTGGTGTACGGAAGATTCATTTTATTTACCTACCTGCCGGTCCATTCAATAAAGGCAGAAAAATATATTTAGAATTCCTTATTTCATTGTTAATGGATCTGAAAATAATTGTGATTCAATTCAAACGTAAAAGTGAGATATGAAACTAGTACCTATAAAACACAATTAAAAGGAAAGCTGGAAGTATTTCTTTATAAAAAGTGTTTTTCTTGCAAATTTCAATTATATTTTTCATTATATTAGTCTACCAATCATTAAATTACTAAGTGGCTATAGCTTTTAGTGTCCTTATTTTAAACTCTTAAGTTGGCCAAAACGTAAGTGAAATTCTGAGAAAATTTTATTTATAGTGATGTTTTATGGTTACAACATTGGCGCTCACCGCAGTCCAGGTAGAGGCCCAAGGGTCGTGAGTAAGTATGGAAATTCTAACAAATCACAGCGTTTTTCGCAGCAACACAAAATTTGTCGTGAACCCACGCATGTTAGGGAGCGGTCTTGATGGACGCGACTAAACGGATTTGGGACGTTGCAATTTATCGCGATTACGTCATTTTATCCTACTGAAAATGAAACTTAGTTTACGTGTTTTAAATCCGTTTTACATTTTTCATATAATGATATAATTAAAAGTGCCTTTTTTATAGTATCTACTGAAGCATTATTTATTTTTAAGTAAATTATAAAAAAATAAAACACGTACAATGACACCAATAATTATAAATTAATTATAATTTTGGTGTAGAGCTGATTAATAGAATACTTTGCTCTTAGTAATTTCAATCGCATTTTTTATTCACCCGCAATCATTTCGCATCGCAATCATGTCGCATCAACGAAACACATACTTTATCGATTCCATTTTAAATGAAACCCGAGGTTCGTGTGGTTAATTTATTTGTTTGATACGTGAAACGAACATTTCAGTGGGCCCGCGTTCATTTATCTTATTCACTTTACACAAGGGCATGACTCGGTGGAGTTTTACATTTTAATTTGGCTCGCGATTTAATATGTTGCTACAATGCGTACTGCGTGCTTACATGGAGATTTTTCACGGGAATTTAATATAAGCTGAGACTTTTACGGAAAATACTGAAATAATTTTCAAAACTAATTTTACTGATGGTATGTAATATTGCCTAAAAGGCTAAAGCTAAACTCTTGGCTATATAGCCGAGCCGGTTATGACGAATTCCTAAAAGTGTTATAACCATGATGAAAATGAGAAATTTACCACGCCAGTTATAGCAAATAATTACATCCATTTTGTGAAGAAGCTAAAGCTGTTTATGTAAGATAACGATAAAAATTGTAATATCTTTACATTTTACTTTATACATAATAAGTCATTTATAAAACTAATTAATTTGAAAATATTTTAATAATTCAAATATTCTGATATTATTTGATGTAGGCATGATAGGATAGATTTTTATTTCAAATAATTTTATTGTATGCCCTCATATACATATAATATAATGCACGATCCAAAAAAGTTGGTCCTAAACGGCAAACGAAACTATTCACATTCCATTTTGAAAATAATACTCAGTATATAAATTTGAACCAAACTGGATTCTAAATATCCAACCAAATTTCTTAACAAACATTGCCATTAAAATCCAGTTTCACCTATAACGAGGCAACAAAATTACCTCGCCACAAAATACCTTATTATTCACAAATGGGATATTTATTTCTTCCAAGTCGAACTTCCCCGAAGGTATCCGTGTTGCAACAGCAGTTTCGGGTTAATTTCACGTTAGTCTTAAGCGGTTTACTTTGCGGATACGGTGCGCAAGCTGGTATTTATAGCCCAACTCGTCTAATGATCTTTGTATTACCTAAAGCGCACAGTGGTACAATTCTGTTGCCTTCGAACTATTTTTTAAATAAAATATTCTGTTTTCTTTTTAAGATTTTTTTGTTATTTTTCATATCAACTTGCTGGGTCAGGGAATTATCATAATAGCTTCACTCAGTAAGGATTACAGCATTTCAATATTAGCACTCGGGACAATGCTGCTGCTCATCTTATAGATATGATACTGTTTGTATCTAAATGTTTCAACATTGAACTTGTACAAATATATACAAAAAGCAGTAAATCTATTGTCATATCTACTGTCCTGCTCACTGTGACCAATACTTGCACCCTGAGCGATCTCTGCTCTGCCACTAATAACGCCAGCTAATAAAATGGTCTGGACTGAAGTGAAATTTAGCGATATACCATCGACACGAAGAAGAAGAAGCGTATACTTATTTATCGAATAGGAGGTAAATGTTACAAAGATTTATTCACCAAGGATATGGTACAGAAGCTGTTACATACAAATATATTCCAGACACATACACTACAGTAAAAAGCATACATGCTGATTGTTCATCATCATCATCATCACCATCAGCCAGAAGACGTCCACTGCTGAACGAAGGCCAAGTCAAGCGGGGTTTGCCATAATCCCCACGCTTGGCAGGCGGCTTGGGGATCGCAGTGGCTCACCGATTAATGAGAGGACGCTGCTGCCCGTCCTCCGGTGTCTGGCCGCAGTTTTAAGACGTACCCGGGTCGTCTGATGCTGATTGTTCAGCTCCTTTAAATACTTTCGTTGCCATTTCCGAAAAAAATAACGTATAAATATAATAACAAAAATAAAAAAATCCCTCCCTTAATCAAAACGTTAAACGAAAGCTTTCAGTAATGAAAACATACATAGGTTGAAATGTCACAATACTAACCCAACAAAGATTAAAATCCGCAACACATCCACACTCTCACGCTACAACAAAAACAAAAACAACAAAAGTTGTTTGTCCACGTACCGCTGTGTCCCATTGGGGTCTATAACGTCTCTTGAACGTCAAAGAGGTAGCGTACACAATTTACTTATGCACAAATGTTTTATCTTTCCCGCCGCCTTTCTCAACACAAAAACATGCTGCAGGGCGCTTTATCTTGGGTTAAATGTACGCTCGCTACTTGCTACTTAGTGCTAGGCTCTTTGAGAATGTTTACATATCCAAAGAGGTTCTCATGTTACCTTGAAAATCGTTTACTGTCAATCGTTCTTGTTTCTAGTAGGTTGTTGCAGATGGATAGGACTCTCTGTATTGACTTCACTTTATAGTGTGTTTACGGTGTAGTGTTTCGAAGCGAGGCTGCACTGTTTTTAAGTATAATCTTAGCTACAATACAAAAGTAGGTACTTTCCAGGTACTTTCCTGGTAGAACTCTGATTTCTTTATTTTATAATGAACGGAAATAACGAGAAAAAGATTTATATCTCCCTTTGATAACTTCTATCTTTTTATTTAGTTAACATTCTTTTAACATTCGTTTTTTAGAAGTAAAATCCGAATACACAAAGGTAAATACTTTTTATTTGAATTCATTTGCTATGGACTTATGGGTAAAGTAAGTATGCGGTATCCACTTTTATGTTCTAAAGAGGTAAAATACTCGTATTTCTTATTAAATACCTATTACGATTTCTCTTTGAATTTTATTCCCTTTATGTATGCGACACACAAATGTTCCACGTTCTCATTACAGACCGTTCTTTACGGCACTTTATTTTAGTATCGATTGTAATATTCAAGTCAGCCTGTCGATGTACCTTCTTTACAGCAATAGGCAGGGTACAATATATTCAATATATTACTTGTAAACTCTATTTTTCTTCTTTCTTTCTTTGTTAAAAAACGTTGCCCCACACTAGGAATAATTTATGTATCGTAGGTGAGTTTACAAACACATATTCACATACACAAACACCCAAACCCAGAACCACTATCTCTAGATCATACACATATGTATTTGTTCCGTGTGGTAATCGAACCAACCATTTCCGCAACCGTTTCACTAATATACATTCTCGCAATATACCAGTTTTCGGTTTTTTTCCAAGCCGAAACAAAACCCTACAAATCAAAATCCACTTTAATCCTATTCTTTCCCTGTCCGCTTGCGATTAAGCGCTTACAGTAATCTACGTAATTGATGGTCATAATCCGCATACCCAGGCGCGAGAATTGATAATTATTCATATATCCCAAAAATATGTATATTAATTAAGGGCAAAAAAATCTTTCGGGGCCCGTACCTAAAATACTGAAAAACCAAATAATTTTCGTCAAATAAATCATTTGTATATTCTGCAAAGAGTTTGAGGCTTACCTTTTTTCCGACCCCTGTTGTTTTCCGCCCTCCATTTTGGAGTTTTACCTCTTTAATCAAAAGTTGCCCGGTGATTACGTTGAAGTCATTGTTTTGCAAAGCTAAGGCTGCGTGTGTTAATTATAACGTACTTCATGTTGGAACAAAGTTTACTTTGTGTGGCTTACCTTTCATACTTAGCGTTGTTGTACGTATTTGAGTGTATTTTTAAACTAATTTGTACTATATTACTTAACAATTTATCTACTATTTCAGTATTTGAATTTGCTAAATCTATCTATAGATCTAACACAGTATAGATATAATCACTCACTTCTTATCGAAGAAGCACCATACACACCTAAAGATAATGCTCTTACTATGAATTTCCTTGAAAACCCCTAGAGTGGTTATAATTATTTAAATCACTTTTGTAGCTTAAATATATCTAAAAGAATGAATATGTAAATACGATTTACTGTTGTCGGTTTAGAGTTTCAATAAGTAGATTGTTAATCAACGGTTGAAAGTGATCAAATTTGTGAGGGCGCTCATAGTTCAAGTGTGAAATTAATACTTTTGCCTGAGATTAACACACAAGTTTCCCAATTTCGAATGAAGAACTTAAAAATATAGAATAACACTTTATTCTCACAATAAAACACAATAAAAAGTTCTAACCGAGCAAAAATATTCTGATTGAACTGATGAGTTCAAACATTTTTCACGTATTTGTAAAGCATGCTACAATTTCCATTTTTGTGAAATAGAATAGTTTCATTCGTGATTAAATAAAGAACTCAAAACATGTTGTATGTATTTTATTATTCAAATACCTTGTGTACTTTCTTACATTTGTTAACAATCTACTTTCGTCAATCTTTTTTTTTATTAAGTATTTGACGTTTAAATAATTCATTATTCTTGTGACGATAAATGCAGGTAGGAGCCTGAGCTTCTGGATTCGATCATCGGGTCGAGCAAAATGTTATTAAGATTGTCAAATAATAAATATGGAAAAATAAAAAAGGAAAGTTTTTTTTAACTTTTCCCACTCTGTATAAGCAGCCTGGAGTTTGGAATTTTTCCCGGAAGATAGCAATAATGAAATTTGGGTTTACAATATTACACCTCTGCCTGACCCTTGAGGGAATTCAAGCGTGATGCTAAGTAATCTAACCTACTCTATCAAGACATTTCGGTCCGCTTCTCAAACTTCACTACTCAAACATGAAAGTATGTTACTACCGAATATTGTCCCAGATTTTAATCTCAAAGGCCTTTTAAGTACAAACCGGAATCATTTTAAGTCCTCGGAGCCGATTAAGATGCCAAGAAGTGGACAGGCAGTCTTCAGTAGGACGACCCTTAAGCCCTCTTCCCATTAGGACACCCTTCTACTGTGTCGAGGACCCTCGATTCTTCACAAACCCGGATTTTTACGGGCTAGTGAATTTCAACAGAGTGGACACTTGAATATCAGTGTTCTGCTTGTTATCCAATATTTTATCATTTTTTGTTTCTGTTATCATATCGGATTAAAATAGAAGCTGTGACTGTGATACCATGTTTGAGTATGGCTTTTAAAGCATTATTCAATCCAATATATGATGCGATATTGTTTTTTTTTTTAGGTTATTATTAAAGAACTAAAAAAAAAGTGATATTTTTCGAATTAATTGAACACGATTCGAAAAATGGTGTCTGTTTTTTGTATTATAGGTATACTTTTCGGGTATGAAAGAAAAACTTCTTTGCTATACGAAAGCTTAAGAAGAAATAGGCTGTGGTACACTTAGATTTCCCTGATGACGCTATTATGTAGGTACTAAATAGGCCAGCGTAATGCTGTTTACCTCAAAGAAAACCCGCATTCCTAATCTGACTATTTTAAATAGACACAGTGCGCAAAGCATAGATTTATTAGCGTAAGCGAAATTTTAAGTCTATGGCGCAAAGGATAGTGACAAGTGACAATCATTCCACTATAATATAAATAAAAGTGATTTTACCTCCCAAGGTCTAAACGAAGGTATTACTAAGAGTCAGCATTTGGGTGAGTTTCTTCGAATTGGGAGTAAAAAGATTTTTACAGGGTCGACAACGTGCAAGCTATGCACCTGGTATTGCAAGCGTCTATAGGTTATAATAACCGCTTACCATAAAGCGGTCCGTAAACTTATTTGCCACTTTAAAGGTATAAAAAATGTAACCATATGGACATATGGGTTTGTTTCATCGTCCTTTGAAATCAAACACAAAACGTCACGCTTGACAGTAAATATTCTAACAACTAAATTAACTGAGCGACAAGGGAAGACGGAATGGTATTAAATCCCATAATCTTAATTCCAAAATCTACAAGTTTTGGAGCTAGTCAAGTCGACGCAACGATAGACACTTGATATTAACGATGATCATCTCAATCTAACTTCTCGATAGACTTGCCACAACTAATCATACTTAGAATATTGTTTACAACTTCCTATAGTACTTGCATAATGGTTTTATTAAACTAAGTGAAACTATGGCTTTGGAAATTCAAAGAATAGGCAGCCGCTAAAGGCATCTCTATAAATTGCCTTGCAAATAAAAGCAGAAATATGTAGTTGTTTTATTTGAAAGGCATTCTGGCATTTGGTACATCAGGCTATATACAATATTTTTCTAATCACTTCAACCAGCCAGCATTATTTTCAAATAAAGAACATTCAGCTTTCCTTTTAAGAATAAATTATTACGTAAATAAAGCAACATTTTCCTCCTTTTGTAGAAAGGTAAAACCCTTCCTATCTACCCATATAATATATTCCAGTGAAAAATAACATTTATGATACATTTATTAACATGTTATTATGCTCTAAAACCGTAAGTCAAATTATTATTTTACATATTGTATAATATACACTAGAATTGATCCTGTATCGTGCGTACATTTTCCACACACAGCGAAACACAAAACGCAGAAAGCTACATAATCTGCTTAGCCACTGCGCCAACCCTGCCTTACTAATTTAGTTGAACAAAACTCACAGTCAGTGACAGTTGTTTCCTTTACTGTCCACTATCGCTGCCCGATAAAGTAGATACAATCGATATTTATCTTTCATTCTGAAAGCTATGTGATAATACGATACAAATATACAGGGTGGTGATGACATAACGACAATAATTTAAAACACGATCGCTACTAGTCAACAAAAATACTTTAAAGTAATTAAAATAGGTGTAATTACACCAAAATTAAAAAATCGGAATTGCTATCAATATTGTCTTACTTCGAAAGTAGCTGATAATTTCTGAGCTGCATAATTTACAGATATTTATATGTATTTTACGCATGTAGGTAAATCTAAAGTGGTAAATCCACCTAGGTGGTTAACATAGTGAATTTGCTTAGAGAAATCGATTCAATTTTTTTAAAGTCCAAAATAAAATCTGTGGCCATACGCTTGAATATAATTTGGTAATTTTTGGTGTACGTACTGCTACGCAATTCTCAGAATATGGTTTAAATTATTGTCGTAATGTCACCACTTTGTATATTATCACGTAATAATATGGTACAAACAGTTGAAGATAAAAATTAATATTATAATCATTATATGGAATATAGTTAGTGAAAAGCTATAGATATTTATTACTCCTTAAATTGAGTGGATCTAGTATATTCTAAGGACAGACACCTAAAGTGGTAGCCCTATATCATAAAAGTATACTTGCCAAGTACACATAACTAAATACATACATACTTAATATAATTTAATAACCGGAATGAAGTGAACTAAATACAAGCTCCCTCACAATCATTTACAAATTAGATACATGAAATTAATTCATAATTACAATGGTTATAATGCAGTACAGAATGAGCTATTAAACAATTCATTACATCATGTAGATAGTTATAAAATTTTCACATCAACATGTTAATTTTTGTATCAATTCTGTTATTTTGTATAAAAAATGATTTATTGTAGTTATTTAAATTAAATTCATTAACGTCGCTGTTGATTTCATGAATGACAGGAAATTGCATAGAAAATGATAAATTAACCCTCGAATCCTGCTGGTCCTGAATTTATTTATTTTTTTGGATGGAAGGGGAAAAATGGTAATTGAATTAAATTTTATGACCTTCGTATTTGAATATTATTTTGCGTTGCGTTGGTCCTTAAAACAAAGGTCCGTGTCCTAGCTAATAAAAAAAAATCATTTATTCTTTCATTCTGTAATAGGCTTATAGGAATCGAGAATAAAAAATAGTAGTAAGCATCTAGGTATTTATAAAGTTGTTCCAGTCTGTGACTAGACCTAGTGTATACCTATTTTAGGCACAGATAGGCATAAGAATTATAAATAACTAGCTGTTCTCGCGACTCTATTCGCGGAATGATCTTTCAATCCCCAAATGTTACTTATCGAATGCCTACAAACTACAAGAAACCTATTTGCTAAATCACATGTTTTATAGGCTTAATTAATATTAAGCCTACAAAACTCACTAAATAATCACGGAATTTCACGTACTATAATAATTTATAGTACGTGAAATTCCGTGATTATTTAGTGAGTTTTCACTTAAATAGATCTCTCTTTCAGTTTCTAACGCGCGTCAGACTTGCTTATTCGTCAAGACAGGTTTATAAAAAACCAATTCAAAAACGTTATCCGTGAATTTCAGTGCTATCAACCCACTTTGGGATATACTTTTAGGGAGTCACTCCAATTTCTACTGAGTGAATACAAATACCATTCAGTTGCGTAAAAAGCGGGACCACGCACACAGTTTGAAAGCCCTAAATCGTACCTAACAAAAATACCGCGCCCGTAGCCGTAATAAATAAAAAGGAACGTGGGTTGGCCGTTTTGTCGTCATCCCGTACTGTTGTGTCACCGGGCAGCGACCTAATCGAGCATGTTTCCATTTTTGTAAGGATTCGCCGTCCGAATTTAGCTTGGGTAAATTACGAATTAAATCACACAATTCGGTAGGTATATAGTTTTTTTCAGTAGGTATATATTATTTTTATATGTAATGCAATCTACTTTTTGACGAGATATTTAAAGAAATAACTCCTTCTTGGAAATCAGTAATAATGAAACTAGTAGCTAAGAATAGCTAGTGTAATTTACAAAATAAAAAATAAAATTTATGTATCAAATTTCTTAAGGCTCTTTAAAAAAATACCCACTTACTCACTGGCAATAAAAAAAAAACTGCAAATTGGTGCGTAATCACTAGTTACAGAACCGAATTTTAGTAAAAATACTGGAATTTTAAATGACCGTAAAGTAAAATTAAATGGCATTTTCTGATGTCGTTGGCAATAAAATTGTTAACTCTAAAACCAAAAACATTATGTAGGAACTTTGTGCCTATCGGATTGCAAATATATAACTCACATGTTCACACACCCTTACCCGAAACATCTATCCGTAGGCCATACAAATATTTATACCGTGCGGGAACCGAACCCGCGTCTCATAGCTCAGCAAGCTTGGTAAGCTACAGTGCCAACTGTGCCGTTTAGAAACACTAGGATAGATCACAGATTTAATTACATTTTACAGTAAAAAATGACGTTTTGAAAATGTTTGCTAGTTTACAATAAAACAGTAAATGAACTCAAGTAAGTTTTAAAAGCAAAGAAAACGAATTTATTATTACAATCTGGTTTGCTTCTCTTGAAAGTAGACGAGAGCGAGTTAAGAAGGTATTTTGTTAAAGAAAAAATAATACTAAGTAGTTATTATTGCTAAGCAAGATGAATACAATATTATACGTCAGTCGTTTTTAGACGACTGCCCAAAAAAGGATTGTAATACCCGAAATTTGAGTGTGGTAAAGATCATCTACTTATGCCACTGAGTATCTTTTATCAAAGAGAATGACGATTGATTGTAACACTACCTCATTGGTCTAGTAGTCGCAAGCGCAACTGCTGAACGTGAGGTCCTGGGTTCGATTCGATTTGTCAGGCAAAAAATGTTATTGGGTTTTTCTGTATGGAAATTCTCAGTAGCACTGCGGAATCTAGAAGTGTCCGCGTAGATGGCATTAGGCTCGCCCCCTATTATTTAGGACTCAATAACAGCATCGGCGAAATGTGGGTGTATAATAGTACAGCTCTGCCTAACCCTTCGGGGAATATAAGCCTGATGCTACGTTATTTTATGATTTCAAGAAATTATCATATCCATTGACAATTTCATCATACATTGTTCCATAACAAATATAAAACCGCTTTTGAAACTTCAAAAGCTTTCAGCTATTTCTATCGCTGATTGCAGAATGTTATCCGTATAGATCTTGGTATAGATTTCTTCAATACATGAAAGAAAGAGAGGGAAGCTATAAAATGTTATTATAGTTAAATGAACTAACCATATATATAGGTACCTGTATTTACTAACACTACTAAGTATATGAAGGAACTATTTAACGATGATATTACGAGAAACCCCGACGGTAAGAATATACGCGCGAAAAAAATTTATCATTTTATCAGAACAGTTTCACTCAATAGCTAAAATATCTATTGACTAGCTTCCGCCCGCGGCTTCGCCGGTTTACGAGCCCGTACATTTTTCCGGGATAACAAAAAACCTATGTGCTATTCCAGACTATAATCTATCTCTGTGCCAAATTTTATCCAGATTCGTTCAGCCGTTCTGGCGTGAAAGAGTAACAAATATCCATCCATCCATCCTCACAAACTTTCATGTTTATAATATCACTAGTAGGATAGGATACTTGATCACCTCGTTTCAAGGCGTTTAGTGAGTTCCAAGGATTTGGAAGCCTTTATATGCTCAAAAATACGAATAACAAATGACAAGTAATAAAATATTCAGCCAGAACAAATTTCACAGAAAAACAAAATAGTATTTTCTCAAATAAAAAAAAAGATAAGTTTACGTTCCATTTCACCGAAGTATAATATGAAGCTTACACGGCGCTCATCCAGTCTTTGTACCACGTGAGATCAGCTTACGGGAGAGTGTAGACATCATAAACCTAGGTACGTGAAATGCTCAGGAGATTAAGGTCTTGAATTTTCCAGACAATAGACTACAGAAAACCCGCTCTCGGTAGTGTACACCTGCGGACGTTATTAGGGATGCACGTAGTTTTTTTTTTGTAGATTGTGTTTATCAGTACTGCACTGGTGTTTGTAGAGTAGAGTAGTTACACAGATAAAGGCAAAACGACTTGTCTTAACTGAAAGGAAAGCTTCAGTTACCGTTTATTGGTACTTAATATTTGTAAGTTTAGTTTCTCTTTTCATTTCCTTGTTTTAATATTATATAGGTATATAAAAGTTACGTATTATCGACATAAAAATACTGATCATATCATATTATTGAAACCCAAACAAAAACAAAATCATTCAAAATTTGCTTTCCATGTCTGTTTTTTACGGTACGATTAATGTTAAAACTCTACTTCATCTCCAAAAAATTCCGAGACTCAAAGCAAAAATGCTAATAGTATTTAAGCGATCCACTTAAAACGTCCGGCTGTGTAAAATGTATGAGACAGTTGTTCGGAAATTGTCACAATGGCGGGGGATGGCGCGAATTTGCGAATGCAAATAGTAAAGTAGTAGGCTTGGCGTGTTGCCCGGCCACGGGGCACAGTTGCACTTCTAATCATCTTAATATTGTTCCCGACGCTAATGCAATATACCTGATGTACGATTATGCATCCGTGAACCGCAGCAACTTCAAATTGGAACCGTGTAATAGGAAAATTAAATTACAAAGGGCAATTCGCGGTAACACTGGAAGCAATGAGAGTGCATAAGTAGATTAATGGATGAGAACAAAGGAGACATTTGCGGGATAAGTAAAGAGATTAGTAATTTAATGCATGTTGGATATAAGAGTATAATTATATGAAAGTAGTACATATTTGTTTTGCAATGGTTATAAAGTTTGTTTTGAAGTTTCGTTAAATGATTTTATTTTTAAAGTTATACTTCTTTTAGCGCGCTTGCTTGCTACAAATAATTATAATAATAAATAGGTATACTTACTGTCATATATTCTAACTCGATACTTTAAATAAAAATTACTTACCAATTGTTAAAAGTACTACTTACCACTATTCTTCCTCTCTCCTAATTTTTGCGTGCCCAACAGGGTCCACGATGTACTACACAATATTACTTACCATCTATTTTTATACCATTGTGGAAAGCAAATAAAAGTTTGAGTTTGAGTTTGATCCAGAAAAAGGTGCCCTAATATAATTATATAATTCCCCGATTGGTTAGACTACTGTACACCTAGTGATTGCGTTTTTGGCACAATTATAACATACAATCATATACAAAACGTAGACATCGTTTTCTTCTGTTGTCCATAACACAATAAAATGTTCCGATGGTAGAACAAATATGTTTTACCATCGAAACATTTTATCATATGTTTGTTAGTCAATAAAAAAGAATGCGTTTGTAGTTCTTAATGTGCACCATGATTTAAATTCGCTAAAACCGATTTTCAATGTGATATGCACTAAAATTCTGTGCTGAAATGAAATTCTATAGACAGCAATGATGACGATATAAATTTTTGAGAAATATCTAGATGGACATAATATAAGTACGGTACCTACTAACTAACGGCACGGTTCGCGCAGTGGTTGAGAGATCGACTGCTGCACTTCGGGTCATGGCGTCGTTTCCCGCATGAGACAAATATTTGTATGATCTACAGACACCTAGTTACTTTTTCCGGGTTTGCCTGTATGTCTATGTGAATAATCATTTGTGTTTGTAAATGCATCCACGATACAGGTATTATTAATAGGGCAACGTATTAAAAAAAAACTATTTACTCAGTATTGACATTTTATATAATTCCAACGAAGGGTTACAGTTTACCTTGTCTATGACTTGTTTATAGTTTAAATTATTGCTATAAAAATATATTTAAAAAAAAAACAGACTAGTAAAACAAAGCACCACTAGTCGCATAAGAGTTCTCACAAACTACTCTATGTAATAATAGCTACCTACAGCACTCTTCCCAAGAACTTGGAGTAAAAGGCTTGCGGTACCCTTTAATCGAATTTCAAGAGAAACTTCTTTGCTGGAACTTGTAAAACTGGTGTTGTACTTTTGTCTCGTCTACTGAGGAACATTAACGTCTGCATACAGTAAAATTGTTTGAAACGATGATCGTTTCATGTTTTATATTAATTGATTTTAACTCAGCGAGCGTGGTCGTATAAAACTAAGTTGGCAATCTTTTGTGTTGTGTTTCATGAACAGTTAAGACGAATATATTCAAGTTTTGTTTATATCATCGAGTGTGTATTGCTGTGAGAGACATTCGCTGTTGGCTGGAGCTTAGCTCATTCAGCGTTCAACGACATTCAGCGGCATAATATGTTTGAAGAATTTTATGAAAGAAAATCGATAGGTATATATTGCGTGGGGCAATTCAAAAATTTTGAAATGTATTTATCACAGAATATAATGATTGGTCATAAACATTACACTAGTAAATAAATTAGCAAGTTTAAAGACAAAAAAAAACGCATGATGCTTCGTACAATGAGCAGCTTTCGTTTCTATGAATTTATCCACATCCCTCCCATAAATAATATTTGACTAGTTTATCCAGTGCTGATTTCGTTGCTCATTCACCAATTGAATTCTGAAAATAGGTTCCGAAAATTCATATTAAAAAAAAAATTGTTACTGTTAGCCTATAGCAACCCACTTGTAATAAAAATGCCTCCCAACTTATTTCCATACTGTTCAATTATTTCACAATTATGTCCAGTCTTTATCTAGCCTAACCAGTCTATAGTGTTAGTTTCCAATTTATGTAACGATATACCACATCAAAGGCATATAACGGATTATTATTTATATTAAACATTGAAGCGGTCAGTTTGATGTGTAAATATAGCTGATAAAATATTTTATTATCGAAATTTATAGATGTATGTTATATATTATTCATTACTAAATTACAGCTGCGGCTTTTGCGGTTCTCAAATCTAACAATAGATGTAAAGACTAATTCACTAATGGCCGTATACACTATAGCTTTGAATGAGAAAAAAAACGAAATCATTTTTTACAGATTTCATTTAATGCAAACTTGGTAAAGATTCAATTTGAACTTGACCGATCCGTCTAATTGCAAGTCTTCCAGCGAATTCATGACTGCTTTTTTAAAATTACTCTGGCAAAGTCGTGGCCATCCCGCAGTAGTGAAGACCACGAAGTTTAAATACCGCGTTCTTTGTACGCTTCACAGTCAAAGTAGGAAACTCTTTGGTACAAGAAATTATTCATTAGCTTTTGCGGCAACGAGGCAAGACGAGGCAGCTACGATACGTCCATATTCTTTGTAATTACGCTCGTTGTAAGCAATGTTTGGTGCAAACAATGTTTTAATAATGAATCAGTAAATTTGCCATGACTTTGTAAATAATCTTATTTGAACTTCGTGTTTGCTTTTCCTTCGTTTCGTTTTAAGGCCAATTACATCCAAGATATTATTTTATCGTTTCATATTCACTTAAGTAACTGTTCAAACAATACATTAACATTAATTTAAAAGCATATAAGTAGCTTTTCTTTATTTACAATTTAGAGGATTTTTCTACACTATAATTATTAATTAATGGAATCAGGCGTTACTTTACGGAAAATACCCTATTATGATATACAAGATATGCAATTAGAATTTTTTGTAGTTAATTCCGCTAAATTAATTCTTTTTCTACATTATTTAATAATAAGGTCAAGGTAGGTCGGCTTTTTTATTATACAAAACCTCATTTGTTTGATACCTAAATTATGATGAAGTGATGAGAGTATGTTATGTTATGTTGAAAATTTGGGCCTTAATCAAACTGGTTCTGCAAAAACGCAATCATCTTTCTGCTCGGTTGACATCGACGCCGAAACCGGTATCACACAGTCGGAACACGCGCACAATGTATTACCAATATTCATGGTGTTCGCCATGATTCATCGACACAGCCTTGATATACGACATCATATTTTATAGTAGAAAAATAATGAGATCGATAACTTTTCATTGTTGAATACGAAGCATGGAGCGTATACACATAACGCCACGCCATAACGGAAATTGCATAATAAATCTCTTTGTTTTACTTTGTAATTTAAACATAATTATTTCGCAATCTTGCAATTCAAACAATGGTTGGTTGGAAAACAATTTTCACAAACATTTTATCCAATGCCCGTGAATATATTTTAAATGTCGACCGAATTTATTTTAGGAACTTCTGATAGCTATCTCCCTGAAAATTGGCCATGCGAGTGGATGTCCGGGACGATACCGTTCGTTTTTAATTTTTATTCCATAGGTGAGTGTAATATTATTAATTCACTGGCTTAATGTCATATAGATACATTTTATGTGATTTTATCCATTAAAAGGGGATTTTTAGATTTCTCTAGAATTATATAATAACTATATATAAACAGAAAAAAATAAAGCTTTGCAGGCTCGGCTAATTATTCTTTACTATATGTGTTATGGAGTCAATATTCTGAAATAGAGAAAAAAAATGACAAATCTAATCCATGCAAAAATTAATCCACTTGGTCAAAACGTATTGAGCACTTAATTTTATTTTCAATTTATTTATTTTTTGGTTATTTTTAATTAGGTTCTACAAATATTTTTCCCGTAAGGGGGTAGAAATTCATTTTTTTTTTAAAAAAACGTTGCCCCACACTAGGATTTCTCCTGTGTCGTGGGTACAGTTTACAAACATACATGTCACATACACACACAACCAGAACCGAAAACAACTATCTGGAGATCATACAAATATTTGTTCCGTGCGGGAATCGAACCCGCGACACATAGCGCAGAAAGCTAATCGCTTAACCACTGCGCCAACTGTTACTACTTAGTTACTAAGTCAACCGTACCATCAATAACTATATAAGGAATAAAAGTTATCTACACTGATAATCAGACCATAACTTTCAAAACTAGGGGTGTATAATATTGTATAAGTTATTATTAAGCATTAGAATAAAACTACCACACAAATTACAACATACTTTAATGTATTTTAAACTAATCTACTTAAAGTTAAGATTGATGCAAACTTATTGTAATTTTAGTTCCGCATGTCTAACTAGATGGCGTTGTGCCGTAAGGCTGAATCGCGGTGTTAAGATTCTCCGCGATTTAACGACCCTAGATGTGAATTTTATTTTTTGTATGTTCGCCAATATACGCATTCATATAGTAGTCGGTGGTTTTAATGCTCCCTACTATATCGTGATCGCTCTGGGCTTGTACTGAGTATTTGTAGATGGTCCTTCGTGTCGGGCATAGTACGGTGTTACTAGTGTGATCGGCGAGTGCTGTGATCACAGCCTGTGCGGAGCTGCGCACTCTACTGGACAGTGGATCGCTGTTCAGAGCAACTTTGCAGCCCAGCGTCATCAGTGGAGCTGCAAGGAACCAGGGATCTGGAAGTCCCTGGAGGAGAGTCGCGGATACAGGAGGAGCCGGGAGTTGTGGATCTCCCTGGAGGTGCCGGGAGTTGTGGATCTCCCTGGAGGTGCCGGAAGTTTGGGATATACCGGAGCCAGGGCTTTGGAAGCCTGTGGAGGAGCCGGGAGCCAGGAGTTTGGAAACCCCTGGAGGAGTCTGGGGCAGGAGGTAAAGTGTGAAGTGCCTGGACAAACTGTGAGTTGCAAATTTATATTATTATTTGTTTTCAAGAAAAAGTGAACTTAAAGTGATCTCATTAACTTTGAATAAATTCAGTGAAATTTGAACATTAACTTTTAGTTTAAAAATAGTTTTAGGACTTAGAATAGTTTCGTAAGAATGGTTGTTACGGGGAACCTATGCCCAAATTTTCTATGAATTAAGGTGTTTCAAACACTTGTAATTTATTTTCGTTTTGTTGGGGACTTGTAAAATTTTGAACAAATGTAGTGTTGAATGCACATTTGGTTACACACTAATTATTTTATGTTTTAAGATATAACATTTTAATTGTGTAGTTAAAATTGTGTTATAAAATTGTCATTTTGGGTTTGCAATAATGGATTCATTAATTTACAAACAAGAAGATACTCACAATAGAATCAATAAGGCATACAGTAACTTTAAAAAATCCCCTAAGGATAGAATAACCGGGCCCTATGTGAAAGTAAGGTTGGAACAATTGGAAAAAATGTGGGATCAATTAGTAGATGGGCATGGTAAATTATTGGAGGAAAATGATCCAGATAAACTACGGCAGAGCCAATATATACAAAAAGATTTATATGATGTAGCAGAAGAAATATACATACAATACAAAACTGAACTCGAAACTATTTTGCAATCTTTTGATAGGAAAGAGGATATCCAGAAAGAAAATGTAGTCGCGAATAACAGTAAACAATGTCATGTAAAACTTCCTAAAATAGTAATTCCGGTATTCTCGGGAAAATATACAGACTGGGTTACGTTTAGGGATTTATTTGTATCGCTTATTCATAAAAACCCTAGTTTGGATAACGTGCAAAGGATGCAATATTTGAAAGGATATTTGTCTGGAGAAGCGGAGCAGTTGCTCAGGCAAATACCTATTTCAGATGCTAATTATGAACGTTGCTGGCAACAATTAAACTCGCGTTACAATAATAAGCGGTATTTATCGCATTTCATTTTAAAGAGGTTGCTTAGTCAAAAGAATTTGAATTCCGAATCGGCTCTTGGTCTCAAAGAATTAATCGATAACACAAATGATTGCTTAAAAGCCCTTGATAATCTTGGCATTGATGTTAAGGCATGGGACATTATTGTGATCCACATAATGGCTTTGAAATTGGATCCGGAATCACGCAAACAGTGGGAATTTAATGTTACTTCGCATAATTCTTCTGAGGAATTACCTACATTTGTGCAGTTTACGGACTTTTTAACAAATCGATACAGGGCCTTAGAATTTTTAGATAATAAACCATGTTCCGGTTCCAAAAATCAAAGTCATTACAATGGGAATTCAAATAAAGTAAGCAGTTTACACGTTACCGGAATACAGTGTCCTTGTTGTTCAGAGTCCCATAAGTTGTGTTATTGTAAACAGTTTACAAAAATGGATTGTGATGCTCGTCGTGGTTTTGTCCAGGAAAAGGGTTTCTGTTTCAATTGCTTAGGCAAAAATCATTCTGCGAAGGATTGCAATAATACCGTAAAATGTCGAATTTGCAATCGGCGTCATCATTCGCTATTACATCCCCAGAGTGATTCTTCTAGCTCGAGCGGGAAGTCAGCTAACAATTCACAGGCGAACACAGAATTATTGTCAGCTGATGAAGACATTCCAACGCAGGAATGTAACATGGTAACCAATCACTCTGATTCTCATGCTGAGGAGGCAGGGCAACCACTTGTTACTTGCTTATCGACAGGAACATCAAACAATACGGTGTTATTAGCAACAGCTCTTATTAGAGCTGAGTCGAAGGCAGGTACTTACCAAATGGTTAGGGCGTTAATTGACCAAGGGTCACAGGTTTCTTTGGTGACTGAGGCTACGGTGCAGTTTTTGGGTCTGAAGAAAATTCCTTCTACTCATATAATTAAAGGAGTCGGAGGAGACAAAGAAATAAAATCAAGATACGTGGTTATTATTAATATGAAGTCGAGGATAGATCCAAATTTTAATATTCAAGTAAAGGCTTATGTGTTGAAGTCCATAACGTCTCTTCTTCCAGTTACTAAAGTAACTGCGATAGAATGGGTTGACTTACAGGAAGAACATCTGGCAGATCCACAATATCATACACCTAATAAAATTCATGTGTTATTAGGTGCTGATGTTTATAGACAAGTTATTGAAGAAGGTTTAAAAAGAAATTCGGAAGGATCTGTAGTAGCTCAATGTTCTAAATTTGGATGGATACTGTCCGGTGTCGTGGACACATCTGTTTCTTTCTCTTCGAATTTAGTTGTATTGCATACTCATTTAGACGATAATGAGGCGTTAAAAAGGTTTTGGGAATTAGAGTCGGAGCCCACTAATCAAGAAAAGCTATTGTCGGAAGAAGAAAAGCAATGTGAGGAGTTATTTGCGGCAACTACTAAACGGGATGAAGATGGGAGGTACGTGGTTCGATTGCCGTTCCGGGAACAGAATTCTACTTACCAGTTTGGTGAATTTGAAGAGATAGCTGAAAGGAGATTAAATTCTTTACACGTGAAATTGAAGAAAAATCCAGACCTGAAAGAAAAATACAAACAAGTTATAAATGAATACTCAGAGTTGGGACATATGGAAAAGGTTCCTGAGGCAGAAAAAGGCAAAAAGAATACCATCTACTTACCTCACCATGCAGTTGTGAGAGAAGATAAAGATACAACAAAGGTGCGTGTGGTGTTTGATGCGTCCTGTAAATGTAAAAAAGGGTATTCATTAAATGACAAATTAATGATTGGACCAAGATTACAACCAGAACTTCGCCACTTATTAATGCGCTGGAGAAAACCTCCCATCTGTATGGCAAGATGTATCGGCAGGTAAAAGTGGCAGATGTTGACACAGATAACCAGAGAATCCTGTGGAAAGAAGAACCAGAATATAAACCGGAAACTTATCGCATGTTGAGGGTGACTTTCGGTACGGCGTCTGCTCCTTATTTAGCGGTGAAGGCACTCCAACAAGTTGCACACGACGATGGAAGGGATTATCCAGCAGCTGCAAAAAGAGTAGTAAATGACTTCTACATGGACGATCTCTTAACCGGGTGTAGCAATACAGAGGAAGGGTTGACTATTTACAGAGAAATGAACACGTTATTAGGTAAAGCAGGCTTTGTTATTCAAAAGTGGATGAGTAATAATGGTGATTTATTGAAAAGAATGAAGGAAAGTAATAAAGGGCAATTAAGAGAGGGATTACAACTGAAAGAGGACGAGATTGTTAAGGTACTGGGACTTACCTGGAATCAACGCTCTGATGACTTCCGATACGTGGTGAATCTAGCTCGGGAACCGGGACCTGTAACCAAAAGAAAAATTATTTCACACATTGCTAAATTATATGATCCACTTGGATGGGTGGCTCCATGTGTAATAACAGCAAAAATACTTATTCAAACCCTCTGGATAGCAGGATTGAATTGGGATGAGGAGGTATCAAGCAAAATTTTAAATGAATGGGATACTTACCTTACTGAACTAGTATTGTTATCACAAATTGTAATACCTCGATGGCACAGAACAAGGGCAGACAATAACCTCGTTGAACTGCACGGCTTCTCCGATGCGTCTAAGCTTGCATATGCTGCAGTCGTTTATATCCGAGTGGTGGATACTGAAGGCAACGTACACGTAAGTTTAGTTACGGCCAAAACGAAAGTTGCGCCCATTAAACAGGTGTCTATTCCCCGCCTAGAACTGTGTGGTGCGGTATTGTTAACCAAACTTCTTGTTGAAGTAGCCTCCGTAATGGGAATAGCTATTGCGAATGTTAGGGCGTGGACAGATTCGACGGTGGTCCTAGCCTGGCTCAACAGCCACCCAAGTAGGTGGAAAACTTTTGTGGCGAATCGCCTGTCTGAGATATTAACCACCTTAGACTCAACTCAGTGGTCTCATGTATCCACTAGTCAAAATCCTGCTGATATTGGATCGCGAGGTATTAGCCCTTCGGAACTGTTGAAGTGTTCTTCATGGTTCAATGGTCCAGAATTTCTATCTAAAGTAGACATTCATTACAGCAAGCCGAATAAACTAGAAACTAATTTAGAAGAAACAAAGGTTCATTTTACGGTAACAGAAAATTCTTTATGGAACAGATACTCTTCAATCACAAAATTAATTCGAGTTGTGGCTTACTGTCGACGGTTTCTAAGGTTGCGTGAAAATAAAAAATTCGGTGCTTACCTGACTCCTGAAGAATTAGAGGAAGCTTTGAGGTGTGCTATAAGACATTGCCAGGCGGAAGGTTTCGAGGATGAGATAAAGCTTATAAGATCACAAAAATGTTTCACAAAGTTGAAAGGGCCTCTCAAATCCTTGAATCCTTTCCTGGACAAGGAAAATATATTACGAGTCGGCGGGAGACTGGAAAAATCTACTCTTACTTCAAATACGAAACACCCAATCCTCATACCTAAGAAATCCAAGCTCACAAACCTTCTTATAGCAGACGCACATTTTAGGACTCTTCATGGTGGACCACAGTTAATGTCAACCTATTTAAGCACAGGATATTATATCATTGGAGCCAAAGCAGCAATTAAGGCCCACGTTAGAAGATGTGTACCCTGTGTGAAGAATTCTGTGAAAACTTCACAACAATTGATGGGTCAGTTACCAGAAGCCAGAGCAAGTCCCTCGAGACCGTTCAAATGTAGTGGGGTAGATTACGCAGGCCCAATTAATATTAGGACTAGCAAAGGACGTGGTCATCATGCTGCGAAGGGATACATTTGTTTATTTATTTGTATGTCGACACGCGCTGTACACATTGAAGTGGTTAGTGATTTAACCACACAAGGATTTCTAGCCGCTTTTAAAAGATTTGTCTCTCGTCGCGGTTTATGCACTGATATTTGGAGCGATAATGGTACAAATTTTGTGGGCACTTCAAGAGAACTTCACAATTTATTTATTGTGGAAAAGTCAACATATCTTCAGGAAATTTGTGAAGCATTGGCCACGGATGGCACGAAGTGGCATTTCATTCCGCTTCGGGCACCTCACTTTGGAGGACTGTGGGAGGCTGGCGTAAAGTCAGTTAAATTTCATTTAAAACGCGTGATAGGGGACTCCACACTGACCTACGAGGAACTATCAACAGTCCTGGGCCAGATTGAGGCTTGCCTCAACTCTAGACCTCTTTCTGTATTGAACACAGATGCCGATGTTTTTGATGTTCTAACGCCAGGGCATTTTCTTATTGGGGAGCCTTTAGTGACTGTACCAGACCAAAATTTTGAAAGATCGACAGTAAGCAATTTGCGTCGGTGGCAATTGACACAAAAAATGATGCAAAATTTCTGGCGTCGCTGGTCTCATGAGTACCTGACAAAGTTCCTGCACCGATACAAATGGTCCTCTTCACGGCCTGAACCTGAAATTGGGGATATAGTGGTAGTGAAGGAAGACGACTTACCCCCTAGCAAGTGGCTCTTGGCTAAAGTTGTAGAGAAGCATCCCGGAATGGACAAAATTACGAGAGTAGTTACTTTGCGCACGAAAACTTCTTTGATAAAAAGACCGATCTCAAAGTTATGCGTTTTACCTGTCACAGAATAGTCATTTGTTTTGCTATTTAATCATTTTTTTTAAATGTTTTAGTACAACTTCAATGTTCATTTTCAAGCTCAATTTTATTCATTATTTTAACGTTTTTATGGTGGGCGGTACAAATTTAAGTTAAGGACTATTTGAAATAGGTCCTTGGTGGGCGGAATGTATAATATTGTATAAGTTATTATTAAGCATTAGAATAAAACTACCACACAAATTACAACATACTTTAATGTATTTTAAACTAATCTACTTAAAGTTAAGATTGATGCAAACTTATTGTAATTTTAGTTCCGCGTGTCTAACTAGATGGCGTTGTGCCGTAAGGCTGAATCGCGGTGTTAAGATTCTCCGCGATTTAACGACCCTAGATGTGAATTTTATTTTTTGTATGTTCGCCAATATACGCATTCATATAGTAGTCGGTGGTTTTAATGCTCCCTACTATATCGTGATCGCTCTGGGCTTGTACTGAGTATTTGTACAAGGGGAATAAAACATTTAGTGTAATAGCAATGACTGATTGATTTCAGTCAATATTTTGTCAGTCAAAATATTGATGATATAATATCTAAACCTAACATACAAAATCTTTAGTCTACGGTAACCTCCTGCAAAACAAATGCCTCCCTCCCCTTTTTTATCCTTGTCTGCTGTTATTAGGGGTCCATCCTTTGAATAAGAGCCTAGCTCACCCCACCTGTTAAACCTAAATAAAATATATTCCCCAAAGATGTGTACCAAAACCTACATCTAGTACCTATAAACTAGAAATGGGTTCGTAAGGTGTAACAATTACCTAGTGGTTTGTTTCGTTTCGCCTGAACCCTCCTTAAAATTTCAATCAGCTTGTGGGAATACGCAAGTGAGAAAGCCTTTGTTTAAAGGTTAAAGTTTACTTAGGTATTATAAAACCTGTTTTTTTTTTTCTGCATTTAATTTATCATCCACAAGAAAACTCTGTCTTTTTGTTACTTCTACTTTCTGTTGGTGTTTGTCCACTTGGAGTCTGTCATTATTGGTGAACAGGGAATCACTTTCGTATAGGACTTCAATAAAATAAGTGGTACACATGAGGAGTGCAAGGAAAAAGCCTACACAAGGGACGACAACTGAGATCTGCTGTGACTGCTTAGGATGCCACCGGTGCCCTGATTGTCTGTTGTGAACACATTTAAATTATTTTCGTAGAATTTACTACATAACATTGATAAATAAATACTTATTTGTTGGATCATTGCACACAATCAGGTCTGTTGCCTGAGATTTTGATTTGATTTTCAATTCAAATTCCAGATTTATTTATTTCAGTTACACATTATTAAAGTTTATGATCTATTTCTATGGTATTTTTGTCTTTCGTAGCGGGCCTTAAACGTCTCACAAGCCTCGTCCATAAAGGCCATAGTTACATTGAGAAGCTATCTTGCTTGAAGTTCGTCGAACACAATCCTATGGAGGCAGCGAAGAAGAAGAACTATACTTTCCTTTATTATAACTACTCTGGAGTATTAGAAAGCTGCTGCTTGCTGTTCTTTTCGAAGCCTGTTGGAAGACGCGTATGTATTGATACTAAATACTTATGCCCTTTAAACCGTATCATAGTATATATGAGCATACGCCCACTAAACAATCCTGACACAGGCCGTGTCAGTTCATTTCAAAAACAAATAAAAATCTACATTAAACGGATGAAGTAACAGTTCAATTTCCAATGTGAGCATAGTAGTGGATGATCTTTTTTTGCCAGATACAGTCCTATAACAGTCATAGTATAATACGGTGTAGTAGGCAGAAACCTTAATGTTGATCTACGAATAAATACTCTTTGACGACACGGTTGGCGCAGTGGTTCAGCGATCGACTGCTGCGCTACGTGTCGTGGGTTCGATTCCCGTATGGAACAAATATTTGTGTGATCTATAGATCGTTATTTCATGTCTGGGTGTATGTCAGTGTGAATATTTTTTGTAAACGCAACCACATATAGGAATAATTCCTAATGGGGGCAACATTTTTTTTTATAAATATAAATACCTACTAATATATTTCAATTAATTCTGAATTAAATACAGCCACAATCCACATCTTCCAGATGGTATTAATAACACCGGTGTGTACACTGCCGGCGGAGGTTGCGCATGCGACGTTCCACGGTCTGGGCCTCACTCATAAGAAGCACGAACCGTTCAATGAGCTAGTTGCCAGAGCAGTAATGTTCCCTATTCTATGTCCTGGAGATATTTACAAAAAGAAACTATTTGATAGCAAAGTGTAAATCGATGTATTTATATTAAATATTTCGTCTTTCATCCCGTTGAACGTAAATGTGAACATTGGAGAGACTTTGTTGTGGTTTATAAGTATCATATATATAAGTATCATATTTATAAGTATATATAGCAGAAGTATGGAATTGAATAAATATACAATGAAATGTGACGAGTAGAACAAAGTAAGTTTTTTTGTTGATGTATACATTATTTTTACCAGCTTTTCAAATCTACTTTTTTAAGAGTGATTTCCCGTACATAAATCCATTTGTAGCTGTTTCCATCACTACCATCATCAGACCTTCAACTACACATACAAGTGTTCAGATCTATAAATAGTTTGTGAATATTAGAAGTGAGATATTGGTTTATTTTGAGGGATAACTGATGGGACCTGGACGGAATCATAAACAAAAGCGAATAGAACAAGTGTAAAAAGAAGACTATCTTGGATTGAAGTGACAGTTTTGAGTACTTGTGCTCTTTTTCGTTCTCAAACAAATGACAGTGACAGAAGGAGAGTTACCCCTATAATTACTACTTAATGCTCTTTGATAGGGATATCATCTATCTAAACATATATAACTACTCATCCTGACTGACTGATTCATTAATGCAGAGCTTAAAACGCAAGGGCTACAAATTTAAAATTTTGGCAGTTGATGCCTTTTATGTTGTAAGCTAAAGAAGGATTTTTGGAAATTTCAAACCTAACCTAACCCCCTAGGGAGTTAGGGGTGAAATTTCGCCTTTAAAATACGGTTGAATGGAAGTCCGACATTTTCAAAGTAAGAAACACGAAATTTTATATACCTGCTTAGAAATAAATGTACAAATATACCGTCGTTTTTGAAAAAAAAAAAAACCCCTAATTTTACCCTTCCTCAAATCTACATATACCCACTCGAGCGAAGCCATGGGGAACAACTAGTAAATTATAAAAAACAGATATGTATGGATAAGGAACTAAACATACGATACCAACAAAACAATATATACAAATCCTGCTCATTAACGACTCGAATATGTAATTTGAGACATGTCCCAATTCTCTTGTGCACTTGCACAGAGTTTGTTCATTAGCCAGTCGGGAATAAGTCGCGAAGTTTTACTAACTTGATTACGCCGAGCCGGGAATTAACGCGCCTGCCGAAACAACGAGTAATGCGAATATTTCGGAGTCGCACTCGAGAAGAGCGCGCTCGAGTTATGGAGGGGCACGGAATAGCAAGTAATGGAGTGCTCATTAATATCTTCAATGATTTCTACCTCGTGAGGTGCGCGGGGGAATAAACGTCTATCATCTGACGTCGACGTTGTGTTTCTTAGATCAGAACTTAGAATGCTGTTGCTGAACCTCCTGATAATACTTTGAGTTACCGACGGGTGAGGGGACGGAAACCTATTTCTTATATAACATCTGCAACTGTAGTGACATATACTAACACAATGTTTTTAGAACTATTTCTCACACCTTTTGCCTGCATTGTTAATTCATTTAATAGCCACTCTATGGCTAAAGGTGAATACTCTGAACTGGGATGTTTTACATCGTAATTAAGGCGAATTGATTTGTTGTTTAATTTGTTGCGAAAACTTTGGTTCTTTGGTTGGTAATAGAGCCTCATTTGGGTATAGAGTGGAGGCAAAAAGCAACATCACTTCTAGTTTTATCTTGTCGGCTAAGCTCTTACATAAAATCCTCGTTCTATAGTAGAAAGATTACACTGTCAATAAGGTTTATAGAAGGGCTATTACAGATGAATACGTGAGTCTAGAAGATCGCAATAAGACTAGCTCGCTTTATCAAATTCTTCTTCTTCATGTTCCTGTCCATTACTGGAGGTTGAAGAACTTAGTATTTTCCGTGTCTTTGGATATGGCAGAGATAACCAACTTTGGATTGTTCTTTCTTCTTGTTTTGATTCGTTCGTTGCTACTGCCAATGATTTCGAGAACTCTCAAATTGGAAACTCGCTGAGTCCAGCAAATTCGGAGCATCCTATGATAGTACCACATTTTGAACGCTTGGAGTCTCGCTTTCAACATTCAAGCAACCGCAAGGCTCCAGATAAGGGTATTTAATCTGAATAAGTAAACCATCGACAGCACAGTTAACGCAGTGTTTAAGCGATTAGCTTTCTGCGCTACGTGTCGTGGGTTCAAGCACATATTTTTATGTATTTGTATGGTAGTTGTTTTGAGTTTGGGTGCGTGTGTATGTGACATATAGCACCCTCAGAATGAAAGAGACCTAAGTCAAAAAATGCAATTTGTGGAAATTTATCAAGAAAGTCTTCAAAAAGGTATACTTTTTAAGGTCAGTTCAGTAAAATCAGAATTTTGAGTTAGGTCACTTTCATTCTAAGGGTGTGATATATGTTCGTAAAATGTACCCACGATACAAGAGAATTACTAGCACAGAGCAATGTTTTAAAAACAAAACAATCGTTTGGTTACTCTCGTTGCGAAAATACAATTGAACAATTCAAGTAGTATAAACAATAAAACATCATATACATACTCGTATACAATTACATATAGCACAAGTAGTGTATCGAATTGAATGAAAATCAATTGCTAATATTTTTCAGCATCTGTGCAATTACAGTTTCTTTTCCCCAGCTACTTGATCTCAACTAATTTATTTATTGTTGTGAACCTTCTCGTAGCTTTTAATTCTATTAGACTCTGCTATTGTATTTACTGTACCACACATAGAAATAACACTGTTAAAAAATATAGGTTTGTTATTATAAATTCAGTTTAAAATTGTTAATAATGAACTTACGTTACGTATTCATACAATATTAAGGTTAAATAAAATAAAAAACTGTTTGCCTCATTGATCTAGAACTCGCAAGCGCAACTGAGCGTGACTAAGCGTGAGGTCCTGGGTTCAATTCCCGGGACGGGCAAAGTGATATTGGGTTTTTCTGTATGGAAATTCTCAATAGCAGCACGGAGTCTGGAACTGTAACCCGGTAAATGGCAATAAGCTCGCCCTTATTACATAGGACTCAAAAACGGCATCGACGAAATGTGGGTGTACAATAGTACACATCTGTCTAACCCTTCGGGAATACAGGCGCGACGCTATGTTTATAAAAAAAAGCCTAATATTACTTTATCAACAATTTCAATCTAGACCGCCAGGCTAATGAGGCAATTTTCTACTACTACTAACTTATTAGGTATTCTGAACCTGTATCTTAGTAAAAAGTTAAGCCAGTCTCCTTTTTTGTACCACTTTTCCTCAATATTTTTGCCACGGTTCAATGCTCACATTCCATTGTCAAGTAACGAATGCGCCAGACGTATTAAGATATCATCGCTTTCCGAGGCTCTTTCAGTGCACCTATTTGGCGAAGTAGTGGTGCAAACAATTTAAGTTTGTGATTGTTTTAGGTTTTTTTTTATGGTAAAGCTATTTTGCGTTGACTCTCTTAACTTTTTCTTTCTGCTCTGACGTAGTTCAGTTTGATCTTGGTTTAAAACTCAAAAGACTTACGTACCTACTCTTATACAGGGTGGCTATGTTGAAACAACAATAAAATAAACTATATATTCGGTATCATATACACTCTGACACCGTACACAAGCATTTTAAATAAATGAAACATCGAATCAAATAGTTTATTTGCTCGAATATGATATAGTGGATTTTATTATTTTTTGTATGTCCTTTCCTTGCACGGGACTACAGAGTCCCGGACTTTTAGAAGGCGTGCGTGGCACCGAAGCCAACACGTAGAGTCCCTTTAAGACAACTTATTATTATTATTATTATGAGCCTGTTGTGTCTCACTGCAGGGCAAAGACCTCTTTCTATTTATCCCGGTGTATTGCGATTTGGTTCAATAAGAGTTAGTAGACAAGTTATTAAGGATCTTTCTGGATGTTTCAATCGCTTACTGTCCGTTGAAGCGCATGCTCGTTTACTCACCTATTACAAAAAAAAAAACAATAGCTCCTTACAGCATCATTTGCATTTTCGTATATATCCATGTTCATCATATTCAGTTGAAAATTATATCGCGTGTCACACTCCATGTTACCTGCCTGCTGTTGACATCTGCATACAAAATAATTAAGTCTTCAGTAATTAAATTCAAAGCGACTGCTTGTATACAGTACGATATTGTAATAATACAGTATTATGTGGGATTAGGGTTGCTATTTATCAGGCTAAATGTAAATGTGGAAGGTTTTCATGTATTTAAATCATGTAAGATCAGTTTGCAGTGGTTTTACTGTATTTCCGTAACAAGTGGACTACGTGTACCCACATAGAATAACCCAACATGCATTTTTATAAATTGTTAGAATATGGGAATATTTTATTTATTTATTCAAAACAGACATTAAGGCTAACAATAATTCAATAAAACGATACATTATAAACTTACGACTCACATGAAAATACTATACATAAGAAATTATATACACATTATAAATACTAATCAACAAGAATAGTCGGCGTCAAGTGTCTCTCGGTATCGCTGGAACAATACCTATTACCTATTATATTTTCAAGCGCCCGACGACACTACAAAGAATAACCCAATCATTCAATTTTCTTTAGTCCACTGCTTATTAATGGCTTTTTAATATAATAGTACTTGCTTAACAGACCAATCTATATTACAGGGGTAGATAATAATTAATTCCATTTGACTCCTAGTCACGTCGTTTTGCGATTTACACGAGTAACTATTTTCTCATTGCTCTTTATAAAATAACACAAAATCACCCTGTTACTGAGTTACTGCGTGCATGAAATGTAATTTGTTCAGACATCAGTATCTGCTCAGTGATTTTCCAATTTAAGGCAATTTTTTGTTGTGAATAGACTCGTTACCCAAGAAATCAGTAAAATAGATTCCTTGAGAAACGCAAAATGCCGAACATTTTAGTAGTTTGAATAAAGTTTAAGTAAGATAGCTATCATTAGGAATAATAAGAAATTCATCGCTCAATTATTATTAGTAGAGTTCGGAATTATGAAGCTCATAATCCGGGTATTCATTTTGTTTTCATTACCTTTGTAATAACTTTGCTCTACTGATTTTCTGTAGTAGGTAGAGGCTATTTTTTATGTTAGTTTATGAATATATACAAAAAATATTTCATTGATTTCATTCTTCTGCTGTCTTTATATCAAGTTGAAAAAAGAGTATTCACAAACGGAGAAAAATTCTATTATATTTACTAAGTAGCAATTTCATAACATCGAAAACGTTTCAAATATGAGCACCAAGAATCGTACGTCTCAAGTACTAGCTACATATTTAAAGGCGCAGCGATACATCATTGTTTGAAAGACGGTGGAAGATAGAAGTGCAAACAAAGCGATCCTATCGACCCACTAGACGCAATGCGATCAGACAACAACCAAACCAGTGAGATAGATCTCCGTTTCATCCTTTCTTAACGCCTGCTGCAACTAAGTTTAACATCTCAGAGGGACGCGCGGCAGCTCATGTTACATTAGCCAACTGCACTTAGTATTGCCAGGGGCATTCTAATAGTATCTCTTAAAAGAAAACTAAGAATCAATAAGCCGTACACCATATTGTTTACTCCAGTTATACAATACCGATACTATTTCAGTCTTCGAAATTGAATTTCAGTTTCAATTTAATTTACGGAACTGTTGAGAGAATACTTCAAAATAAATACTGGTTTATTTATAGGTATCTCTGTTATAAGTAATATTCTAGAAATTGATAAAATGTCTTTGTGTATTCAGAAAAACGTGGTTATCTTGCTCGAATAAGGTGGAAAATCACTATGGATGAATTGGACAATTTTTTTGGTGGTACCCTGAAGATATAAGAAGTGACTTCTTAGAAAATGTTCACACACCTTCTTTCTGTACATGCTGTTCTAAAAAAATACTTGATGTCGTTAATTACGATAAAAAAGTAAAGTTTCTAACCATAATATTAAATATTACTCGTACCATTTGAACAAAGTTATCAAATATACACAATACACTCAAGCTCTTTAACATATTCGGAAATATAGTTTACAATAAAATATGTGGATTGGATACCTGCTATATTCATGACAGACACAGAAACATACAAACACTCGCACACATATTAAATCTAGTAAGCCCAAATTTTACATATTATTACAAATAATCTTCACCATGGAAAGAGGATAATAATGCCAGTGTCATAGCTTATATGAAACAAAAGAACTCAATCCATACAACAAGCACCAGTTTTTGTTTCAACGCCTCAAATAAAATAAAATTACGCACGTAAAGCATTTTATTTAATAGGTTTGATATTTTCACGATATCTTACTTGTATCAATTATTTCTAACCAGCTTCCACCCGCGGCTTCGCCCGCGTGGTTTACGAACCCGTGCATTTTTCCGGGATAAAAAGCTTATGTATTATTTTAGACTATACTTTATCTTTGTGCCAAATTTCATACAGATCCGTTCAGCCGTTCTGGCGTGATTGAGTAACAAACATCCATCTATAGTCTCATCAGTAGTAACATTCGCAATTGCAGACTCGAATCACATCAAAGAAAGATAAAAAAAAATCACGTATGCAACCTTTTATTAAGTCCGAGACAAGCCAGAATGTCCGCAGTGATTTTAGTCCTGCATCCATATAGGTATTATATTCGTATGTTCGTGATTACATTAACGTCCGCCCTCTCATAAAAGCCAATGGGCCCGGCCAGTATGAGAACTGTATCGTTTTATTTTACTGTTATGTCACTTTCTATTTCTTCTATGGTCAATCTGGTTGGTGTTTAAAATATGAGGTTACCTATATAGGGTTGAGAGTATTTTGAAATTGGATGTTAGGGTTTTTGTGTTATTGCGACATTGGTCTGGTTGACGCATGCGGGGTCACTGGATATGAGGTCCTAAGTTAAATTCTCAGATGCAGCAAAATGTTATTACAATTTTCTGAACTCCTCAATAACAGCACATAATTCGGAACTATGCCTGGTAGATGGCAGAACTCTTGACTCATATTTCTTGAAACTTAATAACGGCATGGTCGAAATGTGGGAGTACAATAAAAAGTATACCTCTGCCTAACCCTTTGGGGAATAGAAACGTGATCTTCGTTTCAATAAAGAACTGAACTGCTCACTTGACATTGCCTTATAAAATGACCTAAAGTGTATCCACGCATGGCTAGACCTAAATTTAATCAGCTTTACGTATTATCGTTCACATCTGCTCAATCTACATGCTATTATGAGTTCTACGACTACTTGGAATAGATACCTACATATTAATCCTTTTTAGAGGACAATGAACAGAAATAACTTCATAAAGCTTACAAAATTTGTGACGTAATAGACGAAAACAGGTTCAGTGTGTTTTGGAAAGTATTAAAGCCGGAACACATCACGGCGGTACGGCACCGTAAATAATTCGTCTAATGCGGTACATATTTGAAAAACAACTACCACAATTGTGTAGTAGAACTCTGCTGCATTTTCACAGTGAATCATAGATTCTACGACTCAGGTTAGTACTGTGACATGAAGCAGTGCCATGACGATGTGTCTCGGCCCTTAGCCATATTTTTGCATAAGAATGCCGTCGATATATTTTAAGTAACGTTGAAGCCAGTATTTTTCTTTTTCTAGTCTCCATCATAACGTTTTCGTTAAGTCTCGACTCATATCACCCGTAAAAATGTGTGTGGTAATAAAAATGGTTTGTTTATGTATCATGTAGGTATAATGTAAAAACTTCTCAGTGAGCGAAGGATGTTTATATAGAGCTTAAGGTAATTCATAAGAAACATGAAAACATCGTCACATTACGTCTAATGTACCTATACTTAGTTCTTTTATTTTATCTGCGGACTGACTGATATATTATACAAGCATATTTTTCTGTAAATTGGATTAATAAACTAGGTACTTTTGAAAGATAATTTTAAAAGTTATAAAATATAATACAGATCGTTGTACGTTGTTCTTCTTTTAGAACTTATACAACAAGAATTATCCTTATTTTATGTTATGTTAAAAAAATAGGTAAGTAAAAATAAATATAACTATATTCTATTTTTTGTACAAAACTTCAGAAGCATCATTTAATCTTTATAATCAGATATCTGTGTATTAATTACACATAAAATATAACGAATCCTAAAAAATGGAGAATATATACAGATATAAATGTAAACAGCACGTTAAAAAATGTAGATTTAACGGTTGAAAATGATAAGGGTGACAACCCTTATCGGTAACCTTTTCTATTTTAAAACGTCGGTTAAATTTTATTCTACGGCATAACCCTAAACGTGCAACACGGCTGCCATTTGCGGACATCCGTACCATCCTAAATTTAGCATACTGCGCTGACCCCACAATCAGATCCCGCATTGAATAAAAACTCGTATTTGCACGTAAACGGCGCGATCCACAAATACACCGGTCGGATATCGGAGGGTTGACCTCTTTGAATCAATGATGAATCCAATTTCACCCTACCTTTACCAACGACAGTCTCATTTGGTCACAGGTAAAAACATTTACGTGAAACACGAACCAACGGACCACTTTGTCACAGAGATTTACAGCTCGGAAATAGATTTATTGTTCTTTTTTGTGAACAACTATTGTCCCTCCCCCTCGGGTATAAAAAGTACTCGAGTGAGGAAAATGACCGAACTTTTGTCTTTAAATTATATCTGCCTATTCCCTCTAGAGGGTGCTGGCACAAGATATTCCGTTTCTATACAAGAAATACGCACAACTTTCTTTTCCGATATTTAGGGCACAATATAAAAGTTGGAACCCTTGTATAACAAGTGGAATCTCTATTTTAATGTACGGCAAGGCAATTACCTCGGGCGTCACATAAAATTTGGAGTGGCTATAAAAATTCTAGGATAATTTACGAAAACTGCTATCTAAAATCTCTTGAAAACGAATTTTCTGCTAATTTGACGAATAGAAATTCAATCAAGCGTCTTCTACCAGTCCAAATTCATTGAAAAATTGCTGAGATAATCTCGGTTCATTAAGTAACAATTTTACTCGTTTACACAGGGTGGTTAGAAAAAGATTTAAATGATGGGTGGATTTAAATAGTGAAGATTTAAATCATGTTGATGATAATGCAATGAACTTCACCTTTGGACTGGATTCTTAGTTACTATTATACGATTAGTCTTATAAGTTAATGGCTACACATTTCATAACCAGTCTACTTCTTAACTTGACAGGCACAGTTCAAATACAGTGTTACTGGCGCAGACGTGACGTGAATATGACACAGACTTGACATGATCTGTCGTCACAAACATCTGCTTCCAGTCGCCTCTGTGTACATTGGCCACTACTTATATGAAATATCACGGAAGAGGCGTACAGAAATGTCCGCAACACGTCCACGTTCGTTATTCACGTCTCATCTTAATCTTTCTGTGTAAATTTTTTTTTTTTTTTTAATCGTTGCCCTAATAGAATTTCTTGCTGGAATTGAACCGCTGATCGCTTAACCACTACGCCAATCGTGCTTAAGTAGAGAGGAAATATAACCACCTGTGTGGGCTTAGGTTGTTGACCTCTATCCACAAAATAGCTATATACCTTCTCATTTAAACTCCTATAACCTTATCTGATCAAAGTGTCAAACCAGTCAAACTTGAGTGTAAACAGCTAACGAGCTTGACGTAACATCACGCGACATAGTTAACAATCACCTTACTATTAACTTATGCCGGCTTCTAGAATCCTTATGAAATAAACTAAGTACTAAGTAGTTAGGCAACTCAAAACAACGGCGACATTACGACGCAAGTTAATATAAATAGTTATGTTGTACTGTTTATATTCAAATGGCATGGGAAGTATACAAATCAATATGATGGTCTGAATGATTTATATTTTTCACCGATGTCTAAGGGCAAAGCCATTTGCAATATACCGGGCACAAGTCCCAAATCTTAAACTCTTAAATTCAAAACAACACTTCGCGAACCACGAATTGAACCCAGAGCCCGCTCTATTTAGACCCGATACAATGTACAAGGCGCGAAAAAAGCATTTTTTTTTTTTTTTTAATATTTCAAATATATTGTGTAGTGATAGATCGGTAGGTTGCACTTTCAATAAAAATGGGACTGAATCTTACTATACTATCACACGTGTGTGTCATACACGTCCAACCATTCTCCGTCTCGCTCATTAATTCAGGTATGAATACCAAGAAAATTGGTGTCATGTTAGTCCCGCAATTTGTGTGAAGGATTTACTAGCTAGACGGAATTCAGACACCTACTTGTTCCTGGAAATTTGTCGTGTTTCGCTAGCTATTCTCAATACTCCAACATGTTGTATCATCTTTTTCCGAATACACGAAAGTTGAATAATAATAACTTTCAAACGATTTGTAGTCAAACCTATCAACTGTACTTTCTAGAATAGTTACACTCTCCGCAGGTCGATTGCAAGCGCGACTCCTGATCCGACTGCGGTACTGGATCCGATTAATTTATTGTCCAATAGGCGACGAACCCGGGAGCGCTGGCAGCCTAACCGCTGTCTGCCAATATATGACACAAAAATGACGTTCGATAGAAGATATCCCGCGATCTACGCCTGTCGCAAACTGATTGCTACATCGATAATTAGGCTGCGGGTCGGTCAGTGTTATCGTGTTTTTCTGTTTGAAAACTCTCAGTAACAGCACGGAGTTTGGAACTGTGCCCGGTAGATGACAATAGGCTCACTCCCAATTACTGAGACTTAATAACAGCATCGGTGAAATGTGAGTGTATAATTGTACAACTCTGCCTAAATGTTTGGGGAAAACAGGCATAACGCTATGTTTTACTCATTAAATTACATTTTTCGTACAATTTTGAAAGGCTGAGAGAATACCATAATCCCAAAGTCGAATAAACAAAAACACAATCGGCAAGGATACATATTGGTAAAGAATAAAGAAAATATTTTTATAAATAATCGATGCGTATTACCAAAATGTACTACAATTCCTTAAAAAAAATACATTATAGCGGAGATAAAACGCGACATGAAATATTGAACGATATTTGTATAAAGAAACAATTTCCAATCTCCATGTAGTTAATAAAACACGACAAAAACGACGTCAAAGGATGAGGCTTTTCCTATCCATTGGAAGGGCAAACGGCCGCGAACCGCGATAAACAACTAGTTTATGAAGGTATTACGTAAAACTGTCGTATTAAAAATCAGTTCAAACACGCTTTGTATTCGGCGTTCACCCGCAGCCGTATCAGCCAACACAAAAATTTATTTTGCACTCAAAGGGAAATGAGATTATGTTTCAATAACAAACATATCCGAGAATATACGTTTCAGGAATAAAAAGTCACACCCAGGGAATTTATTTACCGCTTTCCAACGAACTATTCAGTTGGGGGAATTTTATACCGGCCTGACATCACTCTGTGAATATCTTATTTTTACAAAAACGTGGAACAGTGGATTTTTCAATTTTCTGACTGGCCAAATAATTCGGTGAATATTAATTTTGTTTGTAAAAGTTGCTGTTTCATTATTATTGTCATAGACCAGCCATTTAAAAGAGGCTCGTAGCTAAATGGCTTGTCGCAGATCGGTGGATTTGTGAGGTAAAGCTGCACTTGCGGGGCGGTCAGACCTTAAATGGGTACTGTTTTTTTACACATGGTATAGCATTTGGTGTTAGATGAACAGTCAGATGGTTATTGTTCCTGGTATAATTACTATATTCAGCTGCATCAGGTTACACTTGGAGTTGTTCCTACCATGCAGTTCAAAAAAGGCTAGGCAATTAAAAGGTGTCATTTTTAAATGACTATGTGCTTCTTGTGGCGTTCTAACGGCATTAGCGAAATGTGGGTGTACAAAATTACACCTCTGCCTAATCCTTCGGGGGATACGGACTTTATTACATTTTTAACTGAATCCTCATATATTTTTCTGTTAAATAATAAGTGTAAAAAATAAGCATTTTTTTTGGCTTAGTTTTCTTTTTAAATGGCAAATTTGTGTCACGCAAGTACTTATTCGAAAAAGGACAAAAAGCTCATAAAAACTTTAGCAAACTGACCCGCAACTCCCATTATACGTTACTAATCTGGAAATTAAACTGGTAACAGTCACATAATGTAACATAACTGGCAAGCCTTAATATATTTCAAGGGTTAAGCCGAGCTTTTGTGTTATTATATTATAAGGTCCATCAGTCCATTACCACGATAAAATATCGATTGTTAGAAGTCGGTGGAGTTCCTCCTGGAAGAGCAAAGAATGCGGTTGGGTATGCCATGAATGTAAAAACAACACAAGTCACACAGTTTGTAAAGTCGTAAATTTTACCAATATATTCTACGCTCAATTAGTAATTACCAGTTACATTAACAAGATTCTTGATGTCACTTCTTAATCTTGGGCCAGATGCTCTCTTCTAATCCACGTACGCGGCACCTACGCGGCTACGTGTTCGTAGTCGGTGATAACCTATCACACTTACAGTAAATTAATCAATCTTATAAACTATCAGCGGCGTGCACAGAGTTTTTAGATTGACAGTAAATTTTAAAAGCTTACTTACTAAAAATGCCTACTGCATGTTGGTATTGATCGTCGTCTTGTCGATTAAATAATGATGTATGTGATTTGCCACCTCAAATATCTTATAATAAATATTTATCTGAGTTATGTAGGGTAGGCACTAGGCAGTGTCTTTTTGTCTTTATGAACCGCACGCTACTGTTAACTATCTAATTTGATGTACGGGTATTTATTATTTTTATTTTATATCATTAGCTTTTTATAAAACATCGATCAGTGAACAAAACACTTCAATATTTTTAGTATTTCCTTATTACAAAAATATTTACGTAACAGTTAATTTCCTTCCAAACATTGAAATGTTAACAGAAACATCCTGGAACAATTCATTTATGAAAATTATTAATTAACTTATTAATATTTCGGGATTTATGTTAAAGAAACTGAAGGAAAAATATGAATTACTTACTTTACTAGTGGCTAGCTTATCGCTAGCTGACATAATACACAATACCAATAACATTTTCCTGAACCGGAAATCAAGCCGAGAACATCATGTTAAAACTTCTATTGTGTCTACTTGGCGTCACTTGACGGGTTAAGAACGCCATAAACAACGTCTACAAACATATATAGCTAGCTATACCATCAAACATATATACACAAACGCATAGCCATATAATTATTTCGCCTCTCTTTCTACATCTAAACTTGCCAGTAAGTAAATACAAGAAGTATCTCAAAGCATCCTTTAAGAGTAACCGAAGTTTAGAACGGTATCGGCACACACGGAATACGAAGTTTAAAGATTGCAAGACTTAGCATTCCCTATGTCGGCTCCGAATGGCACGGCACGATAAAAAGTTCACGGACTCCTTACTTTAGTATGTGTGTGTGCTAATACTTATATACTTCGTGACCCACTTGACTTTTGAAGCCAAAAGCTTTAATTATAAACTTCTTCTTCTTATTTAAGAGCTTTGCTCTTGTCAGAGTAGCTGATGAAGTTCTTTCCATTTTTCTCTATCCAGTGCAGTTTCCTTTACCTCTTTATACGACACGACGGCAACCTTTTCCTTTATTTCGTTGGTGAAACTTATCGTTCGTATTTTTCTTCCTCTCGTTCCTTCCATCTTTCATTCTTCTATCTTTTTTATGTTTTTAATGGCCTTTTCCTATTCTGTTTTCAATTGTGTTTATTAACATTCTGCTCTCATTAACCTTCCTCAGTACCTCTTCATTTGTGAATTTTTCTGTCCAGGTTATCTTTTCCATTCTCCTCCAACACCACATCTCAAATGCCTCCATAAGCTCTTTATCTTTCTGTGTCATCTCAATTATGACAAAATGCGACACGGCTGCTAAGGAAGTGATTGAAATGACGCGAAAAAGAATGAATGGAAGAATAAGTCACATTTCGGCGATACCATTACTAGGTCTCTTGAAGGGTCGAGCTTATTGCCATCTACCGTGTACAGTTCAAGCTGCTACAGAGAATTTTCTAACAGATAAACTCAACATTTCTTCACCCGATTCAGGGTTTGGTCCAGGTACAGGACCATTAGAGCTTCTCTCATTAGTTCAAGCCTATTGTTCTTTAAGCTCTTGCCAAAGGACATAGCATCGCTATACACTACAATTAGGTACCAAAAGCTTAGTGTTTGAGAGAAAATGACAATTTAATTTCCTAGGCTTAGAAATGCAAACATACACGCCGGGAACAGAAGATAATGTATTTCAGTTCAAACTCAAAACAATCATCCATTTAGTTCCCCAGCTAGTGTTAATGAATGCGTAACATTCGCGTCGAAAACTGAACCGTTCGTTAGATCGATGCCTATTAGTGACGTCATAAATTAGCACATATTATGCTAATTCTGGCTACACGCGTCGCGATCGTCCTGTAAAGTGAAGTCTCATTTGTCATGATAATGTGCAGGAAGTTTGTAGCGGTCCTAATTATCGGATGCGCTGACAGTATTAATTATTCATAATACATTTCCTTGTTTTAGGGGTTTGGAAAAAGATTTTGTATAGCGTTATTGTAGTGGTAGTAGTGTAGTAGTGTATTGTTTAATTACACTGCATAGAGAGACATGATGATATTAAAATGCTTATGTATATAATATAATACGCGCTTATCATTAAATAGGTATAAGAACAGGTATCTTCGAATAATATCTTGATTTGGAGTATAGCACCAAATAATATAATTATTTCGACCAGCAAGCAACCACATAACCGATTATGAGCCTCTCAATCAAACGATAAGGACGTGGATTTGATCTCCGCGTCGGGTACAGTGTTTATTGTTTTTTCTTAGAATTGCCAGTAAGCACCCGGTAGATGACAATAGGTCATATAGAACTTAATAACAGCATCGACTAAATATGGATGTACAATAGTATAGTTTCCATAACACAAGGAAATCTTCACAACACAACACTCGCAAACATACATAACACATAAGTTACAACATTTAATTCAACAATGAAACACGGCAAGCAAAATTATATACAGCGTGTGTATTTCCATACATCCAAGTGATTTACCACTGGCAGCACTAGCAATCTTGCACTGTTTTATTGTTTGTGCGAGTTATTGTGCAAACGAAACAATTCGTACTGTAATGGAAAATGAATTGAACACTCATAATGTCCCACTTGTACCATTAATATGATTTGCAATACAATTTACGTAATCCCCGAAAATATGGGAGTTTTTGTTGTGGCTAAATAAAAATATCTATTGTATCTTTACATAGAAAAAGTTATATTTTTTTATTTGAACATTACTTTTTTTTTACACAAACATGCTGTTGGAACAATTTCAAAATAATCACATTTTAAATGATACAATAGGTAAATTCTTCTTGACAAAAATATTTGGATATTATCTTCCTAGCGTTTTCCCAACTACATTGGGGTCGGCTTGCAATCTAACCGGTTGCGGCTGACTATCATTATTTTACACGGAGCGACTGCCATCTAACCTCTGCCACCCAATTATTGGGAGATACTGATACTCTAAGGTTAGACTGGTTGTCCGACTTTTTGGGCCGCTGACACCCGTAAAGACTGTCATATGACACCCGGGACCAACTGCTTAACGTCCTTTCCGAGGCACAGAGGGGTTTCGACGTGTGAAATATGGTCACCCATTCAAGGACTGACCGCGGCAAGCGCTGCTTAACCTCACAGATCGACCAATCTGCGCATCAGCTATGTAGCCACGAGCCCCTCATTTGGATAATAGAACTTATATATAAAATAATTTTAATGATATATTTGGGGTGCACCAAAAAAACCTCCTCGAGTATCAATAAATACGTCCGAGGCACCCTGGGCAGTCCCCTTGCCTGCCCTGGCAATTCCCTTACAAACGATGCTGACTGGCTATTTTTTCCACTAAGCCATCACTTATTTTCTTAAATGAAGGGTACCGTTGTAAACCCACATTTCGACATTGCCAGCAACGGTGCCAAATTCCAAATTGTAATGCTACTGAGAATATACGTACAGAAAAACCAATAACCGGGAACCTGGGAATCTAATCCAGTCCCTTCAAAAAGTAATAGAGATGTAAAAGGGCTGTCTTATCGCACTTAGCGATTTCTGCCAGACAAGCTTAGGATGGACAGAATAGTAGGTAAAAAAAGAAGTTCACGGTGAAGAAGCAATATAAAGACAACATGACATAACATAACATAACATCACGTCTGTATTCCCCGAAGGGTTAAGCAGAGGCGTACTATTGTACACCCACATTTCGCCGATGTCGTTATTAAGTCCCATATAATAGGGGGCGACCCTATTGCCATCTACCGGGCACAGTTCCAGACTTCATGCTGCTACTGAAAATTTCCATACAGAAAAACCCAATATCACTTATATATAAAGACAATACAACATTAAATACTGAACATAATCTATTTTTTACCTATAACAGTACCATTCTATTTCCCGTTCATAACTTGTGCTCTCATTTCCTGAACGACTTTTTATACGAAGAACAATATAAAAAAGCATTATAAAGACACCATCCCGTAATTGGTTTTTAATCCTCCGTTTAAAACAAATCGCTTCGAACCATTTTAATATTGTTTTGTAAGAAAAATATATTTTTTCTGTAAAAGTAAATAAAAGTAAGAATCCCGCTTTTAGTATATAAATCTTGAAAACTGTGATAGCCGTCTTGGTGAGTGATATCTTGTAAAGCTACCAAGGAATGGAATATCTAGGGCGAGAGATAAAACTTATATGAAATACAAGATGCACAGTTCCCTAACTTAAGCATCGCCAGTAGCTCCATAACCAACTTGAAAATAAATTAATGCAAGACCTCAAATACTACGAATAAGTGAGTAATGCGTTATATAATAACCAAAAATTTTGCCTAGAAATAAGCTTTATTTGTTTTACACTCAGTGAAACAGGGAATTTCAAAAAAATACACGTATGCATAATTACTGAAGGTGATTGAGTGGTCGATTATGAACGAACTACTTACAGGAATTGTGTTTTTTCTTTTACAAGTTATATACCGAAAGTAAGAAGTGTTTAAGCCTTATTAATTGTTTAAGGTCTAGCGAGAGACTGAAAACGTGTTTACTGATCTTCCATCAAAGTAGGACACAACAAAATAGGCGCACAATTTGTGCACGTATTTTTCACTGACGTTTTTTAGTCGCTGAATGTACATCTTAGGTTTCTATATCAACGGTTACAATCTATTTTGATAGCGGCCTTCCTTCATTACTAGGGAACAAATGCACTGCGCGGAAATGTCGCTCGGTGGACATAACGTGGATCTGTAATTTATTTAATAGGTTTCTGAGATATTTGTAGACGTAAACTTCACACTAAAAGCATTTTTATTTACAAGATTTAGGTAGAAAAGAATAAATTAAAATATATGTGACGAAAAATATATAGGTACTTAAAGGAGTTTGTTCACTGATGTGTTGGAATATTCTCACACACCGCTTCGTTCTTCTTTAGCTCATGCGACTGTGAAAACAATTGTTAGTCAGCGTAACGGAGCTGACTACTTAGCTAGTTGTAACTTTTGGCACTTGAGCAAGCTTTTTCCATGCACCCCATCACCTTGCCTAGGAAACAAATTGGTTTTTACATTATCTTGCTTGTGCACTTTGAAGACATCTGTTGCTCTTCAAACTCACACCTAGAGTTCCCTCTAATAACATCCTCTATTGACGGCGGAAAGGACTTCAACCTATGGAGCTTTATTAATCGATAAACTTGATATGCGAAACGTTTTAAGTATGTTCTTAGTATAAAAAATATGTAAGAAGTTAAAGAATTCCAGAAAGACGGTACTACCCTGTGCACTGCACAACTAAGGTACCTATTTGCAGTCTCCGCCATCATGAACTTTTTAGTGGACGTGCCACTTTGGTAGGCTTCGACGTGGTCTCCTATAAGTTCCCGAGGTGATCAGATGCCTAAGTAGACCACCGTGGCAAGTTTAGCAGGTAAGACTCCGCCAGAACTCCGTCTTCGCCAAGCAGAACATAGTCCTTAAAGGTTCTCACCAAGTAGAACAAAAAAGTACTTGCACAGTAACATCATATCTATTTAAGCAATTTGTAATTATTTCCACTTGTACGTTAAACTCAATTATTTAACTTAAACAAAGGCGAGAATTTCGGTGAAACACACAAAGGCAGTGAAGCCACGCCCTTTGTAAATTACAAGAAAAAGTATTCTAATTACTTACATACAATTTCGTTTAATGCGTAGGTGCTATTTAAATGTTAACAAAGAAACGTTAATTATAGATATTTTCTTTTGTATTTTACCGCACGAAGTATTTTTCTATGTTGATTTTCGGAAAAACTGCTTTTCATCTTTAGGAAGTTTTTAAAGTCAAATTAATCAGTTTAGGCACAATACAAACAATTCATATATATAGCTTGGCAATATGTACTCACTATTCTTAACAACAGCATCTCTAATATTAGGGGAACCCTGGTGAATACCCAAGAATCATTTGTCACAAGATAATGCGGAAAGAATTAAATGAACAAGCGTCCCGTCTTGCATTAAAATCTGGCCTCGGGCTGTTCCCGCTATGGCAGCCCCCTAAAATGTTACTGTTGCCATGGTACAACCCCAGATAATTATGTGCTACTGCCATCCCGTCGTAGACAGAAAACGTCCACCACTTCACTGCTTTATGAAGATGTCATAGAACTGTAATAATCATTTCTTCGCATTTCTTAACGTAGGAGAACTCAACTGTAGCTTGTAGTAAAGTACCTACAGCTTGCTCACATACCAGCGTAAAGCAACACTACTGCTGTGTTCCGTCTGATAAGTCATTCTAAAAGTCGAATCCGTGGGCATGGGAATATTATCAGTACTACTACAGAAAATGAAAAAGAAGACGCGAGAGTAAACATAAATATTCAGTCCGCCATTAGCAATATAATTGTAGAACTGATAACTAACTAGATTTGCGTAGGAAACAAAAAACCGATCTCGCGCCAGAAAAGTTTGCAGACAATTTTTCATACCAGGTAATCTAATATTTTATGCTTTGGAATATTTTTATTCTGGTATAGTTTAAAAACGTATAAATCTATCAGTTTACACTATTACTTCTAATTTTTTTAAATCTCCGTGTATCTGATATACTTTTACAATTTAACCATCGCAGTAAATTGCAATTAAAACAACGTACGTACGTACAATATATGCCACATACAAAAATGTGGGGAGACCTTTAGCCAGCAGCCTTTAGTCAAAATAAACCTAGTATAAGGAAAAATATCTAGAATAATATGATTTCGATGGAAAATATCCACATTAACATAGACGAATGATTCGTAACTTATGGTGAGAAAAATACTGCTGTCTTCTCGCGCCAGGATTATTAATCAAAAGCGTTTGATACGAGAAAAATATTTCCTCTCTCGTAAGGTCGCATTGCTCTTTCAATTATACTTTGCGTATATTATATACTTGTAAGTAATGTATAGTAAAAAATAATATGTTTTTTTTTATAAACGTTAATTGGTTTTTGCCAAGTGAACGGGTTATTAAAACGTCTGCTTGTGACAGTTTAAAAAAATATTTTCTTGTTGGTAATTGGGCAGCCGCAGGGAGAAAGATATTTCAAACATAAATCTTCATCGTGTTCTTGTCCTTAAATATTGAGGACACAGCGAAAAAATGTGAAAACTTAAAAAACAGTTTCTTATATCATTTGTCTGTCTCAGCAAACCCCCTCAGTTTTAATATTTAAATACCATTTTTTTTTTGTCCATAAGTATAAAAAGATAGGAAAAAATCTGTAATAGAATGAGTTGTTACTTTTGTAAGTCCTACGCAGACGGATGAGTTACCCGACACAAACAAACTTGATTTGTTATTCTCAGATAATATACACAGTACCTACTGTATTCATCAAACCTCCTACTATTCTACTAATACCATAAATGTGAAAGTTTGTGAGGATGGATGGATAGATACTTTTACTTTTTACTCAATCACGCCAGAACAGCTGAACGGATCTGGATGAAATTTGGCACAGAGACAGATTATAGTCTGGAATAGCACATAGGCTTTTTATCTCGGAAAAATGTACGGGTTCGTAAACCACCCGGGCGAAGCCGTGGGCGGAAGCTAGGCTATATATCAGAATAAAAGATCGCTAAAATCACCGTCGTATTAGTTCTATTTTAGAAGGCGATACCTGTACCCATAACCTCAGCTGACGCAAACGCTCGGTCGCCATGACACCCAAGGGGAGAATGAGGCACCTGTTCAAAACGGCAAAATATTTTAGCGCAATCAGATGATAAACTCGCTAAATATTCTCCATGTATTTCGGCAATAAATTATTATATTTGTAATTAGTTTTGCAGGCACGTAAACAGATACAACGCAACCGGTCCCTTCCGCATCCTTCTATTCGTGCCCGCAATTATACTCAATTTTAATTATGTTAAATGAAACATAGCTATCGGGAAAATACGAGTAAATGGGTTGTTTCGAAATAAACCCAATTTAATAAGCTGCGAAAAAGTTTTTGAAACTGATTCTCTAAGTTTATTTATTAAACTCCCCTGTTTTGGGGCTTCAGGGAGTATTAATGATTGCAATTCTATAAATTATCAAATGATTTATGTAGAGATTGCAAGCGCGGATCTTCATGTATGTTTTGATGAAAACAATTGGTGCTTTTTAATCCCGAATTCCTGAGAATATGTTGGCACTAATATTTGTTAAATTGCAGGCACTGAGTCTTCACGCAAAATATGCTTGTAAAATCGCCAATTAGGCTAAAAACCTTACGTTGACGCATGACGTGTTGTTATCCCTTCGTTTGCGTACATTTGGATCCTTGTCCCTTGTTGACCTCTAAGATAACTGAGTTTGCTTTTTATGGGAGGTACCTTATGTTATTTTTATGAAATCTATACAAATATGTTTTATTAATACAATATGTTCGCCATTGAGACATGTGAAAAAATATGGGGAAGATCTTTGCCCAGCAGTGGGACAATAAAGGCTAGTAAAGCTAGCTAGGCAGTTTATTCAAATTCAAATTCAAATATATTTTTATTCATGTATACCATTTATAGGCACTTATGAATAGTCAGGCTCTAGTTGCCACGTTCCAAAGTGTTGATTTCCAATGGAGAAGAACAGGCAAGAAACTCCATGGTTACTCTTTTTAACTCGGAATTAAATATACAATATTAATTTATACATTGATCTGAACAACTGACTGTCTGTTTGTCTGTTTGACTGTCTTAGGATAAGAGGGGGATGAGTTTATTAAGTTGTTGCTACTGGCACAGGCTCTTTTGATGCCCAGGACGTGATAGTGGTGATTAAACCGTTTTCGTGACGCGTGAATCATTTTGTGACCGCAGCCATTATTTAATTATACCCTAGTCAGTCAGTAGCATCTGCTTAGCGGACAGGCAATCTGTTAAGAATCAAAATTAAACCTAAAATAATTTTTCGTTTAAAATTTTAAGCAGTCAAATGTCGAAATCTAGACATTAGTATTGTTCTCTTCTACAGGTGTTGTTTCACTGACGGTATGTTCATAAACATCTGAGCTATACAATGCTATGAATAAATACACCTTTTATCTGTAGTTCTATTCAAAATTTAACAAAATAACTAATGTTTGACTTTGTTATTTTGAAAAGTAAAGTTTTTACGATTTTTAATTAGAGCTTTTATAACATGAAACTGACAAAATTTCAAAATACCGTAGGATTTAGTTTCTGCCGAACTACAAACACTGCCAACTGTGGGCCGTAAGCTGATTTGCAATATGAAACAGCATGCAATTTTTCACAAAGATAGCCTCCGAATAAGCGTCTGGCAAAGCTAATTGCGCCATTGAAGTTGTATAATGACGGCATCAGACCGCCATTTTTTTCGATAAAAAACCTACTTTTTCTTCAGCAAACAAACAGAATACACAAGGCTTTGAACATTAAAATAAAAAAAACTATAATCGCGTAGTGTTTTTAATGTCTTATAATTTCAGGTCTCAAGTTTTGACAGGTCGTTTCGTCTATTTAAGCCTGGGGCTTGCAAAGCCTGTCAAAACCCTTAGTCAGGTACTAAGATTTGCTAAATTTCTAGACCCTTTCTGAGCCTGGTCATTATCTCGGCATTTTGCGTCGAGCGCTGCTTAATAATCCTTTACTTTGGTTACTCGTCTTTTTCATGCATATTCATGTACGTTTCTAGAATAAAAAGCAGTGTCGAAGGTTAAAATTACGGTCAAATAAAGTCAAACTACCATAAAGTATACGGTCTGGTTACTTACATAGCATCACGGCTATAGGCCCAAAAGGTTAGGCAGAAGTGTCACACTTTAATGATGCCGTTAGTAAGTTCCATGTTATAATCAAAATAATGACGACACGGTCGGCGCAGTGGCTAAGCCATTAGCTTTCTGCGCTATGTGTCGCGGGTTCGATCCCCGCACGGAACAAATATTTGTATGATCTACAGATAGTTGTTTCGGGTCTGGTTGTGTGTGCATGTGACATGTATGTTTGTAAACTGTACCCACGACACAGGAGAAATCCTAGTGTGGGGCAAAGTTTTAAAAAAAAAGAAAGAAATATATGGAAACAATTATAAATTGCGGGCTGCTACGGCAGTAGAGAAACTGGTTCGGTTTCCAGTTCGGGAAAGTCACTAACAATTTACCCGAACTGGAAACCGAACCAGTTTGGGGCTATAGCCGTGATGCTATGTTAGAACCCCAGACCTCACACCATCACCCGAGCTTGCGATTCCCTTCAGTAAGTGTAATTAATGATTTTTAATTTAACGCGTCACATAACTTCAAATTTCGAACACCTTGAAGTAATAACAATTTCAATCATACTTAATTAACGAACGATAACGAAGGTCACTCAATGTAATTAAAAGTTCCGGCCCAAATTTAAGTCCATCTTCTGCCCCTTTTAATTTACACCTACCCCTTTGGATATCTTACGTTTCTCATTAAGGTAAAGTACCAAATGAACTCCAGCGATAATCTTTAAAAATATGGAACAAAAAATACTCTCAGATTCAATGAGCAAAAAACGTGAAAAGATCTGTTTAACTTGGAAATGGATTTTTGCGGTAAGAACGAAAAGTTTTTATCTTATTTTCCCGTTGATACTCTCGCATTAATCTGATGAGAATAACAACGTTGTTGTAGACAATGTTTAATTACGTATAGTCATCGTAACGAATGATAAACATTAGTAAAACACCGTCACGAGTAAACACAGCCTTGTGATTATACGACGTCACAAATTCAAACATGTAAAATTGGGGCACTTACAGCAACAGGATGGTAATTTACTTTCTAATAAATTGAATAAAAGACCTCATTTCGTCTAATACATCGTGTCGGCAATTTAGATACAAGTAAAATAATTGAAACGAAATTCTAATAAAGTGAAATAGGTACAATAAATTGTATTTTGCAATGTATCGAATACACGCGGTAAATATGAAGTACGGTACACAGTTACCAGATTTGATGTGATCAGTCCTTGGATGGGTGACCGTTCTTCACACATTGAGACTTCTCCGTGCCTTAGAAAGCATTTTAAGGAATTTTTCAAGGGAGTTATACAAATATTTACGAAAGTTGATACGTAATACAGAAAGCCTGACAACCGACTTTCTGTGTCTCCTAATAATTGGACAGTGGAGGTTAGATGGCAGTCGCTCAATATAAAATACAGATATACAGACTAGGCCCCCAAGTAGGTTAGGAAAAGGCAGATGATGAACAATAAACCGAGACCACGCTTGAATATTTTTATCATTTCCATTAAACTCAACCCAAATGAAACATAACTAGATGAGTAGAAATAATTTGGTGAACATTGCGGGATTTCTGTCCAAGTTTCGTTGGAGCGGGCCCCAGGGATCGTTTGTCATCGCCGACTCTCTCCGCTATGAAACACTTGGTAAATTCTTTTGATTTTTACTTATTAGTACGGCGGAGATTCAGTCCCTTTACGCAATATTTTTCAGTGTTTAAGTTATATGCTTAGCTAATTTAATTATTGTTTAAAGGGACTGGAAAGTTGATTAAAAAGTTTTTATGTTATGGCACTCATATCAACATTATTATTTTTTTAACATACTTTGCCGATGCCCTTATTGAATCTCATGTCATGAAGAGCGAGACTATTGCCATCCACTGGCCACAGTTCCAAACTCCATGATGGTTCTGAGAATTTCCGTACAGAAAAACTCAATAACATTAACCAGATAATAAGTTTATTTTTAATAAAATATTTTGATTTTTAATACCTACATATTCATAGTTTTGGAATAAATAGAGATACGTATTTAAGTATAAGCCATTAACGTAAATCTTTGACACGCGACACACGCTAATTGAATCACTCGTGTAGACGCGTCCTATTAAACAAATGACGGCACACTGATTTAATGACAAACACGGTTGTAATTTTCTGATCTTTGAACCTCTTTGAACACATAGGTACCTATTACGAAATATCTACACATATATTATAACAAGGTAATTTAAAAACAATATGTTGCTATTAATCTCGGGAGTACGTAAAATAATTTTGCAGTAAAAAAAGTCTACTTACTTTTTTCTTTATAACAGAATATTGTCCCACATTAGAATTTTGTCCTCTATCGTGGGTTCATTTACAGATATGTATCTCACATACTCGCACAACCAGGCCCAGAACTACCTGTAGATCAAAGATACAAATATGTCTATCGTGTGGAAATTGAACCCACGACCCGTAGCGCAGAAAGTAAATTATTTAACCACTGCACCAACCGTGCCGTCAATTTGGTCTAGTATTAGCAAGCATAGCTAGCAAAAGTAGGAAAAAATGTATTTGTTTTGAGGGTACGTAAAGTAATTGGTATCGGCCTCAAAAAAGTATAAAAAAAATCATATAAGAAATTTTTAACCTACATTATCGTTACAGAAAGTTATAGAATTTACCTAACTTATTGTAGACCTAAATGCTTTCATAAGGGCTGATTTTCCAATAACCGGATAAACCACAGATAAGTAATAACTTATCTGATAAGTCCTCTGGTCTAAGGGCTGATTTTTCAATAGTCAGACAACTTTTATCTAAGTAATAACTTTTGCGATTCGACAGCTATTAGAAAATATATCAAGCTGCCATATTTATACTTTAGATATATTTTTATCTGACGAGTGAAAAACAGGCCTTAATAAACTACAATATATTTAAAACAGTTCTAATTTTAAAATAATAGGTTACTAAAACAAACATACTTCTAATAAAAAAGCAACACCTGCATGAACACTAAGCTCCTAATATGTTTCCTAATAAATCCTTCCTGGCTCACAACTTAAATAAACTTCTTAATTCTTGGGCTAGCAGCCACATTGTAAATCACTTTAATCGCCTGGGTGACATGGCAGACACGGCCTTGCGGGCGGGCGCCCCAACGCCGAGGATTACATGCCCATGCTGAGGAGACCGTAAAATCCAGGCTTGTGTCACGACAAAATGTGAAATCTGACAGTTTTCTACTAAACAGTGGGAAAAGGTTTTATTTTATACATAGCTAGACTATATAGTTTTACCTGAAAGTCGAACAATTTTTAGATTTGTTTAGATTTTAGTTTTACTTAAGCGACCTAATTGGTCTAGTGGTCACAACTGCCGACCGTGAAGTGATTTCGATCTCTGTGTTAAGCAAACTGTATTCATTGAGTTTTTCTTAGTACTGTACTGTATTTAAATTCTCAGTAACAGCCCAGAGTTTGAAATTATGTGCTCTATCACATGGAACTTGTTAGCGACACCGGGAATATGTAGGTATAGAATAGTTTACCAATCCAACCCTTCGGGTAATACAGATGTGATGATGGTGTGATGATTTTCCGTGCCTTGTTTCATCAGATTTTATTTTGAATACGAAAGTGCCTTTGAAATGAAATTGTGTTCCTAGAACATGAAAATTAAATATTTAGTCTGCATTAGTAAACATATTACAAGTGCAGAGCTCAAAAGAAATGTCTTCACTGAAGTCGGTTCCATAGTAGTTTTCCTAGAACTTGCTTCGAAAAGTTAAAAAGAAATTACAAGGAGATTGACACAAAATGCTTCTGAGAATTGGAACTTTATTAAAGATAGCAATTTTATTCGTCCTGCCAACCGTAACTAATTGTGGTGCTCCGAAATTCTTAAAACAATTGAAGTAAGATAATATGTATAGTTTTTTAAAAGTAGTAAAAAAAAGACTGTTATTGTTGTTTTGAAAAGCCTAAAATGCAAGGAAGGCATACATTATTTCTTTAAAAATCTATTTGTGTTTGTGTCTTTATGTAAGATGGGACAATGTTTGAGAATCTGTGTTTTTTCATCACCATAACCACTGTTCTGTTTGCTAGGGTGTACAATATACTACATTGAAGCGTATTAATAAAATATTGCATTTACAGTTATGTCGAATAAGTAAATCCTTAAGTAAGACTTTGTATCCTATACAATCAGACCTATATTTTAATTGAAACGGTTTCAAGGAATTAATATAAAAATAGAAACAAATAGAATCCCCAGAATTCCCAGAATGTCGTAAAATTTTTCCAAATATTTCATGTTAATAATACATCATTATATATTATCAATATGTTATATTAAATCAATCAAAAAGAATTAAACATTTCCATTTTCAAAATATTTAATCACCAAGTATTATTCTGTTACAGTTTATGAGCCGCCATTTTGAATTACCAGCACATTAAAAGCAGATTTAATAATTACGTCACAGCTTCATAACAAAGTTATCTTACTATTATAACTAAATGAAAAGTTAGCAAAATACAAATTGCCTGCTTAACTTGACTCCTACTCAAGTTATATTGTATTTCCACAAGTATTTCATTATGCAAACTTGGGAGTAAAGACGAGTGCCTTCAGCAATTTTCCCGCGGGATTTTATGTCATCACTTTGCCTTCCTACTCATTATTATTTAATCTGTGCTTTAAGTAGAGTGATGATATTCGCTTTAGTTAAAATAATTCAATTGTCAACGCACTTTGAATGTTCACTTTTGCTTTAATCATTGCTGAAGTGCTTTCGGGAGAGAAAAGTAATGATTAATGATAACTAATCTGGTCACCAGACGCCTCACGTAATGGATGTTTTCCGGCTGTTCTGATGAAGATGTTTTTTCCATAATTATTAAACGTAACGTACTGTACCCAAACTCGGCTTGTTCCGAAGAATATTTCGCGAACATTGTAACAACGGCATTCCTCTCGGGATTTTTATTGCATCGAAGTTATATTGCACAAATTTTTCAACAGTTATTAAACATACGTAAGAAGATCCCACCTGTATTCTCCGAAGTAATAAGCAGAGGTGTAAGTACTATTGTGCACCCACATTTTCTCTTCAATAGGATCGAGCCTATTGCCAAGTATCACACACATATCCCAACTCTAATCAGCTGTTGTGAATTTCCAATCAGAAAAACTAAAATACATATTCCTAGACCTGGAAATCGACCCCAGGACCTTTAAACCAATGTCGCAGTAGAATCATTCAAATGCATCGAGATTGCTTATGTGGGAGAGAATGTAGATAGAATGCTTCACAAGCTCTCAGTCACAAAAGAGTATCTCTCTATAACTAATATATTATACTATTGATAGTCTCTTCAAAAGATGACTAAGAACATTATATTTCAAAGCCGAACCCAATACAGCTGTAGTATTTTATCAGAGGATGTAAGGTGAACGCGTCATGAATTTATTCCTTGTCGGTGTATTTTACGTGGACTCCTACAAGCAATACGCTATGAGGCTTTTATATTAATAATTCAACAACCTGGAATGCAACCGGCATCATATTGAATTCAGTTTACATTCCTAGCGAAGAAACTGGCGAACATGAGTTACCTCATTGATCTTAACGAGTTGTTTTAAGAAAATAATGTATTATTACCACACTCACATACAACATCTCGCTTGTATTCCCCGAAAAGTTGGACAGAGGTGTGCTATTTAGTACCCTCATATTTCGACAACACCGTTATTATGGACTATGTAATTGGGAATATGCGTGATGCCATCTATCGGATAAATCAAAACTCCGAGCTGCTACTGAGAATTTTCTGACAGAAAAACCCAAGAATACTTTTCCCGACCTAGAGAGCACCAGAACTTGACTTTTTAAAAATGCCTGCAAAAGCCTATTTTAAATATAAAACTTTGACTTTAACTTGACCCAGAAATCAAGCCTAGGAGCTAGCCCCATTCAACAGAAGAACATGCGATCTAGAGCCATATTAAGGCAGCTAATGTTTCACTAAAATATTTTGTATTATTAATAATTTTGAAAATATTTCTATACCAATTATTTATTAGTACATAGTGGATCAAGAAATCTTTCCCAGGAGAAAACGAAACAAAAACTAGCTCCTACTATAGTGAAGTTAACGTTCATAATGTTATTACCACAATTATGTTGTACACGCGTTTTTATTGGTCCGTAAGTGGTAAAGTATCGTCCTTGGCAGCGTTGTGTGTTGGGGCCTTTAGTTTTATGTTCAACTTGAAATGGGTCAATTTGTGAGCTTTATGTGTGACTGAGATACAGACGAATAACGCCGTACGTTTTTATTTCGTGCTTCTCTCTTTATACGGTGCTTCAGAAATCGCTGTGAGCTCTTAACGAGCTATAGCAATGTCGCTACAAAGACAATCTGGTGGCAACATTTATTTTGGATTACCTGCAAAAGTGTTTCGGTCAAACATTTTAATTGCTTTATGTTTATTTCGGCTAGATTTAATTTTAGATAAGAATCGTTTAAGTACCATTTAAATTTTACCGTTTGTATACTAATTTTCTACGATGAGATGTGATCTTGCTTGAATAACAAATTAGATGTCGTTTTTCATATTGGGACCAAATAATTTAATTATGTTGACCTGTGTAGAAACAGTTGTTCTTACACAGAACATAGGTGATTAAATTATCTTCGTACTCGGTTATATTCGTTGATGCCTTTGTGCTTTCGACTTTAAACTTCGTTGGATCTTTGTACCTTCTACCTAAAAATCATTTTCGAATATCATAACTTAATTTCCATAATTTTAATAAACATTTTAAAGGACATAATTAATCCAAACATTCTAACCGAAACAATACGGAAATTCGTTAAAGTTAAAAACTACACTTGAAAACACCAACCAAATTAAAATTCCGAATATTTAATGCGAAGATTTTTGTACGATAACATTGTTACGAGTTAATGTGGCTGAGTGTACTCGACGCCGCGAGGGGAAAATAAATTAGCTATCAGGAGCAAATTGAATCTTGCATTTCACCAGATTGTTGCCTTTCCCCCTGGGACGAAATTATGACAGAAAATGTGCGTAAATATGAACGAGATCTAAGTAACATTATTATTTTAAGCAGCTGTTATTTTTTTACGCCACGTCTCTTGCGTAAAGAGATACAAGAAAAATATGTATGACAGTCTGTATGTATAAATATGATACCTATAGGCTATATCACTTTCTATAATTATTCTTCTGCTTCTTCCTCTTGTCATAAGCTATAACAGGTGATTTTCTCATTCTGCAAAGATCACACAGTCAGTAATAGAGTTATCAAGGTCGAATCCCCAGGGTGAGCCAGGTAACCTCAGATTTCAAGCTCTCCCCTTTGCGTCCTCTTCCGTAACAAGTATCATCATCATCATCATCTCAGCCGAAAAACGTCCACTCTTGGACAATCGCCACATCGACCGGTCCTGTGCTGCCCTAAAACGGGTTCCCACGACCTTCACCAGGTCATCGGTCCACCTTGTAACTAGTATGATTTGGATCATTTCGTCTTTCAATTAGTGTTACCTTTCTCCTTATTTTAGGTTTCCAGTCCTTTCTTAATGTTTTGCCGTCTCTGACCAGTCCTTTGTGAAAGCATGTACAATCGCCACGCCAGAGTTTCCTAATTTTATTTTGGCGACAACGTCCGTTGTCATGTTCCTGACTCCATTTCCTTTGAACGATAAAATACATATAGTTTAATAATAAAGTTTAGGCATGAATATGTTTTATTTAAAATTCGTCTCGATATATTTTGTAATTATTATCTAATCATTATTTTGCTGCAGTAGTAAAAATAAATATATGTACTTCAACAGGATCCAGGCTACCTCTTTATAAAATTTCATAATGATTGGTTCCGTGGCTTGGTCGTGATGAGGTAACAAACAGACATACAGACTTACTTTCGCATTTATAATAGTTTGGATTAGAATCAGAGGCCCTAGTGTAAGTTTCTTTTGACAAATTCGATTTAACGCATCCTATTGGTCCGTTTCGCGTTCTCCACCAAACGGAGCTCCAAACGCGTTCGATGCGTTAAATCAAATTTGTCAAAAGAAACTTACACTAGGACCTTTGGATTATTTTGAGTGAAAATCTTACGTCACCAGCAGTAATATTATTATTTTTCCTTTTAAAACTCTGCAAAGTTAATTAAATAACTATTGAGTGATTTCTATCCACACTTTTATAAATAAATTAAAAATACTGAACGCTGTCAGGTGCTCGCTTTCCCGTGAGCCTCTCAACTCAGATAATTGAGTTAATACGGTCCTCGTAGGGGAGGGCAATCAACACATCAATATTCAATGCACTTATGCAGTTTTTAAAACGGTTTTGCTTTCGGATTCAAGCGTATAAGTGATTACATACGTTGGATGCTTTGTAATTGAGACACATGTACATACTGATTCATTGAAAACATTTGCTTTAAAATTTGGGATTTAAATATTCCTAGATCCGAGCACTTAACTTACAGTTTTTAAATTTTATCAAAAGTTTTTTTTTGGTGAATATCGGTTTCCTGGGAAACTATTGCATATCCTATACTCAATAACTACCCATGTAGGTATACATGTATATAATACTGTTTAACGATATATCAATGAAATATAAATGAATCAAAATTACAGATATGACACAGCTCATGCTATATTTAGGAATATTTATTTACACTATACGTACATCCTACTAATATTATAAATGTGAAAGTTTGTGAGGATGGATGGATGGATGGATCTTTGTTACTCTTTCACGCCAGAACGGCTGAACGAATCTGGATAAAATTTGGCGCAGAGATAGATTATAGTCTGGAATAGCACATAGGCTACTTTTTATCCCGGGAAAATGTAAGGGTTCGTAAACCACGTGGGCGAAGCCACGGGCGGAAGCTAGTACATTATGTACCTTAAAACTACTAAGAAAAGAGCAAAATCAAAACATACCCTTCGTTTTTTTAACAATGTCATAAATAGAAAAACAAAATCACAATTCAGAAACTTCGCAACTCCATTATGCGGCATTTGGGCTCCATAATCCGGAATGTCATATCCTTGCCTAACATGGGCTGTGAATCCGTGACACTAAGCTAATCAAGGATGCGCTTTGAAACTACATACATTAAATAAATTTTCACGTTGCAACTCTAGTTTAGTTTCAGGATGGTTTATAAACGCAACAAAAGGACGTTTCGTTGAGGAGACAAGTGTACGTGATGCAACAAGGCACGTATAGGGAAGTCTATTCGCCCGACGAGATATAGACTCCTGGGCTCTCTGTATCTAAGGTGAAATACGACGATTGTGGTGGTTCAGCAGGAAGGGGTGTACTATTGAACACCCACATTTAACCGATGACGTTTTTGAGTCCCGTGTAGTAGAGGGCGAGCTTATCGCCATCTACTGGGTACAGTTCCGAATTCCGTGCTGCTAGTGAGAACTTCCATACAGAAAAACCCAATAATACTTTGCCCGACTCAGAAATCGAACCCAAGACCAATGAGGCATTCAAAATATGATATATGAATATGATTAAAATTTTTCATTCCATTAGAGTTGGGGAAAACTTCAAAATAATTCTTACGTAAAACTATCCGAACTATAATCTGATAACGCGTGTACGGGCCAAATACAACTTTTAATTGAGATCTTAATTACGAAAGTAATTTATAAAGTAAGGATTCAGTAATAAATTACCTTTAATCTAATTTCAACCTAAACTCATTCGCTACAAGTTCTGTAATTAAAGCGCGGTACGGTAATTGGTTGGGGAATACACAGCCACAAAGCAAACGCAAAAACGCACTTGATTCAGCCCGACTCTTAACCACCCATGCACCAGTGTCAGAAATTGTTTCCCGTTCCGTCTGAATTAAGTTAGGAAGTCCGACCGACCGATGCCGTAGATTTAATTACGAATTCGTAATTACACAACTTGTTTTCATTTGATGTGAGATAATTTGACATTGAATTTAAAATAAGTCTGTTTATACAATAGTTGCTCTTTAAAAGGTAGAACTTTTTTGAAATAAATAAATAAATTCTATGAGATTACAAAACAATATGGTCAATTTAAAAGTCGTTAATTGATGCTCTATTTCCCTGTTTTTATTAATTAAAAGAAGTAAAATACATAAAAAAAGGAAATAGGTATACTAAAAAATATTGAACGACGTTTCCCCCAATAAAATTCAGTCATTTGTTTTTAAAAGCAAAAATTAAAGCCCATTTAGGCGTCGACACTTCTTTCTCAAGTTCCATTAACAAAACCTTTCAACCGAGAGCCGAAAGACCAATAAAAAACAGAGCATAGGTAAACAAATTTTAGTGAAGAGAACGAGTTCTAAACCCATTTATGTATCTTCGGGCGTCTAACGAAAAAAGTTTCATAATATTTCCGTTCTAAGTAAAAAAGTAAACAAACGCAGTAAAGAAGGCAATCAAAAGTTGCGTAAACAACTTTTCGACGGTTAGGTGAAGAGGGTGGCTGCTTCCTGAAATATCTTATGATATTATGTTAAATCTTATAGGGCCGGAGGTGAACGGCGCGCGAACGCCTAAATGCGTTACGACATTCGGAAGGAGGTAATGTAAGGAGAAATATCTTTTATTTAAGGAAGATTCTTATCTTAAGTGAACGTTTCGTTTCGGGAATGAAAAACAATGAGTTTATTGGTTGAGAGTTTGCTGTATGGGGAGTTTCGGAAACATGAGAAGGAACTCGTTTTGTTTTACGTTTTTATTTTTCAATTTGATGTGATTTTTTTCCGATAACATAACGTAGTACGCCTGTATTTACCGAAGGCTTACGCAGAGGGATACAATTGGAATAAATTTTTCCGTAGAGACAATGTTGTGGAGGAAGGTGCTTCAACGAGTGACAACGAGTGAAATCGTTTGGCGCATCCTGACGCTTTCCACTACGATAAGCGATTCCCATATAATACCTCGTGTCAACTCAAAAGAAGATTAAGACAAACCCAAAAAAACTACTTTTACCGCTCCATAATCGTACCCACTCACGCTTAGCAGTTGCGCTTGCAACTACTAGACTGTCTGTCTTAAACAATATGAGTACATACTTATTTCCTACACAAACATTTTGTAACTCCAAAACTCTTGACATAATTCCTTTAAAGCCAGGAAGGTAATACCCATACTTCGTCCAATATATCACGGCCAACTTTGTTAACTACGTCGGAAAATTCAACGAAAGCGAACTATAACAAAAATTTTAATTTTCCCACTAGTCTACACAATTCTGGAACATTCGGGGCCGCACCGCCCCTTAATTACAAAGGAAGGTATTTTCAATGTTGTTATTTTCCTTTGAAGAGAATAAATAAAGTGTTTTGATTGAAAGTAACGTAAAGCTTAGTATTCAACAAATTAATTTAATCAACGAGGGGCTGATTGGAATGGTTGCTCTTAGATCAACCATGATGATTTGTTTTAAGTCACGCATGCGTAAATTACCCACCTATTTTATTTTGTAGTCCACAATCAACCACTATAAAATGCATAATTTACGCGGGCGTATGTAATAAAGTAATATGTAATTTTACTATAATTACTTTAAAAACTACAATGCATTTAAAATTATAGTAGAGTTTTTAGATCACTGTGTTTGGCTAAAAGGTGTAGCTTTTCGTCGGTTTGTATACAACAATCTAGTGGACGACCTTGTGAAATACCAAAGTTAGCCAAATAATATATAATGTTTGAATTTAGTATTGCATATAAATAACAATAATTATTATTATTGATCTAGTGATCCACTAAGCAAAAGGTTTTGTGTTCAATCCGTGGTAAAGCAGTGCTACTAGGTTTTCTGTATGGAGTTTCAAATAGTACCCGAAAGATGGCAACTCTACCTACGAAATATGGGTGTACAAATATACACCCTTAAACCCTTCGGAGAAAGAAAACTGCTAACACTATGGCGTATCTCAAAGATCTCATAACCACTTGAAATAAAAATGTACCACTTATATAAATCCTCCTTAACCGAAACAAATTATTATGGAAAGCGATTCCATATTTACCATGAACCCCGCGCCGCGTGTTTATGATTGCGTCATCAATCGCCAGCCGTAGCGATTATGCCATTCCTATAACACTCCATATCTTAATAGTTCTGCATAGGAAACGATGATATATTGCTTATGAAATTTCCACATTGACCCTTCTTTCATATAAATCATGGATGGATAGGATTACCTCGACTGTATTTTATGTCGCATCCACAGAAGGGCCCGATGTGAAATATGGTGTACTTAGTCTAAGTAAGGCTCGAATGATGAATTATTTATCATTTCCATCTGCAAAGTGACAAAGAAAATTTTAGTCGAAGATATTCTGCCAGAGTTATGGCGGTAATAGTGTTTATGGTAACACTAACAGCTCTCGTCATTATCGTAAAACATCGGATTTTGGGACATCGCTTTGTACCTTAGAGATGATTATGTATACATACGACACTGAGTTTTGAACACAACATTTCTGCCCGTGTTCAAACTCTAACATGATTGAAGATAATATGGAGGGACGACGTATAATGTTCCTCCTTCGGAAAAGGAGGAACCCCTGACCTGGTTAGCCTAGCAGACCGAATTTGTATATATGTTAGAATTGTTATAAACTCTCATAGTACGATTCATGATTGTTGTCACTTCACTCCGATAGATGGCACTATATAGATAACTTGAGATCGAGATCAATAAGAATCTCGTAAGTAAACTTATGCCTGCTTTAAACTATAAAAAAAAAATATATATCAGGTACCTAATCTCAGAAAACCACAAACCCTTAAAATATTACCTAATACATGTTCATAAAATTCCAACTAAAGTAAATTACAAAATATAAATTAACAAAGGAAGCGGTTTCTTTGTTGGCTTATACTTACTTAAACCGTGGTTTGCCAAGTAAATCCGAAGTTCAACAGATTTATGTGTAGCTATATTTGAGTTTAATAACTCAAGTTTACGTTGCCACGTTAATTCTCAAGGCGCTGGCGCCGTAAAAAGAGTCGCAGTTTATGGGTCTGTACCGGCTAATGTTAGTTAATAAAACACAGTGCAGGTGAATTTCAGAACCTCAACTTGTCCATCATAAGGCCTGCGAAGACTTATATTGTCTTTTGCTCTTTGTAGCAAAAATAAATATACTTAGTAGCACGGAAGCTCTTACAAACTTGCGTATATAACTTATCAAATTTTTGTATGAAATACGTTCAACATTTTGAAAATCTAATAAGCGCCTAGTTTACTTAAAACAAGAGGGCTGTTTGTCGAATTCTACTCAAAAAGAGTAATGGCGTGGAGATGTGTACGATTCGGCCACAGACAAAAAATTTGGTTTTCGATGCATATCTTCAATAAAGTATCTTAAGATATGCGAAACATTTATTTTATGTACGATATTTGAGTCAAATTTTTTTAACTATGTAGGCCTTTCCAAGCGCTTTTAAAGCGTTATCTTTCTAGTTGCTATACTGAAATAATCGTATATCGTAAGATAGTGTACGATACCGATCTAAATGCAACAACTGCCACGTATATCATATCTTAGCGTTGTGGGCGTTAAGATAATAAATATTTTACATTCCATACTAAATTATGATGCCCGTGACTTAAGAACTATAACTACCGAAACATAACAAACATTTGGACTCTTTATCAAAATGAACTTACTGTACCTTGTTTGTATACTCAATATAAAGCTAATAAAACCAGTTTAGTACTCATTGCCGTGCACCCAATCTTGCGAAGTTCAACTTGTCGGGCAAGTTGGGTTGTCGGAACTAATAAGTAAAGGCTATGCGTCCAACTAACCAGAACTATTCGTACCCGAAGTGCGGACAGTTGAAACAACGTGCGCCATCACACCGAGGTATATCGATTTTACGTCTAAAACTGTTATGTAAAATCATCGGCTAAGTTTACAGTACTTAGAAGTTTAAACTCTCTCACAACATATTGGTAGTCGATAATTTATGACGTATATTTAAATGTAAAACGCTATGGAAATACGGTGAGAGGTACAGTATTGCTCAGTATCCTGGTCTAGTTAAAGAGCTGTTTGTGATCCTGTCAAGTGAAGCAAAAAAGACATAATAAAAAAGCTATAGTGTCTGAGCCGGGGGGCCTTTTGGTCTTTATGAAAAACTAACAATGCAACAACCTTATTACGCGTTAAGATATTGCATACTAACTGAAAGTATCCATCAAATATCAACATGGGTAAAAAAGAAAAAACATAAAGTAGCATCACGCCTGTATCCCCGAATTCACGGTAGCAGAGGTGTATTATTGTACATCCACATTTCGCCTATTATTATTTTCTAAGAATTTCTATAAAGAAAATGCCAATGACACCTTGCCAGACCCGGGAATCAAACCCAGGACGTCACGCTCAGCAGTCGCGCTTGTGACCACTAGATCTATAAGGCAGTCAATATTATTACTAAGTAAAATATGATTATTAAATATATTGATTTCCAATTTATATCTTCCCATCAACCATGCAATTTTCTAAAAAAGCTTGGCCAAACCAAAAATTAAATAACATCGCTTCACGCCGAGCGATCAGGGTCTCATATACTAAAACTCCTCGGGTGTTCAAAGCATTCGCTTGCCAAATATTCCCTTCGCTTTTCAATATTGGCAGTGCGGAACGTAGTTTGGCTAAAAATCTCGAAAATAGAACGGAAATAGGGGAGTGGTGTCACCAGCGCAATATAAGCTGCAGCGCATAGCTGTAAACAGTTCAGTACCAGACCTTAGAGTGCATCTTGTGGCGCTTTTTCATTGCTTTACAGCGCTGTTGGTTTGTGTTGTCATTTTTCAATGCCTCCAGCGTTTGCGTCTAGCTAAAGGATTGGATAGATCCTATTGTAGTGTTAGCTGACTGGTGTCGGTTTTACATGGAATTACGAAGACCGACAAATTGGTTCAGAACAGAAATAACAGTAAGAATTGCTAGTTGAAATATGAAAAAAAAAAAATAACAAACGAAAATCAACATCTACGTACAGTATACGAACTATTGACAAAATGAAGTCATTCAGATTCAACCACACATCTAATGAGAGCTTCCATACATATGAGGTCATTACCAACCGCTGTACAACCGCACAGTTAGCGCACGGTTCGTTCAGCTAAATGTGCATAGCCCTTAACCCGTAGCGTGCAGATTGGCCAATTCATTTTCTACTAAATAGTGGGGTAATTCAGTGCCTTGTTGATGCAATGAAAAAGCTCAAATGAAAAGACTTGTTCAAAGCGTCCGTTTCTGAACTGCGTTTCATATTTTGTTGAATCTTTCAGTTATGGATGAATGGAGCTGTATTAGTAAATAGAGTATGATGTATGAGGTTTTAGATTCTTTATAGCTATGAAGAGTTGCTTTCATATGTATTCGTTATGATGTTTTGTTACTATTCGACCTTTAGTCAATCAGATAAATATGATTTTCTAGTTGGTATTATGGTGAACGACGTATTACGACCCGGGTACGTCTTAAAACTGCGACCAGACACCGGAGGACGGGCAGCAGTGTCCTCTCACTAATCGGTGAGCCACTGCGATCCCCAAGCCGCCTGCCAAGCGTGGGGATTATGGCAAACCCCCCCACTTGGGAGAGGCCTTCGTTCAGCAGTGGACGTCTTCTGGCTGATGATGATGATGATTATGGTGAAATGGTTCTTAAGGTATTATATGATTTATTTTAACAGCAAATGTTCAATAAAATATTTAATAAAATAGGTTCAACTAATCCTGTTATAATCATGAGGATTTAATTATGTTTCTATACATTAATTCTCAAAGCTATATTAATTTATTCTATGAAAGTTTTTCATTATATTATGCTTATGTCCAAAAATCGGTTCCTATATTCGGACCGTAAAATCTTCATAGTTCGAGACACAAAAGACCCCAACAAAAGCTTGATCACTCAATAACAGTAAATCCCTTGAAAATATATATTTTTTTGGCTAACTAAATCCTTTTCGGTGGAAAATATTTTTGAAAGACTTATCTCTATGCGCACGTGAATCACGTACGATGAGAAACTTTGTCAGTTAGATTTTATTTAACCACAAAAACGATGAGTAAGTTTAAAATAAAAATATGATCGCTCGAAAATCTTGGTCAAGAACGATTTTCACTATTTTATTAATGTCGTTTATGATAAACGTAAAACGTACACCTTCCATTTGCAAATAAATAGGTAGAAATTGTTTCTCATTCACAAATAAGTCTAATTTAAATAATAAATTTAACCCATTACTGCTCCACACCTGGGCAAAGGCATCTTCACAGAATAAGAAGGATTAGGCCTGAGACCAGCACACTGGCCTCGTGCGGATTGGTAGACTACACACATCGAGAACTTTATGGAGTCTCATGTGGGTTTCTTTACGATCACCCTTAAACTGATAATCAAATTCAAACCTGCACATGATTCCGAAAAGTCAGAACTCAGATTAAAACTCAGACGCTCCTGCAAAGAAGACAACCGTTCAACCACTAGGCTATCACTACTCATTCATGCTATTTTATTTTTAATACTTAACACAAAACATTACTGCGTCTAATATAAACGTAAAATCTAGCTACCACACCACTGAATCAAAAGGTTCGCTATTCTCCACTCTCCTCATCCTAAAGTTGATCCACCAAATTTCCATTTTCCTTTCAATGGGGCATGAACTGTAAAACTTAAAGGAGTTCCAACAAAAAAAGGTTAATAAAATTCCATTCAACTCCCCTTGATACCGCTATAAACAGTTTACTTCAATACCATCGTAAAAATGAAGAACCGAGGTTTAGTAATAAAACTCTTTGTTAATATTTTTAATACGTAATACGTTTAGGGTCGAACGGTTACTAATAACATAAAGTTTTCTTATTAAATTCTAGATATTTTATCACCATATGTAAAGTGAATATTTTGGTATAAATAATGCTTTTTGGTAAGAATAATTTAAAATAAAGGATGTCACTGGCCGAGTTGCTGTCAGTGCGGATGCGCTTTGTATAAGTTGGTTTGCTTAACTCTGAAATGAGTCCCATTTTTACCGAAACTACTAGTTTAATACCAGTTTCACTGGAGAACATTTTTCGCATCTTTCGAATATTTCACTGACACGTTTCAGTAAATTTTACTATATCAATATAATAAATATAATATAGGTATAGTATATAATGTATAGGTATAGAAATAAACAACGTGTTTACTTCCAGCAGAGATTTATTACACGGTTTTATAAACCTTAACGGTCAATCTAGATGAGTAGTTCCAGCGTTCACTTCTGTTAAAGGTTTTAATAAATACAGTATAGTATTGTTTTCAAAATCAATAATCTGTACTACAAAATCAGTACATTGCCATAAACGTCGTAGCGCTTAACTACGCCGTAGCACTCCTCTACGCCGTAGCCTGTCTCTCAATATTTTTTGCTTCTTCATAATCTTCATCCTAGCATCGGAGTCCAGGGTTGGTGGAGTTACGTTTCAATCTAATTTCTTGATGATCTAACTATAATTTGTTTATTAATATCCGAAATATATTCCCTCTATAAAAATATATAATGACGTACATAATTCAATTTCATAGAACCGTATTACTACAAAACCCAAAGGCGCTTAAAACTTAACCCTGTGACTTTAATGGGATCTAGTTGAGCCATAAATTTGTGGAAGGAACATTAATACCCGATTGAAATAGTGTTCCCACTAACCATACGGTGAAAGTTATTAGTTTGCACTTCTGCTTGCGGATTGCACTTCACACATTGTTGGCGAGACTATTAATTCAACATATTGGATGAAGGAAGGAATAGAGTGATACATTAATTTTATATAGGCTTACTTTCGTCTCCTATACACTATCCAGTAAAAAATGTAGAAGGTAATGAAGGCGCCTCCAAAAAAAAAAATGTCTTCCAGCATATAAGTCGCTAAACCTTTACTACTAATTTGAATGCAGATGGTGAGTGACAATGCAGCCGAGGATGGATCACACAAGCTCAAATAATGCCTATTTTCCCTCTTCACCAAACTTGCTTTTAAATAACCGATTGCCGAAGCAATGTAAAATACAACTATATAGGTATATAGCGAAAAAAACTGTATAGGTCAACTGACTCACATACTTATAGTTGTATTTTTTTAATACGTTATCCGACACTACAAATAGCTCATGTAGCATTGGTGTGTTTACAAACAATATTCATATGCACAGATAATCAGACCCGCAGCCTAATTACCGATGTATCGACAGGCGTAGATCGTGCGATAGCTTCTATCAAACGTCATTTTTGTGTCATATAATGTATTGGCTGACAGTGAGATTGCTGTCGCATTGCTGTCGCTTTTTTACGCGTAATTAGACTGCCGAACTGTAAGTCATGCAAATATTTTTTGTGTGTGGGAATCAAAGTCAAAGTCAAAGTTTTTTATTTCAAGTAGGCCTTTTCAGGCACTTTTAAAAAGTCGAGACTCTAGGCGCACGGTTCCAAAGGGGGTAGGTCCTATGGAGAAGAGACCGGCAAGAAACTCCATGGATACTCTTTTCAAAAACAAAAAGTTAATTTACAATTAAAATCTTAAATTAACATGCATTATATAAGAAAAAATACAAACTTAATAGAACGCTACTTACACAATGAGGCAATACAATCAGACACAAGACACATAGTGCAGTAGTCAATCGCTCAATCATTGTGCCGATCGTGCTTTAGACTATGGATAGCTTAGTTCCCAAGTGTTAAGATTAAATTTCATTTGAAATGTTCACTTCATTATAGATGGAAGAAAACCAAGATGATCTAAGTCAGGCGAGCAGTGAGCACACTATTACCTTACACTATTTATCTATAAGTTCAACATACCGCACTCATCTTTCTCACTATTTTTTGGTGTTTATCGTAATGGTGTCACGAGATAGAATATTATCTACAAGCTCACACAGATGTCAATCTCCAATCGTCAAGGAACACGATAAGTCATCGAGGAATATGGCAATAACGTTTACGGATCAAGTGCCCGTTTGACAGCTGATGTCAAATCCATTTAATTGATTCCATTCCTAGGTGATTGGAGATGGTCTTAACATAAGTTATTTAACATAATATCACACTTGTATTCCGACAAAGATTAGGCAGAGGTGTACCGTTGTACACCGTTATTTTGCCGAAGCTGGGATGGAGTCCCATGACGGGCAAGTCGATTACCATCTACCAGGCACAATTTTAACCTCTACCCTACTGAGAATGATAGTCTTTACAGAAATACTCAAAAACACTTTGCGCATCCGGCGAATCAAACCCGAGACATCACGCTACCAGTCATTTGCGACCATTAGACCAATGAAGCAGTCAAAATAAGTGACCTTATTCTTCTTCAAATTAAATGATTTCCATTTTGTTCTGTCCAAAGCTAGCTCCTTCATTTATCTATATGTCATTGCATCTATCTTCTCTTTAAGTTGGTCTAAATACTTCATTCTTGGCCGTCTTTTATTTTGTTTTGCCTGCAGTTGTCCTTCTATTATGTTTGTTATAAAATCATGTCTAACTAAAATCCAATCATTCTTCCCCCTTTTTTATATTTGATTCAAAATTTACCGCTTCTCTTTTAGCCGACCCAATATTCCTAAACTAATAGGTAATTTACCCATTAGTTATTTACTTATTTAAAATATATCTTAACCCCAAATCACCTCTTCTGATTCAAGTGTAGCTGTAAATATTAAGTGTCACTGACATTGAAGGGTTGGCCTTTAGAAATATTCTGTTATTTGTTCATTTAATTAATAAGCCTGCTGAAAGCCACTTACATTAATTGGAGGCACAACTCTTTAGTTTAATTATCAAGTCTTTAGTTCAAAATGTATTCAAAAGCCTGTACCTGAACAAAGATGTGGTCTAACAATTAGATCTAATGATCAAACGTTACCGCAAAATTCTAGTCATTCTGAAGTCGAAATGCATTAATTAATTCAAATCTATCATATAACAATACTTTTAGTCATGTTTTCAATAAAAAATACGTTTTGATGAAATTCGTCATCATCATCATCACTGCTAGATATAGGGCTCTCCCAGTAAATTCCATTGAGCCCGGTATTTGTCCCTCCGCAACCACTTTCTGCCAGCTACCTTCCGCAAGTCGTCGCTCCACCTGACCGAGGGGCGCCCTACACTAGGTCAAGAACTCGTCTACTCCAACGTATAGTAATCATTTTATATTAAAACATAAACCTAGGACCCACATTTTATATAGCTTATAATGTATCCCACTGTTGGGCAAACACTCTCTTACTTCAATCCCTTTTAGGAATTTTTTGGCATATTTGCCTCGCATACACTGACAAATATTATTACATTCTTCTTCAATTAATACGTATTATCAGTTTTTTTTTTTTTCATTTCTTTTGTTCTTATGTTTCTTGATAAAATAAATAACCATCGCATTATATTTACGAAACAAAGGAAAAGTCAGTGTTTTATATAGATAAATCTTACACTGTATAATATTATTAAAATTGAGTGATTGAATTTAATATTTTCTCATTTATTTTCAGTTTTTCATTAAAGTCGACGGACTTGCGCTTTAATGACTGCTGATTGAACTGCTGAGCATGAAGTTTTAGGTTCAACTCCCGAGTCGGGCAGAGTGTTATCATGTTTTTCTATATGTATATACTCAGTAGCAGGACTAAGAGTTTGGAACTATGCCAGATATATGGCTATAGGCTCGCTCGCTATTACATGGGACTTAATAACGGTGCAATGTGTACACCGCTGGCCAACCCTTCTAGGAATACAGGCGTGTATATATGTTTTTATCGCACCCTTAGAATGAAAGTGATCTAACTCAAAATTCCTAAACAACCAAAACTGACCTTAAAAAGTATACATTTTTGAAGACTTTCTTACTAATTTCCCACAAATTAAACTTTTGAATTAGATCACTTTCGTTCTGAGGGTGCGATATACTAACAAACTTTTCTGTTACAACAAAAGACGACGCGTATTTATCTAAAGAACTAAAATGTCATAGTATATAATTGGTTTAGTTTATTATTTATTGGATATTTTTATCAAATCAACTAATTATGACAAATTATATAAGTTTATTAGCCAAGTTATTTATCTAAATTTATAACGCGAATGTTTCGAAGTCCGCCCAAAACTTATTTCATTTCAAGAGTTCATTTATCATAGCCAATTAAATTGAACGTTAATATTTCATGTGCCATTTTTATATTTTGTTTAATTTGCTTTCTTTGTTCTGTTGGCCAGCAGTGTCTGCAGAACTAATATTAAAATATTTTTAATAAAATGTGTGCGATGAAATACTCAGATACTGTCCTTATAATTCTAATGAAACCTTGTTTATAACAGTCACATTTTCGGTGACTGAAAACGTCATGATTAAACCTGCATTCCTGAATGGGCTCTCAAAAGTTCTCGATGGTGGATTTAGTCTGCCAATCCGCTGGCTACTCATCTAAACTTTGCCCAAAACTATACATACATATATAAAAGAAGAGAGGGGGTGACAGATTTTTGACGGAAAGCACTTGGTCGGCTTTTGCTTCATAAATTAATTATTCCATCGTTCTCAAAGTTCAATAACCTCATCATGGACTAAACTATAACATAAATGGAGTCAAATACTGTTTTCTACTATAGGCCCACATAAACAACATACATACATACATACATACATAATCACAATGCCCCTACATAAGTGCCCCGTACCACGAAACTGCAAAACTTTGCTATACTAAAGTGCCCTCTACCACGTTACCAGTCGTTCCTCTTTTTAACTTGAACGTCGATGTTTGCCAAATGGCCTGGCCAAATCGTCCATAACCCGAACTTTTCCCTTTTTCGGGTCTTTTATGGTAAAGAATTCAATTTCTATGATATGGAAAAATTGTGGGATTACACTGTCTTTTGTATGCCAAAAAGTTTTTGGGTTTATGTTCATAGTACTAAGATAGTTCATTATTATCATCAAAATAATCTCAGTTACTTACATTTAGGAACTATCTTTTACTATCACAAAAGAAAATTACTTTTAAATCGATTTTATGAACATGTTGACTATGTTAGGTCTTAACCTTGTATAAAAAAACTACAGTCCCAAAAGACAAGGGTAACATGAAGAAAGCCTGAATTTGAATAATGCAAGCAGGACCACAATAGATCAGTTAGTAAAAGCAATAGTCTATATACAATAGTATGCTAGAAGTCGATGAGGGAGTCGAATTCTTCTCGTGTTAATCTTTTTTTTTATATTTTTGCAATGGAAACGACTATTTACTAAGCAAAGATTAGTTATAAGTCATTCGAAAGCATTATAATAAATCAAAAGGTATTAGGCCGCGGTATCAGCCTCAGTGGGTCGGCGGTGCCAGCCAAATATTCGTCGCAGTCTGCGTATTTGTATGAAGCCGCCACCTCGCTCCCCTGTGGTCTAAAACTTGGGCTTAAAAATGATTCAAAAATATAAAACACTAGCTTTTGGCCGCGGTTTTCACTCGTATTAATTTAGAATTTGACAATCAATTCGGGTTGTACTCTGCTTGCGAATGACATGTGGCGACATCTATTATCATAAGAACGTTATGTACTTTTTCGGGATGGAAGGTACCCTATGTCCATTGCTGTACACCTAACAACGTATATGCAAAATTTCAGGATGATCGCTTCAGTTTTTTAGGCGTGAAAAGGTAACAAACAAACAAACTTACTTTCGCATTTTTTAATATTAGTTAGGATACTTTACATACATACAAAAAGTATGAAACCTTCGTACTAAAATACTTAAGTATTGACGTCGACTGCCTAGCTTTTTCCCAAATATGTTGGAGTCTGCTCCCAGTCTCACCAGACGCGGATAAACAACAGTATTTTAGCCACTACACCATTAATTAGGTAGAGTATTCCAGGGTAAAATTGGTTGTCAGACTGAGCTGCTGTCATCCGTAACAACTTTCATAGATATTATTTTCCGAGGCACGGAAAACATACCTATAAAACCATATCAGAAAGGTATTTCAACATATTTGCTATGAATTGAAATTATTCAGATCATTCAGATGTGCCGTGATTGATGTAAACGTGATTTAATACGATTAACACGTAAATCACCATTGAAACGTGATTATATTTCAACTGTAATTTTTACTCGTTATTTCGCAAATTCCGTGTGGAGCAAATTGTAAAACATTTTGCATGACCAAAAATATCTTGTTATGTGTACATGCGTTTGCTTCGGTCATACGTGTATCTCTTAATGAAACACCTCTAGTGTTTTTTTTTCGTCTACTTTATGCAGTCTTTTTTTAGGTAGGCATATTACTATGATTCATTTTGACTAAATTTTGATTTCGGTCGATGTTTTATTATGAGTGCAAATATATCTGTTGCTTGTAGATAATAAATAAACGGTACCTTTTGATTCTTGCTATTTTATACAGAAATGACGGTCTCATCGTGAATATAATGATGAATGAAATCGTGCCAGCTTAGATCTCAAGCAGTGAACCTATCCGTCGTAGTCGGCGTCCTTAATTTTAGAACTGTTGCTTTAGAAGCAACTGTTTCCAAAGCAACGAATATTTGACTGATTTTTTCCGATTTACTCAACAAAACAAAGACAAAAAATACAGTGGCGTATAAATTTGAATAAATTACATAATACATATCATGGCATCACACCTGAATCCCCCGATGTGTTAGGCAGAGATGTACTGTAAGTCCTCATTTTTCTTGTCATGAGACTTATAGAGGGCGCGTCCATCGCCATCTTCTGGGCACAATTCCAACCTCCGAATTACTACTGAAAATTTTCTAATAGAACGACTTAATAATATTCCCCGACCCGGGGGTCAAACACGGCCGCACTTTCGACCACTAGACCAATGAGATAGTGAGCCTCAGTCTTCCCAATTTGGGCAATAACACTATGACCCCAAGAAATACATCCGCATATAAAATTGGATCACTAATAAAAAGGGATAACTGATATGAAAAGAATCACTGTAAATCCTTCAGCGTGAACTACAATGTGATCTTAATACCGGTCCGGATTTATACGGGTTTCACCTAAATCCCACACAGAGGCGAATGAACAGATCCTTTAAGGTCCTATGCCTAATTCCCTATGTCAATAGCTGACTTAGCTGGCGATTTTAATACATAACCAGATGCTTTTGTACCAACATGTTATAGTAGCTGGGTATGAATATAATGTTTTTTAAGAATATGAATGGAGGTCGGTTGTACATCGTAATTTGGATATTGTATTTCTTTGTATACTAAATAGTTTGCATGGACCCTCCATTCATAAAATGTTCATATATTAATATCAGTAACTGCCTGATTGTTCTGGTGGTCGTAAGCGCGACTGCTGAGCGTGAGGTCCTGGGTTCGATGCCCAGGTCGGGCAAAGAGTTATTACTGGGTTTTTCTGTATGAAAATTCTCAGTAGCAGCACGGAGTCTAGAACTGTGCCCAGTAGATGGCAATAGGCTCGTCCCTTATTACATGGCACTCAATAACAGCATCGGCGAAATGTGGATGTACAACAGTACACCTCTGCCTAACCCTTCGGGGAATACAGTTATGTAATATCAGTAAGATGGTATTTTTGCCACTTTTGATTTTACTGGTAACATTGGGCATATGAAAACGATTTGTCCTTGTTAACTTTACTACAAGATAACATTCAATAATGTTCGACAAACAAGTGTAGCGATAGAATGGAGACATAAACATAAGTAAAATTTAACATAACATAGCATCACGCCTGTATTCCCCGAAGGGTTAGACTATTATATAACCACATTTCGCCGATGTCTTCGTTAATTCCCATGTTATAGAAGGCGACCCTATTGCCATCTATCGGACATAATTCCAAACTAGAAGAGACTAGAGATAAAATAATTCTTTATTTGTTAGAACATGTATACATACATAAGCATGCAAGGTAGAAAAACCTATTAACACTCTCCCCTTTTGAACCCTGGAAGTCACGCTCAGCAATCGCATCTACGAACACTACACCGACAGGGCAGGTCGGCGGTATAAGTCAAAAAAAAAATTGTAAAAATATTTATTTGTTTTCCATTAGTTTTCATAAAATCAAAGATTCTAAATCCCATTCAAACTATCACACTCGTAACAAATGTAATCTCGAGACGCCATTACCTCTTGTTAGAACAAATAAGCTCCCCGGGTGCATTTGGTACCGATGTGTTCTGTTGTACTTCGCAGTTTAAGCTTAAGATATGTGCTTGCCAAGAAAGCGGCGAACTCATTAGTAAAACCAGAACGGGCGTCGTAATTCGCCACAATTAACAACTTGTTTGTAATCTAGCTTGATAGTTGTAGTTGTAAGTTATATTAACGGCGACGCGGGGACATTATGTTTGTCAGAGGGTGTGGTGAAAGTGTGTATAATATATTTTTGTAGTGGGTCAAGTTCTAGCTAAGAAATGATGTTCCCCTTTTAATGGAATGTCACAAGTGGTCAATAAAGGTGTTAAAGTAGCAGCATAAGTATTTACCTGTAGAGAAAAATGTTCATATAGCAAATAAATAATATATTGCAAGTGATCGCTATCTAAACGTAAAAAATAACACGAGTAGAATCTATCGTCCTACAAAGGCAAAACCAATGTAAAATCTGTGATTTTCATTTCAGACGTACGAGTATAATCTCTTAGAAAGAAATACAGATAGAACCAACGGCCAATTACCTCTCTATTGATCATGAATTAAGGAGGAATAAAATAAATAAGTATGTTTTACATTAATTCATGTTTAAAGTCTAAGTTTTGAATACAAAATATTTGAAAATATTCGTAGAAAGAACCTATAATATAGGTCTAGTAATCAAGGTGCAGCTGACACGCGCAGACAAACTTTTATTTGGATTAATCATTTTTAACTGTGCCTAGAAAGTGGCAATACACTCTCCCTGTTAGGTTACATACGTGTTTAATAACTTAATTTGTGGGTTGTAATACAAATTGGTGAACCCCTGCAGGACTCATAGGACTTTAAAGACGCGATAACAGATACAGCAAGAAATACTGCGCAAGCTATAAGTCTATGAGCAATATCTTTACAAACAACTGCAATTTCAACAACAATGAAATTTATATAAAACGCCCCAGAGAGTTGTATCTCGTGTTAAAATTTTCGGCAAAACAAAAAGAACCACCCTTTACACCCACCATCACAAAATAAACATGTGACAGTTTCCAACATCAAGGAAAATGTGGGTTTCAAATTGGAACAGTCCAATAAATAGGATATCGTTTCGTTGTAAAGGCCCCGTATCCAATTATATGTGATTAGCGTTCACGATTTTGACTTGACGGCAATTAATGTCGTTTGTGTAACCCTTTGACGACGGCGTGTTATTTATCCTTTAGGTATTTAGGCTGATTACACACGTTACTGCTTACACTTTACAGCTGAATACATACAACGTTTCATAAAGGTTTGTAGGTCCCAAATTGAGTCTACTTGGAAATCGTTATTTGACCTTATGTCTGGATGTGTTTAAATACACTTAAATATTCAAATAGTAAATAATTTAAACAAATATCAACAGCAAGTAACGAGAATTTGTGATACAAAATTCTGTAATTGGTTTCCATTATACGATAAGGGGATAATTTATTTTAATAAGGGGATAATAATTACTCTAAGGGTCACCTTACTTAGTTTCTTGTCGACCTCCATAGGACTCCTCATCCACTTATGGAACCTAGCACCTGAAATCTCGATTTAAAAGTGTCTGCAAAGGTCAAGTTGAATGAATGAACTTTGTCTTTGATGGCAATAAGCAAAAAGTGATAAGCTGATAAAAAATATATGCAGCATATTTATAGATAAAGGGGTGTACTGAATCAAACGATCGCAGGTTCGATTCCTGCTCGCGGTTAATTTTTTCTTGGCATGATTATAAACAACTGATCATTAAATAAAAGTCATCATATTTGTTTTAAGTTTCCTTATATTAGGCCGTCGTCAGGCGTAATGACCGTCCTCAGTTTAATTAACTAGATCACAGAATGCTATTCAAAGCAAAAACCCCGACTAAAATCACACGTGAAGTTACGATATTTTAACTGAATTAATTTTACTTTCACTTTCACGGGCTTTAGTGGCCATATATTATAGACTTTATGACCCACAGACATAATTATAAAATAGTTAGGACTGTCGTAATTCCACTAGGAGCGTAGTCAGTGGCAGGACCAAGTTCGTACTAATTTAGCAAATAAATGGACAATTTAGTCGGGGAACTTGTCGGAAGTTACCCCGACTTGTCCTCGGGTTAGACGTGATGTCATCCTATCCTAATGCTTTGTGGCTTGGTATTATCGTTGTCCTGTTACCGTGTTATTGTGGTGTATAACTGTTTAATGTTGTTTAACGAGAATTACTTGTGACTAATTAGTTGTGAGGAAAAGTGTGTAGGGAAAGAGAGATGTTTGTCGGTTAAAGGTTGTAATAAAATGTTAAATACACTCTAACTCTAGTCCACACCATACATAGCTCATTATTTTTATAATTTTAAAGATTGCCTTATACTAGTATTTCTCCTGTGGCATGGGTACACTTTACAAACGTATATTTCAAATGCACACACCCAGACCCGAAACAACTATCCGTACATCATACAAATATTTGTTACGTGTGGGAATCGAACCTGTGACACGTAGCGAAGAAAGGTAATAATAGCTTCGCCACTATAGCAATCGTGCCGTCAAAAAATAGTCCGTAGTCAAACAATTAGGCTGGGAGGTGTACTATTGTACACCCACAAAACCCACAAGTTTGGTCAAACTATTATATACTACAATTTGTGCACAAATATTTAAATAATGAAAGCTCACTAAACCTACTTGTATAAACTCTAGCATATTCAGAATACCTAACATAAAAAATCGACCTTCGTTCTATAACACCAAGCTTTATCTTTCCATATTTCAAACAGTAAACATAAAATTATAAAAACTGAGCTATAAAATTCCTCAGTCTTACGTTCAAAAACAAAAATCTATTTGTACCAACATTCAGTTCGCTCTCTCGATACCGGGATCCGAGCGAACCTTACAAAGTAATTCATTTTCAACTTACTTATAAAACTTTTACAGGACAAGCAATAGATACCGTGTTTCCTTCTCCCTGCTTACTGCAATACCATATTTACATTTTGATTGAAAGGAAAAATATAAAGCTTATAAGAGCTTGTCTTTCTGAAAGACTCTTGTGTTTTTCAAAGTAATGAAAACACTGTGTTGTAATAAATGTGGTTTATTTATGCTGACCTATTGAAATTCAGTGAATAAATATGATTGATTCTTCTTACATTTGAAACTGTTTGTGGGACTTTGGACATGAATAAGAGATTTGTGCCTGATTTTGAAGCTTAGCTAAGCTTTAAAATCAAGCAGATATCAAATTAAGTAAAAGTTGAAGGTGCTAAATACATTGTTTGACTTACATATAACGAAGCTATAAGTCATATTTGCAGTTTTTAATACTATGGAAACAAGCTATCTTCCTGATTTTGAAGCTTTTCTGTACCTATCGTCTTAAATGACAAGATGCTAAACTGATTTTTAGACTTACATTTACTTAGGCATACATTTACTTACCTTTATTTTTTTTAATATGTGAAAAAATATATCTAAATCTATCATTAAACCATGAAACAAAATCGAATTTTAGAATACGCTTTTCAGCTTCAGTTGCTTTATACGAGCCAACCGGTTTTTCAGTTTATTCAAAATACATATATCAATTATATTAATCAGATTTTATGCTATCTAGCAAACTGACGAGAATTTACTGCGGCCATATCCAATCCTGTTTGAATCTCAATATCTAAGCTAATAAAGATTTCACACGAAACGCGAAAGACCCAACAACTTTTCATTTAAACAAAGACGATTTTTTTAGTCCTTTATATAAAACATTTCAATCATAATAGGAAAAACGTCACTTTATATCATTTTTCATTCATACAATCAATTGACCTTATAACTCAACGATCTACCGTCAATCAGTAAATATCGCGCATATTATACCGACAAATAAGCATTAAGAAATCCACCACGAGGTTCGTTTGCCGCATTCAAATGCAAATTGATTCCTCTTGAATCGAATATGGAAAAAGATCCAAGTCGAATTGAAATTGAGGCATATCGGATCTATAAAAACAATTTTCTTCATCCAGTGTTGATATAGGGGGAGGGTATAAAGATATTTTTCGACACCATTTCTTTCAGAAATGTGTACGAATGTAGTACGTGACTGTGTGTAGCGAGATTACATCGATGTTAGGCAGTGGCTTTGAAGGCAGCGGCAGCGATGAGTGCTTGAAGGTATTGAAACAGCGATGCAGAATACTTCAAACTTTTGGATACAGCCAGCCGTGAATAAATATTAATTTATTAAGACACATGCGGGGCGCCCGGCAACGAGCCACAATAGATTTTTTATTGTAACTACATTTTTGTCCGTTCCATGCCAGGGACAGGCAAACAACTTTTTAAAAACGTTTGAATGCGGTTTTTCTTTACGTAGGTATAAATGAAAGATTATACGTAGATTTTTAAAATCGAGCAAAAATAATTTGGTACCATTCACAAGATCACGCTTGTATTCCCGGAAGGTTGAGGTAAAAATGTACACACCCACATTTCACCAATGCCATTATTAAGTTCTATATATAATAAATATATCATAGGGCCTTTTGCTATGCACTGGCGACAATTCCAAACTGAAGACTGCTTCCGAGAATTTTCTAGTAGAAAAACAAAAATCACACTACCATACTAAAAAGCACGATAAACAAAATAACGCTAAGAGATAAAAAAAAAAATACTCTCGTCCCTTTACCGCCGACTTTGAAGCCTCCGTTCACTTGCTGAGTTTGACGTCGATCTAGCTGACGGTGCGGAACTTGGGTGCAATGGCTCCTTCCTGATTATATATGTGCATGCACGGCCCATAGAGGGCACTGGAGCATGTGAAATGCATCCAAATGTTTGTACACAAGGAGGGCTACAAGTCGTACGTGAATCATTTATGCGTAAGCGAGGACTTGAGGTAGTTAGAAACTATGTACTGAAATTTACTATATACCGAAACTATGTAAACTTTGACGGCACGGTTGGCACAGTGGTTAAGAGATCGACTGCTGCCCTACGTGTCGCGGGTTCAATTCCCGCACGGAACAAATATTTGTATGATCTACAGGAAGTTGTTTCGGGTCTAGGTCTTTGTGTATGTGAATACACACCGTGCCTCGGAAAGTACGTAAAGCCGCTGGTCTTGTGCCTGATCTCTTTCCAGTTGTATCGGATTGCCGTCCCATCGGACTATGAGAGTGAAGGAATAGAGAGTGCACCTGTGTTTGCGCACACAGTTGTGCTCTATAATATCTCCTGCGTAGTTGGCTAATCTTCAATGAGATTGGACGCCGTCACCGAAATTCGGTCAGGAGGACATTATGTACACTGAAGGGAAAATCGGTTAATTTAAATCAGATGTATATGTAGGTATATAATAAAAAAATATAACATTAAAACGGACTCCAAACGAAACTAGAACTTTATTAACAAAACGAACTTTCATCAGCTTATAAACTCCAGTTGTTACTAACAAGCAAGTTCTAGTAACACAAACAAGCATCATTGTATCTTGTCTATGAACGCAGCTAACTTACTTCAAAACCCTTTCGTTCTAAACTTAACAGAAATAAACAAGTAGGACTTTAAAGTTCTTTTGGTGCGCACATACGCTTTACTTAATAGAACGTGTACACTGCTTCACAATTGCGCTGATTTAATACTAAAAAAATAATATACTCTACCATGTTAAACTAGATAATATTAGTACCGGCCGCTCAAATGCGCTTCATTAAACAAAAGACTGATAACAATGCATTGTCACCAAATGCAAAGATCCAGTTCGGCAATATTCTTGTATGTGGGTTCAGTTACAACGCGATCGACTCAAGAACAAATAAATGAAACAATTTAAGTGTTTCGTATAACAAGACAATGAAAGCTTTTAAATATATATTAACTCTTGTGTTTAATAAAGCAGTAAGTATATATTATTTGATCTATAGCGCGAATATTATTTCGTGATATCCTCGTTAATATTTTTTGTCTTTTAATCAAGGTGTGGTAGGTATTTTTGCACCATTAGCAGCCAGAATTAGCAGTATGTCCGGTCAATGACAATATGCTCACACCCCATATTCCATGGCACTACTGTGCATGTCACTATACTGTTTATCCCTTCTGGAAATACAGGCGTGAGGCTATGTCCATCCATTATCAGTCCATTACTGTTCCACTGCTGGGCAAGAGCCTCTTCTAAGGATGAGAAGGGTTTAGGCCTTATTCCACCACGCGCAAACCACACACACCATTGAGAACTTTATGTAGTACTCTCAGGTGTGAAGGTATTCTCACAATGTTTTCCTTCACCGTTAACACAAATGATAATCAAATTCTGATCTGCACATGATTCCGAAAAGTCACCTACGGGCCGGGGATGAACTCAGACTGTCTTGCATGGAAGGCAAGCGTTCAATCACTATCTATAGTACTGCAACTTCAATCACTAGCTGCATATAGTACTGCACTGTGAGGCTATGTATAATGTACATCGAATAAATCTTTAAAGAGAGCAGTGTACGGTATTCGCAAGAGTATGTCGCAACTTTACAGAAGTTGGTCTCACAACATGAAAAATGCATTTAGTTCTAGCTACAGCTACAGACTGCAGACCGCCTATTCGATGACACCATTGGACCGTGTTCCGACGAATACCAATGTAACGACGTAACTGAACTTATGTACGAGTTCATATCTATATACATATAACATAAACATAGCCACACGCCTGTATCCCTGAACGGTTAGACAGAGGTGTACTATTGTACACCCATGTCACCGATGCCGTTATTCAGTCCCATATAAAAGAGGGCGAACCTATTGCCATCAAACTAGCACACTTCCAAACTCCTTGTTGTCACTGATAAATAATAATTTATATATAGAAAAAGCCAATATTACTTTGACCGATCTGAGAATCGAACCAAAAATCTCACACTCAGCATTCGCGCTTGCGATCAATAGATAAATGAACCTTTTTACTCTCAAGGTCACAAATCCTGGCAAATCCTGTAAACTGTTAATGAACCTTAAGCATCCGGATAATAAGAGTTATTTCTGAATGACGTCATATGGGCCGCACGGCCCATACGCGAGTCAAACGATGAATAAAGTTCTATCAAAATGTCAATAAAATTATGATTAAACTCATAGAATCTCGCTTACTATAGCTAAGGTTAAACTATACTACTATATCCCACATAAAAATGCGAAATTAAACATGGCTAAACTGCTTTTATTTAAGACTCATCTTTAAACAGCCATTAGTGGCGAGAGATTTATACAACAGAAATAGATTCCTCAATAAGTTGAATAAACGCGCATATAGAAGTAATTCAAGGTTATATTTACCTAAAACTATTTGTATTTAAGAATTTGGGACCTAATGGATCTAAGGACCTAAAGGGCCTGTACGGTCCTAAACTAACATTGAAGGATTTCAGCCTCCTTATACAGAACAAACCCAGAAATATCTAGTTTTAGACTGAGTACGCAATTTGTCATAACATATTATTGCATCATGCCTGTAGAGGGGTACTATTGTACACATTTCGCCCATGCAGTTCCAGACTCCGTGCTGCTACTGAGAATTCCCTCCAAAAAACCCTAACCTAACACTAATATACATACACTGATTTTACCGATGCCGTTATTGAGTCATATGTAATGGCGGAGTGAGCCTATTTTCATCTACTCGGGCACGACTCTTAACTCCGTGCTGCTCCTGAGAATTTTTGAACCGAAAAAACCGAAAACAGCAGCGTCAAAGCGAATACAACACCACATTATTTAATGAAAATATATAGTCTCACTACTATACGTATATTTTATAATTTACAGCCAAAACCTACGTATGTATCTATCTCCATAGAAATGCCAGCTCTCATTCATTCTCCCATAAACAAACTACAGTTGATTTGCACACTTTGACGTCGGCAATCTAGTTGCAATGTAATATCAAAACAATTCAATATTTATGACACACAAAACTACTAAATAAATTTGTGACTGCGAAAATTCGTTAGTACAACGTATTTGTTGACGGTAAAATAATGCAAACAACGTATAGCTAAATTGTGTTAGGCTGGGCCCATATTTTCAATTTCTCTGATACGTCTATCTGATCGAGTCGTGAGTCTACAGTTTGTGTTTTTAGTTTGTATTTTTATCCAGTTCTCAAAGTTACATTTTATACTACTCGATTATCTTCGAGGATTCAAGGTGAGTCTACAAAGGAACGAGGCTCCTTTTTAAAAAAAAAACTCCGAAATATATATCAGTAGGATACTAACAGAACTTTTTTGATGTTCCCCCATTGGATAGTTGAATCAAAAACCGATTATCACCAATTAAATGCACTTGTAGGGTTTAAGATACCTACTAGATCTACTACATTATATAACAACGCAGATACCTTCTAGAATTTCCTCTTAAGTATAAAATCCTGACAAAACAACATCTACAATAAAACATCAGCTATTCAAACAGAGTCGCGTCGCGTCGCATCGATTCGCGCAAACGTATTTGTTATTTGTCGTCCACCTACAACGCATTAGCACGTTGTTGTGCAGTGGCGGTAAAAAATTACGCTGAATTCAATTTGGAACACCCGTTACTACTGCCATCTCGTTTCTGTTATGGCCGCGACATTTTTTAAATATAGAACACACAATTTACAAGTGTTGAAAATGAGAACACCTTTTAATATTAATGCTTGTTTGTAAAAAATGTGAATTTAAAAATGTTGGTTCCCTTTTTTTTTTTCAAAAATGATGATATTGTTTTGGTACGGCTTTGATCTAAAAATCATATCGTGTTACACAAGGGTATAAGAGGTAATAGAATATCATTGACACTGATTTTCAGAAATATATATTATACAACAAAATATACGAAAAGTAAAATCATTATTCCAAAAATATTCGGTTTTGACCGAACGACGTACTAATTCGCACCGAAAACTTAATATTGGTAGGCGCCAACAATAAAGTTCTGCATAATTGAAAGCTATACACAGCAATTCGTTGTTACTGCCCACATAACACAACTAATAATAGTATTTACTACCACCAGCTTACATTACGGCTCACTGAATGTTTCATACGCTAAAATACAAGCATCCATTTGTGCTTTATTGGTGGACAAACTCCGCATTTTAAAAACTTCTAAAACTACGTTAGTAATTTGCCGAAAATTCCGTATGTGTACTAACGTTTTCTTCTTTTTAAAAGCTCAGTTTTTGTCAGTGAATCGCCACTGCTTTCTAAATTTAATTTTTTTTTTGTTCTCATCTACCCACGTTTTCTTTGGCAAATCATACGGTTTCAATATGATCGAGACGGTGTTACGATTGTGTGCCATCTACCCACACTTCGCCAATCTTGTTATTAAGTCCCACGTAATTGGTGACGAACATATTTCCATCAACTGGGCACAATTTCAAACTCCGTGTTACTATTGTGTTTCTATACAGAAAAACCAAATAACACTTGGCCCGACTCGATCGAACCCGAGACCTCACACTCAACAGTCGCGCTTGCGACCCGTAATCCAATAAGGCAGCTTACACTTAATGCAGAAAATCAATTGCATAACAATCATATCATCATCATCATCATCATCCACAGCCCGACTTCGCCCACTGCTGGGCATAGGCCTCTCTTTGAAAGAGCCAGTTTCTACGCTCCTGCGCCAGTCTCATCCATGTCCGACCCCCGATGGCAACAATATCGTCCGCCCATCTCGCCACGGGACGAATCATATATTACAATGTAATTTTAGTCTATTAAAAATTATTATATATGGTAGGTACCTACTCTATTTTCACGGCTGTCGTTTTTTCGGAACTACTGAACCCAGACAACGGAAAGAATGAACTGGCTAGAGGGTTTAGTGGTTACTTTATCTTTTCCAAACTCTTCACTGACTGCTATTGAATAACAGACTCTAGTACTTTTGTTAAAAGTTCTAAGTAAATAGTCTTGTCTCAAAGGGTATCTCGAAGGAATTTCGCCTTTAATTTACAGCGCGCCCTTTTTTATTTTTGTTAATCTAATTTGTTATACAATACCCATTTATTAGCATTTAAAAAGGCAATAAGTTTTTTTTTTAGCAAAATAAATTTTATTTACGTGTTTTTAAGGTTCTTTATTCATTTATTATTCTTGAAATTATTTCGGTGTAGTTTACAGTTCGGGAATTTGAAAATCATTTCTCTTTCTTTCTCTTTCGCCGAGTCCTCAATGCATGCATCAAGCGATGCTGGTAACTTCATCGTTCTCTTTAACAAATTTGTACCTACCCTACCCATTGTTCACCACAAAAATCACAATTTCATATGAAAATGAACAGTAGTGAATTTCACGAAGTAATTACATCAAACAGTGTGCGCTTAAGAAATCAATACAAAGAACTTTTTTCGCTTGTTCCTATCCGGTAACAGCCATTACCTACGGAAAATGGATTGTTTAAACTCAATTAGCATTTTAGAAGCGTCCATCTCTTAATTCTGATCGGTCAGTAGTTTTGTTGGTACTGTTCCCAAAATTTAAGAAATTTGTAAGACATTTTTTTGTGAAACACGTTATGTTTTTTCTTGTTAAAAAGATTCTGAGAATGGAATTTTCATAACATAACATCACTAGTCTCCGAAAGGTTAGACAGAGGTGTATTTATATACTCAAATTTCAAAGTTATTGTTATTGACCCGGGACCACGAGTTCAGCAACCGCATTTTCGACCAATAGACCAATGTGGAAAGTGAGACATTGATTTCCTTCTTCATTATAAAATAACAGACCACCTAAATGAATAAAATAATATCGGTATCGGCTGAAATTGGCACAAAAAGTCTGTGGCTCTTAAGAATACTTAATTTATTACACCAAAAAATAACTTAACATCATTTATAAATAAATTCTGGTTCTCTCAACACAGGATTCCTAAACCAATTACTCAAGAACAGTGTCGACGTCAAAACATTTCTCAATAAACCGCAGGGAACAAATCCTGGTGCTGCCGTGCACTTGGCAACCCTACCGGAACGTGACGTACTTTTAATTGGAGGTTGGTCGCTATGTGTGGCCAAGCTCTTAGCTTCCTTTGCCAGCGTTGTCTTGGCAGTACTCTCTAGGTCTGTGCACGGAATATTATAAATTCATTATCCGAAATCTGAGCAGAAAAAGGAATGAAAGACATTTTTGTTGGATTTGTACTTGTAAAGTGGGTTTTATTTTTATAAGCTTTTCATAGGCGAAACTTCATAAATTATATAACAAATATATATAATTTTTGAAGTTTCGAAAGATAAGATATTATACGTTTTTTACGTCTAATGTTTAACTAATTATACGGTCACCGTATTGGTTAATTGTTGGTGATTGAGTTGAGTCGATCTAAGAGTGAGGGACCGGTAATTAATTGCGTTTACGCATTTTTATGCAGTTCTGTTATTGTATATATGTCTTATCCGATGGTGAGATTACGGTCTTCTGAGGGCCTGTAACAATCGAGTCATATCTATTTGTATGACAATCAGTCATCATAAATCTCATTCTATTCAAATATTCTATAAAAGCAAATTAATACTGAAATGTGTTCGCGATAAAATTGTCTAAATATCTACCAATCAATTACGTTTCATATTTTTGTGTGTATTGCTAAAAGCTCTTTAGATAATATAATAAATATACGAAAAACATTATGTTTTATTGTTCGTCCGGAGAAATCATATATATTCCTTGTGTCAGATTTAACCGATCATATTTTACGCGCGACCGTTCAGGGGTGCGACATAAAAATACGCAAGGCTCTGCGATTCTTCTTTGATTTATACACAATGTACAGATCAAACAGACTGGTTTATAAATACAATTTTCTTTGGCAAATCATACGGTTTCAATATGATCGAGACGGTGTAATGATTTTGTGCCAATGTGATGCCTACATTCCAACAAGGGTTAGGCAGCCATCAAGTCGACCTATCGCTATTCTCTGCTGGATATAGGCCTCTCCTAAATTGCACCATAACACCCAATTCTCCGTCTGGATCCAGTCTAAACCAGCTACACTCTGCAGGTCGTTGGTCCACCTAACTGAGAGGGTCCCATTACAGTTACGTCCCTATTCGTGGTCTTGACATAATGACTCTGCTCCAACGGTTACCGGTCCTTCGATAGCCATAGCCAGTTAAGTGCCACTTTCTACTTTAACAAATTATTTCAATGACTCCAATTCTTATGAAATCAAATAATCAGAAATTAACCTTCAATATATCCATAATCATTTGGGTCCCATATAATCAAGTACCTGTCAAATCCCTTTGTGTGGAAGGTATTGTTATTACTACAATAGCTCTATCCAAGAAACCGGTTTATTATGATTAAATATGAACAAACACTTTGATTTATTCTAAAATGCAATATTCATGTAAATCATGTAGAGCTTAACCTAAATCAGAAATCTTCTGTTAAAAAACACACTTATTACTTCATCATCTGCGTACCCTTGTCCCAACTACGTCTAACCGATTGGGGTTCAATATCAGTATTTTACACGAAGCAACTGCCATCCGCAGCCTAATTACCGATGTAGCGACAGGCGTAGATTGCGCGATAACTACTGTCAAACGTCATTTTAGTGTCCTATAATGTATTGGCTGACAGTGAGATTGCTGTCGCGTGACTGTCGCATGACTGTCGCATTGCTGTCGCTTTTTTAGATAATTAGGTTGCCGGGACCAACTGCTTAACGGGAGGGGCCTCGATGTGTCTCTCACCCATCAATAGACTGCCCCCAGCAAGCACTGCTTAACCTATAGATCCACTAATCTGCGTGGTAACCATGTAACAATGAGTCTCTCTTAAAACTTCAAACATACTAATCAAATGTACCTAAATATACAGCATCAGTTATCTCCAAATCAGATAATCTTTTATTCCTGTACCTTTATAAATAAATAGCAGAAGCGCCGACAATTAACCATTTGGCTCGTCATAAAAATTAAATAACGCACTTTAGTACCTAAGTGGATCTTCAGAAAATCGTATTAATTTGTAACAAACAAAACTTACCTTGGTTGTTAACATCACACTAGATGCCAGATATCTGAGGTAGGCCATACGTTGTTTGTCACCTTAGTTGTATAAAATAAAACGCAACATCCGTATACATGTTGAACTGAGTCCTTAATACATTTTTAGACTCAAAAATATTCGTCTATTCGTAATAAAATTAAAAATTCCAATATAAAACTATCAACAACAAAGAGTTACATTCTAAAATAAATTGAACAGAAGCTTTTAAAAAGTAACATCTTATAAAATCTCTTCAATTTCGTTGTACATCTATTAGTGACATCGCTACGCAGGTACAGACAAAAGAAGGTCGATTCAGTAATAAGAACGCAATGAAATACATTTTATTAGCCTCCATTTAAATAAATACCGACGTCAAATAGCGGGACCGGAGACGCTTTCGGGTGGAAATCAAATTGTCTGAGCCCCTCCAATTTAAATGGGTGCAGTTCAAAACTATCAGTTTAAATTGGAGGGACTTTATAAAAGATAATGGAAAGGGGAATATATTATATGTAATAAAATTATAATATACAGACGGAGGGCAAAAATTCTATACAATAAATTTTATATGATTTTTTTCTATTTTCTCTATTGAGTGGTAACGAAGAAAAGAATTACCGCGATTGTCAAGACTTTTATCGTGATAATTAATTAATTATGACACCGTCAAGACAGTGCAGACCTTGGATGGGTGATTAACAATAGATTAACGTAGGTAAACATCTAAATAGTTTTTCACAAGAAAACAAGCTCTTTTTCACATAAATGTTGTTTTTTCCTTATTTATGTTAATACTCACTTTCCTTATCCTTTGATTCCCGGAACATCATGTAAATAAATATGTCGGTCATAAATTGAGAAATCCACAAAAAGGATTTAGTTGCAAGCAATAAACTATGCATGTTTGATCTAGTACCTAGGCACTGTCATAACCGAATTTTTGAAATATATGAATATAAATTTTATACGGGTAGTTTGAATACGATAATATATAAATAGAAAAAAAATGCTATTGTTTTGATTCAAGAAGCTTCGCTGTTTTACTAACAGAAAACACTATAGGTATAGCAAAACAACCAAATTTGTTAATTTTAAAATTGAATCATTCATCATATGAATACAGGAAACAACAGAGAGTTTAATTTGAAAGCCTTATTTATACTTATGATATAATTAGAAAGAGATAGATTGAACGTCATATGATACGCCATTGCAGCATACTATACTCTATACGATATCCCGATAAAATCACTTTTAAAAAACCCAATTATCGAACAGTATCACCCTAATTTCGTAGTCAAAACAACGTAACGAACTGGTCAGACGATGTCTGCCCATACCTACCTACAGTTTTACCTAACCAGACGTGGCCAGACCTCTGTACCCGTCGCACGCACTCATCGAAAGGGGTGCGGAATTAGGTATAGCATTTAAATTGAAATACTGGCAGTGCTAACTCAATTTCTGGGGGACGAACAGGGGCGGGACGACGTGTCGACCGGTGAACCGGTGCCGTCTGTTGAGACATGTTATAGCTATACGAGACAAATCGGCTCATAACGCTGCAAGCTAATTAGAACCTTAAGGCTATCAGAATGACGAATTTATTTGAAGTTCGTAATACTATAGATTTTTCGATCACACACTTATACTCCAAATAATCCGAGTGACGAAACATGAGTTCGTCTGATCAATCTTGTGCAGTCATCATTGATACGGCCATTAATGACTAGTTAAGTGTTAGTTTGTGTCGATATGACAGATGAAGTAATCCTGATAGCATATTTTCTTCTATCGAGTCAACACGATCTATCATGACTCGCACCTGCCATAGTAGAAAGATTACCCAGTCAATAATTACTCTGATGTGAAGAAAGCCTTCACGAGTGATATAACAAGAGATCGTCTGGCACTACCTACGAGTTATTATTGAGTATGTTTCCATTATGGCAGGTGCGAGTCTCACATAATAGATCGTATTCCTTGCACCCAAGTTTTCTGAAAATGTGTAGCCGCTCACAAACGACACATTTAGAACTAGCATCTCATACTTAGTTTGTCATGTTACATGAAATAAACTCAGGAAAAGATTACAAAGTATTCAAGGGCGGCCCATCAATTGAGAGACTTTGATTAAATGTTTTAAAGTCGGCAAGTGTGAAGAAAGACTACGGCTAAGTTTGATTAACAGTAGAATTTTGTACTGAAATAATGCATGTCAAACTCGCCATTTTCGATTGTTTAATCTTTTGTTAATACCTGCAGTTTGAGCTAATATATATCCTAAAATACAGGATTTTACCCAGTTTAGGCACCAATGTTCCACAATAGGCTATACCTTGAATTGAGACAATTCCTCCATAATGTGAAGAGAAAATAAAGAAAATATTATTTTTATTCCTCTTATATTTTAATGCCAAAATATGTTCTATTTTTAGAAAAATATTCCTCGAAAATAGAATTAAGCAACTGACTTTCAATGATTAGATTAGAAGGTATCGCTAACATAAACTTTACCTTGTTAATTTTCATAATAAATAATATATATTTTGACTTTGACGACACGGTTGGCGCAGCGGCTAAGCGATTAGCTTTCTGCGCTACGTGTTGCGTGTTCGAATCCCGCACGGAACAAATATTTTTATGATCTACAGATAGTTGTTTTGGGTCTGGTTGTGTGTGCATGTGACATGTACGTTTGGAAACTGTACCCACGATACAGGAGAAATCCTAGTGAGGAACAACGCTTTTGTTTTTAAACAAAAACACTTATATATAAATTTATCCTATATCGATTTCGTAGAACATTCAAACCATTTAGGGCTCTGTTATTCTATGAAATAACTTTTTAGTTTGTTATTCCACTCTACAACTACCGAGAATTTTTACAGTATTTGCACAAATAAAAAGATTTCTCAGGAAAATATTTATACTACTGAATAAACAGCTTTTTTTTTTTTGAGGGATCTGATTAGCATACCTATATAAATAATTATAGAACTGTAATTTCGCAATAAATCTCTCCTGATTATTTAACAGGCAAATTCATCGCCAGAACTATAATTCAGGCGATGAATTTTAAGTTCTTATCACAAATCTGCTTCAATAAAACCATATGAAACCATATGAATTTTTACAGGCAGTTACCGTCTCTTAATTACACTTTATATTCCCAAAGCGAAACACCAGACGTACAAAAATAAAACACGCTTGCTTTGCGAAATGCACCGTTATTAGGAGCGACACTCAATACCAATCCAATCTCGATAAAGTTAGCAAGAGAGTGGATACGACGTTACGTGTCATACGTGATCTAACTTAACGAAAATCCACCATTTTTCCCAAACGATTCCATTTCATATCGATTAAATATTAAATCAAACTTAGGCAGAAGTCAAACGTGCGTGGGAACGCATGATAAAGTTAGTCCCGGCCGAATAGACAATAACTGTGACCGGAGCTGAATAAATTGTTACTGCGACAAGTTTTTATGGGGTTCCAGTATTGGTGTGCAGTGATTTTTATTGGATGCAAATATTGAAGTGCGTTATTCTTCATTTTCTTTTTCATACTCGATTGCTGTTTAGCGGGACTTTTGGAGAACATTACTCACGACTTCCTTTTTAAGTGATCAGTGGTTTCGTGCCCCTTTCACACACTCCCAAGTTCCATATTCAAAAATTGTGATGTAATTGTTTTTATTTTAAGCCTGACCTAAAAGTATCACTTAGTATTTCAGTAAATAATATTTTTATATCCACCAAAATAATAATAAGTATTAAGCTTCCATTGCGGCTAACACCGGAAACAGCTGAACAGTAATTATTGTGTTACAGTCAATAATACAAATGTATTTTCTGCTATTAGCTACTGTATATTAATTTGTTAATTCTAACTGGAATTGAATATATCATAAGCATTTAAATCTAATTTATCTGTAATTAACAAAATACGGATACCTATTCATACCTTTTTTCGTACACTGTCTGTAACTGGTCCTTTTTATCGTACAGTAGTCCGATTAAAACCCCATACCGCACACGTTGACAGATTTAGCGATGTACAGGATTTAATTTGTTTGCCGATGAGTGCACCGGCATGCAGTGCATCAGTCGGAATAAGGATTAACTTTAATATAGTTTAATGGCTATGACTGTATCAAATACCTTTTTTTTAATTTATCCAATATTTATCAGCGAATAAACCTTTGAAAATCGTCTCATTGCCATCGCAAAATACATTGTGAAGAAAAAAATATGACATTATTAAAACGAATTTTTATGTCTTCACATAAAAATTTATTCATCTCGTTCAATTTCGCCCGAAGTCTCGGCAATCACAGCGAATGTCCTAATATGTATGAACGCAATCAAAGAGGCTTAGGACTTGCCTCCCCACAGAGATCTGTGGTATTAAGCAGTCAACTCCAAATATACTGGCAAGAGAATTAAATATCAAGAAAATACAATAAGCCTTTTCATGTATTTCGTGCGCTCTTATTAAAAGTATTCTGTTTTATAAGTTTAATTTAAAATTTTATGGATTACCTTACGATTCAATATACAGTTCACATATTATTATATTATTACATAGATACTTATTTTCGTTTCTGAAATCCATAGCATATAATTGATTAGCTTCCATCCGCGGCTTCGCCTGCGTGTTTTACGAACCTGTACATTTTCCGGGATAAAAAGTAGCTTATGTGCTATTCCAGACTATAATCTATCTCTGTGCCAAATTTCATCCAGATCCGTTCAGCCGTTCTGGCGTGAAAGAGTAACAAAGATCCATCCATCCATCCATCCTCACAAACTTTCACATTTATAATATTAGTAGGATTCTAAATAAGAACAACTAGGGAATTGATTCGTAATAACTTTCTAAATTAATCTGACAACCTTAAGCCAACAATATCGATTTTTTTCTTAAATTCGCTTTGATTTGTTACACAGTTATTTTTCAATAATTGTTTTGATATAAAATTTACTAATTAAAAAACATTTTTTAAATTATTCAAATACCCAATTTGCACTATTTTAAATTCAGAAGGGCCGTGAACAATAAACAGAATGTCATTAAAAAATAAGTACATAAAATGAAGGGACATCATTAAGATAATGTTGAGCAGAAAAATCTCGAATGGCTGTGAACAGCGGCTCGGCCACTTGACACACACTGAGCGCCCTCCAATTTGTTGCGAGCTCGCTCCGTACTGACAAATTATTGGATATTTGTGTGCACTCCACACAAATGAGAACCTCTGTTCCATTTAATTATTATATATTTATTATAAACTAGCTGTGCCCGCGACTTTGTTCGCGTGGATGTCGGAACTTAACAATGTATTTTTTAGTGAGACCAAATGCACTTAATCCTATTTTTTTCTAAAATAAAAGATTTTTTCTAAAATAAAAGTAGCCTAAGTTACTCCTTATTACATCAGCTACCTGCCAATAAAAGTCCCGTCAAAATCGGTCCAGCCATTTCAGAGATTAGCCTATACAAACAGACAGACGGACAGACAGACAGACAGACAAAAATTGTAAAAAATGTTATTTTGTTGTATGAACCGTATATATATTCATATGCATGTAGTAAAAAACGGTTATTTCAATATTACAAACAGACACTCCAATTTTATTTATATGTATAGATATTGGATTATTTTCTATGTATATTTTAAGTTTGAGCAATTCGTATCATGTATGCATTTCACAATTTATTTAGATAGATAAAAATACACTTTATTGCACATCATCATCATCATCAGTCAGAAGACGTCCACTGCTGAACGAAGGAATCCCCTTAGACCACCACACATTTATTCAAAATATAGACATAAAAATTACAATTATCATGTACAATGGGCGGCCTTATCAGCGATCTCTCTTCCAGGCAACCGTACGTATTTAGTATATTCGACGTACTAATTAATTATTCGACTAAAGTGCAGTAGGAACACAACAACAATACAAATTGAAACAACGGGAATATGTAATACAATATGTTTCCTCCGCCCGGAGGGCGCTATCGTGAACTGCTCTCTTCACACACTCGGCTCCCACCACTCTCAACGTGAATGCAACTATTCTTTCACGATTTAACCCATGGGCCATAACATAAACAACGCAAAAAATAATCCTGTTGGCAATATTGTATGTAACTTAGAGCTACGGTACTAGGAGCTACGGTAAGAAGTACTTTGAGCCGAGGATGCTGATATCGGGCCATCATGTTAGATAATAATAAATTCAACCCATTACTGACAAGGGCTGGTCAAGTCTTCTCAGAATGAGGGGCTTGCGGTTGAACGCTTGCCTTCCATGCAGTAGTTCAGACCCTGCCCGCACCTCTGACTTTTCAGAACCATGTGCGAATCAGAATTTAATTATCACTAGCGTTTATAGTGAAGAAAAACATCGTGAGGAAACCTGCACACCTGAGAGGGCTCAATAAAGTTCTTGATTAGATAATAAACGACGGTAATATTTCAAAAATCGTGGAAACATTTTCAAATTTCAATATCATGATTATCCGTCTAGCTTTTTCCGAACGACGTTGGAATCGGCTCCCAGTCTAACCGGATGCGGCTGAATATCAGTATTTTACACTAAGGGACTTCTATCTGATCTCCGCCACCCAATTACTGGGAGACACGGATACTCAAAGGTTAGACTGGTAGTCAAACTTTTTAGGCCGCTGACACCCGTAACGACTGTCATAGGTAATCGTATGAGACCCGGAGCCAACTGCTTAACCATTTCCAAAATAATATGAATGTTTTTAAGTACCCCAATAACGCATTTTCTTCAAACAATTTACCTTAACAAGATTCAACTAATTGGATTCCCTTTAGGATATTTACTCAGGCTGCAATATGAAAATAGTTTCTCGTGTGTTCGTAGGTTGATAATTAATTAATAGACGAGGGAGATAAATTACTGTCATGGCGCTGTCACTAGGTGGTGTTAATTGTGGCGCTGGTGTGAAGCAGCCGAAAGATATGTGAATTAATTAGTGGAACTAGAGTTATGGTAGCTATTTGGGTCACTTTCGTAGATATTGTGTGTGATACAGGATGACATACGGTTTCAGTGAACTGTTCATTGTTTTTTTTTTTTAATAATATCACCTGCTTGTCATTTCCTAGGGTTTATGTGAATCGTCATTATTTTACGTGAAGCAAATAATCATTTGAGACTACCTCGTAGTTAATACCAGGTTTTATAATCTCTAAATAATATGGTCGTGAAACATTAAGTTTTTCTCATATTATCGTAAACCAAAGACATTTGGCTACACAAAATAAAAGCAAAACTTTTAAGATTTTCCTCGGAGCGCATTCGGATAGTAGGTAAGACATAACTATGCATCTTCGGACGCCCGAGCCCGGACACAATCGTAAACATAAAATGTAATACAGGTACAACAATACTGTTTGGTCTAAGTCTCAAGATGTATTAAATAAAAAAAGATAAATAATTATAAACATATGAAATTTTTGCGTATACCTAAACATCTGTCTTTTAGTATACACAATGCCCTTGCATTCCTGGAGGTATTTCTAGTACTGAAAGGAGTTTTAAGGGTTTTTTCCTATGACAAAACGTGTCTTGTCACGGTTTTAAAACACGTTAAGCTGGGTCATTCTCACACATTACAATGGTTGTCATAGAAAATAACGCCCCACAGAGAATGATCAATTAGTTCACATAAATGTATCGTCTAATAAGCACCCGTATGGCCATACGAATAAGAATAAAGAAATCGCGAGATTGAATTCTAGCTGTTCGGAAAAGATATTTAGCAACTTTGACTTTTACTTTGCCCTTGGCAAATAGCATGTCATAGTCTAGTAGTGGGTGTATAAACGCTAATCATAACGTATCAAAGGCAATCTTTTATTTTTAAGTACGTTTATAAAGTCGAGACTCATAGGTGCATGGTTTCAGTGGGTTGATCATAAAGAGAAGAGACAGGGAAGAAACACCAAGAATACACTTTAAAAAAATAGTTTAACAATGTTCTACTGCCTCATTGGTCAAGTGGTCGCAGGTGCAACTGCTGAGCGTGAGGTCCTGGGTTCGGTTCCATGGTCGAGCAAAAAGTGTTGTTGGGTTATTCTGCATGGAGATTCTCAGTAGCAATACGGAGTCTGGAACTGTGTCCGGTGGATGGCAGCTGTCCTGCTGCCTATTACACAGGACTCAATAACAGCATTGGCGAAATGTAGATGTATAATAGTACACCTCTGCCTAACCCTTCGGGGAATACAGGCATGGTGCTATTTTATGTTACGTTATGTTATTCAGTTTAACAATATATGCTAAAATAGTTGCTACTTAATTTAACTCAACCCTCAACCGCTCATGTCTTACACCCAAGCATTTGTGTGCAGGTGTTGGGCAGAGTTTTACGTGAGTAGTTTACTGAAGAAATCACGCCGGCCACGCTTGGTGGCGCATTTAAACACGACACTTGTCGTCCACTATACTACTCACTAACCACAACTATGTACTGAAAATAGTTTAGAACTTTTTCACGGAATAATATTTGTGAAATGTTGATTAGATGTGAAAAATAAAGAATATTATTAAATTTATAAAAACATTACGCATCAGAATGTACCCCCAATATCGCTGTCAACCGGCAGTGTGCCCAGATGACTGGCAGAGTTGCCACGCGGTATGGTAATGCTGATAACGATTACTCCTTTTTTAGGGTTGACACAAAAGGTGTATTGTTTAATCCCATTTTAAAATATTCCACTATTGACCTAAAATTAGATTAACAGTTAATTCCACTGTGAATTAAATTTTTTTTAAACATATAGGTATACCCATACTAGGTTTTCTCCAAAATCAAAATCGAAGTCAAAGCTTTTTTTAATTCAACAAGACTTTTTCAGACACTTTTAAAAATACTCTAGGCCCACGGTTCCAAAGGGTATGTCCTATCGAGAAGAGACCGGCAAGAAATTCCTTTATCGTGGGCACTGTTTATACACACACAGCCAGACCCGAAAAAATATCTATAGATCACACTAATACTTATTCCGTGCGGGGATTGAACCCGCGATACGTAGCGCTGAAAGTCAATCGCTCAATTACTGCACCAACCGTATTGTCAATTACATTGTTCTTCAAATTATCTGTGTGGAAGCTCCACAGTGAAAGAGTACCCGTTTAAGAGTACTCTTCATTGCGGAAAGCTAAAACCTTAAAAAGCTAGAACCAGACGCAGACTAGCCTGCATTAAGTCTATCAGTTACGTCCAGCTAAGTTAATCGAGACCGTTAACGAGCGCAGATCGATTAATCTTCGTTGTTGTGGTCAAGCGTCAGATGGTTAACCGCTGTTTAAGCATTGATACATGTCCAGATTGAGCTTGGTAGATGTTTTGTATACAAATGTTGTCTTTGTAGATCGCCGCCTATGAAATAGGACTCAGAACTGGCATCGACGAAATGTAATTGTTAAGCAATACACCTCTGCCTAGCCTTTCAGGGAATAGAGGCGTGATGCTATATATGTTGTCTTTGTATAAAATTTTATCCTGTTTTAGTCGTTCTGTACAGATACCCTAAAATAATAATACAACATGATATTGCACCATGCTTTTATTCGCCGTGGGTATCGGCGGAGAAGGCACTATACACAAATTTTACTGATGCAGTTAATAAATCACATGTATAAGGAACCGAGCCTAATACCATCTACCGGACATAATTCTAAACTTCGGGCAGCTTCCAAACATAAATCCAACAAAAAACCTGACACGGAGATCGAACCCTTGACCTTAAGCTCAAGAGCCGCACGTGCAATCAATTTAAAAATAATACAATTAAGAACGTAATAAAAATAATATCTCACTAAAGAAAGCTCTACAAGCATTCCTAAGCTTTTTGATGAAGCCCACACATTTTCTTTGTTTATGTTTACAAAACATTGTAGTTAAATCATTTAAATTGTTTCTTTCCCTTTACAAAAACAAAGAAATTCTTAAGATGTTCTTAGCCTACGCAATACTCTCCACTTTTGTATCAAAAGCTGCGAAAAATACTTAGATTTAAATTAAGAACTTCTTTAAATATCTAAATCCCAGAATATTTCTGAATCAACCTAAATTAAGGTGTTATATAAACTTCGTACTTGAACGAACTCCTGACGTAATTATAAAACATTCAAAAAACTTTGGTCCAACAAAACGTAAGTACTGTGAGATCATTGGAAAACAAAATCAACGAACCATTTTTTCCCCTCAGTAAAGTTGAAAAGGAAGTTTTTGAATAAAAATACCTACTTTACCATGAACTTGCCATCTTTTTCCATTTGAATGTAGTCTCACAAATGAGGTTGTACTTTAGAGATCAACCAGCAAGATGGAGTCGGATGAGGAAAATCTGTATGATAAGAAACAAATTGAAACTGTGACCTTTATTCAGATTAGGTTTTTTATTAAGGATATTTTTCGTAGTCAAATGTTTCACCTGTTTCCTTAGTTACATATGTAGGTACATTACCCAACGCCTTCAAGCATTTTAAATCTCTTGCACGTCCTGCGCACTATAGTTGTCTCGATGCAATAGGTGATCTGCTACGTCAACGCCTACGTCGCAGCTACGACGTAGCGCTGTTTGCCTCACACAAGCTACAATGTTACAGATAAACAAACGAAAGCGTAATTCTTCCACACTTAACGCAACACAAAGTTCATTAACATCTACTGAAATCGTAAAGAGTACACAAACACGTACTCATCAGAAAAACAATACAGTTGGTAAACAGGTGACATTACGCATGACACACGGCCCGTATTTACTCCGGCGTAAGCAAGTGGCGTGATTTTCATAATAAAAACGGGACGCCAATGCACGGACAAAGGGCGCTGACTGGCGACGCGCGAAAGCCTCTCCCAGAATACGTAACCAGAATATCCTTTATGCCTCCAAAATGATATTTTGTCTGAATATATGTATATGTACGGACGAATAACGCTTTGTGTGTTAAACTCGGCCTAAGCTCACGGTTTTATTATTGTATATTTAAGTGTGTGATTTTTTTAACAATTTATAAGACGTCTGCTCCAAATATTTTCATGCCTCATTTTATTTTATCCTTTACTTTTTTTAACATTAAAGCTTTTTCATATCTACTAACGCACAACAGGATGTTGCTGCCCATCCTCTTCACATACATTCAACTTGCGATAGGTACTCGTAAGAAAAAAAGAAATGAATGCGTATGACACAAACTAAAGGGCAAAAAAAGTAGTATGTGTTTATGAAAGAAAGAGACAAAAATGTTATTTCTGCACATAAACATATTTATCTATCTTTGTCTTTTTAGTATGGTATAATGTCAGGAAAGTCTAATTAAGAAAAATCTACGGTATTTATTAAATAATTTTCCGTTTACTTAGTACAGTCGATTACCGCAAGTATTTATCCTATAAACTAGCAAGTTTTCCAATTTTCCACGAATAACAAAATATTTTAGTATCGGATGAAAACTTTTAGTTTGTTATGGACTTCACTTCTTTAGTAGCCTTGTGGCTTCTAGCAAGAAATGGCCACCCCTTCTCTTAGTGTGGGTGTCCAAGCTACTCTGAGCTCAAGCAATTCTTATTGACGTTGTTGCTAAGATTGGCTTCCACCCTACGTCTCACAAGTTTGATCCCTAGATGAAACAAATATTTGATTAATATCTGGTCTTTATGTTATTAAATGTAAATACTCGTTTTTTATTAGCCCCTATTCTCTCTCACTACAGGACGAAAGACCTGGATACTCCCTTACCAGTGTGTACTGGTACGGGTTTACTGGTACCAGTTCGAGCCAAAAATTTTTGGGGCTCCAGGCTTTATTTTTTTAAACATTGCCCCACACTAGGATTTCTCCTGTATCGTGGGTACAATTTACAAACATACACGTCACATGCGCACACAACCAGACCCGAAACAACTATCTGTAGATCATACAAATATTTATTCCGTGCGGGTATCGAACCCGCGACACGTAACGTAGAAAGCTAATCGCTTAGCCACTGCGCCAAACGTGTCGTCATTATTCTAGTGTTAGCCATAATACTATCATACGACTATCTTGTAGAACTGGCGAAAGACTTACCGAAGAATACAAGCAAATGTACCCGTATCCCAAAGCAATGTACATTGGGTATGAGATCGGTCAGAAAACCCCACACATGCACCTAAGCAGCACGGTCGCTTCCGACGGTTTTTGCATACTAAAGCCCAGTTACGTCCAGCTAAGTTAAATATGCCTGTGTTTAGAGTGGTTAACCGCAACAGTTCCACGGAATTTGAACCAGCTAACGTTTAGTTGACGGCCTAGTCGGGTGGTATGGTCTATTTTTAACCGGCTTCAAACATGAAGTTTTATATCTAATGTGTTTATTAACATATTTGGAGAACATTCTGTGGTTTTTAATTAATTGTGGTGTATCATTTCTTAGATGTTTTTTATAATTAACTAGCTGTGCCCGCGACTTCGTTCGCGTGGATGTCGGAACTTAACAATGTATTTTTTAGTGAGACCAAATGCACTTAACCCTATTTTTAACTAAAATAAAAGATTTTATCTAAAATAAAAGTAGCCTAAGTTACTCCTTATTACATCAGCTACGTGCCAATAAAAGTCCCGTCCGAATCGGTCCAGCCATTTCAAAGATTAGCCTATACAAACAGACAGACAGACAAAAATTGTAAAAAATATTATTTTGGTGTATGTACCGTATATATATTCATATGCATGTAGTAAAAAACGGTTATTTCAATATTACAAACAGACACTCCAATTTTATTTATATGTATAGATGTATAGATGTATAGATTAATCATGTTTCGTTCTCCATAAAAATATCTTAACAATAAATGTAATATACAAAATAAATTGACTGCCTTATTGGTTTAGTCGTAAGCGCGACTGCTGATCATGAGCTCCTTCGATTCTTGGGTCGGACAAAGTGTTAAACGGATTTTTCTGTATGGAAATTTTCAGCAGCAGCAGGGAATCTGGAACTGTGCTCGGTACATCTTGCCCCCTATTACATGTGATTCAATAACAGCATCGCCGAATTGTGGGTGTTCAACAGTAGGTACGCCTCTTCCTAACCCTTCGGGGAATACAGACGTGGATGTTATAATGACTTGGTTTAACTCAGGATTAGCAAGCGCAGGTTTTGAGTCAAAGTCAAGTACTACAAACAGACTTCTTACGAGCTGCAAAACGTGAAAACGTTGTCCCAATAGGTCTTCAAGTCTAGTAATAATTTTGTTTTTCTAAATCTATTCAGGTAATTTCGAAGATCAAAGTCTTCTATGTTTGAAAATAGCAGAATTATAATTTTCTCAAGTAGAAAGGTGTACGTAACCTGCAAATGCATGTAAATTGAATTCAAAATGGTTTTTCCGTCATGAATGTAAAGTGAATTGTCATAACCGTGAACTGTTGACTTTTTGATTGCACGGCGGAGGATATTAGCCCCCTCTAAACTCGTTTCCTGAGCGTTATACTCGATTAGTATTCTCTCTGCGACCCCACACAGAAAGGTAATAACTATACTTTTTTATTATATACTATTCTATTCACTTTATATAACTGCTCTGTGAGTTTTCTTTATCTTTGTGCGAAGGTGTTCTTATAAGCAATAAGCGGGCGTAATGATCAATTACTGACACCATATTACCTGAATTACTGTCACAATAGGGAAGAGATAAGGAAAATTGTTAGTGAAATGTGGTTTGAGAATCAGATATACAAGGTGAAGGCACGAAAATAAGATGCCACGTATTTTAGAAACTGCCTCATTAGTCTAGTGGCTGTAAGCGCGACTGTTGAGCGTGAGGTCCTAGGTTAAATTGCTGGGTTGAGTAAAGTGTTATTGGGATTTTCTGTATCGAAATTCTCAGTAGCAGAACGGAGTTTGGAACCGTGCGCGGTTGATGGCAATAGGCTCGCCCCACTTTACATAGGAATTATTAACAGCATCGGAGACATGTGAGTGCTAAATAGTACACCTCTGCCTTACCCTTTGGGGATACAAGCGTGACGCTATGTTAATGTTTATGTATTTTAGGTATTTTTTTTTATATCACGACCATATACAAGAAGTGGAGGGAATTATTTTGTGGCCCGTTCTTAAGAAGTACTCATCTTGAAGAGTGAAAAATTAGAACTCTCTCTTATGGTGGGCCAGACAGGCAGTTTGAAATTATTTCCATAGTATTTTGATGTTTCAAAACGAAATAGTGACAATATTTCGTTTTGAAATATCAAAATACTGTGAACGTACATTGTCTGAGGTGCTATAAAAAAAACATTTATGAGAAAACGTTTAATTTTGGAACACCAGTTTTGAGTCACCCTATATACTGTTAAAGGTTTAAATCTGTAACCTATATTAAAAAGAGAACATTATTATCTATCGATATATTTATATCAATAAAATCGCAAATTAAAATCAAAACTTAAAGATAAATCTCACGCATTTTGCTAACACAACTAAACTACAATTACTCTATCTGAAATACCTAATTAATTCAGTGTCACTCCATTACTGAATAAACATCATTAAAATCAACTAAATGGTCAGTAATTACCGACCATCCAAAAGCTAATATACACAGACTTATTCGTGGTTCAGTGTAATTATAACCATCCATTGGCGTTTCACATTACCAGTGACGTAAAAGCAAATAAACTAGATTCTAATTAGTATTTGCAATTATTGAATCACGAACATTAATGTTATTAAAATAGATTGCATTCATGTAATTAGGAAATGATATGTGATATTCCCTTTAGCTGCTAATATTATCATCATAAAACCGCTAATGGAGTACGAATATCCTATTCTATCCTACTTCCTACTAATATTATAATCCTATCCACATCATCATCATCATCATCAGCCAAGCGTCTAGACGTCCACTGCTGAACGAAGGCATCTCCCAATCTCCCAGGGGGGAGGCGCCATAATCCCCACGCTTGGCAGGCGGCTTGGGGATCGCAGTGGCTCACCGATTAGTGAGAGGACGCTGCTGCCTGTCCTCCGGTGTCTGGCCACAGTTTTAGGACGTACACGGGTCACCTAATCCTATCCTACTTCCTACTAATATTATAAATCCTACTAATATTATAAATGTTAACGTTTGTGAGGATGGATGGATAGATGGATATTTGTTACTCAATCACGCCAGAATGGCTGATCAGATCTGGATGAAATTTGGTACATAGATTATAGTCTGGAATAGCACATAGGCTACTTTTTATCCCGGAAAAATGTACGGGTTCGTAAACCACGCGGGCGAAGCAGCGGGCGGAAGCTAGTCATTTTATATAGACACGAGAGGTGACTTTTTGAATTTTGACCGCCGAGGCTGTCCGTTTGCGGCATGGAGTATTATTAGACTGTGCTTAGTACTTACTCACGGTATTAGTAGGTAGTCTACTGCTGCAGTGGATTAGCACCTGGCTTTTGCTATCACGTATCCCGCCTTCGATTTCCGCACCGAATACATATTTTTAAATCCTGAAAGAAATTGTATTGGTATGTATGAACAGATGTGGAAAATCATATTAAAGGCAACTTTTATGAAATGGCAACGTCAATAATAAATCATCTTCAATCCAAATGTCTTTCTAAAACCAACTAATCAAGCCCAATAAAAACTAATTGGTTTACCACTACAATTACTGAAATCTAGAAATATACATAGTTCGAATCAGCATTGAACAAAGAACAATTTCAAATGTAGGTAATTGTGCTGAAAGTCGATTTGTAAGGTCCATTAAACAATAACATTTTCATTAAATGATAGAAGTTACAACAATTTTATTCAATTATTATTAACTGATCACACGAATCAGTAATTTTCGTGTACAATTTATATTATTTCGTTTTTCAAGTACATATGTACCAATTATAAAGGACGTTTTTTTTTATTGTTACGAAAATAACATAATGTATGGACTACTTACGTGGAATAGAAGCGAGATTTATGCGAGAGTATTTGCTTATAAAAAATTCATAATATCAAAAAAAAATACATGGAAATCAAATTACTTTACCTATGAAACTATTTTTTTTTTTCCGAAAGTAAAATACCTCATCTGGTATAGAGAACAAACACTTAAGACCAAGTACTACCTGAATAAACACAAGAGTCGCATAACAATAAACACACAACCGCCCCTTGAGAAATAACCCTGTACAAAAAATACTTGTTCCACAGATTGTCTCAAAACCGCAAAGTGCTGTAACACGAAGAAAAATTAAAAATACTTTCAGTGTACATAACAAAACAGAATAAGCTACAAAGAGCCACATTTAAGACAACCAGCTTATAAAGGGAATTAAGAGTTTTAAAGTTTTTTCATTATACTTGCCAAGAATTTCTTTGAACCTGAGTACGAATCGCAATTAACGTGCTTCGTTTGAACTAATCCGTTGTCTACGTCACTTGAACACTGCCTGTAATGGAATTGGTTACCTTGCAACCAAAGATTTGTTTAACTTAACGAGTTTTATAGGAAAAAAGACAATGTTGTTGTTTCCTAGTAAGAGTCTTAAAGGAAGATCATTGATATAAACAATCAAGATGATCAAATAAATGTGCAAAAGTTTCGTGAACCGAAAGTAGTAATACAGATGCTATAGTCACTTCTACTGATAGAAAGTATATGACATCCCGCTCTTTTGTAACTTTATATTATATAGCATTAAACGCTTATAAAACTAATTACACAAGATATAATTGGTTGTTGAATTGATGACTTTAAGTGATTACAGATTTCACCAGCCTATAGGAAACCGGGGATTAGATGTCTTTCGTCGTGTTGGGACGAGTGAACATGTGAATCGCTCATGCCACTATGGAAAGATTAGCCAGTCAGCAATGGTGGTAGCGAAAAGCTAACTGCCCAGCGCAAGACGATCTCGCATAATTGATCGCTCATGGAAACGTGTTCGCTGTTTATTATAGCAGCCCGTTTATATATCTGTCTACAATAGATATGTAAACAGGCTGATTTCCGCAAATCTACGTCAGAGCGCGTATTTTTCGTAGGGATGGGAATTGAGACTGATTTATTCGATCCTCCTTGGTTACTCAATTAAAGGCTTGATGTTGCCGGCAATCTTGCAGGGTACCTGGGCGTTTGAGATACTGGGCTGCGTAGGTAAATTGCTGTTTACTAACTGCGAAAAAGCTTACTATCCCGGTTTGTGCGCGTATTGGTGCTAGACTTTTTTGAGTCGCTGAATGTGCATCTTGACTTTTCATATCGATAGGGAAAATAGATACAAAGAATCTGCTATCGAGAAAAAATGTAATGGAAATAATGTTATGTTTAATTTCTTAATGCATTTTATGGGGTCGACTCGTGCTTAATGAAATGAGAAATCAATGTTCTAATAATTAATTAAATTGTAGTTGCGTGTACCTACTCGATTTAACAGTTTAAATAAAGTTTATACTCCTGTAGTTTGCTATACTGTACTAAGTACAGTCAGCAACAAAAGTAGCTAATAATATTTATAATAATTAAACTAACAAATTTCATTATTTTTTGTAGGTAATTAATTATTACAGAATAACATAACTTTATGGAGTACTAGCTTCCGCTCGCGGCTTCGCCCGCGTGGTTTACGAACTCGTACATTTTTCCGGGATAAAAAGTAGCCTATGTGCTATGTGCCGTACTATAATCTATCTCTGTGCCAAATTTCATCCAGATCCGTTCAGCCGTTCGGGCGTGATTGAGTAATAAATATCCATCCATCCATCCATTCATCCATCCTTACAAACTTTCACATTTATAATATTAGTAGTGTTGAGTTAAGAACATTAATTATTTTCTTCGATAAATTAATTTCAAAATTACGATAAGTTCATTTGACTGCTTAATTGGTCTACTGATCGCAAGCGCAACTATTGTGCGTGAGGTCTTTGGTTCGATTCTCGGATCTGAAAAAGTTTTATTGGGGTTGTTCTGTACGGAAATTCCCAGTAGCAGCCCGGAGACCTGTGCCCAGTAGACGGCAATAGTCTCGCTCCTTATTACATGGGACTCCCAATAATGAGATCGGCGAAATGTAGGTGTACATCAGGGAATACAGGCGTGATACTATATTATGTTATGTTATGATAAGTTCATTTACTTGAGACTGTACATAAACAAGGAAATAACTGAAGAGAAGAGATTTCATGTATCATTCCCGCATAACTATCTAGTAAGCTGCGATACTTGATACATCACTTATGAAATATTCATATAGTTATCCAATGAGATTAACCTGAGCGAAAGGCTTACCTTACCCTCGCGATTTGTGCGGAAAATTATAATTAATATTAATACCATTTTCATTAGTAAACAGGGTGGGGTTATTGTTATAGGGATGTCTATGGCAGCAGCGCTTTTTATGGCATGGTTGGTGGTAATTGAGAGATCGACTGCTGCGCTACGTGTCGCGGCTTCGATTCTCGCACGGAACAAATATTTGTATGATCTACAGATAGTTGTTTCGGGTCTGGGTCTTTGTGTATGTGAATATAGGTATATATTATAGGTACATTTTTTTATTTGTTTACGCACCCACGGTACAGAAAGTATTTATGGTGTGGGGCAACGTTTTTTTGTTTTTGTTTTAAATAACTTTTGTAAATGTGAAGATTTGTTCTTAGCTTTTCCAAGCTAGAGTTTTTCAAAGGTATTAAAATCGAGTGGATGTAAAAAAATGTTTTTACATGAAGTACCTACCTCGATAATGTTAATGTTTTTTTCACGAAAATTAAACCTCCTCATTGTAACGATCGAAATGTTTTTAGTAGATATTTTTCTAACGTTACCGCAAGGTGTTGAAAAATATCTAATAATTTCATAAGTTTCGTATAAATAGCAAACAAAAATAAAATAAATTATTTCGTACCTTATGCTTATATATAAGAAGTGGCTTTAAATGAACGTAAGTACATCTAGTGACACCTGTCATTAATTTTATTCTGAAAACAAATGAAACCAATTATACATCAACGAAAAAATATATAATAAAAAAATATATTATCCACTTACAAAATTAACGAGTAAACGACATTAGTTGCCGTCGTCTGAAGAAAATCCAATATTTATTACATAAAGCCACACAATAAATAAACACAGCTGACGTCACGATGAAAGAAAGACCCACAAAAGCCACCCGAGTAGAGTGTTATACGTAAATATCTTTTTATGTATAGCGAGTATTACTCGCGAAACTCGAACGGTTTGTATTGCTTTAGTTTTAATAAATACTCTCTGTGGAGGCGACATTAGACGATATTTGGCGAACCGCGGAGATCGTAACCGCGTCTCGGTTAACTTTGTCGTGCGATTCTGTAATCCCCTGTCGACTGTCTGGTTGCTTTTTGAATGCCCAAGTACGTACAAATATTTCTTTGTGCCCGTTCTTGTTGTGGGAAGTAATAAAAACTAAGTAGTAATGCGCTTCCAGATTTGTCGGGAAGGCGAGGCGCTTGTGTCGAGTTTTGACAGTGACGCTTGTCATATATCCGGGTATTAGCGCGTCCTCATCTGTCTTAAGACCGCTTCATTACAACTTTATTTTACTCTTGTACTTCCCTATTGAAATTTCACAGAATATGTGAAACTCAGTCCGTAAAAAATAATAACACTCACACAGCCAATCATTCTCACAACTAGTACTCAGGCATTCTCTGGACACGTGAAACTCGCGGGCTTGATGTCAGAAGTGAGCGCATGGATTCAAATCAGTACCATATGAACGAAAAAACACCTCCATTAACTCCGACAATCACATACCAGCTTACGAGGCCATTTATTGAATAGTAGGAATATGTATAAACCATTTACTGTTGTGTTTACATCCTTTGTTATAAATTATAATGAATCATACCTACATTCCGTAAATTTCTGCTTTATGCAACGATCAGTATTTATAAATAAAATACGGAACTCATATTGTGTTAAATGAAACGTGTTTAATTTTTCGTTTCAAATTATCTGTAATTGGAATAAAGGGCGAAGCAGACTTCCTCACTGATCTAGTGGTAACTAGCGCGACTGGTAAGCGTGAGGTCCTGGAGTCAATTCCCGGGTCTGGCAAAGCGTTTTTGGGCATTCTGGTCCTATTATGGTGTAAAATTGTACACCTCTGCTTTACCCTTCGGGAATACAGGCGTGATGCTGGATGGAATAAATGGTGATCAAATTATTATGCCACTTTATGAGACTGTTTTTCTTATTTATTTTATATCTCTATACTAGGGATACCAATCGACCTAACAACGCATAAAAGATTTTTAATTATCATCATCATCATCATCAGCCAGAAGACGTCCACTGCTGAACGAAGGCCTCCCCCAAGGGGCCGTCCTCCGGTGTCTGGCCGCAGTTTTAAGACGCACCCGGGTCGATTATACCTTTTTTTAATTATACCATTCGCTAATATTTTGCGTTATGATGACCTTTCTTTGACCAATTAATCTCAAGTCCAACCTCAAGACTCTGCTTCCCCTCAAAAAAAGATGACAATCTACGATTTCTAAGAAATAGTAACGACAAATTCATGAATCTCTCTTTGAACATTTGCTACCCAGATCTTAAACAGCGATTCAAGCAAATTAGAGTGCTTGTAAACAGTTACATAAAAGTGGGGCAACCTGTTCCATTTCATTTTCAATTTTAAATCCCGATTTACAATTTAAAATGTTGCCATTATCATAGTTAAATTTAACATATTACCATCATTGACAAAGGAAACATTGTCAATGCGGTTATTCTGCTAAATTATTGATATGTACTTCATTGAAATAAGGCTAACAGATGAAAACATTCCACTGGCGATAAATTTTATTCGACCGCGTAGCGTCAGTAGCGTATTGTCCAATTTCTGGTGACATGTCAATACATTAGCAAACATATAAGCGATCTCTGGGAACGGTGTAAAAACAAAAAGTTCTGACGTATAGTGTTTACTCTGCAAGTTGGAAACTTGGAAATAACTTGTGACAAATACATATTTTTCTTGGACAACGAAATATTTGTGTCTTTGAGAATGAAAGAAAGTAAACAATGGAGCACGATGTGTTGGCACTTTTAGTACTCATTCCACCACAAAATTGTGTCTTCGGATTTCCGTAAAGTTTCTTTTTTTTTATTGTATTTACTTTTTTCTGTGTTCTGTAGGAGTACATTGGTGAGTTTTAGTTTTCATAAAACCAAATATTCATGAGTAACTAATCACTGTGGAGAGGGGCTCATAGTCGGCTACAGCGCAGAATAATCGATCTGCAAGATTAAGCAGTGCTTGCTGAGGTCAGTCCATGTATGGGTGTCTGATCTTGAAATATTGAAACCCCTCTGCGCCTCAGAAATCTCGTTAATCAGTATCTACTTGTACTCTACAACATAGTTGAGAAAAGGCTTGCTAAATAATGATTAAATCAATTTAAAGAATTAACATAACCGAAGGGTTAGGCAGAGGTGTACTACTGTACACCCACATTTCGCGGATGCTGTTATTGAGTCTCATGTAATAGGGGGCGAGCCTATTGCCATCTACCGGGCACAGCTCCATACTCCGTGCTGCTACTGAGAATTTCCATACTGAAAACCCAATAACATTTTGCCCGATCCGGTAATCGAACCCAGGACCTCACGCTCAACAGTCGCGCGTGCGATCACTAGACCAGTGAGGCAGTCCAGCAATGATTATTAAATAATTATGGAATAGTACACTCTAGCTCCACTGTTTCCATTCCAGAAGACTGTTCATTCTACTCTATCAGTACTCGACCGTTACTCAACTAATCCAAACAGGTAATTAACGAGAAAAGTTTCCATTTAGCCATCGCACCACAAAATCATTGATCACCAAATTATATTTTAAAAATAAAAAGGTCCAGTGTAGCAATTTTATTCTATTTTGAATACCATTGGCTCAATAAATACGTCTCGCGGGCAAATTCAATATACGAGTGTTTCCCAATTGTTCGTCTGTCCCCAATTTTATCAGTAGCGATGAAAAACGATAAAATATGACAGGTTTTATTCTTTATTGTAACATGCGGGTATTTTTTCAGAAACAAAGAAAAATATACATATATTTTGCTGAAAGCAGCCTTACTTATGAAAAAAAGTTTCCTCTGTCTGATTCATCTGTAAGAGACGTGAAAGGCGTCTGATGTATACTGCCGCAAGATATGCGTCATACAGGGGACATTTTCCAATAACGCATGCGTCAAAATAAAATACTAGTGGAACCGAAACCTGAAAACGCATGAAGAATCCCCCCAGCGTAACAATACTCATTAAACATTAACATAGCATCACGCCTGTATTCCCCGAATGGATAGGCAAAGAGGTACTATTTTATACCCACATTTCGCCGAAGTCATTGTTGAGTCCCATGTAATAGGGGGCGTCCGGGGTCGCCGGCACATATCGACCGGCCACAGTAACGAATTTCGTGTTGCTACTAAAATGTTCTCAGAGTAAAACCCAATAACACTTTGCCCAATCCGAGAATTTAACCCAGGACCTAACACCTAGCAGTCGTGCTTGTCGACTGAACCAATGAGGCTGTTACAAATGAGAAAAAAATAAAAGCTAGTCCATCTTAAGCCATACCCACCTCATTTTTTCCTCACTTAGTTCTACTAAAGCGTTTAATTTGTTACGGCACAAAAACGGGCGTTTCTATGGCCTTTTGCGTTACGAATGGTCGTTCATTATATTAATTACCAAAATAGTTCAACAAGGTTGGATTTGAACCCGTGACCTTTGGGCCGACACTGTGGTCAACGGGTCGGGGTATTATCCCTATAACGGTATATATGTATGTATAACTACCTGTGCCCGCGACTTCGTTAGCGTGGATGTCGGAACTTAACAATGTATTTTTTAGTGAGACCAAATGCACTTAACACTATTTTTTTTTCTAAAATTAAAGATTTTTTCTAAAATAAAAGTAGCCTTAGTTACTCCTTATTACATCAGCTACCTGCCAATAAAAGTCCCGTCAAAATCGGTCCAGCCATTTCAGTGATTAGCCTATACAAACAGACAGACAGACAGACAAAAATTGTAAAAAGAAATATTTTGGTGTATGTACCGTATATATATTTATATGTATGTAGTAAAAAACGGTTATTTCAATATTACAAACAGACACTCCAATTTTATTTATATGTATAGATGTATAGATGAATATGCTATATGTATGTATTCGTGTATCGTGTACTAATAGGTATTACAACCGAGATGACAAATTTTACTTCCAAAAGTGAGGATTGTAGTTTCAATTACCAAATGGCAACACATTTTCGTATGACAATTTCGTGTGACCATTATCAACCATTTTTCATTCCGCCAATCACCGTATGAGTATTGATCGTGTTTTTTTTTGACTTGTTGTTTTTGGTATTGCGAAGTAGTTTCTGGCAAAGTAAACTAAACTTTGCACTTACATTTTTGAATGCGACTGAGGCATCATTTCATGCATCACGCCTGTATTCCCCGAAGGTAGGCAGAGGTGTACTATTGTACCCACATTTCGCCGATGCCGTTATTACGTATTTTATTTATTAAATGCTAGTCTATTGCCATCTACCGGGTATAGTTCCAGACTCCGTGCTGCTAGTGACAATTTGCATCAAAAAAAACAGTAACATTGCTCGACCCGGGGATCGAAGCCAGGACCTCACGCTCAGCAATCACGCACGCTACCACTAGACCAATTAGGCAGATAATAGGTGAAATTATAACCATGTAAATTTTACTTGAAGGTGTTTTTTTTTTAAACCTCTTCCATAATATACAAAACTTTGGAATAATATCCTTTATATATCTAAATATAGTGTGTTCATTGATAGCAACAGCATATGCGGTCATTCTGGGCGAGGTTTTAACATTTCTTCTTCTTCTTCTTTTCTTTACAAATTGAAAAGCCCGCAGCGTGCGGTGTTGAGTCAACCTGTGAAATGGCTGGTAAATTCACTGGAGGTCATGTACGAGTGTTTCCTGCTTTTATTTTTGTTTTTCTTTAATTATCCTATGATCTGTCTATACATATATCGTGCGCTCGCCACTGTCAAGACTGTGTGGTACGTTTTTCTTAAATGGATGGAAGGATGGTCTTATACATAAATTGTATAGGTACTACATAAGGGTTATTTTCACATTAGGATTTCTCCTGTATCGTGGGTACAGTTTACAAACATACATGTCCCATGCACAACCAAACTCGTCTTGTACATAAATTGTATAGGTACTAGATAAGGGTTATTTTCACACTAGGATTTCTCCTCCATGGGACATGTATGTTTGTAAACTGTACCCACTATACAGGGTACAGTTTACAAACATACATGTCCCATGCACAACCAGACCCTTAACAACTATCTGTAGATTATGCAAAATATTTGTTACATGCAATAATCGAACACATGACACAAAGCGCAGAAATCTAATCGCTTAGCCATTACGCCATTTTATTATCCAATTATGACCATATCTTTGCGTGACTCCAACACTTGTTGACAAAATCTTTAGCATATTTCCGAACTGTACAATACATGTATACATATGTGTACCAGTAACAGTTAAGTTGAGACTGACTTTTACCAATCTTCACGTGCGGGAATCGAACCAGCGACACGAAGCGCAGAAATCGAATCTGTTAGCCAATGCAACGACACGGTTGGCGCAGTGGCTAAGCGATTAGCTTTCTGCGCTACGTGTCGCGGGTTCGATCCCCGCACGGAACAAATATTTGTATGATCTACAGATAGTTGTTTCGGGTCTGGTTGTTTGTGCATGTTACATGAATGTTTGTAAACTGTACCCACGATACAGGAGAAATCCTAGTGTGGGGCAATGTTTTTTTAAAAAAAGAAAAGAAAGAAAATGCACCAATTATCCAATTATGATCATATTTATCTTTGTGATGACCTCCAAGAGTAGTTAACAAAATCTTCAGCATATTTCGCTACTATATGTATACCAGTTACAGTGAATGCGAGACTGACTTTTACCAATCTTGGTGCGAGGTTCCGAGATGAATGGACGCGATTCATCTCTATCCCGGGCAGTCTCCTTAATCTTATCCCACTACCACCCCACCATTGAACATCATTCTTAGAAACGTGTCCCTCGGTAATAGCTAGGAAGCACCTAATGTAATTTGACCATTTTTCCATAAAGTACATTAAAGATTTAGACGCGCAATTACCTAAAGTTATGTTTGTTAGAACTCTTGCGACTGTTGTGACTGCGTCATTGTTCTAGTGCTAAGTGCGAGATCCTGGGTCGGGCAAAGTGTTATTGGGTTTTTCTGTATAAAAATTCTCAGTAGCAGCACGTAGTCTGGAACTGTGCCCGGTAGATGGCAATAGGCTCGCCCCCTATTAAATGGGACTCATTAACGGAATCGGTGAATATGGCTATACATAATACACCTCTGCCTAACCCTTCAGGGAATGTAGGCGTGATGCTATGTTATGTGATCGGTTGACCACAATCAACCATCAATTCAAAAACCAAACACAACAGCTAGTCTATAGATGCTAACATAATATGATGAGATGCTACAAGAGATTTACTCAGAGATTTGAATAGGATTTAGGGACGGGATTAGATAGTTGTACTGCTTATCCTCTTGATATAGTGCCTCAGTCGCCTCTTACGACTCTCTTGGGACGGGACGGAATGATCTTATTCGTAAGCGGAAACCAGCCTCACTACATTTTATGTAAGAAAAACATCTCAAGTGTAGACTATACTAAAGCAGTTGTGTTTACTTGTGAGTGAGAACTAATCTGATAAACAACAAAACCGATGATATTTTATATATAACCACTATTCATTGTAAATATGAGAGAGATATATATCGATAGATAGCGTAGATTGAACGCTATTAAATTCATTAATTCTCACGATGACTGATCCACGCTTGCCCTCTATTGGCACTTTCTTCAAAAGGCCATTCCACCCTATATTTGTCCCACATCAATCATTACTATTTATAATCTGTCTGGACTTTAAAATAGACCTTGACCCCTGAGTTTGTATCGGCGTTTCTTCTCGGGGATAGTCATAGGAAATGGCGACGCCATCTAGTTTAAAAAAGACGTGTAAAATTGATTGAAAAATTCTAATTGCAAAATAAATAATTCCATTTCATTTTATTTCGATTTTTCTTTCATTCTTGCCTCATTGATCTAGTGGTCGCAAGCGCGACTGCTAAGCGTGCGGTCCTGGGTTCGATTTCAAGATCAGGCAGTATTATTAGATTTTTCTGTATAGAAATTCTCAGTAGCAGCACGGAATCGGGAAATGTGCCCGGTAGATGGCAATAGCCTCACCACTTATTACATGGTTCCAATAACGGCATTGCCAAAATGTGGGTATACAATAGTATAACTCTGCCTAAACCTTCGGGGAATACAGGCGTGATGCTATGTTACGTTACGTTATGTTATGATTAAAACTTGCGGTAACAGTAAAAACAACATCATGAGGAAATCTGCAAATCTCAGAGGGCTCCACACAGTTCACGACGGTGTATGTAAACCTCCAACTATTATTGCCTCTAGGCTGAATTATTATATAATAAAAAAAAATATATATATATATATATTAACGGTGAAGGAAAACATCGCGAGGAAGTCTGCACACCTGAAAGGGCTCCATAAAGTTGTCGACGGCGTGTGTAGTCCGCCAAGGCCGTAACAGGCCAGCGTTGTGAACTAAGGCCTAATCCTTCTCATTCTGAGAATAGACCCTTGCCCAGCAGTGGGACAGTAATGGGTTGAATTTATTATATTTATAGGTGTAATTCCTGGTATTATAGGTCATATTTTATGTTGAAAATTAACCCCTACAGGAAACAACGAGGTGTTGAAGTTTGTAGATGAAACGCGGAATACACGCGTATAAAGTTGGAACAAAATATAGTATAGGATAAAACAAAAAAAAAACTACTAGTACCGATGTATGTGACATGTTTCTTTTGAACAAAGCAATTATTATGTGACATGTTTCTTTTGAACAAAACTATCCAGTCTAGACAGAACCCCAACTTTTTCAACGTCAAATCTTGACCAAAACTTGTATTTTATATTGATAATGTTACCCAAAGAAAAAAATAATATTTATGTTTATTTTTTGGGCACACGGTTTCTAGTTTCAATAAAATATCTCTACATTTTCTAATCTCTTTTGTTCCAGTATTATATTACTAAGAGCATGTATATATGAAACGTATTAGACGCAAACCAACTTAGGCCTTTTGTTAGATTCTAAGCATTAGAATAATTTTATTAAGTGTAGCTATAAGTGTACCATCAATGTATGTATTACTGCCCCAAATGTTATAATATTAGGTATAATGAGGCGTGCGAGTATATCTGTTAATATTCTTAAAGAAAATAGAATTGCCTCTTTGGTATAGTGGTCGCAAGCTGAGCAGTTAGGTCCTGGGTTCGATTCCCGGGTCAGGCAGAGTGTTATTGGGTAGTATAGAAATTCTCAGTTGCAGCACGGAGCTTAGAATTGTGCCCGGATGATGGCAATACGCTCGCCTCCTTTATTGCATGGGACGTAACAGCATCGGCGAAATGTGAGTGCACAATAGTACACCACTGCCTAACCCTTCGGGGATACGGGCGTGATGCTACGTTATGTTATTATGAAAATTGGGTAACTATCCTAATTTATGTTGAAATTTCGCTTAATACAATGGCAAATTACCACATGTAACACACAACAATGTCTGCATAATTCACATTTTTACTAGTCAGATGCGAATTGTGCGTACATCGCTTAATCTCAACAAAATCTCTCTCACATTCTCTTTCTCTTTAGGTGACACGCTAACACGTGGCCATTACGGTCCGGCTGTCGCTTCGAGTTGTGTTGATATCGTTTGAGCGTTTATTTGTTCTGTTATGTATTGATAATCTTAGCACATTTATTTGTATATTAAATAATAATAGTTACGTATGTATCTCGGTAATTGACATGTGGTATGCTTTAATTATAACATATTTATATCCCACTAGCTTATACCCGCGGCTTCGCCCGCATTGATGACGATCCCGTGCACTTTTTCGGGTCACATGTAGCGCCATCTAGCGTCCTAATGCAATTGTGACCGTCGAAAGTTAGTTTTCTTTCCTTCGGGATCAGTTATTTTTTCTGGATGAGAGGTACCCTATATCTTTTTCTGTATCCTTACAACGTGTATGCCAAATTTCATGACGATCGGTTCAGAGGTTTAAGCGTGAAAAGGTAACAAACAAACTTACTTTCGCATTTATAATATTAGTAAGGATTTACGCATTTGGGTACGTCTTCGTGTAGAATTGTCGATTATATTTTCTTTAATGGTGTGCGTTTACCTACAATATTATGATACCAGATACCAAATGAAATCATCACCAAATCAAGTAATACTAATGAAAGAATTATTGGCATGTTTGGTAGATCAGTTAAACGTTTAGTACATGACAATTATAATTTATACAACATCCTTCTGAAACAAGCAAAGAAGCTAGCATAACAATTCTTCAATATCCACAAAGATCTCTAACAAATATGAAATCCAATCATAAATACTTCAGCACGTATAGATCCAGATATATCTGTTTTGTATTATAGTTGCAGCTACGTAATAGCTCGAACGTAAAGTTGGAAAACTTCTAGATTTCCTGGATGAAATAACATCAATTTCATCCAGGAAAGATGAAATTGATGTTATTTCGACTTGTGGCTCATAAAATTACTTATATTGAAGATGAAATGAAAAATTTGTTGCAACAAATTATATTTATTGAAACTTTATTGACTGATAATCATATTAGTATATATACCTGTTTTACATGCATAACAGCTCCAGTGTAGGAGGACTCTCCGGTATAGTAGAGGTAAGCGCGTGCCGATTTGACAGAAGAAGGCTCCAAGACAGATTTAATTTAGGTAAATGTTAGAAAATGTTAGGTTAAAAAACATGTAATGAATCTAAAGTAAATGATATGTATGGTAAATATCATTTACCTCTTTTGTCGAGTCAGAACGAGCTACATGAGAATCGCCCATGTCATAAGAGAAAAAATAGCCAGTCAGCAATCCTGATGGCTTACCACCCACGATGCGCTAGAAGATCTCGAGTTTCGTCACTCGAGGTTCTTTCCTTGCACTATCTTGAATGCCTATTAGTGAACCTTAAGAGCCTTTAATTGACTTTGATGAGATTCCCATGGTTCCAATACAGGTAGATGGTACTCTTCTATGATAAAGTCGTACCATCAGTTTGATTTCCTTAAGTAGGTATATAATATAGTATATTATACCTACCTTAAGAGTCATAATTAGCTTCCTTTATAATCTATACATCTATACATATAAATAAAATTGGAGTGTCTGTTTGTAATATTGAAATAACCGTTTTTTACTACATGCATATGAATATATATACGGTACATACACCAAAATAACATTTTTTACAATTTTTTTCTGTCTGTCTGTTTGTATAGGCTAATCTCTGAAATGGCTGGACCGATTTTGACGGGACTTTTATTGGCAGGTAGCTGATGTAATAAGGAGTAACTAAGGCTACTTTTATTTTAGAAAAAATCTTTTATTTTATAAAAAAAATAGGGTTAAGTGCATTTGGTCGCGCTAAAAAATACATTGTTAAGTTCCGACATCCACGCGAACGAAGTCGCGGGCACAGCTAGTACTTTATAACAATTTTGTGAGTCACGTTGTCTTTTTCTATACCTAACGCAAATATAATTTCTATACAAGGTGTGTTCTCATTTGTAAAGCTAATAAAAGCTATCCGCTCGTATTTTATAGTGTAAACAGATAATTTAATTAGAATCGAGTGTTAAACATTTTTATTGCTTTCATTCGAGGCACCCGAGTAGTGGCTCTATGAAAATTTTCTTTTACATTTTCTTTGAACTTAATTTTATTTATTTAGATGAGTATTCAAATAATTTATTCGCAAAAATATGAATGGAACTGATGATATTGACTTACATAAAATATGTAACCACATTTACACATTTACTATATTTGGTACACTAACTTGGTAAGTACACTGGTTGAGCACTCGACTTCTGCACTACACGTCGCAGATTCGATTCTGTAGGAATCGAATTACGGAATCACGGAATACAGGGAAACATTATAGGGTGTAAAAAAAAAATCAAAAGACTGCAATTATTGTGTACCACAATAAAAGATTTACATAATTGCTTTTTTTAATTACATTAGAGTCAATGTCTTTTCAAATTCCGAACAGAGTAGGGAATTCATTAAGGCTATTTGTAAGTTGAAACAAGGTGTGATCTCGTACTTATTATTTTTACTTATCCTAAAAGTATCTCAGATTAGCTGGTCCATCTGGTTGTCCAATTCGCTATTTACAATCCGTGTGCCAGCATCTATGTGAATGTTCAAGTCACTGTATTCGCTGTGTACATCGGTTCAATGCATCTGGTACGACCCATGATGAGGAATAGTTTCGGAGAAATTCTTAGGACAGTCAGAGAGACTTCAAAGATGGACTCAGATGTTCATTACCGAATGAACATGAGACGAAAATTACAAATTTTCCTTGGTTCACATTGCTTTTGGTAAATGGAGATTTATTTATAAATATTGCTTAATATTCCATTTTGGTTGGTTGTATTTTTAATTTTGATTACTTTTTTATACATAGATAGTTATATCAATATATCGACTGTGAACTGGCAACTGGTACTATCTCATTTTATTTATTTATTTATTTAAGGATCTCCAACAAAAGATATACACAAATCATGACATAGAAATAACGTTCAGCAAAAGGTATTATGTATGTGTACTCCTTCACTTATAGGAGACCACAGCATGCACAATGAACTAAGCAACTAGTTAACAAAGTGAATTATTACATATAAAAATAAATTTAAACACTACATAAAGATAAAAAGTAAACAAAAATTAAATTATTATATTAGAAAGAAATATCAATGAACAGATATTATAATAAATCTTTTAAACATTTCTTAAATTTGGCAAGAGATTGGGAAATATCTAAATCAGTGGTTTTAGCCAACATGTTGTATTGCCTACAGAGTCTCGGTACAGCGGCGTGATGACCTAAGTTGGTTTTTGAGCCAGGGATATGGAATAAATTAAAAGTATTGTGACGGGGGATTCTAGTTGGTATCTTAACCATTAATAAGCCCAGCAGTTCATTTTTGACAACATTACAGGATTAAAAAGAAACTATCGACCAGGTTGTGGATACAACGCGATGGTAGTACAAATTGAATTAATTAGACGCCAATGCTTTTTGCAGCGCTGCCGGGTATGAAATAATTTAGAAAGGTATAACCAAATAAAATCCTCATAACATCGAGATAGGACATGTTGCCAGTTCACAGTCGATATGCATTTTTATTTGTCTAAATATTTACATAATATATCGTAAGCCTGCCTCATTGGTCTTATGGTAGCAAGTGCGACTGCTAAGCATGAGATCCTGGGTTCGATTCCTGGGTCGGACAAAGTGTTATTGGGTTTTTCTGTATGGAAATTCTCAGTAGCAGCACGGAATTTGGAACTGTGCCCAGTAAATGGCAATAGGCTCGCCCCCTATTACATGGGACTCAATAACAGCTTCTAACATATGTCGCTAAGTGTATACTATACCTACTTTAATTTACCGCATTGCAGCGATTGCCAACAATTCTCACCTACTTAGTTACTGTGTTAAAGGAACAATACGGCATCCTTAGTAAATTTTCCTTCACAGTAGGTTATTTCTATAGAATCAAATTGTTATTTTACCTCAGAGATTCTTTTGTCCTTTTTAATTACTTCTCATGTTTATTATTTTTGTACCGATTGGAGAATGCAAGGCAAACAAATTGCCGGAGCTATTTTTTACTTCATAGTAAAAAAAAAAACAAGTGAATTGTTTGACGGACTTGGGTCTCGGCTTTAGCCACTTTCCACCAAGCATTCTACACCGTCTTATTATTTTTACTAAAAAATATTAAACTTAGTGAATAGAAAGCTTTGCAAGGTATCGAAACGTGATTTATTGTTTAACAAGTTGGAACAAGTTTCACAAAGGGAAGACAAAGTCCTTCTAATATTTAAAAAAATATATATTCAGAGAATTTTATTTTGAATTGTTTGTTTCGACCAGTCTGAATGTGACGATTCTGGTCGAAACGTCAAACGATTCAAAGGCTTCCATTCCAAAGTATATTTTTTTTGCTTGACTGGCTCTTATTTCTTGTGGTCTTCAGCGCAACTAGTAAGCGTGTGGTCCAGAGTTCGTATACCGGCAGCCTAAATACGTAAAAAAATCGACAGCTACGCGACAGCAGTCTCACTGTCATCAAATACATTGTATATGAAACAAAAATAACATTTGAGCTATCGCGCGATCTACTTCTGTCGCAAACTGATTGCTACGTCAGTAACTAGGCGGGTCGGGCAAAATGTTATTGGGATTATTATATGGAGATTCTATGTTTCCCGGAGTTTGAAATTGTGCGGTAGATAGTAAAAGGAATAATAAATTTAAATAGATTTATTGAACTCAATAACGGCATCGACGAAATTTAGGTGAACAGTAGGTAGGTACTACACCTCTTCCGCAGCCTAATTACCGATGTAGCGACAGTCGCTTTTTTACGTAATTAAGCTACCCTTCGAAAAAACAAGCATGATGATGTATATTTTGAATTTATCACTCAAAACGATAGTTTAGAAGTTACAGTCTAATTGAATTTAGAACAAAGGTTTATAACTTGTCTTAAATTAATCTTTAAAACATAATTATCTCAAACACAAGCAACTAAAACTTCATACTCTCAAAGGCTTAAAGTCTTTAATCTTTAGTTTCCTAAGGGAAATCAGAATTACCGGGAGCCTTTAACATATCTCCTCCAATATATCGTACTAACATAATCTCATTTGAAATTTCTGAACATATGCTAATGCATGTTCTGAATTTTCAACACGGTTCGCTTTATAATAGAAACTTGTCCATAGAGATAAAGTTAATATTGCTACATTAACTGGGGAATATTATTTTGATTAATATTGATATAAACGGTAATCAAGCAAATAAATATGGCAACAGAAAATAATTAGATGTACCTACCAGGTACTATTGTGTACGGGTAAAATTAAGAATAAAACTGCAATAATAATAATATTTATAATCTTCGTATTGTTCGCATCGAACCAACCCAATGAAATTCTCAAATAGGTATAACTGTTCTTATAATCCATCACTGTATTACGTTACACATTGACTTACTTTCAAATACTTGTTCTTTTATCACTTACCAGTGTTTATACCAAAGACAATACACTCTTACAAGAAACCTCTACAATACCTATAATTACGGCCATCGTCTAGTGGCAAAAATTATTATTACTAAACCATGATCATCCTACTGCCAGGCTAAGGCTTCCCCACCCTCCTTCCACTCCTCTCAGCTCAAACATTTCTGCGGCCAACCCATTAAATAGATGTCTAGCGCGTTCCACCATAAGCCTCTGCGTCTGTCTCTACGTTGCCTAACATTATCTGGGCTCCACTTGGTAATGAGTTTTCTTCACAGCTCATACGACATGCCATAGATGTGTCCAGCCCAGTACCATATTAAATTATGAGATCGAGCAATCTGAGTTTTAGAGCGCAGTATACTATTCCTTATGGTCTAATAACCAGACACTTAAGGTACACTCAATGATTCGCTGGCACATTCACACGATAAAATATCGTGAATGCAACAAATCTGTAAGCAGTGGGTAACGCGAAAGTTAGAATGTACCTACGTAAAAAAGTACGTTTGAAGCGAACCTCTTTTTCCCCAATGGCATAAATTAAATTATATTCTAATAAACACTAATGCATGTCCAGACTTTTCAAACACAATTATGTTTGAAACAAAAACGCCGCAGTGCGGATTGCGATGCATTTGACAATGAAAATGAAATTAAACAGTTCCGCTTTGTTCTCTTATGAAGAGCAACAGACTTTTATGGCTCGAGTAACAGGGCGTGTGAAGATAGTGATATTATGTTCATTTCTTCTCACGTTTCCTGACTATTAAAGGCACCGGATGACAAAATCGTTCTTTAGATAGAAATCAGCTAAATGTCCCTATCGCTGCATGCCCGCGTGATCTATTTCCTTCGACATCCGATGGTGGAAAAACTGTCGAATATTAGTAGTATCTGAAAATAAATCACAATATTAGAGTTAGAACATGTAACAAGAACATTATGTAGAACATCGTCAACATAAAACACGATGATATCATTCCACCAAATCACAAATGCCTTCTCATTAAAAGTCAAACGTTTTTATTTCAACTGGGCCTTTACAAGTGCTTTTAAAACGTTATGATTCTAATTGCGCGGTTCCAAAAGTGGGTTGGTCCTATAGAGAAGAGACCGGCAAGAAACTAAATGGTTAATTAAATTAGGTACAGTTATCTCGTGAGTTCCTAACTCGAAGTAGGTACATGTCGCATTCCGAGTAGTTAGTAAGTGTACATACATTCGAAACTAAGGCAAAATTATATGAAATTGGCTTATTGCAATTAGCTTACCTTGTTCTACGCGGATGTTCGGAAATTAGATCACTCAAATTTCTGTTGAATGAGTAAGTTGATAGGAGGGGAACATTGTTCTGTTCGTGAGCTTATTAAGCACTAATGTTTGCGTTTATTACTAATCTATTTACCCCAAATACATATATGACGTGAATCCTCTAAACGTGGGCTTGCGACTGCTCAAAGCAAAGTGTATACGAAGACAAATCGTTGTAAGTATACGAATAATAAATATCTGAGTAGGTTAATAAATCACATAATCAGAATCCTTTTTTACTATAATTATATCAAAACATATAAGAACCTTATACCTACAGGTAATGTCAATAACAATATGTTTATTACATACCCGCGAGTGAAACTTTATTGACATATTTATATAGAGGCCGCGAAAATATTTCTCCCTGAATTTTGTTAGTTTCTGTATTGGACAGTGATAGATAGTCTGCCAAATAACGGGTTGCCACACAAATATTTACAAAAGTTCGAAGATCCCGCGTTGCCCGTCGCGACGGACTATGATCCATCGGTCCTTATAGTCATCTGAAGAATGGTTTGACGGGGGTGGAGGTTTCTAAATAATATAATAAAGAAACTTAGTCTAAAGTTTTTGTTTTTGTTGCCGACAAAAATTCCAAAAAACGAGTTTGACTGTCTAAACCACTTAGGCTTGAAACGTATTACATCACCACTAGTACACTCGAGTGCATTACTAATAAAAATAAACATATACCTCAATTACTGCCTCATTGGTTTAGTGGTAAGCGCGACTGCTGAGCGTGAGATCCTGAGTTCGATTCCCAGATCGGGCAAATTGTTATTGGGTTTTTCTGTATGGAAATTCTCAGTAGCAGCACGGAGTCTGGAACCATGCCCGATATTTGGCCGCTCGCCCTCTATTACATGGTACTGAATAATCGAATTATGGGTGTATAATAGTACCTACACCACGGCCTACCCCTTCGGGAAATATAGTGTTTATATATGAAGTCAGTATGTATATTTTGACGGCACGATTGGCGTAGTGGCTAAGCATTAAGGATTCAGCGCTACGTGTCACGGTATAAATATTTGTGTGATCTGCAGATAGGTCAGGTCTTAGGTGTATGATGGATATTTGTATGTAAACTGTACACGACACAGGATCAATAAAATTCCAGTATGCCGAAGATCAAAAGTAAAATCACATATCCTATGAAAAAAACTAATAAATCGCAACTTCCGTTATCTTGCGAAAGCAATTCTAATGCATATCCACAAACGCTTCCAACACCCCAAACTAGGTTTTGCTGAGTTGTGGGTGTTACACACACATATCACACACCAAACTTCCAGCCAGAACAAATGTCTGTAAGCCAAACAAATATTTGTCTTGATCGACCCCAAACACGGAAGGCGAACGGTTCGCGCCAGTTTTGATTGCCAATAGAATCTGGTATTTTATTGGAACCAAATTCGTGTTAATAAATCACTTCTAGACATACAAGATATTAAAAACAATTTAGTTTAAAAAATCATTCTTTGATGTTATGAAACGTTCTTAACCTAACATAGACTATGAATATTTACAGTAAACAGTCTTATAGAAAATTTGTTTGGTACATATGTTAAATATTAAATATTCATATGTAAAAAGCTTAGTCATTATAATTATATCGCTTAGTCCATCTCTAAGACGAGGAAAAGTGTGTGTGTCCTGGGCAAATGTCTCATCCATAGCCTTCCACTCTTCTTTCTGAGTTGCTTTGTCTGGGAAAATTCTAGATCGAGAATTTTTATTTGTGATAGATTTTCAGGTTTAACTCAATATTCCAACTTCCCATAGCCCGTATTTTGTAACAATACATCCCTAACGAAACACCTAGGCCACAGAAACCGGCATTCAGAAACAAAACCTGGCCGTACCGTATGTGATTTCTTTACAGCTTATAATTGGATTGTCACCGCATATAGTTAGCGCTCGCAGGAAACAATAGTTAGCCGCAACCGGACACAACCAGACACAACCAGACCCAGTCGGATCACGGTTGCAAGCAAATAAGGTTAATATAGCACGACTCGAATTTCCATTCCCATTCGTGGGACCTAATTGGATGTGGGGCTTGTTTGCAGTCGGCGAATGAGTTGATTTTCATGACACCCCGCCACCACGTCCACGCTTTAATAGATTCCGCTATTAGTGTTTACTTATCACTAACTAACGTAACGGTTGAGGTACGCTAATCTAGATGCCCCTTGTGGTCAGACAGACATATGGATAGATAGATTTGGCGAGTTTTGTGCTGTTGGTAAAACAAGTCAACAGAAATTCACCATCAATATTGTATGCGTTATTTTTTCATGGACCATTAATCTATTTCTATAACGGAGGATAAGCAGAATTCATCTGATTACAAATCTGTACTATTCACTATGAGAGCATTGTGATTTACACATTACGTAACGTGGAACGTGAACTCCTCGGATATAAGCTTTCACGAGGCATGAAACGCGAGGTCGTCTAGTGCGCCCTAGGCACTTGAGCAGTCAGTCAGTCGATACTATGAACCGAGATAGTATTACTACATTGCTGACTGGCTAATATTTCGAAGATATGTTTTCATGGTCTGAGTGTTTGTGTAAATGAATAATGAATATTATATTTGTAAATGCACCTACGATACAGGAATAATCACTAGGTAGGGCAAAGTTTTTCGTATAAAAAAAGTAAAGATAATATTCTCATTGAACCTAATAACATCGCATACTTGTAACACTTCACTCTCACAAGAGTCACATTAAGGGCAATTTGGAGGGTAGCAACCAACAGCAATGTCTTCATCTTCTCACCCATTAGTTGTGTATCAGAATTAATGACGAAGGCTGTTTTTACCCCATTACCGCTAAGCCACAAAGAGGGTATCGCTTTTCCTGCCTATATGTGTTTATGTTACCACTTACACTCTAATTGTTTGAGGTATTTGAACAAATGGGTTTACATCGAGTATCTTACGGCATCTATGTCAAGACAACATAACATAGCATAGCATCACGCCTGTATCTCCCAAAGTATAAGTCAGAGGTGTACTGTACACCCACACGTCGATTATTGAGCCCCATGGAATATGGGACAAGTTCATAGCCATCTATTGGGCACAATCCGAAACTCCGGGCTATTGTCCAGAAAACTAATTTCAAGAACTTTTTTCCAAAGCGACTGCCATCGGACCTCTTTAGACTTTGCACGGAAACCAAGTTGTAGCTAGATCATGTTATCAGTGTAAAAGAGGCTGTATCTGCTCAGCGTTCTAAGACACTGATCTAGCTTTATATGACACCCTCGAGTTGTATCAATGATTGAGGAAAAGCACTCCAAATAATCACGTTTACACTACTGTATCGAAACATTTCACATACTGTTTGACTTGCGCGTTTATTTTGACAATAACAACTTTATACAATAAAAACATACACGGTTTATTTAACAGCCACAATAAAGTTTAAAACATTTTTGTTGATTCACTCTAGCTACTGTTTATTGTTCAATTTGTAAATTGAGTTATAAAGTTAACGGTTTCGACTATCCAAACTCGTATGGTTTTATCGCTGATTCGATTAAAAATTCCCCGCCATTAATTGGACAGCACCAGTCTAATATACGAGGAGTGGCATTAACCAAATTACCGAATTACGTAAAGCTAATTATGGATATCAAACTTCGGAGTAAGTTTTAAGCGTCGTGTGTAGAGTAGCATGTAAGGTGCGTTCACACTAAAGGAATGTGAAGCATAAATTCATAATCCTTTCACTTCGTTTTCGACAAACACTGTAAAATGTTCCAAGGTCCGTATTCTTATTATATTATTATTCGTATATACGCTGAATGACATTCAACGGTGACGTCTATTGTCTGTCATTTCTAATTAATACGTCAGTAAAATGTTGCGCAAGCAGAGGTTAACACAGAACGTCGTTTTAAAAAAATATTCGCACGCATTTGCTTTTTTAGAACGCTTTTTAACGAACGTTGAAAAAGAGCACGTACTCACATATTCGTCCGAAGCATGCAACTTTTATTTTATTTCTAAAAATAATTTAAATTGTTCTGTCTTATGTAGTATATACGATGTTAACATTTGAGATTAATAGAGCAGGAATTTATAAGAGCAGAATTTAAAAGCTCGAGACTCCATGTTATATTCTTGCCTTGTTTGGTCTGAACGCACCATAAGAGCAGCTCCAAATTAAAATTGCTTAATTTGAGCAAAAGTAAAGAGTCGTAGGGTGGCCCACTCCCTCGTATGAAGATCTCGCGTTTAAAGACTTCATTAACTTCAATCGTTGCCACTCTACTCCGAATGGCGTGGATCTTGTTAAGTGCGGTATTAAAAAATATTAAGCTGAGAAGATTTCAACGTCTGCGACCGAAATTACACTTTATGACCATCATTTTAAAATGAAAATTTATGAAAACTGTGATAAAATATAACCAGCATAAAAATAGCTCTCTCGTTTCGGCAATGTTTTCTACGATCGCCAGTCAGCAAGTTATAAATGCGCAGGTGCACGCAACGTTAGGTATCGTCACTTTAAATGCGACTTAAAGGAGGCTCTTTAAATGCTATGCAATGCTTAGTCTAAGAGTCTGAAATAAAGCTAAAATTGCTAAGGCTATTTGAACGTCGTGAGTTCGAGCCTTATTCACCGTCGACACCAACCCACCCATCCTAATTTAAGCATCTACAACTTAGTTGAAAGTTGTCATAAGAGAACAAGTGCTGCTTCTTCTGTCGAAGCAGCACGAGCAATCATATGAGAACCGCTCATGCTAGAGGAAAGATTAGGCAGCCAGCAATGATCGTAACGAAACTTCCCAATGTGCACTCGTGGTCACATAAATGTGCACCTAACATTGCAACTCGAGTACAATAGTATCTTTTTTTTTTATATCCACTTATCTCTTCGTTCGAAACCTCAACAAAGGTATATTGATACTGACAGACACCTGTTTTCCTCATAAATAAAAGGTAAAAGTAATTTATTGCATCCACGTAACGATCGAGATCTTAACGTCGATGGGAGCCGTAACAAAAAGGAAACACAGACATTAACGTTTTACACCCAAAAGCTTTTAGCTCCTGAATATTGTGTACAAACGCCACGTTTCATGGCCGTGTTATGTTTTTGTATGAAATATGTATATTTTTGTACTTTGTATCACTCTCTCGAGATTCATAGGGAATGTTTGGATTTGTATAAGCTCTTTTAGGTATGTAAATTAAATTAAAAAGAAGATAGCGCAGCAGTTGAATACTTGCTTTCCATGCAGGAGGGTCTGAGTTCGAACCCGGTCCTAACCTTTAACTTTTTAATTCCACGTACGGAAGAGAATTCGATCATCAGGTGTTAATGGTGAAGGAAAATAGCGTGAGAAAAATGCACACCTGAGAGGGCTATATAAAGTTTTCGATAGTGTGTGTAGACAAGTGGCACCAAGCTAACATGGATGAAAGATTCAGCCCTATTTTCTCATTCTAAGAAGAGTTCCTTGTTCATTATCGGGTCAGTAATTATGAAAAAATGTAACGAATTTATTATAAAAATCAGTTCTTAACCATGACTCTCAATATGGCTAATTTAAAAACTGAATTAATTAATTTGGCGTAATTTATGAAGTATATATAATATTTTAGATTGGTCTGCAAAATAAACTTTAGGGAATTAATTTTAGTCGTGCTTGCTACTGGCATCATACTAGTACAATAGCAAATTTTCCGGACAAAAGGCTTCATAGGAAACGGTATTATTTTTTCGAAGAGTCCTGGTGTAACCTGATTTCTATTTTGTTCATTAAACATAAACACGTAGGCAGTAGGGTCTGCCTACGTGTTTAATGAACAAAGCAGGAATTACAACAAATACGCCAATGGCCTACAAATTCTATGCTAAGAAGGGGTTTACCTGTTCTTATTTTTTATTAGTTTTTTCTTATCTGCCTATTTCTAACGGAGCTGATATTAAATCGGCGATCTATCACATACTGGCTGGGCATGCAAAATACGTGACAACACACATTTTTTTTAGTCTTCACAGAACACAAAAGAAGAAATTTCAAAAAAATAAATTTTAACATACATCAAGCAAAAATGGGTATAGCGTATACCCAAAATACACGTCAAAAAGTAAATACGAAAAAGAAAAGCAAACAGAAATTTAAAGTTTGTTCAGAAAAAAATACGAGAACGAACGTGCACACCTTATGGTCGGTTGAATGAGAGATAACGACCAGAGTTCGGTTATTTATGACTAACGAGCCTATTCAGGGGCGCTGTGCTACCAAATGGAGATTTATGAAACAGAAAATGTCGGATAACGTACGTCTTGAGTATAATTTGTTGGCTACTGGGTGCGTGGGTTCTGTGTAATCTGTGAACTGAGTAACGCGACTGTGTGTGTTGATACGATAGTCTGGGAACTGAAATCTAGATCGTAAACATTTGAAAAGTAAGGTTTATGTTTTTCTGTGCTGATTTCAACTAACAACAGTAATGTATTAAATTTTTTACTGTCTAGAAGGCACAAGCACGGCTGCTGTGTGTTGAGCAGAGTATTACTGGGTTTTTCCGTTCGGAAATATCTCAATAGCAGCCCGGAGTTTGAAAACGTTGCTAAGTTATTCGACATTTACATTGGACATAATAAATAGTCAGCGAACCGAAAGGCCACATTAAGCAATTCATATGGTCCGATTTTTCAATGCCCAGACAAAAGATATCTAACTGTTAATACAAAATTAGACGCCTTTTAGATCCGCAGATCAATATTAGTGTTAATCTGACATTTCATTGAGATGGTAAAAACTGAATGCATTTACTTAGGTATATAGATTTTCATCAATCAATTTTATTATACTAGAACTGTTAACTTCAAAAATGTACTATGTGCAAACTTGAGTACATATTGACAAATTGTTGGCTCATCGGTAGCGACCACCATAGTGATCTGTTACCCTGCGGACTGACAACTTACTGATGGATCAACCTGTTCGTCTGAATTCCTTGTTTTTCTTGCTATTAGAATATAAACGCACGTGTCACATGAAATGTTTAACATCATTGCGCCTGAATTCCCTGAAGTTAGGCAGAGGATTAGTACCTACACCACTTTTTTCGAAGCCATTGTATGGGTACCAATCCGAACTGCAAACTGTCTGCGAATTATTTAAACAAAAAGTTCAATAACTGCCCGACCCGAGGATCAAACCCAAAACCTTAACAGCAGTTGCATTTGACTAATGAGACAGCCAAATTATTTATTAATATCTTCTACACAAAATCCAATCTAATCTAGAAGTCGTATGGTATGTATGTGTGTATGTGTCTTGTGTAAAGAGATTAATTGAAAGTATGTTCATACTCATCGTATAATGTAGTTTACGAATATGTATGTACAGTACAAACGAAAAAACCAATGTATACATTGCACTCCAAAAAAAAATCATCACGACAAGACCGTAACGTTATTTTAACAATATCCCAAACTGTAGTGATTCACAACACTAATGAATGAAACGTTTTATTCATATTTGGTTTTTCGTGGAATTAATTGATGCAAACATGTGTTGGACGGCGAAATTAAAACGACCATGGTCCAATAAGTATTACACATAGGTAGCAACAACGGCTAGCAATTAAGGAAATCAAATAAAATTCAATAGGAAACATTTGTTGGAAATTGCTAACCCCTAAGCCGAAAGGGCCCAATTTGCATTTTATTAGCATGAGATCGGAATAAAAATGTGTTTATTCTGGAATGAAAGTGAGATAGCTCACCATAAAGAGATCGAGTGGATACAGATATAGAAACGAGGCTCAGTACGTAGTTTCACAAATCAAACACGATTTTGATTCAAGCCTATCGTTTTTCCTAAATCCAAACTTAAGTGAATTGTGAAATGCTTCAAAATATGGATTTTTTTATGACATTTTGGTTTCATTTTACGACAATACCAATATATGAGACTGCTTTAAGGCATATAAAAATGGTGCCTCTCCATTAGATATTTTATTAATTCATTAAGACAGAGAAGGCGCCCTGAAGCGTGGTACAATAGATTTTCCATTGCATTACTTGACGATAAACAAGTGACACCAAACATACAAAAGAAACGCTTAATAATTGGTACACGAGAAACTCCTATTATGTCCAACATTAACGTTATTATAAATTAGTAGACAGTCCGTCAACAAGGAAAGGATGGAGAGGGGTGGCAGTAATAATAAACAAACGTTTTCTACGACGTACCCTTAAATTGAAACGGAACAAAGGTTAATTAAATTGTCTGTTTATTATACAAATGCCTTAGGCCAAAATTCTAATCAAAGCCTTTTTGTAATGATAATTCTGGAACCTGTAAATAATTTGAACAGGTGTTCCACTGACAGATGAACGTTTTATGAATAAAGCTAAAATAACATTAAAATTAAGTTAGTAATGTATTTTATGGTGTCAGTACAAGGAAGTAAATTGATAATGTTGTAAATTTATTTTGCATTATCATAAGAGATGAGAAAAACATGTTTTTTCTAAATGTACCGTTCATCGAATATGATATTTTCAAAAAAAAATGCGTTTTTTTTTAAACAAATATCTATATGAAACGGCATAAATGTTGATATTATAGGCATGAAAACGTGTATAGTGTGTAATCACGACGATGATGTACGATCACGTCAATTATTCAGGATAAAAAGTAGTCAGTAGCCCTCAAGCTCCCAGGCTATCTCTTTGTAAAATTTAATTGCCCGTCTAGTGGTTTAGTCGATAAGAAGTAGCAAACAGACAAACAGAGTTACTTTCACATTTATAATATTAGTGTGAACGAATAAAGAATAATACGAAGGCAACAATAATAATGTAATAAAACATGAAAAAGAATTGTCTTGTATAAAAATAAAATAAACCGTTAGATGTTTATAAATATCAAATATGTTGACGGGTCACAGATGTAATACATAAAAAATAATAAATGCATCCCATTACTGTCCCACAACGGGGCAAGGGTCTCAGAATAAGAAGGATTAGGACTTAGTCTACCATCCTGGTGCGGGTTGGCGGACTACACACACCATCCAGTACTTTATAGGGCCCTCTCAGATGTGCAGGTTTCCTCACGATATTTTCCTTCACCATAAACGCAAATGACTATCAAATTCTGATCCGCACATGATTTCGAAAAGTTAGAGGTGAGAACCGAGTTTGAACTCAGACCCTGAAGGCAAGCATTCAACCGGTAGGCTGTCACTGTTATATATTACAATAATCGTAGATTTAAGTAAGAGCATTCTTACAGCGTGACCCGGGTACGTCCTAAAACTGCGGCCAGACACCGGAGGATGGGCAGCAGCGTCCTCTCACTAATCGGTGAGCCACTGCGATCCCCCAATCCGCCTGCCAAGCGTGGGGATTATGGCAAATCCCTCCCTTGGAGGAGGCCTTCGTTCAGCAGTGGACGTCTTCTGGCTGATGATGATGATGATTCTTACAGAAACTCACGATAAATACCTAGGTATGTCAAACCTCCCGGACCTTTAATATCAAATTACCACTACAGTACAGTACAGTTGCTTGATAAAATATGAAGCGAATGTAAACCACTCATATTCGAAGAGATCGGAATAGAATCAGATCATCGGATTTATAGCAACCAAATGTCCTTGATATTGCAACAGTAAATAATATCTTTCGTTAAAAGGGTCGCTTTATTGGCACCCTTTCGTTTTATTCGTCGATTATGTCGTTTTTATGAGCGCTACGATGTTATTTGGCAATTTTATTGACAAACAAATAGTATTAATGCATTAATAAAATGATTGTATGGTGTAGGTGTTATGTAGGGAAATATCGCTAAAACTCATCAGGTTGATTTTCCATACCTGAGTATGGTGACGATCGAATATGGTGGACACATCAATTAGGTAAATTGACTTTTTATTAATTGGGTTCATTACTTTTTTCATAGAGCTATTTTATTTCACATGACATTTTGATTGGGCAGACTGTGATCAAATATTTATTCGTAAAACATTCATTTTTTGGGTGGTACCTTTCCAATTAAATAAAAATAAAATTTAAAATGTAGTCACGCACGAATTACGTGATTTGGTTTGCGATATTTATATAACAAGCAATATTATTGACTGATTGAACAGATCCTCAAATATGATCTATATCGTTATAATTAAAATTAATGTAGGTATGTATCTACCTATTTGTCCGGATAAAGTAGTGAATTTAAAAAAAGATAATTTAATCGGTAATCCAAGTTTTTAAATTTCATTTTTATATTTTAGATATCTTCTAAATTCAAATCAGACGAAAAAGCGATAAGATCTCATATTTTAAAGTCCAGAACAATATTTGAAGTTAGAACGGACGAAAAATAAATAAAGTTCGGGGGAGAGTGGGCCAACTTTAGCCAGTTTGGTAAATATTTGTGCCAAGTATACAATTTGTGGCACGACACACAATCAATCAATGTCACAATGGCACAGACATCAGTAAACAACCCACGGGTATCAGTTAAATAGTCAATTTAATTCAATTAATGAATTCAATTGGCTTTCGAATGCAAATATTTTGTAGTATGCCATATGGACACCATAATAATACTTTCTTGTCCATACAAAGGTTTTTTTTTTTAATTTTTTATTTTTCGGTATAAGTATTAAGACCAGCCATTGTCGGTCTGGATTTTCTTTTTTTTTTTCTCCTTGTATGCAATAAAGTATCGAAACTTTAGACGTAAGATATCTTAAAAAGCTTTATCTTTTTATTTGCGTTAAACTTTTCTGGAACACCATCCTTTGTCACATTTTAGCTTCATTGCATTGTGGAAAAAAACAGGTCAGTGTACGTTACAAAATTTGTATTTTTAAGTTAACATAACATAGCCTCTCGCCTGTAGGTATTCCCCGAAGAATTAGGCAGAGATGGAAGTACCATTGTACACCCACATTTTGCTAATGCCGTTATTGAATACCATGTAATATGTTAATAATAAAGAATCCTTCTAATATTAATATTAGCGCTAATTATTAATATCATGTAAAAAAAAGATATTTTTCTCAAATGCCACTTCTAACTATTCCTGTATCGTGTGTACGTTTACTCCTACTATCTGTAGGCGATATAAGTATTTGTTCCGTACCGCAATCAAACCCGTGACACGTAGCGCAGCAATCGATCACTCATCTACTGCACCAACCGTACCGTCAAGTTAGTCAGTCTTGCCATTCCGTTCATTTTCAACTAAAAACCTTTTCAAGTCAATATTATTATTTACAATTTTTACAACGTACATAGGTACTTATGTCTATGATAGTACATGTAACAATATATGCACCAGAACCCGATATGAAATTGCCTGTACGCTAAATCATCTTGGTATACGTAAAAGTAATATTTTCGACCGTAAAGAAGTGACGCATATATAAAGCTTGTCAGCAGTTTATCGGGTGAGGGAAACCTTTTGAGACGATATAGGAAAACGGATTGATAGTGGTGGCAAAAGAACTTGGAAACTATCATAACTGTATGCACAACTGCGCATGAAAATGACGCAATGTGATACCAAATGATATAGGGTGTGTTTTCAACCAAAAATATCATCACAATACTCTTTGAAAAGAATCATAATAATATATTCAAGAGAAATTGTAGCCTCAATTAATGTTGCAATTGATGGACATGCCAGAAAGGTTTCTTTGTACATACATACATACATAATTTCACGCCTTTTTTCCCATGAGGGTAAGCAGAAATTACGGAACGCGACATGATACTTCCCTTATGCAACCCTTTTGCTTTATCTACATGAATGCATCGTTTCATACATGAACGCAGATTGTGGGTACTGCGCACCTGGCCATTTTGAAGGACATCACTCACCAATAATCTCTTATCACGCTATTTCTCACTCTCTCATTCAAAATTACAACACATATACTTCGTTTCTTTATGTCGTCTAATTCAGGTATAATTTGGATGTGTATCGTTAGTGATCCTATTGAATAAATAAAAAAAAATAAAAAAATTAAAACACATAAAATCATGTGATTATTAATGAGACTGTAAAAAAGTTCGGTTTAAATGTAACAGAAGTGAGAATATGATGACGATTTAATCAATACTAGTACCGAATCGGGTTTACAACAAAAATATACTTTCAGATTTGAATAAAAAAATTATATCTTTTAAGTGAAAATGAGAATGTGTTTTATATGTGCTTCGAATACATTCAGGGCCTTTTAATTTAAGTGTCTATACTTATTTATATATTTAGGTTCGAGGTGTTCTATAACAAAGCTTTTAATGTCGAACGCCGCTACAAGGATTATCTTAACGGAGTGACGTTTTACTGGTGCTAATAAAAGGCAGTGGAACGGAAGGTGTACACGCAGTAAAACTAGGTAATGTTTACAATTAATCTGGAAATGCTTTCACGCGCTCGCTCCAAGATTATGTGGAACCTTTTTAGGATCGATTTCATTGTACTTGAAAAAAAAAGTTGAAAAGAATTTAATTGAAAATTCTCGGCCGTAATAAAAGTTAGTTATTTAGACTGTAGGTTTAATAAAACGAAAGTTAAGTAATGTTTTTTACTGTAATACATATTATTAGGAAATAGAGAAGAGACAGGCACTTTGTTATTTAGAAAATGGCTGATTTTGTAAAGTTATATCGAAATATTGCTTAAGACTGGGGGTACCATTAGTGAGACCACAGGAAAAGGCTATCTGAAGATGTTGGTTCATTAACCAAACATAGTTTACTCCGTAACCTTCCAATCAAACTGGTAGAGTTCACGTCTTGGCAGTTGGCAGTTGGCGGTCGGTAGGTTATGACAGCCAGGATACACTGGTGCTTCTGCCATCACCTATTCAATTATAGGCGACGTGAGCTTCAGTAAAGTAATTTTCAGTCATCTTTCACATCATATTTTCCACAATAATAATTACAGTAGCTAAGTAATATTGTGCCACAGTGAACAAATCTCTCGAGAAACCACGAACAAAAACTTCAAGGCAAAACATACTTTGCTGCCAATGTTGCTCGAAACCAATAAAATGTTGCTAACAATATTGGTAGCAAAACATATTTCAGTAATGTGTTTTGTACCAACTTTGGTGTAAAAGCATTGTGCACATAATATATAGCTCTATCCTTTTCTTGCACAGTTTGTGTCGATAACGTATTGAACTGAAAAACTAGATTTATTAATACAGTCAGCTACATAAGTGGATGAATTTTTCAGAATTTTTAAATTAATGTCACAAAGTTACGCTATATTTTATTACAAAATGACATAATAATAATTATATAGCGACATATTTAATGGGTCGTATGATTTCTGTAATTGCTGGTAAATAGCAATGATGAATATGAGAAGGCAATTTCAGAATGATAAGAATCTAGGTGTATATTTCTAGAGCGGGTTCGTCCTATGGATAAAATACCGGCAACAAACTCAAACATTGTAAATGTGTTCATATAATTATATAGTACCTTTTGCCAAGTGCGTATATTTTGTATTTAAAATATTATCTTATTAGTGTTTTGCGAATTAATTTTAGAAATAGTAAAAATATTATATTTTTTAGCTTTATAGCAAAATTTCATTACGATCGGTTCAGTGGTTAAGTTGTGATGAAGTAACAAACAGACGGAGTGAGTTACTTTCGCAGCCATAAAAGTGTTGCGTGGATTTATTTATTTAATAAACTTACTATATGTATTTATTGTAAAGCCATAAAGCCTTACAATATTCATTACCTATTCTACATATACACAAACGTTTCTAGAGTCAAACGGATTGCACTGTTTCATTGAACTATAAAAAATATTATTGCATCGTATTTACAAAACAATTTTCAACCGTAATTTGTTAATTCATTTCATCTGAAAGCTCGTTTAACTCAGAACCATACTTTCATAAAAAATTGAAACGGTTGGCGATTTTTATTATTAAATATAAATTGGGTGTAATAGGCGGGGTTTATTGGATACAATAGTTGAAAAAACTTTTCCATTTTATATCCAATTTATAAAATATTAATCTGGTACACGCATATGTAAAAATATCAAATTCAGGAAAGCCTTTCCTGATATGCACTGGGATGTGGTATTACCGGGGGCTATGCCAGACTAAATTAACGGCGAAGTGCGAGTAAGACTGACGCCCTGCAAGTTCCGCATATATTACATATTTCACCTATTGCATAACATATAACATAACATTGCATCACGCCTGTATTCCCCAAAGAGCTAGACGTGTACCATTGTACACCCACTTTTCGCCGATGCTGTTATTGAGTCCCATGAAATACGGCACATTGCCATCTGCCGGGCACAGTTCCAGACTCCGTGCTGCTACTGAGAATTTCAACCCAATAACACTTTGCCCGACCCGGGTATCGAACCTAGGACCACATGCTCAGCAACTATTGCTTCACCTATTGCATTGTACTGAATTGTTTGTGGTATAGTTCTATACGAATTTATTCCTTATTTACTAGTGCCAATAAATTAGCTTTTGCAGTAAATTGTAGATTACTTTTTAATTCGTTTAACTAGAAACATGAATCGAAATCGTTTTTCCTTTATGAGGTACGGAACTCTAAAACAATAGAATACAGTTAAAACGAGTATCCAATACTGTTACAGATTTTGTTCGCTATCAAATTTATCATAACTGCTATGAATTGGGTTTGATGTAGTGTATTTTTTACTGAATAACTAGTTTTTTGACAAAAATTCTAGTTAAAGTCTATTCACGTTATTGTTCACTGTTATAATATGATTATAAAGTAAATTACGGCTATTTCGGAGCAGTGGCTAAGTGACTGGTTTTCTCCGCTACGTATCACGGGTTCGATAGTTGTATTTTGCTTTGCTTTTGATTTTAGTGTGAGCAAGGTTTTTAAACCTTGCCCACACTAAAATTTCTCATGATCGGACGGATCATGGGTGCACTTTATAAACACACATGCACACAAAACCAACATCTGTCGGTTGCTCATACAAATATTCGTTCCGTGCGGGAATCGAACTAGCGATATGAGGCGCAGAAAACTAGTCGCTTGCGCCACCCGTGTCATCGATTAAGTTCCTCATGTGTGTTGATGTTTGAATGCATGAATGTTTGTTTATACTATACCCACCCATAATACAGATACCCTAGTGTAAGTTTCTTTCGACAAACTCGATTTTACGCACCGAGCGCGTTCGGCGCTTTAATTGGAGGAGAGCACGAAACGAACCAATCGCAGCGCCGAAGGCGTTCGATGCGTTAAATCGAGTTTGTCGAAAGAAACTTACACTAGGGCCTCAGAAGAAGTAGTATGTCGCAACGGTTTGTACGAAAAGAAAGAAATTATATAAATAATAATTTTGTGATTTTTAGAAGTTAAGCTTAAATAGTACTGAAAGTATTTCTCTTTACAATTCAAAGTTAACGATCGTCCTTTGTCACAGCTATATACACTTATATTTTCTCATAATTAATCACGCCCTCCGTTTAAATCAGACGAGACATCAATCCAACAAGCTTATTTTAGAATACTTCATTTAATATGTAAATCCAATTACCTTTTACGTATCAGAAAAAGAAAAAAAAACAAATCTGTCTGAAAACAGGCTTTGTGTAGGTAATAATATTTGCATGTAGTAAATGAGTGGATATAACCTTTACAGATAAAACATCTGTCTAGGGGTCGCAAGCACGGTTGGTGAACGTGAGGTCCTCGGTTCGATCCCCGGGTCTGGTAACGTGCTAAGTATAGTTTAAGTTCATTAAAATTATTTTGTTGCACTTATATAAAATTCTTAGTTAAGTAGCAGATAGGAGTTTGAAATTTTGCCAGATGGCAGATGGCAATAGACACGCCCCATAAAATATATTAGACTTAATAACAGCACAATAATACACCTCTCCCTAACATTCGGGGCTTAATAATAACTTTATTTTCAGGCAATTAACCCACAGTTTAATAAATTAAATTGTTTACAATTACATAAAACATGAAGATTTTACGCACATACTTAGCTAATTTCAAATTAGTTGCACCTTAATAAAAAACAATAAATAATATAGACGTGCTATGTTATTTGTTTAGTATAACGGGTTAGTCAAAAGAATTTCGTTAATAAACATTCTCTATACATACATATATAGCTTAAATTGGCACGAGACTGAGGTCAACCAGCCACCCTCAGTCGAACAATTTGTCTTGGAGCACAGAAGGAAGCTCCCAGACGGTTACAAATGGCAGATTACTTCGAGTTTACTAGAAACCCGCCGTAGACAAATATCGTATCCACTCCGTCGAGTCGCTGTAATGAATGTCACTTTGAAAGGGATATTATACAAGGATCCATCACGCAGACAATGATAGACAGATTCTAATGCGTTTTAAACTATTGAGATGTGCTTCTGACACTTTACAGGGGGTTACAAAGATTGATATGTTTGAGTTTCAAACTCGAGTTTCAAGTGCAGTTGTTCGAAATTGGATTTGTTAGTCGATTCGTCTGCAAATCGTATAAAGAGACAAATCGATGAATTTTGAAACAATATTTGTTTTGTAGTAAAGTCGTCTTTCAGGACGAAAATAATGACTTAACAGGTTGTTCGATGTCAATTACGATGGTCGCCAACGGAGGACTTAAAAAAAAACAATCTAATTTTAAAACTGATTTAATTTAAGTATAAAAAATTACAATTCTAGCTAAACCTAGTGTGTTAATCGAAGTAGGAATTAATAGTGACCGTCCACTCAGCATCGATGCATGAAGATGTCGTCGTGTTTCGCTGGGTCAGCAAAATTTGCCTCGTGTCGTGATTTGCACAATTATCTTATTTAGTTCGATTTATTGAGGGCAGCTTGGTCAGCAGTTTGCGTAGGTATACTACTTCCGCGTAACATGCCATCAATTAAAACTACTATATTTACATAACATAACTGCACGCCTTTATTCTCCGAAGGGTTAGGCAGAGGTGTACTATTGTACATCCACATTCCGCTTTTGGCGTTATTGAGCACGATGTAATGGAGGGCGAACCTATCGCTATCTACCGGACACAGTTGCAGACTTCGTGCTGCTACTGAGAAGTTCTATACAGAAGAAGTCAATATCATTTTGCCCGACCCGGGAATCGACCGCAGGTCTCAGCAGTCGCGTTTGGGATCACTAGACCAACGAGTCATATTTACACTATATTTATAGTCAGTGACTTATCTAACTATGAAGGTCTAATTCTTTTGAAATATATTGATCATAGGAGATAAATCGTCCAGCGCTTTGCAGCGACGGTTCAGAATATTTGAACCTGTCGCTGTCGCTACAAAGCGATAAAATTACGGTCAGTCACAAAAAACATTAAAAAACATGTAATTATTGGCTACTTTTATGTGTTAACTCCAATTAAAACAACTCATACAATGCCTATAGCTATTCGATATATTAAAATTCAGATCAAATCATCTATTTGTTTGTGTAAGAATCCATTTCGGTGTGAATATCAGAGATTCAATTATCTTCACGTCGGTATCCAACTGACTAGTGACGAGATAACTGGCAGTTAGACGGGTGATAGACAGACCGAAAACTAGAAAAATATTTGTACGTACGAAACTAGATTTAGATAGTTGTGCCGAAGTGACGGCACGGTTGGCGCAGTGGTTGAGAGATCGACTGCTGCGCTACGTATCGCGGGTTCGATTCCCGCACGGAGCAAATATTTGCATGATCTACAGGTAGTTGTTTCGGGTCTGGGTCTTTGTGTATGTGAATATATGTATGTGTTTGTAAAACGCACCCACGATACATGAATTATAAAAGAGGGCAACGTTTTAAAAAAATATTAACTAGGTCCGCCGAATATAGTTAGGTATACAGGGTTACCAAATTTAGAACCGGTCCTGGGTTCGATTGCATGTATGTTGACAAAAAAAAACAACTCGACTTCCTTCCACAGTAGACGGAACCTAACAAACTGCAACCCACTTATCTGCATTCATTAACATCATCCATAAATATACTAAAAACGATAAACGAAGCATAACACTGAAAACACGAGAGGCTTAAAACGCACTAAATAATGACACTTAATCCAACAACGTTTTAATTTATAGCTTTACCGTACCGAGAGCCTTTCAACGCACAATATTCCGGTAGTTGAGTGAAGCGCAAGTAAATTAGCTGTAACGTGTAAATTGAAACTCCCGTAATCCGGGAGTTACCTCGTCCCGAAAGTACCCGTATACGTTAATTAATAAAGGGACACCGTGACTTTAAATTAATACCTATATTGGGGTTTTACTTGGATGTAGGTGATACGTTGTAGGTCGCTCTCATATTTTTCATTTAGGCAGGTTTTGGTGCCGTATTAGTACAGAAAAATAACAAAGTATATATATCGTGAAAAAAGAGGAAGTAGGAAACGTGGAGTAAGAAAGAGATATAAAAAAAAATGCTAGGCTCATTAAAATATTGGCGCTCGGTAAGATTCGCTGTTATATGATTAACAATTGGACCTATAGGTACTGTTGGGTACCAAGAATAAAACTGCTATCAAAATCTTAAACACAAGTAATTCAAAGAACAAGGTCCATCATTTTATTGTGTCATACATTGACGTCTTTTCAAATCTTTGTTCTTTTATTGTTCACCAACATCCATATCAAAGATTGTATCCGTATATAAAACCTCTACAGTTACTTAATAGGGATACAGTCTGCCACCCCTGCAGTTAGGTATCCGCGATGTCAGTTGTAAATTGCGATTAGTATAAACCCTTTCGGCCTTAGGGCATATTTTGAATCATCCTGTAGGTACTAAGCCACACCAACATATTATGTAGCAAGGGGTCAAAATAATTGTCCTTCCATATACACGAGAAAGGGTCAACTTTGAAAACCCGAAGTCACAAAGGTAGCGCCACTAACAATGATCTTAATGGCTTATTGTGCATGAGTTATTGTGGTAAAATTAGGAATTTGATATATTGCTAACATCATAATCCTTTGCGGGAAGAGGCTTTAAAGCAATGATGACAGTATAATAGGGTTAGGGTGTAGACGACGTTTGGCCGAAGTTTTAGTTATGGCGGAATTAAAACGAAAAAATCAAATTTCAACACGATTAGCGCACTGGCAAAATACTCGTTCTCTGAACAACGTGTCATGAGTTTGTCATTCCCGCACAGAAACCCTGATAGTTGTTCTAGATCTGGGAGTGTGTACATATCAGATATAAGTACCTATATTTGTACCCACAATACACAGTCTAAGGCAAAAGTGTTAATCAGTTGAATATGCATTGTTTATGAGTCGTCAGCTGATAACTTTTAAAACGGACTAAAATTTAATATTTCCTCAAAGGCTACAAAACAGAAAAGTATATTAAATTACTGTTAATAAAATTAAAAAAGTTGTTTAAAGCTACAAAAGTTGTTGAAGGAAATAATTTCTGAACTTTAAAGGTACTTTGACATTCACTGCGGCAGCACCAGACAATTATAACATCGCAACAACATCAACTGTTTGAAGGTTCAATGTTGCTCGACAATAGCTGAAATAATATCGAACAATAGCTCCATTTTGTGCAATTAATTGCTTCATAACTTCGTAACTTCAGTCTTTACAAGTGTCTGTGAAGGTCCCAAAAAAAAAATAACAAAACTCATGTCATTAAAACCGCGTACAATTTTTGACGTAAGTCCCAAATTAATGCTTAGTATCCTTTTAACCAAAATTCGGGCAGTACAGTCGCACTTTAAAACCAATATTGTCACGAGTTACAACCAATAGGAAGTGAATCGGTGACCGATAACCGGCGGCATGGCGTCACAAAAGAGTCACGTATGAAACTCACCCGCTGTGCCACGCATGACCCGCCTTCAGATCTTGTTTATGCTGTTAACTGATTCTAAATAAAGATTGAGGGTGAAGAATTTTCTGAATTTAAACTCAATAAGTGGAGACCAGCCAATTTTTGGTCAGGATTTACGGTATTTTGTTTTACACATTTAAATCCAAGCCAAGACTTGTGGAAACAATTAACATGAGCGTTATGGTACACCGGAGGCCGTAGGTTAAAATCCCGACCGTGTACCTATATAATTTTCTAAACTTTCAATGAATGTGGTATACCTGCATCTTCAAAAATATTTTTGTCGAAGAATACAGGCTGTTATGTTATGTAAAGCTTTAATCAATTAGTAAAGTACGGTGCTTATCAGCTTATCAACAATAAGAAGAGAATACCACGTACAAATCAAAAATATCTCATGATAATTAATATTCACGTTTAATTAATTTCGAACAAAAGGCACAGATATACATACCTTCCAGCTCATATTTTCCGCAGAAATAGCGTAAAACGCGAGAGAAATTATAAAACGCGCGTAATTAAATTGATAAATACAGAATTATCTGAACGTAACATGATTTCCAATTAACATAATTGTTTTATATGTATTGAACTTATTGAATATCTACCTCAGTTAATTCCAACCGAATACACTATGTAACCTCGGTATAAAAATGAAATTTGACCAGATAAAAAGATAAACGAGCAATATAATTATTGATTTCGTCAGTTCTTTGGAAAACTTCATGTATATCTGATCTTCTTTTAATTCAGTTCGAGATATCACGTGGGAATCGCTCATGGCGTAAAAGGATTAGTCAATCAGCAATAGTGGTATCGAAGCTGACTGCCCAGAGTGCACCTGACGATCTCATGTTTCGTCACTCGGACGCTCATTGCTTGCAACCTATCTAATAACCCTATATTATCACGTTGTTCGACTTTTATATAATCCTTTAAATTATCTCATCATCTGCATAGCCTTTTTCCCAACTACATTGGGGTCGGCTTCCAATCTGACCGGTTGCGGCTGAATATCAGTATTTTACACGGAGCGACTGCCTTCTAACCTCCGCCACCCAGTAAGTGGGAAACACGGATACTCTAAGGTTAGACTGGTTGTCAGACTTTTTGGGCTACTCACACCCGTAACGACTGTCATAGGTCTTCGTATGACACCCGGAACCAACTGCTTAACGTGCTTTCCGAGGCACGGAGGGGTCTCGATATGTGAAAAATGGTCACCCATTCAAGGACTGACTGCGTCAAGCGCTGCTTAACCTCGCAGTTCGACCGATCTGCACGATAGCTATGTAGCTACGAGCCCCTTAATCCTTTAAATTATCTATGATGAAAAATTAATAAAAAGTCCTCCACACTTTCGTAACTAATTCCTTGTTAAGCCAATACACACATCCAAATGAAAACAACAAAACAAACATTTCGCTTCTAATATAAACTCATCACGTCCCACAGAATCTTCTCTTTGATAACTAATACCTGTTTCGAACATTTTATCCGTGCGATCAAGATACAGTAAATTATGATTTATAGAGGCAATACGATCGCCAACGAGCTTGTTTGACCGTGTTTGCATTTTGAGCATTCGGCCGACGCCGGCACGTGAACTGAAAATTATTCGTCCATTCAATAACAACATTATATCGCCTTAACTGTTATATTCACTGTATTCTGTGCTGTTTGTTGGTGAATTGGAAGATTTCTCTAGTTTCGAGTGTTTTTGTAGGTGCCTTTTATTTCCTTTTTTTTTTGTTTTTTTAATGATGAATGAACACGTGTGGACTCAACTTTTTGGTAGTTAAATATAAATCACACTTATAATAAGTTCATCATAGCATCACGACTGTTTTCCCGAAGGGTTAAGCAGAAGTGTAATAATTGTATACCCACATTTCGCCTATACGCGCTTCGGGTTTCCCATGGAACAATGGGGGAGCCTATTGCCAACTACCGGGCACAGTTCCAAACTCTGTGCTGCGACTGAGAATTCGAACGCTTGGTGATCACCAGAAGAATGTGGCAATTAATCAATACAATTATATAATACGTCTCCCTAATCCTTTGGCATTAACGCCTGTAGCGTTAACATCATACCTAATCTTAATTTGGAATACTAGAATTGCCCCGTATGGATAGCAAAGTACGCTCCAATACTTTTGACACACGGTCTCAATAATGATGGATGATACAACGAAAAGAAAACGTAAATAACACTAAGAAGACTAAACATTTTTGTCCCAGCCGTTCTTTCACATATATCTTATCCGCTAGTAATAAAATACACGATAAATTCCGGCAAAAGATTTTCCCTTCCGATGAATATTCATCAACCTGTATATATATTTACAGAACAGTGTCACTGCCAATATTGCGGATGGCTTCGACCACATCGGCCCATCAATTATGTCGTTCGCGATCTAACCCCGTGTCCATCTGCGTACCATTTGTAAACGTCATGCCTATCTAGCTACACATACCACACCCCAAAAACCTCACAAACGAAAATAAACTTTATAGCATACATCTAAAGTTTATTATCCTTGATGAAGGTAGATCACGCGAGATCGTAATTCGACCATGGTGACAAAACAATCATTAATTAGATTAGACGTTCGGCTCGGTATTCGGCAAATCATTGGCCGAATGCCGAACGTAACCGAAATGACAGGGCGTTTGTTTTGTGGGTTTCGTGTAACAAAGGGAGTTATCGCGACGGATGCTATTCTTCGTCGGCAATGAAATATGGAATATGTGCATATATTTTGTAGATAATATAAATTATGGAAAATGAAAACGTTATCTTACAAAATATTACTCTTTTCTAGCGTTGTCTGAGAATGGAGTGTTGATTCAAAACCACACCTACTAAAACTTTTGTTAATTATATCTAGTGCTCCTGCTGTCTGTACATTATAGATATTGGAGAAAAACTAATATGGGGAGTCTTTATTAGAGCAACAGTAGCCAAAACAACAGTTATTAGAATTTTTATCTGTCTGTCTGTATGTTTTTTACACGTATCACGCAAAAACTACTGCATGGTATTGAATGCAGTTTTCATCAATGTGTTGCTTGAGGTCTAACTTCAAATAAAGGCTCCATTTTACCGCAGGAAAAGATCACATTAAAAATTCCACGCGTACGAAGTCGCGGACAAAAGCTAACTAGTTATAAAAGTAATCCATTATAACAAGGACATAATTTAACCTACTTCATTTAACATCATAAAAATGGCCTACCAACATTATTAGGAACTACCATTCATATCATGGCTTTACAAAATCCTATAAAATATGAAAAACATTAACAAACTTCCGCTTCAAAATGTAAAGCTAGCTATGAAATGCTAGTCAGTAAGTAAACATCTCATTTGTATGTACGCAACCCTTGCATTGTCTGTACCTGTGCTTACTTAGGTCTGAGGACCGGTTTGCTTTGCAACTGTTTTACAGTTGAATTGTTGTTACACAATTTACTACATACATACGAAATTTTGTTATACTGTATGGTTGCTAGTGGCTTTGAAACTGGCTCGTGACGTTGTAAAATGGGTTATATGTTTGTGATTATGTTAAAGTTAAGGGGGGCAATTCTTACGCACTACGTATAGAATAAAATCTCTCTCGTTTGATATGTCTAACGTGATACTACGAGAATTGAAAACAAGGTAGGCGGGTGTTAGGTGGCATGTTTTATCGATACGTCTCGATTACGAAATGATCTCTAATCGCGCGAGGATATTAACATTAAAGAATCTGCATTTTAAAACAAAAAAATCGTCGGAATAGGGAAGGATGTCGCTCTATACTAACCCGTACCGTTACAAGGAATTAATGTGTAACCCAAGGTTAGGAAGAGCAGTACTTTTTTATGCCGACATTAAATCTCATGTAATAGGGATCGAGCCTACTGCCATCTACCAGCGATATATCCAAACTACGGGCTGCCACTGAGAATTTTCTAACTAAAAGATCCCATAACACTTAGCTGACCCGGAGATCGAACCTGAAACCTCAGGCTTGGCAGCTGCGTTTGCATGCACTGGCATCACTAATCATTATGTCACTAATTTTTAAAACCAAAAAGTAAATTATAAAAAACATAATTGTGTTACGTTGAATAAAAAATAAAAAAACGATACCATTCCATTTCTGAATTCCATTTGTCACATCAGCCATCATCATTTTTTAATTAGGTATATAAATTAACAGAAGCGGGTACTGTTGCCGATACTGGCAAAGAAAATGTATATCAGCATATTGAAAAACACGGGTTAAAATCACAACAGACCAAATTGTTTCACAGAAATGAAAATAAAAAAGCGACGAGTTCGTATAAGTGCACAAAAGAAATATATTTACTTACGATCTCATCTTGACTTAGGAAATGTCAGTGGTGGGATTTATCGGCCAAACAATCCAGCCCAATTCGATTCTCAGTTACTCAGTGTAGAGTATCGCTTTGAGTATGAATAAGACAAGCTTATACTACACTGTACCCTTGACGTACTTAGAAAAAACAATTCAAACGAAACGCAAAACTAATATACCTACGCTGCATAAAGTTATTTTAATTAAATTAAGACACCTTATTTTCTAAGAGATAAACCGTCAACTCGTCCACCGTGACCGTCGGTTCGATTCGATCGACATTCGCGCTTGCGGCTGCCAATGACGCAGCTCAGACAATGCGATACTATGTGAAAAAAAATACGTAATAACTGACAATACTACAACATTACTTTTCCGCAACAAAAAAAAGTCAGTGCTTATATCATTCATACTCTGTTCCGAAGTTTATTTGTAGACATCGAAGAAACAGTTTGATTTATCACCTTTTTGTAATGTTTGAAGCATTAAGCAGGTACGCTGGGAAACTGGCCACATTAATCTTGCTCGCATTACCTAGCAACACAAATAATAATTCATTTTCCTATTACATATTACACGCTATGTAGTTACCATTTGTATTACAAAATATCTTCTGCTGTCATAGAAAAGGAGATTAATTATTCTTTTATAATTTTATGGGAACAATTGTTGGAGAGCGAGCATGAATGAAATTAAGAAGCAATAAAACTGACGGCACGGTTTGCGCAGTGGCTTAGCGATTACTGCACGCTTCCTGCGCTTCGTGTCACGGAACAAATATTTGTATGATCTACAGATAGTTGTTTCGGCAGCCTAATTACCGATGTAGCAATCAGTTTGCGACAGGCGTAGATCGCGCGATAGCCTCTGTCAAACGACATTTTTGTGTCATATGATGTATTAACTGACAGTGAGAGTGAGTGCTGTCGCCTGGCTGTCGCGTTGCTGTCGCTTTTTTTAAGTAATTAGGCTGCGGGTCTGGTTGCGTGTGTATGTGACAACTATGTTTGTTGTTTTGTTGTTGACTTTTTTGCTTTTTTATTATAATATTTCTACGCATAAATTTTAGTTTGTCTTCGCTCCAGGTTTCTGCATTTATGTTTTTGAGAGAACTGAAACTACTAATGCAGGCTAAGTATAAGACTTTTCTTTCGATATTTATTTAAAGTCAAGTAAAGATTCCTGTTTGTAACCCCCGAAACAATAAAACTATCCAACTAAGTCCTACTAAGGGAAAACCGCGTCATCGCGAAATACGAGCACATAAAAAAAAATCTAACCAGTGTGATACGATATGCGAGGCTAACTTTCCCAAAAGACAGACAAAATATACGTACACAAGTGAAACGGCATTACATGACGTAGATACGTCGCGGCTACAGAAAAACACGATGGTTTTATTTGACAAAACTCGGCTGGTAACTCAATATCTGTCAGCGAAACTAGAATTTCCCAGGCGGAGGTGGGGAAATAAAATAAAACCCACTATGGCGCGCCAACAGCATTTTAGGCGTGATGCACAAAAGTAGGGCGTGACGCTGCTACATAGTCGCTAGTCTACGCTATCCTTTATATCTTTGAGAACATTTCCTACGTTTCGTACGTGGTTTTCGGGAGTGAAAAATGCTTTATAATAATCGTTTTAATATCAAACTCTAGTTTCTACTATTATGCAGTCTTGAACTAAATCGTGCACTCAGTGATATGAAACTGAAATCAAAATTTTCATTTCGTTTTTGGAAGAAGGAAACTTGATATAATTTAATCGTCAAGTTTATAATTAAAAAGTGTTGGGAGAAAATCTTTCCGCAAATTATAAAACATTTAGGAAAATATTGTCATTCATGGCGTAGGCGGGAAAAAGTTCCGTGCCAATTGGGAATTAAACTTTCATAGTATACCTACTATATGTAGTCATAAAAATATTTGTTTCTTGCGGGCATCAAACCCGAGACACGTAGCGCAGCAGTCGATCGTTCATATATTTCAGGCAAAACGGGATCAAAAAATACACATCACAGTTTGTTTACCGTAAAAGTTACGCGAATTATCCATGTGCACAACCCCTTCACATGTGGGTATATTATTTTGTTCCTCGCAATCTTCTCCAGGTTCGTATACATGTCAATACTGCCACCGAATAGTTTACGGAAACACGCATACCGCTGAAACAACATTTTTTTTAGTTATGAATCCGAGACCATAAAAAAATGCTGTAAAGGCAGGGCGATCATTTTTTATTAAAAAAAAAAATGTTCGTTATTGCCTGTATTTGAAATTCTATATCGTTTTCCTATTTTTTCGTATATACTCCGGCCAGTTAAAATGTAAGGTACAAATATTTGAGAGGTTATCAATATTTCGAATTTTAACCCTGAAATCCTTGAAAAATCATACACGGTGACCACGCTTCTCGGCGACAACATATTACACAAGTCGTATACCGCGTAATGTGCAGTGTACACAGTATTTTACGCGCCGACCACGTGTTGTCACCGAATACAGCGGCGGCGGTGTGAACGCGCTTAACGTTCGAAACGAATGGCCTCTAAAAACATGTGGCTCATTAACCACCGGTGGCACACTGAAAATTAATTGTGTTATAACGTAACATAATATAGGCGTGTCATCGGCTTCCCTCGCAAAGTGGGCACGCTCACACCGTGCAAGTTGTCCCATTTCAATTAACACGATACGACTAATTTGGTCCCCGGCACCGCTCCTGGGTGATATATGTCCCTTATCCCAACCTAATTAGTTTGGCGGTAGCTCATACGAACCGTGCTAATAATTTTAAATTTAAAGTTAGCTCGATCGGCTTTGATATAAAAACTCAATTTCGACGGTTCCATTCTGTGTAACAGTGTCGTCAATTGTTCCACTTACTAAAATTTTACTTACTGAAAATAATAAATGCCGCCCATTTTTTAACGTTGTTAAAATTATATTTTTACTGATTTTAATTGAGTACTTAGCTATGATTATGAGACTGGCTCGTAGCTACATAGCTACTGCGCAAATCGGTCGGTGAGCATTTTTCAGACATCGAGACCCCTCCGTGCCACGTTAAGCAGTTGGTTCCGGGTATCATACGAAGACCTATGACAGTCGTTACGGGTGTCAGTAGGTCAAAAAAGTCTGAGGATCAGTTTAACCTATCAATGTCTAGGCGGAGGTGAGATGATTATTTGAGGAAAGACTAGGCAGATGATAAATTAGCCATGTTAGACAACGCCGACTAAATAAAATAGGCGCACAATTTCGATTTTAGTGCGTATTATTTTCGGACTTTTGATTCAGTGAATTTTCATCTTCTGATTTTATATCTAAGTATGCTGATAGGGCATGAGACGAAGTTCAGCTTAACTGTCGAGTGCTATGAATTAATCAAGGAACTTTTCGAGTTGGTCAAGCTTCTTGGCACTCGACTGAAGTGGGGAGTGGCGTTTAACTATGTTCGAAGCTAGCTAATATTTCTCTTAAGTAGTATTTCACTAGTTTACTTGAAGAAATGATCATTAATATACATTTGCACTAGCCACCCTACTCCCGCGTCTGGATTTAAAGGGCGCGCTTCAACACTAAGTGCTTCTCAACTTCGCATCTTACTCTCTAGGCATCTGAAACCGAGGATATAATAAACAACGAATTAATCAGAACTAGTAGTTGCCTAGTAGCCGAAATTCGACCGCATCAATTTTTAAGTTTGAACATTATTGAGTTCTTTTGTCAAAGAGTATATACCTCTGTAGTCATTGCATATTTTTTATTTTGTTCTATTACGTCATTAGCAGTATGAACTAAACAAATGTGTGTGACGCAGACGGAGTTTTTATGAAATAGTGACATGGGACTTTACAACAGTATGAATGAAAAGTGCGTATAATACTCTGCGGCTTCTGCTGATCACTTAAAAAAAGCAGGCGTGATGCTACATTGTTAATGTTGCAGGATCAAAGGTTCTGTTTCTTGAAAGAGTCTTGATTATACTCGCAATGTATTGTGCTAATGTTAGTTAGATGTCAATCATTCTAGGATTACCTATCTATGTAGAAAGGATAAAAGAGGTTCTAACGTGGACAATAGGCATTCCTAAGGCTTCTATCTATCTAGGACCTAAGCTACCCGTAAGCCACTCCTTGACGGCTTAACGTCCAGAGTATAGTGAAGATAGTAATCCATTAACGACATTAGAGCGTAGTTGTTCCCATCAAGCACCCATCAGGATTATCAAAAAAAAAATGCTTAGTTAATAGAAAATAAATCTGGATTTTAGAATTTGGTATTTCGTTTCACTGCCAATTATTCCTGAATCATACGGAGCGTCTGTTTGTTACCTTACCATGACTTAAACCACTGAACCCATCGCTATGAAATTTTACAAAGAGGTAGACTGGGTCCTTGATGACAGTATAGGCTCGTTCCTACTGTTGCAGCATAATAATAATTACATAAAAAATTACAAATTACACGCAGATAAAGTCGCGAGCGACAGCTACTAGGAACATCTATCTGTTGGTAATATGTTGGCGACATGTAACGCTATCGATCGCGATTTGCCAAATGTGAAGATTTTGGCAAATCGAGGGCATAGTGCTCAAACCCAATAAGTATAAAATTGTTACTTTGGTCCAGTCATCAGTTTCGGCTAAACGTGGTCACTTTAGTAGGTTACCTCTAGTAATTTTCTTTCTAGTACTAATTCCGCTTATTGGATTAGACCTATGGAAAGAGCGTTAAAAATGCATGAAGATGGACTAATAATGACGGCACGGTTGGCGCAGTGGTTGAGAGATCGACTGCTGCGCTAGGTGTCGCGGGTTCGAATCCCGCACGGAACAAATATTTGTATGATCTACAGATAATTGTTTCGGGTCTGGTTGTGTGTGCATGTGACATGTATGTTTGTACCCACGACACAGGAGAAATCCTGGGGGGGGGGACAATGATTAAAAGAAACTTTTTTCGTGATTTCTTAGCTCTTATTGGGTTTTAACACCTCGAAATTAATGATTACTTAATGCAACTATCAGGAGATCTAAATCCACCAGTGGACCTTTACGGTCGGATAAGAATAAAACAATAACATTGCACTATAAAGAAAAAAAATATTACCTTATTTTCTACCTACACAAGATAAAAGAACTAGCGGTGCTATGAGAACCGAAACATCTGGCTGGATTGTCTCCGCGCCGAGAAATCTTACCGGGATTGTTTACCGCGACACTTATTATCTGTGCCTTTTGTCTATGCCGTGTTCTTTGTTTCCTTTTCATTTAATTAGGATCTGCCAGCTATATTGTTTTCCTTGCACTAAGTATATTTCGCAAGTTATGAAGTACATAACGCGTATATAGCAGTAAGCCTGTATATCCTGAAAGGTTAGCAGAGGTGTACTCTCCATTCGCAATTTTTGACGGCACGGTTGGCGCATTGGTTGAGAGATCAACTGCTGCGCTACGTATCGCAGGTTCGATTCCCGCACGGCGCAAATATTTGTATGACGTACAGATAGTTGTTTCGGGTCTGGGGTCTTTGTGTATGTGAATATATGTGTTTGTAAAACGCATTCACGACACAGGAATTATTCCTAGTGTGGACAAAAAAAAATAGAGAAAAAAATTGCTGATGACGTTATTAAGAGCCTCATGACTGCCTCATTGGTCTAGTGGTCGTAAACGCGACTACTGAGCGTGAGGTCCTGGGTTCGATTCTCGGGTCGGGCAAAGTGCCCTCGCCTCGCCCCCGCGAGCGAACAGCAACAGCGAAATATGGGTGTACACTTGTACACCTCTGCATAACCTTTCTGGGAGGGTAGGTATGTTATTAGTCTGCTTATCCCGTTCTTAATTATAAATATTAATATGTTCAATTTAATGTCAAGATGATCACTTACTGATTACTATGACAACGAAAGATGCAAGAAAACTTCTCAAACTTATTAATAAAATAACATACTCGTGTAAACCCAAGTTACACTGCCAATTTAAAAATTTACTTAAATACCTTTTAAATGGAAACAGTGAAAACTTCAACTTCAAACTTAATTAAAACCGCAAGCAAACAAACATTACACAATCTACAAAAAAAAATAAGAATCACATTACTTTAAATTATACATAGTACGTACACAGAGTCAGATACTTAAAAAGCTACAAAGGCGTAACTTTTAAAGCAATTAGCTCGCGTTTGTATTCGAAAGTTGAGAATTTCTCAGAGAAATTAAATTACAAAGAGATCTTCTTGATAAATGCACTATTATATACAAAACAATGTTCGACGTGACATTAAAATATGGTCGTTTACCTATGTTTTAACTTTAATCTGACATTGCAAATAATAGCTCCTCTGTATTCTTCGTAGGGGGAGGTATACACACATTTCGCCGTTATTAAGTCTCGTGTAATCTCATGAAAGTCTATTGCTATCAACTGGGCATAATTCTAAACTTGAAGCTACTACTGAGATTTTTTTAATAAATAAACCCAATATTTTCAACCGACTTCAAAAAAAAGGAGGAGGTTCTCAATTCGGTTGTATTTTTTTTTTTTTTTTTTTTTTTTTTATGTTTGTTACTCGATTTCTCGAAGACGCCTGGACCGATTTCAAAAATTCTTTTTTTATTTGAAAGGGTATGTTTGTCATTTGGTCCCATTGTCATCAGGTCAGGACCTGATGGTGGAAACCCTGAGAAATCGAAGGCATCTCTTGAAAATTGTAGGCGAGCATGGGGTAAAAACTTCATATTTATGTGTATATCTGATGAGACTACAATACTATGGAGGTTTAGGGCAGATCTGATGATGGAGACGACAGAGGATCGAGGGAACTCCTCAACGGTACATCTTAACTACCTCGTGTTTGGGCTTATTTTATTCGTGTTGACAAGATCTTTACACCGAGATGGGTAATGACTGCCCCTGCAAGGTCCGTGATGCAGGTGCAGTACTGTTTAGGGAACTCCTTAATGGTTAATAGCAGCTACATAGTGTTTGGGCGATTATTCCGTCAATTACGGACCGATTTTAAAAATTCTTGTTTTGTTTGAAAGAGTATGCTTCCCATTTGGTCCCATTATCACCAAGTCAGGATCTGATGATGGGATCCTAGGGAAATCGAGGGATACCCTCAAATATTGTAAGACAAATAGCCCGTTTGAGCTTTTTTTCTTAATAAGTTAGGTATTGGCGTCTGAAAATCATCATTTAATGATGCTGAGCTGATGATGGATGTCATAGTACTCCTCAACGGTAAAGAGTTAGGGAATAAAACTTCCGAGTTTGGGATCACTCGATATATTTTGATGAGTCCCGTATAAAACATTTGGTATAGAGGGTCTGATGATGGAGCCAGGAGATAGATGGTGGAACTCTTCAGTAAATACTTGTAAACCCCTCGAGTTTGGGCTCATTTTAAACCTCTAAAAGTCAAAACTATCACAGTATTAGTTACAATAGTCGTCTTAATCTTTTCATTTCTCGTAATGCGTTTTCATCATGTGGTCGGCTAAGTAATTTATTTGATTTTAAAATCACATAGTGCAATACCGTCTAAGGTTTTCACTCGACTTGGGGCAACATACATTTGACCTTTGTAAAGTTTTTCAAGAGATTCGTCTTTACTAGGGCCATCACTCAAAATTGTAAAATAATTAAATTTTTTAACAAAAAAAAAACCGACTCCAAAAAACTCAAAAACAAAACTAATAACTAAAAAGCAAAAAATAAAACTTTTATTATACAATATAGTAGTTGAAGAATATTGAAGTCGGTGCCAAGTAAAACATGCAATGATAAACCGACACGATTGGCGAAGTGCATTTGTCGTGTCCGACGCATAATCCGCTCCGCACTCGACAATTTCTACGTGAACTCGTTGTTTCAATGTCGCTATTATAGCAGCAAGGTATATTACTTTTATGTTTTACTTGGCACCGATTTCAATATTCTTCAACTACTATATTGTATAATAAAAGTTTTATTTTTTGCTTTTTAGTTATTAGTTTTGTTTTTGAGTTTTTTGGAGTCGGTTTTTTTTTTTATATCCCAAACAAGAGATTGAACCCATCTCTCACACTGAGCAACCGCGCCAGTGACTACTAGACTTTATTTCAAAACAGACTAAATTCATCTCATTTCTGACTTTCGTCATTGTATATTACAATATTAAAACCTTACAATGTAAAATACCGCACTGGATTCAGTGTGACAGTATACAAATTCAGTACATTACAACTCCTGCTGCAATTCACATGAACTGCAAATGCACTGCAATTGCACTTGGTATGGTCCAACCTTTTAAGCAATTCGCTCGCGCTTTTCTCGTAAACTAAAGTGTAAAGTTAAGACATTCACAAGAACTATAATAGTATACAAACTGCAGCCTCAAAAGGTACACTTAAACTGCCATCATTCACACCCAACTTATATATAATTAATTGATATAACCGTCAGCAATCCGGATATTAGCTTAAGTTAGTATTATTGAACTTTGTCAATTTATTACCGGCGCCAACTTTGATAAAATATGATCGATCAAAGAATGGGGGAGAGAATTCTGATGTATTGTTGCTATGTAGGTGCAGTATGGATTATTTGTAGGCAACAGAGGCTTAAGGATAAGTTTGTTGGTTGCATATATTGGTAGCTCGCTATTGCCCGCGATTTCACCTGCGATATTCTATTTATTATCTAATTATTTAGTGTTTTGTTGCAATAGTAAAAATAATCCTTTATCCTTCTCCAGATCCCAAGCTACCTCTGTGTAACATTTCATTACGAATGGATCAATGGTTTCGTTGCGATTAGGTAACAAACAGGCAGACAGAATAGCACGCTTAATCCCTCCAACAATTATACTACAAAGCCGATATTATACAGTGGACTGTGGCCTTGCCTTTATAATAAAGTATAGATTTGCGAGTACCATCAGAGCACATGACATTACATAACTAATGACGTAGGAGATTTAACATTCCTTATTTTTCACAAAACTACTTTTTTACATTAAACCTTTTTATTTTTTTACACAAACCTTTTTATAATAAAAAGGCATTTTAAATTCTGTGATATTTTCACAAGATTCTTTCAAAATTGTCTAAAATAAAGCATTGTTTAGCACTATCACCACTAGCCTATTAATATTCCCACTGCTGGGATTCAGGCTTTTTATATAAGAGACGAAATGTGTCATAACTTATTACGTGGCCTCAATGATGGATGTCAGAATTCTTTGAGGTTCCGTTTACTTGCACAAATCACTAAATACTGATCAATGACTCTCGACATAGCGCAAAACTCCTATCGATTAGCCTCTACGCTGGGTTCAATTCCCGGACACAATAAATATTTGTTTGATCTACAGCGAGTTGTGCCAGAAATGTGTGGATATACCATTCACTATGTAAAGTGTACCCGAAATACAGCATATTTCCAGAAAAAAAACATGATTTCAAATGTATAAAAGAAGTTAAAATAAATAATTAAAGCCTTTGATACGTTCAAAAAAGGGTTTTAGTTTTGTACCGGAGTAGGAACTGAATTAAAAACAAGATGGTTCTCGTCTTTTATAAATGCAAAGCATCCGTAAATAAATCTTCATAAAACTAATCAGATAGTGACTCTACAGAGGTTAATTCAGTGAAACCACTCGCCGCTTTAAATAATTCCTACAGAATTGCAAGCTCGTTCGAAAAGTCTAAAAGTAAATTAGATTCAAAAATAAATCTTTAGAGTAGTCGATTATAAAATGAAAAAGATCTAAAAAATGTTCAATCGGTGTCATTGGTTCTAAATGATAATTTTTAACAAAGAAAAATGGTACTTTTTATGTTTGTCTCCAGACCACTAATATTTGTAAAACCCCGATTATGAATTTCAATTTGCAAGTCGGCGCTAAATGTAATAAAAATAAATTGCGGCAGACTCACATTACAACTTAAATAGTCTTCAGTCGGCATTCGCGCAAATTCTATCATCAGAACTTAATGATACTATAAGTCCCCAGAATTCTTGGTACATAATTTTATGTTTAAATCGATTGTTATAGATATACTCGTAGGTACATACTACATACTGCTCTTCACGTTTCTAAAAAGCGATACTTGGCAAATACGATCAGAACTAAAATGCGAACATTGAAGAACCGACGCATAAAAGAAATCCCCTTGTCACGAAGCATCTCCATCAAACAATCATGTCGAAAATGTATAAAACAAAAGGTTCTCAATTAATTTGAACAATCGCTGAACAAAAAGGGACTGCACTCACAATTTGGTAGAGATTAACAAACAGTTCGAGTTGATCCGTCGATACCGGTCGTTTTGAATCCAATCTGTGCAAATTGTAGCGATCGGTTCGTTCGGTCGAAGTTACACAACAAATCACGAACAATTGGGGTACGATTGTACCATGCGATGAGAATATAATGTGATTACAAAACTTGATTACGATCTAATCATCCCGATAGTAGTCTGTCATTTGTTTCTACCTCTATTTATATCATCGTCTAATATTGAGCAGAGGCGTATACCAAAAATTCTATGATATTCAAAATACTGACTGGTATTGGTCTAGTGGTCGCAAGCACGACTGCTGAGCGTGAGGTCCTATATTCGATTCTCGTATCGGGCTAAGTGTTATTGGGTTTTTCTGTATGGAAATTTTCAGTAGCAGCACGGAGACTGGAACTGCCCGGTAGATGGCAATAAGCTCTCCCCCTATTACATGAAACTCAATAACGGAATCGGCGGAAAGCGGTGTACAATAATGTACACCTCTACCTAACCCTTAGGGGAATAAAGGCGTGATGCTATATTATTCAGAATACGTTATTCAACTAGCATCTAAAATCAGCCGCTAGAGCGTTGTCAAATAGAGGCTGGCTGGAGGCTTCTGATCAAATTAATGTTAAATACCAAAAATAATAAAAAATCAACAAAAGTGTTATAACAAACAAATGAAACAAAAAGTATTTTACACTATCGACCACGCCAATTACTCTGATTCATTGACGCGTACGAAAAATTATTAAATATTTCACATGAGCGGACACAGGCGCCAATAAAATTGGAAGTCCAAAGAAATCCGCATGCGCTCGAACCGGGGCACATAAAATTTAAATTTCGAAGGCAACTTCGCTTTCTCACTGTACCGAACTAAAATGTAGGATGTAGTGTGTTGGTGGCCGAATGTGTTTACGGAGTCCGTAAGTTGTTCTCTCGCCTCAAACCCCCCATCGGTGCTACCTGATACTTTCGACTTATCAGAAGTCAATGGATTTGGCTTTTTAACTCCCTCGTCGTCGGATGTCTTACGTTTGCTTGTAACGTTATTCTTCCTTAAGTCGTAAATCGAGATGGGGATATCGATGTTGATATTTTCGGATTGTAAGGGGCAATGTTTATGGGAAACATTCAGTTTTATTGAACACGTTTACAATGAATTTATGGGTTTGAGATAATAGATTTCAAGTAAGGTGTTTCTATGTTTTTCGATCAAATGTATTCAGGATGTGCCTCAGTAATCTAGTGGTCGCTATGTCGACTGCTGTGCGGTAGCGTTTTAGGTTCGATTCCCGAGCCGAGCAAAGTGTTATTGAGTTTTTCGCTATGGATAGTTCGTATTGTAATCTCCACGTGATAAAGACGGTTTTAGGATCTGTTTGGAAATTCTCATTCATATAGCCCAGTAGCAGCACAAAGTTTGGAACTGTGTCTGGTCGATGGCAATAGAGTCGTCCTCGTATAACATGGAACTCAAAAACGATATCGATGAAACCAGATTGTACAATAGCACTATGTAATGCTGTGAGTAATATACAGTCTTTATTTTGGTAAATTATAAATAGAGTTTAATTCGTAATAAGTAATACACTTTAATTTAATTTATTTTTATTGATTTTTTCTTTGTTTTGTATTGTAGGTTATTAAGATTATCGTGTCTTCTTATTTATAATATAGTACAACCCATAAACTTCACATTGTTGGCTAAGAATTGCTTTAAAATTTCGAGGGGACTGGCGCTGATAACCGAAATACAGGCATTGCCTCGTTCGGTCACAGATGCTGATTCTTTTGTTTGCAGAAATAATTGCCAAGTTGTTTGTAATATAGGACTTAATTTTTTATGATCAATAAATATTATTATTAACAAATATTTAACAGAAGTAAGTACATCCAGAAAATATGTCAAACTTCGTAACTATACTGGTTCATACACAGATGTTTCTCTTACAAAGAGGAAGCCCTACACCTATGATTGTACGTTACAAATATCGAGTTTGTTTGTGTTACTAGTGCAAAACTGAAATACAATACATTTCATTGTGCTCCGAATGCCGCATAACCTACAATATACGAGTAGCTGTGGTACAACAACATTTTCAAATACAAACCTCGCAAAAATTGAGGGAGCAAAAAAAATTCTAAAATTTTAGGGGATTTTTGACGAGCTGTATATCCGTGAAAAATGGTCGTATCGTATTCTAGTTTCCGAGATTAAAAATAAGCTTGGCTAGAAAAAAAAATTGCAAGCTTATGGATGAAAAAAAAACAACGGCAAAAAAAACAACAGCAATCTTAAAAAAATTGATGAAAGATCTGAAAACTAGAAACTTGGTGCTTCAAAATGCTTTTTTTTTACCGATACAAGCATTTTCCACAGAAATGCAGCTTGTCAAAAATCCCCTAAATATATAGAAATTTTTTTGGTCCCTTAATTTTTACGAGAAGTGTATTTGAATGTTATTGTATAGAAGGGCTCGTGGCTACAAAACTATAGCACAGATCAGTCGATCTGCGAAGTTAAGTAGCGTTTGCCTTGCTCAATTCTTGGATGGGTCTTTCCACATTGAGACCACTGAGTTGGTCTCGGAGGGCGACTCGACCGTCCAAAAATTCTGAGAAGTGGTCTAACCTTATACTCTAAGGCTGTCAGAATTTTTGGACGGTCGACACCCTGGACCATCTGCTTAACTAACTATCCGACACCAATTCAGAACTTATCTCCAAGTCATTAAATGGCAGAGGTTAGATAGCAGTCGTTCAGTGTAAAATACGTGTATAATATTCAGCTATAGTACAGATCAATCGATCTGCGAAGTTAAGTAGCGTTTGCCTTGCTCAATTCTTGGATGGGTCTTTCCACATTGAGACCACTGAGTTGGTCTCGGAGGTCGACTCGACCGTCCAAAAATTCTGATAAGTGGTCTAACCTTATACTCTAAGGTGGTCAGAATTTTTGGACGGTCGACACCCAGGACCAACTTTTCGACACCAACTCAGTACTTATCTCCAAGTCATTAGATGGTGGAGGTTAGATAGCAGTCGGTCAGTCTAAAATACGTGTATAATATTCATCCGCATCTAGTTAGACCCCAACATAGCTAGGAATAGCCTAGATGATATTGTATAGCAGACAGCGTAATTTATTTGATTGGATAGCTACCAGCAAATAAATTACGCTTGGATGACATTGTGACTGCGCAATAGATAGTCAGCCTAAATATCATTCATATATGAAACAATCAAATACCTATATCAAATAGAAGCTTATTTGAGAAATCAGATTTGTATTGTAATCAATACACGTATAATGTTTGATAGGACATGTCTAGACAGAAATTTCCATTTTATCTGAATACAAGCCCAAATTCAATGACAATCTTATTATTATTAAAAGCATTGTATATTGTTGTGGTTAATATTGCTGTCAATATTGGCATTATGTGAGACAATACAATTGGAACAACTTTTTTTAGCGCTCAGCTACTCCGCCAACCGTGCCGTCATCGACTGTTAAGAGTTAAATTCTTACTGAGAGCAAACACATCCATTTTTGCGCATGCAAATTAAACCTTGACTTAATATAAAATTTTGACTTATTCCTAATACTGATATCAACACACTTAGGTATATACTACATAGGTCGACCGAGTGTACGAGTATGTGATTTAGATATACGAATATTTAGAGTCCTTTGCGACAGAACTTCGTGATTTTCGATACCAACTCAAAACCGGTGACCTCATTCATGCAATATTAATTCTGGTTCAATATATTACTTGTTTACTAAAAGCTTTCATTTCCGAGAACCCTCTAAAACAAACATGCCTTATGAATGTTACAACCTCTTATGGGGTATAAAGGATTGGAACAACCTAAGGTTTTATTTGCGTTGCGGATACTGAAACAGGATGCTTCAGCCATGATGAGATTTTGGATAGAAATATTCAATAAACAATAACTTGCTCGACATCTTTTTCCTCAAAGATTTTTCATGTGAATTGTTAGCAATAAGTTTTTATGTTCTGTTTTAATTTAGGGAGAATCTTTCATATCAGCACTTAAAGTCCAAGTGGATCAACAGTAAACCAGAAGTTTAGGCCGAAATCGCTCAATTGCACCCGTGCGAAGCCGCGACGAGTCGCTAGTACATAATAAATCTTCATAATGCAGTTCACCGTCTATCGATTTATCTATCTACATATATAAAGCCTCAGGTTAAATGGCAGACTATATTTTAAATGTCTGTTTAATTAACGGTGAACATGGTCCTAAACTTTATTATCAAGCATGGTGATTATTGTCATAATCTCTTCGTTTGGAAACGGATTGGTGCATAGTGGGTCGTGTTTACCCATTATCTAGAAATAATTCTTTAGTCATGATATTTGACTGGTAGATTGACTTTCTACGCAACGGGTCGCGGGTTTGATTCAAGTAAAAAACAAATATTTGTATGACCTACAGTAGATCGACATCCTGGGTAGGTATATGCTCATGCATGATGCAAGCCTATTAGCTGTACTTAAAATCAATAGCAATACGAGAGTGAGAAAAAATATTTGAAAAACGACACGAAAGACAAAGCACATTTGGAGCAGTGGTAGTGAGATCGATTGCTGTGCTACGTGTCACGGGTTCGATTCCCGCACGAAACAAATATGTATCTGATCTACAGATAGTTGTTCCGGATTTTAGTGTATATGTCCTTGTGTATATATGTTTTTTTAATAAACGCACCCACGAATCGAGTGTAGAAAACTTTTTTTTTTAAATCTGATATTTAACAAAAAAATTAACTTTCATGTCACCAACAAGGATTGTTAATGACATGAAATGTTAATTTTTTTATTATTTACCACGCCATGTGGCATAAAATTATAAAATTGGTAGCGATATAATATTTATGAAGCAATAAAAGTAAAATATTACCGCGTAAAAATAATTTGGCTGCAACAGCCGCGTTGAAATCAATAACCCTCTCTGTTTATTAACTATGTATTTATTTAAAAAAGTTTTTTCATCATCACATACATATATTGATACGTTAAATATAAAATGATTGGCTCATTGGTCTTTTGGTCGCAAGCGCGACTGCGTGAGGTCTTAAGAAGTGGTATTGGAGTTTCTGTCTGGAAATTATCAGTAGCAGCACGGAGTCTGAAACTGTGCCCGCTAGATGGGCTAGGCTTGCTCCCTTTTACATGGGACTCAATGACGACATCGGTCAAATGTGTGTGTACAGTATTATACCTCTGCCTAACCCTTCGGGAAATACATACGTGATATGCTATGTTACATATAAAAATAACGTAGTTTTCACGAAAATACTTCAAGATACTTAACATAACGGCTATGACGTAAATGACGGCAGTGCTACGACTGTTATCTTGTCTACGGCGTAGGCGACGTCACGGCTACGAGAAGCTACGCAGTCGACCAAATAGCTGACATGAAGTTCAACTACGGACGAATTTGTTGAAATGTCCAATTAAAATGTGTTCAATAAAGAGTTATCAACAATTCATAAGAAAACAGGTTCTTCTGCAGTGGTTATTCCTTTATATTTTATCTAATCTGCCTAAAGACTACCTCATTGGTCTAGTGATTGCAAACGCAACTGCCGAGCGTGACTCCATTTCCGACCCGACCAAGCGTTGGGTCCTGTATGGATACTCTTAGAAGCAGAACGGAGTTTCAAACAGTGCTGTATATGGCAATACACTCAATAACGGCATCGGCGTATTTGAGTGTACAATTTTGTTACATCTCTGCTTAACGCTTCGAGGAATACAAGCGCAATGCTATGTTTATATTACGTTTTATAAACTCTCTAACTAAAGTATTTAATATTTACAACACATTACACTCTTCCACTGAACTTTATAGATCGCCTTTCTTCCTTAAATTTACGTTACAAGCACAAACTGGTTTATGTAGAAAACATATAACAATATAAGCGGATCCGACAGATATTGTCCTGCCCGAACCTGGCTTAGAACAGTACGGGGGCAAACGCACACAAAAAATTTCATCAAAATCGGTGCAACCGTTTTGGAGTTCAGTGACATACACACGTACAGAAAAATTATATATGATTATAAAGATAATACAAGGTGGACATAAAATTACGACTGTAAAAATATTCAAGTATTCTATTAAAATTATTCGTAGTACAGTGATACGCATTTATTTCTGGCCAATGTTGCTCTCCCGTCGCAATTCAACACAAAATTATATCATAAATAAATAATAATAGTATCCAGTATTCAGGACAAGTTGAGAAGGCTCGACTAAGGATTCCTTTTTTATTGTTTCAGGTTGAGAATCAAGTAATCATTTGACTCAGGGCTGTGTGCAGCCAAATATTTATACACTTACCTCGATTTTACCTTCGTATTTTTTTAAACAATGTTCCACACTGTAATGAAATGAAATGAAATGAAATGAAATTATTTATTTTGCAATTAGGATTTTTCAATCACTTTTACACGTCTTTTTTAAACTAGATGGCGTCGGCATTTCCTATGACTATCCCTGAGAAGAAACGCCGAAACAAACTCAGGGGTCAAAGTCTATTTTAAAGTCCAGACAGATTGTAATGATGTAAAGGTTTATGTGAGACAAATATAGGGTGGAATAGCCTTTTGAAGAAAGTGCCATAACTATTTGAGCTAACCTGTCGCAACAGAGTGCAAGCATGCATCAGTTATCGTGAGAATTAATGAAATGAAGAGCGCTCAGCCTAGATCTCACTCACATTTACAATGTATAGCGATTATATATAAGAAATCATTTCAATTTAAACGACATTACAATATCAAAATAATGAAGTAAATAATATAATAATTAATGGCAAAAATTGTATATAAAAAAAAAGGAAAGGCTAAAGAGCGGTTCAATCCCAAGCGTTTTTGTCATCTAAATAGTCCGAAATTTTATAGTATCCTTTTTTACAAAGTTTAGATTTAATTACAATTTTGAACTTCTTTAATGTTAAATTACGTATATCATTGGGAAGTTTATTGTAAAAGCGTATACATTGTCCCATGAACGAGTTGCTTATTCTGTGGAGGCGCGTAGCATATACAGCAAGGTTGTGTTTATTCCTAGTGTTCAAAGAATGAGTATCAGACAGTTTGACAAAGTTCGAAATATTTTTATAAACATATATTAAATTTTCAAATATATATTGTGACGCTACAGTTAGAATATTAATTTCCTTAAATCTGTGTCTCAGCGACACCGTTGGACCAAGATTATAAATAGCTCGGACAGCCCTTTTCTGCAAGACGAATATAGTATTGATGTCTGCAGCTGTATTTTTCCTGTTTCATGAATACAGTTGGTAAACATACATCTCACATGCACACACACCTAAACTGGGAACGTAAGCCATACAAATATTTTCTCTGTGCGACAATCGAACTCGCGACACTTTACAGCAACCGTACCGTCAACCGAAAGGCACTTGAGAATAATCTCTGATTACTGTTCAGTTTGGATGAAGAAGGACGAGCAAGAAAATAATTTGGTATACTTACCTTTCCTTTAATTCTATATCTATTATTATTATATATACGGCAAAAATTTATATTGCATTGGATCCAAAACACGTGTTAGCGAAACAGCGACCCGCGATTCTGTAGGAAAAAAATGTAGAAGATTATTGTTTATTTGAGTTATGATTTAGATTTCTGTGACAAATGTATGTATTTTCGGCCCACAGTGTGAGCGTATTCAAAACCAAATTTGGCTTTAGTGGATATCATGATAGTTACATAGCTATCATAAGATACGGTGAAGAGGACTTGGAGGAACAAGGTATGGTTTTGTGTTCCTCCATTGAAGAGGGAGGATCCTACGACCAAATGGTCTACACAGTACAAGTACTACACAGTTGCTCACTCGATTCTGGATAAGACGTGTAGTATAAGTATAAGTAAGTATAGTATAAGTTCGTGAGAAACTCGTTACTACCACCTATATTGTAAAGAATATTTTATAAAAAAATAAGTAATTTTAACACCCAAAAGATACGCTTCTCATATTTTAATTAATAATACGCACTCACGACCTTTCACTCAAGACAAACTTAGGAGGAGGGGTCATCAGGAATAGTATTTTCTACTTATAGCAGTGATAGCCTAAAGGTTGAACGCTTGCCTTCCATAATTTTAAACCCCAGGAGGGTTTGATCTCAAACCCTCCTGGGGTTTGAGATCAAACCCGGCCCATACCTCTGAATTTTCGTAATCATGTGTGAATATTAATTTGATTACCATTTGCGTTAACGGTGAAGGAAAACATCGTGAAGGAACCTGCACACCTGAGAGGGCTCCATAAAGTTCCCGAAGGTGAGTGTAGAACCCCAACCCGCACTAGGCCAGCGAAAAGCTCTTGCCCAACAGTGGGACGGTAATGGACTGAATTTTTTATTTTTTATAGCAATACACAAGTCACCCACCAAGGCACTAATATATTTCTATTGAACCACTTTTCCATATTCTCAATCTCTTTCAGTTTCTTCGAGTTTCAACTCATGTTATTAATTTAAGATGAACTGATTCAAAAACGTTGTTTATTTTTACGTTCCCCGCCTTATTTGTCTATCAAAATATTAACATGTAAGAAAATATGTAAACGCTTTTCATGTCCAAAAGGCAAGGCGAAGTCACAATTAGTAACAAAACACTTTTTGAAAATACGTTTAGCATTTAAGTTTCCTAAACAAGAAAAACTAAAGTAACTTAAACGATTCGTCTGTAACAGTCAGTTTTACTTCTAAGAATTTACAACTTGAGACAGTAATAATTACGTTTGGACTCCCAAACGCCGCTTGTACAATTCCTTACAATTTGCCTCTGTAAAAGTATTGTCAACCAAACTGAATATATATTTTTTGTATTTATTACTAGAAGAGAAATAAAGATTTACCTAGTTACTTGAGAAGGCTGAGTCACAGCCTGACTTTATAAATATCCATGCTTTGTTGACGCTACAAGGCCAAAGAATACTAATTAAATGGATTATTAATACACGTTCTTCTTATAATCGTATATATCAAAATGAAGTAGGCGGGTTCAATGAATCTCTTATTCGTATGTACGATCTTGTGCTTAGTGGTTGTGTTATTGTACTGATGACTATTACGATATATGTAGAGCTTGAGTGTTTATCAGGCGCCTTTCGCTTATTATTACTCTGATCAACTTATTTCTCTTGTCAAATTAAATCAATATCATTATTTACTACGGTTTACGGGGTTCATTATTTTTGCAGCGCTCTTTTTGTCTTTGCTTTAGACAGGTTCCTATTACGTGGGATCTCATACCATCATTAGCGAAATGCTTTCTCCTTTGAAGAGTAAAAGTATGTTGTGAAACATACTCAGCAGTTCACAGTACTTTTTTATTTCCTAGACTGTGTTTTATACAATTTACAAACATTATCACTCCATTTGCTAAATACTCCGGGTACAAGGTACAGTTGGTACGACAAATAAAAACTTGTTACCTCCCCTAACGTAGCAAGCAGTCGTTTCAATTTCTTTGTGCCAAGATCTTTAATTCCTAATTGGATGGTGCAAGTAGCTGTATACATTTACAGGAATGCAGTACGAGGTAAAGGTGAGTTGGAATCTTTTGATAATTATTTATCTTTTACGTATACACTTCACGCCTTTTTTCCATGAAAGTAGACAGTACCTACAGAACGCCATGTGTTTACTATACTTACATACACCTTTTGTTTTATCTACATTCATACATCGTTTCTTTTCTCGCCGGTTATGAGTAGCGCCATTTTCTTTTCACACAGTTTAATAATAATAAGGTTTTAAGATAAAAGTAAATAGAAAGGCTAAATTTAAAGGAAACAGAATACCTAGATAATACCGAGAATAAAATATTGACAAACATCTTATTCGTCGAGAATTCTTTAACATAAAAATAGGTTTAAGTAGCCTGTTTACTTTAAAATATCGTTGAAATTATTTAATACTATATTAATGTCAGCGGGTATATATACATATTTTATTGGTCTTACGTTTTTATCAAGTCTTAGATTGAGACTTAATAATATTTATTAAAATTCTACGCATGATACGCTAGCGTACTTTTTGGCCAAAGAATCAGCCATTGCCACACAGTGTAGCAATGCTGCCAGTCTTCTGGGCACGCTACCAGTTGACAGCGATGTGGAGGAGTACTTTGAGGCCTTCATATTCGTATCTGGTTAGTGTGTATAATAATAGTTAATGTTGAATGATGATAATGAAATAATGTTTATAATTTTTACACATAAATATAGTTCATTGACGATGCAGTTGGCGCAGTGGTTCAGAGATCGACTTCTGCGCTACGTGTAGCGGGTGCGATTCCCACACGAAACAAAGATTTGTATGATCTACAGATACGTCTTTGTGTATGTGAATATAATACGTGGTTGTAAACACACCCACGATACAAGAATTATTCCTAGAGTGGAGCAAGGTTTTTTAAAGAAGATCATTTCTTAACATACCTACTATGAGTTTTATCAACGAGAAAGTGTTTGTGTTGTCCATTGGTATCTAACAAGCGTCACCACGTCCGCATGGCTTTGATTTATTAACAAACGGTTTAGGTAACATTTAAATTAATTTCAATCAGGATCCTGTACACAGTGGTCGGTGAAGCACGCAAGTAGCATTAATGCAGATTAAATCCCTTTTAATATTCGTAATGGGTAATCATTTGTAAATCAACTTGGGATTAGGTATCGTTAATTACATAAAGAATTCGGATTCAGTATTGATTTTAATGAGCGACAGAAGTTCTTGTATCTACAATGCAATAAATAAGGCATCTGTTATTGATTGTAAAAAAAAGTAGGTAATTAAAAGTTGTGGAAGACCAGGGATTCAAAATATGAAATATTATGGATACTTTTTGTCATATTTGCCACTTGTGACAATAAAGTCAATGTTAAGCGTCGGGTAAAGTAGCAAAAATTTTATTGCATTGTGTGTGCCGCGACTTCAAACTCCGCACGGAACTAGTATTTGTATGACATGCAGATGCTTGTTTGATCTGGGTATATGTGGATGTGAGATGTATGTACGTAAATTGCTCCGATTATAAAGCATTCATAGTCAGCAAGTCATAGTCCCATATATACGATTTCTATTTAATATCATCCTCAAACATGACACTAATTTTTGAAAAAGAGGTTTGTGATAAGCCACATTTTTTTTTTAGAGTACATTAATTCTCTTATTTTATAGTCATGCAATCTTCATATATTAAATTAACAATTCATTAATACAGAATAGGTATTCGTTGAAAGTATTCTCAATTTATCAAAGTGCTTTATTTTTTCGTCGTAACGAGCAGCACACCGTTCGTAATTACTTTAAAATTCAGTTCGAAATTAAATAAAGATGGAACGCAAACACATGGAAATCTATAATATGGATGTATTTTTTATACATGAAAAATATTTGTTCTCATATTCTGTGGTAATGAGACAAAAACAACGGTTCAAAATCCCTTGGCAAAATAAGAGCAGGGCCCGAGGATAATAAAAAAATTGACAGTCCAACCACAGCTCTATCAAGGTACACGCTGAATCTATTTGAAATCGAACAACAGATTGGTTGTTCATCGAAATGTTAGTGCCAAAATGTTACCCAAGCTATATAGCTATATATAAAAGTAAAAAATTAAACCATCTCTTCTCGATCCCTAAAAAACCGTAGCGGCGATGCGATTGCATTTGTGTCACGGCTTCAATTCCCGTACATGTCCATAGAAAATAAATGTAAGTATGTTTGTAAACTATACCTACGATGCAATAGAAAATAACTGTTAAAAACGCAATCGTTTACCCATCCTTAGTCCCGACTGTACAAGTAGTAACCAGTCGTCCATTCCACAATACCTGCATAGTTAAACGTAAAGCATAATGTACACTGGTTACCAGACTGGAGACGGTTCGTTAGCATTTCCGCAGCTCGCATCTTGCAGACCGCTTGGAGACAAATTTGAGGACAAATTATAGCCGCTATTGTCAATTAATCCTTAGCTTTGTGGATTTTCGTATGAATGAAACATTTTGGAGAGACGTTAGTTCGTTATTCGCCCGCCGTTTAAGTTTGAATAGGTGGTATTAATTTTTGAACTCAAAACACGACATATTTTTTTTATATCTTAATTCAGACGGCACGATTAGCGCAGTGGTTGAGGGATCGACTGCTGCGCTACTTGTCGCAGGTTCGATTCCCGCACGGAGCAAATATTTGTATAATCTACAGTAGTTGTTTCGGGTCTGGGTACCTATTTGTGTATGTGAATATATGTGTTTGTAAACGCACCCACGATACAGGAATTACTCCTAGTGTGGGGCAAAGTCTTTTTAAAAGAAAAAAAATATCACAACCCAACATTTTTTGATATCTGAGTGAATCCATTAAGGAAATGACGTCTGAAGAATAAAGTCCATTGAGTGTCAGTGTCTTACATATAGAAATTTATCCGAAATTGACCAATTATATCAACATAGTATGTAGTTAAGAGTATGGCCTCATAGGTTTAACAGTCGCGATTTTCGGGTCGAAAGTTATTGGATTTTTTTATATGGAAATTCTCAGTACTATCCCGGAGTTAGAAAATGTATTAGTGTATTGGTAGATGGCAATAGGCTTGTCTCCTTAACATGGGACTAAATCAACGCAATGTGACTGTACAAAGTCTCCTCATCCATCATCTCCAAACCTAAATAACAGTTATAGTAGTAAGACAAATTTCTTTAAGCGTATTCGTGGTTTACTTGCGACGTCATGAGCTGTTCGAACGTTGACCCCAGCTAGCCACAAGCTGAAATAACATCGACCTCTTAAATCACCATGTTTTATGTCCAAACTTTACGCAACAAGACAATTTATCAAGTTGAAGTTAAGTCAAATTATGTGGACAGCAATCGGCTATTGAAACATTTGGAGTAGGTACCTACGTACATAAATAGTATTCAATCAAAAACTTGTATTTATCTATATGAGTTATTATGTTAAACAATTGTGCTGCGGTTAAAATTAAAACTTGGATGGGTGGCCGTTCTTTACATATCAAGACCCCTCCATGTCTGGGATAACACGATAAGCCGTCAGTATCCGCTCTCATGCTTAAATCGATATCCATCGAATAGCTTTCGAACCATTTCTCCAAGTCAAGTTTTAGCTCATCTTGATTGCATGATCAAGTCGCCTGGGTAGCCTTGCATTCTTGTACCCTCTGATGAATTCCTGCTAGAAGAAACGACTCTTTATTTTAAATCACATGATTTATTTATTTGTTATGAAAATCGGGTATTTGTAGCATATTCAATAGCTATGCCATAATTGTTTTTTATAAGCGTGGTGAGAACCCTGCATGGGCTATCCTCCGCTTGGGGAGTACGGCGGGGTATACCGGGCTCATACCAGCTATAGTCACCACGGTGGTCCTTCTCTACACCCTATGGTGAACTTCGGAAACTCTTAGAAGACTGCACCGAGGCCCATGATGACGCCACGATTCCCGGAGGGGGTGACTGTAAAGATGCCACCCTCTCCTGCAACTATGCCATACCGATTTCATTTTACAAGGGCAGACAGAAAGAATTTGATTTTTACTTTAGCATATCAATATATTTCACCGAGGGTATATTTAATAAATACTCGTCCGGTAGTACTCTGTTTTCAATTTAAGCGCTATAGCCAAATGTTTGAACAGGCAACCGCCTTCATTGTTCCTAGAAATTATAGGTACACAAAAAACAATTGAATCTCTAACAAAACATTCATTTTTTTGTACGTCATTGTACTAGTGTACCGTACCTAACAATAAAATCTCTTCACTAAGCTTGAAGCACTCCCATTCAGTTTGGAAAGGCTTAACTGGATCAAAACGAACCACGCATTGAAAAATAACAATATAGTACATATCAATACAGCCTGCATACAAATAGGATTTATATTAAAACATATGTACGAACACAAAAAGAATTTTTATATATTTTGATAACTCAAAATTATTGTATTAATACTAACGAAAAGTAACACTTTTCACGAGAATAGAACAATCAAAATAAATTCTATTAGAGCCAATCACTTCTCTATCGCACAATTCAAGGAATAACGGCACAAGATCCTCCGTTTTCCCAGTAATAGGACATTAATGAGTCGTCTTGTGCTTGTAAAGCGGAACCGAGGTCCCACGGTACTCATATTGAACATTGAACGAACAACACACAGCAAGACATGCAGAAGGTACATATCGTAACCAAACAATAATATTATATTGATTCTATAAGTAAAGCCGGCCCTATAAGACGGTTAAATATTTATGAAAGAAGTATTCAGTATAACTAGCAGAGATCTCTGACTAAGGTCACAGGTTCGATTTTTGCTTGCGATCGAATTTCTCTTTCTACAAATTACAATTTTATAATGAACAGAAATGCCACTGAATGTTGTCAAAATACGATGCAATGGCGCTAGTATCACTAATAAGCTTAAATTAATTCCTTCGAAGCGATACAGATGAACTACATTTCTAGACTTAAATATGTAGGTTTACGTTCAGTCTTCAGGTGTCAAAATTATATTATGGAATCTGTCATGAAGGTTCTTTTCGACAGATATGTACCTACTCACGAACACGACACGGCTGTGGATTGCAGTTTAAATGGATTAATGTTGTTTTTAATTAATTTTTTCGATTACTTTTTTATCGTGTAATGAGTTTCTTTGGATGTCGAAACCATATTAAAGGATATTATTATTAAATGTGTTGGGGGTGTCCATGGGCGACGTTAATCGCTTACCATCAGGCGATCAGTCTGTTTGTTTGCCGCCTAGGCCAAAAAAAAACTGATATTAAGTTTCGTCGAAAAGCTATATAAACTAAACGCTTAAAAGTTTAATGCGTTTGTTATATCCTGTTTGATTTAATCTAATTTAAAGTTAATTCTTGTTATAAAGCTTTACATTATTCATTGTTATTATCGTTTCGTGCTTCTACAGACATGTTCTAATTTATAATGAAATGAAATGAAATGAAATGAAATGAAATGAAATGAAATGAAATGAAATGAAATGAAATTATGAAATGAAATTAAATGAAATTATTTTGCAATTAGGATTTTTCAATCACTTTTACACGTCTTTTTTAAACTAGATGGCGTCGGCATTTCCTATGACTATCCCTGAGAAGAAACGCCGAAACAAACTCAGGGGTCAAAGTCTATTTTAAAGTCCAGACAGATTGTATTGATGTAAAGGTTTATGTGAGACAAATATAGGGTGGAATAGCCTTTTGAAGAAAGTGCCATAACTATTTGAGCTAACCTGTCGCAACAGAGTGCAAGCATGCATCAGTTATCGTGAGAATTAATGAAATGAAGAGCGCTCAGCCTAGATCTCACTCACATTTACAATGTATAGCGGTTATATATAAGAAATAATTTCAATTTAAACAACATTACAATAACAAAATAATGAAGTAAATAATATAATAATTAATGGCAAAATTTGTATATAAAAAAAAAAAAAAAAGGAAAGGCTAAAGAGCGGCTCAATCCCAAGCGTTTTTGTCATCTAAATAGTCCGAAATTTTATAGTATCCTTTTTTACAAAGTTTAGATTTAATTACAATTTTGAACTTCTTTAATGTTAAATTACGTATATCATTGGGAAGTTTATTGTAAAAGCGTATACATTGTCCCATGAACGAGTTGCTTATTCTGTGGAGGCGCGTAGCATGTACAGCAAGGTTGTGTTTATTCCTAGTGTTCAAAGAATGAGTATCAGACAGTTTGACAAAGTTCGAAATATTTTTATAAACATATATTAAATTTTCAAAAATATATAAAAACGCTAATACCTATACAGTAGTGTCTTTGTACCGGGCATTGTTACAAGTGGCGCTTCTGATCTTTTACTTTTAATGTCTAAACATACTACGAATAATGCCCTCTGTGGGACAGACACTGTGTAAGTGACGCTATCGGGAAAGACGTCACTGTAAATCCGATTACGAACTAAATTGACTTACAGATTTATATGAATAAAATTATGTATTAAATGCCTAAAGGCATTTTCCGAAGTGTTTGGTCAAATGTATGTACGTAATGAAGTAAAACTAGCTCTGTAACATTTTGCATGCTAAGATAGATTTTCCCTTTTTGGTCTCGTGGAGGTCACTCCAATTTAGTGGCTTTTTTCGTTTATATAAAACTATTTACCTACTATTTTCTCTTTTAAGACTTCCTATGTGATTCCAAAATCATGTACCTAAGTTCATAAGCCCAATATGAAAGAGCTTAAGTCTTATGCAATTTTTCGGCATAGATACATATCAAAACTAACTTTTTGTTCACATTCCAATTAATAAGATCCTGCAGACGACTTAGCTACGAATGGCTTTTTTATTTGCATTTATGTTCCCATTTATATTTCCGCTCGTATTTAATTAACATTCAAACTCCTTTTTATTAAGTCTACAGACTGAACATTCGTAAAATTAAACATGATGAAGTATAAATCCAGAGAGAGGAAACGACGATTTGAACAATTTATTCATGTACCAATTATTGAAATATAACTACTTGATGAATATTGCGTAAATTATGAAGAGCAAATTAACTGAGATTCACCTCACATTAAATCCAAGAAATGTCACGAAAATAAACACGAAAAACACACAGTCAATGCTAACAAACGACATTGCCAACGCACACCATATTTGCAGAGTTCTAATAAAGTATGTAATTAATAATTCAGTTTCCGTCACGGATAATTTAATTAAGATCGGCAAAAGGCAAATTAGAAACGTAGAGTAGACTGCCGCAAAATTAAAGTAGAGTTGGGCCGGTCATGTTTGTCACATTCCGAATAACCTATGGACCAAATGGTCCCTAGGACATCGAGGTAGACCGCGCAGAAAGTGGCGAGATGAACTTGATGCCTTTGACAAACAGAGGCGACATCAGCTAACAATAGAGATCAGGGGGAGATCTCGCCCACCAATGGGACACTCGAGGCTAAATAATATAATAATATATATATATAGTCGCTAAAGAATTAAATAAACGACACAAATACTCCATCCCAAAAAACGACACATCACCAAAAGTCTATTTAATCCCCATTTTTTATCTACTCAAATACACATACATAGCCATAATACAAATAAAACGATCCATCCCAAAGCAACAATTATCCAATGTAGATATTTCTTTGCAAATTGTACATCTGCAAATAGATATTTTACTAGTATTAGTAGTAGTACATAGTATGCAACTTTTTCAATATTTAATTTTTTACCAGTTTCATGGTTTTTATATTGCTCAAGACCATTATTACTTTCTATATTTAAATATGATATCTACATTTGAAAAGAATATAAATACCAACATACATTCGATAATTTAAATGAACTATCAGAAGACATTGATGACTTAACGGTTTCAAAATCGCTAACTGCGGACCCCGAAGATTGTTACAAAATAATAAATCCCTCCTCAAATCGACTCGTAGTACTAACACAAAATATACGTAGCATAAACTGTAATATGCCAAACCTGGAAATATTACTTGCAAGACTAAGTTTGGAATGTGACGTAATTGTCCTGACAGAGTGTTGGCTTTCATGTAGTTCCCTAATTCCTGACCTAGAAAACTATCGTTATTACGCAACTAATAAAAATATCAAGCAGAACGACGGAGTAGTTCTATATTGCAAAGATAATATAAACATATCAGTAGAAGAACCCGTTTTTGAGGAGGGAAACTGCTTGATTGCAATACTTGACAAACATACTGCTGTAATTGCTATTTATCGATCACCATCTTTCCATAATTTAGACCCATTCCTCGCATCGTTAAATGAGATACTTAACAAGTATTCTTCCTTTGAAAATGTTATAATTATGGGAGACATAAACATACCTATCAATTCAGACAAAATAGATCACAACGGCGAGCGATATTTAACTCTTGCCGCTACCCATGGCATGTTACCAGCTCACACTTTAGTAACACGTAGAGAGAGCGGAACATGCATTGACCACGCTTTACTTAAATCTAAAAGCCCTACCATCACTATAGTTGCAAATACATCTGTAACTGATCATAGCTCTGTTATACTATGTATGAATTCAAAAAAAACACATCGCTTTCCAAAAACAACTATTACTAAAGTTGACGACAAGGGACTAGAACAAGATATCCTAAAAATCGACCTAAATCCAATCTATGAGTCACTAAATCCAGATACTTCTCTAAACTATCTCACTCGATGTCTTCAGAACGCTATAAAAAACAACACTAAAGAGGTTAAGTTATCAAATAGAAAAAGAGTTATAAAACCGTGGATAACGCAAGGCTTGTTACGTTGTATAAAAAACAAGGATAAGCTACATAACAAATCTAAAAAATCTCCAGATAATATAGTCCTAAAATCGACATACACACGCTACAGAAACTTTTGTAATGCCTTACTTAAAAAAATTAAAAGAGCATATGAAAAAAACCAAATCCAAAATGCTCAAAAAGATAGCAAAAAATTGTGGAAAATAGTAAAAGAAATCACTAACACCAATAAAACACAAAACCACCCAAACGAGTTACTATCACTATGCAATTCACCTCAGCTGTCCCTGGATAAAGTGAATAATCACTTTGTAAATGTGGGAACGACCCTAGCAGACCACATTATGAACTCAAAAAGGATTAATACGTCCCGTCACAAAAAAACTGCTCACAACACCCAGCTAAGCTCATTTGTTCTGGATGGCACAAATGAGGAGGAACTACACCAACTTATCACAGACCTAAAGACTGACTGTGCAACTGGCCATGATAAAATTAGTAGTAAGTTCTTAAAAAAATTCAGAAATGTATTAGTCCCCCCTCTTACCTTTATTTTTAATTGTTGTCTAGAAAATGGTGTCTTCCCTGATTCATTAAAAAAGGCTGAAGTGCTTCCGATCTATAAGAGTGGTGACAGAAATCATATCGCTAATTATAGACCAATATCTATACTTCCCTCACTATCCAAGATCCTGGAAAGACTTATAAACGTAAGATTAGTCAGATATCTGGAGAATAAACACCTTTTATCAGTTAATCAGTATGGTTTTCGCGCTACCAAATCCACTGAACAGGCCGTTAACGCTCTTATCAACTACGTCAGTGAAAATATGGACAAAAGGAAACGATGCCTATCTATCTTTTTAGATCTAGCCAAGGCCTTTGATACGATTTCTGTCCCCATCTTATTAAACAAGCTTGAAAGACTAGGAATAAGAGGTACTCAACTAAAATTATTTGAGAGTTACCTTTCAAACCGTCTTCAGTCAATACGAGTGGGTGGATATACAAGTTCATACCTACAAGTGACACATGGTGTTCCACAGGGCAGCATACTAGGACCAACCTTATTTCTGGTTTATATTAACGATCTCACAAATCTTAAACTCGCCCATGGCAAAATTATCTCCTTTGCAGATGATACTGCTCTCATTTTCGCCGCTGATACGTGGGATGAGGTTTTCCTTGCTGCCCAAGCTGGTTTCAGTACTGTAAGAGAATGGCTAGGAGAAAATATCCTAACCCTAAATGTTGACAAGACGAAGTACATCTGCTTTAATATTCGCACTGAGAAAACTGTAAATAACACTCTCGCTATCATTCCACATGACTGTCTGCAAGAAAAGAACTGCTCTTGTACTCATCTGGAACGAGTTAGCTGGAATAAATATTTGGGTGTCATTATTGATAGCAAATTGAATTTCAAGGAACATATTAAAGCTTTATGCGGCAGGATTCGAAAACTTATATATATTTTTAGGAATCTGCGACATGTCACTGACCCATTAATCCTAAAACGCATATACTTCGCTCTTTGCCAATCTCTCATAACGTATTGCATAAGTGCTTGGGGGGGAGCCCCTAAAACTACTTTAAAGTCGATTGAAATTGCCCAACGAGCGGTTCTTAAGGTCAGTATGTTTAAACCAACACTGTTCTCCACCAGGCTGCTATATCAAGCCTATGGTGTAATGTCCGTTAGACAATTATTTTTATTAAAAACAATACTCATCCAGCACTGGAAACTAACTTATAACCCTCAGATTCTTAATAGGCGCAGGAAATATACGGTCTGCTCTCAACCCAAATTTAATAAAACTACGTTTATTACGAGATTCATAAATTTCATTGGCCCATACATCTACAATAAGGTTAATAAAATACTAAATATATATCCATTAAATAAGGTACAGTGTAAGAATAAAGTATCCAAATATCTACAAAAATTATCATTTGAGGAGACTGAAAATCTGCTTGTTATTCCTAAATAGTGGATAGATACAATAACACACCCATGCACACAACTATCACACCACCACCTACACACCCACACACTCATCACACACCATCACACACCATCACACTCACCCACACACTCATCACACACCATCACACTCACCCACACTACACTTCTAACATAACAACAAAGTACAACGGTCTGTAAACTACCTACCTATAACAAAATGCTAAAATTTGATGTCACTATATTTTGCTACTCGAGGGGATAGGCGCTGAAAGCCGAAATACAGGCTATTGCCTAGTTTGGCTTCAGATGTTTAAACTTTTGTGTACACAACTACTTCTGTATAGCATTACATTTGTAACTTATTGTACTCTTATTTTTGATGAATAAATTAAATTAAATTAAATTAAATTATATTAAATAATAATAATAAAACTGAGTGACTGCGTCGACTCGTCGACGGTAAATATTTCGTGAGGCATAAAACTCTCGTGCGATATCCGTCACAGGGATTTACAATTTAGCTCCGACGAACTAATTGGATGCAGGTAACAATGTTTGCGCCCGTAAGCCCCGCTTACTCGGTGTGCTTGCCCTCCTGAATAATTTTATTGCTTCATATGCATCAAAAAATTGACTGTAACACGATGATAGCGTTGTATAATTTTTTATGAATAAGTTTTTTATTCTCACGCTTATGTGATTTGAAAGTTTATGAAATACTGTGCTTCAAAAATGATGACGAATATTGCGCAAGACAGAGAAGGCAACTATCGCCATGTTAAGTCATTTTACTTTTATGGACTGCCTTATTTCCACATGCGCGACTGCTGAGTTTGAGTTTCTAAGTTTGATTATCGGGTCGAGCAAATTGTGATTGGATTTTTCTATATGGAAATTCTCAGTAGCAGGATCACCCGAATTAGTATTGTTCTCTGTAGATGTCTATAAGCTCACCCCCCATATCATGGGATCAGTAATGGCTTCGGTGAAATGTAGGTGTACAATAGTGTACCTACATTTCTGCCTTACTCTTCGAGGAAAACAAGTGTTTTTTTCTACTGCAGTTTTTATATTATAAACATTTTAATTCTCTCAAAGAAAGTGATATAACAATAGTCAACTTGATGTTGAACTTTTAGGACATATTAGTTCAATTAATAATTTGTAATCGACTTCCCTAATAGATGGGACCTCCCATTACATGGGACTCAATAACGGCATCGGCGAAATGTGGGTGTACATATATAGTACACCTCTGCCTAACCCTTCGGGGAATACAGGCGTGATGCTATGCTTCCCAAATAGAATGTGTGTGTCAGCTTGTGTGTAAGTCTTGAACTCAAACAATACTCTATTTCAAATAAATATATATACATAATGGAAGCACTTCAAATTGAATTGAAGTCAAGCAGCAAATTATCTAGACAAACTGACAGGCAGACGGATTAGCTAGGTCATATGTTTCTAACGCGCCGTCGAAGTAGAGTGCACAGTACACTGACGCACAGTGTGCCATTTAACAAAAATAGCAGACAAAATAATACTGCTGTTTTATTGAGTTCAAAATTACTTCCATTGAGTAATTGGCCGAAAATATGGTTGCTGCTTTCGCTGGTTTTGCTGCAAATCTTGTACATATTCAAATTGAATACATGGCTTCAAGATAGAAAATGGCCAAGCTGGAAAATGTACGAGATCAAATTTTCATATAAGTACTTCTGAAACAGTCCGAAATTTACGCCAACTTTGAAATTGTAATTAGGAAAATAAGGGTATAAGCATACAACCCATTTATTCATGAAAGTGTCACGTCAGATATAAATTTATTACTGATACATAATATTTTCCAGTAAATAATCAGTAACCACAATTTATGGTTGACCTGTTTCTTCTCACCAGTAAAAACACATGTAAAGCGGTGAAATACATAAGTAACAAATTATATTCCAATTTAAATGAATAAATAAAATAATATTTTTTACTGGTTGCAAACAATTTATATTTTGTCTCGATACAAAGATCTGATCAAACACTGTGCGACGTGAAGAGATAATTTAATTGAAATATTCGACCGCCCAGACATCTACCAGTTAATAAGGTTAACCCTGGGATATGGCTGTATAAACAGGTGAGCTTTTAGTCGCAAAGACACGAATAACCAAATAAGAAAAATTAAGGGTGTGTTTACTTTTAAAAAATACACATGTTTGATATCGTATGATACGCCGTATCATATGATATTCACTACCTGCTGAGCATGAACCAAACAGGCAATAAACCAATGCAAATTTTAACATAAAATCAAGCCTGTATTCCCCGAACGATGAAGCAAATTGTACTGTACACACACATTTTGCTAATTAAGCCCTATGAAATAAAGGCACAAGCCCAGACCAGCCCAACAAAATTCCAAATTTCGAGTTGCTACTGAGAATTTCCGTACAGAAAAATCTAATAACACTTTACACGATTGGGGAATCGACCCAAGGAATTCAGGCTAAACAGTCACACTTGCTACCACTAGACCAATTAGGCATTTCTGACAAACTTAAACGACAAAACACGTGGGGATAAAACGCCGTTATTAATTATATAACTTTATAGTGTTTATTAGTAAGAGATATAGAGGATGCCGTTTATATTCCAAAAAGGGATTTATTAAGAAACTCTGCACATCTGCCCGAGATATACTGTATGCTGATAGAATATTGAATTATCGAACCAAACTCCCATCAGTAGGTACCTATGATACAGGAGAAAAACGAAAAAAATCTCCAGCCCATATTTTCACACTAAAAGTGGGTTCTACTAGTGCTTTAACTTTACTTTTAATAACTTTAACTTGATAGTGACAAATATACCGTAATTTTCGTGGTCCAAACTTATCTCAGCATACATTTATCTCAGCCGAGCCTCGCTACGTCTCAATTTAGTGAGCAGCACTTGGTAAAAACATAAATCTTAAAACTTCATTACTTGCTTCGCCCACAAGTTGGTTTTTCTCACAACAAGGCGCTGATGTTTACGATTTAAAAGGTTTTCGACGTAAAATATTACTGTTGCCGACACTTCACCGCCTTCGCCTAATGGTTAAGATGTCAGGTAAAGGAAATGCTGGCTGCGGGTTCGATGACACGTTTTCAAAGTATGATGGAAATGAAAAAGTTTATTCCTTTTATAAGTTAGAATGAAATGTACAGAGTATCCAATATAGAATTCAAATATTAAGTACAATATAGTGTACTGAAAATTGTAAATACATAGTAAGTATCAATAAAATATTTAATGAGAAATCGTCTGTCTGTTTCTTTTTATCCGACTGGTAGCCTGCCTATAAGTGAAAGTGTGGTTACGCTATGTAGTAGATATATATCATAATTAACATTAGGATTACTAGTGTCAACTGGAGGCAAACGGCCACAGGAGCTAATACGGTATTTTCAAAATTCTGAAATTGGCATATGAATAAGTATGTATCTACTATCTACTACTATTATATCGTCATAAGTCATATTAATACATTAATAGGAAACAAATTACAGTAATAGGTGAGTACTTACTTCGAGTATTCCTTCATATGAAAATTATTTGCATTTAAAACTGCGGTTCGTGTAATTTGTATCGATTAAAATTACACATTGGTCTGGAAATGACTTTTGTAAAAAAATCTGTGAATAAGTCTTTATGACAAAAACGGTTGGATCCGGTACTAACCGGAGAATATAAATCTGAATTCAATTATACCAGCCAAGGCAACCAGAATCTCTTGAAATTATCCACAAATTGTCTCTCATGTTAAAGCCGAGCGAATCAACTACTTACTTTGTAACGTGAACACATTTTTCACAAACTTTCACCAATATCGAATTTTACCATTCGTAAATTCATTAGCAAGTTAAAATATAGTTTGCTTAAAGTTTATTCAAAGTATAGCTTCTATAGAATACGGCAAAAAATTGTGATTTATGCATATTTTCGCCAATCTGGCGACCAGTAGGTACCTCAAATTGAAGGACCCTTATTTTTCATATTTCTAGTAACGAAATAAACTCTCATTACGTTGGCACCTCTCGAGACGGGTAAAATTTAATGATTGCCGTAATTTCGAGATTAGCCTTGATTAGGGGAGGGTAGCTCAACTGTAAACGTGTAGCTCCGCAGTTAGTTTCTCAATGGGTGACCGTTGATATATCATGATTGAGAAACCAAAAGAAACCGTTGCTTGCAGTTGTTATAACTATGACAATTTTGACTTTGAATATTGGTATTCCTCGGTATCTACTGTGTTACCATGGGTGTAATTAAAAAGAAGCATAGGCATCGTGGTGGTCTTGATGTGGTCTCTTAAAGAGTTCTCGAAGTCATCCATCAGGTTCTTCAGTTGACTGTTATTTAGCCGGCAAGTAGTCCATACGTTAGCCGGCAAGAACTCAGCAGACCCCTCACACTGCCCCAGGCAGAGCATAGTACATGTACATATTATTTCTATACGTAAAACAAAAGGAAATCGGGTTGTAATTGACAAACTCTCACTGACCTGACGCCTCTTCCCTTAACCATACTGATGTACAGTGCGTACATCATAGCTAGTCTTCTATCAAATTTCTTATGTCAATGGAATAATGACTGTTATAGCTTGTTTCAGGTAACTATTTAAAGCGAACAGTATGTACATAATTAGAATATCAGATGTCAACAGATCCTACGTGTCCAATAGTATGACATAATGAAAAAAGCATCTACATAAATTGAAAAAATAACTAGGTACCTACTTAAAAATTATAACGAAAACGTTAGTATAAAAATGTGTTGTACTTACATCATTTTATAAGCTTCCCTTTGTTTACACCTCATAAAAGAGTTAAACAACCCTAACTCATTAATTAAACAACGAGTTAATAACGCTTAATTTGAGTTGTGTTGTAAACATATTTATTTTTCTGTACCCAGTTTCCTAGAATTGAAAGAGCTTTAGAATTTTATTTGTATAGCTTTACAAAAACCTGAATTCCGAATTCCAGGACTATGAAACAATTTTCAGTATTTACACAACAACTTATTTCCATTTGCCTTTAACAGAGCTTTAAAAAAAAGTACCCATTCATTTTTAAATAAAGCAAATTATTCGAACGCTGGTTGTATCGTTTAAATAAAATATATGATACAGTTAACGTAAAACAAACAAGATAATTTGGATAATTATCAGTTTAGAACAGACGTTGTGCTAAGCAATTACCCACAGGCGCGCCGGGAGGGCCCTACGTGCGGTCCCTGCCATGGAGTTTACAACATTGCGCTAGCCTGCAACTTTAAACACGGCCTTTAGACGGGCCTTTGTATGTTTTACTAAATTCACTTTTGTTTTACTCAATGGGTTTATGAATTCTGTGAAACATTATTGCGTATTAGGACTGTTTACACTGTAGTTTGTAAACCGCTTACAGCAGTTGAAACTATTATTCGCGGCCCCGAGTGCAATCTGTTTTAAATGTTTGTGTTTTTGGACTCTGTCGCAAAGGTAAAATGGAAAGGAATGAGCAATTAATGTTTTATTAAATTTTGTTCGTTAAACGTGAGTCATTAATGTATGTCATTCGGAATTTAATCAAATTCACGTATAGAAATCTTGGGTTCAATGCCTGAGTCAAGGATGAAATATTAGGGATTACTGTTGAAAAATAAAGAGTTAAGTTTAGAACTCCGAATAAATGCGTCAAACTACCACTTAAGTACTTAAAGCAACCGAATAAACTTAAATCGTTATTACCATGATTAACTGTCAAACACATTTTACATGCGGCCTTCAGCGGAAATCGAAGCATTTAACATGAATCGTATTCTAAATACGCGCAAGCAAGACGCATAAGTACTAGAACTTAACACCTTTACATACTTGATTAGTTTAACGACCTCAACATTCGGAGAATTCTACAATAATTTAATTAAAAATACTGGCTTTTCAGTTCAAACATCCCTGAAAGGTTCGTTTAAGTTCAGAATGTTATACGCTGGTTAAATTGGCTTGTAGTTTCCACAAAATCATGTGCATCATTGGTATTGCACCGAAAAGAGTAGCCAGCTGCGGCGTAGCAGCGGCGGGCGAGCGCATGCGGCGATTAATTAATGACTTACATATATTACATCTTAAAACATATAGAACACTTTCGTTGAAAAATTATAACTTAAATACTTCTAAAAGTTATCGATTCTGTTACTGATTCAGAAAATACTACTTTCAAGTTTCCCATATATACATAGGTATATGTACTAAAAATAAGGTTGTATAATTGTATACAGGTAAAATAAGGTGGTGTGACTTGTATGTTTGTAAACTGACCCACGATACAATAGAAATCCGACTACTTATAAATTCTACTTTATTACATCTCATTTACATTCACCTACAATGACTTCTTCCATTCATCTCTATCTGACATCATCTCAAAGTTAACTTTCCAATCATATCTCACATCATATACTTCAGGAAATGTAAACAGCCACTCACACCGAAACAAAACTATCCAATACGTGATTCATAACACACAGGCCTATGAGACAACCATAAACCACAAACAAGTGTATGTATAGCCTAAAAACCTGTTCCATAATTAAATGATAAGTCTTACGTGGTAAACAAGGATTACTGTACAAAGGTGTAAAGTGTCACGTAGGCGGTGTACGTCAGCGCTATCGTAACCCGTGTGAATGTTATCTCACCGTGATTTACTGCCGAGCTGAATTTAATTAGGGCTGCCAACATTGCCCAGGGACTGTGATGAGCTAGGAGAATTTAGACTGGTTTTTGTCTAACATTTTGTAAGGGTTTGAAGTTGAAATTACAGTATAATTTATATTTTTTATTAAGCCTTTAAACTTTCCTGAAATACTTAAATCATTTTTCAAGTATTACTTTGTATTAATACATATTTCTTCAAAACTACAGTACTTCTAGAATTAAATTTTAAGTATAGTTTTAATAATGACATTAATATTTTTGAAAATAATATGCAAATATAATCATAGCATAGCATCACGCCTGTATTCCCTGAAGAGTTAAGCAGAGGAGCACTATCGTACATCCACATTTATCCGATGAAGTTATTGAGTCCCATGTAATAGGGGGTGAGCTTATGGCCATCTACCTTTCGCTTGCGACCACTAACTAGATCAATGAGGCATGTAATCATTTAGGTACTTTAGAACATTTATAATATAATTCTATTTTGAAAATGTTAATTTATTTTATTTTATTATCTTATATAGTAGTCCTTGTATGTCATGTAATGTAATATTGCATTGTAAGAGTATTTTCTATTTTATTTTGTTATTATAAATTGTTTCAACTCATTGTAAACCAATATTTTTAAAAGTATGCATGGAGTTTCTTGCCGGTCTCTTCTCCATAGGACCCACCCACTTTGGAACCGTGCGCCTAAATTCATAACGTTTTAAAAGTGCCTGCAAAGGCCCATTTGAAATAAAAAACTTTGACTTTGACTTTGATTCGTACCTACATAATACTCGTACATATGATTATCAGGCCGTTCAAAGTTTTTAGAATCAAATTATTTTTACATTAATTATTATTCTAATCAGATAAATCATAAAACGTCTTCATTATAATTGGAATCAATGCCTTCTAGCTGATTCAGAAAGTACCTAATTAGTTATATTAATTACATATACCAATTAATCTGATTAACTAAGAACTCTAAAAAACATTAACATAAAAAGTTTTCGAGTTAAAGAATAGAAATATTTTTAAGAGACTATACCTATAATGAGTCCATGGTTGAGGCCCGAAAGGGACTACCAATTCCCTGTTGACAAACCATAGGTGCGCGACAATATAGGTAAACCTCCTTTCACAACCACATAGGAAAACATAATGGTCACGTTATATAAAAAATAACAATGTATGTTTGTAAAAAAGGATGATAAATTGCGGGCGGTAAATCCTAATACGATCCCTGCTCGTCATATTCAGCTTTACTGGGTTTATATCAGAATCCTGATTCAGGAGCAAAAAATTCAATTCACAAAATGTCTATCGATCGCCATTTCGCGGTACTCAAAAAACAAACCAAATTGAGAGATATTACTTTTTTGTTTTCTTGACCTATCACTACTCATAAAGTCTCTGCAATCATAGTCGTTTAGATCTACCAGTTTTTTTCGAATATTCTATTTCTAATCTACATCTGTGAACATCTATCTATACGAAAGCAGTAATGGACGATGTATGTTCAAGTATCGTGTGCATACTTAATCACTGTTTAGCAGTCCAATACCCAGTGCCCAGTGCCTAACAGTGGGACAGACCTCTTCCCTTTTCGAGAAGGGTTAGGGTGTTAAATCCGCCACATTAGCCTGGTGAGGGTTGGTGGACTACAGCCACCATCGATAACATCATGGAGCCCCGTCAAGTGTGTGTTTCCTCGCGATATTTTCATTCACCGCTATCGCAAATGATATCTAAATTCTGATATGAAATTTTTAAACGACAAAGGTTCTGATTTTAGCAAATGATATCCAAATACTGATCTGAAATTTTGAAAAGTCTGTGTTTTTGGCTATATTTGAACTTTGACCTCCAGCATGGAATGCAAGGAATCAATTAAGCTCAATTCATAATTTTGTATGTATTTGCCAAAAGAAGATGAAAAAAAAGGCACATCAAAGAGAAGAGATTTTCTAATCACGTTGGTAATACAGGGAGAGACATAATCGCTTATATAGCTCCCATCGTTATCTTCACTTGATAACAACTTGATACTGCACCTATAACATTTGTAGCCAGCTTTGTAATACAGGGTGGGAGGAAATGATGTGCATGATTCCTACGCTAACTTCGCTTATTTAATAACGTCACATACCGCGCTTTGCATTTGTAGCGAATATCGTGTCGCATAATTTCAACGCCATAACCACTGCATCTAATTACTGCCAGCCCTGTGTATAATGTTAGTAATGTGAACAGAACCTAATCACTGTACTGTGTAAATCCTACGAATAACACATAATTAGCTTTGTTATGTGCCAAATTAATATTGTTAATAATCCTATGTGATGACGTCATACAATTAATGATCAGAATGTTATCTGAACTAACAGATGTTGTACTAGTCTGTGTACGTAAGCATCGTTCATACTGATGTATATATGTTATGTAAGATTAAGTACAAGCATGCGAATTAATGTTAGTTACCTTGTATGAGATTTGCAAGATGAATTAGCGATGAGAAAGGAGAATATACATATTTACGTAAAACAAACATAACAGATGTATGAGGGACTCGTTAGTACAAAGCTACCGACTGATCAGTTGATATGCGAGGTTAAGCAGCGCTTGGTGAGGCCAGTCCAGTGGGTGGGTGACCATAGATGGTATTGCAAGCGTCCATAGGTTCGCCTTAAAGATATTTTATAAAATGTACGTCGATATTGTTTTTTTCTTTTTCTATCTAGGACATAGGAATTATTCCTATAAGTATAGTGGGTGTGAATACAAACACAAATATTCATACTGACATACACCCAATATTTGTTTCGTGCGGAAATCGATCCTATATATATAATCGATGTCTCAACCATTGCGCTTACCATGCCGTCAAAACATTAATTTTGTATATTAATGTTACCAAGTACTAAAATTCACTCTTGTTACCATACCATCAATAAAGTATTGTTACTTTGAGGTATTAAAATATTATAGGTACGTAAAAAGAAACGTGAAACATTAGCTCTGTGATTCCCAGAAAATAAAAATATTATTTAGTTCAAGTCGAAAACACATAATTACGTGATTGGGCATTTTCCTGATAATTCGAAAATGATTTAATGAATTCTGAAAACACCAGCCTGTTAGATTCTTGAATAGAGACCATTTTTTTTTATTATAAGTTATTAAATTTATTATTAGATATCGTAAATATTAGATATTATAGAACCAGCGATAGCCTATTGGTTGAACGCTTTCCTTCCATGCAGGAGAATCTAAGTTCAAACCCAGCCCGCACCTCTGACTTTTCGGAATCATGTGCGGATCAGAATTGTATTATCACTCGCTTTAACAGTAAGGGATAACATGGTGAGGAAACCTGCTCACCTGAGAAGGCTCCATAAAGTTCTCGATGGTGTGTGTAATTCACCAACCCGCACCAGGCCTCCGTGGTGGACTCGCCGTGAGAGTGGGAGTGAGGAATGAGTTAAATTTATTATTATTATATAGGTTCTACACAGCCTATCTGCATATACTGTAGGTAATAAAGGTTCACTGAGAGCATGCATTTGAATACGGGGTACAAAGTTTTCTTTTCACCTTTTAATATATAGATACCTTTTATTCCACAATTATTTAATTTCTATACTGAAATACCTAACTTTTCTTAATTTCTTTTATTCATTCTCTTGTCCGAAAATATTCTGTCAACTATTATACTGAGTGCTTGAACCCAAGCAAGTTTATTCCTTTCTAACTGTCAAATAAAACAGAAAACGTCGCGAAACATCTTAATTCATCCTAAAATTCAGACTGAGAAACTTGGACAAAAACATTTCGAGTACCTAGTGATGTACCTAATAGCTGCCTCGCTAAGACGAATGGCCCTCGTTTGTTCCGGTTGGTCCCATTAACCCAGGCTTTAAGATACAGGGTCACTCCGTCTCCAAAAGTAATCCACACTGCTGTTAATACCAATAAGTCGTGTCTGCGAATTTATCGGGGTCGAAACGTAGAGCCTGAATGCTTTATAGCACTTTCCTATAAGTTTGGGAAATTCATAGAGATGCGCAGATGTGCTAAATAAGCAGTGTTGGTCTGTTTCTATTGTGTTCGTAATATTTTTTTCTTATAACGATGGGTTGCTAAGATAACGTTTACAAACGACTGTTTCGGAATGCAACAAATATTTTTACGTAAATATGGACACTGTGATACTCTAATATAAGACCAGTTATCAGAGTTTTGGTATCATAGGTAATCGTATGACACCCGGGATCACCCGATCTCAGTGTATTAAAAATGGTCACCCGTCAAAAGGCTGACGCACGTCTGCTAAACCTCGCAGATTGGCAGACCTAAGCTATAGATAGATAGATAGAGTATTCTTTATTGTACACCAAAGGAAAAACTACAAAGCGAAAATACATTTTACACATAGGGTACAAATGGCGGTCTTATCGCTAAAAGCAATTTATTCCAGACAACCAGTGCATGGAAAGAATCATGGAAGAAAATATAGAGGGTAATGGTCGGTGTACGAATATTACTCATAAATAAACATTTATATAAACAAATATCACAATGAAATAAATATACATGTAATACTACTTAAACATAATAAATAAATAAATATATATACATATATATTGATTAAAATGTAAACGAAATAGTAGATAACAACTACAGGGACAAGTAGTGAACTTTTTTTGATAGCTTAAGATATTGTTCCTATATATTTTTTATGTCTTACCGACGATTACTAGAAAACCTTAAATCTCTCTTCGTATACTGACGAGAACCGTGCTTATCGTCAATCAAAGCCCGACATAATCATTTGACAAAGTCTTCCCAAGGACAACTTAACACTCATATCCATTAATTAATTAAATAAACTATCCTCTTCAGCCTATTTCTAACATTTTTATGAAACTCAGTTCACTATAACCCTAATTTGGAGACCAAAACATTAGCACTTTGAACAAGAGGCAACCACTTCCTCACTTTTCCTGAGCAAGGCTGTTTATTCAATGGTCTCAATATTCCAAGAGTTGAAAACTCTACATAGAGCGGACTTACGTCACCAAAGACGTATGCTAGTTTCAAAGTAGATAGATAGCTCCTGTGCGATATAAAATGAATTCGCGAAGAATTTTACATTTTTCAGACTCCTGAAATCTTCCAAGGTAGTATTTGTAAGTCAATTATATATGCGCATCAAACTAAAAAATAAGAATAATGGTTGGAATTCAAAAATTACAGTCGAACAAAAGAATAGGTATACGGGGTAACCAGACGACAAAAATATGAAAACAATTGAAAAAAATCATCGTCATCATCTGCCTAGCTCCTTTCCGTCTACATTCTGGTCGGCTTCGTTGCAGCTGAATATCATTATTTTACACGGAGCGACTGCCTTCTGACCTCCGCCACCCAATTACTGAGAGACACTGATACTCTAAGGTTAGACTGGTTGTCAGACTTTTTGGAAGACTATAGGTCTTCATATGACACCCGGCACGACAAAAATATAGAAGAAAATGAAAAAAAATCTACTAATATAAACTACGATATGGTTAATCGATTACAAATGTTTGTACCTTCAGCCTGCTTTTATCCCGGATCTCGTGGTGTAAAATTTATATCTGTAAACTTTACTCCTTATACAGGAGCAGTAATAATTTAAGACATTTTTATTGTAAAATACTATTAAAGGTTTATTAGTTAGGCCGATTAACACAATGCCAACAAATCCACACACAATATTAAGCATCCCCTTTTGGCCTAGAAACTGATATTAACTGTCAGAGGAGGCCACGGAGCTAGGCACCACGTACGACCGTATTCCTTCGCTTAGAAACCCACTAAGAAACGTTTATGACAGAATCACAAATGCATTTTTCGTGTCCTGAAAAAGTGCCGGCGCGTTCGCCTCTCGGGCTTCTCAAACGAACTTGGGTGACATACAGACATATGCAATGGAAAGCAAATTATTATTTATTAATTATTCATATATATTTAAATATCGAATATATCTTGATGGAACAACTTCACAATAAAGCAACATGAAAGCTTTAGATGATATAAGCGTGAAATATAAACAAATCTATATACCTCCTGCCTTATAGACTCACGGAGGGTCAAGTTTGAAATTTTTCGCTATATTAAATAAAAAATAAAAAATCCAGCCCATTCTGTTGCACTCCTGGCGACTTCTCAGAATTGTTTATGGTTACGCTTTCGTCCATATGAGAACTTTATGGAATACACACCATAATTATAAGAACTTTATGGAACCCTCTGAAGTGTATAGATATCGTCACGAAAACGCAGATGCTAATCAAATTGTGGTCCGTGCATCCTTTCGAGAACTCATGCGCGGTGGGTTCAAAGTCAAACGCTCCTACATTGAATGCAAACGTTTAACCAGTACATTACGGCGCGTCTGTGCTATAAAGAAGGTTATTTTCGGTACGTATGTTGTGGTTACTTTGCGTTCTTAATCGCTGTGTGTTCGCTACATAGGAATAATAACCTATCTCTGGCGTTACTTTTATTTTTTCTCGATTCACATCTATTTCCATATAGGTATGAGGTAGGTAATTGAGTCTTACCTTTGTTTATTTCTTGGCTTTGAAATAACACTCGCCTTTTATAACCTTTGTTCATAGTTTTTTAATAATGATCTACAGATAGTTGTTTCGGGTGTGGTTGTGTGTGCGTGTGACATGTATGTGAATAAATCCTAGTGTCGGGCAACGGTTAAAAAATATATATTGAGATGAAGAAATAATATCCAAGACAATCAAGGTATTAAAGTTCTTGTTTCCTTTTAAACTTTTATTTATACTCACAATAATATCCGTAGTTCCACAACGGCAATTATTGTGAGTATTACCAGTACTTGTAACGCCAGCTCCTCTTACTTGCTGTTTGCTGGTAAACGCTTCCCCACTTTCATTTTACAGTTATATCAAAATGCACTCAACGCAATCGCTTTGCCAAAAGTACCGCTTAATGTCTTCGAATTTACATCTAGAACACATTGCGCCTTGAATTCAGATGTCGGCGAAATTGCTTCCGTTATGACATATGCTGTGTTCTGCTAGAAGATTGTTTAAATCCTTTATTGTGCTCCAACTTCTATATATTATAGTTGTCTTGAAAAGAAAATAATTTAAAGTAATATTCAACAAAATGTCAAACAACTCGTACACATCCAAGTTAATTTCCAATTCAGTCGAAAGCATTGTCAGCTTCGCAACGAGTTCACTTACGCAACCCATCAATCACTCGCTACTAGTACACACATAAACAATATTTAAGCAAGAATATAAATTTATTTTTTTATTTACTGGCCCGTATCAGAATCACTAAGAACAAAAGAACTTCAGAGTTATGGGCAAACGTAATGAAACTCCCCATTTCCTCTGCGTGCTTACGTAAATAAAAAGGAAACATTCAAAGGAAATGCCTACTCTGAAGGCAAAAATACTCAACAAAGTTGCCTCTCCGAGCACATTCAAGTCCTTTTAAATAAAAGTTGCCTTTTATCACTGGCTAAAACGTTCATTTCTCAGGGCGGACGACTAAATGGACAAAGAAACGCGAGACTGTGATGACACCCAAGTGCTTTGGGCTTTACACAGTTTTAGTCCAAACTTAGGGAGTTACTTACGAATTCCTTGTACGTGACAATGTCCAGGCACAATATTGTTGTGCTCGCGACACCTCGCCTATTTCGTTTATGAACCTTTGTAAGAGCTTGTTGTTGCAAATGCATTTTTAAATTTGCCATGACTACTTTCGTGATATTTAAGATTGCTGCAGCACAATTTTGCTGTCTTTAAGCTCCTCGGCGAAAGGTACAAGATGATTGTTTGATTACAACACATGTTTTGACTTCGATTGATTGGTTGTTTGGCGTACCCAATCGTGTCAAACAAACAAAATCGATGCATTGTTTTGTCCATCTACTCTTGAGAATTTCAATCAAGGATTTAGAAAAATATTCGTCACAACAGATCTGAAAATATATGTTATATATGACCTCTTTAGATCTTGCTTGGTTTCAAATGTACGTAGAGTAGCTAATACTTCTCCGGTTTCCCGTTGGGTATTTTCCATCCCGACTCGGGCATGTTCCCCACTCGTATTTCATTTTCAAGTTGAACAAATATACTAGCTATATATCTACGAAAACTTATATACAGAACCTAAACAGTAAAGTGACCGTATACCATTATACTTATTATGTCTTTTAGTTACGATTTTTGTAGTTTGTGATTAGTTGTTTCAACGATAGGTTTTGTGATAGTTTTAAAGGATTAACTGCCTACAAAGATAACTATCCAATATATATTCTGCGCCTGTATTCGCCAAAGAGTTAAGCAGAGGTGTAGGTACTATTGTGCACCCACGTTTCGCTGGGCACAATATCAAACTGCATAATGTTGACAAAAACAATCTAACAAAACAAACCCAACAACACTTAGCTCGACCCGGGAATCGAGCTCACTGACTGACTCACGCTCAGTCATAGTTATTTTATATCGATAATAATTCAGATACGTATCGGTTATATAGTAAGAGTGATAAAGCTTAAAAATTTTTCAATAGTCAGCTCCATCCTAAGGGGTAATTTTATTAAAATTATTATAGGAGATAGAACACGCAAGGGACTTCTATTGCAAACACTGTTCAAATTATTTTCAATGAGTAGCTACCCCAAATATACTTAAGCGGTTTATATTGTTTGCACGCAATAACTTTCATATTTTGTATCAACTTTATAAAATAGAAAAAATAATTATACTCCATTTATTATAACAATAGACACGAGTGCAAGGGGCTCGTATCTACATAGCTACCGCGGTCAGTCCTTGGATGGGTGACCATTTTTCAGACATCATACTCTATGTCTCAGAAAGCACGCACGCAGTTGGTCCCGGGTGTCATATGAAGACCAGGTGTCATATCATTACGGGTGACAGCAGCCCAAAATATCCGATAACCAGTCTAACCTTAGAATATTAGTGTGTCCCAGTAATTTGGTGGCGGAGATCAGATAGCAGTCTTTATCACTTTATCTTTATGGCAGTCGCTCCGTGTAAAATACTGATATTCAGCCACAACCGATTAGACTGGAAGCCGACCCCAAATGTAGTTGGGAAAAGAAAAGTTGCGTAGACAGATGAGACGGGTGCAAGGCAAGAGCCTCCACGAATGACAAACTCTGAAATCGTCTGGCACACCCTGGGCAGTCAGCCTCGTTACCGCCATTGCTGACTGGCTAATCTTTACACTACGGTATTAGCGATTGAAGAAGAATTATATGAATGAAGAAGGTAACAATATACGACACCATTTCTTTAAGTCGAGTTTCAGTCACTGCCTCATTGCTCATTGGTCGAAAGCGCGACTACTTAGCGTGAGGCCTTGAGTTTGATTCCTGGGTCAATTGATAGCAATAGTCTCGCTCCTTATTACATGGAACTTAATAAAAGCATCGGCGAAATGTGGGTGCACACTACTGCTAACTACTACTACCTGTCTAACCTTTCGGGTATACAGGCGTGATGCTATGTATGAGTTGGTTAATTTGATGGTGATAAAGGTTCATATCGATCGTAATGAAATTTTGCAAAATATTAGCCTGAGTTTTCAAGAAGGCTATAGGCCTATGACCCGGGTACGTCCTAAAACTGCGGCCAGACACCGGAGGATGGGCAGCAGCGTCCTCTCACTAATCGGTGAGCCACTGCGATCCCCAAGCCGCCTGCCAAGCGTGGGGATTATGGCAAACCCCCCCCTTGTGGGAGGCCTTCGTTCAGCAGTGGACGTCTTCTGGCTGATGATGATGATGATGATGAAAGGTTCATAACAGCTTTATACAACAATCGGCGTCCATGTATGAAACTATGCATGAATGTTGATGAAGCAAAAGGGTTATGTAAGGATCATAGCACGTAGCGTTCCTTACTTTCTTCTAATCCCCATGGGAAAAAGGCGTGATATTATGTATAAAGGCTTTATACTGTGATTATGTGATGAATCTCTGTTGGAAGCAAAAAATTATAATATAATTAATAATGAGTTTTAGTAAATGTTATAATCACTTATGCAGATTTTTATAAAATCATCGCTTTTGTGTCAAAGTTTGCTTCAATTTACTATTGAGACTATTTTGTATTTCAAAATATTTCAATTCATTTTTGTTTTTTTTTTTTATATTAGTGGAGTAGAGCTTGTTAGGTTGTTACTACAGAGGCCTTTTTGTTTTTTTTTTATTTGCTTGTTGAGAACCCATCATGGGCTATCCCCAGCATGGGGCGGGCGGAGGGGTGTGCCGGACTCCTACCGGCTAAACTCACCACGGTGGTCCGCCTCGACACCATATGGTGGGCCTCAGGAACTCTTAGGAGACTGCATCGAAGCCCACAACGGTTTCATGCTGAAGAACACTTCCCGGAGGGGATGACTGTAAAGAAGTCACCCCCTCGTACATGTCCCGAGGGAGACTGTACAGAGATCCCCCGTTATACTACAGAGGCCCTAGTGTAAGTTTCTTGTGACAAACTCGATTTACTTAACGCGTCGAACGCGTTCGGTGCTCCGATTGGTGAAGAGCACGAAACGGATCAATCGGAGCGTCGAACGCGTTCGATACGTCAATTCGATTTTGTTAAAAGAAACTTACACTAGGGGCTCTGATCACGTTTGCGGTGATGTGGCACAGTGAACCACTAACTATAAAATAATTACATTATATGTAGATACTTGATTCTGTGCTACTGTAAGCACAGAGCCAAGCGCTTGCAAGTTTCAACTGCTAAACATAACATTATGAATGCAACTTCAAACGGTCTCCAACTCGCCCCTTTGGCTTATACATACTCACAGTTATGTCCAATAATAATAAAGCCGTAATTGGATAAGTTAGTTTAGCCGTTACTTAGTGCACTGTAGGAAATCCCAACTACAACTACATGGGAATAATACCGCCCACTATAAGTCTGGCTGACGGTCACAACGAAATTAATAATAAGTAACTTCTGAATACATTCTAATAGGTTGTTTAGCTTTAAAACTGTTTACGACGTGCCACGTTCCTGTCGTTGAGTTTTAACTACACGAAGAAGTTAACGGGTACCGAAAGTTACCTCGACGCAGAGCTTTTCTGGCGAAAAAATGAAAAAGTTTTCTATCGTATTTTTAATTTTGTTTGCGAAATTCGCTCTTCATCATTTTAACGTAAATGGAGTTAGAAATTATTTTTGTCAAGCAAAATACTCATACATATTTATATACGAACCCGGAATTTATTATGTTTATCTACCGTTCTTGAGGATACACAATACTTATTCATAAGCCCGTGGCCCCTTAAGACTTTCTAGGTCTATAGTATAGACTCTGTACGAACTGCACGCTCATCGCGGCCATTCCTTGGTTCTTCATACATAAAGACTACAATCACAGTTGGACTAAGACTAGTACACAAAAATAAAAAACAAAAATAGACTTTTTAGGGATCGTGGCTATACCAACTGCATGCTCACTGCGGCCAGTTGTTCTTAATACGAACATCGAGACTCAACTCACAGTTACTCCGAGTCAGAGGTGACATCTGCCGTCCCATTCTTGCGTAATAGGTACGGTCCATATCGCTTGTGTTTCTAATAAATCACAAAATGAGCAATTAAAACTCCAACTAGTTAAAAATAAAGTTAATTAATTCTTTGTTGCTTATTAAATTGTTTTCGAACACGTCACGGACAAGGTATTGTAAAATTTAATTTTGCTCAGAATAACAAACTTCGTTACAATTTTGTGCTTGCTTGACATATAACCATCACTCGGCGTTAAAAGAAAACACAATTAGGACAAGGAATGGCCAAGAATCGAAAATTGTGGGCCACTGGGCCTGCATGGTGGATTAATTTGCCATCTTTTATTCAGAATTGAAGGCTTTGACTCATAGCAGTCAGAACATAAATTTATAGAATTACAATAAATAATAATACATTATTTAGGATGTCTATAACGGCTTCATTGGTCTAGTGTCGATTCGATTCCCGGGTAGGGTTAATATGAAAAAAAGTCAAAACACTAACAGACAAAAACAAAGTGTTATTATGTTTTTCTGAATGAAAACTCACATTTTGAAACTTTGCCCGGTAGATGGCAATAGGCTAACTAAATATGCAAGTCCTATGTAAATGTACCTACTAAGACATATTGTGCACAAAACAGGTCCAACTTTAAAATTGGATAGTCATGAAAAGCCAGAGATAATCGAGTTATGAATTCTCGTAATTTGTTTTTAGTTGTGTTATAAAACTAACGAGGGTCGAGAACTGTCACCAAAACGTCAAGGGAACGAATTCCGAGGGAATGTTTAGGAATTTGTGCGAAGAAAATTTCTTACTTCCATTAATTAAACAAGAACAGATCGGCTAGATAAAGGACTATAAATCTAAATGATGAATAGGTAGGCTCACTCTCTGAATCGGAATTGTAAATTGCTTATTTGTGCGAGATAGGTATTTGCGGCGAAAATCTCTGATAAAATTTACCAGCGACGTTTTTAGTCGATTTGTCTGGCTTTGAGTGATTCATTAGCTTATAATTGTTTTGTATGAACTTGTTGCCATGGAGAAAATTAAACAAGTGTTTGAATAAATCATTTTATTACAAACACTGAAAAGTAATTACAATAAATGAAGTGGCTTTTTAATATTTTGGGAAAATTTCGTAAATATTGGGGTGGATCCGCGCGAATCCGCCAATGTTGTCATTGTAACATAATTTAAATAAATGACTGCTAATGAGTTCCTAAAGTTAACTTCAAAAAGATGTATAAATACAAACATTTATTCTAGAAAAAGTAGTAACTGAGATTATCATTCACCTCCCCTTAATTACGCCATATTATTTAGGCATCGGCGCCATTCTATATGACGTCGTCATTCTCAGAGTTCACTTTCTTATCAACCATGTCACATTTCACACAACCTGTGCACCTTTTCCTAGATCTGTCTCTTTCCTAAAATCCATCCATCGAAATCATAGGATACGTACTATGTGCCTTTGTTAACACTTCAATTAGTATTTTATAAGTATAACTTTTTAATTTTGCCAGCGAGAGTGTATCATCTTTTTGCTGATAGTGCACATTTTATTTACCTAACATAATTCTCAACTTGGAACTACTACTGACAACGTCTAAACTGATCCAAACAGTATTTTGCATGATGTGGAATTCGAACCCACGACCTCAAGCTTGCCAGCTGCGTTTGAGAACAGTAGAATCTCATTAATTACACAGTTTTAAATTTAATAACTAGATGTTTTTTTACTATTACACTAAAACTGATCAAACAAAGCTCCAAGCTGAAATCCTATTCCAATTTCAAACGTCGCCATCTCACAAACTGACAAAAGTCCCCATGAATATAACATGTTAAAGTTAGTCACACAATACCGTGAAATCCGAAGCATTAGCTGATAATACGGCACCTCTATTCTGCGTTCCTTCGTCGGCGCTTAAACGAAGCTAGCACTGTGCGGGCGAGATAGTGCAGCTCACTAATACTTTAGTAAGTCTAGTTTACCGGCTGCCAGCCAAGCTTTGCTTCGTACGTATCTGTGAACCGCACTTCCGAGGTAATGAAGCAGTCTCGTAACGGCTCACCGAATGAACCGTTTGTGTACAATCGTGTACCAACCACCTAATTGTTTTGTACCTTCATTTGCTTTACCTCCGTTTTCCGATTGGTTTTTGTTTGTTAGCTTTTGGTTACATCTTCGTTGGGTTTAATGGTTTCGTTGAAATAATTTTAAGGTATTCCACGTTGGTTTCAAAAGGTTTTATAGCTTTTTTCTATTTTCAGAACAATATTTATTACTGTGCATCATGTGTCGACTAATTCATTAAGCTTTGAACAGGCCCGGTGCTCTTAAACTATGATTTCATATTGTGTTTACTTTGAGTCGCTTGATAATAAATTAGATTAATTAATAAGTTACCTTTAGATACAGTCTTAAAGCTTCACGCAAACTCGAAATACTGATCAGTAATTCTGTAGCATTATAAGAAAATAGGTTTTCCTTTCCAGCTCCAGGAGACAAACACAATACTCTCAACTAGCCTAAATACCTACACATAAGAAATAATCTTATTAATTACCCAATCCGTCACAACCACAAAGCAAAACCGCTGTACAAGCTCAAATTCATCTATAATCAATAGCAATAGCTTAGTGGGTGCCCAATTACACAGACAGTAACGTCTCGACGTGAATGCAGGCAATTTCACGCTCCCCCTGTGACTGATCAGCGTCAGGAGTTACTCCTACATTAATTCCCCAAGTCGCAACTCCATGCGCCACCGGAATTACGCGTCACTTGCCGTAATTACTGACGTCACGTAATCACTCCAATTCCTTCTAAATTGTTAATTATTTGCGGTAAGGAAGTTTACGTTGGGCCGTTTGGTTCGATTACGCTGTTCGTTTTGATGATCATCATTATTTCTTAAATGAAGAAATAATAATGATTTATTAGCTTTGACGGCACGGTTGGCGCATTCGCTAAGCGATGGCTGTTTGCGTTTCTTGCCGCGGGTTCAATCCTCGCACGGAACGAATATTTATATTACCTACAGATACTTGTTCCAGATTTAAGTGTATGAGAATTTGAGAACTTGTATCGTAGAAGAGAATTTGTATCGTAGGCACAGTTGCTAAACATAGTAGTTCTGCAAAAAACTTTTGTTTGTAATTGTTAAAATAAAGTACCCATTTGTCAAGATGTCGCATCGCAAGGACGATTGCTTATTGTAATGCTGCCGTACCGAGATCGATTCTCAATTCGAGTAAATTGTTACAACGTTTTTAACATACCATAGCAACACGCCGTATTCCCTGAAGGGTTAGGCAGAGGCAGAGGTGTACTAATTGTACACCCATATTTCGCCGATGCCGTTATTACTCCGTGCTGCTACTGAGAATTTCAATACAGAAAGACCTAATAACACTTTGCCCGACTCGGGAATCGCACCCAGGACCTTATGCTTGCGACCACCAATGAAACATTTAAAGTCGTTTTTGAAGAAGGAAATTATCAGTAACAAAACTTGTTGGAACTTTGCCCGCTTACTTGTGACTTAATACCATAATTGTCATCCACACGTCTGACGATTATTATCTTATTTATTAAAGTATTGTGACAGATTCAGAGATGTTTAAACATAGCTTAATATTATGCACAAATTCTTTATTTAATTATAACTCGTTTTTTTACTCCTCAGATAAAAGTTACGATGCTGTTAATTTAAAATCAGGACAGTTTTATAAGGAAATAGAAGTTGAATAACTTATGAGTATATCCAGCTATTGAATATAAAATCAGGCATAAATAAGTAGTCATTCTTTAGGTATTCACTCCAATAGGTACTTTATTACCTACGTTATTTATTAGTATAATATTTTTTTCTTCATTTCGAAGTAGACCTAATATAGATACCTACTTATGTTTACGCAGCTGCCGAGTGTGACATCGTGAGTTCATTTTAAGTTCAGTTCCAGTTTTTTTCGCTAAAAAGTATGTGTTAAACAACACTTGTTAGGATGGGAACATAAAAAATACAGATGTTTAATTTTAACTTTCATTATATTTCAATATTTTTTTTAAACAAATCGAAATAAATGTTCAAAATAAACATAATTACATGTTCAAATTACATGTTTCCGATAAAACTAATACTATAACGTTACATAATAATTTAAACGTAATAATTTTAAACAAAACTCATAAGATGGTTCCTTTTTGTTTTACATTGACAAACCTTTACTAAATAACAATAATATTACGTTGCAAAAATATTTGTGAACCTCAGTTTACCTCGTTACCCCCTTCAAGGACATATTTTCCCCCAATCACGCTGCTATTTTAGTCAAATGACAGGTCGAAATACCGCATATTAATTTATAATTTCCTCATTCCTCAAAACAGATATATTTTTAACATAGTTAAGCAGGTGATCCTTTACACAAAAATACTTGATGATGAATCGACGGTAAATTTTACTTTACGAAGTAAATGGGGATAAAATTAAAAAATATATCTGTAGCATACATCGCGGTAGGTAGTAACCGGAATTTACTTTTTAAACATTAAATATTCGAAACACATAATTTAAATATTTTTTTGGTATTGTAACTTTAATATATAACAAAAAGGTTTGTCTGTAAAAATGTTTATAACTAAAACGAATACAAAATATTTTACTAAACAACTTGCAAGCCTCCATTACAGCTGTTGAAATTATTATTTAGAACATATTAACGTATTAACATTTTGTAGCGATGACATCAAGAGGTAAAAAAATAAACTGCAACTTACTTGAGGAACTGTTGAATTATATTATTATTAATATTAAATAAATTATGTCATCGATATTAAAGAACCATAAGCGCCACTTAAATGTTATATAAATGTATCTTAGTATTCCGTCCCAATTTACACGATACTAAAGCAAGAAGAGCCTTAATTATATAAAATAATTTGATAAATAATTCTTTTTTTATTTTTATTATGAATTGAACCGATCGTTCACTATACACCCTGAATTCTCAAAACTTACAAATCAATTTGAGAATTAGAATAGAATTTAAATATTCCTAGGATTTTTTTATTTTTATTAATACATATGTATATTTTGATATAAAAAAACTTGAGTAACGTTTTAACTGGTACGGAAAACTATAAATGCTCCAGAACACAAAAATGCTATATTTAACTTAAGTTAAATGACTACAATATGGTAAAATCTTCTATTAGCGTTACAACGTCAGTCATAAGAAGAAAAAGACGCAACGAATCATTGTAAATATTCGCTAAATATTTTCATATAAACATCATATAAAAATTTAATTCGAATAATTTTTGCATCACTGACTCCACAACTAATCGTTGAAAAAATTCATATCAAGGTTTGATAGCAAAATAGTGAAAAACTCGAATATATAAAAAACAACCCGAGATAAGACAAAAGAGTTCATTAATATGTTAAATATTTTCACAATTCAATTTAGAACGAATTAATTTTGAAATAAATTAGTTGAACATTTGCGCGCGGTACGCTTATACACGTGCATATTGACTCTTACTATCTGACGTCTATGGCCGTCAAATACCAACAGCTTCGTCGACAATCTTACATCTTTTTATACCCCAATGCAGCAAACTACACCCACAGGCGATACTTTTAATAAAGTATTAGCTAGACGACTTGCCACATATAAATTTTAACGTCCACACGCGTACCGGGAGCGAATAAATAGCGTTAGTTATATTTGTTGCTTTTATCTATTGTCAATAAAGAAAAGCAATAATAAAACATATACGAAGTATATTAGAATAACGAAATATAGTCTCTAAGACAGACTGTTAATCGTCCTGACCAGATTCACTGCAAATGCTAAACAACTTCGATGTATCGACATCCTACATCAATTTTACCAAAAAAGGGCCTAAATTACACCTACGGTCTCAGTTTGTTATTTGCCAATAGACATTGCCATATGAACCATAGATCAGATACTGCATACAAAAGGTTTTTTTACCACACATATTCTGTCCCTCTCTGAGAGGAGGCCCGAGTCCCAGAAATGTGAACATTAACAGGCTAATGATGTGATATCAAATACCATATTTCACTAAGTTTAAAAACATTTTTTTTTATTCTGAAACCGCTAGGCCTTAGCTCAATTTGATATCCGATCCTCCAATAAAATTGTGAACGCACATTAAATTCGAATACAATTTTGGTCATTACTAATAATTGCTGACCGTACGTGAATTAGGACGCAGTTACAGTGTCTTAAGCACCAAATAATTGAGTGGAGCGTTTCTCATGTCACGCAATAGAGCGATTTTAGAATCTACGTCATATGGCGTCGAGCGAAAAATTGGCCCTAAACCATCGATGTTCCTTCGGTTAAGTTTCGACATTCATTAAATCTTTGCGAATCTATGTTTATACAACGAGCACATCTATTCTGTGTCCTCTGGGATATACAAAAACACATCCAAATAGTACCAACAGTGCAACTGCGTTCTAAAACCTTGGTTACTATAAAAACAGCTTACAATTACGTTTTGTGCAATAATTTGATAAACACCTAACTACTCAACTGCACATGGCACTTCGCGAGATATTCTCATATTGTACTATATCGCTAAGTATTTACTCGTTGTCCTCCAGTGACATCATTAGGTACCGATACCTACTCAAATATTAGCACCTATGTTCATAAACATTATATTAAGTACTAACAAATTCAATATTTTACAAAAGAATTATGCAACAGTATAATACTTTAGCATAAAGAACGTTTTTATAAACTTAAAAAAACACGAATAATTTCGGTAGGTAACTTAAAATTCTTAAAAAGTCTTAGGTTAAACGCGAGACTTGATAGAAACTATTTTCTAATTATGAATTTTACATTTCAAGGCAAGAAGCGCAAATTACTTATAATAAATACGCCAATATATTAAAATTTGTTCGTTACAGTTTTATAATTATTATTAATAATAAAACTTGGTCCTTTACTATTCTGTGCAAAAAGTTTCGCTATTGTACAAATAACCAGTCTCAAAACAATGTGCTTTAAATAAACAGAACCGTCATACTTACAGGTCAACCATGCTCATTCTCACGTACACGCAAAAGTAAACATAACTTGTTATGTCATTCATAACTAGAAAATAAGTTCTTTAATATCCATATCGAAAAAGAGGTATTCATATAATATAGAGCTATGACTCACTTGCCCACTTTTCGTGTAACGATTTTAGGTGTTCATACGCTCGCTTAGATATATTTAAAGTTGGTTCTATTTCTAGTAAGCCGCTTTCGCCTATTAAACTGAGTCCAGCGAGACCTAGATACGTGTGCATGGGGTCTGTGCAGGTGTCGGGCCATTTGGAGAACCCGCCTACAACATTATCTTGAGTTTCGTATACGTATCTTCTATTGCTACCGTAGTTGGAATATTGTAACGCGTCTAATATTTTTAGGGATGCGCCTACCCAGAAGCTGTAACACGTGTCGACGGGCTTGTTTGGCCTGCCTTGGAAGCCGTCGACTTGTCGGAACAGCAGCCATCGTTTCAACCCTTCCACTTGCTGTTCTGATAGCTTGTCCAGTTGGTTCGTGAGGCTTAGTGTTGCTAGGGCGCAGAAAGTCGTCCCTCCGTGGGACTCCAGTTCTGGACATTGAGCGATGCCGTAATCGTAACCCTGTAAAAGTAGCTTTATTTGAATACATTCTAAATATGTCATATGTTCTTTTTTATAGAGAAACATCGAATTAGCTTTACATTTGTATGAGAGGAATAGCCGCGTCGCGCTGTGGAATTGTTCGAACGCACGAATGAATTAGGGTGAAATCGCATCTTTCAGCATCAATTCGCATTTTATCAGAATTATTTTTGTTCAGAATAAATGAATTATGATTTAATAGGTCATAAGTCATTTATTCTGAACAAAATAGATTTGTGATGAATACAGACACATATACAAGATAAATAATAAATACATACGAATGAAAATTTCAGGGCTGTTCAATACAAGATGGTTGAAATGACTATTTTTTTATGACAATGCGTAGAGAGAGATTATTAGAGAGCGCGAGAGTTAATGCTTATGCATCTTCATACAAAATAGCCATTGAAACGCGTGCGGACATGCACTCAAGCGTGAAAGTAATGTCTTCTTATGAAGATTGTATGCATTTTAGGATGTAAAGGGAAATTGCGCTACAGTTAGCTTGGCGGAACCAGATGTTCTCACTGATGAAGCAGTGCCGATTGAATGATAAATAACAGGAATATTGAGATCTAAATTTTGTAACATACATACATTACTTAACGTGTAAACTGTGTGTGTGTGTGTGTGTGTGTGTACTGTATTGAACGACTTCGTTGTAAATAATTACCTATAGGAACCTAATTGTTCTCATGTGACTGTTTTGAGTATAAATATCTTTAAGCCTATAGACATACATTAAATATTTTAAAGAAATTAACTGGTCAATTATATAACCCTGCATTTTAAAAGCATAAGGAAAAATTTCACATCGTATTACTTGTACTACGACATGAAATTTTTCCTTGAATCGTGTCATAAAATGAATGTTTTCAACAATAGCCGACATTGTAATACACGATAGTAGTTAATTAACAGATTTTTTATTGCTTTCCAGATATTAGCACTTGTAATTGTGATTTTGCATTGAATTTTAGTAGGAACACGTTTACTTTATGTATTTATCAATTTCTTTAGATTCGCGATTTAATTCGTGGCGGCAAAACGCACTTCATGTTGTTTTCCTTATAATTTGAGATAATACCTATATATGTGAATTCAGAACATATAATGGTACCTTAACGTGGTAATTGTACCGAATCATTTCTCAAAACCCGCTTTAATCATAAGTTTAATTTTAAAGCACCTACATTACTATGGAATTTTGTTGACATGGAACAAAAATGAAGTCGGTTAATAACGTAAGAGAATCAGAGAAGCTTATCAAAGACCAATCCTTTTTTTGGTTGTTATATTGGCACAAACTATAATTGTCATTGGAATTGCTCAATACGATTATCCAGTCGACAATTGTGATAACGAGGTTGACTGCCCAGAGTGAGCAAGACTTTCTATGGAATCGTTACTTGCAGAGACTCTTTCCTTGCGCAATCCTTTTTAATGAACTACATATGTATGTATATCACACACACACAAAACATATGGACTAATTTGCATCACTTAACCTGAGACTCGGATTTCGTTGAAGTCTCGGTTTAAACGTCAATAGCCATAGCTTGGAAAGTAATCATCCAATCATCCATCGGCCATCTTCAAAATCCCGTCGACCAACGACAAGTACCGTCTGCAGAAAAAGTTTAAGGCTACGATACTTACTATAGACTTAATTATATAGTCGGTAGCTCTTTCAATATTGAACCCCGACCAGTCGTTGAGCATATAACTGATGCAGGCAGCACAATACACGAAGCGCATATCGGACTCGCAGCCTGACAGTGTAGCCGCGAAGTTACCCTCTTCAGTTTGTAGTGCTTTAACACCTAGAAAGAAAATAGAGAAGTATTAAAAAGACTAGCTTTATGCCGCGACTTGGGTACTGAACTACTTGACTAACAAAGCCGGATTTTCAAAATAGAAAAAATATGTAGGTACTTAATTATACTTCACGATAAGATTATTTTCATATATATAACTAGCTTTCGCCCGCTTCACCCGCGTGGATTAAGCACCCGCGCATTTTTTCGAGACAAAAATCAGCCTACAAACTTCTTCAATAATACGGATATAAGTATAACTCTATTGGGTTACTCGGCGCACGCCAGTAAAGCTCGAAGTCGGCATGATTTTTTTCGACATCTTTAACAATCATCGTCATATTTCAGCCAATTTACACAAAACCTTCACTAATTATACACCTAAACCTTCCTCATCAATCACTCTGTCTATTGGTGAAAACCGCATTAAAATCCGTTCCGTAATTTTTGAGTTTATCGCGAACAGACAGACGCGGCCGGGGACTTTGTTTTATAATATGTAGTGATTATTCTGTACGTGTTTGTGTCACTGAACTCCTCCTTAACCACTAGACCGATTTTGATGAAATTTTTGTGTGTATTTGAGTGAGTCAGTGGATGGTATAGATACACAATTGGACCCGGTAGGTGGCGCTGCGATTGAGTTCTAGGACCGCTAGTTATATATACATATTATGCTAACTAGCTTCATTTAATTGCATCAGCAGTGATCAGAGGTGAGAGATTAGAAAACATTCATCATATTGATGAGATTGCTGACGTCAGCTCTTCATCACATTGAAAAATAATAAAAATAATACATGCATGTATACTCTGTATACGTGCATAGATAACATTTGTTTGGAATTGAAGTCACACGCTGCACACGATGTTTAACAAATAAATTAAATAAAAATGTTTTATACCGTAGTTTTTTTTCTACATCTATTCTTCTTTTATTCACATAACGACGTAAATTCTTAAGTATTTTCAATGTCTAATATATTCCTTTGTAACATTTGTGCCTTTTTAGATAACTCGTAGAAGTGGACGTTTCTTTTGTCATTTATTCTGTGGTGATATTTTTCTAGATATCGACGATTAATTAACAATTTTTTTTTTACTAACTTGTATTTTTTTAAATTATCTATACCTAATTCTTACCAATTCGTGATACGCATCAAATGTTCCTTACATACCTTCAACTAAAGCTTTCCTATTCAATCCGGAGAGGTCATCTCCCAACGCAAGCAGTATGCATAGCCCCGTATAAGTCATAGCGAGATGTCCGCACCGAAAGTGATTGTTAGGAGGGTCCAACTCTATATTTATTGTCGATGAACCTTGGAAGCCGCACATTGACATATCGCCATCTGAAATAAGAAAAATAAATAATCTTAATTGAGTAACGTCCGGGATCTGAGCAACGTGTATTGACGTTGCTGTTCGAATGACGTGATAGGACGTCGCGAAGGCCACTCAACAGCGCGGGAATGCGCTTGAGTTTCTAGACAGAGGGGGAGATATCTCTGCTCTTTACTCGACGTGTTACGATATCATGTCTCGTTTTTGTGTTATTATTGTAATATAAGTCCCTTATTTGGCTTTCAACGACCTAGGAATTATCAATTTTGTGAAAGAAACAACTGTTTCGTAAATGTCTACTTTTCGATATTCCCCACGAATCCTTGGCGCACAAGACAAACTTGATTAAAAAACAAATGAATTTTTAGCCAAATAGATATCAATTCAAGGTGATTCATAGTTAAAATACAATTAAAAGTAAAGCTTCTACAAGGTTGTATACCTATGTATTTACATGCTGATAAACCATGCAATAAAACAGCTACTTAAGTAAAACATGTTCAAATAATATGATAACAGAGCTATTGCATTGTGTTCATTATTATATTAACAATCGCTCAGATGTAGTTTAATGCTAATATTTATATAATCTAATATACACATAATATAATAACGAATACAGAAAAACCATAAACCGAGGTTTCAACATCTTAATGCCCTTAATACTTTTTATATTACTACATACGTATTTGAGACTTAACTACTTAGATGAGTAGACGACTAGTACCCATTTTCCTCGTCAAGGGATATCTGGATTGTGTATATGTATACTGTAGTTGTATAACAACATGAAGTTGATCCTTTAGCTCTATGTTCCTGAGTGTCTGGTCTAGTGGTCGCAAGCGCGGCTCTTGAGCGTTCCTCCCTAATGGGACATTACTCGCAGTTTCAATAAAATGTCGGCTTAACCCTTCGGGGAACACAGTCGTGATACTTTGCAAAGAAACAACTAGCAGTACCTAGTTACAAAGAGATTAAAATTATACTACACAACTCCAGCGTCTACCTTAATCCTGACTCAATTCGTTTACCAAGTATTTTTTAAAGAATTGGGGCGCATTTTCATCACTTGAAAACACGCTGTTACGTATGTTGTAAAACAATCTAAAGACCTTTTATTGGAAATTATGTCTTGAAACAACAGCTTTCTGTTCGCCTATAAATTGAAATGTACAATCAAAACTGCATTTAAAAACTTATAGGGCTTAGATAAACACGTTGCTATAACCTTTATCAAAATGGGACGCAAATCCGTGATTACGAAAACAACTGATCGAGGGCAAAAAGCGGTCAAACTTGTTAGAAATACATAACTGAGCGCTATATTTTGACCTTTGACGATACATAATGATGTAAATTAAATTGGTAGTTTACCTTGGTAAATAGAAAAATATTTTTGTAATAATAATAATTGTGCCCATTATTGACATAGATAGGTACTGCTGAGGCCCGGGCCTCTATTGGGAATGAGAATAATGAGATTCTTTTTATGGTCATTCGATAATTTTGACAGCAAAAAGTAAACAAGAAAGGAGGTCCGAATCGAAAGCGCCCGAGTCTCGTTGATAATGTTAAACTCTGTGATAGCTTGTACACCAGACTGTTGACGAATCGATCTTAATAGTTAACTTAACCCTAGCAATAAGGCTGCTCTGATTTTAATATCAATGACCACTCAATGTTTTAATTGGAGAAGATAGGCGGAAGGATGATCCAGAAAGGTAACAAAAACTTGCAAAGTATCTAATGGACGATCGTAAATTTAAAAAAAAAGAGATTTTGGAGACTCTAGTTTCTAAGACCTCAAGAAAAGAGGGATTAATATCGGATGAATTCTCCAAGGAATTGAAGGCCAGCGGATTATTGTATTGTATCTAAAGGCCCTAGTGTATAATGCTTTTAACAATAACGCTTTGCGTTGTATGGAGATAGTTACAAGAAACCTGGACTCAGATCGTCAGTTACTGATAAATATTTTTTTTTTATTAACAGTTAAATCTTTACCGTTAAGTAACAAACGAAGAAGTACTGAGGAGGGTTAATGAGAGGAGAATTTTAATAAACACGATTGAAAACAGAAGAGGAAAGATGACAGGCCATCTGATACGACATGACAGTCTCATTAAAAACGTAACTGAAGGAAAGATAGAAGAAACGAGAGGGAGAGGAAAACCAAGGACAAGTTACAGGAGTCAAATAAAGGAAAAGGTTGCCGTCGTGTTGTATAAAGAGGTAAAGGTATACCGTATGTGATGAATAGTCTACCGGCGGACATCAGACATGAAAATAATAAGGCAAAGTTTAAAAACAAGCTAAAAAAATACCTCTTAAGTATGTAACAGTTAAGTAGATAATACCTACATATAATATAAAATGCGACTCACCCACAGTCAAACCGCTAAACCGGTTTTGTGGGAAATTATTTTACTGCTAATGTTTGTATCGTGTATCAGTAATAAATAAAAAAAAAAAATGGAGACTGCACTGAAGAGAGAAAAATGGAAAGAGCTTCATCAGCTACACCGACAAGAGCAAGGCTCTTAAATAAGAAGAAAGCTTTACCTAACTTACGCTAAGCAGGACAGAGACGTGCAGACTCTGTATTGGTATAAAAAATCAATTTAGAAATAATTTTCTTTGACTCTACGTCATAGGTAATACAGGCACTTTGATAAAGCCAAATATTTTTTATTATTACTCTGAACCAGTTTCGACTCCTATGAGGCTTTTAAGCTAGAAGGCATGGATTTTTTGCCCTCTTTTTTTTTCAATGTTACCTATGAATATGTGTAACAGTAACTGTTAAAATTAGCTGTTATGTATGTAACATTTACTGTTATGCATTTTATATTATTAAATTCTTTGAATTTATTATTCTCATCTTATATTAATATTTTGGTCCATAGTTGAAATATATTTTCGTATATATAAAATTTCATCTATCTTACAAGGAACCCTAATATGCAACTTGAACAAATATACATATATTTTTTTGTATAATGTTCTTCAATATGCAAAACATGAAATTAGCATAATAAATGATAAGTTTGTGTAAGCAAAAATATTTATGTTAATAAAAGAAACAAGCAGACCATAAAAAAAAACTGGTTCTACGACACTATATTTTATTTTCTTTACCTCTTCTTTTTTTTAAAACGTTGCCCCACACTACTTTTTCTCCTGTATCGTGGGTACAGTTTACAAACATACATGTCACATACACACACAACAACCAGACCCGAAACAACTATCTGTAGATCATACAAATATTTGTTCCGTGCGGGAATCGGATCCGCGACACCTAGTGCAGAAAGCTAATCACTTAGCTACTGCACCAACCGTGTCGTCGAATTTTTTAACTTAAATCAGTTTGTTTTCTAACAACCAATGATAAGATGTGGTAAACAATCTTTTTTCAAATAATTTAGGGTTGACTTCCAGTCAGAACTAAATAACATAACATAGCATCACGCCTGTATTCCCCGAAGGGTTAGGAAGAGGTGTACTATTGTACACCCAAATTTCACAGTTGCCTTTATTGAGTCCAATGTAATAGGGAGTTAGCCTATTGTCATCTAACAGGCATAGTACCATTTACCAGAATTTCCAAACAGAAAAACCCAATAACTCTTTGCTCCACCCGGGAATCAAATACATATAGACTATAGACAAGTATTATGCATTTTATTAAAATGAGAAACACAATGTTTTTTTTTTTTTTTTACTTTTGTAGTACTGGTATAATAGGCCAAAGAAACCTAGCCCATAAACTGTGCTTAAAAAAAACTTACTACTTTTATCCGGGTGCACTTGAAGTCTGTAGAGCCACTCTATTATTCTATTCCTTAGATCCAGTGAAACTGATGATATTGCACCCAAAACATCCAGACCAGATACAGAAAAATAGGCAATTGTTACCCTGAAATAAATATATTACATATTAATATTTGGACAATGGCAATATACAATCATTGTTTCAAGTTTAATCCCATATTAAGCAACACAAAACCTAACTGTAAAACTTATCAGAATCAAATTCTACTTTTAAATTTTATTCATATTTTCAAGCTTTACGCTCCATGCACACAGTGTAATACAAAACCTCAAGGCTTTATAAATTATAATGACTCTATTTTATAATTGTATTGTTTGTAAAATGTATATACTAAATGTGATGCACATATTATTTGTATAGTACTAGAAGTACTGGTAAATGTGATACACATGTTATTTGTATAGTACCAGAAGTACTGGTAAATGTGATACACATGTTATTTGTATAGTACTAGAAGTACTGGTAAATGTGATACACATAATACTGGTTTTGTATAGTATTTGATAGACATAATTGATATTTAGCATACTGATGGCATATACAACAATACTAGATTTATTCAATATTATTTCCATCTAATGCTTCATACAAAAATATTACACACAAACATTAACAACGAGACACTATAGAACTTGATGAGTAACATATTAAGTTTACACTTTTAAGAATAAAATACAGGTTTTAATACTGAATGATTGTAATCAAAATAGAAATAAATAAATGAACAAATCAATTAGCAGGAAAATATACCAGAAACATAAATGTTAACAATAATAACTGATGCCAAACAGTCACGAAAATTAATTTGAGTATAAATCTAATAATTAAGCATTCTAAGACTAAATAAAAATATATTTTATGGAGAAATGTTGTTGCAACAATCAATATTATAATAAAATGAATGCAGCCTTTTATTAGAATAAGACAACTCATATAAGATTATGTTACTGACCTAAACAAGGTCTTGCATTGATTGAGAGATTGGACCAAGAGAATGTTAAATAACAGTCCTTGTACTTGGCCTTTCAAAAGAGTTATTATTACAAACCTGGTAGTATCATGAGAAGATAACGACGATGGTAAAATATTTAAAAACCGCATAAAATATTTTACGTGTTGCCGGTGAGCCATAATTTTATTCTCCTCGTGATTCATTTTCGAAGACGTAAAGTTTGATGTTATTCAGTACAATATTAATTAATTAAATGGAAGTATACACTTAAACCAAAGTATATGTTGATATCGATACACTTCTTATTTATAAACTATTCAAATTGACTTAAGTGTAATAATTACGAATTTTATTTAATTTTTAATTTTTGTCCACTCATAATTTGGAGACGAAGACTCACAGACTTGACTTCTGTCTTCTATCTGACACTGACAGTCTGACACTACAAGTAAATTAGTACAACCCTTTCGTTTTGGTTTGAAATATTAAAATAAATCTATTGTTTTTACAAAAAATCGATTCTAGAATTTATGAAATGACGTTCTCATCCGAATAAACGATTAACTTTCCTCTACAATTATGATGCCGCGTATAGACCGAGCAGAGAACCGCTAAGGGCTGGATTAATAGAAAGGAACTGCATTGTCGTTCCCATCCGCTTTTCTGACGGCACCGATGAAGTATTTTATGATAGCTTCGCTTTCTGTGAGTCACGTAAACTTGTCTTGTTCTTTACCTACTCTTGTTAAATATTAGAAGGCCTTAATATTATTGAGACTCTTTGGTCAGTCTTTTCTTAAATTGATTTTTAATATCAGTAGTTTTTTACAAAAAAGTAATCTGTCAGTTGTTGTGAAAATTATTTTGTTAATCAGTGTGCTTTTTGCTTGTTAATAACTTTATTAAATGTGAAACTGTTGAATGACTCTTTTACCTGCTTTATTATTCCACACTATAAATGCGTAACTGTAACAGTAAAATTATCTTAACAAGGCAAATAACTACTACTACTGCTACTACGGGCCCCGGGCTTGTTTAATCCGGCACTGCTTATAAATTTTGAAGCGTTTGTACACTTTCAGTTTTTTACATGTCTGTACCCAGCATTATGATCAGTATGGTCTGGTATCGCTCTCGCCAAAAAAAACAATTGCAATGCACAAACAAGTCCGATGTCATACATTATTATTATAGCATGATTAGCCCTCACTGTATGATGTTACAAACAAAGCAAAGTGGCACTTATGGCAATTATTACTCATAACAGTGGGTGGTAGACACATACGCATAAATGACCCGCGGAAACTATGTACGCAATGCTAATTTGAAACGTAAACTGTAAAGCATTGCCACCACGCATCACTCGTGGACAAGGCATCGCCCAGCTAGATAGTCAAATTGCTATGAGACATTGAAATCTACTTTGAGCCGTGCTTTTCAGTCTGGGACAAGGCCTAAAAAAATGATGAATGGTTAATCAAACAATGTACCTAGTCGAATTGGTATAAATTTATGTAGACCATGTTGCTCTATGGTTGTGATGTGACATCCCTTTTAACTAGTTCTATGTTTATCTCTGGTCTTTTTCATGGCTGACGTTCAAGGAATCTAACCGCAGTCATGAAGGTTCTCATAAAGTTTTATAATAAATTATGTATAATTTAGGTGAAATAATCTTAATATCTGATACTATACTAGTTAACGTATTCCCCAAAAGTAGATTTTGTTTAAAGTCTCTTAAGATTTTCTGGAAAATGTTTGATATGTTGTGCCGTATTGTGGAAAGTGAAATTATCATGCCATAAAATGTGTGCCGTGTAGAATTGTTAGCCAAATTCTAAGTAGTTCTTAACTTTATATTATTCTGATAGTGTGACTCGAAGCACGAGACGCTGTTTATCGAAGATGGATAATGTGATTGTTATTATAACCTCACTTTGTTTTGTAGCTGAACGTCTCCTTCCCGGCCACGGGATGTCAGAAGTTATTCGAGGTAGTTGATGAGCACAAGCTCCGCATCTTCTACGAGAAGCGCATGGGCGCTGAAGTGGAGGCGGATCAGCTAGGCGATGAATGGAAGGGCTACGTTCTCCGCGTCGCCGGCGGTAACGACAAGCAGGGCTTCCCCATGAAGCAGGGAGTCCTAACCAACAGTACGTATAAAATGACCATGATATTCTCTCATACTTTGTTATTTGTGCTTGTAATCAATTCAAAAATGTGAGGTTAACCTATGGGTCAAAGGGTCGCCGTAGTATTTATTATACTTGACGAGCTACTTACACTGACCCTAAAATGACACACTTGATCCTCTTTTTCTACAATCGATTCTTATCCATGTTTCAGGTCGTGTCCGTTTGTTGATGTCAAAGGGCCACTCTTGCTACAGACCACGCCGTGATGGTGAGAGGAAACGCAAGTCAGTCCGTGGTTGCATTGTTGACGCTAACCTGTCTGTGCTGGCCCTCGTCATTGTCCGCAAGGGTGAACAGGTAATAAATCATTCTTGAGTAACATTTTCTATGTAGCAAGAAACATCTCAGAATCAATAGATCATTGAAATGACAACATTATTGTCCTATAAAACAGGATGAATAGGGATGCAAGGGTGAATAGAAACAAATTTTGAAATCATTTCAACCTTTGAATAACTCAATTTGATGCCAACAAGCACTTCAAGATTAATTTACTATAATTAACTAAAAATAATGAAGTCCTTGTAGATAAAAATCTGTGTTCATTCAATGTTGAAATGCTTTCAAAGTTTTGTTTCTATTCACTGCTGCATCCCTATTCACCCCGTTTTACAGTAATTAATTAGGTACATCATTGAAACCAAAACAGTGTACAGCAATTTAGACCTTAATTGTACTAACTTCCAAATTGAATACCTCACTATTATTTTCCACATGTCAGGTAACCAATCATACATTTACCAATGACTAAGTTCGTAGTTAATAGGAAGCACTACATGCAGACATTATCAGCTGATTATAATGATAGATAAACAAATGAAACTAAAAAGATGGCAATAGGCTCGCCCCCTATTACATGGGACTCAATAACAGCATCGGCGAAATGTGGGTGTACAATAGTACACCTCTGCCTAACCCTTCGGGGAATACAGGCGTGATGCTATGTTATGTTATGTTATGAAACTAAAAAATCACTTGTAGTCTAGGTGAGTATATTATTTATCACAACAACCCTGTTCTTACTGTTTCTAAGATCTCCAAATCTTAGCAATTATATGCGACAGGGGAGAGCAACTGGTATTTGGCATAACTTTTGAATTATTTGTTCAAAGGTCCTTTTCAAATACCATACATTTAAATTTATTATTTACTTTAGTGTTATATAGGCCCTATGAACTTTTAATATCACATAGCAATTATCATGTTAAATGGAAAAATACAGACCTGACATGTCATTTTATTTTTTGTTGTGCTTTGCCCATTTTTGGCAGTGATCATCTATTTTTGCTGATTAATAATTTATTGTAATTATATGAAGAACTAACTATATTCTCAATAAATACTTCCTTCACAGTATGTATACCTTTTCTTTCAAGCTGATTCAAGTGTTTTTATAACACATTTGCAATATTTTTTATCTGTAACAAATTTTCACAGGAAATCCCCGGCCTTACCGACGGCAATGTTCCCCGTCGTCTTGGACCCAAGCGCGCATCCAAAATCCGCAAGCTCTTCAACCTGACCAAGGAAGATGATGTCCGTCGTTACGTCGTCAAACGCCTGCTCCCCGCTAAAGAGGGCAAGGAAAATGCTAAACCCAGATACAAGGTAAATTATGACTAAAAGTTTTTTGATCGATTTAATGATTGAGAATCAAATATTATTGATCAATTTTTCAATGATTTTCTGGTATTTCAATATTGTTATAATTTCAGAGGCTAGATAAAATCAATGTTATTACATAAGTGCCCTGATTTAAATATTGTTTCCAAGCTACCTTGGCTTGAAAGCAGCAGCATCAGGGTAGATCATATCGGCGCCGAGCAGAAGATTCAGGCTCATGTCTGTCTACTTTTACAGTGTGCTGAACATTTATACTTGTTTCAACTAACCGTTTACAGTATTTGTCGTGGATAATAATATGTTAAATACTGAATGAATACAAAAAAAGAAAACCAGAAACACATTCCCTTCAAATTATTTATTTATTAGTTGATTCTCCATATACTAATCTTATTTCCATGCTCTCCAGGCCCCTAGGATCCAGAGGTTAGTCACCCCTGAAGTCCTGCAGCGCAGACGTCACCGTCTCGCCCTCAAGAAGAAGCGTCTGGCTAAGCGCAAGACTTCTGAGGCTGAGTATGCTAAGCTGCTTGCACAGAGAAAGAAGGAATCTAAGGTAAAATAATATTTTTTTATTATAAACTCTGTCATTATGTTCCATTGGAGTAGTTTATTATATATACTCAAAATCAGAAAAGTTGAAATAGTTGGTTATTTAAACATGATTTTGAGTACCAATTAAGACAATTATATGATTTTGTGAACAACTGGTATCATATGACCACAAATGATTTGTGGAAATAATACTCAGCTGTAAGAGTAAAGGCTGTGTCTTACCCCTTGGCGTATTTTTGATATAGACCAAGGTATTAAATCAGCAACAAAGTCTACAATTTAAATATTAAACTATAAAAATATTCATTGCATTCCATAAGCATTGGAGTATCATGAAAATTCAAAAGTCGGGGTACATAAATGAAATTCACACACACTCTGAAAATTCAAATACCATTAGGATTTTTTAAACATTTAACTTATTTTAAAACTATAGCTTCATTTTTGTAATTCGTTTTGCAGGTAAGGCGCCAAGAGGAGATCAAACGCAGGCGTTCCGCTTCAATACGCGACTCAAAGAGCTCTAGCCAGAGTGCCGCTAAGTGATTTACTTTACACAATAAAAATATGTAAAACCTATTACTATTTGTTCTCATTTCAATTTTGCGCTGCGTTACAGTGTTACAATAATCGTTTGTGACTGGACATTTTGAGTGAAGCTAAGCAAGTAATGCATCATAATATTCTAGACACCGGAGTAGAACTCCCGAATGCAAAAATAATAACTTTAAAGTTTGTCAACTTTTGATATTTAGAGAGCCCAAAACTTTTTTCTTTCAGTAATAAAATAATTTCTGTAAATTTCAAAACATCATGTTATGAATTCTGTAAAACAGTATTTATTAAGCTTTACCACATTACCGAAACACGGACCTAACATGAGTAAATGCAACATTTCATTTGCATTTGAAGCACCAAGATATAATTTAATAAATATTTTATTAGTACAAAAAGAATCGGCTTCTAATTCCGTGGAGTATTTGAGGTAATCGTTTCTGGTCTTAAAATTAAAAATTATAAATTACGTCACACGAATTTCATGCTTTTTTAACCCCTCCCCCGTCCTTGTCACAGCTGGTCACATTTGTGAGACTCCCCCCTCCCTAGTGTGACGTCACATATTATATCCATTTTTTTTTTTATTAAAACCGCTGTTCCGAAATTATTTTTATTTCCATTTATTTGAAATCACGGCGAAGCTCTCGAGGAACTCGCCAATTCACACAGATAAAGTTGGAAATATTTTTAAGTTTTTCATTAATAGTTGCAAATTTCACGTTTTAATACTTAGATATATTAGATTTTGAAATATGATGTCACGAAACTTAGGACCCCTCCCACCCCTTGTCACACAATGTCACACTTCGTCGACCCCCTCCCCCCCTCTTAACGTGTGATGTAATCAAACTTGGGCAAAAAGTAATCAGATTAATGATTAAGGATTACGATTACAATGTATAATCCTTAATCATGATTACAGATTAACGAAATTAATCAAAAAAGTAATCATATTCGGTGATTAATGATTATTAGTTTGTAATCGTAATCATGATTACTGATTACAGATTGATATAAAATAATTGAAAAATAAAAGATATTCATTTTGTATGTAAGTCACCTTTATTTTTTATCAGTCTCATGAATTGAAATTTTGGGAATAATTATATAACTGAGATATTATAATTATATTATCTGAGATAATCGTTTCTAAAATTTTAAAATTAAAAACGCCTGTGATTTTGTTAAAGGCAAAACGCACGAGTAATTTTGCTTTTTATGAAGATGAAGAAGACCACTGAATTTGGTGTGGATAATCCAGTTGGCGCAGTGGCTAAGCGATTAGCTTTCTGCGCTACATGTCGCGGGTTCGATCCCCGCACGTAACAAATATTTGTATGATCTACAGATAGTTGTTTCGTGTCTGGTTGTTTGTGTATGTGACATGTAAACTGTACCCACGATACAGCAGAAATCCTAGTGTGGGGCAATGTTTTTTTGAAAAGAAATAAAAATAAATTTCAGAAATTATTTTACTTTTCGAAAAAAAAATGGTTTTGGACTTTCTAAATATCTAAAGTTGACAAACTTTCAAGTTATTTTTCTCAACCACTATACAGAATTGGCATTCAGGAGTTCTACGCCTGTGTCTAGAATATTGTGACGCATTACTTGCTTAGCTTCACTCAAAATGACGGGTCACAAAGGATTATTTAACACTATGTTACGCGGCGACGGCACGCAGAAAAGAAATCACATTATGGGTCTGAGAGGGGCGCGCTGCGGGTGCGGTGACGGGTAACCATGCGTACGCGGCGATTGACTTGTCGGGTATACCCCGTCTCCCGCACACTTACCGCGCGTCTGGTCTCCGGAATACAGTACGTCGAGCACACAAAAATCTTCTGTTTTAAAAATTATTATTATGACACAGATGAAAAATCATGTTTACTTTTATAACTTTTTATAAAACTTGTATTAGGTGTGATGTTACAATCGAAAATATTAAATTGAAGATTAATTATTCTTCAATTTAATATTTTATTATGTAGAATTCATTCATACGTAATCATGTAATTTCGATTACTGATTACTTTTAATCAGAATTAACGATTACATGTAATCTTGATTTAATGTAATCAAGGACTACAAGTAATCAGGATTGATGTAATCATGATTACTTTTAATCAGATTATTAATCTGATTACAAAAGTAGTTGATTACGCCCAACTCTGGATGTAATTTATGGATGGCCCCTAACACGCACGGATAAGTTTGCCTAATGGTGGTTACTAGGTAGGTTTTATAATGACGTTTCGGCTTTGTGTTCATATTCATATTTATTTGCATTCCACAATGTAAAGAGGATGTTACAGAATGGCTTAGAATGTTCTAGCAGGTAAGTAGTAAAATAATTAGTTTTATAGTTCTATAGATAATTAGATTCTTATTTTACTATCTGCTTTGGAGTGCACCTGCAAGAACACAAAAGGTAAGTTTAAAATGTTAGTAAGAATCGATACGTGACAATAATCGGCATTTTTGAGTGGATAAAACAATAGTTATTGACCTGTTTAGACACTTCTAAAAATAACGCCGATGAAGCAAACAAAAGAGAATATTTATTTTATTGTAAAAAAATTGCTGTTTCCTTATCTTTTTAAATCTTACGGCCACTTTTTCTCCAAATGTAAGAACATCGGTTAGCCGAATATATCGTCGTAATATATCATACATAATAATTAAAAAATGATGGTGATATCCTTCAAAAAGGTCAGGTGCGCAGTACCCACAACCGGCGTTTATGTATGAAACGATGCATGAATGTAGATGAAGCAAAAGGGTTATGTAAGGATCGTAGCACGTGGCGTTCTGTAGTTTCTGCCTACCCCCATGGGAAAAAGGCGTGACTTTATGTATGTATGTATAATTAAAAAAGAAACTTAAATCACACCACGCCTGGTTAGCCGCACTGGCGTAGCGCGGCGACATAAATTATGTGTTTTGCCGCACAGTAGTATAGAAATCTCAGCGAACACAAACGACTGTGTGCGCGCCGCACTTGCGTTACTTTAGCGAAACACACGGTGTGTGTTTTCCCGCAGTCAACGTGTTAAACTAAAGACGTGGAAAATCGAGTCCCAATATAAATCAGACTTTTTTGAAACTTTACTAAGGTCTACGACTGCGTACACTATAATTTTTACCTGAATATTTTACCACTTGTAGAATTTGAACTCATAAATGCTTTTAGCCTGCATGCATGCATGTTTCTATTGAAACTGAGCTACGAATGTGCTCCATATAAATAAAATACCTTTCAGAATTGCTATTCCCATAGGCATTCCGCAGGGTCCAACTCTAGGTCCATTTGTTTTAAAATAGATAGTTATAAATAATATCCATAGGCTTTATTAGCATTGTAATTGCCATAAAAAAGACAATATCCTGATGTAAAATCGAATGTAAAATAGAACAATACGGTAGTTGACTACTAGTCATCTGAGTTACTTTTTATGAACTGTCAAAAACGAAATTTTGTTCTAAAAATGTTAGAAATAGCAAGGCCTGACGTCATAGTTTTTCATTGCCATTAACGTACTTATTGTGTGATTTTGATAAATTAAAAATTGAAAACTCCAAAGATAAGCAAGAGATTAAGTTTTACTGAGTTTTTAGAAGGAAATCTATTTACCAAACAAGATTTCAGAATTTAGTTTTGATGCAGTCAACTAGCCTATTAAATGAAATCCTAATCATACATTAATAAAATATTTATTTGTATAAATAATTAAGTACATATATAAAATAAATATAATTTAAAAATCACAATACAATTTTTCTACTCAATACCGTTTACTTCCCAGAACACAAAAAAAAATTAACTTTTGGTTGGTGATTTCAACAGTCCCAGGCCTACATAACGAGCCATTACACGGAGATACGAAGGATTCAGCTTCTTGCGTTTCTCTAACAGAGATTTTAGAAGTCTTTCTGAGGATTCGTCAAAAGGCCTTTGATAATCAGATGCCTGAAAAATAAACAATGTAATATTTTTAGGTGTGTTATTACACTTATTACTGTTATTAGAGCCTACTTTAGCTACTTATGATGTTGGTACATAGTATTACGAACTAAACGTGCATATTTATATACAACATTATCTATCCTTTGTCTATATTTACGTACGTCATACTAAGTCACACCTTTTTCCCATAGGGGTAGGCTGAAACTACAGAATGCCACGTGCTACGATCGTTACATAATCCTTTTGCTTCAGTTCTTGAGAAAATAAACCCTACGTTCTGGTAATAACCGACATGCCAACATGATGCATTTAATTGTTTCTAATACCCACTTTATACTTACCATAATTAAATAAATAATAAGAAATAAATATCTTACAGTAGTTTTAGCGATCCAATATAACTCTTCCAAAAGGTTGTCGTAATTTGTTACTGATTCGGGTAAGTAAGAAATTCCTTCGTACTGCGTAAAAATAACGATTTCATGTATAAATGTATAAACCAACTACTACTTCAGACTAAGAATATTTAAAATGACTTGTTAAAATTACCTGCGAAAATTTATTTAAATTTTCTCTTTCAATAACTTCAATCTCCATATCCAATTCTGTAGCCCGAGTGATCCGGTTCACCGCGATGCCTTGCAGTATTAAGGGTCTAAATCGCACTAAATTCGGCGTATCTTTTTTATTCGTCAATAGTAATATCAAAAGAGCCTGTCTTGGATTTATTTCTGTTATCCAGTTTTTCATCTGCAAAAACGTATTTATTTCAATTAATAGTCAATCTATTACGATCTTTTTTAAAGTCATCTTGTAAATTTTTACCTCAGTTATGGATGATAAAATCTTTTTGGCAGAGTAACCATCAAATACGCCACATAGCATTTTTTTCGATCCAAGAATTTGGAAAAAGTCATCCAAGGTATAGACTTTACTAAGCGGTGTATTAACACATTTCTCCGGTGAAGGTATGTTAGAGGTCGATTTGCACTTCCTATACAGCTTATAAAAACCTTTCCGTTTGTTTTTGATACTAGTGACTTGATTTGTCCCTGTATTCTCTGGTTTATTTACATGAGATGTGTTCATGTATTCTATGCAGTTCATGTGAGTATTTCTTCTTGTATGATAATTTCTGATTGTATGATTTTTTCTATTATTAACTTTAGGAGAAGCATTGTATAATGAATCAATTTTCAAGTTAGTTATGGTCACTAACATATTCTTTTGAAAACCTGTATCGTTTTTAATCGACATATTAATTTCAATGTTTTTGCCATCGTATTGTGATTTGAGCATGTCGAAGTAGGAAGCCAAATTAAGGTTAATTACTAAGTTATGATTGGTCACAATACTTTCAATCATACCCAATAGATCATAAGGTTTAAAAGCTGCACTCAATCTTTTTTCTCTGCCGGTATAAACTTGCATAGCTTTGCAGGTCGGATTTTGCATATCAGTTACCTCTCTTGCAAGTAGCTCATGTGAGCTGTTGAAAGGTATTTCTGAATATGTTTCTTTAGTATTATTAAGTCCAAATACGCGTGGGATTATTTCTAAACGAGATAAATCTTTCAACGATATCTTTGGTAACAATTCTATTACCAGATCATAATTGTAACTAGCTATAACGTTAATTTTACTTGTAAAACGTATTTTTGAGCACGTTATTTTATTCGAAAATCTACCTTCTAGCACATTCTTTATTTCTGGTGTCATATTAAGAGATGCGACGGAACCCACGTCATCAAGAGTTTCATAACGGGTTAGTTCAGATATTGTAGACAAACAGGAATCTGTTTTTCCAGGACATAGAGCGGCAGGTCGATCTGCGTTATGGTTTGAATTAAGTATAGTTCTCATCATTCTAGGCAAAATACTACATAGCTCAGCGGGCAACATAGCATTAAGAATAGTCGTTTTACATTTGTATATTTTTGTGTGACTTTCTGTTACTTCAATTGGGATTAAAGGGGTTGATTTACTTATGCTTGTCGTACTTTGATTATTCTTTGCTGGAACTGTTATATCGAACTGCAGCATAACGTTTGTCACACAATGCTTTACAGCAATTTGGTTCTTATTTAGCGTTTTGAGTTCTAGCCTCGGTAGTGTATTATTGAAACCTGGTATACTTAAATAATTATTTTGTTTTGCAGTAATAGTTACTTCGGGTACCAGATTTGTAACACTATCATTTGTCTGAGTAGAATCAGAAGAATCGCATGAAGATCCAGCCTGAACGGAAACTTCCTTCATATCTACGGAGAAAGTAATATTGCATTAAATAATTAACAAGATTTATTTTCATCCTCTAGCCGTGGAAAACTTACCTGCTTGATATTTACGACTAACATCCTTATGGTCTTGAGTATAATAAACGCCGCTCTTGATCTTTTTTATTACATTCTCAATAAAATCACTCGCCCATTTCGCTTTAGCCCATGGATATGCATAATGTAGGGTTCTTTTATTTGATAATATTGCTGGAAGTGGATTCGGGACAGCTCTTTTTTTAGGCAACTGGTTTGGTTCAACTGGTTCAACTACTGATCTCATTCCAACTTCAGTAGTAACATAATCAAAATCAGCGTCAACTTTATTTTCAGCAATAAAATGTTTGGACTGTCTGTCATCGTTTTCATCGTTTTGATGATTTTCATTAATGACATTACGACTCGAAGATTTCTTGTACAAGAAGTTTAACATTTTGTCTTTTAAGTGAACAATCGATTTCTGCTTCTTTGTAGATTGGAGTAATTTATCGGCAATTTCTGAACATGGCGTTGGTCGCTTTGGTTCAGCTTTCTTTTTACTAGCACAATCATTATTTGCTTGTTTCTTTTCTTTAAAGCCCAATTGTTTGTATGTAGCTTCTTCAATATTGGGTTTGCGTGATTTACTTGAATTAGGTTCCGAAAGATAATAATTGCATTTTCTATTTAAACTGTTGCGGTTCAGATCTTTAGTGGCATTATCACCTTTATTAAACGTACGATCTTCAGACCATTCAACCATAAATGGCCAAATATGATCATCTAAGCCATTAAACTGCGGAGGATCGTCATTCAGAACCTGTATATTAGTACTAACTTGATCTTTACCTAAAATGACAAGTGGATATCTAATGTGAGCAAGTCTCCTTTTAATTTCAGTTTGAGTTAATTTTGGCATTATGCAGGAGCTGGGCATTGTGGTTACTAAGCGAGGTTTTCTCTTCTGAGAATCAAACCGTTTCGGCGCAACAGAATTAATATTTGTCTCTTGTTCATTGCCTAAAACTACTCTTGGAATCCCTTTTATTTGAGAACATGATTTCTCTGGAAATACTTTCGTCATAGAAGTCTTCTCTGTAAACACATAATATGTTTAACTACCATATTTTGACATGTTAGCCATTCATTTTAATTGTTTCGATACTTACCCTTTAATAACTTTATTTTGTCTGGGAATTCAGCTTTACTTGAGCCTGAATGATCAGAATAAATAAAGCTGCTACTTATTGGAAAGACGCTTTCATCCGGCGTTTTATGTGACAATATATCAGAATTGTCGCTAATGTGTAAATGGTCTGCACCAAGTAGAGAGTCCTTATTTCCACTACTGCTATTCGTTGGATAACTCTTATTTTGTTGATCAGTAGATTTAAAATTCAAATTTTTCTTCTTCTTCAGAGGCACTAATTGTTTATTGTCTTTAGGTACGACATTCCCAAGAGCTCTAACGTTGTTTTTTGCGTTTCTACATTGAATTTTATTTTTTCTGATTCTACTTTTTGTATTATTTGAATCTTTTAGAAAATTATGTGTATTAAGAAGTCTTTTTTCGAATTCTTCACATATTTTGCTGAATTCATTTTGCTTGTCGATAACAGTTATGCGATCAATACTAGATGATGGCGAAAAACTGCGTGGAGTCTTTTCGTCTACTTCGTAACTTGATATATAGGCGAATTCTTCGGTTCGACACGTTTCAATCACACTAGAAGAGTAAAATATTTTATTGGTAATAATAATTAAGGATATTAGTTTAAAATAATAGCGTAATATGATAAATTAATTACCGTGTATCTTTACGATTACGTCGTTTTTGAACTTTCTTTTTTATCGGTATGATACTCTCTTCAGACATGGGAGGCGAAGGCCTAAATTGAAATCTATTTATATTTCTTAGCACGGCCCAAACATCATTCAAGTTATTTCCAGTTTGAGGTTTATTTAAAGCAGCTATAGTTTTCTTCTTATTAGAAACCCCTTTGCCGTCACCATTGAAATTTTTCATCATGTCATGAGAACTACAATCTAAGTTTATATTTAGCTGTGAGCAATATTTAGCGTCTCTGTCGTAAAACTCAAAATCTTTTTCTCTCACTCTGGCTTTTTTGGTGTTTTTTATCGGAATACGCTTTTTTATTGCTTTTTGCTTCCGAACTTCGTCGGTTTGATCGCAATATTCCGAATCATTCATATCGCTTACTGTACATACTTGAGGTACAGGAGCCGGATCATTCGGAAGGGTTAGCACCGATTTTTTAACTTTCTTATTGGCCTTTTTTGACGATTTAAATTCATCAGAATTTGCTTTGTAGATATTCACAGCCAATGGGAAAGATGAAACGAAATCAGTAGTTTTTTTTTGAACTAATCGTTTCTCTGTTACTCGGGAAAGCAACTGCACTCTATCGCCAGTAAGATAGGGAGATTTAGAATTGTTTTTTTTTGTTTTGGCACTCTTACTAGGAGTAACCGGTAAGCCACCCATGCCGTCTGTGGCAAAATTCATTTTAAGTAAACGGCAAGAGTTACCACCTTTAGAACTGTTTGTCGAACATGAAGATTTCGTTGGAATTTTATCACATGATAATATATCAAAGGAAGTTATTGCCATATCCTAATAGTGTCAAATTTACTATTCTGAAATAAAATAAATTAAAGTACATAAATAAATAAACTTTTCCTGTCTGACACTAAAAACATGCCTCTCGTAGTAGACTAAAACTACAAGACTCCGCCCCTAAGACGACCCCCTGACCCAAGACATGCGTACGTACGATGTATAACGTATCCGTAAGATTCCGTAATAAAATTCTCTTTACTAAGACTATTTTAGTAACTTCCCCAAGACAAATAAATAACTGGGTGGAATGCGGCTTCCCCGCCCGCTTACCACTATAGTTCCCACGTTCGTCTTACCGTACATTTTGCTATCTTTACCCGAAATTTCCAGTATACTATTGTAGTCTTTGACCCGAAATATTTCCGGGTGTGACGTAACGACGCCCGTTGTCAAATGAACATGATTAGCTAGTAATAGAAAATTTATTTGAAAAAAAAAAATTACTATCTGCTTTTTGATAAATAGAAAAATGAGAATAAAATATTTGCTAGAAATGTGTAGCATTTTAGATATACTTACAGATTTTCTCACAATAATTTCGATTGTAGAGACCAAAATGGAACTAACCCACTCTCTACATGGAACTATACTTATAGTTATGAAATTTATTTAAAAGCCAATCAAAGAAATTATAAAATAAGCCATTGACATCATGTATTGACATTTTGTAATTTCGAATACAGCAAAAAGATGTAAAAAACTTTCTTCACTGGCTGGAATTTGTGAACTGCCAGTAGTATTGTTTATTCAATGTTTTCATGCAATGCAACTTTGGATGCCTGTTGAAGGAAGTTTCTATCCCCAGTCTTGCTAAAAAGTCCTAGGAAGAACGTTTGTTTCATACTTGATGGCTTGAGGTTCTCGTCCTTAAGGTACTGTATGTATCACGTAGATTGTGTCTTTTAGCGTGGCATATAATATACGATACGATTTCATTAAAAAGCAAGCCCTCTCAAGTATCTAGGTGTCTCATCATGATTTCCTCAACAAAAATAGATAATCCAAGGCAGAATGAGAATATGAAGTTACGTTATGGACGAATAGATTCATATTGCAGATCTATTCGTATCGATTTGTATTGTATACTTCGCAAGTTTAGCTTTAGTTATAGCCAGTGTTACCAACTTTACAGTTTTAATTGTAGATTCACAGTTTTTTACAATACTCAATACAATCAACATCAATATTAAATAAAAAATAGATAGCTAAATTTATGGGTTTTATTATGCTCGAAAATTTAATTTTCATAACACATATATGTAGTTAAATTATCTCGTTGAAATTTTCTTCTTTATTTGTAAAGTATGATTTATTATCCAAAATACCGCAGTGCCTAAAGACAAAGGTCTTCAACCAGTGTGTGTTGCTGGTGATAACATATCGCACTGAGACATGGTCATAACCTGTTGGTCTCTTAGAGAGGGTCAGAGTCACACAGCGGGCAATGGAGAAAGCTATGCTCGGAGTATCTTTGCGCGATAAAATCCGGAACGAGGATATTCGCTAAAGAATCAAGATCACCAACATAGCTCTCAGGATTTGCAAGCTTAAGTGGCAATTAGCACGCCACATAACTATGTGGCGTGCTAAGAACAGACAACCGGTGGGGAAGAAAGGTTCTCGAGTGGCGACAACGAACCGGAAGACGCAGCGTAGGAAGGCCTCCTACTAAGTGGACCGACGACATTGTGAAAGTCGCGGTCAACCGATGGATGCAAGTGGCGGAATGTCGTTCGATGTCGTAGTCGTTCAGCAGTGGACGTCTTCTGGTTGATGATGATTTATATCGTAAAATCGATTAATTTTACTAGTTTGTACATCCTTACTTGTAAATTAAAAAGAAATTAAAAAAAAAAAACTGTGGATCTAAATTTATTTATTTTACTTTTACAGTTATCTACAATTTTTTTTATGGTCATATGCAGTTTTACTATGCGACAGGGCTGGCAGCACTGGTCACAGCTGAGTTTGACAATTGACAATTATCTACTTTGACAAATTGAAAAGACAATCTGTCTTCACTCATGTTTGCAAGTAATCGTTCAGTGTTTGTTAATGTTTTATTAAAATAAATTAATAATTTCAAATAATGTCGGCAACAGAAGGCCAAGAGGAAATAATACAATATGTGCCGTTCATGTCGTTTGTGCACCCATCCTTTTGGCATACTCTAACAGAAATGAAACTAGATGTAGATAAACTGAACGAGACCACAAAACAAATTTGGGGCCGTTTTACTTACCGAGGCGATATAGGAGCAGTCTTTGAAGTTGATGGCACGTCGTTCAACAAGTAGGTGATAATATATTCGTAAATTTGAAGTTTGGATATAACATGATACTGATGTGAGTTTACTGATAAATTACCTTACACAGCTATGCATGGGCATCCGTAAATATAGTGAGCGTTCGACAGAATATTGCCATAATCACTTCGTCAGGCAAATGGATTGCTGATTACAGTATATTGTTATTATCTTTTGGCATATTTCAATTTATTTAAATTAATGCCACATTGGTCTAGTGATCTTAAGCGCAACTGCTGAGCGCACATTCCTGGGTTCTATTTCCAGGTTGTTCAGTGTTACTGTGTTATTCTGTATGGAAATTCTCATTAGCAGTTTATGGAACTGTGCCTGGTACATAGTAATAGGCTTACCCCCTTTTGTCGTGGAACTCAATAATGGGAAAATTTGGGTGTAATTTGTTTGGTAAACCTCTGGCTATCACTTTGGAGAATACAGGCATGGTGGTTTATAATAAAATATGTTAAGTACAATTATAGTATCTTTCTCAAGCAGATAAGAATCTCATCCATACTTTCACATTTTATAAAATAAATTCAAACTGTTTCTTCCTGTTTAGTCTTATTTAAACTATCATCCATTGCAGAGTTCCTGAAGATGAGCAGTTATACACAAATGCCAAGGGAACAATAATGAACAAGAACACAATAGAGGAATTCAAATCAATTGATAAAGCCGCCTTATTGAACTCCATTGGAAAGACTCTATGGGCTAGCCTAAAAGAAAAAACATGGATTGCAAATCCTAGTATTCTATTGAATTTCATCATACTTTCATTTGCTGTAAGTTTTAATTTAAACATATATTTTAAAATAATAAACATTAATTTAGATGGTCTATGTAATATATGACTATTATTATATTGGTTGACAACATATTATAATTTTAATAATAAAAAAAAACAGATGCTGCTTAAGCTTAAATGCTTGAAAGAATATCTGGTTGATGTCTTGAAGTATACTAATAAATGGCTTTTCATGTATAAGCCCCTACGAGTAGCAGGTTATAATCTATTTTGTTCCAATAAGATTAACAAATGACTGCCTATTGGTCTAGTAGTCGCAAGCGCGCCTGCTAAGCGTTTGGTCCTGAGTTCGATTCCTCAGTCGCGTGAAGTGTTATTGGGTTTTATATATGGAAATTCTCAGTAGCAGCATAGAGTCTGGAAATGTGCCAGGTAAATGGCAATAGGCTCGCCCCATACATGGGACTCAATAACGGCATCGGCGAAATACGGGTGTACAGTAGTACACCTCTGCCTAACCCTTCGGGGAATACAGGTGTGATGCTATGACGCTAAGATCAACTCATTAGTTGAGGGGCTGCCTTAAGTCAACAACAAGACAAATGCATATTGTTTTTATTAATTACAGGATCTCAAGAAGTTCCACTACTACTACTGGTTTGCATTTCCTGCACCCAGCCAGCCCACCGTTTATGTAAAAGAAAAGAGTAAAAGCATATCGGCACATTTCAATGCCATACAAATAGAAGACATTGCACAGAGTTATAAATCTCTAGCACTTGAACAAAAATGCTTCTTTGCCCTCTCAAAAGAAAATGATACCATATATGTTAAAACTTTATCTAGCATTTTAGAAAAGACAGTTGATTTGTCTAGTACATATTTTGTTTTCAATGATCCGAGTAATGGGATTAATCCTGGATGGCCATTGAGGCTGTTTTTGGCAGCTTTATTGGACCACTGTCCAAGTTTAGTTGGTGCTGATATAAAAGTAATAGGTCTTAGGTGCAATGCTTCTGGTGGTGTAGAAAATAGTCGATTCTTTTCTGTGACTGTGCCTGAGGTAAGAAAAGTTATGCTATAATTATGTAATTACACAGAGTTTCTGTACACACTGACAATTTAAATGTTATATTAAGTTTAACTGTACTGTCAGCATACTACTAATCCTACTAATATTATAAATGTGAAAGTTTGTGAGGATGGATGGATGGATATTTGGATATTTGTTACTCAATCACGCCAGAATGGCTGAACGGATCTGGATGAAATTTGGCACAAAGATAGGTTATAGTTTTAAATACCACATAGGTTTTTATCTCGATAAAACGTACGAGTTCGTAAACCACGCGGGCAAAGCCGCGGGCAAAGCCGCGGGCGGAAGCTTGTCAAAAATATGTATACACATAGTGAAATTCAAACGCTTATTCTTGGATAAACCGGTCAAGATTTAAATCACTATTTTCGCTAAAAATAGCTTTTGAATTTCATTAAGTGTATACATCTTATTGATGCTGACTGTACATACTGGATGATTGTACAAAGATTTTGTTATTGACAAGTAATTTACTTTTTTATGTCATATGCCTAAGGCCTAATCCTTCTCATTCTGAGAAGAGACCCTTGCCCAGCAGTGGGACTGAAATGGCTTGAATTTATTTTTGTCATGGTCCACAGATTTTTTATTAAAACATAACGTTAAATATTTCAGGATGTGAAGACAGTAGAAGCTGCAGGTTGGGTTGGCTGGGAGAGGAATGACAAAGGCAACTTTGGACCAAAGCTTGCCAACATGTCTGCATCTTTGGATCCTGTAGTGTAAGTCATGCATCCTTGATTTTTATGCAAGAAAAGTGCGATGGTATTCTATTTCATTTATACATGCACTATAATAATATGCTAATGAGCAGCGGCGTGCACAGAGTTTTTAGACAGGGTAGGCAGAAAAATTTAAAAGCTTAAGTACTTACCAATAACATCCTCTGCATGTTGGTATTGGTTCGTTGTCTTGTCAATTAAATAATTATGTATGTGATTTACCACCTCAAATATCTTATAATTAATATTTATCTGAGTTATGTAGGGTAGGCAGTGTCTTTTTGACTTTATGAACCGCACGCCACTGCTAGTGAGGTTTCTAGAATCCTGGGTGTTGAATTTAAGAATATTTTGTTTTAACTTTGGAACAGTATCCATTTAAAATTTCATTCCCTTTCAGATTGGCTGACACGTCATCAGATCTGAACATAAAGCTAATGAAATGGCGTCTAGTGCCGGATATAAATGTGGATGTGATGAAGCAAACGAAATGTTTGTTACTGGGTGCAGGCACCCTTGGCTGTCATGTCGCTCGGGATTTACTGGTAGGAAGAAATTAAATAATTTAGTATTATATTATTGATTGTGCTTTGGGTTACTTGATGGAGTAAATTAAGTAGTGTTATTGTAATACTGCCTCCACGAATGATGATACTTGAGATCGACCGGCACACCCTGGGCAGACAGTCTTGCTAACACCATTTTTGACTGGCTAATCTTTCCACTAAGGCATGGGCAATTCCAATGTGATAGCTCGTGCCGATACGACAGAAGAAGTGCACTTATAGCAATTATTCAGAGGTAAATACAACATGGAGTAGGTAAAGGAGAAACCAGGGGGTCTACCGCGTAACGCGTAACCATCGGTATTACGCGGTACTGACACGCATTGGTGCAACAAAATTATGGATGCTGCCGAATTATGGTGTCTGAGTGGACTGACTCATTATTTCTTTTTATTCCAGGCCTGGGGTTTCCGTCATATTACATTCATAGACAACGGTAAAGTGTCGTACTCCAACCCAACGCGACAAGTTCTATATGATTTTCAAGACTGTCTCAATGGAGGACGGAAAAAGGCTGAGGCGGCAGCAGACAGTCTGAGAAATATTCTTCCTACTGCTGTAAGTACTCATCGTCAGCAGTTATAATAAAAAAAACCTTCAATATTTGGCTATATGTCGTACTAATAGTAATGGTACGTAATGGTTCTCCAAAGAGGCCTGAGACCCAATGTGCAAAAATTGTCTAGTGTTCGCAAGTGCTATTGATGAGCGTGAGGTTCTGATTTCTTTTCCCGGGTCGGGGATCTTGTTATTGGATTTTTCTATATGGAAGCGGTCCGGAGTTTGGAATTGTACCGTGTAGGTGGCAATACTCACCCCATTACATGGAACTCAATAACGATATAGGGAAAATATTGGTGTAAGAGTACAATTCTGACTAATATTTTAAAAAATACATTTGTGATGCTATAGATTGAAAAACATTTCAAATGTTTACATGAACTTTTAGATAAGTAAAGGCATAGCAGCCCACATACCGATGCCGGGACATCCAGTAGGAAAATCATTGAAGGAGGAAACGATATCCAACATCGAACTTATCACGGAGGCCATCGCCGAGCATGACGTCATATTTCTTCTCTTGGACACGAGGGAGGCGCGGTGGCTGCCTACACTTATAGCAGCTCGTTATGAAAAGGTATTTAACTAAATGAATATTTGGTACCACGGCGTCAAAACAATTGATTGGCCATTAAAGCTGCCCACATAAGAAAAAAAAAAGATTCTTTAATTACCTTAGGCCTTTTCTTGTCGTAGTCAATCGCGATGCCAATGACGTCACATATATATGTGATGTCATTACTCTGCTTCTGATCCTGTAGCCTTTATGGTATTTTCATATGCAACCACATATGATTGTATGCACTTACCCACTACAAAATTTCAACCGCGGCGGTTGAATGTGGGGCCGTGGCCCGCTCCGCGGCTACCCGCCGTCTTGTTTATACGCATTACACGGTTATGGGCGGTTAAGTTGGCGGTGAGTTTGCACGTTAAAGGGTGAATCCAGTATCTTTTAGTATTTTTCTTTTATTGTTTTTGGGAGTAATAATAGATAACACTAGCTTCCTCGACGGTGTCCATTTTGTTTATGGACCGTTTACCTACTCCGCCTTTGAGCGGTCAAACAAACCGCCTAGACGTCCAATCGCTAGTGCGTATGAGGCCTACACTATTATTTAACTTTTTCAGATAGTCATCAACGCAGCGTTAGGTTTCGACAGCTACCTAGTGATGCGGCACGGCGTCGGCGGCTTAGCAGCGGAGGAAACGGCTTCGGTTAACACCTCGTTCATCCCAGGCGCGGGACTCGGGTGTTACTTCTGTAATGACGTCACTGCACCTGGCAATGTGAGTGTTGTCTAAGGGCCCATGTTCACCAAAACATAACAGATATTTACCCATACAAATATAATCATGCTTTAAGAGCAACAAGTGCACAGGCTACTACTTTACATGTTGAAATGATGAAATCTTAAACCATCTGTTAGCATCTGTGCACCAATCTTCGGTGACCTTAGGCGTCGCGTCCAATAGCAACATGTAGATATATACTACTGTATAGAGCTCTATACTCCGAAGGGTTAGGCAGAGGTGTAGTATAATACACCCACATTTCGTCGAATACTACTGTAGAGATTTTTCAGTCTAAAAATGCACGTCCCTTCAATGTATTTACCCTGCTACATGCAAAATGGTGTATAAGCGCAATAAACACAACCTCACCAATATCATTGGTTCTTTAGTCACCGGCTAAACACGAAAGTGGAATGTGTAAATTGTAGTGCAAATTTCTTTCAACACATTTAAATAATCACGTATAGTGGAGGGGTGTGCATTTTTAGACTGAAAGATCTCTATCTACATGTGCTTACTAATAGTCTTCATACACCAATACAATCGTGGCAAGTATTAAAGAAATACCTACGTAAGTCAAGCCCCTTTCAATGACATTTATTTGATAGAAGTGGGCGTGGCCTGTTTTTGTTAGGTGAAGATCGGTGATTTTTACTTAATAAAATTACCCTTATGCGACTAACGATTTGATACGGGTCCAAACAAGATCTTGGTACAATCTGTCATATTTTGTTTCAAAATTCTGCAATTTGCGTCGTTTAACCGTGACATGAGACGTTAATATCATAGGGAATAAGACCCCCAGTTTATTTGTCGTTTTATTTCAGTCCTTGAAAGACCGCACATTAGACCAACAATGTACGGTAACGCGGCCGGGCGTAGCTGCGATCGCAGGCGCTTTAGCCGTGGAGATATTAGTCGGGTTACTACAACATCCACTCAGGTAAATAATTTTGATCCTGATTGTGGCATACCGCCTTGCCATTTTAAAAGCATCAACAAAAAACATACTGTTGATAGGGCAGAGAGTAGACAGTTTATACAAAGCTTATTTATGTATATATTAATCCTTTTTTCATACCTTACCTGTTGCGAGAAAGTTTTCCCAAAGATTTTTTCGTGACCGCAAAGCGATAGCTTTTACACTAGCGATGCTAAATTAAACCTAGAATCTTGAAATATTCCCCACATCAAAGCTTTGTGAAAACATCATTTTATTCGGAATTAAAATGACTTCGACCCAAAACCTGTTACTGTTACAGAAAACAACTGTTTATTATTTTTTATACTTCATTATTACAGGGCACATGCACCAGCCATATACAACCTAAACAGTATAGACGCAGAGGACATACCGCTAGAATTCCAAGGCGTACTCGGTCCAATCCCCCATACAATAAGGGGCTTTCTACACTCTTACCAGACGGTCGCGCCAACGTGTGCCAAGTTCAAGCACTGCATAGCCTGCTCAGAAATTGTGATAAATATGTATAAAATAGAGGGCTTACAGTTCTTGCTCAAAGTATTCAACAGCGGCAATTATTTAGAAGAGGTGACTGGTCTTCATGAATTGCATTTGTCGGCAGAAATGACTGAAGTAAGTGGAATGCCTTTAAATAATGTTAAGAAAAGAATATGCTTATGACATTATTTTTAACACTGTTATGTTGCTAAATTACTATTAATAAACCTTTATACAGACCAAATACATAGAAAAATTCAAGAGTTGATTAATGATGGTTCATTTGTTTAAAATTCGGGTATAAACTGCATAATATTATGTACTAGCTTCCGCTCGCGACTTCGCCCGCGTGGTTTACGAACCTGTACATTTTCCGGGATGAAAAGTATGCCTATGTGCTATTCTAGATTATAATCTATCTCTGTGCCAAATTTCATCCAGATCCGTTCAGCGGTTCTGGCGTGAAAGAGTAACAAAGATCCATCCTCACAAACTTTCACATTTATAATATTAGTAGGATAGGATAGAATGCCATCCTAATGTATGTAATGATAACATAATCATTGATTTTTACAGATATTGACGTTATCAGACGAAGACGACGAGTAATATTAAACGATTGATGAGTGTTTGCATTTTAAAGCTTTTTGTGTCCATAATGTTGTCATGCATTTATAAAATGCTGTATGTATTAAGCTCTTATTGCAAAATGATAAATTAGCTTATGTTTTGCAATACATTCTGTGAAATTCTTATCAAGATTTTAATGAGCATAATACAAGGAGGTTGCTTTATATGTTGTGATATTTATCTGTATATAAAAGGATCAAATAAATAAAAATTATGGAAACAATTTATTTCTACAACTATTTATTTCTATTTAAAAAATTAGGGGTGCATGGTCAGTTTTATCGCTGGCAGTGTCTTATTGGCAGGCGCACAAATTTCTTTCACAGGTTTCGGAGGCTTGATCTTTCTTCCGTGGCGACCAGTCTTCCTTTGCCAAAGACCTGACCGTGGTCTGTTTCCGAGCCACCTGTTCCGCTGAGGAGAACCTATTGGTGTACTCCCGTGTAATACATTGGATAGGCGACCTGAAAATTATTATTCAAATGAAATTTACTGTCTATGTAATAAGGTTGAATATGAAGTGACAAAATTTTTGTCTTGTAGGCTGTTGCCACCCAGAGAATACACATAAAATTGTTTGCAAAGTAGTAACTGTGATATATCAGGTAATAAAACGATACATACCTACAACTGCCATACAGTGCTGATCAAAACTGAACTGCCTCTTAGAAGGCATTTGGACTATGATGCGGTCATCTTGTCTCCTCAAAATGGTTCCAAATGTACCTGCAGCATGTATGTAGAGGGCTCCTTTGCCTGTTAAATATGATAATTATGTAGTATAGTGCCAAGATTTTTCGAGAAGTTAGAACAAAAATAAGGTGTGTAACACTGATGCTGCACTGCTCCTAGGAAGTGCTGTAAAAGTAGTCAAATATCTATTAATTTCCTCACCTGGTTCTTTTTCAATAGAGTGGACAATAGTCCCGGTTGGCAGTGCTCCTAACACATAGGCATCTCCCTCATTTGCTCTTACTGAAAAAAAGGTTGAAATGAAAATAAGCTTAGTTCTCATTGAGAACATGTACTCAATGTTGTTATTAAAATAGCCATAGTAGAGTATAATAATGTCACATCTTTAACTGAAGAGAAGTGTAAAATATATCAGTTTATATAAAAGTAAAATATTTCACCAAATTAATGAGGGTTTGAACCTTATTCCACCACACTATGTCCTGGTGTAGGTATATAGATTATGCCATCATGAAGTTTATAGTAAAAGCACTAATGAATGAGAACTTCAAGGGATTGAAGTTTTAGAATAACTTGGATTTACCTGGTATTCTAGGCAATTCACGAGAAGTTTTAATGATATCTCCTGCTTTCATATTTTCTGTGGCCAAAATATATTTTAGTTTATCACCAACAGCTACTAATGCTATGTGAGCTGTTCTGCAACCATCTTCCATAATCTGAAATATTAAATGAGTATAATGAAGTATCATTATACTTTAGTCCTTATCCCATTTTATTAGGGTTTGGCAAAACATGTCTGACCATTCATTAAGTAAATAAGTGCAAAGAAAGTCCACAACGAACAAACCCAGATATAGTCTGGTGCACAGTGTGCAGTCTGTCTATACCATCACTACGGACTGGCTTATCTTTCCACTATCGCATGTGATTACTTGTGCTGATTCAACAGAAGAAGAAGAGTAAATAATCATCACTCATGATATTGTTCTAGAACCATAAGCATCTGATGAACCAGTTAGGTATATAGCTCAACTGCTGAAATTCATGGTTGTAGCAAAATTACCCATTGTGAAATTGATTTGATAGCTACCTGTATAACTTTCTCTTCCTGTGGAGGACCTTCAGTTGGACCATCCCTGAGCCATTCTATCCAATGGAACTTATGTTTGATACCACCACCAATACCTTTTGCTATGACTCTACCTGTAAAGGAATATAATATTGTTTTTTAACATTGACCCCCATTAAAGGCTACTAAGCAAAATAAAGGGAAATGGCGAGAGCTCGTGAAGATCTTATGCACCAGTGGGGTGCCTTATGATGACAACAAAATCATATATTATGATGACAATAAAAATGTAGGATTCCTTCTTTGTGAAGGGACTAAAACGATTTTTATAATTAAACGTAACTTACCGGATACAGGATCTCTACCAGCGAGATTTGTAACTTCCAAAGGCTTGACTGTATATTCTTCAGGAAAATGAACAATTCGTCTGTAACTCTTGCCTAATCCAGGTTTAGGTTTTTCAATGTTGGGTTTACTAGCAAAATTCATGGCAGCTACATGAATAGACCTCCTTGTCAATAAGTTCGGAGTGATAGCTAAACTAGCAAATAATCTATTTAGCGCCATAGCATTCAATTCTTCAGTCAATGTTATGAATTACCACTTTATTAATTCAAGCCTAACCTAAAATTCATCAGTAGGGCTCAACCATTGACAAATCTGTCAAAATTGCCTGGCCTCTGGGCGTCTGACATTCAGTTATTCGTTTGGAAATAAGTGACGTAAAATGTAAATACATGTGGTACAGTCAGTGTTGTATTTTATTTTCCGAACTAAAATGTCAGTGTCAATGTCAATTTTCATTATTGTCGCTCAAGTTTAACTCATGTTGTGCAATTTATCTTACAATTTTCGCAATAACTTCTTCAGTTTTCACACTTAAAATTGTCAGTATACTCCAGTCTCACCATTCTACAGGAGCTCTTAACAAGTTTGTGTTAAAAAATTCAAAATGCGGCTTGTGGATTCTTCAAAACTTTTAGAACTTCAAAACAAACCTACAAATATTCGAAATATTTGTATCGTGGCGCACGTGGACCACGGGAAGACTACCTTGGCAGACTCTCTGATATCCAGCAATGGGATAATATCGCAGAGAATGTCGGGGAAGCTGCGGTACATGGACAGCAGGCCCGACGAGCAGGAGAGAGGTATTACGATGAAGAGTAGCAGCATATCGCTGTACCACTGTTTAGATCAGCAGGAGTACTTAGTAAACTTGATAGACTCTCCAGGACACATTGATTTCTCCAGTGAAGTGTCTACGGCAGTCAGACTTTGTGATGGAGCTATTGTTTTGGTAAGAAAGTTCATTGTTTACTTTTGCCATTCAATTAATTTAGCTTTTAATATTCATTCGATATAATCGAGAATACTTTTTAAGTGTAAAAAAAAAATATTTTGATTACCTACATTAGGCTATTCATAGAGAAATTATCACATCAGCCATCACTATTACTTTATGTGTTAAAAGGATGTGTAGTATAACTTCAATGTGAAATTATAATTAAATGACATGATAAAAAAAAAATATTATTGCACAACACTTTAAAAATGATTCACATTAATTATACATATTTTAGATCTTTTTGCTACTTCTTTTTCATGCAGAGATCACGGGAAAATAGCATTCCCTTTAATAAAAACTTATCCATTGACAATTCATTTCCAGGTTGATGTTGTAGAAGGAGTGTGTCCACAAACAAGACTTGTTCTAAAACAGGCTTACTCAGAAAACATCCGAGCTGTGTTAGTACTCAACAAAATTGACAGGCTCATATTAGAAATGCAGCTGACACCGCTGGATGCTTACATACACTTGATGCAAGTTCTGGAACAAGTTAATGCAGTTATGGGGGAGCTATTTACTACGGAAGTGTTTGAGAATGAGGAATCTACCATGGGGAGACAGGTAAGCTTCAAAGGTGTTCATTATTCAAATTAGATTCATATTTAAGATTTCATATTCACTTTCCAAGATATAAAATGATACATAATAAGAAGTTTTATTGTAATCACATAGTGCCATCGAAGTAAGAAAGGGCTTGACTATAATATTTTTCAAAATTAGAGTTATAATACATTTTCAGAATCAGGAAAAAGACTTTACTTTTTAAACTCCATTTCCTTAAATTTGACAAAATGTTAAATACACCTTTTTAAATTACAACGGCAGTATAGGAGCTTACTCTCCATGAATATCTTTGCAAATATTTACCAATTCAAATATACAATCAAGTTGCATTAGAACCAAAACATAATTTGGTATGTTGAAGACAATGATGGCGGTGTGGCACCATTTGGAAGAGACTTAGGGTTTCTCCTAGCAGTAGACAGTGATTGAATAATTTGGCTTGACCTTGTAAAAGAACAGAAAATTTTTAGTGGTCAGAAACTCAAACAAATGTAATTTTTTCTCATTCTAGCAACAAAAAGTGGTCAATAAAGAAGATAACAATTTCTATGACTGGACTTCTGCTTTAGATGATGCTGATGACTCTAACCTATATTTCTCACCTGAACATGGTAATGTGGTGTTTGCCAGTGCTGCGGATGGATGGGGTTTCACTACTCATACATTTGCTAAATTGTTCTCTGAAAAACTGGGTAAGTGTAGTTATCAGGAACTCTGCATTTTTTAACTCTTCAAAAGTATATTGCAAACAGATATTTTATTAGTTATCTCCTCTAAGTGTAATAATAATTTTCAATTACATTCTAGGTGTAAAAGAAGAGATACTAAGAAAAGTACTTTGGGGTGATTTTTATTTGAACACAAAAACAAAACGCTTCATGAAAGGGGCTCAAGAAAAGGCAAAGAAACCTCTTTTTGTTCAAGTTATACTTGATAATCTGTGGAATGTTTACGAAACAATTGCTATGAGGAATGAAAAGGAAAAAGTACCAGTTATATGTGAAAAGCTTGGTATAAAGCTTACAACAAGAGATCTAAGACACACAGACTCTCGTGTGCAACTCCAATCCCTCATGGTCCAATGGCTGCCATTATCAAATACAGTACTCAACATGGTTTGCGAAAAACTTCCATCACCTAAAGAAATTCTTTCAGAAAAAGTAGAAAAACTAATGTGCTCAAGAATACGTGATTTCAACTCGTTTCTTCCTGAAACACAGAAACTAAAAGACGATTTTCTAGCCTGTGATAGTAGTGAAGATAGACCAATAATTATTTTTATATCCAAAATGTTTAGTATTGATAAGAGTATATTGCCTGAGAACAAACCAAAGGCTTTGACAGCTGAAGAAATGGCGTTGAGGAGGGAAAGAGCGAGACAGCTGCGTGAAATGAGACAGAACAATCCAAATGTCGAAGGTGTTCCTCTAGAAGAGAAGAATGAGGAAGTAGAACCAGAAAAAGCAGCTGAAGACGATTCAGACCAGCCTGTATTCATAGCTTTTGCTAGAATATTTAGTGGAAAAGTAAAGAAAGGGGATAAAGTTTATGTTTTAGGGCCCAAACATGATCCCTCCAAAGTACTTAGTAAGGACCTCAAAATAGATCCTAATAAGAAACTTAAAGACTTGCAAAGTGATGAACATATAACGTGTACAGAGTAAGTATTAAAATATAATAGAGTGCTAATTGCAAAACCTTGGTTTCTCTAGTCTGAGTCCTATTTTGGCAGAAAAATAATAAAGAATATTCTTGTTTTCAGAATTAAGTCATTGTATATTCTTATGGGAAGAGAGTTAGAATTAATTGATGAAGCAATAGCAGGAAATATTATTGGTAAGTCATATTCTTTGCGTCATAAACAGGCTTTTTGCAATATTTAGGCCGAAGTTTACTGAAGACGATGTTCAGTAGAAAATGCATCTGTCTGTGTCTTTATGAATGAACAGGAATTTGTCGGCGTTTTTTCATTTTAAACATCTATTAAACTGTCGACGTTCTCTTAGATAAAGTATTTTCTATCAGTGTATAATCTGATAAAAGTAGAACAAATACATAATACCCGTACGGCTTTTGCAATTTGAAATGCTTTCGCTATCTATTATGTAAGGCGTAATTGTAACACATAATATTTTAAACATTCCATCCATGTATCGCTAGAAGTCACGTATACGAAACCCAACAAGTGTTTCTTTTTCTATTTTTTTCTTTGTTTGATGTATATTTTCTATTGCAACGTGAGCGTTAGTGTTAGCTAACATGGAAATGCTCTAAAAATTCCCAGCATGAATAATTTTTATCCTTGTGTTCCATTATTATTCCTAATAACCAGCATTATTTGTACCTTCTCTTCTAAAATAACACCAACCATTCTCGTTTTAAAATTTTGTCGAACTGAACATCGAGTAGAAACAGACGTCGCGTTAGACGGAACATTTGCCGATCATTCTAGCGAACGCACGTAAAAAATACTACAATCGGGGAGGGGAGGGCCGGTTGCGTAACAATGAGGATTGCTCACCTCGCAAAGTTCAAAGCATTTATTTGTTGATTCGCTAAAAGCTCCTGATCGACAAAATACTGATATCTTTTGAGCATCTATTCCATCTCCACTTGATTTGTCGGTCGGAAGTGAATGTTTACGGGCTAGTGTGATGATGTAATCATATTTTTTTTGATTCCAGGTATCGGGGGTTTAGAAGACCATGTATTAAGAACAGCTACATTAAGTAGTACTATAGCTTGTCCTGCATTTAGTGAGATGCAATACTCAGTAGTACCAATATTAAGAGTAGCGTTGGAACCAACATATCCGTCACAATTAGCACAGTTAGTCAAAGGTATTTGGAACTTCAAATTTCAATGTTATGCTTTATAAAATTGGGCGTTTTTTATCTTGATGTTTTTTTTACAACGTCTGTCTTAGTACTTACCATTGTAAATTGTCTGTTACAGGCCTTAAACTCCTCAACCAATCAGATTCTTGTGTACAAGTTTTACTTCAAGAAACGGGTGAACACGTTTTAGTGACAGCTGGTAAAGTACATTTAGAGAGATGTCTAGAAGATTTAAAGTATGTTTTTTCAATTATTTCAATCAGTGTGTTATCATAGGCACATTTACTATTAATTATAATATTTTCTTTCAGAAACCACTACGCAAAAATACCGATCACAGTGTCCGAACCAATCGTTCCCTTCAGAGAAACAATAGTAGAACCACCAAAAATAGACATGGCTAACGAAGAAATAGATGCCCAAAATGTTGTAGATCAGGCTGTCGATAAAGATATAGACCCAGTTATAACGGTTTACACAAACAACAAACAAAGCAGGATAAAGATCAGAGCCAAACCAATACCGAACGAAATAACAGCATTACTAGACAGATCAACAGATCTACTCAAAGCTATTTCCCAACATATAAAGACCTTACTAGGACTACATAAAAATGATAAGTTAGAAAGCAAATTAGAAGAATTACAAATAAACGGTACAAAACATATGCTATCAGATCGAATGTTGAAATTAATCCAAGCATTCAAGGACGAACTTCAGATTATTTGCGATAAACTGAGCCCTGAATGGAAGGATCTTGTCGGACAAATATGGTCGGTAGGGCCCAGAAATTGTGGTCCAAATTTGCTTCTCAATCAAACTGGAGATTATAGAACAAAATATTTGCATCATGAACAAGAAATAACAGAAGATCCTCGGTTTGAATACGAGAGTAGTTTCGTGAATGGGTTCCAGTTGGCTTCGTTGGCTGGCCCATTGTGTGATGAACCAATGATGGGTGTTGCGTTCTGTGTTGAAGAATGGTCTCTGGATAAAACTATTGGAGATGACGTGTCACATACGTTTGGACCACTTTCAGGTACAAATTCTTTCTTATTTGCAATTAATACATCATAATGAATAACTATACCTATAATTTTTTTTTTTTTTTTTTTTTTATAAACTTTGCCCCTCATTAGGATTTCTCCTGTGTCGGGGGTACAGTTTACAAACATACATGTCACATACACACACAATCAGACCCGAAACAACTATCTGTAGATCATACAAATATTTGTTCCGTGCGGGGATCGAACCCGCGACACATAGCGCAGAAAGCTAATCGCTTAACCACTGCGCCAACCGTGTCGTCATAACATTCCATAAATAGATAAAGAGTTTCTTCATTCATTCTTTAGATCTGACCCGCTGGCTTATAACAACTACAAACTATTGCTTACTGCCATAGTTTTTTATAAAAAGGCTTCTAAAGTTCGAAGTTTCAATGTTTAGGCTGATATAAGTCAATTAGGACTCGTGACTTAATACTTACTTCACTATAGTATGGTATGGCAGCATTACAAGCCCAGTTGTTCTTCGTTTTGTTCAGGTCAAATAATGTCAGCAGTGAAGGATGGCTGTCGGAAAGCTTTCCAGGCGCAACCTCAACGTCTGATGGCAGCTATGTACTCCTGCGACATTGTCGTCGACCAGAAAGTATTGGGTAAGTTCTATTATATAATCAACATGATGACATTCAAGTATGAACCTTATTGCATAGTAATAGAGATGAAAACTGTATGTCCTAGTCGACATTCTAGAGCTGTGAAATCATAATTATGACACGTTTGGTGGAAAGGGAAACAAATATAAAAAATCCGTTAAATTTAATTCCGTAATTACAAATATTGTAATTTCTATATCTACTATTTACAATTTATTATGCTAAGTATAAATATGGTTCTTAAATAAATATATTATCAAACTAAACATACTTAAATATCTATAAATGCACTGAAATGTTACACAAAAAAACAATTGAAATCTTATCACATATCTTTTGTGTACAATAAAAAAAAATTAATGTTTCATTATTATGTAATCACCGTCTATTGGTGGGGAAAATAATTATTTTATTTTTGCAATTATAATAATCCAAAACTTAATTCTAATAGTCATGGTTATTTCTATTTCTGGCAAAAATATGCTAAAATTATACCAAGAAATAAATTATGTGTTGTGAATAAAATAAATAATAATACAAGTATTCTACTTTCGAAACAGAATTGTTCTATTAAATATTTGTTCGGGTGAAACTATCGGAACTTCATAACAATTACTAGCCAGGCGCAATTTATTATTTAATTTTATTATATTTGTAGGTACAGTTAGTGTAGTACTTTCCTGCATGAGGTGGGATGAATGATTATTATAAAACTTTTATTACATAGCATCACACCTGTATCTCCCAAAGAGGCAGGCAGAGGTGTGCCCACATGTCATCACTGCTGCTGTTAATAGGTCTCATGTAATACGGGACGAGCTTAATACCAGGTACCGGGTGCAATTCCAAGTTCAGAACTGATACTGACAATTTATTAACAAAATAACCGAATAGTACTTTGCCTAACCCCAGGAATGTATCGAACCTAAGAACCTGCGCTTGAGATCATTAGACCAATAGGCTAGATAAATGTAACTTTTGTTCCCGTCTGACTCCATGATTTACTTATTTTTCTTTGTATGTATTTTTATAATGACATTTTAAGGATTGTAAGAATTTTAGCATGTAATTTTCTGCTGTTTCTGGGACACCTGTCTACCCCATGGGAAAAAGGTGTAATGTTATCTTTGCATGTATCTTATCTTTATCTCAAGCCCGATTTATTTGACAATGTAACGTATATCTGCCAATTTTTAAGACCTTTTGGAGTAGTAAATGGTTATTAATTCAGATCATGGCTAGCAACTTTTAACCCAATACGTAACGGCTTCACTATTATATTTCAATAAATAAAATTATTGTTAAATTATTCTAGTAAATGCGGTTGTACTGAGTATTTTATAGGCGTCCAAAAATAAATTTCACCACACTAAACAATCACGTTTAGAATGGGAAAATTAGTAAGCAGGTATTAATTAAAATACGGATATATAAGCGACGAAAAGCGTTTCGAAATAAAATATGTTTCAAGTATAAGTTGAATTCAAAGAGGCGGAATCGATTAATATAAAGCCTCCATGAAGCCAACAAACTTTTTTCTATTCTAAATTTAAAAAGAGGTTAGATTCTAGTTGATCCAATGTAATGACCTTGCTAGTTCGATAACTTTGTACCATGGAAAGGGGGGATATTCTGCTGCCGATCGCCTGGTCCTCGCGACTCGAGATCTCCGATTGTAATAGGGTTCTGTGTAGCTATGTGTGTGGTATCTATTATACACAGGCTTGTCGGGATACGCGTGGGACTGAGAGTAGTCCACTTTGTAGGCGCTAGTAGTACTTTGGACAGTTAGGCCAGCGTATCTGTTTTTGTTGAACGCTGAAAAAATAAAAATACTTAATATTACAACAATATCAGACTAGAAAGTCTATACGGTCAATCAAGATCAACTGAAACTCTACTTGAAGAAATTGTTAAAAAGGTATTCGCGCCTTGTAAGGTCTCTTTTGTCTATTTGTTATAATAAATTAAGTAAAGGATAAGCTAATAAAAAATAATGAGAAACACTAACCTGAATGATAAGCGGTGGTTGGTCTAACACACATCATGCCGTAGACTCTGATGCCAGGCACTGACGCGTACGTTGGCTGGTCGTGAGACATCGGCCCTTCTGTAATGTGAGATATATTATTAATAAACAAGCTGAGTCCGCGATTTTGTCCGTGTGCACAGATTTTTCATACAAACTTTCATATTTCATATATGTATTACGATATTTATATGTTCATTTACATAATGTCGTCAACGTGCGTCCTTTATCTAGTTTTTTTCTAATGGTGGTTGATTGCCTTATGATCTCTTAATCGTGTCTATCCATTCCCCAATACATTCTTATACTTTATGTTGGGCTTAAGAGACAATAATCTCTTTGTTCTAACTTCCTTTGGTCCGAATAAGCTGTCAGGTTGTATCTGTATGCTAAAGCTAGTTGCCTCTCGTTTAAGTCTTGAGGCTGCAGTTGTTCACTTTACAAATAAGGTTATTTAGCATTCTATGGTAACGGTATAACATTGTAGTATACTGCTTAAAATGGAATACGAACTGTCAACATACATGGAACGCGAGATCCCTTATATTGTAATGTCCAGCCATGTATGTATTAAGAGCATTTGATAATAGAAATTCTTAACCAAATATAATGTACAATAAGAATTCTTAGTTGGATGTGTGCCTAAGATTGTGCCTTGCGGCACTCCGGCCGGAAACATGTATTTAAGCGACGACATTTGTCGCTGACAATGATCAAAAGTTAAGCAAACATATTTAGCTGTAGGATATTCTATTGGGCCTACATTCCACCACTTATAAGTATTAACTTTCATCCCCTTAGCTCTGTGACAGTTCAATAAAACGCATTTTTTTCATCAAGGAAAATACTGAGTTGCTAAATAATACCTCACATCTATACATATAATCCAATTATAACAGGCCGATGTCTGTACCTTATAGATATGAGGGGTCTTTATTAGAGCAACAGAAGCCAAAACAACAGTTTTTAGAATTTTTGTCTGTCTGTCTGTATGTATGTTTGTACACGCATCACGCATAAACTACTGCATGGAATTTTATGCAGTTTTCACCGTTGCATTGCCAGAGATCTAACTTAAAATAAAGGCTCCATTTTACCGCGGGCAAAAGCTAGTTAAACATACAATATATCTTTACCTAATATATGATCTTCGGGACAGCGACAGATGACCAAGTAGTGAGACTTGCCGGTTCTGATGTTCTGCAGCGCCAGTAGAGACCAGTCTCTAGGCGCTCGACACTCTCGCATCTCTGATACTGCCTCGCAAGTCTTCACCAGTGTCACAGCTTTGCTAGCGAACTGTAATATAAAAATACAAGTCATTATTCTGACTTGGTGTTATGGTAACTTAATAGTCACGCCTCCTTTAAATTTTTGTACGAAGCTGGGTAGCTGTTTTATCGTTGTTGTGTCGTGATGACGATGATTACTATTGCAGGGCTAAGGTGTTGCTAACCCCTTTAAACTAGCGTGACTACATCAATAACATTCAGTTAATAGGAACATTGACTTATATACCAAAATAGAATTCTCCAATTAGAGCAAGCACGCGATTCTTTGTATCACTTAAATCTCGCACACAGCGCATTCCCATGGACATGTCTGGTTTGTGAATGAAGGTTGGGCTCTCTTAGTCGCTAAATTTAGATACCAATATCTTGTCTGTTGTTCATTTGCTTTTAAGTACCTATTGGTAAGGCGTTTACACGTTTAGTGATTCTTTATACTGACCTGAAATCATCAATTACCAAGTCTCAGCACCGTAAAGTAATACGGTGAAAACTAATGTGTGTGCTACTCGTCTTTGTAAGAAGCATTCGACTCGGTGAAATCAATTTCTTTTGCAACAAACATGCCAATACTGACACAATGAGTTACTATGGGTATACATAGAATGAATTCAGTGCGTTAAATCCAATTATGTTGGAGCGTTACCTTTTTTTTTGAGTCAGTGGTGAGACGTGTAGTATGCAGGTCGTCGGCGTTGAGACTAGCGGAACATGGGTCTCGGTACCGAGCTGGGCACGCGCAGAGTGGTTGTGTGTAGTTCAGACGCACGTAGACCGCGTTGCATACCTGTAACGTTATCGCCATATGAAGCTAACGAACCTAGCATACTACACAGTGAACGGTCTTCGTTCCAGACATGTGGGACAAGATTCCTCATCTTCAATGATACTAATTCATCAGTGGCTTACATAGCCATGGTATGCCATAACAAACATGGGCTGATCTGTACTAGCTTAATTAACTAGCAGCTCTTAATTAGTTCTAAAAGGAACCATACTTTTCCTGGAAGAGGGAAGTTATTATTATCTTTACTGGGGTTTATTAATATCTAAATGGTCGACATATATTTTAATAATAACGTTTGTATTGTCTGGCATCGCACTGTTTTTAGAACAAAAGCACATTCGCTTCGCATCTGTCCTGGGCGTAGATAATACGGGGAATTTTTGGAAATCTATAGTATTATCTACGCTCAGGTCTTAACAGAGCTCGCAATTACTGACCTCGGATAGCCTGCCGATTAGCCATAGTATTTGTTAGGATTTGTTTCAGTTCCGGTACTTTCTTTAGAACAAAAGCGTCAATTACCTGTTGAATAGCGCATTCAGGCAACAAATAGATGTGCTGATTGTGAGGATAGTAGTGATACTTTGTCGGCTTTGCCAACACTGATGTCGACCCGGCGGGTAGGGGCACCGTCTGAAATCAAAGAACAAAGTTGATTGATGAATCCTCATCCATTATAAGACACGGAACTATCGTCGATGGAATGCTATTTGTCAATGAGGCTATTTTCGCATTAACAAGAATGTAGTGTAACAATTTATGTATCCGTTGAAAGTGCGTCAATTTATCCGAGTTGTCATTAGTTATCGTAACAATGATGGGAAATCGCTCGAGCTTGGCTTCGGATCGCGAACCACAATCTCATTCATCCCCGTTTGTCTCAGCGAGTGTTTCTGTGCCAACGCTCTTGCGTATAGACATTATTAATTTCTTATTTAGCTTCCTATATTTGCGGAGACGTCTTGTTTCGTTTAGAATTGCTGTAGCTTTAGAGAAAGGACTTAATCAGATTTTCTAGCGTCTAGATATTTTGGAATTTAGTGTTGGTACTACTAAAAGAGTGATTCGTGCGCGTGGATCTTACTTATAACAATGCTTCACGGTCATGTACCCTGCGATTTGCCGATTACTTCGTCACGTTTGTTGCTGGATCAGGTTAATAAACCTGTTAAATGACGATTATCCTATGTAGCCTTTTTCACAAAAGAACATTTCGTTTTACTTTTTGCGGCTTTAATTTAATTTTGGGCGTCATCTTGTTACGAATGTAATAAATGCATCTAAAGAGACCTTTTTGTGCTAAGTAGGATGTATCTGCCGACATTTTTTATTATTTTTAAAGACTTTATTCAATTGTGTGTCAATTTTGTTTTAACGTTCTTAAGTTATACCGGTATATCATGGAATATAAGCAGCGCGCACGGTGGCTTTATCCCGAACAATTACAAAGTACCTATACCTGCTGAGATATCCAATTGTGATTCCTATTATCATAAACTGTTGGACGTACTCACTTATCTGCCCTACTAACCTGTATATTGACATCCGACTAACTCACAACAAAGAACTTTTTGTGTCCACAACCACTGATCGTATTTGTTAAAAAAAATCCTTTTACTTTACACAAAAGAGCTAATGCTATAATGGTCGTCAGATCAATTTAGTAACTAGATAACTGTTATCAATAATTTTATTTTATGGCGTTCAACTTAGTTTTATATTCGATGTGGTATATAAAATTGCGAACAATTTGACTACGATTACATTTTATATCCCACATACAGATTATGAAGGTATGTAGATACAATCTGAGGCATGAAGGCATTGCTATTCAAATTACAAGAGCAGAGTTTAAAAAGCTTTACGAGTCTTTAGATTTTTGTGTAAGTTTTCTCACGGTTTGTGGAATGTAGGTACGTATTTTGAAATTATAAAATGGAAAACACAAATATGTATGCCACGAATTTTCATTCGTTCACTATCTTCCTTGGACTTTACTTCTCTGTCGGTTTATAATCTAATATTTATACTTCAAATACATTTATCAAGGCTAACTAAATTATGAATGTTGTAATCACATCAATTCATCAACGCAAAGTTATGAGCGTTATAATTACTTCTAATGATACAGACAACACATTGAAGTGAAGTAATATTTCTTTTTCATGAAGAAGAAAAACGTTTAAATGTTTATTTAAGATTCAGTATTTCAATTCGAAGTCTAAAACAAGATGCAATTAGAGATAAAATTTAATGTAAATCTGTATAACCACAATTCACACTTAGTAAAGCTGATTCAACAGCTAATAAAGTTACAACAGAATAAGGACGAATGTTTGAAGCATCCTTTGTGTCATAACTTTCTTTTTTATGATCTCGTCCGAAAATACTCATAATTCCATTAACAACATTAAATAATATACCGTCCATGCTCCCAATTGACCTCCACGATTCTGCTCATAATAGAAATGTTTTATTACTGATACAACTCGCAAATTTTTGTTTTTATATTTATTCGTAACAAACTTTCACTTCTTTCTGTAAAATTTGTGAGCGTTGTGTATTAACTCTTGCTTTTCAAATTCGATTATTTCCTAACCAAAAATTACTGCATTTGCGCGGGAAACCGCTTTTTCTTTATGATTACATTTTTCAATCTGTATTATTCTTACACTGTTTAATTTTATATTATAAAGCTCACCATTATTAAACACAACACTTGCCGCAGAGCACGATTGAGTTGGAAACTCATTGTGTCGGATGTTATCGTGTATAAACTTACTGCTCTATTTGACCGTCAATACCGTACTGATTCTGTGTTCGATAACAGGTACCGCGGTAGAGATGACTCAGGAGAGGGTTACTGAGCCAGGCTTTATCCTCTAACTGGCATTTTTTCTACGAAAATAGCACCGGACGTCACGTTCAAGTTGAACGATCTAAATTATTTCAACTGTTTTGGGATGAGCTTCACTTGCTATGCGTTACTTTATTATGTTTATTACGTTATTTGTACGTATTACTGCATTTTTATTACTAATTTCATAAAATACTTTAGTTGCTGTGTTTTAATATGGTTTCCATTGCTTTCATTCCGGGACACACTATCACTCAATTTTTATAGTTGGTTTAGCTATATTTTCTACGCATTTTTCACGTTAGATTTTTTTAAATAAACACATAATTTACGCTCTTGATATGCTAAGCTTTTAAGCTTTACGCACCATCACAATTCTAGATCAACCTGTCCAAGTTCAACAAATAGTTGAATAATTCAGATTCCGTTATGTAGGCCTAAAAGGTCAATCGTAGGGCAGCTGTTCACACGACATGTTTACCATAAGAGCAAATCTTCGGTTCGCGATCTTGACATGATCCCGGCTTCGTGATGTAACTGATCGCGATAACTGAAGGTTGTTAAACTGCAAGCTATCTGACTGTTCAGTTGAATTCTGTTTGGTCATACTTTTAGCTGGAACTGGTATTGTCTAGTAAGGTCGTGGGTTTTTGTAACGAAAATTGTCGAAATTAAAGTTAAGTTCAGCCAAATTTTGATTTTATATCACACTACTTATTTTTGATTGCATTTAAGTCAAAATGGAGCATATAGACTTATACATATCATTTCTACGTCTGCTATCTACATTACCGTGTGAAGTTTAATGCATCTAAGTGATAAAGTGTTGCAGGCAAATGTATCTTAATAAAAATATGCATGCTCTTGCATTAAATCATAGGGAGATGTAATGAGTCGTTCTTCGAGCAGGATTCTTTGCGTCAGGCGTAGTTGTATTCTAATAAATTTTAATATTTTGAATTTAGTTCCGTAAAAATAGAAAACAATAAATTTGCCACGAAAATGACGCAAAGCATTTTGTTCGAAGAATGACTCTGATAATATCTAAATTAGACGTATTTTTTAAAGCACAGCAAAGAAGTGGAAATCGAAGATATGACAGGTGTAGAAATACTATTATTAGCAGTTTGGTAGAAATACTTAAAAAAACATTAACATATAGGCGTTGGGTGCAAATCACCCATTACTTGTATTATCAAAAGGTATTTTTACTGTATTGTGTTATATATTTTATTCCATTGTATTATTTATTTTTAAGATATTTTAATAATGTAACCACAACTATGGGTCTCTATACCTGCAAGAAAGAACGATTAATGATTATTATTTGAACATAATTATGTGCATTATTATTCTTCTGTCGGCACGAGCACATGGGAATCATTTATGCCTTACTGGAAAGATTAGCCAGTCAGCAATAGTGTATAAAGAGGCCGAATGCCCAAAGTGCGCAAAACGATGTCTATTAACAGATTATTAATTAACTTCACAACACTTAATCAATTTCGTACCAGAACCATACAATTCTAAACCAATTAGCATTGAATAACGTTCGGTTAATGTAGCCCTTATCTGAATAAGGAATAGGGTACAGTGTAGTAATTTGCGAAGCCTAGATTTTGCTCTATGCTCGAATGACGCTCAATTAAGCCCACCTGGGGAAGTGCTTTAGAATTTCTTTGACATTGACAGTCACTCACACATTCTAAGTCCAGCAATTAATTGAAGTGAAATTCCAATCAGCATGCAATAGAAATGTATAGAAAGTCAAGAGTTACCTTTTCATATGTGCATACAATTAATTCACGGTGTAAAATGACCTAACGTCAAACAGATCAGAACGATAAAATCTATAGCGCGATGAAAACTTCTTGAATGTTTAAAAGTTCAAGAAAAATGAGATAATTAAATAAACATGTCTTCTAATACAATTAAATTACGAACGTCTTTATAAAATGCGTCCTTTTTCGCCTAAATAATAATTCTTTTGGTGACTCTAAAATGTTTTATATCACATTTCGAAAAATAAGTTCTCCATACAAAAATGTATTGTAATTGATTTCTGAGTCACAGAATTTAACGAGCTATTGGTTACCACCCATAAAAAATAATGCTATTTTAATCCGTTTCTTCAGTGATTGGCTATAAAACTATATTCTGTAATAAAGACAATTCTTGCTAGACGAGATACAAAAACACGTGGTTACGCTTTTTAGTCTACAGCTGTGATTTGTCACATAAACAAGAACATCACCACAATAAAAAAAAAACGGTGAATATATTTTATAATTGTATGAAATCTTTATGGCATTATAATTGCTAGAGGACTAAGGCGATTCTGCTATTAGCTCCCACGCTTACTAACGAGTTAAGTAGTGATAAAATGATTATATCGCACGCAGCTGTAAATGTTTGGTCCATTGAGGATAATTTAATTGCTATTAAGTGTAAAGGAAACTGTATTTTAAACTTCAAGTTGCTCTATACTTGGTGTTATTATCCCTTAAGATAGTTACTTCCTTATTCATTCAAAGATCTAACCTCATAGAAATCTCTATTAGATTGTGTTTTATTTTCACTAGTTTAAAATGTCAGACGCCAAAGCAAGACAAAAAACATTTTAATTCATAGAGTTTTTAAGACGTTTAATCTCTTTATAAATAAAGATGTAAGTATTTAATTCTAGAGTAGGTATAATTATCTGGTAAAAATAGTCCACCACTTTTTATTTATGGGTATCGAAATAGGTGACTAATGGATTCATCATGTTAAGAGTTTGGAGAGTATAATCTAGCTGTTTGCTGATAATAGCTTATTCCGGTCTCAAATCCGTCTGCCGGGATTTGTGATTACGAAATTTGTCAATCTGTCTAATTTAATCTTTATACTTTCATGATCTTCATATATTATGTGAACTCATACAAAACGACGGACAAAGAAAATGGGTACAGTCCTGCAAGTTGATCAGTCATACAATACACTTAATATTGTTTTTATAGACAGCAAGCCAACATGACATTTTCGATTTAAAATAAGTAAATTAAATTCTTATGAAAACAGGATTAAATTTTAATTCAAAACTTGTACAATATCAGTACCTAAAATCTTAATTAAGCTCTAAATTCGATTACCAACTCACATTAATAATATAGTTAAATAGATTATTAAGATTTTAAATGACTATATAACTTGCGTCCGTATCTATATAAAACGATCAAGTGCGCACGGTCGCACATTAGTCGCACGCAATCTGCGTTCGTTGGCCGCGACCAACCTCAATACAGGTTCAGGGTTGTATTACATAACCAACACGTAATTACTTCCGACTTTATCCTGATTTATTTGCATATTGCAATCGATGTATGAGAATTCAATCGATAATACCTATTGTATATAAAATTTGATTTATCAATGTTGCGAAACAAAACAGCATAATTAAACCTGTTTCTTTGTGTGAATCTCAAGGAAATGGCGTAGTTATTATGGTAATAGAATGCAGGAAGAGGGGAAAAAACTTCATTAGCCTGACATAATATCTACGGCCGTATAGAGACTGTTTCTCACGCGTCGCGTCTTCGCGATAAATATAGATCGTTCTCTTTAGGTGTCTACATTGTTTTTCAGATACTTGATACACACATTATCTCACTATATTCTTCGCGTGACTTTGCGGCTATGATCAAAAGTTTTTAACCCGTCTATTTTGAAGGGTGAGCTAGGTTCACCGTTCACGTGTCGGATCAAAGATTTCCGTAAAGTCTTGGTTAATATAACTATGAGATATTAGTTTTGTTTGAAAGGATTGTTGGCATCTAGAATTCCTGGCGGCCCTTAGCGGAACCGGGTTTAGTAGCCAGATGCTATCGATACTTAGATGTTGCTGCCCATCCACCTGATATACCTAATCTCTCCATCGCTTCCTACGACACCCACGAGTCGATACGTAATGGCTTATTCTTCGCAAAAATAGCCACAATCGATAGGGTAAATAATATGTTTCTACGGATAAGATGCAGCACTGTCCTTATATATACTATGATTTGCATTTAAGATGTTGAGACTCAAGCTGTCTAATTTCGTGTCGTAGTGAAATGAAGAAAAAAACGCAGCTCCCATAAGGAGTCGCTCTAAATCAAATGATAGAAAGCTTAGTGTAAACTTATTTATATGAATATTTCTTTCTGTACAAAAATATCCATAAGTCAACGAAAGGGAAATATAAATAAAAGTTCATAACCAACCAGTTATCGTTATCAATGCTTTCCTGCACTGCAATCATAAACTGGAACTTATCAAGTACTGTTGCATCCACTCTTACGCATACTCTAAGGATAGCGGTGCGGTTATTTAATAAATCGTTCAAGTGGCCTTCGAGGTGATTTAAAAAACTTATAGAGGACATTAATTAAGGCATGTTAGTGTTGAATTAATTCGCAACCCACTGATAAATGTATTCCCAATAAAATACGTTTTGTGGATGTGGAGCTATTAAACCTCATAAGGTATTATTTACATAATCAAGACATTAATATTATTGCAGCCGATATTACTCTAAGAATAAAATGATCAGTGCGAGAACTGAGATAAAAATAGGAGCTGAAGATACATTTAAAATTAATAATCACTATCCGTACCACTTAGAATGCCTCTAGTGCATTAATGGAATAAGACCTTTATTTTCTATCTTTAATACATGCCTCTGAGCTTTATTTTTATCATCCTCCATAAATATTATACAAAAGAAGTATGAAAATTTATTTTAATTGAAGCTTTTGTGCTGTTTGAGAATTTCTAAATATTTTTTTGATAATTCATTCCAACAGTGAGATGCGCGCGCATATCCTAAAAGTCAACCACAGGAAGGACTAAACTTGTAATGGCTGAAACCAGTTGCTCCGACTATTGTAAGACCTATTCATTTGCAAAGAACTCAATACCAAATAAGTCGTTTCTAATAATAACCTAAAACGATAAAATGTTAGTGGACATACCAGTACTTATTAAAGTCTTCATATAATTACACGTGCGATCAAAGTTGACAATGTAATTTGCGACTCTTCATATTTATTCCCTTTTAATTAAATACTGACGGGTAACGATAGGGACCTGTTTCGATTATGTAACTGCTATGACTGATATTATGTATGAGTTGTTTAGAATTTACATATTACATTGTTTATCATCGGGAGGAGCGTGGGACGACCTGTTAAAGGTCGCGGGGGACGTTGGCTGTAAATAGCCCTTAATAGATAATTAATGGAATCAGGCGTTACGCTAAACTACTACAAATTTAGTTTAGCGGAATTAAAACTAAATATTCTAGTTGTATATCTTATATAGCCCTTAATAGATTAGGTCGACGATGGTCTCTATTTAGAGGTTGACTTGCGGCTATAAAATAAAATTAATCATATCATTCTGTAATTAATTATATCATTTATCGTAATTATTAGTTGTTTGTTACAAAATAAACTTTAAGTAAAAATTAACAAAATCGTAACAACGTGACAAGACTGCCGCATTGGTCTATTGGTCACAATCCTGGGTCCTAGGTTCGATTTCCGGGTTGGGAAAAATGTTATTTGGTTTTTGTGTGGAAATAGAATAATTGCAAGGAATTTGAAACTGTGCCTAGTAGATGGCAATAGACTTGTCCCCGATTACATAGTACTCAATAACGGTATCAGGGAAATGTGGGTGTACAATTATAGTACATCTTTGCCTAACCCTTCGGGGAACACAGGTGTAATGCTTCGTGACATGATGTACCTATAATCCTGTTAAATTGGTCAACAAGCTTTTAACGACGTGAAATTAGTCACCATCGCCATCGGTCGCCTAATTTACTACTAATTACTAACTACTACTAACTAATTTTACAGTTCGAAATATTATCTACTAGCTTCCAGACATTTTTCCAGGATAAAAAGGAGCCTATGTGCTATACCAGACTATAATCTATCTCTGTGCCAAAATTTCATCCAGATCCGTTCAGCCGTTCTGGCGTGATTGACTAACAAATATCCATCCATCCATCCATCCTCACAAACTTTCATGTTTATAATATTAGTAGGAAGTAGGATTAGTATGATTCTTTTTTAATGATGTTTATAAGAAAGAGATATAGTGTGATCAAAATTAATTCAGTGCAATGTGCAATGGAATCAGTATCATTAAGTATTCAATTTAATGAGATTTCCTGAACTTTAAGTGCTCTAACGATTAGGTTAGGTTATGCAAATACATTTCAAAATATGTAGGCTAGTCGTGTTAACAATGTAATTTGTCTTTTTACGACATCCTTAAAGTTTCCAGATTTATTGGCAAATTATTGTAGATGACTCAATATGGAAGCGAACAATTAAATCATAAATAATCAAGTTTATGTTTCAACTGACCTGTAGACTAACTGTAGATAATAATGTAGGTAGACTGACTTTTAATGTGTCGTTAAATGTGCCGTTAAATGTTTGATAACTTTAACTGTCGTTCATAAAATCAATCACGTGATAGTACATACAGTTACATTCTACTTTTCCAAGATTGAAAGCCTTTTTCCTACAAATCCTTCTTTCTATCTGTACAAAATAACGTTGTACGCGTGCTACGGCGTAGCACAGTTTTAAATTAGTGATCAATAATTGCTGAAACTTTTATAAAGCTATTTTGTATTGAAAATTATGTAAGATCTATATATTAAGCTTAATCGGCTACACGTAACGGTTCTACGAATATTCGTAGTACCTACTTTTCTCGTAGCAAATAACCTAACTTTCGCCATAACTTACGCATATCTTGTACGTATATTCTTATCTCATATTATAAAAGGCGTTTAGACTGTAGGTTAGGAGCAAGGGTCTTACTGACCTTATGGTCTAAGACCATCCTTAATCGCTGATTTATTTCCGCATCTGTCCCATAAATCGTGGAGCATAGATTGCGCCAACAAACCTACAAAAGCTTTGCCTCGTCTTATTACGTGGGATGCTGTGTAGAAATATTATAAAGTAATTTATTTTCTGTACGATAAACGGCACCTTATGTTTATGAAGATTGCCTTATGGCTGTTTAATATCTTTATCAGCTTAGGTAAATTAGCCGGTGAGATCTTATAACGAGCCGGGAGAAAAGAAGAACGTGTTCTAAAACCTTTTAAGTGGAGAAAAAGAAACATAGTAATTTTATATGTACTTAAGTCTATCAGTATTAAATAAGTAAGTGCTATTCTAAAACTGTGTACAATCAGGTACAATGGTAGTGTAGTTTATACCGTATGTGTGAACGTGCTTAAGCGAATGGCTAAACACCGACCCTCTGACAAGTGGAATTCCACGTTTTCACCGACAGATATCTCGATGGAGATTACAGAGTATTTCTCGCTTATTGACAATGAATTATTTATCGGTTATAGAATTTTAATAGGCTATCCATTTTAGTTCTAGTGGTAACATACACACAATAGTACTAGGCGTTTCTATACACGGGGGCTTGATTTTCATAATCCGCTTACTTCACTTTAAATCACTGACGTTGTTAAATGTTCACTGCAGTGAAATTAGCAAATGTTCTCAAAATGGACCCCGTCCAGTGCGTTCATTTGTTTTTATTTTATTTAAATCTCGAATTCTTTCCGTTAGATAGGATTAATAGTACGTGTTTTAATCTTCGGAGCGAATTATCCGCTCAAATAAAAATAAAGCAACAAACTTAATCAAACAACAAACTTAATCAAACAATAGCAGAACTTCAAAAAATGGTTCAGACATAGTTATACTTTTTACTTTTTGGTAAATACAAAAAACGTGCAGTTTTATCTCAAACAATTTATTTTTCCTTACTTTTTGTACTTTCAGCTAGACCACCTGATGAGTGGTCACAAATTGTGATTGTGTACAATTGTAATAACCGAGAGATCACGACACCAGCCTCCAGACAATGTAATTTTATACCGTTTTTTTGTCAAATGCCCCATTATGAGAACAAGGTCAAGGATATTCCGGGTTTATTAATCCGGAATTTTTCCGTTGGCAGTATAACGCTGTTCAACTTTACGTGATGCGTTTTTGTCTTTCCATTCAAAATCCGCTTCAGTATCCATAGAGAATGTATTTACGTCGTGAAGAGTAAAACTGGTACTATTTATGTATGGGATATACTTGTACAACCTGCTTTATAATTTATGCTGTTAGACTGGCGTGTACACCATTTAATTATACTCTCAGTATTTTCAATGTGCGGACTTGTGTGTTCAAACATAACACCTAATTGGTCCTTTGGAGAGTAACGTTTTTTTATTGCTTTCAGTGATGTCGTGTTTCTATTTTTAGTACAGAATATAATAAGTACTTTATACCACCTTTATAATCCATTTGGTCCTTAGCTTCGAAATATTTGTTACGTTAGAGTTGAATAGACTTATCTCTTCCTTATTGGTGCTACAAAAGCTGATTTAAAGGTTTTAAAGTGGCCAACAGCATCCATCGTTAATCCTTTAAGATTTAACCTTCAGGTGTTTCCTGGATTAAGTTACCAGTACCGTAAATTCAGCTGCAATAAGATTTTATCAATATCCTGGCTGGTGCTTCCTTTATTTTATTGAATTTGCAGCCCTTAAAATACTACTACATGAAAAGTATGAGATGCGAGATGCTAACACCACAGCCCTCCTGCTATCCGCCTCAATTAACAGAGGAAGGGCTTACTCCTGTATCGTGGGTGCAGTTTACAGATAAACATTTCATGTGTAAACACACATACAACCGGGCAAGGCCATACAAATGTTTGTTCCGTGTGGTGTACGAACCCGTCACAACGCTAATCGTGTCGTCATTTTACAATAATATCTTCGTAATAAGCAATAAAAAGACAAAAATACACACACATGCTTCTAATATAGTCATGTACACGCAGATATCCATATAAAGTATGAGCACACTTACGTGCGAGCGGCATGTCTATAAGAAATAAACCTATGTGCATTATGCGTAATCACCATAAAATTCTATCGGTAACTGGACACCTGATTACTAACGCCTGGTTACTGGTAAAATACGTGGAACCTGTACCAACACCAGTAGTTGAGTGTTTGATTAAAATATAAAAAGAAATCATACGTCGTTGATAAGTCGGGAACTATGTACATTTCATATACTGACTGCCTCATTGGGGTAGTGGTCGCACGCGCAACTGCTAAGCGTGAGGTCCTGGGTCGATTTCCGAGTCGGGTAGTGTTATTGGGTTTTTCTGTACGGAAATTCTCAGCAGCACAGAGTCTGGAACTGTGCCTGGTAGTAATAGGCTGGCTATTACATGAAACTCAATAACGGCATCGGAGAAATGTGGGTTTATAAAATTACACCTCTGCCTAATCCTTCGGCGAATACAGGTGTGGTGTTATGAACATTTGATATACATTAATTGATATTTCGTTACACCAGGGATGTTTAGACTTAGTATCGGCGATCAGCCAAAAAATATTTAGGCAGCAAGTAATCTTTTGCTACTAAAGTAAAACACAACTAAATGCATAGTTCCACTGGCGTTCAAGTCTTTACGTGGGTACAAAAACGATACGAAGTTCATTAAATTCAATTTTATTCGTATAGTTGAGTGGCATTATTTTGTTTATGTACACTAAAAACTGGTAGGTCGCCGCGGACGATATTTGCTTTCTCCAAAAACATCCGCAGGTAATAGTAGGATGTCATAAATCTCAAAATGCAATTTGCCTCTATCTCAACATCTAGTACTCTTAGAACTAAGAAATCAGATTCAATTTACACGCCTCTTGAAATATCGATTGGTGGATTATCCTGGCAGGTTTTACTGTAAACTTAAAGCTATGTTCACGCTAGCGCTGTAGGCAGAATCTACTTTATTACTAAAACCAGCAACTCAGCCTTTAGCGCAAACTGTAGTAAAGTAACTGTCGCATATTATGTCAGCCAGGATTATAGGTTAGGGCGCGTTTACATTGTTAGAGTAAGTAGTTTAGTATGAGCGGTAAAGTACCTTCCTATCTCATTACTAGCGCAATCTTCTTATGACATTCTTTCTACTAGCGTAAATGCTTAAGTACGGATATCGACACGAAAGGAAGGAGACTACTCATTTTTACTAGTATTGCTAGCTTACTTACTTAGAAGTGTTACTAGATAGTCTAGCGAATGAACGCCTGTCTTCCATGCAGGAAGGTCAAAGTTCGAACGCGGACGGAATTCTGACTTTTTGATCATGATGTATGGATGTGAATTCAATTATTTTTGATCCACACATGAATGCGTTAACTGTGAAGGAAAACATTTTGAGAAAACCTGTACACTTCAGAGGGCTCTATAGATTATACCCTCTTGATAGTCTGCGTTCTCTAGCAACCCGCACCAGGCTGTAAAGAACTAAGCCCATCCGTGGGCTATGGTCATCATCTGCCTATCTACCCAACTACGTTGAGGTCGGTTTTCAATCTAACGAGATGTGGCTAAGTATTAGTATTTTACAAGGAGCAACTACCATCTGACTTCTGTCACCCAATTACTGGGAAACACTGATTCTCTAAGGTTAGACCGGTTGTCAGCTTGCCGTTGACACCCGGTACCAACTCCGTAGCGTGCTTTCCGTAGCGCGAAGCGATGTGTAAAAGAACAGTCACCCATCCAAGGACAGATCGCAGCAAGCGCTTAACCTCGCAGTTCGACAAACTGTGCGGTAGCTATAAGCACCTGTTTGAATCTAGAATTATTATTATTAGTCATGTAACGCGCCTTAAGTCGGGCAACCTGGTTGTTAGGCGTATACTGGCTACTTAAGATTATACCTCTGTTTATGAGCCATATATTTTAGGTATATCAGACTTGATCTACAATGACCTTTACTATACAACCAATTTATAGAAGGTATGTCTATTATCGTATAAAAATCATGTCGACTGTAGGATAATTACGTAACTTATAAACGAGGTATGTCACCTTACGGTAAACAAGAATTACTTTATTAAAATCAATATTAAAAAACCCCAAACGCCTTTTCAACGGGTGTTTAATGATAAGTAGATAAATCCGCCCCCTTATTTAAAACAAAATACGTTCTATAAACACTTCATAAAATATGTCATTGACATTTCTAAATAAATGAAAAGAGCCAACAGACTTCATGCCATTTTAGTTCTGAGAGATTTAATTATGAATAAAAGGTGTTTAGTATTTAAGACAAATATATTGATATACCTTCAAATGAAATATAAAAACAAATATCTTACTACAAATGGTAGAACAATAAATCTTACTGGCGGCTCTTAAAGTTTTAATTATCTCTACATGGACAACGCACGCATGAAAAAAATGTTTCGCACATTCAAACAGGTTAACCACCTATTTAAATACAATATCGTTTGTCACATTGTACTGTGAACTGAATATTGAGCGCTGCAATTCTAAAACAATTAGGCTGAGTTCGTAATGTTCTTTTACAAGAATGAATGACACTGATTCTGTCGCACACTGCACTAAACTCATTATATTTTGCTTACTGATAATGGCACGACTTAGTTTACGCCTGAAAAGTATGGAGCCATAAAATATCAAGTGCAATGAGCTAGCGTGTGGTATAGTATGAATTAACGACCACAGTTTAGTGATTGGAAGAAAAAGTCATATATATTTGGGATCACAAATCCCAAATAAAAATAAGGTCAAAGACCATAACAATGAGGTTACCTAGGGACATAAAGATGTACACCGATAAAACATTTAATTATTTTGTGCTACCGGGGACCTTCATGTGATTTAATAACGGCATCGGCGAAATATGGATGTACAAAATCACACCTGTGCCCAATTTTTCGAGAATACAGCCGTGATGCTGTATATTATTTCTAGACATCTATAGTGGTAATCCAGACTATTCAAAGTATGATTAAGAAGTACCTATAGTATTACAAGTATACGTTGAATATTCTCGTAAATCTGATGTAACATGGATTAGCATTCGTTAAGTACGATATTGCTGTCGTGAATAGAGTTATGGCTTTTATTAGCATAATGTCCGTTTTAATTCTGTGATACAATAATCTGTAGAGTATAACTTTCACGTCTAACACGTAAGTATAAGTTTATATCTTTGTAAGTTGATGATTAGAGCCAAATTAAAGGAAATAAAATGATTAATTATGTGTATATTTAGAGCCAGCGTATCAAATCAAAATATGAATTGAAAGAAAAAGAAAATATTTTGTCGCAATACGAACGTTTTTGCTCTCTTAATAAAATATTTCTTTATTGCGGCTTACCAGCTATCTTGCAAATCGATTGATCTATGTCAACTCTAAATGTCTTTTAATATCAGAAGAGCTTTTTTTCCACATAGGTACTTTCCTTTGTATCCGAGTAGCCAACGTCGCCTAATATATTCAAACCATTTTATCTTCAAAACAAATGCCTAAGTAACTTGCGCAATCACTCGAGATTAACTTGCGCAAGATCAGCCGTAACTAAGGCGACGCAAGTGATGTATCGATGCATCGGAACGTCGAACGTCGCCGTCGAACATAGTTACAACGTCGTGACATTCAGGAAACCAGCAAGATAAACAGTTCGGAGATCCTAAGCTACGTCCTCAGAACGAGTTACAGATTGCCGTGTTGCCGTGTTGCCGTCTGCCAGGAAATTTGTTGCGGGGCTCAAGTAGCTGGATCACTTTAACAAGCACCAAACAAGGCGTGAAAACGTAAATAAATAACATTTTCGAGGTGTGTCTGCCGAAGCCGAATGGGAAATTAATGGCCTCCGCTTCCAGTAAAGTAGATAAGGATGTGTGGCCACTTTATATTCGTATAAGTTGAGGCGTGGATGCAAAATAATTTATTTGAAACAAACAATCTTGAGAAGCTCGTTAGTTTAGTTGCATATTGAATTGTTCTCGTTAAAATGGGAATGCATAAATAAAATAGTTGACTGCTTGAGATCCAAATGTAGTAGCTCCAGACTACTGCTGTGTTATCAAGAAATTGCCACTAGAATATTAATAAGGAGAAAGGATACACAAATAACACCAGAAATTACAATTTAGTGCCTTAATATGTTGTCCTTATTTAAATAAACGTTCACAACTCAACGCGTAGGCCGCAAGATAAGTGAGAGAACGACGGTTGGGCGAAGCGAAAGATTTGACTTGTACGATAGGAACCCCTGCCCACGCTGGCCTGCGACACAACCGCCACGCCTCGCCAGCCGAGATAACCCACCTTTAATAAGATAAATTGAATTTATCGCGTATTAAATCTGCTATTACCTCATGGTTCATGCGTGGTCCACTCGTAATATGCCCTTGAGATACAGCCTGCGCTAAATGCACATAGATTTTCCCTAGGTCGTTAGCTGATATTATCGGCGCACGAGCATCCTCGCCATTATCCCACCATAAAATATCAAGGACCACGCTAAAACTTAAAATCCATATTTCCTAATAATGTTTACTAACGCGATAAATTTATCCATTTTGACATTTCAAACGCTTACTTTCCTTATAAAGCGCTCACGAAAGTTAGAGAAATTCGCTTGAATTGTATCGTTAAATAGAACAATGCGAACCATTGAAAACGAGTGGGTAAAGATTTGCATCTGAACGAGAGGCAGTGGTCTTCATTGTGTGTGGGTTCCCAGCGGCTTCCAGGACGAGCGCGGAGACACGACAATATTGTATGCGATATCGAGTATCGACGCCGCATCTACGTATGCAAAGGCACGCGCTGTGTACAGGGTACCGATATCCCGATAAGGCGGTACCGATCGTACATTACGCTTATCCGGGCGCTGTTGGTGCTCCTAGCGCCTATACACTTTACTCAGCATCTCCCTATGTAATGAATACCTCGCCGACACGTAATTGGCTAGTGCAACCCTGCTAGACTACGTAAACGGTCCTATTTGCCTATGCGGATAAATGCGCATGCAAGCTACTGGACGGCCGCCATGAATTCCACGGCTGCCTCCGAAACAATGCTCACGATCCCACATTCTGAAATGTCTGTTAGATATTAGATGCCTCGTAGACGCCATTGCCAGTAAAGTTGCAGTTATACCTTTTTTTGCTTCCATGTTACTGCAGTTTTGCAAAAACTAAGTACAATACCTCTTTGGCAAGAAATCCATTATATCCATAAACAAGGCTACTTCGGGCCAGCGTCTTTTTTGTGTCCATCTAATCTAGCTGTCTATGCCATGTATTTGTTGCTCGGGCCGGGAAATGCCCACAAAGGCTGGTCCCGTTCTAAGAGAGTTTGCGGTAATCGCTGTCGGCATCAGTCTTCGTTGCGATCATCGCTCAATTAATCTCTTTTTCTCTCGAACCCATTGTCTTCACTGTTTATCAATTCTTACATGCCGTTCGTGTGTCATATTAACGGTGAGCGTGATGCAACTCTTCGTGCGACAACGTCGAAACAATTTTTTGCAGCGCACTCGATCATCATTGTAATTGGATTTTTGTGTTGGTTACCGTTTGACCTCCGAACGCCTATTTAGTGGCGCCAAACTCAAATGGTTATATGAGGCTAAGAATAGTGTATTGAATTACGCTTGTTATTTTCGTATTTTTTCAATGTCATGGCCTGTACTCCTATGCTTTTTTGTTGGTATTTACAGCAACAAGTTTGCCGAAATGTTTAGTTTTGTTTTCTTATAATGGCGTCCTCTTGTACTTTAACAAACGAAAGTTTCTCGCATTTAAATCCAATAATGGTCGTATATCACCTCACGTATTGTTAGAAAGTGTTTTAAACTTATAACATTGCTTACATTATTTATGTTCTGCATAAACTTGACGGTAATGGTTTTTTTAACGTAATTACGCTATTATCGAAAACAGTTGTAATAAAAATATTGGTTACATTCAAATTTTTGGCTTTCACTTTCTTTACAAAGTCTTAAGCTATCTTTAGGTTTCTACTATATAATAGAGGTATTGTTACCTCGGATTTCTCAGCAATAAATTACATATTCTTGTGTAACTCTTTGTCGGAGAATAGCCGTTGTCAGGTGTGTTGTACGTCGTTGCGAACAACGGTCATTAGATGGTTCTTCCGCCAACAGTGCCATGGTATGGTGCGAAACTCGTTCTGGCACATGCGTAATAGCCGATCGGGCGTATCGGGACCCTGCACGCACATGAGACGTAAATTACCTATGGAGACTTGCACAGTGAAACACAGATACTATCGTTTCACGCCTGATAAAATCGATTTGTATCTCTCAATTATAAAATTGCTGAATTTTTGTAGAAGAATTTTTCTACTTGATAATTATAAGCTTAATAGCAAAACGTTTGCTCTTATAATATAATGTATCTAAATAGATTCATTTTTCATAATATAAAAGTTCAATTACTTTATGTTAATTCAAATGTCTCTAATGCTCTCTTCTAAATTAATGGCTTGTTTTGTTTTCCACGAAGTTATTTGTAGAAAGTTCAGCACTGTCAATATATTAAATTGGCGAAGCGCTCTGATCACGATTAGACCCGGCGCTCACAGGCCAATCCCTCGATGCAATAAGAAACCGACTTTAATTTCTATCGTGACAGCCCGCGCTATTCCCCACTTATTAATTGATTAGATCGGTTACAACGTTGCTTCATATAAAACAATTGTTATTAACAATCTCCAATGTATCGTTGCCTTTATTATTTCGTACGACTCCCAGAAGCGATCACGTTTTATTATAATTCTTGCTACAGTTAAGTTTTCTGTGATGTTTCCTGGTAATGTATCTTGTCTTGCCCCGGAGTCATTGAATGGAATATTAAAACCAGTAGCAGATTGGCTGCGGCTGATTTGTTCTGAGATTATGTTTCCCATAAAGTAAGTGGTCGTGACTTTGTAGGTTCTGTGTAGTTTTTCCTTGCGAACTGTATTAGGTGTGATGTTATGCCAGGAATGGATTCCAATAAAAACATGAGATAATGTGACGTCTACTGATAGTGTTAATTTCTAGGGCGTTTCTTGGAATCAAAGCAAATGGAGTCTGTTCTATTTTACATAGAGATATAGTTATGTGAATGTCTTGTTTTTATTCATCGGCTTAAAGAAAAAACCAGTAAATCAATGCGAGTGTCACTCTTAAAATTATGGATTTATTAAAACCCTGGATTTAAAATGAAATTAACTGGTGTTGTAGCTAGGTCGTTCTTCAGGTAAAAATGTATTTTTTGTTTAACACAAGTAACTGCCGACTTCCGGCATCCTTGAGAAAACTATAACTATAACATAGCATCACGCCTGTATTCCTCGAAGGATAAGACAGGTATCTACTATTGTACATTCATATTTCGAGGATGCCGCCATTAAGTCCCATGTAATAGTGGGTGAGATTGTTTTCATCGAAATTCCGGGCTACTTCTGAGTTTTTTAGCCCGACCAAGGGAATCGACCTCACAGCACACTTTGAAGAATTTGAATTAACTTTGACCTCATGATCAGAAGCGGCGCTTCAGACCAATGAGTCAGTCTTTAATTATTAATTTTATTAATATCGCCAAAACACTTCTTCAAAACGGAGAAATTAACTTACTTCACTAATATTAAGTATAATAACTTCAGTTTTATGACTTCTAATAATACTATCGGTCTGTACATATAGGCTTCATAAAGTGCCAAGTCGAGGTTTGCAGGTCCTTTAAATTACTGTACCGCTCAGGGCGCTAAGAGTACGAGTCTTTCAATGAGCAGTCTTTATACTATAGCATTATCGATTATAAAAGTGTTCCTGATATGCATTCTGCTGTCTATACACTATACATACCTAATACGGTAACCTTGTAAACTGAATTATATTTGTTTAGTTTTCAAAGAAAACCATAGGAGGAAAAGTTGTCTGCCACGCATAACCTTGGATATTTGATCTTTCTCTAGAAATTGGTATCCAAAAGTCTGATTATCGGTGTAATTTTGGAATAATGAAAACTGGTATTCCGCGACTTCGGTGAGTCGTGAAACTTCTTATTTACAAAGGTTCAGTGATCATGTAAACTGCAAGAAAGTATTAATAAAAATTATTAATAATAAGATAAACAGTAATTTAAAGGAAATTACTAGTAAGAAACTATGATATTTCTCACTTCCTCAGATTTCTCTTCTATATAATTATATCGCCTCGTGACGGTGAAACGTATTCTTTCGTGGAAAATGTGATTACGATACGTTGCTAGAAGTTAGAATTTGCAACAAAGAGTATTTAATTTTTCTATTAATTACAGGTTATATACCCATAATACGCGTTTAATATGATATTTTCCATATAGGAACAAGAAGAGATAAATACGAGAATTCAGCTTTCTTTGGCGTTATTAACATCGGTTTGGAGCAATAACTTTTCGTCATCATTTGTTTGTTAAGCTTTAGTAACCAGAGATGTCATTCAATTCTAACATTTATTTTGGTGCATACTCTTTAAATAAAGGCCTCATTAATCAAACTACAGGCCGTTTGAAAAACAAATGAACACTGATATTGACTTCCCATTCTATTAATCAAATTTGACCTCGGTCAGCTTTTCATGCCGTGAGCATAAAATATTTATTTACACTTTATATTGATGAGATATAATAGTAAAGCTGGGCTTAAGAAGTCAATCGCTCATTCCGACGTTTTGTTGTTCATGCTCGCGGATGACTGTTCCATGTAAAACATGATCGGTCCTGGACCGACGCACAATAAATCTTATCATATTGCCGTCATTATTGTGATTTATTATTTCATCGTTTCCGTAGACCACGACTGCGGAGTTGCGGAGGTTTTCCTTACAATTTCTGGGCAGCTCGTGCTTAGAGTTAACAGAGTTGAGGAAATTGCCCTTTCGCCGGCAATCATTGCGGCGGGCTAATGCGGCGCCGCCTGTTCAAATAACACACCAGTGGCTTCCGCGTGGCTAAGAGAAATATTTATTTTGAGAAAATTTATAGCTTGTGCAGTCACTACTGTCATTAACGAGGCATGCGAACCGCGGTGCCTTTCATTCTCCGTACATAAACTCGCAATTCCCATTCTTACACTTTGCGATATACCTGAACTGTCTACCGATTTAGTTGAGAGGCGCGAACATCTTTTTCGCCCCTACCTATTATTAGCAAATACCTGTATAAAATTATAGTCTAGTGGTACAGAAGTTCTTCTTACGTATTCTATTTCTCTGGGAACAGCATGTTGTCTAGATTGTTGTCATGTTTTTGTTAGTTGCGTGTCTGCGCGCGGCACGCTGTTAGATCGCAACGTGCGGAGACCAGATAATGAATGTTCCACATTTTGTTCCACATTCGCGTCCACGAGTTTTATTTAGAATTACTACGATGTAACTCTCTTTTATTCCAATGTCCCTTACCGACAGTTTATTCGCAATTGTATCAATTACAACTTAATTAAGGCGATTTGCATAGCTAAATAGAAAGCCGCAACTATGAACATTCCCTTAACGTAGCTTTCCATTCTGTCCCTTTTAAAGAAATGCTTGTAGCACGTAGTGCGAACGTTGTACCCACCCACAAGTTTTGCCTTTAAAAACTGTTGACTTCGTTCAACCTACTTGCCTAGCGTTTTCGTGACGCATCGGAATTTTGTACTACATTTGAATAGTCGGCCTTCACTGTCTCCTTTGACAAGAAATTCTGGAAAAACTGTTCATGTCTCCAACGACGATGGATGCAAGAAAAAAGTAATTGCTTGGGATACGGTCGCGGTCGTGACTTATTAATTTCGTTATACGTTTCAAACTAAATTATTTTTTTTGTTTGTAACCATTTATATATTGACCACGGTGTCATGTTATAATATTGATAACTCTAGTAGAAAATAAGACATATTCATCCAACTACCTAGTACCTATTACTGTATTTTTGTGTGTATTTTATATTGGTATTTTTATATTTATATTCAGATCTAGAATCTGTTTTCAAGTAGTGTCTGTTACCTGTGTCCTATCTATACTAAGGTTGCGCGAATGGGCAACTAACCGTGCAAAACCTGTCATCAAAGGCGCTAAGTTTAGTGCAATGCTATATCATGATTGTGCACTTTTTATGCCAATGTTTCGCAACTAGAAATCGTTTGATCACGATCGCTAATGTGCGAATCAAACAGCTATAAATTGCCACTTAAAATTAAATCATCAATCAAAAAATAAACGATATGAGTAACGTATTAAGTAACTGAAATGGCTTTGTTTGGGCTTTCATACTTTCCTCGAATTTTACAGCCACAATACTTAAATTCCACTGATAATATAGATGTAACGAAAGTCAGATAGTGAATTTCTCTTTGCCGTTTTATCGTTTTTCTGAACAGATTCTTGATCGTAGCGACTCTATTCAATTTTTGTTTGTAAATCGTCAGCTAAATGATTAAGGTAGTTCCGTTTTGATTGTACAGTTTTGTTTGGTCGGCGGTGACAACAAAGGCAGTGGTACAATGACGGTTAGCGCCGAAATTGAAAGTGAGTCAACAGGTGCGCGTGCGTGCGTCGTCCGTGTTCAACACAACAATCATAAAAGAATAAATACGACAGAAGTGTAAGACCGTACAAAATTACACACGCACGCATTCGATGTGCTACGTAATTGAGTTATGTAGTCTGATGCTTCAAAAGCTTTGGTAGGATGACGTCATCATTTGAAAGACATTTCGAAACACAACAAGGAAAGCTGGTGACAAATTATTAAAATTACATTAAAAGAGAAATAGACACAAATTAAGCTAGGTAAAGTGTTGTTAAGAAAATTCAATGCAGCTTTCTTTGATGAAGTATCAAGATAAGAGCTTTGTATGACAAGCGGCCTCTTTGAAAAGATGTCCATTCATCACAAGAGGGCTACGTGAGTTTGCGATAATGATGCGTAACTATGCACAGCCCTATATGTCTCTGACAACTTGTGGATACCAAGAACACGATGACTAGACTACTGACCATGTTGCATTATGACATGAGCAACATCTGTCATAGACACAGATAAAGAGATTGGAAACGGAAATGAATTACTGTAATGTTCTTGATTTAAAGATGCGTTCATTTATTCTTAACGCGTTAGTAGTAGAATTGATGAGTCTTTAAGATTAAGAAAAGAAGTAAAATTTATAATTTATGTATTCACATGCCAATTACGGAGGAAATACTAGTTAGCATGGACATGATAAAAATCTTCCGTCCATTAAATTGATAAATAAAATCTGCCTTAGAAAAACAAGCTCGGGAGCCAACGAGCTGCCAGGAGGAGAACTTCTTTGACCGTAAAAAGTTCTTAACAGTTAAGTTCAACAAAAATTTGACAAAAAATTTTAGTTGGCTGATGCATTACTGTAAATAGCTAATAAAGTGCGACAAAAAATTTAACTAGAGATTCCAACCGTTTAATAACCTTAAGAAGTTATTTCCTCTAATTTACAATTCAATAAATAAATAACCAAAGAACATTAAAGTAGAAAGCCCACAGAGAAAGGGCCAAACAAAAAGGTTGAATAGTTTTTTTTACATTACAACAATACGTTACAAATAAAAATATTGTAGATGGAATCTGGCTATTCATACGATTTCACCTATAATTTTGTGTCTAAATTATAGACTTGAATCAATCTTAGGCCCATCATTATATTTTACTATTCATATTGCGTTGTGGAAAATATTTTGTATTCGGAATCACAATAATCGCGTTTTAACCGCACATTCTTCAAGAATAACTATAAATTGAGAGAATATTAACATTCAAATAACTTTCATAACATATCATGGGCTATGATATAATCACATAAAACATAAAAGTTGTTGAAAAAACTATATTTCACGAGTGGTAATTTTGGTTAAGTTTGCTTAAATTTTGGTTAAACCTCTAAACGGCCATTAATGTCCATTCGCTATAATTAAAAAGTCGACTTATGTACTTACGTTTATTTGAATAGGTTAACCATTAGATCTTATTAAGCTCTTATAAAGCTCATAAGCCATTTCAATTTCACACACGCTTCATTACTCAAAAGTGGGGTTTGTCTAACATCGTGTTCGTTTTTGAACAGAAGTGCGCACGCGACTGCAAACCGAACTTTCTTCCGCGCGTTCGGACAGCACCTGACAAATTGCTTTATAATTATAGCTAATTGATGATCGTTTTAGGATGATTTGTGCGGTTTCATGTTTCTTTTTTTTAAACCACAATTGAGAGTGATGTAGTGAATGATGAGTGATGAATGATCAGTGTATGTTAACTTGCTAATATAGTCTTTTTGGTAAGATCAGATCTTACATACGATAAAGTAATTATACAAATTAGAGATCAGAGATAAATAGTGTTAATCATTCGTAATTATGACACAACTATTAATTCTGTTACGTCTCACGAGCAGAGAATACACATTAATATACGAACATGGCACACCGATGGAGGTTTATTAAGACAAATGGTAATGGATTTCAATCGGAACTCTTTGTTAGAAAGTTATTTCGGCGATAGCGTGTAGATAAATACTTCAGAATAATAGTGACGCTTCCGGGTTTCAATTTAACATTCCTGATTCATTTTTATAGGCAAGACATCTGATCGCGATGTAGTAGATAGTAATAACACTCATTATGGTTTATTAGATTGCCTCTATCAATTACTGCTAGTTAACTAAATTCAAATTGCACTCTATATAAGTGATGTCTAAATGTAATTGTATATGTCATTCATTTTTGCCAATTGTAGTGACAAATGTATCGATAAACGTTAGAAAGTGTCTTAAAAGCATAATCATATAATAGTACTTCCTACAAAAGCTATTGCTACTAAATTGGACGTCAAAATCACTGAGGTGACAATTTCAATTCGGTTGAAAAAAAAAGGTGTTCCAATTTTAATCACTAAATCTCATAATGTATTTAATGCGGAATAGTCGTTATCCTTTTTATGTAGTGTATGCGACTGATTGCTCTTTGTGAGCGGAGTTATTACCGTCACTGGAACCTGTGGGAACTCGTTAGGAGCTACCCCGTGCACTGAACCCTTGCACCCGTTTTTCTACGTAAGTCTTGTGTGACTGCTTTTTGTCTCTATTAATTTTACTATAACACTCCATGTTTACGATTCCTTCGTCGTATAGCATTATTATAAGCAACTTTTCTTGTTTATGTGCTACTAGTAATTTTGTTAGTAATTTTTAGATACGAGTATGAATAAGGAAGTTGACGTCTCGGTCAGAACTTGATTCATATTTACAAGATCTCTATCAACGATCAATTGAAGTTGATTGTTGACCTATCAACTCGGTTTAAGTTGTTCACCTTTGCTACCCTTCGGAAGCCATACATTTCACATTCTAGATTTCAATCTAAGTGAAAGGCTGTAATTTCAAATCTCGGATACATTTGCAAATTGTTCGATTTATGTCGAAGATATAGTGTGTGTGCAATTTATTAACAGGAATATTACTACTTCGATAAAGATCTTTTTCAATTGGCCCGTAGTTTTGACAGATATTTGTTGTACAATAGCTGAAGCAATGTTCGCTTAACTGTAAAATTTTGCACAAACAATGAGACCACTGTTTCTATATGATAATCGACAACGAAGATCTGAAGTAATGAACTAAGGTTTTTAAATTGTGTATAGGTAGTTTCGGTACATATCTGATATGAATGTTAAATTCATAAATCTTGAAAGCAATGTTCGCAGCAATTAAAGAATGCCACGGTACGCAGTTTCGTCTGTTGAGAATCGCGTTACTGGTTCATCGATTTAATCGATTAACAACACTTTTCAAGGAATTTGTCTTACTCAAATTATCTATTCACGATTTAGAAACAATTAATTCTGTAACAATTTTCATTCAATATAATTAGCAGAAGCATTTTATATGGTATTTAATTAACATTTTGTTTTACTGGATGAAAGCTTTTATTCAAACCTAACCTAATCTCGGGTTTATAAATTTCTTTAAACGTTTGTAATGAAAGATCCGGCGGATAGCTGTCGATAGCTACATAGCTAAGCGAACTCAACCAACCAATAAAATTAACTTCTGTTACGTATCGGATAAAAAAGGTGTTCATACAGAATCAGTACTCTTACCAATTTACCGGTGCATTAGCCCCGGTTACCCGATCGGTAATTATCATTAGGTTACCGTTCGTCCACTCGGATTTCAATTGTTGATCGTGTCACTTTTACCTTTGGTATTTTTAAATTGAACTGCGGTATAAGAAGCATAGAAACGTATGTACATTAATAGTATTGTTTGTTGCTATCTATTTATAGAAACGATAAAATGTAGGCCATAGAGATACGAATAACCTAGAAAGAAACCCATGTTACAAGACTAGGCACCTAATTTGAACATAATTTTACTTTTTTCACAAAACTGTCTAAACAATGCGGCTTCTTCGATACCGCAAACAACTTTTTGCGAACTTTCTTATTTTATTTAGAGTTACATCAATAATCTAAGTTTCTTTTTACTGATTACACTGTACGCTGCGCAGGCACGTAAAAGAAAACATCAAGGAGAGTGAACCGAAGCTGTCCTATCGTTCTAAAGATCACGACGCCCACCTACCATTGGACCCCTTAATAATCTACGTAATGACTGCCACCTCAAGTGAGATGTCATGTCTTCATAATATCTGTCACTTACGGCGTACTCCGCTAAAATGTTAAAATAAGTCGTATACATATCAAGAATCAACTCAGTTCAGTTCAGAATCGAATCTTCAGAATAGTCCGTAGTAAATTCTCCGTAATTGGCAATGTATACGTAGAAACCGTACGTTAGAGGAAAGTCCCTCATTCGTAATTCAATCCAGGGCAATCTGTATTCGATCATATGTCAGTAGGCTGGGGTTCTCACATACATATTCATAGCTGTTTTCTTATTATCTACAAATGTAACTTGCTAGTAAGGTACGAAAACTATCCTGTCATCAAATCAGCATTGGCTCTCATCCAGTGATCGTTACCCGGCAATTTTCTACGTGCCATGCATCATATTCGCGGGTTAATCGTAGGTTGCTTGTTTCCAGCGTAGTATGTAGGTTGCAACAGATTGTAGGTCAATGGAACGCGGCACGCGCTGCGCTTTCCTGCAGTTGTCTTATGCAGATGAGAATTATTTATTAACCCCGCTAGTTTAATTCACCATAATTATTTGAGGTTTTTAGATATACTGTATTATAATGGAGGTCCAAAACATAATAAATAAATAATTATGAGCGTGGCAAAATTTAATGCTTTTCCAGACAATGATTTTCAATACAATTAGTATCATGTGAATAATTTTAATTTTTAATGTACGTAAGTAACGCTTACTTATCTGCATGCTTCCGCATGCAAGTAATATAAGACGTTAAGTTGGCTATGGGAAAGAAAATTAAAATGATCTCAATCACAAATAACTCGTAAAAAAGTATTAAAGATTCTTAACGATAAAAAATTTCCAATGTTAATTAACGCAGTTTTATTGTTGCTTAAGAATATTTACATATAATATCTAGATCGCAAAGATATTTTGTGAAACTAACATCGGTGAAGTAAAATTTATCTTAAAACATCTAAAGGGGTTCCAGTCGATATATACTTTATAAACAATCTGAATACTAGAAAAATCTAAACCGAATCCAATTGTACATTTCCGTTCCCAGCCTTTTCTAGACCAATCGATGTAACAATAAAAGGAAAGCTTGTAATTATCAGGTCTGTTGCCCATTATACGTTGCACTGCAATTTCTTCCGAAAACAAGGGGCGTTATCCAACCGTATCGTGCCTATATCAAAAGATGATTTATTCAATAGCCTACTTGCATTCATCTGACTGTGCCTCGTAAATTCATTGAAGCGATTTAGCTGCGTTTACACGTCCACGATAAATATCTACGAGTATTGTTTTCTCATTTACTAAACTTTGAATCATTACGTTCAACGCAATCCAATTTGCTATCGATGGTCGGTTGAATGATTTACTTTCTTCTTGTTCAGCTTTAATCTGATCTTCGAGATACTTATCGCCGGTAATCACTTCAAAAATGTTGGCTTTTTGACCCTTACGGTGTTATAGCGGTAATGTTATTGTTTATCACGAAGTAGGTAAAGGTCGGGTTTTACGATTGCTTCAGTTCATTTTATCCTACATATTTTATAAGGCCAATTATGTTCTGGCAAAGCTCATGAATGTTTACTGGAATACTGTAGACTTTAATAAAAACATTTTCGGTTCAATTAACATGGGCTGCACATCGAAGGCACCTGTTAACACATCTGGGTCAGTTTTTGTCTCTCGTTTTCACTATTCAAACAAACGTGGAGCCTCGTCACTAGTTCTTGAGCACGAACACGTACCTACATCTTCATGTTTAATTATCTGAGAAGCGAAAATGTCAATCTCGGTCACGTAATATTTGGAACAATTGTGCATTTCTCATGAGTTAATTTCGTTCGTAAGTGTTGTAATGTTTAATTTTATTGTTGTTGTTTGTAAATTTATTTTAATGATAGTGAATGAAAGTGTTTCTATTATGAAGTTCTTTATTCATGAACGCATTAAGTTTTTGTTTCTCTCATTGTTATCGTGTAAACTATGGATTAGTGTAGTGGTTACAAATTTCGCACATCATTTTGCCGTTTCTTCTTGTGTTTGTAACGTTGCGTGGATTAGTTGGGCGTGACGCACCGTTTTGTCGGCTGCTCTTGCCGATACGGTCTACATGCGCTTGAGCATCCGTCGACTAACCCCTGGTTTCGGCTTCAAGTTTTCTTCTTCCATGGGGAAAGCTATCGATTTCTTGTTTGTAATATATATCAGATTATCACACTTTCTTTTTCTTACTTGCATTTTGTTTGTATTAAACTAGATGATTCATCGTTCGCAAAGCATGTCGCTAGACATGTGTGAAACCGTTGATATACAACAATTACAAAAGCTAATTATAATTATGTATATCAGCAGTATTTTTTGTTTGTAAATATGTTTTATTTATTTAATGGGTCCTGTTACATTTCTAATCGTTTTCCCACGAGCTATTGACTATTCAACTAATGCGCATTGTGAATGGATATCTTAGAATGCTCTTACATCAATAATTATTATTCAAATTGTGTGCATAATATTTAATGGCGGTAACCTTTCTTTTTTGTTTCCGTGGCCATTATTGTGTTATCAAGATTGTTCTTAAATAACATGTATAATATGTTATTAAGGTAATTTTTGGAAGTGCTTCCGAATAATTCGCGCGTTTCAATCAACAGTACGAAACAAGACTACGTTTTGTGAGCCGTACAGTGAGCATTTTACGTACGCTTGTGGAACGTCAATCATTTCTTAACAACAGGAGAGTAAACTTTTTTCGTTCTCATTCATAATTTCCTGGTCGAACACAATTTGAAAAGTTTGATAGGTGGTTTTATATGTATTGTCGTTTGAGCGTAAATTACTAAACTTAAAACGAAAATGAGCCGTGTAGGCTGTAGACAACACCGGTTGTCGCTTTTCTTACAATTTATAATGGCGCCATTGATACAGGAAAATAAAACTGTAAACTGTATCAATAGCGCCATTTTCGAAATCAACTTAGTAGAGCAAGTGTCAGAATGTCGTTTGATGTGGTGGTCTAAGGGGGAGGCCTTCGTTCAGCAATGGACGTCTTCTGGCTGCTGATGACGAGGATGATGATGATGGTGATGATTGGATATAACGTATATTCCCTGAAGGGTTAGGCAGAGGTGTAATATTTTACACCTATATTTCGCCAATGCCGTTATTGAATCCCGTGTAATAGAGGGCGATTCTCTTGCCATCTACCGGGCACAGTTTCAGACTCCGTGCTGCTACTGATAATTTCCATACATAAAAAGAAAAACCCAATAACACTTTGCCCGACTCGGGAATTGAACCCAGGACCTCGTGCTCATCAGGCGCGCTTGCGTCCACTAGACCAAGGAGGTAGTCCATTAGCTATTTAATTAATAAACTATTTCTCGTTTTTCTTTCTTTAAGAATGACTTCAAACCCTTTTAGACGGGATGATTCCACGCGGTTTTGGCAAGAGAATCGCGGTTCCACGTTTTAGTATTAAAAAATTCAACTTTATCGAGTTCATTTTCTTTCGTAACAATAGTTACGTCTTCAGATTAAGCGGTACTCAAAACGGTATTACAGTTAGCGATGCAATTGAATCGTTCACCGAAGTGGGATCTGCAGGCACGACCACAGCCCAGTTCTGAAGTGAAATGCAAGGTCGGGAACCGCTCAGTTATTGTGTTTATAAACTTTTTGTCATGCATCTCACCGAGTTGTATTGTTACGAACAACTGAACTGTTCCATTGAGACATGCCGTGCGATACTCGACTCGGAAACGTACTTTTTTTTTCATCATCTTCCGTGATGGTTGACGTCGAAAGCCCCACTTATTCTGACGCAAATATGTGTTGCAGCAGCGATTAACGACGATATGCATCAGTATGTAACGCTAATTAGATTCTTGTTAATATTCATCTTACATTGCCGACAGTAATAAATTCTATTTACAACACTGAATATTCACTCTTGGGAAATCATACTTTTATCGGCTGTTTGTGTTTAGCAGGTTGTATAATTGTAAATGGTACAGTTCAGGTTCGATGATCGTCCATCAAATAATACCAGGCTGCACGGTATATGGAGACGAGTTTAGTACCAAGTGGCTGTGGTTTGCTTTAAATTCGAAGTGGAAATGAGCTAGCAGTTAGTGTCCGTATTCCCTCCTGGCTGAAACCGCAAATCGTCGAGGAGACGGGTCTTTATAGACGCGTTTTGTAATAGCTTTGAGTTTCCGCCGCGGATGGTTGATGTCCTCACCTGTCGCATGCCGTTACAGCGTCACGAATAAGTTTCTCGTCCAATATTATGAGCGGTAAACGCATTTTAGCAACATCCAAACTAAAGACACTTCTGAAAAGTATCTGTATCTTAAAAGGTATTAATCTTGTACTTGTAAAGCATTTAGCACGCAACAATCTCAGAGCTTCGTTAAGAATGTTTATCTCGGGTTGGTATTTGTATTCCATATTAGGATAGTTAGTAGACTTAACGTTTCAATTGTAATTTAACTCAAACAAAACATCATTTTCAAACCATCATATTTGTACACACCATAAAACATTTACCAGCGTTTGCGTGAAAGTTGTAATCTGATTTATGTTTCAAAGCCTTCTGTTTATCAAATCGCTTTATATCATCATTAAAGAAAAACTCGAAGGAGCATAGATCATAATTGCAGTGCTTAGCGGGTGGTCTGATTTTATTGGTATATTGTTTTTTTATTAGCCTTTCGGTCCTTCATGCACCTTTAAAGACACCTACAGGTTGCCGAGACAAAACGATTGATTTAATTTTATAGCATCCTGTAAATATTATCTTATATTGCGCCAATCTCTATTAGTAACATTTCAACTGCATGTTTTATGTCAGTTATATTAATTTTATCATCTACAGCAATAAACTTCACATTTATTACTTGTAATTTATGTACTAATTACTGTTTAGTTAATTTTGCGCTTTAAGTTCAGATAAATATAGTGTCGCTTATTTTACATATTATTTATGCGAAATTGTGAAATATGGGCTTAGATTCGATCTGATCTAACACCAATTTTTTATCAATTTTTTACAATATTCAGAAATGGAATTTTAATGAGCTTCCAAAATGTTAAAGACAAATCGATTTGAAGGTGCATGACCTCTCTTGAGTAAGAAGGTTGCATATTAAATTACGCTAATATTTTCTAAACTGAACCTTATATAATCACAAATACATGCATGTACATATATCAAAGCACTTTAGCGTAACCAGTTCCGTCGAGTTTCTAACTTATTCCCTATACCGCCTGTTAGGATAACGACCAGTTTATATGGAGTTGAATTAGCCGCCCATGTCGTTCTGAAGTCTTGACTATTGACGTGGATTTATGATGTAGTTGATTGGGAATTCGCTACAACTCATTGTGAATATTGTGCATTGAAGAGAATGTTAAAGCTTTGCGAATTGCGTAATAAATGGTTTTTATGTCTTATTAAGATGTTAGGCATGACGAACTATGTGGTTTTTGATGAAAAGAGCATCTCAGTAGACGCCATTGTGCGGTAGAATATTTTTTTTGCTTATTGCTGTTTTATAGTGGTTATTTGTTAGCGGACCTAGTTACTGATGGATTGGGATCCTCGGTGAATGTCTACTAAAATCTTAGTTTAAACGAAAAAAAAACAGAAAGTCGGAAACCTAAGTTAATCTGATCAATAAAAATGATTCAACATAGCAAGTTTCACACAGATATTATAATCTACCATAGTTTATTTCTTAAGTAACTTTTTCATTACCTTAAATTAGCTTAATATTGAGAACAAATCCAGTAAATAACTCATAAATATTGATTTCTCTTTGTAGGCTACATCGACGGAATGTAACAGCAAACATCTACGTTTTATTGGCAGTAAATACATCCAACGATTGAATATAATACCATTCCTATCATTTTCTTATCCATCTGAGGTCAAGATGTAAAGTCACCAGTATCAATGATTGGTTTGTATAATTTCACGGTGCCGCGTGAACTTCGCCTAACGGACGGGTCTCTCGGGTTACTATAACCCCATGACATAGTTGCATCGGATACTTCGCCAAATTGATTCTAGACTGGCTCATCTAGCGTGCCCTAAGGTCTGAATCTGACCTGGTTGGCCGGAATATGATTGTTGAACTTTATTCTGCAGTCACGTTCACATAACAATATTAACCTTTTCTGACTTCCCTTCACGAAGACTCGCTATAAACACGCGGCGTCGCCCGCGTGGATTACGATTCCGTGCATTTTCCCGGGATAAAAAGTAGCCTATGTGCTATTCCAGACTATAATCTATCTCTGTGCCAAATTTCATCCAGATCCGTACAGCCGTTCTGGTGTGAAGAGTAACAAAGATCCATCCATCCATCCATCCATCCATCCTCACAAACTCGCATTTATAATATTAGTAGGATAGGATAATCGATATTGTAAAGATGTTTCGCTTGCAGTAGTATGGTAGTACAATAACATTGAAGTTATGTTCGTTTTTGTAGATCACAACAAGGGGTTATCCTCTGTTGTATCGGCATGAAAATTTGCATGCTGTAGTTTAATTTGCCAAAAAGCTAAGTCAGAAGTTTGTGTTAAGTGTTTAAGGGACAATTTGTTAGGTTGGTTGATCAATTATCTAATCGGAGGATACTCTTCTTCATCCTGAGTCTTTGAGGTCCGGGTTTCTTGCGATCACGTAATACACGAAATACTTGTTCCACAATACGTCGTGAGGAGTTTCGTGTTTAACGGGGATAACTGCCGAACTACGCAACCTATACGGAATCTAGGTTTTGATGATGTTATCAGTATACGGATAAATGCTGCTTATTTACCTGATGGGATCTCATAGCCACCTTAAATATAGTGGGTCTATTCTATGTCCAGGACCACACGACTATGAACCCTGATACATAAAGTCAATGTACTCGTAATATACTTGAATGTTTCTCCGTGTTTGCACAAACATTTTCCTAGAATAATTCCTGCTTTCGTGATCATGTCTAAAACCTCGTGACTATAAAAGCTTGTAGCGTCTAGATTAAAATGTTACAGTGGAGATTATACATTATTGTTAAGGCGACACAGTCCCACTTTTTGTGTACAGTGGTAAGTGCACTTTAGAGTTAGTTAGAGGGAACTAATGCAACATTCTGTTGCGTACTGTAGTCATGTTGTTGACGCGCGTTGCTTTGCAGACTGGCTACTTAGTGTGCCTTAACCTTTACAGTCACTTTTTTCTTAAAGCCTATGTGCAATAGTTATCCTTTATTAAAAGAACGTATTGTCCTGCCTCCGCAATTTCAACGTGATTTATTGTACATATTAGGAAGTACCCTAGGTCTCGTATCAAAGGTCAGATAGAGTCATTAATAAGCTTAAGTCATTACACTGCTCTTAATTAACGGTTGCCGTAATAAACCCATTTTCCGTAATATCGCTAAGTTAAGATAATAACTTACGCAGTTAACCCACAAACATTGTAATGTCCCTGTATGTTTAATTAACACTTAGTTTCACTATATCTTTCAGGATTTATTAATTGGTCACCAGTGTTAATGTTTTAATTTCAAATTACGATACTTTTACTGGTGACACCGATTTTCGTATAAATGCGTGTCATTTGTTTTACTCTTATTTTTATAATATCCATAAGCAGTTCATATAAAATCAACTTTATTAGGTAGTTATAAGTTTATTTTTTACTTGTTTATCAAATGCTTTGTGATGCGAAAATTCATAAATTGGTTCGTCTTACGAAGAACTTTGAAAGGCTATGAAAATGAAATAAAATGTGAAGGCTATATTATTCCTATGGATATTCTTCTATTTCATTTTATAAATCGCCTGTTAAGGACATCTTTATATAGTCACACGGATTCTATTTAGAAACCCCAGACTGTATTTCGCTTTTAACTCGCGAATATAGGCTGCGATCATTCGTCTTATCTTTCGTCTATGGTCCTTTGATCCGCAACGCGTCGTGAGCCAATTAAACATTGTATATAGCTCGCAGAACGTCATACATCAGTCTGTCTGTGCGCACTCTATAAAATCCTCAACAATTTTTCTATTACTTAATTGCAAAGCATTCTTACAATCGTCAAGTGAAGTGATACTCATACGCTCACACTTCGTGACTAGCGCATTAACACAGCACTGTCCCGCGGCGCTTCTCACGCCACTGACTCCGTTTCTAGGTTGAAAACCTACTGGCAGCCAGAGTGCCATAGGTAACTGTGCTTGCAATGCACTTCCTTCAAACCCAAATTACCCGTCGTTTTTCATCAAGTGATCGCTCACTGAGGACGACAACGCCTTAATTACTAGCTTTACAATTTTCAGTCCATTTATGGGTTTAATGCTGCTTGATTTATTAGATTCTGGTCCATATTGTTTGTTTACAGTTTAGTCGTGAATTGAATGGACCATATGTCTAAATGTCTGACACGAGTCTGGTTTATAGTTGCTACAAGATGGCTATCATTTTAAATTGGAATTTGATTAACTAGGAAGAGAGATGATAATTGTGAATATATTTACGTCGCTATAAACGTCCGGTTATAAACGGTTATGCGCACGGCTTCCGCCATAACATTTGACGTACAACCCTAGCCGTTGGACATTATCACCCATTTTCCACGAATCATTGAGGTTTGAATTCGCTTGCGGTGAGCCGGACAAAGTCGATCAATCTCTATAGAAAGCTGTATTGTACGAAGGTCGTAATGTTCCGTGAAGTTTCCGTGAAAGAACCACAATAGATAGATTCTTTAAGGCATAGCCACACGATCGATTTTGGTCAAATAACAGTTTGTTCAGTGATAAAGTTGGGTCTCAAATGTATTGGTTTCATTATCTGACGTATTTCAACCACAGTGGATAGATTGATACAAATAAATTATTTTTCGTCTAGACGATTGTCTACGTAGGCTCCAATATTGAGGTTGGAATTTTTTCAAGTATTTTGACTGGTTGGCATGATTAGAGCTTTTTGAGGTATTTGGAAGGTCATTATTTAAAGCTCTCTTTTAAGAATGACGTCAGCAAATTGTAACTTGGTCGGCTACCGGACACATATCTGACGATATCAAAATATAAAGACAAAATGACTAAACGGTGTAAATCTGTAATTAACGGTACAATCGATATTGAATTAGACCATTTTTTTTTCTTTTTCCATCGTGTCGCTAAACTTATTTCGCCGTACCGGAGGGGACACGACTAATTCCATCAGTCTTATGTTTTTTTCCTGAAGATTCAATTAACTCGACGACGTGTTTCCGGTTCGGCGGTCATTCGTGTTGAAGCACCTTTTCTTGCCCCGAGGCCCTTCACCTATAATACAATATGGACCCAAATTGCCTATCGATGATCTCCCAACGGGTCTATTGTGCCGCCTCCGTGGAATTTGTATCTAACGGGAGATGTCTTGCACTCGACTAGCACAAATGTGCGTGAGGTGCATTTCGCTATGCCGTCGACTTATGGTCCGAGTACTCGATGCCCACTCCTAAATCATAAAAATAGCCGCCCATATCGAATTTCTTTTAAATCGACACAAAAGTTGAAGTCGCTTATCCAGGAAGTTAGGCTGTTACTGCTTTCTAGTTTGCCTTAAATGGTTCGGATAAAACTGTCGTATTTTATTACGGCATATCTTCTCTAAAAAGGAACATTTGTAACTGTTCTCTCGATAAGCATAGAACACGTTACGGTGACGGTTTGTGTACGTGATTGACATAAATTGCGAATAGTTTCCCATGTTGCTAGATTGACATTACTGCTCACGACCTGAAATTTATCGTACGGTTTCTATATCCAATCATGACTTGATCCTTGCATTTTATATTTTATTCCCGGTGTAATTGTGTAATTTATATTCTTAGTTACTATAAATGCGTTACAAAATCACCGGGTTCTTATACTTTCGCCCGTACATTCACGAGATTGCACAGTCTAACTCATCCACAATCATAGGCGCCACAATTGTATGTTCCCACTCACCCAGTAACCTTAAATGATAAGTGCAATTAACAAAAGAATGTACACGCTACGAATCAGACAGATTGCACTCTCGAATTCATAATCACTCGAATCGTCAACGATAATTAACGTCTCGTCAGAACAGTCATTACTGCATTTGGAGAATATCTTTATTGACAGCTTAAAAGCGAGTACAAAGGCCACGAGAAAGCAACCATTGTGGCAAACCACATCGATGACTTACACAATGCTACCGACGACGCCTAATAACCCACCTGTGACTTTACAACCAGCAACTCATTTAGGAAAATGAAAAGCCCCTTTCAATGAGCTCAACTCTCCCTTATTGTTGTTCGGTTAGAGGTGGCTCGTATACAATAGCGTCTAAGGTTATCAGACCGGATGATGAGGCCTTCAGATTCTATTGCTTTCACCCATTACGTAGCCTTTTGTGTTTGACTGTACGTCGTAAAGCTGTCGATAAGTTGTTATGTAATGCTCTTACTAATTGGTTAAAAAATCATCTTTCATCAGTAATAAGGGAGTTGATGTTGGCTCGTTGAACTTTCTCCCCCTTGTAAGGCTTTAATAAAACTCGGGTTCCCGCTAGGATAGTTTGAACTCGGGGTTAATTACGATTCGTCGTGGCTGCATGCTGACGCTTTTTTACCGTCTACGGTCAGATAATTTAAACGGAGGGTAGAACATCTATTTACATAGCTTGATGTTGCGTCTTTTTACATTTAAATAGAAAACACAAGAACATACACAGTTGTATGCTCACTATTTCCTCGTAAATCTCAAATCTTTAGACTCACGAAACTCTCTTAGCTATTAAAATCTCCATAAACTTCCGCAAACGGGTTTTAGTTTGTTAAGTTAATTAGTAGCCTGCACCGTGTCAATTGTTCTAAAATTTAAAATATAATCGAGAAAATAAATTAGTTCCAAATTGCTCGTGGCGAATGGTGTCATTTTATACCATTTGCAACGCAGATAAATACCCGCGGCATCTCGTCCGTCAACTGACATCAGCATAGGTAGCGGCTTACTTGATGCCTTAGATAAATGAACTGGCTGCAATTTTCTTTACGATGTGTATTTAACTTTAATCAGTTTCATGCTTTTGATGTATCACTCTTGATGATGTAGCACTTATTGACATTTCACCCACGTTCTATAAAAGTAACTGCACGCAATTAAATGAACATCTTTATTCACAGTCAGATTTTTGATTTATTGTATTTATTTTATGCCAAGCATTGAAGAACATTTGTATCTCACGATCATTACCGTTGGCTCAGTGGGCGTTTGACCTCATTTTAGAGGAATAGTACCTTATAAGGGACCCATTAGTTTGGAGACACGAGAGCAGACACAATTGTCTATATAAGCTAGTTATTATCGAATTTAGAAGACGAATATGGTCTTTACTGAAACAATGGTTGATCTCAGGTCATTAAACTAATGTTTAATGTACGTAGTATTTATTATTATTATCATGCTTAAGACGCCTTAAGGTACTCGTTAAACGAAGCGTTACATTACACGTAACATAAACGTTTGAGACGGGAAGCAATTGAACGCATCCTATCGACATATGCAAAATGCTACAAATTATTCCGCTACAACGATTTTCTACACGCATCTCTATAACGCGACCGGTGACTGTTGACTGTTTGCGCGGAAACATTGCAATCCGAGCCGCCCTGTATGGATCAGATAGGAGATCACATCGGATTAGATTAATCGAAGGGCGTCCATTCCTTGCTGCGTGAGCGGCGTACAGAGAAAGGCTTTCCATGGCCTCACCGATTTGTCTATCCCAGCTGTTCGAGATAGTAGCGCTGCGATACAAACAAGTCTGTTCTATCTCGTCTGCCATGAATAACACCAATCCTTTTAAAGTTACGTTGGTGAAACGCTTGGAGAAAACAAAGTTACTTTACGATTTAGTATTCCACAGACTTCTCTAGATAAGTAAGATAGCGAAACGTAATTCAAGAAGCAAACGGACATAAGCAAATCTCAGTTTCATGAATGACGCGTGAACTTGACCGAGTTAGAAGTAAACACACGCATTAGTAGTCCAAGACACTGGGCGGCACGAGTCAATGGCACGAGGATTTCGCTTGCATACGTGAGCTGCATTCTGAACGTCCGAGTTAAAGTGATTCGCGAACAACCTTTGCATTCGTTCCGCAATGCAACACACTGGCATAAATAAAGTTTGACCCGCGTCAAAGCAGGGAAATTCTGTCCACTGATACATACGTGCCTGGCCAAATGTAGGTTGAAACTTTCGTCCGCTTACAGTCATTCCAACCGCAATTCAAACAAGAACAGCGGTCACGTTTCCGAGATCGCCACCAATGTCCACAGACAGATCATTTATACGAGCCGTATTTACAATATGAGGCGAAAGAAACCAACTCATTGTATAATTGTTAATCTATTCCGATTTCGCACTCGGCTCGGTTATTATATCTACTCGAATGACAGATTCCCACGTCCGCATGCTCCAAATACTGTTAATGACATTTTCTCTTGCATCGGCTATCGCTCACGCTTCGTTCATTAATTCTTTAGCTTTGTTAAATAGGTAACCGTTGTTCGAATCAAAATGCAAGCCTGTTACTGTAATGCATGTGCGAATGATAATACAGCCAGTTCGTATAACAGTTCCGAGTCATTCCGTCAGAAGTGATATCGCCATACTGGATTACAAGTTACAGTTACAGACGTTAGTGAGAGGTTTCCATTTAAGTACATTGTATCCACTATCCACTTTTTACTACTGTAGAACTCGCTATTTATCGCCGATGCTATCATTAAACACTCGAAACGAAAAGTGAACTTGTTATTTAACGCCTTTGTGTTTGATTTTGAGTTCGTTTACTTTCTAAATTTACGTGTACGTAAATTAATAACGCGTTTTTGCTAAAAATGTGTTTGCTAACGGAGTATCGATACAGTTCAGTGTATAGAGTGACGAGATTTTTGAAATAAGAACTAAACTGGGCTGTAAGATGAGATTAAGACCATCGCCATTGTTGTTCGTCCAACCAAGGTGGATTGGACAGGGTAAAAGAAAAAAGTGCATACCGCTAGCTGGCACAGTGGTTTATTGAACACAATTCCGTTGGCTGGTGCGCAACGGTAGGCCTTACCGAGATGGAGATGGCGACGAGTGAACGGGACAGATTAATGCCAATAGTTGACATAATCTTATGTCGTCGCGTCGCTTCCACTGAAGAAGAGTAATATGGATTTACTGCTTTGGAATAAATTATTGTTAATAAAGGGGAGTGGAAAACGACATTGACATATTGAATTGACATTTATATTGAAATGCAACTATGTTTTGTGTGTTCTGTAGATACAGCGAATAAATGTAGTATTAATTTTAAAGATCTAGATTAGCTTCGTTAATGATCTCCATCCTACAGATAAAACGGCAAGCCTTCATGTTAGCTGTCTGGAGAACTTCGATAAAACGATTAGCTTAACATTCTTAATTAAAATAGATCTGACATCAAACCAAAATATACTTCCTATACTTTCATATGTTGCATCATTTAGGTAAAAGGACAGGATATATACAGATATACAGGATAGGTACCTGATCACTCTTATAAACCAAACAGACACAGTACAGTAGTTACATATACCGATGAAAAACTTACGCAATTTGTCAAAAGATAATTTAGATTAGTATTTTGACCAAGATATTTTGCCAAGCATGAGGCTAGACTATATAAAACTTGAAGAACCGAGCTTAAACCCTTTATTATAAACATCGATGGTAGATTACACATTGATAATGGTCAGGTTATCTGTTAGTACTGTTGTTCCCTTTCCCGCAATCACTTTTACGACTTGCTCGGGTTTACAGTAGCAGTTATATTTTGTTTTTGCTTTACTCTTACATCAACATGGAAAAGCCTCTCGGTATAAATCTTGCTATTTACTACTGGAGTAATTAATCTTGACTGAACCGCTTCACTTTTTACTATTTATGTGTGAATCGAACTGTTTTTAGTATCGAGACTTACAGAGAGGAATGTGTGGACATCAGACATTCATCACTCGCTTGCCGTTAAGCGTTTACCTATTAAACAAGTTCAGTTATTTGTAATGTGTAATCAAGTGTTATAATGGTAGTAATAGAAGCTCGGAATTGATTCAGGTGGTCACTTTAAATTGGCTGCGTTAACAATATGTTATAAATGTTTGATGAATTCGTAGTCAATTGGATGTTGTCGTTTTATTGGCTTCGTTGATCAGCAAAAAATGACCTTACCTACACTGCCATAACACTGGATAGAAATAGATTAAGAATAGATGAATCAATGGCCTAAATACCTATGCTCTCATAACGTTGCTTTGAATAACAGGTATCACATTAAGAAAAGCACATCTGATAGAAAGATGAAAATCGTTTTACTAATAGGCAAGTTACATAACACCCACAAAGTTGCAAGTCAGGAGCAAACAACAATTCGTACCAAAAAAGACATTTTTCTTTACCACTTTTACACGTCTAAGATAAAAATATGTTGACACTCTCTGCATAGTACACGCCATAATAGTACCGTATAATTTCTAGTACTTGTAAAGTTGTCACAGAATTGCACTTCATATTCAATAGTGAATGTCCACTTGAATGTGTGAGAGCTGCGTTTGCGCATCCATTGGGTACAATGTTTGCGCGCATTACTCGTTTAGACATGGTTCAAGTGTCAAGTCGTTCACTTTGTTGTCACTAGTATTCGTTAGATAGTCATGTTGTATGTACGAGCATGTGCTCTCTTGCAGGGTTCTAAAATCAAAGATTACTAATATTAGTGAAATAATTATTTGAGCAGTTAAGCTATTTTAACGTATTTCCATTTAATAATGGTTTAAAATGTTGAGTTTTAAGGTATTTAATATCTTTTGCACCATTCCAATTCTCTAAGAATCTAGGACTAAAGATCATAACAGTGTATTATTTATGCAATGATAAAATCTATCATCAGGCAATATCAATTGAATAGCTACGCCCATTATAGATTATTAGGTTAGAAGACAATTAATATTAATCACGGTTTAACGTTCCTTAATTATAATTAATAGTTTTATAACCACAGTTCATTAGTTCTGAATGTAATTTCGCACGGAAACCACTTTATCACTAAGTTTATAGAACTGGGTGCAGTAAACGTCGACTCATTTTCTAGAGTTGCACCTCAAGACTATTGCGGTAAAATAAACAGTTGATAAACGTTTTCACTGTGAATTGAATACGGCCCAAACCGACGATCACTCAAACAGTTTGTGTCAATACCGCAAGTAACATTTTTAGACCAAACGATAGTTCAACTTTAACAGATCGTGTAGATGTCTAAACAATTCTAACCATCGACTGAATTGTTAGCTAGGGGCTCATAGCTACATAGCTACCGTGCAAATCGGTCGATCTGTGAGGTTAAGTAGCGCTTGATGCGGTTAGTCCTTGGATGGGTGACCATTTTCCACATATCGAGACTCCTCCGTGCCTCGGAAAGCACGTTAAGCAGTTGGTCCCGGGTGTCATACGAAGACCTATGACAGTCGTTACGGGCGTCAGTAGCCCAAACAGTCAGTAGCCCAGACAGTTTCACTTCGTGTAAAATACTGATATTCAGCCGCAACCGGTTTAATTGGAAACTGACCCCAATGTAGTTGGGAGAAGGCTAGGCAGATGATCACCGAATTGTAGAACAAATATCGATCGTGGGTGTCCCACAATATTTATTTTGCAATTTACAATTTCGGAACATGTTTGAAATTCCTAAATAACTCGGTCCCAGTACATGTATGTTATTTTTCGATTAGTCACGGTGGTTTTGTAGGGCAAAGATTTTAACCTACATATTTAAGTGTCGATAAAGTTGTGGGCGACTAATACCAACTTCCCTTTGAACCTTTTTGCAAAGTGAATGCACTTTCTTTTTCTTTTATGGAAGGTGATTGTAATAAAACGGACTTATTTCTCGGCCACATTCTTTTGAGTTTTAACTGTTTATGAGATACAATTTGTGGTATGCGCTCGATTTGCATCATTTGAATTCATTAAACTAATGAAAATTCTTAGCTGCATAATATTGATTGTCAACTGCATCACTTGACGTGTTCATATAATGTGTAAAATTTTGAACTACCTTATTGTTAAGCATTAAATCCTGGGTAATTCTCAGTAGCAACACGGAGTTTGGAATTGTGCCTGTTTGATGGCAATAGGCTCGTCCACTATTCTATATGACTTATTCTTAGAAATTTGGAGGACTAGTACACCTCCGCTTAATCCTTAGGGGGAATACAGTTGGAATTTAGACGGACCGTGAGTACCTAATTCGATAATTTTAATTTAAACACGTAGGCTATTCATTGGTCTAGTGGTCGTTAGCGCGACTGTTGAGCGTGAGGTCCTGGGTTCGAGTCCCGGTACAGGCAAAGTGTTATTAGATTTTTCTGTATGGAAATTCTCAGTAGCAGCACCGAGTCAGGATCTATGCCCGTTGGATGGTAATAGGCTCGCCCATTATTTACGGCTTCAGCGAAATGTAACTACAATACACTTCTGACTAAGCTAATCCTTCGACGAAAACAGGCGTGATGCTATAAATTAAGTATTATATTGCATTGATTCGTTTTTTCATAATCAAGTCAGCTAATTCTCATTCTTCTTAGCGGTTTACCGTCCTAGTTGAGAGACTGGTCCTGTGAACATGTAATAGTCTGACCTGTTACTTCATTCATGGTATGGTACTTTTCTGGTTTTACAATAAGCGATTGCTGCTTGGCTACAACATTTCTTATGGAAACCAGCTTGTCGCGTTTATTATGGCAAGTAGTTACAACGGTTGCCTGTCTCGCCCACAATCAATCAAATATGTTTTCGAGTTTGCCTCAACAATGTTCTTTTTTATCGGCACGTATTTTCGACCCTTCCGTGTCATTTTCTCTAGTTTTCGGCCTTTAATTAATAAGTTCACAGCAAACAATAGATTTTCTATTGTATATACTTGGCGTTGCTTAACGAGTTAATAACAAGAACATGTGATCAAACAATGAATTAAACGACAAGGTTGGCGCATTGGTTAGGCTATCGACTGCTACGTTTCGCGGGTTCGTTTCTTGCACGGAACAAATATTTGTATGACGTACACATAGTTCTGAGTGCTTGTGTTTCTAAACGAACCCACGAGGATTAGAATTACTCCTAGTGTCGGCCAACGTTATTTAAAAAACAAAACAATAAATACTATTTTCTTCGTTTGTGTTCTATTTCGTACTAGCTTCTGCCCACGGCTCCGCCCGCGTTTTTCCGGGATAAAATGAAGCCTATGTGCTATTCCAGACTATAATCTATCTCTGTGCCAAATTTCACCCAGATCCTGTCAGTAGGTTTTGCCTGAAAGAGTAACAAGCATCCATCCATCCATCGTCACAAACGTTCACATTTATAATACTCGTATTAGTAGGATTCTTAGCTGTAACTTCGTATGCCATAATAATGATATAAGTTCCTTTAATTGTAGAATAATATCTCATAACTCAACCGTTATGTAATTAAGTAGATGTATGTATAAAATTATCACCGGATACATTTATATACGTTTACTTGGTTCTAGTACTGTTAACAGGACTCTTCCTTAAAGTAAAATATAGTATACGTTAATGCAATTAAAGGTACCTACATTATATTTAATAGCACTCATGAGTTACCGCTTAGTGAGTGAAATGAAGTAACATATGTTTCGGACAATATACGTTTCCATGACGGATTTGCAACCTTATCCCGTTGACATAACGCTGGTTTGGAAGGCATTTAACTTTGTAAACTGTGAGTAGTTGTAAATTTGAGGACCAATCAACGGCAACGCAAACGAACGAGTTCGTATATGATTATGGTGAAGAGGTGACGATATATTATTATCATGTCGTCGACAATTTTTAAATTGCAAATAATTGCACTAAAATATTAGTCCATTCGGCAACAAAGTAAAGCTTTATGAAGTACTTGGGTAATAAACTTTGCCATCTGTTCATGCCCATAATTACTACGCGTCTCGACGTTAAACGGACACCCCTAATTTGGCCGCAGCTAGGCGCACGGGCAAAATTACGTGCAAAAGTCGGCAACTAGCCCTAAGATCAGACCGACCTGTATAGTTAATTGGCAAAACACGATCCTAAATCCCGCAAAACATATACGATGCGCAAGAGTCCAATTCCAAATACATTTTAATTAATGTATTTATTTAAATGAATTCACTTTATGGGATACAGAACACCATTTATTCAAATGAATACACATCATAAATTGAGTTAACACTTTACCGTGTTCCATATGAAATCCAACTTACACATTTAGTGTGATCATAAAAAACGAATCGACTTTTACCGAGAATTTGTTTAAACAAGTCGTGAACAGTCGTGAACAGTCGTGATAGATAACATCGGAATGCATCGTGTTTACCCAATTAAGCGTTTAATGTCCAACCACATGCCTATTTGGGCATTATTAATTTTGTTACGCGTTTTATAAAATATTAAACCATCCACCAAAGCTGAGCGGAGATAAATCGATATCACACTTTTCATATGAGCGGCGTAACTATCTACAACCTTAACGTAATCATCCTATCGGTCTTTTTTGTTATTGTCTCTGTTCAGTGTTGTATCTAAGATAAGTAATTTTTTCTCTGCGTCATTACTTTAAATCAATCACATTTACATATCAGTACCGGGATCTAGATTGCATCATCACCGATGCAATAGGACAGCCTGCGTTGCGGTCACACAATACAGCGTCCTTTATTGGAAGAAGCCTATAGCAGCAGTAAATGTTTGGCTTTACAGGTTTACTATTTTTCTATTCTTTATCTGGTTATTGTCTGATATTTCAAATCTTACGGGTATTATTAGCCCAAAGTCTGGTAACTGGTGTAACCTTAGGGTATCAGTGAATTCAGCCGCATTTGGTTAGACTGGGAGCCGACCTCAAGATAGTTCGGAAAAATTTAGGCAGATGATGATTAGCTGGTTTCCTGGATCTGTATTTTCTCAGACGTAGATCAATTATACTATCGACCATGCTTGGGAGGTCTTAAACATGTTAATAATGATGTATTAAGTAACTGTTACAGTCTATATATTTTACAGTAGATGTAGAATTCTATTAAGTTATCGTGTACTTGTATTTGTGTAATTATCCACTGCAACGACCGTAAAACAAACTGACAACCTGATACCAATCCTATAATTATACAATTTGTTCTGACAGAATACTTACCGGACTTACTAGTCAACAAGTCCTGTGTTAACAATGAGATGACACGCACCTACTGAATGGCAAAATCATAAATACATGTTTTTTATATATTTATAAAATTTATACGTACAGTTTGTGAATAAAAGTGTATAATATTCAATTTCGTTGTAATTCTAATCATTCAAATATGGAAAACAATAGAACGTGAATAGTCCTAAGATTTGTTTTGAATAAGGACGATCTGCATCAGAAACATAAGCATTATTCCTAGAATCTCCCTTTAACTAATGCAAAAAGCACCAACGGTAGTCACGTAGAAATTCCGCCATGAAATTGTAATTTCCTTAGAAACCACAATTATGTCTAGCCTAGTAACCCAAAGGTTGAGTATAATTGAGTCGAGTATATTAGGCATGTGACTTAAACCTCTACACACCGTGCCTACCCATTTTATGGACGATCATAGAGATAGTAGAGCTTTTGCGGTAACCGTGATAACGGCTATTTACGTGCAAATATTCGTGGATTTCGCTCTAAAGCTTTAAAAGTCGTTCGAAAGTAGAATATGAGCTTAGTACCTATAGGTATGTTAATAAAAAAAAAAAAAAAAAAATAGGCACGGGCGTCATCTCAGAATGAGAGGGTTAAAACTGTAGTTCACCACACTGCCCTGATTCTGGTTGATGAACTACATACAACATCGATAATTTTATGAAGCCCTCTTAAATATGATAATCAAATTCTGATCCGCACATAAATTGGATAAGTTGCGGGCCGCATTTGACCCCAGAGCCTCTTGCATAGAAGGTAAGCGTATTGGATATCACTGTTTGATATGATAGAAGTAGAAATAGCAAAGGAACTAGGTCAATACAGTAGTTTAATCAATAAATAAACTCAGTCTATCATATGAGTTTCTCAGTCTATCAGAGAGCTTCATGTAGCAATAAACGAACCAGTAAAATGCACCATAACACTTCCACCTTGTACATTTAGTTTAAACTCAGAGAAATTTGACCGTTACCTCAAAAAATAAATAAATATACATACAGGTTTTTGAACTGTGTGAAATGATAACTGTATTCCCCATTTTCATGTCTAGTTTTCACATTAGCATATTTCAGTGGGTTTAAACAATTCATTACCGTAACCCAAAAGAGACAATGCAGTTGTATGAATAAAAAAAAAATATTTTATTAAAAACTGTTGTTGACACTATTGTGTATCAAAACAACAAGTAACACGGGTTAAAAAAACGGTTATAAACTGTAACAATTTACTTTACTGTACATTTTACCTCAGATTCAGTTTTTCGCAAATTAATTCAGTATAATAAAATATTTCTCAAGAAGATTACGCTAATTATTATGGAGTTGACCCTCATAATCGTATCTAATAGCAGGAAGCTCCCGTTTCCATGGTACACAATAAGTATGTGCATGCACATCTCTAACAACTTAAGCCATCTTACATTTGCATTGTATACTGTATTTCACCGCGGGAGGCCATTCCTCGACTTAAAGTCGTGATGTTTGATATGAAAACATTTTGTATAGAAAATACATCGTTGTGAGAAAGCTCATAAAATGCACTGAAACATTTAGAAACTCAGGTTGAAAGTTTCTGCTTATCAGTTTATGATATAAGTTTAGCATTGTTCAACGGCTGCTAGAAGGCAATAATATAGAAGAGTTATTTGTTAATTGTGAATTCTAAGCGAGTTGAAGACTAGAGAAAAGTGCGATAATTAACAACTTAGTAAATATTAATTACCTACATATATAAATAGGGTATAGTGCCATACGTGAAAATATTGCTTTGCTAAATTAATTAATACTTGTTAAAACAAATAGTTTCTTATGTTGCATAGTGAACTATTGATTTTATGTGTAATATTTTGCTAAAGAGTCTCCGTAACATAATATGCAATAACTCCATGTTATAATAAATCATGTTCAAAGCTCTGCAAATTACTATTATAATTAAATTACTTATCATATTTATCGTTGCTCCTTTGCGCAGATAATTATAGCCTATATACTCCAAAAGCCGGTTCCAAATCAATCAAAACTCGACGTGAATGACTGCTCGTCATCAATGGAGCTTCTGTTTAATAACAAGTTACTACTACAATTAGTAACGTCAGCGACATCTTTGATTCAAGTTTATAACCGGATTAAGGAAGCGATCATGATTATGTAACACGCATTTATTATGTTACACAAACATTAGTTGGGTTTGCGGTAAATAATGATGGTGGACCGGTCGTTATCGTCAACCGTTTGCTTGGACCAGACCAAGAGCAGCGGTCTAGCCAGACCAGAACCAATCAAATCGCTGTAATTGATGCAGTGACTAACTTCCGCCTTTATGAAAGCACAACTTTAATCACTCCTAAACGTCACTGGTTTATATTTAATCTTACTTTTACATTAGCATAACATATATCGCTGTCGTAATTTAACTCATTCATAAAATTGCTAATCTTACCGGAAACATTGTCACTAGTCATCACTTACGCGTAACTGTAATCTTCTTCCTTATCGTAACGTCTTTCCTGGCTATTACTTCATACGACATCTTAAATCGGGCAGTTGCATCTATTTCCGGAAAGCGGTGCTCTATTATTATATATTCTATATTTTCAAGAAAAAATAATCAAGTATACCGCAATCAATACCGCTTTCTTGATGCGGAGAAAAATCGTGACTGATGCGATTTTTCAACAATGTAACACGTCTTGATTTAATTGCAACGACTAGTGTGGCCCCAAGTGTAAAGAATACTTTATTAATCCCAGTAAACGATTAAGAAATGATATCACGAAATTTGCTAATAGCTACCTAGGTAGAACAACAAGAGGCGAATACTCGCTATGAAAGCCGGCAGTCTTATTTGTTGCGGTCTGCGCAATAGGCTCTCGGTCACTGGTGGACATTTATAGTCACATAATATGATGTACAGCAAGGAAACAGAATATCAAGTTCTATGGGCCGTAGTAAAACAAATCTTAGCACTACTATTGTCCATAGCAATTCGATATGGATATAAACAGCAAGAATTTATGCTAGTAACATGTTACAAGATAATGCCCATTGCAATCGTCTTAACTGAAATCTGGAGTTCTCACATTTTAGTATGAAATAGCCGACTGTTTAAAATGATAGTTAGAACAAAAAAAAAAGTTTTAAAGTTAAACGATAAAGGTATAATTAAATAAGAGTCATATAAATTCTTTCTTCACTGAACTTAAAGAAGAATCCGAGAAGCCGAAACTGAAGTTTCATAACATTAAGGCAGTCAAAATTCTAGCATTAATCCCTTGGTTAGCAATATGTAATAATTAATTTCTACAATATTATTAGAATTACTTAAAGGCACAAATCCTCTCAAAACGCACCTACACTGCAGACATAAATCGTCATCATGACGCTCAGTAATTAACATTTCCATTACATCGAAAATGCCACCGACTCAATTCGTTCTGCTTCTTTGCTACATTTTATAGATACTCCAAAGGTAATTAACCTACCAAATAGTACTACTACGCGTTTTCACTTGCTTAATTAAATACAAATTACATAAACAACCTATTTTAAAACTATTCGTATTGTTCAACATTTCCCATTCGGAATGACAACCGAATCAATTTAGGGTTTACTGTAACCGAAACATGTGTTAATAAAATCGCCGTCAAACTAATCTCGTCTCGTTTTAATTTCACTTTCGATTACATTTTAATGAATAGAGAGGTCAGTAGTGCCAGTAAACTTTCGCCCGAGGCATCTAATATAATAGCAGTAGGTATTATGTGTGCGTACATGAATTCATCATGTTCTTACGTCATTGCTTTGTTACGATTTTCATTGATGTCTTCTTTTGTTTCAGGTATGTAAGCACAATATGGTTCTTTCAGTAAGTGCGTTTTCTTTTTTATTAAAATCATGAATTATGTGATAACATATCACATAATTCATGATTTTAGTGAATAGCAAAAGTGTTATATTATTATTAGTAATATTATTTAGGGGTTATAATTATTGTTTCTATGTCGTAAGGGGAACTTGTAATATAGAAACAACAATTATGTTTAAAGAAGTGTTTCTTTAAACAAAAGTGCGGTAGTAATTTCAGTAATAATAATAGTAGAACATAGAGTAAATCAATGTGTTTTTTTTTTCCAAATCAAGACTGTATCACGATCTTTTTGATCGTCATTAGAAGACAGTCGAAAATACGACTATATCACTAGTGCTGTACTTATCAAAGTAATAAGAGTTCCTTAAAAATCTGAAAACTGTCTGGTCTTCAATCAATGTCTATTGAAACTAACAAAACATTAACTTTAATCATCTATTAGAAATATCTCTTTTTATCCATGCCTAAAAAGCTTCAAGAGCGTTTTAGATTTGTCTTTAAGAACTAACTATTTACATTGCCATTAGCTACGATGCATTACGAGGACGCACAAAAACCCACTTTATTCTTGCAAATCATTATGCTCAAAACCTTTTCATGGTGGTCTGTGAACGTCTAGACATTATTATTTTTGCCGTACAATAGACTCTTATTTCCCATGAATAGAAAAATTTGATTGACACGAAGGTCAAATATGGAGTATTCAAAATCATCATTACGGCATTCGAATCGATTTGACTCATTGCTTTCACTGAAAACTCCTTTGTCATCAGTTCTTTTGTTAGAAAGCAAACGTCATACATGCTTTGCCTTTGAGTTTAAATAGTTTCTCGTTCACTTCACACTTTACGTATTCTGTTTGTGCCTGTGACAATTCGCTCTTTGCTCCGAATGCATAAGTAATTATTCGCGGCTTACCGAGAGTGAAAATCATTTCTACTAACACTGACCATCCATTTAACACGCTTATTTCTGCTTTCTACTATTAACAGTGGTGTAATAATTGTAACGAATCTATGGGAAAACTGATTAGTCCAAAATTAATATTTTCTCGAACTAATTCCGCAACCGATCTCATTGCCGACGAACCGATTTGGTTATAGCAACATTAGTTGCGCTTCATTAATTTCTATGTAAATATAGGACAAAGGTATTATTCAATTTTCTTGAGAAATTGTTCACGTGTCAATCAATTGATGCGCTGTAATGACCTTCAATTCTGGCTCAATAAAGTTTTCTATTCAGCTACCGTACATTAAATATCACATACAAAACGATAACTATAGTTTTTGCGTTCAGATACCCGTGAAATAGTTATCACACGTTCCTTTGTTGACGTATAACTTTTTGTAATACTTTTAAACGTTGTGGCTAGTTAGTAAATGATCAATAGATAGCATGCAGAGCTAGCTTGCAGTCACCAATAAACAGTAGACTTGAAGAAAAAATGCGTGTCATAAATAATTCATTACATTAGCTCGAACTAATTTACAATTGTCATAACGTTTGTGATTACGGAAACACGAACAAACATAGTAGATTTTCATTTCTATGTTCGTAAAAAATACGATTGTCAGTGAAAATGAATGGGTCCGGCACATGTCGATGTTTGCAAACGAATCGTTGTCGACAGTACATACAAGAAAACAATTTTGTAAACTTTCTACGATCATTTACTTGTTAGTTTCGCTTTCTTGGTGGCCAGTATTTATTTTATAACTTCTGATGACGCTGGTATTTCGGTAGGAATACTAATGAAAGGCAACAGGCGTTATTTAAATCCTGTTTACACGTAACCGAAAAATGAGTTGAAGCGCAGAATATTTATAATCTGTGGTTTGTTTACGGTTCATTATCTAAATGCTGGAGATGATGTAGCCAAGCCACTTTATTACCATGCCTTTACTGTGTTAATTACAGTACTCGTATGTTATATTTATATCACTACCAAGTACTATTATTTAATGTAATGTTTTCTTCAAAGCTCGTTTCATTAATGATGATGAAAGGCACAACTTCATTAATCCGTTTCATAGACTATCGATATCCAATCTTATCTACAGCTAGTTTAGCTGTCAGTATATCAGTAGCTACTTACAAACGAAGCAAGGATAATACGGTTAATGCAACGGACTTAACGCGATTTCGTATTTAACTGTTCGTTTCGTAAACGGTTTATCTAAGGCAAGTTTCGCGTGTGGAATTCGCGTGATTAGTGTGGCGGATAAACGCATTTTACGCCGTCAATCGTGACGCGAGTTGCCACCTGTAATTAGCTCCGACGAATCAGTTATGTCATATTGGACGCACTGCGAATCCGTTCAGCCCGCTCCCGGACTAACGAGACATTTTTTTCTAAATAAATTCTTAAACGGTCATAGCCCTGATAAAAAAGAATAAGATATTAACACGAATGAACTTATGTTCCCGATATGATAGAAATTTTATAAGATGTTTCTCAAGTTTCTATTAAAATACGAATCAAAAATGAAGAAATTTGTGCAAATGTGTACATTTAAATCCGTTACTACAGTATAAAATAGACGCAAGTCGTATGTATGTACCTATAAGTGTAATGTAAACGGGAGCTTATAGATCAAATAAATCTTACAGTACAGTTGCTTTCAAACTTAACGAGCCTTTACGGTGTCTGACTATATAATACAGCTGCAATTACTTTTCGAGGATATTTATATGGTTTCATTAAACGATTTATTGTTTAACATACTTCTCCTGGAAGACCTCAACTTCGCCATGAAAAACATAATGCGTTATATATAAGACCGGTGTCTAAACTACTGCGGATTAATAAACGATGCTTAACATGATCTTTTCTTAAATAATATTTGAGTGACGACGTAAAAGAAAAGAACTTCTAAGAGTGATGAAACATAAGATCGTTTGGCGCAACCCTGGGCAGTCCAGTCTTCGTACCAACATTCCTGAGTGGCTAATTTTTCCACTACGACTGATTATATATAAGACAAAAAAAGTATTATAAAGACGTATTAGTTCAAGTAGAGACCTCAAAGTGTATCTACTACTAATTAACAAGGAATCATAATTTTGAGATGTCCTAGTATAAGGCTGAACGCAACAATATCTAAATCAAACATACAGTTACGTGAAACACTTTACGTAATAACAGATGGCCTTGAACGAATGATCGAAGTCAATGTCGGTCACATACGAAGCAGCACAAATTACGACACGCCACGGAAACCTGTATTTGCTATTTGTACTTAGGTTCGCTTAGCACCCTTTAATTAAAATGCAGTTTTCCTTTCTGATTATATATTTTCTTAACTTTTAATCGATTAATATAAGTTAAAGTTTATTTCTTTATTCCTTGAACACGTTTAATTCCAATTGTCCATGTTTAGATACTTCAATATGACACTAAGTGCAGTTATTTGAGTAGGCATTAAACTCAATGTTTTATTATGTCCAGAAATGGAAAGACTTAATATTAAGCTTTCAAAAGTGTACAGACCATTTCACCGTATACAATGGACAGCTAAGAAGCTAACCTTTCACCGACTAAGATACCTAAACAACCCTTGCAGGATGTCGTGACTTCGCGTCGGTACACTCCCATGCATATTTATGTACACGCTTCAATCATGGGCAGAGAAAATAATGACGTACAAAAACTGGGAAAGGATATCATTAGCCAGTCGGATGCAGCTAGTGGCTGATACAATAATGTGGTCAGTAATGATATCGGTAATCGGATCGATGTAGCTCATTGGATATTCTGAAACCCACTCTCGCTCTATTAAGACGCAATGTCTCCCGCGCACACTGTTAATGTAATTCTCCTCATCATTATTACTACCGTGAGTTTATTTTTTTTATTTTTAATTGAAATAAACATTTATATCAACAAGTACAATTAATTGTGGGGCGATTAAATCACAGTCGGCAGTAGCGAATGTTTCTCCTCCTTCGTTTCGCTTCCAATTGATGTAAGGTATGTGTTTCACATCGTGATCGCAATTGTTAGCGGACGATTCTCTTATTTGAATTACACAAATTGAATTTACAATCGCGATAGCGAAGTATTCGGTTGGATGTTGTGCAATACATTATTTAATCTCGAGCATGAAAGTCTAATGCTATTAGTAATCATCGAATCCAATACAAGAATGTTACGAAAAGAAAAAGAAAAACTTAGATGCGCATCGCGTTGCGTAAGAATGACATGCTTACATAAGTTGGAGACGTACAATTTGAGTATAAAGTAGAAAATAGCTTTACTCTTAGCGCAACAATGAAACGATTAAAAATGTCACAGTAAAATCCATAAAATTGCAGACAATGTTACATCAGTGTTTAAGCCAATATTTATTTTATTTGTTTTGACTTTATAGCAAGTGCTATTACAGAACCAGAATTTAATTCTAGTAACCATTTGCGCCAGCCCCTGTATTTTATGTGAATTTCTTCTTGCCATCCCTAGTAAAATATTTGTTAGATTAATTTTAAGATCAGTTATCTTTACAGTTTCATGGTTATGACGCTAAGTAATAGGGTTATACACATGGTGTTTTGAGATCATGATAACATAAATATCATATGGTATTCTACAAAACGTTTTCTCTCATGAAACACTTTCAACTAAATGCAATTCATGTTTACGATTACAACCTAGTTCCTAACTCACTGTTCCTAAGGTACTGCCCCTTTCTCTTCAGTTCCGTCTATACTTTCTACAAGTAATGCGTACTGATTAATTAGACACGATTAGTATCGATCGATACCTTTTTAATGATTCATTTCTCTTGCGAAAGTGAGATTTGTTTGGTTTCGTCTCGTTTTGCTCTGAATTAAACAGGTTGTTATAATTGTGCGTTAGTTACGTTTTGTTTTAGTGAGAATTTCATCTCTTGCTGTTCATGCGTATCTTTTGTCATCTCGAATATTTTTAGCTTTTTTACTAAAACCAAAGAAAAAGAAAGAAAAGTCGTCGTCTTTAGGGGTCTTCGGTTTACACATTTTAATTACTTTAAAACGTTATCCAATACAATTTCAAAAAATCAATTCATCCGTCTGAAACTTCCACTTCATGTTTTATTTCTATATTTATTCAATCGTACAAATCTACTCTGAACAAATAGATCATATGCGTTTTCTCTATGCTCTCCACTGTGTGATTCTCACAGAACATTCAGAATTGAACAATACGTGATTTCAGCATAGTAAATTACTATGAACTGTACATGTTTATTATATTATAAAGAAACGTGCCACCGCAGTTAGGTACTTTCTATGAAGCCTACCGTATCTTCGCGGATAATCTCCCTAGTTCTACAAACACGGACCATAAAATATAATAAAGCCACTGTTAGATGGAATTGTAAATGACCTTAATAAAGCCGGCTCTTGAAGACCTTTCCCAACATTAAATTCTTTCACCGTGTGTATCCGCAGCACAATAGGCTTATATACATAGTGATTAGGTTATGGCGTACTAAGTGTTTCATTGAATGACCTCAGCGAATTCACGCTTTATATTGTTTTGTTGGTGGAAATGTTTGTCTTACGTTAATTAACTGACACTTGTGAGCTTTTATCTGTTGAATTTCGTGAATAAGTTAAAATAAGTTATAAGAAGTTTGAACGCATAAGCAATCTATTTGTATTGTAGGCTTTAGTCTTGTTTATTTCAAGCGTAGCACCAGGAAAGAAAGAAAAATAACGAGTTGGGTTTTGGAACTAAAGAAAGAAGTAACAATGAAACAAAAAATAACACATATTCTTTAGTTTTAAGATTGGCACAGGTTAGACATAACAACATTTGGGTAGTTAATTTTCGGGACTGGAATTAACACCGTCGCAAAGTACCCAATATGCTGATGTTTCAACATAATTTTTTTTAACCCGTGCCTTTAATGAAGTGCATTCCTGTCAACAATTAAAATTTCCCCGTAAATGCGGCACCAGGATATTAAAAAGCTAACGATGTTGCAGCACCGGCAGGTAGTCGCGTTTATTATGGATAAACGACACTAAAATGCAAATAGCTGAACGTCAACGGCGCAGACGCATCGTATCCGCGAGTCCGTTAGATTTGCCCGCTGGCGCCTAACAACGGTGAATTTAAAACCCAAGATTATTGCCTTCATGGAAAAGGATGCATTTATTTCAGTCTCCTTACGTTTAAATACGTTATTTCGTAATAGTAGAAACATACGATATTATTATTAGCTTTCCATAATAATATGCGCAGTTGAAGAGCTGTAATTGTTTTGCCTTTCTATCCATTTGGCGCTCTATTCGCCGACCAATTTTGCAGATCTATCAGTTGCTAAACATCACTTATCACTCGAAATTTAATTTAAAGTCATACATTACATTATTCACATTATTATACTTTCGAATAATGATAAAATTGTTAACTAAATTAACATGAATAAATACGATGCAATTTCTATTCCAAATGCGTTTTATAATTCATAATGGCCATAGTAATATCATGATCAAAAAACAAAGGGGTATTAATGTGTTCTGCGATAAATGCAGAAAAGCGATTAGCAGACCAATTCATCAACGAAACACATTAGAAAATGTTCATTCATAACTGATGATGGATCAGACCGTGTAACAGTGAAAGTTCACATTGTGAAGTGTCTCCAATGTGTCCAAAGTAAATTTGTTTGTATCCAAAATTTGCGGGCGGCTGCCACAGTTAGAATCGACCACAAAGTTGCTAATGATAGGAAAGTACCGCCACAATATGATTTTGAACACTTTTTTGTGCATTGTCTGCGATTTTTCGAAGTTTCCGAATCTACGTGCTTTCTCCATTAACTTTTTCATATTTCCATATCAACAAAAACGTTATTCGATGTGAGTTTCTATTTGCGTTATATTGTCGTACTAATATTTATGTCAGTGCATATTAAAACTTTATTATTTACGATGTTGTAACTACAAAGAATGCTTTATTATGCATTCCTACAGCTTCTTTCTTATTTTATGAATATCGGCAAAAAATTGATAGAATATTAAAAATGTCACTATAATTTATCATCTGTCCCTTAATGCAGAAATTTAATATTTCTCGTGTCTAGTGCTAGCATTTTTTGTGGAATCTTTGTATCTTGCAAATGACCGAACGACTGAAAATTTTTGAATTTACTCAATAATTGCTTCGTTTTTTTGTTTCATATTAACTTAATGGACTCCATTGTTTAATTTTTTTGTGTAATTATAACTTGATGGGTTTTATGCAAGATGTTTTTTTTTTCTAGTATCGGATGTATTAGAACCTTTTATGTAGATTATGTTGTGTACATCTCTCGAATCTATTATGCAGTAATTTAAAATACATTTTGATTCAAAGAATATTTTCCTCATCCGCTGAACTGTCATTGAGAAAAGTGTTATGTGTATGTTTATGCTATATAACAGTAGTAGCAGTATATAACAGTTTATCGAAATAATTATTTATATTCTTCTGTTCTTCTGATTTTTACGAGTATTACCATAGATATTTTTTTAAATCTAGTTTTCATAAGCAGCCCCTCATGGAGACACAGAAGTTTCCAGTTCAAGTACATACAATAAATTACGCAGTTTTTTTAGTTCATTATCAACGATATTACTCGTTTATGCTTAATGTAGTACCTCTTGATGCGTTCTATAGGTACTGTAATTAAAAATGAATGTTCATCAAATAAAAGCAGGTACTTTCCTTGCAGTGCGTACATTATTTTTTTTTTACTTCTAAGTATAACTCACCATTTCATTCGAGTGATGATTAGTGGGAATGATTTAAACGTTCATTATTAACCATTACTGTGCAATAGAAACTGTCTAACAACTAACAGCGTGTAATAATTTAGTTTACATATGGTCACAGGGCGTAACACATTGTGTTCTTGTTACAATCTTTTTTACGATCGTAATGCACTTCATCGGGTTCCTAGGAAATAAATAATTCATAGCAATTTGCACGACTAATGTGAGAACATGGTTAGACCTGGTGAATGCACGGCAACCTTTCTCTAAGGGCTCATTAGCTCCAATTTATGTGCTCTCACCGCCGGCTAACTCACAACATCTATCAGAAACAGCTTTTGTGTCACATATTTTACACCTATCGATTCCTCAGCGCTACGAATATTTATGTACCGATTGCGTTTACCTCGCTTAAAGAAATTTACGATCTCTTTGAGAAAACAAGGTGGCGACAGATACTAGGAAAGCTGTAACTATTAGACTGTGAACAATTTAGAAAAAAAGAATACTATTAAATCACTGACCTCTTTCTTGGTTTGCTCGTTGATCTTAACGTGGGTCTGTTGAGGCTTGTCACGGAGTGGAAGGTATCCCTCGCGACTGTCCGCGGGCTCCGTGCTATCCGTTAGGGTGGTGGACTCCACGGTGGCTGTACTGGCTGTACCAGCATCCGTGGACCGAGTGTCGTCGGCTGTACTTAGCGTCGGAGCTGTCTCTTTGGGACCACCGGACGTCGTTCCAGCAGTATCAAAATCGGAAACAGTCTCCGTGCTGTCGCTGTTGAGTGTAGTTTCCGTGTCCTGAACCGTGGGTGTCTCCGTGGTCCGCACAATTGGCCGGATCGTGTAATGTTTCGTCGGTGCCCTGTACGTTGTCACGGTCGCGTCTTTGATTGTCGACGGCGGAGCTTCGGATTTTGTTTGCGTTGTTTTTACTTCAGCCGTCGTAGCCGCGATAGGTTTGCGGGTGGATTTTTTCGTTTTAGGAGGTGTGGTAGCGGTCGGGTTTGTCACGGGTGCTGTTGACTTTGTTTTAGTGGATATTTTTTTCGCGTAAGTGGTAGAACGTTCCTCTAAGGTGGTTGGTGCGGGGGTGTTTTCTATTGTGTGGGATGTAGTTTCAGGGGGTGTTCGGTCAGCTGGCGGTTCGAGGTTGGATTGTTTGGGTGTTCGTGATGGTGGGAAAAAGTAGTCCATTATTGAGGGGGACCTGTTTCGGTTTGACGGTAGCCATGCCCAGGGGTTAAAGTCTATGAGGCGGGGTCGCGGCGGGTCATCGGTGGCGACAACAGTGGCGAGGGCGGCGAGCGCGAAGACTACGATCAACGGACGATTCATGGCGCGTCGTGCGCGTGCGGCCGCGACGACGTTATAAGCGGGACTGCGCGCGCGCCGCCGCTGAAGAGAACCCGCCACCGTTCACCTAGTTCATTCCGCCCTACGAACAACGCAGCAGATGCAGCCGCTGTAGTTCCTGTTCAATTTTCTTTTTTAGCATGGAGACTGTATCTTCGCTTTATGTAAAGGTAATTACATAATACGTAATTGCAAAAGTAAATCTGTTAGGGTGTTAATTTTAAATGCCATTTCGGAAATGTCTGATTGGTTACACCCTATCTTGAGATTTTATGTAATAGGTAAAATATGAATTCACGTTTGAATGCTTTTCAAGCTACAAAGGCGAGAAACATAGTGATTGCTTTAACCGCAGATTAATGGCATACTGGTGCTAAAGCTTAAGAGCTTTTACTATGGAAACAATAGTACATTTCTAAGAAACTAACTTGAAGACAGTCGTTAAAATGCAATCTTACATTGAAAATCAAAATGAAAGCTTTCAGATAAATTATACTTAACATGTTTAAGCACATAACTGTCTGCTTAAGCTATGGCGAAATGTTTATAAGTATATACAGAAAATAGCTTTACAGTAATAATTAATTAATATACGATCCAATAAATTCTGCAACTAAGATATTGCACTGAGATGCAAACTAAATTGCCCAATTAATCTTAGTACCACGTGCACTGGATAAGCAATATGCTATGCCGTTATATGAGGTACATGGTGCGGTAAATAATTTAAATTTCGAATCAAATTTTCGCGCATATTTTCCCTGTGGTTTGTAAATATGGCACCCAGTACCGTTATTCAATCAGAGGCGTTAAAATTCACTTTGGGTACAGCGATGCACGTCTGTCCCCTGAATTTGTATCAAAAATGCTTCACCGCAAACCGTGTAATGCTCGGGTATGGCCGTTCTGTACGCTTCATTTAATTTTCAATATTGTTTGGTCTTCCAGATTAGCCAGCCAATCTTTTTTTAAGGTCAGTCATTAATAATGATTCTGGGTTATTTCGTGGGTTTGGACGGATATAGCTACTGCTTCATTCATCTAGTGGTCGCAAGCACTGCTGAACGTGATATCCTGGGTTCGATTCCCAAGTCGGGCGGTGTCATTGAGTTTTTATGTCTTGAAAATTCTAAGTAGCAGCACGGAGTCTGGAACTGTCCGATAGATTAAAATAGCCGTCATTACATGGGACTTAATAATGTGCTGCGAAATGTGAGTGTACAAGAACATGTCTGCCTAACCCTTCGGGGTATACAGGCGTGATGCATACATATGCATGTATGCTTCAGACCTAACTTATTACCTTTAAGCAAAGACACACAATTCTCATGAACCCTAACGTTATTAGTCAATTCCAGAATGCACTGCGGAATCTTTAATAGCTCTATTCAATACTGTCTTAGCAATGCCGCATTATAAAGGAAATAATGCGAAATAATCCGAAGCGTCACAGTGTATTCTTGAAACATTTAAGGGGGTATTTTAGTTCAGAAATTTGAAAAAAATCGTTTTTCTTTTTTTTTCATATTCTTGAAGTTTAGACCTTGAAGATATTTACAAAATTCGAATTATTTTACAAGTTACTGCTACTTTTACAACGTGGCAACTAAACCGGTCAGCCGGAGCTAATCGAACTTTAAATGCGTTTTTTCTCGAAACTACTTTTTTCAAACACGGTACATGATATCTCAAGTTCTAATGAACCGATTTACTTGAAATTTGGTGAAAATCTTCTTTGTATAGCCCTGTACAGCAAGGACATCGGATTCTAAAAAAAATTACTATTAAAAAAACCGAAAAGTAAAAGAAATTCGGCCAATTTTTTTTTCAAATCGTCACCGTTTCCTCAATTTTTTATTTTCCGTAGTCCAGGCCATAGAGACGTCTTTACTGATTAAGATTTTTTTGATTTTTTTGTTTTATGGGTTGGAATCGTGTCAACCAGGACGCACCTTTTTTTTGCCCCCTCTTTAATCGCTTATATATTTTTGAATTATCGATTTTTCCTTTTCAGTAATTTATTTTGTATTTTAAATATACCAATAACTTATGTATCAAAAAATTGATACTAAAAATGTTCTTCATTTTTTTTCATCCTTCTCGAAAAATCCGCTCAAATTTAAACCTCTAGACTATAATACCCCCTTAAACAAATACCTCTTAAATCTCAGGCATGCTATAAAGATCGCCAGCTAACGCTCTCAGCACCGTTAACGGGCAGTCAATATTTAAATAAGCTTTTCATACACTTTCATAAATAATGAAAGAACGAAAAGTAAAAACAACTGCATAACGCCTCAAAGAATTAGGGAGAGGTGTACTTTTGTACAAATACGTTTTATGATGTTTTTGAGGATTTCCATACTACAGGAAAACCCAATAACAGAACAAGGGCAGAATCTCCATACCTGCAGGAAAACTTAATAACACTTGACTCGGGAATCGAATCCAGCACGTTTGCGAGCACTATACCAAAGAGGTATTTATAAAGAAAAACACTTACCAAGAAACGATATAACTAGATATTAACATCATCAATATAATTAAGAGAATAAACGAAGGATTTAACCACTATAACAGTTGATTTAATCCATTGTTTAATGGGATTTGCGAGGTTTCCATGGGAATTATTCTTGTGTAAGATGTACCTTTCATTAAGTTAGAAGCTCAGTAATTGACGCGCATCTTGATAGAACACGGGGATAACATTGATTAACACGAACAGTAAAAAGTGCGGTGTAAACTTGTTTTGAAAGTGTGATGACAGCGAGGCGTTGTAACAGAGGAGGTACTGTTAATTCAGACGATTTAATCATATATCTAGGTAAACGAGACACTAAATTGGATGAAGACTTGATAAAAAGTGGATAATTTTAAGTCAGTAAAAAATTTATCCATCTAACCGTAGTATAACAAAGCAAAAGTATTGCAAATTCTTTGCTAATTTATTTACTTTTCGAATTTTCAGTCATTTCTCGATTAGCTCTTGTTTTGTACGTGACATCATCGTTGTGCCAGTGGATGCCTTCGCTCTTTCGTCCATTAATTAAATAATATATTACTCGAATACATCCATTATTTCTTTTGGTGTTTTATCTTATCCTGAAGAATTTTGTCTTCTTCTTTGTCGCATAGTCTCCTTTGTTTTTATTATTGTCAATTTCTAGTTTCCTCTATTTTTTGTAGTTGTAATACTAAGACAATTGCTATCGTATCTAACTTTATAAATTGTGAATTAATTTCACATTGCAGAATGGTTTTGAGAGGAAAAATGAACATAGTACACGTATTTAAAAAGTCTGAACCGTTATAAAAACTAATGCTTAACAAAGACTGCCTAAAGAACCTTCCTTTTGCTAGCAACCGTAAAACCCATGATCAACAAATAAAAAGAAACAGACTGTTTACTACTCAAAACAAAAGCTAGTAATCAAAATTACGTCAAGGCATAGCATGTCTAAGTTTGACAGATTGTTGATTGCACAATTAATTCTCGCGGCGACCGTACTTGTGACTTATTTATCCGACGACCGCTCCACTTGCGGATAACGCGGTTAACGGAATTTGTCGTTTTCACCGGACACCGACGATAACTATCATCCGAATCCGGAACAACACGGGCCCAACTAAATGTGCGTGAAAATGTTGTATAAACAGGCGTTTTATTTACTTGTTTATAAACTTACCGTTTTGCACATTATTTGCGAGTAGCATACTTTTGTTTCACGCGAAATTATCTCCTCCTATTTATACTTTACGAGCTGTTTTACTCTGCACGTTTTTGGAAATGAGAGTGCTGTGTTTCGGATTGGAACTTTAAAATTCATATCCAGCTTTAACATTCGTACTTGACGCATGCGTAGCATACAAATGTTAAAACATGCATCAAACAGTTCCTTGTCCAGCTGCTTTACAAATGAGGTTTATGTGTTGGAATTTAGACGGACATTGAATAACTTATTTGATTTAATTAAAACATTTTTTTGCGACCAACTAAGCTATTCATTGGTCTAGTGGTCGCATGTACGACTGCTGAGCGTGAGATCCTGGCGTCGATTCCCGGATCGGGAAAAGTGTTATTGATTTTTTCTATGTGGAAATTCTCCGTAGCAGTGTAGCAGCACGGAGTCTGGAACTGTACCCGGTAGATGGCAATAGGCTCGCCATCGAGGGATCGGCAAAATAGGGGTGTACAATAGTACGCCTCTGCGTTACCCTTTGGGGAATACAGGCGTGATGATTTGTTATGTTGTGTCGGCTATGGCAATAAAAATAATAACGTCGGAATGCCCATAGATGTGATAAGGATTCCTAAAACACCATAAGTCGTCCTCAAATCTTAAGGATATCAAAAGCAATAAAATTCATCGAAAGTAAAATGGATATAAACAGATATCCTTACATTTTAATTAAGTGTATCTTTAGTGTAGTTTTATTCATTCATAATAAATCGTATCAACCGATCGCTTTGCAAAAAGACCTCATATAGATAGCGAACACTTTCAATGACAAGAAAGTACTTAAGATTGCCGGGGCGCCAACACTCAGCGAACTAAGTGATCAATATACCAACCAATATTGAGAGTTTAAACGAAATATTCAATAAAAGCATCATTATATACTTCCAAAATACTTTATATTTTCATGTTTACTCGTAATGTACAAATTGGTAAAATAGGAAGTGATTTTGTAGACAATCGTATTGAAAGCTGGGTCAGTGGCTGCCATTAGTCGTGATTTGCTCAATCAATTATCGCTATTCAGAAATGCATTTTTGTGTCAGTGGGTAAAACTGTAATGGCTTACAAACCTAAGTAATACAATAGATGCTTTGAACGAGGTTCTCACCCGGCCGGAAATTACGGCGACTAATAGCAGCTTTTAAGCAGGCATAGCGTGAATTATTTCGGATTGGCATAAAGGTGTTAATTTACATGAATGATAATTTCTGTCTTCATTTTTTGTATTCGACTGCTGGATATGAGGTCACTTAGGGTCGTTAGATCATCATCCCGCTTTTTACCTATCACTGACGCTCCGTCATTTGGTCAGCGTCGACAGGTCTCCTAAGGTCAGGACCTAAACAACAATCTACATTTGAAAAGCTTACGCGGCTCACCGCTCTGTGTTACGTTAAACAAAACATAATATTTCAGTTTATATAGTAAATTCAACCCATTACTGTCTCACGCTGGTCTTGGCGGACTACACACAGCATCGGGAACGTTGTGGAACCCTCTCAGGTACAGGTTTCTTCGCGATGTTTTCCTTCACGGTAAACGTAAGTGATAATCAAATTCTGGTCAGTACATGATTCCAAAGAGTTAGAAATGCGGAACGAGTTTTAACTCAGACCCTTCTGCATACTCATCGGTTTCTATCGTATAATTTTATTTTTTCTTGCTGTTAAAGGTGGCAATAAAAGCACCAAGTAGCGGTGTCTACTTGCGCAGAAAATCAATCCCTTGGTATGAAAATCACGAAACGTGTCAGTACGGACGTCCGGGTGCTATACGGAAACCAATCCCATTCCGTTTTGTTACGACGGTTTCTACCCTGTCCGACATGTTTTAAAGAAAGCTAAACGATACTACAAGTACTTACCGTTCCTTCTTCGCCTTCCATGTGTCCGCTTTAGTAGACAAGCATTTTCCCCACATATTATTGACTAGCTTCCGCCAGCGGCTTCGCCCGCGTTGTTTACGAACCCGTACATTTTTCCGGGATAAAAGTAGCCTATGTGCTATTCCAGACTATAATCTATCTCAGTGCCAAATTTCATTCAGATCCGTCCAGCCGTTCTGGCGTTAAAGAATATTAAAGATCCATCCATCCTCACAAACTTTCGCATTTATAATATTATAATATAATATAATGTTATTAGGATTAATAGTCGGCTGCAACAATTAAATCCGTAATGATTCCTTGAAGGGTATATAAAATTCTACCTATTTGTCGCTAATATATGGCAATTATTGATATACTTTATGTTTATATAATGTTCATGTTCATTAATGTACAAAACTACAACCTGTATAATGTAAATGGTTAAAAACAAGTTTATTCCTTACATAATTAGTCTTAGTCTATGTGCCGATATCTCGATCGATTATCGATATAAGTTAACATAGCAGCCATACTCCCGTACTCACCGATGGGTTAGGCAGAGATGTACTCGTACACGCAGACTTCCCCGAAGCCGATACTAAGTCCTGTATAATGGGGGGCGAGCCTTTTGCGAGAAACAATAATTGTCCGAAAACCTCGTTTACCTCGTTTACTTCGTTTACTGAAACAAAACATTGCATGTATTAAATGTGCTGAGGCTGTTCATAGAGTGGCGCCTTATAAATGTTATTGAGAGCCTTGCCTGTACATAATTATATTAATTGAAAATGAGATTGTTATTTTCATTTATATTTTATTAGTACTATTTATACGACAATTTATTGTAGGTAGGTAGGATTTTACTTCAGTAAAACTTATAGATATTAGAAATGGTTATATCTTATTTTTATTAAGTTAATGATTTATTTACAACAAGGTAAATTATCTACGCTTGTACTTCAAAATATTTGAAATATTCTTTAAATACCTAAAGTACTTAAAGGACATGGATTTGGCTAGAAGAATTTTAGACACAGGCACTTTTTATCGGGCACAGTTCTAATACCACAGATATATGAGAATTTTCTAGTAGAAAACCACAGTAACTTACACTTTGCATGACTGTGGTCCGATTGTAAGACTTACTGGCATTACGCACGTAAGGCCTCACAGTTTACTAAATACTTGTATCTCCGTCCGCCACACTGGCAATGAAAGAGAAAATAGAATACATAAACAGCTTATCTCCTTCGTAAATTGCGGACACGGGGCGTTAAATAACAGTTTTCTCTCAACTAAGGGTTCAGGCACACGACGATCTTTTGGTCGAACAGGTTGACTGATGGCGGTGTTTAAAATGTATAGGCTTACACAGTATGACTGTGGAGATAGCTAATTAAGTAGGTAGTTAAATGGATCGCGCGCCTCATTGGTCTAGTGGTAGCAAGCGCGACTGCTGAGCGTGAGGTACTGGATTCGATTCCCAAATCGGACAAACTATTATTGGGTACTGTTGATTGGATACTGTGCCCAGTAGATGGCTACAGGCTCGCCCTCCATTACATGGGACTCAATTACGGCAACTCGGTGAAATGTAGGTGTACAATAGTGCCTGATGTTATGTTGTGTCATCCTTAAGCTTTTCAAAGGGTCGGACAGAATTTTGTCACGCACCATCAGATTGCTGAAGATAGTGGGTTCCATGAGTTTATGGTAATTGAAGGTTATTTTTGTTTCAGCTGAAAATAAAACATCAGATCATCAGCTTTTGCTTAACGAGGCAATTTTCAAATCCTGCAGTACAGGAAATATATTTCTTTTTTCATTTTAGAGCTGTACAGTTACCTACGTCGTCAGCTCAGGCCCTAACTTTGGTTCATAGGCCACGCACCAACTTGTCAAATCTTGCGCATAACTGCTATGTTTCAAGCCAGTATGCTATTATCATTTACATGCCGATTCGCGAATGTAAGAGAAACTGGATTGCTCATTGTAACTAAGTACTCTATAAATAGGTTATAGTAGCGTTAGACAACGGCCTAGCAACCTTTAAATAAATATGCACTATTGTGAGTGTGGTTTATACGACATACACGTCCACTGACTTTGAGCCGTCATGACATGTCTTCAATGTTGATGTGGTCTTTTCTGAAGTAAAAATACTGTTCTTCAAGGTAAAGGATATGTTTAGAATCAACCATCATGTTGGTACAATACACCAAATACAATAATCGGGTCATCGATATCTGATGGGTTTAGATTCAGCCATGTCGTCGGGCTGTGTTTGAACTTGGGCTATAGCTAGCACTGTTTTGTTTTTGATCTTTCGTGTTTTGTTCGAAAGGGGCTCGAAGCGACATAGCTATCGCGTAGATCAGATGATGTGCGGAGTTAAGCAGCGCTTACAGTGGTCAGTCTTTGGATGCTTGACTGTTGGGTACATGGAGACCAATCCGTGCCTCGGAAAGCACTTTAAGCAGTTGGTTCTGGCAGGTAGATTCAGCAGCCCCAAAAGTCTGACAATCTCCCATTCATTTTCAGATGGCAGCTGCTCTGCCATCTGAAAATTACTGGAAGGTTGTCAGACTTTTGGGGCTGCTGAATTGACATCCAACCGCAACCGATTAGACTGGTAGCTGTCCCCAATGTAGATGGGAAAAGGCTAGGCAGATGATTATGAAGGTTTCACCTAAAACGGAAACTTTCTTCTTCTTTCCTTAAAGGAACAAGCTGTTGTAGTGATAAAATGTGAAACACAGAAACGAAAGCAAGTAAGTTGCAAATTAACTGATCTGCAACTCACTTGCTTTCGTTTACTTTATGGTAGCGATAGGCTCTCACGTTACCCTCAATTCAAGCTATCACATAACAGATCTGTGAAAAAATCTCTTGGTACCTTTTAAAGATCGCAGTGTTTATCTGTGCTTTAAAACGTATTATGGGTATGGTCTGTATTATATTTTTATTATTTGTAAATAGCAATATTTACTAGGAAGTAGGAACCTACTCGTTCATGCATAGTAAAAAAACACTGCTTTAATTTTCACAATAAACACAAGTAAAACTGCAGGCTTTACCTGTTTTTACTGTTACCTATGTTCAGATAATGCATAAAAAACGGGAGTTTCCTGGTATTAGTTAATCTTACATTTTAAGTCACACACGGGTCCATTCTCATAATAATCAATGGCCACGAGGAGTAACAGAACTTAATGACTCGCCAAGCCATAGCGTAATGGTGCGAACCAAGAAAACACTTTTATTTTATCCCTGGTCAGGTACGGATTTCATTTTCTATCAGAACGTCTAATATTATTATATGAAGCGTTCCTTCCTCATCTCTGAGTCTCTGACTAAGACTCTAGTAAACTACATTTTCTAGATGCACCGGACCAAACGAATGCGTTTTTGATGATTAGAACAAGAATTCGTATAAATCTAATATAAAAATTAAAAACGACTTAGAATTTCAAGTGTTAGTCTATTTTTAATATCTGTAGTACGAATATCTTTACTATCATCATATAATTAAAGCCTTGATAAGTACAAAACAGTTTTATAAAGGGATTCTCTGCCATACATTGTCTGATATACACTGGATAATTACATTTAATTCACACAAGACACCCCCATTTCTCGAGTCCATATCTGTTGGCTATTGAAGTCATTATCAAGGAGTTGTTCGTAATTACTGTTTGATGATTATTTTTATAGGTACGTGCAACGCACCGCGAATTAGTCGTGGTGATTGACGCTAGATTGTTTGCGTAGAAGACATCTACTGATGTGAAAATAAACAAACAGGGAACTTTCCAATTGCGTAACTTTAGAAGCAACCATTAGATACGGTTACGTAGAAATAAATCTTAATAAAACTCCGGAAAGTTTATTTTTGCGAAAGATTTTTGAGGAGATTTGTAACTATGAACTGGATAACGGTTTTTGTAATTTAAATCAAAGTATTACCAAAAAAATATTTCCTTTTCCTTATATTAATGCGATTTACTAATTAATCAAACATACTCACTAACTTGATTGCTAACCATAATTTTGCATGCTGACTTTGTTGCGACTTACGAGTAGAAATTGATTGTACGCGATATAATTAAGTAATGGATCGCGGTCGGTGTGACTGGCGGCCAGCCCGAGGGACCTTTTCGACCTATTAACACGAATTGAACAAGTGACAACGCTGTAAATGGAGTGATGTTGAATTACTAGCTAATGATAGGTTTAGATCAAATATTTAACAAATATTTATCGAGTTTACGTAATTGACGTTCATAGAGACACCTTCAAATCCTTTTCCGTAAGCAGACTGAAATAAGGTTGTACTTTTATTGTTATATTCTCTACATGTTATATTTTAAATTACATAGAAACTATTCCAAGTTCTATGGAACTAACTATGTGCTACGTCTAACCTACCCATAAACCTTACTGTATTTTTTAATTCACGTTTTTTCTAATTAAAAAAAAAAGAATCTCATATGTAATATCCCAATAACATTCCCGCCAGTCTATTCACATTCACATCACCGCTCCACTGGACCATCATTAAACGCTCCGTCTAACCAAGCATTCCCTTTAGATGGAAAAACTTCAGTTCCTGACTCTGGATGACGCTACGAAACGAAATAGATTCACGGGTGGTCGCCCCTAATGATTGCCGGCCACTCGCCTAGGATGCGTACAGTCAGCTCGGTAAATTAAGGGCTACAACAGATGCCTAGGTGAAGCCAGAGGCAATAAGTGTCGGTTTTGACACTCCCATTTTGCGAAATTTTCTTGTAAACGAAGATTATGGGAGATATAAATTTGAAAGGTTTCTATTCAATTTACCAACAGATTTATTGAGCGTAATGTTTTGCATTATCGATTTAAAGAGAATATAAATCAACTATTTTATCTATTACATAATTAAATAAGCTATTCAAGTAAGAAGAGGTAACAGATCAACACGGAAGATATTTTACTTTAACTTGACGCTGACCCCTTTTAGCTGAGATGTTTTGATTCGTGTAAAACAGTCGTGAAAATATAGTTTGGTGGAAACGTGCTGACAAAGTCAAATACAAAGTAGAGTCGCTGACCTCTAACCTAGATTGCATTAAAACAGCGATAAACGGTAATTAAAAGGAACCACGCACGAATTAAATTTCATAAACTGACTTATTAGTAAAGTCAGTTTATGAAATTTAATTCAGTTTTTTAATAATTAAAAAATGTGCCACTTTTTTAACAATTTGCTTTAATCATCCTATCCTAGTCATATAATAATCCTACTTTATCCTACTAATATTATAAACATGAAAGTTTGTGAGGATGGATGGATATTTTTGTTACTTAATCACGCGAGAACGGTGGAACGGATCTAGATGAAATATGGCACAGAGATATATTATAGTCTGGAATAGCACATAGGCTACTTTTTATCCCTGAAAAATGTAAAGGTTCGTAAACCACGCGGGCGAAGCCGCGAGTGGAAACTAGTATTATATAATCTTCAAAATCTAATCCATAGAAGCTCTAGTATCTATAACCATTTTAACAACAGCTGTGAAAGCTGTATTTATAAGGGCTATGAACCTAACGTCTTACCTTGTTGCGAGTTCATTTAAGGCAACTGCGCCTTACGGTTTTTCGTCGCCATTTTCATCTATTACAAAGACCGTTAAACGTGATGCCATATCTTCGATGTTCTTTGTTTCCATATTTATGTTATGTCTTTAGTAAGCACCAGAGCTTCACGACTCGCCAGTCATCGTTGTGTGTGTTATTTCTTGAGCTGAGTATACTTGAGTCACGAGTGGGGCCTGTGAGTGAAGCTATTCGCTATTCAATTACTCTGTGCAATAAGACATGGGTGGAATATTATGCTGTGGAGAAATTAAGGGCGTGTGCTACAAAGATAATAATGTTCAACTATGATAATGTCTGGAGCCGCAATTAGGTATCTTTCTGTTTTGTGTTTTAAAATACTAATTTAGTTTCAATCATAGTGTATGTTTGTTTTAGAGTATTGTATTTTACTTGTACATCCTGTTCAGTTGTATTTGCTGCTTGCATTACTGTTTATTAATGTCTGAGAATGTTTACTGAGACTGGGCTACTTACTTAGTTTTGGGTTCTCATAATTATTATGGCGATTTGAAACTTCTATGTTTTGATGCCATTAACATCTGACTGTATTACATCACAGTTTTCTCCTAAAATATATACTACAGCGAAACTTGAATTGCTATCGTTACATGTTCCTGTATCATCTTCCACATTTGTACAACTTTTTAAACATGCGCGCCGGTTGCCTATACCTCAAGTCTAGATCAGAACTTAGCATATTTAATTCTGTACTTTATAATCTGGGGCATAAAGATGACTTTACTGAAAGCGTAATGCAACAATTCTGTCAAATTAAATCCAAAATCACGAATGACTGAATTGTCGTACAGTTTAATTTAAAGAATCCGGAGCTCTAACTGTATCGATTGTTACACGATTGTATTGAAGCCTATATAAACTAGGTGAATCGTCAAAAATGTGCTTGTTCGTTGTTTTTGTGCTTTTGCATTAACGGTGAAGGAAAACTTCTTCTGAGACGGCTCCATAAAGTTCTCGATGGTCTGTGTTATTCGCCAACCTGCGCGGTGCCTTCACTTCTGAGCAGAGTGATAATGGTATTAACGACTTAGAACTTTTCTACACAGAAAACAATGTCCTCATCAACAAATTTCGATATTCATTCGATAATTTCTCCAATATGAGTACAATCTGCAAACCTACATATCACAAACACACACATCTAGACCCGAAATGACTATTTGTAGATCATACAAATATTTGTTCCATGCGGGTATCGAACCCGCGACACGTAGCTAACCGCTTAGCAACAGCGCCAACGATTCCATCTATAATTAATACTAGCTGTGCCCGCGACTTCGTTCGCATGGATGTCGGAACTTAACAATGTATTTTTTAGTGAGACCAAATGCACTTAACCCTATTTTTTTCTAAAATAAAAGAATTTTCCTAAAATAAAAGTCTAAGCCTAAGTTACTCCTTATTACATCAGCTACCTGCCAATAAAAGTCCCGTCAAAATCGGTCCAGCCATTTCAGAGATTAGCCTATACAAACAGACAGACAGACAAAAATTGTAAAAAATGTTATTTTGGTGTATGTACCGTATATATATTCATATGCATGTAGTAAAAAACGGTTATTTCAATATTACAAACAGACACTCCAATTTTATTTATATGTATAGATTACTTATATCCCAAAATCGTTAACAACGCTATTTCTAATCTTTTACTTATATATTTTACTGGATGAATTAGCAACGCTTCAAAGTAGTGAACTCAGTGCTAGTATAATTATTACTATGGCTGCTTGCATTAGCTTAGATACACAACACTACCTAGAACTAACCAATGAGGCTCCTTTACAAAAAAAAAAATGTTAAATGTTTTATTTCGTACGTAAGGCAATTAATCATATCAAAACATTGTTGCAACTTTCACTGCACATCATGGGTGTCATAACTGAACTTTTATGGCGAAATGATGAAGTCATTGCATATTAAAATGGCCACCATTTAGAAAGAAGAAAGAAATATAATTTCTTTTCACTTTCAACAAAAGCCCAGTCGTGACATTTACAGAATAACACTGAATGTGTAAGTGAGGAATTCGATTAGTTTTTTCAATCTTAACTTTATTTATGAAATTATTAGCCTTTTACTCTATGAATACATGCTGTGTTGATTGTAGATTTGCACTAACACACTTGGAAATACATACCTAAAGTGCCTACTTGTTGAACTTCAGTTTTTTCCTGGTTACGTTTAATACAATAAGTTGCACTCGTCAAATGACGTAAATTATACATAATCGGAAATCTGTTTTATACTATCGGACCCTTTCTGGATCTCGACAATAGTACCATCGACCGTGTCCAACTTAGAACCATCAAGGTGACCCCATAAGTACAAAAAAATAATTAATCAAAATCGATCAAACCATATTTAGAAGGAAAAGAATTACGAACACAAGCATTTGAAATTTAAAGAAAGAAAATCTGTTTATTTCCGCCATGATGTGACGCATACAATAAATACACACAAAAAAATAAGAAGAACAAATGAGGAAAATTATAAGAACATAAATAAGAAGAACAAATAAAGAAGGGGATGGTTCTGTATCGTTATAAATTAATTTAAAAAATCTATTGACATTTTAAAATACTTAAAAGTGCTTGGCTTGTTACCTTGTTTAAAATGTAAGAATCAGTTGTAGACATCCAATTACTATGGCGTACGACACCATAATGTGGTAACTAGGCAATGAAAATTGTAAATGGCCGCAACCTAACGCTACTTGTGCCAAATATAATTGGCCCTATATGTCATGATTGCCTCAAAACGTGCCAAAAGCACGTATCTTCAACAAAACATAGTGATATTATAGTAGTCTCAAAACGTAGGTTCCATTCCGGTACCATAAAATTGGTACTAGCATTTCTATAATCACAACGTTTAGCATACAAACTGCGGATGTGCCTCAAGTATAGGAATGTCACTGCATTAATGATTCTGTTATAATGCGCCCTTTAGTACTATCTGTCTATACGCTAAATACGGAACTATAAATCCTATAAATATAAAATTAATGACAGGTAGACCGCAAAGAAACGATTTCCCAAAACTCGAACCGTAAGGGGTGAAATAGGAGTTCAAAGTTTTTATCGAAAATCTTTCTACGCAGACGCAGTCGCGAGAATAGCTAGCCTTTGAATTAATCCAGAAAAACTGATCTGACTGAGTTTGTCTCTTTGATATCAAACACGGTTCTGCAAAATTTGTTAGCGCCCCAACGACAAGTAGAACTTGAGAATGGCTAGTCCAATTAATAATCGACTCGAAATAGCCGCTGCACGACAAGAAACTCTCACTTATGTGAGTGAAACATAACATAGAAAGGGCTCTAATTCGTCAGAGCTTTTAGAAAATTGAGAATAGAAATGTAATTGAATTAAATTACCATTTGTCATTTACATGTTATTGGTGGACTTTACAAAAGAAGGAAGTTTTCAATTGGACGCATACCTATGTGTTGTTTTTTTATGTATGTAAATCGATTACACAGAGAGTACGTGATCAGTTTACGCGGTTCTTTTTTTAATCCGTTAATTGAAAGAGAATACTCTCAAATAGTTCCTATTTAATCGAAATTGGCTCTGCATTTAATCGACTTAGAAAAAGACAGGTTACTTTTAGGACTTCAATAAAATTTAAATTCAATTGAAAAAAGAATGTGAAATCTAACTTTGTATAGAACCTGTTCTTATTTTGGTAGTTCTTTTATTGTTGAAATTACTTAAAAGAAATGGGGATGCCATTGAACCGGTGACTTCTACTGAAATCAGTTCTTCTCCATCGAATACTTTAAATGTCTTTGACTACGCTTTGGAGAACATAATAAGATGTTATCCAATTCTATTTTTAACTAATAACTTGCCATTTCAAAACATTGACATAATCAAAACTAGAATTGCCCATCAGTAAAAAAGAAGTAAGCTTAATTGTTTATACCCTTCAGCAAAGTCCATTTATTTTTTCTCTGTTTCTTTAAAGTAAGTAACAACTTGATTAGTGCCAATACAATTAACGTCTTGGCGCACTTTGGACGTTTTTACGCGAAAAAACTCATTTATAGTGCGAATTAGCGGAATAAGGCGGGCTTTTTCCCGAGCCATTTGTTACGTTATTATATCGTAATCACTGATTAGTTACACTCTATGGTGCGGGCTTATTCAGTGAGCCATCTCTTTGCTAGCTTACGGTAACTGTACTTCTGAGTATGATCGCGATTTTTAGGTTATTTCCGACTATCGGCAAAGGTGATAGATGCGTTAGTGATACCTAGATTAAATTGTTGTTGGACTAACAGTTAGAAGTTCAGTTTACTCTAGTGGGCCGGGTGCCTTATCTTAAATAAATAAATTCAACCCACTACTGTCCCACTGCTGGGCAAGGGTCTCTTCTCAGAATGAGAAGGGGTTACTCCACCACGCTGGCCCGGTGCGGGTTGGCGGACTACACACATCGTCGAGAACTTTATGGAGCCCTCTTAGGTGTGCAGGTTTTCTCACGATGTTTTTCCTTCATCGTAAATAAGTGATAATCAAAATAAAAAAGTGATAATCAAATTCTGATCCGCACATGATTCCGAAAAGTCAGAGGTGCGGGCCGGGTTTGAACGCGGACCCTCCTGCATGGAAGGCAAACGTTCAACCGCTAGGCTATCACCTTTTATCTATTATTATCATCATCTATTACATCCTTTTAATTATAAATTCTGATTTCACGGTCACAAAATTTTAATTTGACTGATCGTGATTTTTAGAGCCCATGCCAATTGTAGGCATTTTAAACTTTACTTCATACTTTTATAGGGAAGCTAAAATTAATTTTTTGCCCACACTTATTTCATTTCTCTAGCTATTTATTCGCTTAAGATAAACTAAGTCGTGACCAGTTACTTTTGACGCCATAAAAGCCATGATTTGATCTTTATTTGCGAAATGTGTGTCGATTCTTTTGACGATTAATACGTAATTCAAAGAAAATATGAGTACAATGTTCCGTTTTTAGTAAAAATGTTACTAATCTGTCATAGTCACGTTTCTGATTGGGAAATGATAACAAACAGAAGATCACTTCTTAGACATAAATAATTTAAAAAATATACCGTTTTTATTTTGTTGTATTTCATGAAAACAAAATGTTGTTACAAACAGTGCGATGTTATATAAAGAAATAATCTTTTTCTTTTTTTTTTGTATGGACTGTTATAATAAATATAATGTTCCTTCCCATTTCCCAAGTATAGGGATGTCAGAGGTCGGATCTGCTTGATATATTGTACTACAGTAATGTATTTTCGGTTGTCATTGCGTTTCAACCGCTGTTTTTTTGGATACTGGACAACTAAAGGTTTACAGGCATTCTCTCTTTCTTGGTAAATAGATAATACAATATATTAAACTTTATTCTTGATCGGAGGTTATATGAAGCCGTTAGGTAGTACACAGCTCATATTACAAGAACAATTTTTATCTAGACATTGTGAACGCCCTTTTAAAAAGTTTCAGCCAATTCTGCAGTTGATAAAAACATGCATCAATATTTTTTGTGGAAAATTAAACCCTAAAACTGCCTCATTGGTCTAGTGGTCGCAAGCGCGACTGCTGAGCGTCCTGGGTTCGATTTCCGGGTCGGGCAAAGTGTTATTGGGTTTTTCTGTATGGAAACTCTCAGTAGCAGCACGAAGTCTAGAACTGTGCCCGGTAGATGGAATAGGCTCGCCCCCTATTATGTGGGACTCAATAACAGCATCGGCGAAATGTTGGTGTACAATAGTACACCTCTGCCTAATCCTTTCTGCTAATCCTTCGGGGAATACAGGCCTGATACTATTGTTGGAGTGGTTAATAAATTAGGCACGCAATCATACTAAATGCGTTTATTACTTTTTAAAATAACTTTAACAAAACTTTTTATACTAAAATTAGTACAGAGTAGAAGCAAGCGACGCCATGACAGACATTTATTTTTTTATATTAGCTTATAGTGGTGGTAAAGTTGCCATATTAAGAATCAAGATTATGACATTTACCACAGATTACAACAACTATACATATATGAAACCCTAAAAATTATAAAAAGCTCGCCCAGTGTTGTATGAATTGTGATGAATAATGTGTTTATTAGTAGAATTAGCGCTCATAACTCTTGGTATCACGCGATAATGTCACAGACCATTAACTGATTGCTATACGTGCTTCAAGCGGCACCGACGCATTTCTCATACTCTGGCATTTATTCAGATTTCAGCTGTCTTGTAACGATCGTTGCGATACTTTCTGGCAGTTGTTGATTTTCACATATTTATGTAGATAGCATTTATTTTGCTGATCAAATTATATAACAAATAATATTTAGAATACTTGTCAGGTTATCAAGAAAAACGAAATATTAAAAATGAATAAAGTGAAGTGAAGAACAGGAGTAAATACTTAGAAACTTGGACTAGGTAGCTTAAGGCTTAACTTCAATTGTTTTAGTCAAAATCATTAAAACATCGAACATTTTCTTCTCAGAATAAGTGCACCAAGTACGGAACGCAAGAGCGTGCCCTTACGCGTTGCCGTGGACGTAATTGTTCGTAAATTGATGTGTAATAATGATGAAAATCTCTCGGTTGCACCGTCCGTCTGCGTGTAACTGCGTGTTGCATGTCAATGATCCCGTATCGGAACGATCTTGTAACAAAAAACGTTATTAGCAGTAGTGATTGCGTATTTCAGCACGTTTCACACGTACGAGTGTTTTATGCCACCTGTGTTGCGCGCGTTGATATTTTAGATCGATTGTGATTTACTGTTTAATGCCGCTGCAGATTGTCGACAAGATATTCAATCACTTATTAAGACAGGAGGCGCTTGGCAGTGAAAAACTATAGATTTTATATTGTGTTTCTTTTGCATAATTTGACGGTTTACGCAAAATAAACAACTATTGATTATAAAAGTATCACTTTTAGTAACAATATGTTTGTACTGTACAGGTACACCGTATAACCATGTTATCTAACTTAATCAATGTATTTTGATGATGCATTATAATATCATTATCAGCATGTGGATATCCACTCCTGAACCTGCGGGTCTACCAAGTAAAGCCGGTGGTAATTGATTGATTCCATTCTGGCAATGAACTGAAAGATGAAATTAAGACATTTAAGTTGAAGCTACCTACTGTGTAATTTTTTTGCGGTAATGACGATCACTCCCAAACGACATAATCAGAAGAAAATTCACTCTGTCATAGCTCATATTATCGTGTTTCAATTCATTGGCAAAATTCATATCGCTGAATTTTAACCTGTCGGGAGCCGGTAATGACTGCCATAATAACTTAATTGCGTTACATAGTGGATTTATCCTGTGGCTATCACCTGTCTGAAATTATCCGTTGCAAGGTCGAACGGTATTACCTTTCACATTGATTCAGATAAATCCTTTACTCGTTTTTCTCCACACAAAACAATAAAATAATAATAAGAGTTGTCTGTGACACAGGACCCTCCTACAACTAAAGACTCTCATATCAGTCACAAAATAATATCGCTACTGTCCCCCATAAAGTGACAGAGACATCATCCAACTTAACAGTTTCTTAAAATTAAAATACGTTCGAGTATTACGGAGTAAGTCTATAACTACCAAGAGTTTCCTAAGTTACAAAGTGTATTTAGGGGATAACGGCATCGGAGAAATGTTGGTATACCTACAGCATTGCATAACCATTCGAGGATTAACAAGCGTGATGTTAAATGAAAAATAATCAACAAAACAATAATTAAATTGATATCGAAACATTTATTCATTCTCTTTCAATAATTTAACTTAGTATACCTATACATAATAAAACAAATCAAGGAAGACATACCACATCGCAGGTATCATCACAAACACCAACATTCTATCATATTTACATAGATACAGCGTTATTAAAACTTTTCTAGAATTTTCTATACAAACTCTAGTTAGAGAAAACATTCGCCAATAATATTATAAAACATTTTGTCACTGGTATTAATCCATATATGCTTAATTAAAACTATACATTTTATTAGCAATAAAATTATTTCACTCATTCATTAGTGATGTGAATTAACAAATAATTATTAGGGTCTTTTTAATGTGGGCGACAAATTGCAGTCTGACATCCGCGCGACAAAAAATATATGAAATTGACATGTTTATGGCAATCACTGTGGCTGCTAAAACCTGTCGGCCAAATTAAAAGGACCCCGAAATCCCAACTGGTATCAGTCAATTCTAAAACCCAGTTCTAAAAAGTTATTTAAAATGTAATTTAAAACTTACAACCTTAAGATATGGCTATCAAATAACTCGTTTTCGTATAACAAACATTATTATTATACAATTTGTTAACATAAACAAAACAATGAACAAAACTTAGTCTCTTGACTTGAATGGAAGACTCGGAACAAACGCAACAAACTACGTCAGTATGGCAAGTAAATAATTAAAATATGAAAAATAATAATTTAAACTAAACGTTTGGAATGATTTGACTTACACTAAAATTATTTACACGATCATAACAGAAACAGTGTGTAATACAAAGTACTTAAATAAGATATTTACAGTATCTGTATCACTTAAATATCGATTCGTTGTACATTATAATTATCGAAGCTTAAAATTTTGTTCGTACATTTATTTTATCGTGTCACATGGACTAGCGTACGATTCGACAACCTAAATCAGTTTCGGTATCCGAAACCACAATTACAGACATCACTGCCCTTTAAATTAATTAACAAATTAGTCATTCTTTTTAAAACCAAACATGCTTAACACTTTTGTACTAAACAGGTAATGAGCAAAGCAAACTTCGTTGGGTGCTCTTGAAGCTGTGGAGTGCGTTCAATGTACAATTTTAAGTACATTTCCAGCTGAATCACACAATGCTGAGGGATGCTGTTGTTGTTTGATTCAATCCTTATCTCCTACGAATCTGTAGGCGTCGGGAGGAGGCTCAGGCATGCAGTATCCGTGGTAGGTACGGATGTCTTCGGCAGCGTAGGTGATGCCGGCTAAGACCCCCGTTTCCGTGTGATGCCTGGGGCAGGTGTGGCCTCGAGGACATTGGCATATGGTGTTAGCGTTAACTTCATCAATTTGTTCATGTCGTCGCCTCGCGCTGAACAGTTTACATGGCTCCTTTCTTGAACAGCGTAACCTCTGAAATTTAATAAATATCTATAAGTAACAAAATCGTGAGAAGTAAAAAAAATACTCTTTGAATAAAACATTTGGTGATGTAAAACAATGTTCTTATTGTCAATCACAATTACTTTTTTCAATAAATATGTTCATTAAATTTTAACTTTATATAACCAGCAGTTTAAGTTCTAAATACTTAACTGCACCACTGCCTCCATCTAACGTTGCATGCTCAAACTAAAATCGAATGCAAAAGTCAAACTACTCACGCTTTGCGGCGAGCACGCGAACTGGTACTGGTTCCCCTGTTCCCCGCTAGGTGTCGTGTACGGCAGTTTCTTCAATAAATACGTCACAGAGAACTTGGGACAATGACAGTTGACGATCTGCTGGGTAGCGTTGCTGTCGGGGAACGAATAGATGATCCAAGCTGCGTCCTTGAAGTAGCGGCACTTGGGCAGCCGTTTGACCGGCTCGCAAGTCTTGTAGAGAGTAGTCTTGTCTGATAACGTATGGTTGTCATCGCCCGTGAGATCACTGTAATGCGAACAGTTGCAAATTAGATGATGTTCATTCGTTCTAATAGATAAGGAACACAAGATATGGACAAGAAATTGTTGATAGCATATTTATTGGCATTCGATGAATTCGAAGCCTAACGGGCTTCGGAGCGGTATCGTTAAATCAAACTACAAGCACCAATGACTCAGGGATAATTGCGTTTTATGCTAGACTTAATTCTTAAAGTAAATTGGAATTCCTTTCCAGAGTCGTCACCCTATGAATTCGGAATAAAACCGAGATTAGAAAGTCGATGAGTTACTAATTTTCTTTCTTTCTGTGTTTCTGTTCTTAATTTTCAAATTTAATCCTCGGTTTAAGCTAAAAGCTAAAAACTCAGTCACAAATATCTGGGGATTTATTTTGGATAATCCAATGAAGCGTATAATACTATTGTGGATTTTTTATACATCTTAGCTCATTTGACAAAAAGTGACGCACCTAATCCGTTAACGTCAGCCAATAATAATTTAAAACCACTTGAAGCCAAGATGCTAATAATAAGATAAAGCCAACCTAATACTCAAAAACTAAAGACATTTGAATAATGGCCTCGAGCGCCATCCATTCATTATAATATGATATTTTAAAGGGAAGCCCCGTCAAAGGTTGGAATATCAATAAAGCGACATTTTAATAATTTGATAATAATAATAATCTTTGTGAAGGGTGCTTTTTGCCATTTCCTTCACCTCGCTGACAATGACACGGTGAATTCAGTACAGCTTAAGAGATAGGAAATTTTAATTTAGCGCATGTTATTATTCGGTGATACACTGACAATAATTGGAAAAAGGAAATGTGGTTTGCAAGGGAGCACCGAACCTGGTGGAAGATTTGGTGGATAATATCCTCAAATACTTATATGACGGTACTATCATCATCAGCCTATTATTGTTCCCACAGCTGAGATTCAGGCATCCTATCCATGAGAAGGCATGGCCATAATCAACGGACCCAGTGCGGATTGATAGACGTCCTCGAATATTTTGATTCTAGGACATGTCTTCTCATGATGTTTAATTTCAACAGTAGAGTTGGATGGAAGATGCACAAGTCATATAACCGAGAAATTACAATACAATTATACAAACCTAGAGCAAGGCCTATGTCCCAAACAGCGGCACTTTCTCTCGATCCAGGGTTGCGTCGCATCGTATAGGTCCACTTTACTGCACACCTGCCTCGGTCTGCAATCTGGAAGGTCTTCCTCCGAACCCTAGAATAGAAGGAAAATTCTCATAAGGATTGTTTGCGAGTCAACCAAAGCGTTATAAAGATCTTGGCAGCATTTCACTCGGATATGAAAAATCATTGCCGAACATTATCTTTTGCCAAAACGCAAAACGCTGTATTAATGAGGTTCTATGATACAAAGAGAATATACGTCTTTTGCTTTTGTCAATTAATATTTTTCGTAACAAATTAGTACATCACGCAAAACCAGGCATAACTGAACACATAACATACAAACACCCCAATCATTTCACCAACATGTGTACAATGTTCGGTATGCACGAAACCCATCAAAATTCGCGTGCATTGTTTACCATTCAACTTGCGTCGCATACTAAATCAATCGGTACATTCGTACGATTCGACACGTCGAACAAAACGAAAATACTAAAAGAATCAATCATCGCCACAAAAGAAGTTGGCGTGGGAAATATAGAAGGTGTTCCAGGACACCTGCCCAGGGAACATAATGAAAGAGATTATTATGAGGCAGTCCAAATCGATGTAATCATAACGTTCCAAAAACGAATCACAATATGAACATGTGCTCTGGTTCTTTTCTTTTTTTCTTACTTTCAAAAGGACCATCGGTCGTACTTCCGACCGGAAGACGTGCCATTCGGCAACCTGTTCGGTGTGGGAACATTTTTTCTGCGAAGACTTGCAGGGCTACTGCTCACAGCTGTAATTAAGCTATTATTGCCTGTTATAAATTACTATGTTTAATTGGAAACGGTCGACATCCGATGGATATCTTTAATTTCCTTTGGTTTTTGTTTTAGTACCGTTTAGCGTTGAAGTGCAATTTACGACCATATTGATGACTACTGTACTACGCAAATTTATAATCATGCTATTTTAATTATTAAACAGGCACTCAATAATTTTATACAATATGTAACAAAATTAACACTACGTTCACATATTTACGATACATGCAACAGAAGTATTCTGGTGCATAAATGAGTTCGTAATATACATAATAAAAAATAAAGCTTCAAAGCTGTAATATATTTATAATCAACAAAAATAGCTAAATTCTCCTTTGAATTTAAAGTAATAACGCAAAGCTAACAGGAACGTAAGACAAAATAAGATCGATGTAAAGTAATTCAATTGAAATTCGTGTCACATCTTCGACAGCCCTGTCAACGAATGGGTGTGAAAAAGTTTGTATATTTTTTTCGTTGTTCCGGATATGCTTCCCGTTTCTTGTGTATTGCGATAGATTTCGCGGAAGCAGCCTCAGTTGGATCTCCTAAACACCGGATACAGCCCTTTTGTGTAACGAACAAAAAGCACAACGTATAGACACAATGTATGGGTTGTTGACTTACTTCGCTAAGAGTTTGCCTTTATTTAACGGAGTTTCGGTGACGCCCTGAATGCTAAAGCAGGTTGTAAGAAAATTACATTTCGGACGCACCTCATTGAATTCCTAATAAGGTTAACAAAAAATACAATAGTACGCACTAAGTTGTACCACCGCATGTACTAAACAGTTTTATAATTTATCATCGATTTGTCAGTTTCAGGAAAAATAATAAGGATGTTTCAAGAGACAGTTATACGATTTGCGCTAAGTGGTCGCATGTTGCTAATGTATGTAAGAATACACGATCAACGATCACACATTATACAGATGAATAGCCATTTGTAATGCCCGAGGTACCGTCGGATGTTCTGGGGAGATTTTTTGGAAACGATATCTGAGACACAGACAACGCCCGAGGCGACAAATCCAAAATACGTTCTACCTTAATCCTTTTCTTAAGACAAAATTAACAAGAACGAGGCCTTACATCAATAGTATCTTTAAGATAGTATTCATAAGGTTGGAAATTGTAAAAAGGATTGCTGAGGTGAAAAGGTGTTACTACAAACGATCAGCCTTAAGCCATAAGCTTTTAATTCTTTTCGCAATAGTTCAACTAGGTTGTAAACCCTTAATGATTGATTATAAATTAAAGTACTAAGGCGTTGTTGCTTTCTCAAAGACGTCTTACGGATGCAAAATGGCTATCACTTTTAGCTCCATATACTAAGGTGCTGTTAACACAACTCGAATTGTCTTAGTTAATATTTTCGTTGCAGCTAAGATGTCATGTGCTTGTGCATTAAACGGTTCTGACGATAAATTATATCCTCTCGGAAATTGCACCTCTGCTATTCGTCTACCCCACCAAGACGTCTTCTTTAGATCAGTAGTTGTTTTAATGTTGAACCCCATGAATTGTAGTGAAATTAATACTACTTATTAATACTAAATTAATATAATTACTAAAGGCAGAAAAGGAGTCTTATTTTTCTGCTCTGCAAGCACCAAGTATTTAAAATTGTTTGTGCTTACCATTTTAGCTCTATAATTTATAAGGCATACCACAAGGCCATACCATAGGGGCACAGAGGAGGTTTGTGGCATGAATCGCAATACAATTTAATTTAAGTCCTAACAATGCAATACTCTAGCTCGCTGGTAACCTAACCACTGCCTAAGTCCCTTAGCGGGTGATCGGCGCGGGGGTCGGGGGGTGCGGCATCCGGTCCATCGAACAGGTGGCGCGCGCGCCGCGCCCACACTAATAAAATAATTTGTTACCACCGCCGACCTTCCACAACCTTCTCCGTATAGCTGGTCCTTTCTAACGTATGTGTGTTATATTGTGCTATCTCTTTCGTACTGTTTCAGCTCTGAGATGCTGAGCTGCTGAAAGTGTGAAAGTTGAAGAAGTCATTAAAGTGGTAAAACAAATAAAAATGGCTTGAATGTTTATTAGACTTTAGAACCACGGTTCTCAAGTTACGTAGAAAAATCTTCGTTGCTAAAAGTACTACAGTACTACTTACATCTTTTGATATGAATACAGACAACGAGTATTCTGCATCAAGTCTTATGCTAATCTGTTAATTTTCATCCTAAATTAGGGACCGACAAAATCGCATAATACATTAAGTCGATGTTTGTCAATTTAATTTTCATTCAAAATTAGGGGAGACGGTCGCATAATGTTCGCTAGAGGGACAAAATTATATAAACAAGATAATAGTGACCGTTTGTAAATTATTCATCGGGTTATTCAAATGTGATATACGACGGTTGTTTTCTTGTGTTATTTAACGTTTGTATTTTGGTTCTGTGTTGTTTCTTGTTTCTATTTTAGTCTTTCAGGACGAGGTCATTATACGTATTTTTTATAATTGTATTGTTACATATAGTGAAACAGCACACTTTTTTTTTATCTGAGTTAATTGAATTATCTACTTCCACTTTAGAGATTTTTGCTTCTAAAGTCACCACATGTTTCTTTGATCTTTTATTAGGTTTTATCTCGAAGACGTTACTTTTGCGTATAACCTAATAATGCTATAGCTTTTTCCATTTTGCTATCCAGTTCATATTAAAGAATCCCCAAACTAATCCATAAACATGAACTAAAGACATGAACAGGCGTCAGACCATCGACTGCTATAATTTAAAGTATCCGTTAAATCTCTCCCAAATCCGTAACTCTAACATTAATATCTCCTCATAATTACACGTCCGAAAATACCAGTGTATATTCAATAAATTATAAATAACGATTTGTTAGCCTCCGGCTACCGGCCGGATGCTCTCGGTACTATTCCGGGAACACAGGTAGCCGAGAAATTAGTAATCCGAGTAATTACCCCATAGCCGACGGTCACACGTTATTTATTACTTTCGTAATAAGTGTTTAGCCTGAAGTTATTGGTGATCAGCTAAAATGTAATGAAAACTTCGCGGCGCCGGATAACTTTAATCTTTAATATCAATTTGTTAGTGTTTCGGCTAGATGTGTTTTTTTTTATGTCATAGGCGGCAAACGAACTGACGGAACGAACGTTTAAAGAATTAAACGCAGCTGTACGATTTGAGATATTTGATGAACGACAGAATCTTAATGAGTATTAAATTAGACTAAAGTATAGTTCATTTGAAAATAATACCTATATCGTACTTTAATAAAACTTTCAATCAATGCGAAAATAATATCAATAAATTACAAGTCGCTTTATCTACTAATTCAGCGTTATATTTGATTCATTTAAATAAAAGGAATTAGAATTATAGGAATTAAAAACAAAGCCATAAAATATACGTAATACACATGAAACTAATTTAGATTGCCAAATTAGTTTTATAGCGCCATAAATCGTAAGCATTTATATAATCAAAATATTTATGTACCTACCATTTCATTTTACTACACTCCATAAATCAGCTAAATGAATAGTTAAAGTTTTCGTATGCTTAAAGGTGCGCCTCAACCTCGCGTTTAAAAGACATCAACGGCTCACGTATCAGAAATGTTAGTATGTAGTATCAATGAATGAACGCACGCGCCTCCAATCGTCACCGTATACTTGTATACATACATTGTCATACATATGTGTCCAATGACACCGGCAGTTATGAAACAACTTGTATAATGTTCATACGTTATTATGCCTACGCGAATGTAAACAATTTTAAACGACGACGTTGTGGTAAATAAAGTTGGAGTCGTATATTACTACTGCTGTCCGTATTTTTAAATAGTTATCCGCACTCTATTTATTGAAATTTAATTCGAAGTTTTGTATATCAAAATCCAATGAAATTTGATGAATGACGGGTAATGTAGTAACGAATCTTGTAATGTCAGGGTTTTGATGTGTCTAAAGGCATAATTTTCAAAAGGATCCACTGCCCTTCACAAGATTAACATATTGAACAGGTAACCCTCCAAAACTACAGACAATTTTACACTAAGGGGAACATGACATAAAGAACACTGAAAAGCAACTCTCAAACGAACTTCCTCATATTACAACTACAACACACATCCGCAACAGTTGCATCATTTAGAAAAGTCTTAACCGCCCACATGAGGCCAGCGCTTGCGACGTTTTGGTTTGGAGGTGTTGGTATAATGTCTAAGCATACAGGCGTCCTCATTGTGGGCCAGGGCATCCGGAGCGGTCCATTGACGACACACGTGGTCGCCCCTTGAGACGGAAGCCGGGCCCAGTTCGTCTTCCACGGTAATCCTGCTCGAGTGTCGCCTACTTCAGTCTTATGTTTGATTAGAGAGGGGATTGTCTAAAGACTTCAGTTTGAAGGCACGGAGACAAGTATTGTTATTTTATGTTGAACCCCGTCATGTTAAAAATCAAGTAAAACCGTTGTGAATATTATGAATCTTATAATAGATCAAGAAATAACTTAGATGAAGATCGTCAAGTCTATTTGGCGTAAAATGTTTTGGGAGTAGGTATTGTGAATGTGACTTATGGTTGTTTACAAAACTTAAACAATCATTTCCAATCACTCACTTTTACACAAGTTATCAGTATCTTTAATTGCATTAATTTAACCTTCGTCGACTGAATTGTTCCTAACAGAACCAAGAGACTAAAGAAAAAGTTGGATCTAAACAAAAACTGACAAGATTCGATCCGTGTTTATTTTTTGAGGTGCGGTGAGGGTGTTTAGTGTTTTTGTGGCGTAACGCAGGTGTCTCGGGTTCTCCGAAGCTTATTCGCCTTTTTTCATCAATATTCCCTAGTGCTGAGTACACAGGTCTGTATAAGAAGAGCCTTATATTATTATTCTGATCATCTGAGTATTGGTTATATCATTTTATCTTCATTGATATGGTTGATGATGTCAGCTTTTGAGATTTGCAGCATTTGAATTGTTCCTTAGATCTAGTTGAATTATTATTTTATTTTATAAAGGTGAGAAAAATACTCGCCCTAAATGAACTTAAGGTCTCATCTCCTTTTTTTGATGTATCAGACTCAACTACAAGTCCAGAATTTAAACTCAATGCCTTAACTTTCCCTGCATTGTATCCCAGCTTTACCCGCATCCCAGCGAGGTCATTTTTTACCATCGCTTTTCTTTGTTGACGCGTGTCCCACTGTCACGCTTTTTGTCCGTTCCAGCCGTGGCGAAGCGTAAATTATCTCATTATTTCTATTGATTTTATTTTTCTTTAAATCCGGCTGGTAGGATGACTTTATTTTACATTTTTGTTGTAACACAGCTCTGCTCGCAGTGTTGTCTATTTTAAAATAGATTTTCTAATTACTTCTTGCTACGTCTTTGCCCTTATTGATGTAGGTGGAATATTTCGTCATGGCACCTACACCCTTATCTTCAAAAAATCTAGTTCTAGTTCTCTATTCAAATCATAATTTAGTTTACAATCTCAATTTTAAATATATGTTGCTGAAGGTTGCTAGATTTCACATAATCATTTCAGTTTAAATATCAATAGGTGCATAACTTTATTGTCCGTACGACACGAGCTATATTCCCGTTACGTCCGCCGCGTCACATATAGGCACCTACCTTAAATATTATAATTATTTTTGCGATACTTAATATTTGTTGCTAAATACCTATATCATATCAAACAATTATAATATATCTCTGGGATAAGTAACACAACGTTACTGTAAAACTAAGCTTAAGCTTATCGCATTTGATATCTTTAATATTTCTGCAGAATATTTTCGACGTCTAAACCAGTGTTAAAATACTTGCAGACAATATTAGCAATTTTACCAAGAATCTTGTTATTAACATCAGAATCGCCAATTATATGCAAGGCGTCATCGACACCATCGTTTAATTATGCTAAAGCAATGTGTTTTCATTTACATAAATGTTTTCATTTAACTTTATGGTTTTATTTCTTGTTTAGTTTGTTTGTCAATGTTTACGTTTATCGAGCTTTATATTTTAACAAATCTAAAATCTTAAGTTAAGAATTAATGATTTTAATATGAGGTTGATTAAAGCCAGTTTAAGATATATATATATGTACCGTAATTTACAATATAGTACTGTAAAATCATTTTAGTTTAGATGAAGATCGTCAAGCTTTAAAACAATAAATTCATAACGGATACTAGCAACTAAAAAAAAACACTTTGTACCTATGTAAAGAGGCAAAGTCAGGAGTGCAACTTATACACATAAATAATCCATCGTTTTGCAGTAATTAACTAAGAAGCACTCGTTACGATCCTGCCTTTATTAAAATATTCAAAGCAATTAGCTAATCAAATGGCGCCAGACAATTCAAAGCGTAATGAAAAAAAACTTTAACATATACAATATGTTACCTGATTTGGTGCTTTTTATGCGAAGTTTTTACGACTTTTTAAATATGTGTCAGGCAATTTTATTTATTGATAGACATGTATTCATCATTAATTGCTTCACGGCGCCTCCACTCTATATTTGCCACATTGTTAATTTAATAGTTTGGTTTTTTTATTACCATTATAAACTTTAGTTTTAGAAAATAATATAAAATTTGACTGATTTATTTAGTTTCGAATATCTGGTATCTAACAAAAATAATACAAGTACAACTTTGTGTAAATGTCAAACACAAATGTCTAATCATTTCATTCTATTAACACCTTCACGAAAGAATTAATGGTTTTTTGCATTTCTGTAGATGAACGTGTAACCCTATTTCACACCTACACGGAAACACCTATTGTGTAATGGAAAATTGTGATAGAGCACAAAAACGGGGCGGATCCCGAGGTCGACAGCTAATAATGTTTTAATAAAGATTGATGATAACTTGTAAGCTGGGAATATCCTTAGCAACATCGATGACGTCTGAATTTTGGCCGATACCTATCGCAACGGTTCTGATACACAAATTGATGTTATCAGACAGGAAATATTATGTATATAATAATAATACATATCAAGGAATATCCGTTAAAATGCTTTCTTCAGTGTAAAGAAAAGTCTTATTTACGATAATGGAGAAGATGAGTAAGAAGCTTGGTCAAATGCTCCAGTGTGACTCATAGGTTCTCCCCTACATTATTTACAACCCCATTCCGAAAATAGATTATGCGTCATACTAAATACGACGAAAATGAAACTTTCCATTTCTAAATAATTGATTATTTTACCATTATTTTTGCTGCGATATGAGCATCTGAACTTTTTCATGAAGTGTTTAAATTACGTTTAGAATACTGTTTCCGCGCTAAAACAATTCCGGCCAATAAAATACGACACCGGTATATTGCAAGACATCTGATTAGTTGTTTACATGCAAACTGGCTTCACTTGGCTCCAATTTGAGATGATTTTATAAATAAGACGTACTTACCTAGGTCGTTACACTTAGCATCATCTAGAAACTATTGATACAAAGTATTTATAGGAGGTACCTTCTTGTTTTTGACTACTTTTCAAATTAAAATTCGATTCAGTGTTAAATCCAAAAGTTGTTTGGTATAAGCTCGAATTAAAACAAAAGTACGGATAGTATAAACAACTTATTAGTGTGCCTTGTGAAAAATAAATCTTTTTGTTTACGATAAATTCTCATTGTTTAAAAGTTTTTTAAAAGATTAACATCTTTTCACTCGAATACACAGTTGCCTACAAGAAACATGCAAATCGCTCAATCAAGCACAAAAGCGACAAGTGATTCGCACGTTGAAACAAGTGGTATCGTTTGTAGCCAAATTGCAAAGCCATTATTCTATTCTGTCCCTCGTCTGAATTATTGCGACATTGATATGAAATTCAATTATCTCCCGTATTGTTAAAGCGGCATCTTTTACACTTGCAAATTGCGTCAAGAGCCAATCTTGAAAGTGAGGATGATGATTTATATCCGTGGTTCTGATTTGTTACTCGGTTCGCATTTACAAGTTTAATTTGAGGACAGACACATTGCAAAATGTAAGGTTCTAAAGGCTTGTGTCTATTGTAGCACGTGTCGTCACAAACAGAACCGAAATCTAAAGACCCAAGCTTTGAATGCGTTTGCATTTCTTAATGTCACATTATATGTAATGAATCCATTCAGATGCTATCAATGGGACTTTCAAAGTGGCCCGCGGGATTTAAGAGGTGTGTCGCGTCGGCAGATCACAGACACCCTCTCATAGTTTTGTTATTCAAATCTTGGGAGCACTAAACTCGTCTATTATTTACCATTCGGCACTTTGACACCCGCTGTGAGGCTAAACGGTTGATTACTGCGAACACTGCCGCATCTCCAACCTGCACAATGGCAAAACTGCACTTTTTGTTAAGGAAAGCTTAAAAAAACAGCACGCCGCTTAATACTCGTATATCTGTCAAGATTTAAGCCCTCCCATAAAACGAAATATGAATAAACGACAAGATAAATTTAAATTCCATCGCTTAAAGAGACGGACGATCGAAAAGACGGTTACCGTTACGAATGGGCTTAAAGGCAATGACATAAAATACATATTTTTTTAATACCAAATAGCACACACGGGCCGGGAGCGAGGCTCGGCCCGTAAGTCATCGAAGCTGTCAAGATAAGAATGAGTGAATGAACACCTGCCGCCACCGGTGTTACGCGTGCGCCTACGCACCCGCGCAACGCTCCGATTTAATAATTCCATTTTTAAAAATACTGACAACAACTCCTAATTTGAATTTTATTTTACTTTTCATTGAGTTCAAATTCCAGCAAACAAATTGATATTTTGAAACTATTATTGAACAAACGTAATTACGGGCCTAGGTTAGAGCGATTATCTTCTAGGATCGACTTTAAAATTAGATATAATAATGATTATCGTTGTTTTTAAAATATAACTGACAAGACTGGACATCCGGAACTGCTTTTATTTTTATTGGTTAAGGTCGTATTTATTGTGATACGTAGTCGTTCTGACTTTAATATCGCTTGAAGAATTTAAGAGATTTTAAATTTAATGGTGTGTCTGTTGATGTGTTTTTTCGCATATTTTTTTATTTACGATTTCGCGGTAATCCTTTAGTCACGGGGGCTCTCCGTGTTTACAAAAATTTATATGGCCGACATAGTTGTGCTATTTGTCGGTTTTAATTGGTCTAATTGCTGGGTGGAACCCTTCGTGGAATCTCATAATTATCTTCTCATATAGCCGCAATGCGTCATCTACTGCGATACTTATGTGATACTACTCACATAATATTCGATATTGACTCCTTTTAGCAGTATCTACTACTATAAAATTAAAATTATTGTGTAAAATTTCTCTTAAGTTCCTTGAATCTTGAAACACTGACAGAACATTTAAAAGCTCTCGAACTTAAGATATGGCGACATTTCCATATTTTAGTTAGTTCATGCCTTATTTCAAAAATTTATTAAACAAGATTATTGTCTTCGGAATTTCGAAAACAAGTAATGATTTCCTTTGAAACTCACTGTTCGTGACAGTCGTCACGACTTTGACGTTTAAATATTAAACTATACAACGATGATCCAATAAGGCATTCACTTTGTTTAACCTCCTTATCTTGCATCGTAAACACCTATTAATTACTTACAATACCCTTACAATTTTCGTCCTGCCTCATTTACAAAGTTTTGGCGCCAATTCCATAAAGCAGTCTATATTTCGAAAACAAAGCGTTAATTAAGATATGGCGTAACTTTAAATTACAGTCTTAACTTAATCTTAATACTCTTTCGTACGACAATCTTGATTTTTTGAAGGTTGACTTCCAATGATTCAATGCCAGTGTAGTCACAAGGCATAAGTTGCTAGGTACTGTCAGAAAAATCCTTAGTAATAACATTTTAAGATTTTATCATTGCTTTTCCTTGTCACCCTAGATTGGAATATATTCAAGTTACAAAAGGCATAAAGTATTATTTTCGCAGTGCAAATCGCCGAAAACTAAACTTACCCCAGTCTGGTACAATATCTTGAGGTCGCTCTTCGATGGCACTGGTATTCTTTTATGCGGCAAAAACGGCAGTTTATCTGGCCTCCTCAAGTGGATCTCTCCTGAAGGCCTGAACGCCTCCAACGGTGTTCTTATCACACCACGAACCCCGCAAAGTGCCCACGCCAGTAGCAAGGGGGTTAACACATGCATATTCGTTTCCACTTACAAATACACACAAACAAAAAGTAACTGTCAGCAGTAACGTTCCAATTGTTTAAAAATGTTCGAATTTTGAACGGTGTTCGATATTCGGTGTTCCGTGCGTGTTCGGGTCGCGTGCGCTGTGTCGCGTTGTGGTCGGGCAAGCTCGGACTGGCGGCAAGCGCGCCGAGGCAGGTACGACTTAGCCTACGCGCCCGGTATAACCACCTCCGACTGCGACCAGTAAGACTTGATTCTTGAAGCTTTCCTGTGAATTTGGCGCACGAACATTTCTTTTGAGAGGTTTTTGTTTTTTTTTTTTTTTTTACTTTTTAACAGACTGTTTAAGGAGATAACTTTATATGACTTTAGATCATTTAAAAAAATATGTAGGTTCGTTATTGTTTGTTAATGATAGCACTATTCAAAAATCAATCTTGTTTTATCTTGAGAAGAACGATATAAATAACCCAATAAGGAGTCGTTTAACAGAGGGTATCAATATCCAACAATTAAATAAATGACCCATTCAACTATACGAGTTTTAAATAGGCACTTAATAAATTCCAAATAGGCAAACGCTTTTAAGTGTCAAATTTCAAAGTCGTTATGTGAAGTGACGTAATTAAATATATATTTTTTAAATACCCCTGTGGATCAAGAGTGTTCGGTTGCGACGGGTTGACTTCCTACCGACGATGTTTTTTTACACAATCTTGTTGCTCTGATGGCAAGGGCATGTTCACAGATACAGCCTGCTTTTAAAAAATAAATCTAGCGATAAGATTATTCTGAAGAGCCGTAGCCATGCAGAAAATCAGAAAGTTTTCGTTTTCTATTATAATTTGATCGTGATTTTCATCGAGCCAAGAATAAATTGATGTATTTTCCATTTATAAAAATGTTAACAAGAACAATGCTGAATATTAGAGTGCTTGTCGGCTTTTCAAAGCTTTTGTACCTTTTCAAGTGGTTTTACAATTTCGAAAACAAAACTTCCTTTAAGTAATCCTATTTCAAAGTAACTACTTGAAGCAAACAATAAGGACAACAGATAATTCGGGTGATTACCGTAACAGGGGGAAGTCTCCTTCCCGTAATACCCACTCGATCAACAAAAGCCGTAGCTACCATCGTGCATATTCAATTGTTTTAAAACAAAACAATGTCATTCATGTATTCGTAGAACAGGATTTCAACTCATTCATGTGAATTCAAAAAGAATCCATTGTCAGTGTAACGCGACCTTATGTCTTCCGTCTCGCTCGCTCCCATTCACCGTCGTCGCGGCCGCATGAATGAACCGCTTCTTATGAATGGACACAGTCGCTATAGTACTATACGTACCTACCTGCCGATTGTTATATATGTGTTGTTTATATCAAGTTATGTGACTATCGGGAAATACTATATGTGTGTATATGATGGCACGTGGTCAATCGTCTTTTTATTCTTTATACGTAATAAATGCTTAGCTCCGGCGAACGTTAGCTTTGAATTAAAGCGTTATACGAAAATATTGCCTGTGGGAACTTTGATTGTTATTTACGTTGAAAATCACGTTTATTTAAACTGAGGCAAGTACTGAGCGTTTTGATAAGTGGAACAAAATCCTTGTATTTTGGTACACAGAGATAGAAACAAGGACAATAGAGAGAAAAAGAAAACGAAGTAGACAGTTTCGAAGGTGGGTAGACGAAATAAAGGCAAGGAAAACATGGACTAGGAGAGCCCTAAATAGAGCAGAGTGGAAAGAAACGGAGGAGGCCTTTGCCAAAGTTGGGCAAAAGGACCAAGTTGTCGATGTCATAGACTCACCAGAGTCGCCAATATAAGATTTAAATTAATGTAAATTATGTATCTGAATAAAGGCTTATATTGTTAAGTACTGAGCGTAGGATGCATTATGTAGTAAACAGGTAATAAATATTGAACTTACGTACATAGATATATAGTTCTGAGAAAAAGTCATTATAGGTGCCGCATATCATCATATACCTACGTACCAGCTTTTACTCGAAGGTTCACCAACGTTTTATTTAACTACCTATACATTTTTAGGTGGGGTAAAAATACCTAGACCTAAACTAACCTAAGAACCTATTCCGCAGGAATATATTTATTTTACCCCAAGCTCTATTTGCCATTGTAAAAGTCATTAACTCATTCATTTTTCTTATAATTTTTATCTTAACTCTTAAAGAATGTTACTATGTCACTTAAGCGGGATTTTCCTAGTTTATCATTGGTCACACTTTCGCTAATAAATTCGTCGAATACGTAACTTGGTTGGATTAGAGTTTCTGATCATTTATCATTAGTGGTTGCTGTGGTAACAGAAAGTGGTACTTAATCGTCGCATTTCGCTTATTACTATAGGTTATACACCATTTATTTGACACAGTAAACTCAACTAGCAGCGTATAAAGCATTTTATGTAACTGCTTTCCAGCAAACGTTGTTTATTTCAATACATTTTCTTACTAAATAAAGTAGACTTTTATTTGTCTATTGTTATAATAAATTGAGTTCTACGTCTTATTTGGTCTACCTATAGTATTATTTGGAAAAGATAAGTATCAAACTATTCCCAATCATCGCAATATCTGTTAGGGCCTAGTCTTAGTTCTAGTCTATGCGATGCAGACTTTCTCATTATTGATACAGATACTCGAGTCGTAGTTTAATAGATTTCGGTTTTCGAATCGATCAGATTGAAGGAACTGGGCAATCATCGCCTGTTTTGACGGATAGATAGAAATAGATAATTGTTTTTATTTCAAATAAAACTAATACAAGCATTTCTGAAACGTAAAAGGACTCTAGTTGCACGCTTCCAAAAATTTGGTCCTATGGAGAAGAACCGGCAAGAATAACACCAACACAAAGACAACTGTTGCAACTTGTTCTTAATAATGAGGGGCGTGGCTGCTCCAACAAAAATGTAGAAAACACAAAGCATTATAGTATACTTAATATTGTATGTATACCGGCTTCCTATATACCTCATCGATTCCGATGACTGTTTTCAAAACTAACAAAGGAATTCCGAACCAGTTCGTTAGCGAGTTTCAGTGGAAGAACGCGTCATACTTTCGTGAAACCTTCTCCCGATATAACTTAGCCCTGACGTCATCATCTAGCCACAAATTAACATGACAAATGAACACCAACTGACGTCACATAAAACCATTTGCCATGTCTAGTTTCGATTAGGACTTATAGGACTTAAGGACACGAATGGTTGTTGGTTGTTTTGTGGTACTTTGTAATGCATGTTGCACTGTACTAGTTGGTGCAAACTAGTGTACTCATGCAATATTGTACGTGATTAAGTATTTTTAATGAAAAATATAAGTGGTTTATACCGTCTCGCATAGGCCTAGGCGATCGGAACAAATCGGATAATTAATTTTATTTTTCTCAGAATTCATTTTCTTCTTCATACACCTGCTAGCCTTTACGAATAAGTACACCGCTTGCATAAAACGTCTACGATACAAAGAAATGACTACGTTAGTCTATCTTTAATCTATCTTTTTTACAATCTCTAGGATTACTACTCGGTCACTGCGCAATCCCTAAATTTCCTACAGCAGTTCCACCGAAACAGATTACTTTTTTTTTACACAAAAATCTCCTCTTTCTGTAGTATATTATTAAATTGAAAGAAACCTTTTCCGTTTTAAACATAAGAGTCTTATTATGTTAGTTACAATTTTAATAAATCTGCTTCGTAAAAAGCACAGAATGGCTTTTTTAATATCGTCCTTGCCGTTTTACTACTGTGATTAATTAATTTTACCATTATTTACCAAGTAAAAAAATCTGAACGGCCATTTGGTTCGAAAAAAAGGACTTTTACACCTTAGATATAGATCGAACAAGTGGTAATAAATAAATTAATATTGTGGCACAAAAAAATAGTTTAGTTTTTAGTTGCCTATGTTAACGAAGACAATTAAACTTTTGGTATTTATTACGAACTTCAACGAAATGAAATTAATAATGTAATTTCTTACTAACTTATGTAAGTCTGATATTTTCTTACAACAGCTACATCTTGTGAGCTTTTTTTTTTAATTATACTGCAAAGGTATATTTTCACAACGCAACCAAAGAGATTAGCAATTTTCCAGAAAGAAACCATAACAAAACAAATAAATTCAATAGAAAATTTTTAACCCGAGTTGGTAGTCAGTTCATTCTGAAGTAGTAAAGTTCTCTGAAATCACGATAAAAACCAAATAAAGTGTCCACTATTCAAAGTCACGTACCAAGGGTTGCCACGAGGGTTTGGCGCGGCACTTGAATGCATTGTTAAGTAGTACTAGACAAAGCGCGGCTGAGCAGCCACTTCACTACGAGTGGTCAGCCTTTTTTGCACCTTCGAGTCGAAGAGGGACAGGTATGAAGTGGTGGCACGCGCACTAATAGATAGGGTTGTTGATTTCATGTCTGTATTTTCTAATGATGGTATGAAGAATTTTATCAAGCGCTTTTTGCTAATAGTAGAAGAATGAATCATTTATAATCTAAATTTGCAGCCTAAGCTGCAATGACTACATAAAATTGCACTTGTAGTCTACTACTTTTATCTTTGGTTCTTCATCAGATTAAAACCATTGTATCGTTCTAAAAAGTTATAAATAAAACAACATTCGTGTATTCATAAAAAAAAATCTATAAAAACATAAATATTTTGGGACAAATGGGTAATTTACTGTTTAATGTAATTTTCTGAGGTAAAAGTTTTGAATTTGAATTATGTATCTTTCGTGCAATGTAAACGTAGAAAATGCAAAATACCTGTAAACCGACTTCCTCTACGTGACAGCCCTGTCAAAAGCCTTTGTTGTCTCAGAATATTCCCTTTTAATAAGATTGGTTTTGTTCTTTACTTAAAAGTGAGAGATCCGGTTATGTTTCGAGTGTTCATTTTTTTATACCGTCCATAGTTAACATGTTTAGCTGATAACAATGGACACCACGTGCTGTTTAGTTTAAATGTTGGATTACAGTTTTTGTTTCGTTTATTTTGCCTTTAACAGTAGAAAAGATGGTTGAGTGTATATCTTTTTTTTTTCTTTAGAATGGAATATTTGTTACAAAATATTAAAAATTAAATTTTTCGTAACGAAAGACCAATATTTTTTTTCGTGGTGTTTTTATGAGACCTGTACTCTAAATCTGTCATATTTTCCTCGTTGGACCATATTTACTTAGGCAAAAAGATCATCTGGTTTTGAATAAAGCCAAGTTGGCCCATTTAAATATCGCTTGAAGTTCAAATATACCGTAAGCAACAAATACCCTATATTTCCCAAAACATTTCCATCAAATGTTCCGCACAAAAGAATATCTCTTGTAGAAAATTTCGTTTTCAACTACAATGTTGGCCATAACTTTTTCTTTATTCTCGCCAAGTCACGGAACTCGTTATTCGTGTCACAAAATATTAACTTTCAGCTGTCATACGTATCTTGATGAAGGGAACGCGATATTAGGAACACGAAAATGATAGTGGCTTATTCCTTAATTACATAGCAAAACTTAGCTCATTTACGAGCTAGGTTAAACTCTCGAATGGGTCGTTAAAACTTTAAATAATTATAACTGTTGAAATCACGCGATAGTTAACTTAGAACTACAATAAAACATTGATACGAGTTACAACAGGGTTGTCTGGAGTAGGTCGAACTGTGAATAAACTTATAAATTGCATTCAAAATGATTACTTACTCGATTGTATTACGTTTGCATTCATTAATACTTTTTAGAATGTAACTATGCTTTGAGATATAGTTGGTTTTGTTATCTGAAGTCGAGAAAAAGCTTTAAAAAAGCCGTACAGAATTTAAAACAATTCTATTGATTTTTTTACAGCCTCACTGAAATGTTTAAAATAACGGCATCGTTAGAAACTATTCAGTTTGTTTATTTTTATTTCGATAAGTAATTGTTTCTAACTATTCAGAGTTTTCTTTTTTTAAGTCGGATTTTCTAGTTATAAATGTCCACTATTCAGCTTTAGATTAGTTGTGTTTTAGATAAATTACTGTCTACTCCTGTTGTAATCAGTATGTTTTAAAAGTATCAATGAATTTCGTAGCGTATATTATTGACTTCATTGTAGCCCAAACTACGGCTCTAGCTCTACCGTTCCAAAATCGGTCATAGAATTGTCGACGGCTGAAATAATGTTAAAAAGAACAAATTAATTGTATTTTTTGAAGACTTTCCTGTTACCATACATGGAATATTTAGAGCGACTCAAAGGACCCACAATTGTTTTTTATTGCGCACCGTTGTGATTTAATAATCCTTAATTTATTTATTTCTTAATAATAGGTACATATGATTGTTTAAAATTTTAAATGAAATCATAGAAATTCCATGTTAGAATAGTTCTAAATTAGCTTAATTAATTGATTCATTCGAAAGTTTAATAACGTTCTATAAATTAATTACTAGTTTATAGCTTAAAATTTATGTGTAAACGGCTTAACATTTATGGGTATTATAGATTGATACTTCAAACAATAATAACCCACTATAGTTTTTCTCGGACATCGAGTAGGTTGGTAACGAGCATATGATTTCTATATGTATACTTCTTTAGTCTCGTTACGTCCACTGGTTTCGATATATTTATCCCACGTACAGAAGCGTGTAACGTTCACGATAACGACCTCGTATCCTTTACACGTGCAGTCCCGTTCGCGCCCACGTGCGACCTCCGACCCAACCTTCGTGCCCTTCTGATGCCGATTTTTAACAAAAATAATCCCATTATAATAGCGTAATTACGATAATGACGTTATTTTTTTCTATTTTATCCACTGCACGATTTCTGACATCATAAGACGTAACGACTCAATTTCGTTTCGTTTGTGTTTGTACTGCAATTGGGTGTTTTTTCATTGATTCATGTGATTGACGTCAAACTTAAGATTGGCGAATGTGAATCCAGTTATGTTGCTTATTTTGTTTGCTTTTTATTTTAATGTCGATAGAAGATCTATAAAATCTATGTCAGATTAAACACTTGCGAGTTATTGTTTAGGTATTCAATTAAAAATCTTGACGCGGATGATAAATTCATGCTCGTCATCATAGACTTTGACACGCGGCAATCATGGTTATACATTTATGTTTATGATTATTTTTTTAGTTTGTGACACTATTTATTTTATCGTTAAAAATGGGAACATGGTTTACACCCAAAAATTAGGGCTGCTTCAGTAGAAAGATTATTACTGAGTAATGAATTGATAATAATAAGGAATCCATCTACAGGCACTGTTCTTGGTATCCTAAGTGCCTTATTACATAAAATTAACAGCAGCACAAACAAAATAATTACGATAATTACTTCAACACATTTCACGTAACATGCATCGTTGCGACCTTATGAATTGTGTAAATAACATTTCCAAGAAAATCTCTTTTCTGGAACCTTGACATGTTATTTTCGGTTCATCGTATTATTGAACCTTAAAACTTATGTAATGTCTTATAAGGAGGCGCTTAAGAAATACAGCGGCCAGGCCAAATTCGATTTGTTGGCTGAAAAATCGATCTAGAAGCGACTGTGGGTGTTGACAGCACTTACCACACTGAAGAATTTAAGTAATCTAATACTGGAGATGAAGAGAGAGAAGTCATATAATACTGGAGATTTTCATCTGGAAAAGCTATGGCTAAAATTATCACTACAGATTATAAAGTCGCAACAACCATATAACTACCTCCGCATGTACCTAAATAAACCTGCCTTTCGTAACAGCATTATGTAATTTGTTTACACCTACCCACATGCAGGGTAGTGGGTTCATTTCGACCCACTACGAAGCCCACTGCTTCCTTTACAGCTTACGTATATGGATACTTAAATACTCAAAGTAAAGTTACCTTGGTATAAGTTTGTACAAACTGTTAACAATATTTTATAATCATTGACACTTTTTTCTTGGACAATCTAAATAGATGTCTTGTACTATTATTTTGCGTATCAGCTCCAGTCACACGATAAATTCTGTCCAATATGTGCTTTTGATTAACTAAATACTGATATTTAACTTAAAACCCTCATATGTTCAACTGCGAACTATTTATACTACGTTCAGCCTATTATTATTTAATGAAGACCTAAGTACCTAAGTACTGGAGGTATTAAAAAAATGATTTTATTGTAGTACTATTGATATAATTTTACAATAAAGTCAAAAACTACGTAAGCTTCCCTAAAAATAATATACTTGTTTTAAAGAAAATTCTTTAGAATCATGTTTATTTAATTACGTGTCCGAGTGTACACACGCATGCATCACACCGCCCACCGCCGACACTGCTCTAGTTCACTATATTTAGAGCCAGCATATAAGGCGAGCGATTAAAACATATCGCCGTATGCGTGACATATCTGACTAAACGCAGGCTGTGACTCAGCCTTAGTGACTTCCAGGCGTTTATAATTTAATTGGCAGCTGGTTAGCTATTTGTGAGTCTATATCGTATCGCTATTAGGAAATCAATACGCCTTTAGATATTGAGGTAGTTATTAATTTTCTATATACAGTGTGTTTGCAAGCTTGAACGAATAAGTTATAGTATTAAAGTATATTCTGGTGTACACATTATATTATATTATTGTATGAATCTTTTTAAAAAAGTGTAATTTTGACCTACGACTCGCAAATCTGTTGGACTAAGTAGATAAACAGATAGATAGATTACACTTATTTGCACACCATTAGTAAGAAAAAATAATAATTTATTAATTTAACGTTTTTTTTTGCTCCGCATTATGCCCCACACTGGAAAAGCTTGGGTAGCTGTTGTTTATTATTGATATAAAAAATATTGATTAACGGTCAAATTTAGAATACATCTTATTCCTTGCGTAGGTTGTGTTGAAAGGAAATTCTATGAAATTATTTATGAATGAAAATAGTTCATCTAAACTGAGGAAAACTCACTACTGTATTGCTTGTTAAGACAGAAATTAACACGACGGAAAGTGTAAGTCATTATTTTTCAATATCCCTAGATTTTCCCAAAAATCATTATCATTACTCTTAGATCATTTAAATCCAATTAATCGGTTTGCAGTTAAACTGCAACTATGCAATTGTGCGCTTTAATTGACTAAAACAAAATGTCACTGTAATTAAGGATTTCCGAAATCCATTCAAGAAATCTAATTGATTCAATGCATATTCACAACACGTTTTCATACATTTGTCACGGTAAACAAACAAGTCTTGCTAAATGGAATTAGTCTCAAACATTAATTAGAATCAACCATGAACTTATGGAATAATAGAGTCGTGCCGCGTATGGTGTGACGGGATTAAGGTATGTACTCACGTCCATACTCGTTGCGCAATTCACATGTTAGGATAGGATTACTAGGTGACTCCTACACAATGAAAATAGTCATAATTTTTTGCCGTACTGCTGTCAATACTCATGCCTCCTCGGGTATAATTAGAGTAGACACAAAAAGATGAGACGTTCAGCAATGGTGGTATCGAGTTTTCCGATCTCGCAACTTTATCTTATTGATTGCATCTATAAGTAAAGTTTACCTACATGATATGTAATGCAAATAATTTATATCATTTGAAGCCATAGGTTTCCACTTAAAAAAGTACAAATAAATGATTAAACAGTATATTATATGAAAATTTCAATTATTCCTCTCTGCTACAGAACCACATACATTCCAAAAAAACTTAATCCATGGAAAATAAGTAATTCGATTTCAACAAATAAGTACCAAATTTGAAGTCAACAAAAATTGTCTATACGACCAGCCTTAATCCAAAGTATGTATATTTCATATGCATCTTAAATCTCACCTGTCACCCACCATCCGACGTCAGTAGGCGCGAAACATGTTGTAATATTTTGAACACGCGGCCTTAACGATGTTAGGACGCGGGGACAGGTGTCTCAAAGGAAATAGGCTCTTAGACATGTGGGCTACGGACATCTTCCCAGCGCCTGGGAAAAACTTGTGTATCCTCTGAGAAAAAACAATCGCATCTATAAACAGAACTGAGCTGTTAAGTGTTCTAATACTTGTTGGTTATTTATAGGATGTGTATGAATGTATGCAAAAGAAGGTTATCATTAGTAAGCAGTAGTACCGACTACGTTCCAATGTTATCCGACATGATAATCTCTCTTAGGTTAAGAAAATCCGTACGAAAAGACCAAAATACAAATAATTGTTCTGATTAGTCGAAACTATGAACTAACCCGTCTACTGTGAAACAAAGGATTCATAATTATTTAAGCACTGCAATGTGTCTTGAGGCGCTATTTTGATAACGACAAACTTTTGGCCGTCGCAATGTTACTTTTATCGACAAAGGACCTGGTTGAGTACCTATTTACGGAAAAAATATATTTCGCTATTTCATTCCTAGGAAGCACACTATATATGATCATTCCGTGTTTCATGATCATGATTCAGTCATTGGTATATTTTCTCATATCACCAACAACAACTTGTTTTTCTTGACACATTTATCAATACGCAAATATGTCTAGAAATACATAATGACCACTTTTACCGCCGCCATCGCCGCCGTCTATTGGCGGCACGGCTATACCCGACTCTTACTTTTCAACGGAAAGGGCAGAGTTGTCATTATCGAATATCCTCCGACATCCGATCGGATTTAATTTGTTCTTATGTTATGCGTTATCGTGACGGGAAGTCGTTGGCAGGAAGCGAGTAAAAATGTTATGTCGGCCGAGTAATGGCAAGCCAACATGGATCGGCTTTTTACCTCGCTCGAGTAGGGTTGACTGCTTCGTTTTGTGCAAAATCCCTGTTGCTGTCAAGGAAAAAAATTCTCCGGTGGTCTCTTGATGATTAATATTTTGAGTATCAACTTGAAGCTAGAATTTGCTAGAGGATTCATGAACTATTTACACTAGAACCATAGTTTGACGCGATATCTGATGATTCTTTTTACGTATTTCTCCAAATTAGGTATCAGAATTGCCTTAAACTATTTTTAACGAATTTATAACTCAGAGTTGCGTATTTAAAATGGTGTAGGTGCAAACCCTACTAGCGTGGCCGGTGACAAATTACGCTTCAGCGATCTGAGTTTCCGATTTGATGGAATCTACGGTGTTTTTAACGCAAGTTGCGGGTGCCAAGTTTTTGCGCCATCATAATTGCATGACCAAACAATAAGAGTTGAGTAACATCTGAGTGGACAAAAACCTACCGACAATTTAGAAATGACTACCGCCGGAAAATACTTGGCGTTTCTTAATGTTTTGTGTTCGTTCATAAAATTTTGTTTGAAGATGCAAGTAGCTATCGAATCTTGAGCCGACGCGTTTGTATTAGTGGGTTGTCAAAAAGTCTTACCATAATCAGAAGTAGATTGATTGAGACGCTGCGATGCTTTTCTATCATCGATTTGGGTATTTCAAATCGCATATACCTAGTTCATCTTTAAGGCTTGAATCTTAATCAAGAAAGCTCGCGACCAAACCTTATGCAAATCGAGGAGTATCTGCCGCTTCCGTTTACCGATATTCCTTTATTTTTCAAACTTCGAATACTACAATTGTATGCTTAAAATTTTTAAGTATATAAGCTAATCAAGTTATCTTACCATTAATACTTGAAGGGTCTTGCCGGTGTCAGGGATTACACGCGTTCGGTGTTTGTGTGCGTAATGTGCTTATGCGCCGATCGGCAGCTACAACCGGAGGGACGGCTAACCGTATCTGTTATCACACTTATCAATTTCGAAAGAACTAGTGTCCAGTAATTGTTGGAAAGCAGTTTCTTCTCTCTGTCTTTTTAAGTTTGATTATGTGGTTAAATTAATATATGCAATTAAAACTGCTGAGCGTGAGGTTCTCGGGTTCAATCCCCGGATCGAGCAAAGTTCTATAGAGAATTTCTTGCAGAAAATTCTCAGTATCCCAAAGTCTGGAATTGTGTCCGGTAGATGGCAATAGGCCCTACATGGAACTGAATAACATCGACAAAATATGAGTACTGGCTGATTTCATACTGCGTGGTGCAGTGGCTAAGTGTTTTACTTTCTGCATACGTGTCTCGAGTTCGATTTTCGCACAGAACAAAAATTTTCTCCCATTCAAGTAACGAAGAACTACACAAAAAAAACTCAGCTTTATTATGTGACCGTTCTGGGTTCATACTTAATTGTTGCCTCGCTTTGGTTAATACTTTTGCATGACCGGCAGACAAACTACACCAAGATCTTTGCCAGCCTTGTGTCCACTTAATACCTGCCTACATTCACGTATTCACCACTTACGATATCGCGGCGAGAGGTGTAACATCTCCCATTTCTCAAAATGTCGCTGTATTCTTTCAGATTTATGAGGCCCGTCTAGTAAGTCAAGTTCCGCGCAACAAGAACGAACGGTATAAAAACGATGTTTTCTTCAAGAATGTCGTAAATTCCTTGCGGAAGTTTATCAACTTGTTTATTTTCAATAAGTGCATGTCACATCGTAAAGTTACCGCGACATGGCCGGCTTATTTGGCGTTAACATGCAACATAATTATTCGCTCACTCGTGAAATAAATATTTTGTTTTATTGGGTTATTTTTGTAAATAAATTAATGGTACGACACGCTAGGTTGTATATTACACCTTCATTAATAATATTTTTGTAACTGACATGATTATCTATGTTAATTCAAAAGCTAATTATTCTAAATAATTTGGTAAGTGAATAAACATTTTCTGCAGTTAATACTTTCTGCGGAATTAATTGAAATACCTTAGAAAGTTGTTTTTTTCCAATTACTTTAGTAAATAGACTTTTAAGTAAACTACAAATAAAAATACCTAATATTAAGGGCTCAAACAAAAATAAACGATTTTTAAGTCTTTTTATGATCGACACGAAGAAAAATGACCAGGAGTTGAATTGAGAGATAGCACCATTATAATTTATTCATGTAATGACAAACAGTGGCACTAGAAGTGTCATATTCCTACGCTACCTCTCGTAATAGATATCACATAGTTTCATTCAACAATGTAAACGAGTAATGGTAATGACAACTTAACATGCAAGCTGTATTGTGACCGTCAACTTGTATCTACATGTTGCTGTGCAACTATGAAATACGTTTCGTGGGAAATATCCTATCAATATATGAATGGTAATACTTGGATAATAATAATAATATGGTATATAATAATATCCTCCTGACCGAATTTCGGTCACGGCGGCCAATCTTACCGGAGATTAGCCAACTACGCAGGAGATATTATGGAGCACAAGTGTGTGCGCAAACACAGGTGCTCTCTCTATTCCTTCACTCTCATAGTCCGATGGAACGGCAATTAGAAACGACCGGAGAGAGATCAGGCGCAGGACCAACGGCTTTACGTGCTTTCCGAGGCACGGTGTGTATTCACATACACAAAGACCCAAACCCGAAACAACTATCTGTAGATCATACAAATATTTGTTCCGTGCGGGAATCGAACCCGCGACACGTAGCGCAGCAGTAGATGTCACTGCACATCAAAAATATGGTATATATGGGATTGTTAAACTCCAACACCGCTTGACCGTTCACCATGAAAGGTGGCACATCTAAGTGTATCAATGGAGAAGATTTTTATGCTATCAGTTTTGATTTAACTCACGAATAGATGGCGCTGCAGGGCATAATTTTTGAGATTAATTTTTTATATAGGGATAAAATAAATATACATTGGCAGGAGAACGTCTGCCGATTTCTTGTAGTTTAATAAGCTTTTATGAGTGACGATACATAAGATCTGGCGCACCCTGGACAGTCGGCCTTAAAATCACCATTGTAGACTGGCTCGACAGATGAAGAAATTATGTGATTACTCATGATTGCTATTAATCAATCGTTTTTATCGATAATACGCTTACAGTGAAACTAATGAAATAAAAAGTTGCACTGTAAACAAAGTGTGTTCATTAGTGTACATTATATTCTACTCGGCGTCACAAGGAAATCACAGGGTGTAAATAAGAACTCACTTATCATCATGGCTAGTGAGATAACACTGTTAAACAAACTGTGGGTCTGCCGTAGTATCGTGTCGAGCAGCTCCCACTCTGACCAGCCATTTGCAAGTTTTGCCTCATTTTACCCACCTCTAAAAATTATAAGATCTATCGGTGTTCACAATTTGACCACTACATATATACGCACTTCCATCTTAGTCGTGTACCACGCGTCGTTTACTATTTTCCCACGGCACGCGGATGTACAGACGGCAAAACAATTACCATACCCAATTTAGTTAACTATGTGGATCGGTATGTGTGGAGTTTTAATTGGCGATAGTCAACTGTTTTCGTGGATTGTGGAATGATTGGATTTCGTTTATGGTGTTTGCGAAATTCTTTCGCCATGATCTTTGAAGACACGGTTTGCACACAGGCCAAGCGATTGGGTTTTACGCCGTAGCTTAGCGCGAAAATCGAACCCACAACACGAATGCCGCGGGTTTGGTTCTCGTGCTGGACAAATATTGTTTCAGGTCTGGGTGCGTGTCCATGATTTATGTATGTTTGTTAATTTTAGTACTAATCCAGGAGATATCCTAGAATGGGGCAATGAGGTAATATTTTTTGCGAATACTTAAGCAGACAACATCGATTAAATACATATACATTATATAAAATTTTCATTGAAACATACATATTACTGTATAGAAATGTTTAACAAGTGTTTACCAATCCATTTACAACTCTTTTCAAAAATAAATTATATAGGTAGTGGAAAACATGAAAATATGGTACCATATTGGTTTTGCTATCTCTACACCTTCCCACGTCTTTCGCTGGTAACATCACGCATAATGCACATAATTATTATATTATTTTGTTAAACGTGACCGAAGTACAGAGAGAGGTTCATTATAAATCTAGTCACATATAATTAATTTTACTTGTCACTGTATTGTTGTATCCAATTACTGAAAGACACATTCTAGAACGAGAATGGATAGTTTAGAACAGGAAACAGGATTATTAGCACGACAGACTTTTGGAAAGAGGAATGTTTTTATGTCGGTATTTGCTGATTTTGTAGGCAGTTAGTAAATGGTACGTTTAGTAACTTCCTACTTATAAAAATCCCTGTCATAATATCTTTAAGATAATTCAGGCTCCATTCACGTCATAGGGCGAGCGTAGCAAAGATTCCGGTGGCTTCTATATTTATATAGAAGCCACCGGAACTACATTGCCTTTTCCCAACTACATTGGGGTCGGCTTTCAATCTAACCGGTTGCGGCTGAATATCAGTGTTTTACACGGAGCGACTGCCTTCTGACCTCCGCCACCCAGTAACTGGGAGACACTGATACTCTAATTTTAGACTGGTTGTCAGACTTTTTGGGCTACTGACACCCGTAACGACTGTCATAGATCTTCGTATGACACCCGGGACCAACTGCTTAACGTGCTTTCCGAGGCACGGAGGGGTCTCGATATGTGGAAAATGGTCACCCATCCAAGGACTGACCGCGTCGAGCGCTGCTTAACCTCGCAGATCGATCTGCGCGGTAGCTATGTAGCTACGAGCCCCTCTTCTATATTTAAATATTAATTTTACATACTTACCTAAATATAAACCACAGTGTAACCTCCTCACAACAAATCCTAGCCAACGAAAAAAAAACTACAAGTTCAAACTCTTTCTTAAAGCTTCCAATTTCTACACTAAACCCTACAACTAGTCTGATAATTTATAAGTACCATTTATTATAAAGTTCCGTAAGATGCCCTATGCTAGTCGTGCGCATGCGCATCCCGCTGACGGATGTCCTCTGGAGCCCGTTACTAACGGATAGGGATATAGGCCACAACGGTCCACGCCACATGCCTCTCTTATTATATGGGATCACATAACCGTATGAATTAAATGGTTAGTACGGAATTAATAGATCTTGTTGGTACCTTTTATGTTTTTACATTTCCGTCTTGAGGAATTAAACTTCGTAGCGATGCCTTGCATTGACAATGAGATCTTTGCTAAATCTAATAATTCTCCAGTCATCATTTGCGCATGCTCTGATCGAAACTATGCATTGGAAATTAATATCTCAAATGAAAGATTAAACCCATCATGCATAACGAAAATTTATACGATGATTAGTATTTAATATTTGTCAACTTCCATACAAAAAGTATTAGGGATCAATTTTATTAAATTTCCAAACCTCACCACACAATTTCACCATCTCATTCACCTATTCGCTTGCATGTCGATCTTACAAAACTAACTTTCTCATAGCATAGCTTCCACAAACCACGTTGGACCATTCATAAAGAATAATTATTATTTACTGAATGAAAACCACAGGAAATGGGTTCCTCTCGGCCGCATCCAATTGCAAGCCATTGGTTACGTCAATATCGCCATTACGCGAGGCTTTGGAGAACTGTAGTCGAGATGCGTGTGCGCTGCGGTTGAAGTAAAGGCGAGGGCACGATTTAACTTACCTATATTTTGTGTTCATGTTCAAGAAATTCGAGGTTCGAAATGCAACCAGTTGGATTTCAGTACCTAAAAACGAACCGCATAAGTGCTTTAATTAGATATATGTAGGTTCAAAGGCATCATTGAAATATTTGAAACTTGAAATTAATCATCAAAGCTTTTTGTGTATTGAGGTTGCCTTCCAATCTTAACAAATTTAGCTAGGTAATATTATGCAGAATATTTGATTGGTGTGAAAACGGAAACGGACAGACTAGTAATAGATTTGAAATCATCATCACGTCAGAATACTAACACGTGTGAGTTCATAAAAGCTTCATAAACTACATAGTAATGTGGATATTGAGAAACAAAAGTACATATGTTTGGCAATATCTACGATAATGGTGTCGTCGCTAAGGCTGTGGAATGATGGCCTTCCAATAACCCGTAGGCTGCTAGGTGTCGCAAATTCAGTTGCTATGCGTGTTTTGCGACTTCTGATAGACTTATTTTAAATATTCGCGTATAAAGCCACCGTAAATACAAAACCAAGCCCAACATTGACCTTAAAAAAATTGCGTAAACACCATTGTTTTTAAAAAAATGTGACTCACACCGAAACTCGATCTTTTAAACAGTTATAACATTGTAACAGCAGCCTTACATTCCAATCACACATACACTAACAAAATTGGTTTGTTTTTATCTACAACCTCAAAGAACGAATTCCGGACTGCTAGCAATTATTGTATGTGTGTTTCCCGTTACAAAATGATATAATTTTTTTCGTTAACATTCTTGGCGGGGCCGGCTCAAATATCTGTGTCTACAAAAAGCTCCCTTATTTACTTGACAAATACGAGACTAGTGGCGAGATGTCTTGCGGACGTGACCAATTGAACCGGATGCACGCCCGTGACCGGAAGTCCCCCTTTCATCTCAAAATGGCCGCGTCGAATCTGTAAGAAGCAAGGAATTTTTCTAGGCTGCTGACCACTGAATATTTGTCAAACTACTCCGGCGATATCACGAAGCAAACTTTTTTAAAGACAGTTTTTAGGCTTCCGGAGACTCGCGGATACTTTTTCATTGATGCTGGTAAACGTTGTTCATTATTCAGTACAGGTTACGAAGAATATATGGAATGTGAAATAATTGACAGTAACTATGGGTACACTAACACTCAAAACTCATCCAAATAGGTACTGTGAAAATGATTTTTCCAATATAAAATTGGCATTGGGTAGATTAAAACTGATGATATTGAGAAAACATGTTTCTATTGAAACCCACCTTAATTGTTAGACCATACTACACATTACCTAAACTATCCAATCTCATTATAAAATTATTCTTTGACAGGCAAGCTGTACGCAGCGCTGGGTCGTCGTGGCGGACGGGTTGTTGGTGGTGACCTGCAGAGCGGGTCAGCGTCATTCAGAGTTCAAGCTCTCCTGCCCGTCGCCGAAAGCTTCAAATTCGCGCTTGAATTGAGGACGCACACGTCGGGACTTGCCGCGCCGCAGATGTTGTTCAGTCATTGGGAAGTAAGTATATATCGTGTAGTTTTCTATCAGTGAGTTGGATCTTATAGTGTTCAACTCTCTTGCCTATTATTGACTGCTTCAAGATCGCGCTTGAGTTAAGGATTCGCCGCGTCATGTAATCATTAGAAGGGTGGTTAAATAAGATGTTGGAATGCAATGAACCCTAAAGTTGGGTTGATGGCTGCAAAGTCGGCCCTCTATCATAGGTTACTATCTAATCTTGAGTATTTAGGCTAAAATACAAGGGTATCGGTACAACCCAAAATCACATTAGGAATTGATGAAAGGTGGGTTTTCGAGATGCCATTTACATTATATTAACGTCAAAAGTACTCAAATTAGTCTATTTTAATAAACGCTTTTAGAATTTTGTATTGACTTGAATGAATATGAGAAATTCTATCGTGACGAAATGAAAAATAAACTTATTTAATTTCGTCTTCAGGTGATAGACATCGACCCCTTCTGGAGGCCTCGTACCGAGGAAGAGTACCTACACTGGGGTGAAAAGTGGGACGGAGTCAACAGAGCTAAAGCTTATATGGATTCAGTACGAGCGAGAAAAGGGCTTGCAACTGACAAACAGCTGGTCCAACACGCAGAGAAGCAGAGGACACTGTCCAAAAACAAATAGAAGAAAAGGCATGACTTATCAGTAAATTATAGTATTTTGTAGGTAATATTAACTAACGCTTTAGTCTCCCATAGCTCTATGCTAAAAATAAATCGTATTTGCATTTAAATTTTACGAATTATTTTGCTTGTTAAGTTATTCAACTAATTTTCTTTATGTGAAATTATGAGTACATAATTTTGTGTTTTTTGTGAAGGCATTTCTAATGCTATGCCGTTGCTTAAAATAGAAGCCTATGACGTCTGAACTATGACGTCAAAAGCAGTCTATTAATAAATACTTTACTGTTATTGTTACAATTCTTGAAATGTTTTTGCTATAATTTGGGCTCAAAGTCTTGCACTTAAAAATATAGTTTTCTTAAAGGTCAATAAATAAATGATTCCTTTATAAAAAATGCACGCTAGAATCCACTTAATATCACTCTATAAATAATAGTTTATACTTAAACGATACAGTTAGTGCCAAAACGATACTTTTAACCAAATCTACCCATAATGCATAGATAAAATTAAATACCCTCCTTACCTATTTTAAATGTAACAAGATCAATTAATCAAGTAAATACTAAATATGAAGTTATCATGGTAATTATAGTACTTGTATAAATCAGACTTAAAGATGTACGTATAGTTAGTTATAAATACATAGTATTTATTGATAACGGTTGTATAACAATTGTACCTATTTGATGTAATTTTCTTACCCCAATTTTAAATATAATGTTAGAAAATAATTATTGTTTTCTTTTTGCCTAATTAATAAGTGGGTTCTTTACACTTTAAATGTTAACACACAAGAATCGCTTACTACATTAGTAAAGTGTATAGAAACGTTATAATAAAGTAAAAATACTGAATTTATATTTATTAATTCATCCCATTATTAAAATGTACAACGCCTTATCGTAAAATACTAGCAATCCTGGACACCGTATCACATAAACACATACGATTGCTAATCAAATCGAATAGCTGTAGTTTTAAACTAGACTCCGTGAAAAACGACGACTGAACGACGGTAAGTAATGTACCGTGACCGACAGTAGCGAACCGTCTGATCAGTATTTGTTTTGCGCACGCAGAACACACACCTGAATTAATCTCAAAATCGGTAGGTCTTAACACCGAAATATATTATTATATATATATTATTATATAAATTCAATAGGTAAAGTGTAAACAATAAAACAACTGTTCATGTTCAATTAAATCATCTATTTATTATTTACAAAATCAACAAACGAATCACAACTCAAACAAAAAATATACAAAACAAACTTTGAAATCATACAACATACGCGTCCATAACAATTCCTACGTGGTACAACTTAAAACAACTAAGTAATAACCATAAATCAGTTCTATCACCCATTGATACAATTGCTCTATTTTACTTCTCATATACACAAAAAAGTAACTTCATATATATTATTTGAATATCGGTTGAAGTTTTTATACCGATTAACTAGGCTGTATATCATTTTGGGAAACAAAAAGCTGACGCACCCTTTATAAGGGCCATTACAGACAAGCATAGATTTTCCATAATTAAGTGATTGTGCATTTTCATTGTTGTGTCAATTTACTGCTGCTGTTAATTTGTTGCTTCAATGCTTCTTGACACTTGAAAAACTAAAATTAAATAAATAAATGTATGCTTGTTCGTCATTATAATTTCGATTAACTTAAACTGTCGCATTTCACTGATAGTCCTCATATTGCACCCAAAAGTAATTCAATAAAATATAAATATTACGTAAAATCATGATATTTACATCAATTGATAATAATTCAAAATTAACAGCACAAACCTACCTATAACTAACTATTGTACAAACCTCTCTATCTCTACTTTTGATATTTCATTTAATCTAGTGTTTTTGTCTTTGGCAATATTAATTATTTCCGATAAATGACTTGTATGGGACAGCGTAAACAGCCTTAAGTAACATGAAATATAAATCACGGAGGAAATATTTGTGTTGTTCCGACGAAGGGAACTAAGCAAGAACACTTTTCGATTATATGAAGCCAATATTGGACTCCACTACAGAAATTATTTGGTCTATTTTGCTCAGCAAGTCAACAAGCCAAAGTCGGTACGTCTAAATGGATACATATAAAGGCCTGTGTCATTTGGAATACAGTGATGCAGCACTTTGGCACAGATGGTAACCTAGTAGAACAAGATTAGGCCCTTATTACATAAAAATATTAACAACAGCCAATTAACCTACGTGATACAACGAACATATTTTGTACATAATACATCGAGTGAATTGTTTCGAGGAAAATAATTTGCTAGCATCATCTAAATATTGTATTATAGTGTGCTAAAAATTATCTTACATTTTTATTTTTAGTAAACCTCACGTTCTAATGTATAAAATAACATGAACTGTAATTGGACTACGATAAATAAAAAATGTGATAAAACCTATATTGTTTATATAATCTTTTTGATTGCACATACTTTACAGAGTGCCCGCAACACAATTCCACACTTACAATAGTTTTTAAATCACCCTAAGTACATACTAACCCCAATAGAACCGAATAACAAATCCTTGAGCGTTACCAAAGACTAGAATAATAAATTATTAATTACAATAAACTTTACAAGTACACAGTTACACCTAAAAACGATACTATTTTAAAAAATGTCCAAAATTGCTCGTCTGTTGGCATTATCCAGAACGATTTATATATATATAAAACCTTTAGCTTTATTTGAAATCACGCTTAGTATTTTCGAACCTAATGAATTCTGCACCGATAAAAATGTAAAAAACAGCATTGATATTTAAAAACAATTCTTGATACTTATTATTATTGTCAAAATAGCAGTCAACATTTTATTTTGCGCTTTTAAAAAACTAAACTAATAATCTTATTCATGAGTTTACTTGCAATCGATACAGAAATATTAGGAGCAAAAACATTAATTGTGTCTTGATTAATTGAAAGTCATTGGCAAGAAATATTACGACGTCTATTTGGCAAATGATTGATACAAGCGAACATTGGGCCTAACTGATGCTCTCCGCACTCGACGCATTTGTGGATACTTGCTCAAACGAGGAATGTTGGTTTTATAATAACTCTTATCTAAATACTAGCACCTGCCTTCTGACACTATCACATTCACAATTGTATACTCTCAAGTCAAACCACCCTTTATAATAAAAATAATTCTTAATACGATTGTAGTATCGAAAAACAACGGAATTACGTACATATTTTTTTAAATTGGGATCAAAAAAAATGACCGAGTTAACTATCACGCCATCACCTTATATTAATATGCAGTAATACAAGCATAATGTACGAGCAACACCAATTACTAAGTTAACCTTTCCACCAATTGATTAAGCTAATACATTTTTATTTTAATCACGAATATTGAAGTTATAGAATTGTGATTATGAAAACATCTATCAAGAAGCCGAGACGAAGGAACGCGACGTTAAACCGAACACATATTTTACAATGATTATAAGAATTTAGATGTACAAAGTGGTACACATTAAAGTCAAGATCAAATTGTGCTGTCTAAATTTTATGGTATATGAAATTAAAGAGTATAAATGCCTTTTAAATATTCCTACTTCATACCACACATATTTTACATTTTCACGGTGTACTTATAAATTGTGTATTCTTTGCAAAGTTGAGCGCCGTTCATCTCGACCACACACGCATCTTATACTAAACGTTTGTGTTTGACACAAATTAATATGACGTAGCAATGCCTCACAGACATGACGGCTGACTGCCGATTAGATCACATACGATGATATACGATTGAAATGTTAAATATCAACTCACACTATAATGCCGTTACTGCTCACAATATAGGTACTATTCTGCATGTTAAAGGATAGGTAGATAAAAAATAATTATGATCCAGCTCATTACTGACCTCAGAAGGTTCAGGCCTTGGTCCACCACGCTCTCCTGGTGCGGGTTGGTGGACTACACCTCTATCAACTTTATGAAAGCCTCTGAGGTGTGCAGGTTTCCTCATCATGAGTTCTTTCACCGTTAATGCAAATGATAATCAAATTATGATCCGCTCGTGAATTTTAAGTCAGAAGTGCGAGCCGGTTTCAAACTCAAACCATCCTGGATGGAAGGCAATCGCTTAACGGCTAAGATAGATCATAGATAGCGGAAATAATTGCTTTTCCTTTTTGTTACTCCCGGACTCTCTTTGTGTAGTGAAAACGTCACAAACGGTCGACACACTCCATTTCGCATTTATGACATGTGATGGGATATTTTATCAGACAAAGACAGTGATATTGTGAGCGATATCGGTAGTATAGAATAAAGAACAGACCATACTTGACAAAATATTTAACACATAATATTTTAGTTTTTTTTTTCTTTTTTGCGATAGCTATGTTACATAACTTTGTCTAGAACTTGATTGCATAAAATATAAGATTTTTAACAAAAATATCTAAAACATAATTCATTATAGACATTAATACTTGTGAAGACGCGATTATTTGGTATATATTCATCATGATTATATGATATTACAATAAAATACTTTCAACATTTATTCAATGAAGCGAAAAGTAGTTTTAAATTCCTAGCCATTATTAGTTTTAATTAGATGACATCAATAATTAAAAATGCATGGTTCAGAATGTTTTTTTTTGTCATTTTAAGTGTCATATCATTTTAAAACTTCTTTTTTAATAGTTATTAATAATAAATTAATGCTAACACGTTCAACGCCATGTCAGACATTGACAAAAATAGATTTTTTGTTTTATAATAAAATATGCATTTTTAATGCAAGAATATTATCAGAAAAACAGACATAAGTAATTTTTTAACATATATATTTTTTTAGAGTGCTGATGTGATTACACTGTTCTAGGAGGCCGCGCGGGTCATGTTGCGTACAATGTTGCCTAGTATTCTTGAAGAACATCTCAGAAGAGACGTTTAAACATAGCTCTGACTGTCAGAGACCATTGTCCCCCAAGGTCCGAACGGAACATACTGGTGTCGCCCAAGTGTCCGACATGGCCTGAATGGAAATTTATCATTTTATTCCGTGGCGTTGAACGTGTTAAACGTGCAAAGAATTTTGACGGAACTAGAAATGTACCCTATAATATCCAAGACTTTAATTTAGCTAGAAGTAGATAGAACAGTCGTATATACGACATAAGTTCTTAATATTTTGGATATCTACATTACACATAATTCTCTTATTAAACAACAAATTCATCTAATAAAAGTAATTTCCTTCGCAACCTCGCTAAATGAGACCAAAGTTGACAAATATATCCGACACCAATTAAAACAATGACATTAACTGAATAATTGCATAAATAAATAATAACTAGTATCACTTCCGTCTCACTGAGACATGGAAAAGCGTTTCCTTGTCGGATATATGCGGCTGCGCACCTGACCAACTAAATACAATATTTACCTCGGTGACCACATAACGACAACCCTACTACGCGTTATGATTATTACCTCCAAGACCATTTGTGGCTTTCTATGAATAACAATGTAAACCCAGTGTTGCCAAACCTTTTAATAAATTAATTTGAAATTGTAAAACATCTTCCAGATTGTCATGCATTAGAAAACTTTGCCGAATGCTTTCTGTATCAAAAATATCCATTATCTTTGTCATTAAAGCGATCGCTGAATGTCATGGACAAAATCCATGCAAAACTTAAATTGTTAACCCCACTCAACACCTATGCAACAGAAAAGTACAGTATGTTTGCCACTGATTACGGCTAACAACTTGGGGATGAAATATATCGTCTTAAAGTTGGCAACACATCAATTGTTTAACAGGTATCTCTCAGTAGGGTTGTCACTAGTCAGAATATCCTCCGAGGAGTGCCACTCACAGCTGTGCTCGCTAACTGAAAGCCGTTTCGTTGGGCACGTCGACGTTGATGTGAGCGGTGCCGGTCTGCGCCATGTCTGTCAGTATCACGCCCGATAACGCTTCAAGGGATTGTCGTACCTGGAAGCAATATAATTATTATTGGATGCGCTTTTTTCTTCTACTAAAAATCGGGCCTAGCGCTTCATAAACATAACATAGTATCACGCCTGTATCCACGAAGGATAAGGAGAGGTCTACTACTATTTCACCGATGCTATTATTAAATGCCATGCAATGCAATCCAAATTGCGTGTTGCTACTGAGAATTTCTATACCGAAAAACCCAATGACCCAACAACAAGACCGATGAGATAGTTGCGCTGTACTTATCCACATTAACATCGTCGGTGACAATTCTATATTCTCTCCGACTATAGAAATAGTAACTAAAATCTAGACTACAATCGAACTCTAGTAGCATGTCGATTTAATATAAAAATATCTGTAATGTAATATTAGAATAATTGGAAAAGTAGGCGAGTCTTATCCCCCATATTCTTTTAATATCTCGATTTCTACATGATATTTAATCGCGATAATAGACCTAAGTCGTGGGTTCAACATATAACCCAGGGGTACTGAATGTAGAATTTACCTTGGTAAGTAACAACAGGTTGGTAGTTAGGAACGCGTGCAGCTCGTTGGCAGCCCGGCCGTGCAGTCGCGCGCGCCATCTCACGAGCTCCGAGTATAACTCTTCGCCCGAAAGTTTAACTAAGTCCTCCTGCGAATTAAACATATTTTATAAGCAATTAGTGAAACTTACTTGAAGATCATATTCTTGGCGAGTGTGAGGGCAAGCTATTTATTTATTGTATTTATGTTGTTAACAAGAGCAAATATAAGTTTCAAACACACAAACAAGAGCAACAGATTGTTACAATATATGGCTACATAATGCAAACTTAGAAGTTTGCAATAAGGGCTTGGTAAATAGTAGGTAGGTCTCAATCCCAAGTGAATTGCTATTTGACTTCAAAACTGTTCGTGGTTTCAAGTTTTAATTTCATCATCATTACCACTGCAGACGCCGTCGCTGTCTTAACGTATAAGACGACATCACTGTATCGTACCTGCGCATGCGTGGCGACGTACAGCTTGTAGGCGAGCAGCAGCGCGGTGAAGGCGAGCAGCGCGGTGAGGCCGGCGAGCAGGGGGCGCCACCAGCGCGATGCGCCGCGCGGTACGCCCGTGCTGCCCGTCAGTAGCGCCGGCTGGATCACGGCCGCTCCACCTGCTGCTGCAACAAGTATTATAGCTCAAATACCTTGTATGTTCTAGATCGTGCTATCAACGAAGACGCGCCCCACTATTTTTGGTCGAGGCTTTCCAGCTGACCGTAATGCTCTTTGGTGATCAGTTAATATTTCGTAGTGTGCGTGTGCACTCTTAGGTAATTATTGTTTATCGACAGAACTAAAACACTAGCGGAAGGTTGCACACTTGTACTGTAAGCAATTAGGAAGAAGAGTGGGGCGCTATCTGTACATCATATAATAATATCGTAATCCAAACTAGTATAAATGCGAAAGTAACTTTGTCTGTTTCCCACATCACGACTAAGCCGTTGTACAGGTCGAATCGAAATTTTACAAAAAAGTAGCCTGGTACCTAGAGAAGGACATAAGTTTGCTTTCCATGTAAGAGCGTCTGATTTTAAACCAAATCTTTGACTTTTTACATGGTTTGTGCAGCATTAGATTACTATCATCCGGAAACCTTTGTGTTTATAGTCCACCAACCCACACCAAGTCAAAATAAGGCCTTAAGCAGAAACTAAGGTCTTAAGTAAGTTTTCTTTTTCCGTTTTAAGAGACTCGTGCCCAAAATGTTTTAATAATGGGCTGGATTAACACAGAAATTAGGTTTATGACAGAAAATGTTTATATGGAACCAACCTGCAGCTATAATGGCTTCCGACTCGCGTCTGACAGGGGGAGAGGGTGCGTCAATTTGATCCCCTCCACCCGCTGAGCTGCTGTCGTCCTCGGGCGAATATTCTGACACTTCTAACTCCGCTTCTGATGCTCGGAGATCCTGAAACAGGAAACAAATATTTAAAACTGTGTTGTTCACAATAACATATCTTTTTTATTTTTCCAAATAGCAATTTGAAATGTATCATTAATCAGGGCTGTTGGTGTTAGTTTGGAATACAAAACAGATCCTAGATCAGGATTTCGGCCTTCTAATAACGTAAGATAGAACTGATAGTTGGTATCGCTAATAAACATGCTATTCCGTTTTCTCTTATAAAAAAATGATATAAGTGAGAAAAGGAAGCACTATTTTTGTGTTTCCCAGATTTTTCGTGTTATCAAGGTGCGTGTTTTTCTGCTCCATGACGAAAAGCCTTCTTCCGTGTCGAATAACTGTTCAGCCAGTATGTTGGCATACTATGTATAAACAGGTACCTGGCCAGGTACCAACGTACCTGAGGTTTAGGCGCCGCTAACTCCGGTACCCTCGCCGCTTTCCAGACATGCATCATGAGTTTGTACGTGGAGTCCCTGGACAGAAGCGACCCGAACACGTGGCGTTCATCGCGAGTGCACACGCCTACTGCGTTGGGGATGATCCGCGCCACCTTCTCCTTAGTGATCCGGAGAACTGATGTTGTTGGAATAAGTAACTGGAAAGAGGATATTAATATTTTAAACTGAGACCATTTTTTTGCAGAAATATATCTTTTTGACAACACTTTCGGAGTACCGCCTATTGTGTTATACCGGGAATAAGGGAAAGTTATCTTATTTATAGAAATGGCCAAACCAAACGAATAATTTTGTTTTAAGAAAGACATATAACTAAGAAAATATATTAAATATAATCCCGGTCCTTGTAACATGCCAACCACAAATATTATAACATTATAAAAACGTCTTTCAACACTATTGCACAATATTTTCAATGAGAACACTAAAATAGCAAAAACTTATAAAAACAATAAAAACCCAGTGTCCCCTATATAAGGTAAGGCTAAAAGCGATCAACAAGCACTAGTCTAAACGAGATGCAAAAACTCGCTCACCTTGGTCACATAGCCGAACACATTCGAATAGAAAGCGAAGTAGTTCTTAGTGATGTACAGATGACCTTGTAGAAGCAGATCACCAACCAGGGCACACGAGTAATCTGGAAGGATTGAAAAATGATCGATTTAGTAAAAAAAATATTGAAAAAATAAATATTATTTTTTAAAAATTAGACCCCTTCTCTAGAGCACGTCTTATATAATGCGCTATACAAAAACGAATGATTTTTTTCTTTTAATGTCATCTCTTTTTTTCGCAATACTATACTTATTATAAATGCGAAATTTTGTATATATTTGCTATCACGCCGAATCAACAAAACCGGATTCTATGAAACTTACTATTGAGTAAGAATATTTCTTTGATTAATTAACACAATAATTTATTTATAAAAATTGAAAATTTTCACGAGAACTGAGATCAACCTTTTAATGTCTTATTGGATTTCATAACACGATTATTTTTATCCTGCCTACCCTTTGCATAAGTCCTGCATGCTTTCACAATAATATTTATTTAGTTTAACGACCTTTATAAGACCTGCTAACTTCTGTTGAGCGTCCACAAAGTCCCCAAAAATAGAACACTGGGTCCTACTTGAGTATAACTTAGATTACCCGGATATAGATAAAATTACAATAATAAATAATTACACGACCTTATTTGGATCCAGTTCATGTATACTGTATAGCCAACAAAATTAATTAAATTAGCGTTGTTATTTCGTCCCTATTAGGATAATTTATTTTCCGATACTAGCTCAAACAATATTCAGTATAATTATTCAGTAATATTCCATATTAATAGTGTCAGTTTGACATTTGCATAAAGTTTTCCATAGTCTATGTCATGTACTCTTTGCTCGCTTAAACCATCCTTGAATAGTGACCTCCATGGTACAATAAGTAACTAGTTATAATTCCATTTTATTTAACCACGAACTTTAGCCCGCGACTGCGTCCACGTGATCTAAATATATAATTGATAGCCTATAGCACTCGGGGTTAATGTAGCTATCTATCGGAGAAAGAATTTTCAGATTCGGATCATTAATTAGAAAGGTTAAAGAGCGGCTCAATCCCAAGCGTTTAAGCGTAGATTAATTACATACCTAGAAGTAGTGGTCGAGTCATATCAAGAGGTCAAAACGAACAGAGAATAGAGAGCAGTGACGATTATTCCAGCGACAAGACCGGAGTTTTTAAATTAAAAAAGTAAATACGCAATTAAACCTGCGCGATGGCCCTTAAGGCCTTATGTATTGGTTTACATAAAGCGACTAACATGTATTGGTTGTGCGGAGGAGATCGCCGAAGTGGAATAAAGAATGAAACAAAGAATAGTTTTTATAATAATATGTTAATGTAGGTATATTATTTATTAAGATTAGATGTTCAATAAAGAGGATTCTATTGTGTACTTTAATAGGCCTATGAGCAACGGCTATGATGAAACCTCTAGGATCGCATCAAGTTCGTATACTTAACAGAGCGGCCTTAAAATATCCGTTCATGATTGAAGTGACCTCGGCCAAACTAGATTAAGTTGCAAGAGTTGATTAGGCTAGACTTGCTTCAATCTATAACATCATATGCAGAAAACTTGAACCTGTACGTTACCAGTGAACCACAGATCTTGGTGGTTAAAGAATATAGTTTTTTTTTTATGTGATCTAAAATCTTTCTCTCAACTGCAATGCTGTATTAACTTCAACATATTCCTTATTTAAATCAGTTTACTGACCAAAAATCGCATATTGAATACGATATGGTGATTACGTTTTTGACGTTTAAGATAACTCTTCATGTAGACGTTCTAATTTCATATGTTTTTACTAGAGCGGATCTGGGAAGCTATCCGAAAAGGGAGAGGGTGTTGCAATGGAACGCTACCAGATATCGTGTTGATGTGTGTCAAACTCTCTCACGTCTACATCCATTGTGCTGACATTTCCAATGTAACTATTTTATTAATAAATTAGTCCATTTCATGTTAAATGCCAGTATTATAATTTCATTAGGTCGCAAGCGCGACTGCTGAGCGCGGTCCCGAGTTCGATTCCTGAGTCGGACAAAGTGTTATTGGGTTTTAACAGCACGGAGTTTGGAACTGTGCTCGATTGATAGCTATAGGCTCGCCCCTATTACATAGGACTTAATAAAAGCATCGGCGAAATGTGGGTGCGCAATAGTACACCTCTGCCTAACACTTCGGGGATACACGCGTGATGCTATGTTATGTTTATGCCAAGTAATGAGAGGTCTTAGGTAAACTGCATTGTTTTAAGAGTTGCTTCATGGTCAATGACATCTTCATTATTGGGAACACGTATTGTTGAAATCGGATAGAAAACAATTAGAATTTCATATTTCGTAAATCTAGGACGAGGCATTGGCTTTGAAACGATATTCAAGAAACCCGAATGCATATTTTTCGTAATCATTTATAAGGTAACAGGAAAATCGGTAGGTTCGTTATTATCATCAAAACATCAGAGGAAACCACGGGAAATAATCCGAAATTCATTCATTATCGTAACCGCGCTTTCAATCGTCACAATCACAAAATGGTTTAGGGTTGGTAAAAGAGTCTGTTGATCTTAGACAAAATGTTCGGGTATTTTTAATGAACACTATTCTACTTTTTTGTTTTATCTTTCAATTTTTTGTTGTATCTTCTTCAAGATAAGAACTAAAACCAAAAAAGAGTATTTCGACGTCCTCTGACGTAAATGTTATTTTTTAAACTAACATATTGGAGGAGCATTGTGGAGCCCACACAACGTTAGACGACGTCGCGGCAGGCCCAGAAGGAGATAGCGGGACGAGCTGGACACCTATTCGAAAGATTGACCACAGAGAGCTATTAACCGACAGGAGTGGAAAAAGGGTAGGGAGGCCTTTGCACTGCAGTGGGACAAAAATGGCTGATAAAAAAAAAAAAAAACATATAAAAACGTGTCGTGAATGCTTATGATTATATGTTGAGTTTTACCATTCAGGTATCAACAAAATATGAATCACCGACGATACGTTTTAAGTACCAAGGAGAGATAATATGGAAGAGTATCAAATTAATTACTTACTCTAATCTATTATAGCTTCTGGACACAACGGCACCTTAAGTTATTAATGTACATCGCTTCATTCATGAACGAGTCATTGAAAGTAGTAAGATAGTAATTCTTTAACATTCATGAATTATCACGTTCGTATTTTTCAGGTAAGTACAAAGGCTGGTTTCAAATTAATCCCATGCGACTGAATCTCTTAGATACATGCTAGGACTGCCACATGTCCTCGGGTTTGTGGGGAAAATCCGCCCACGCTCTGTGATTACTGATCTGATCGCAACCGGACAACCTTAGAAGAGACTGGAGAAAATCGCTCCGCCTCGGATCAGTCTTACTCTTACCTGGTTGGTAAAGAGTGCGTCAAAGGAGGCGTGCCACTCATCATTTTTTAAAACTCATAAATAACACAAACAGTAAGTAGATACTCACAATTGAGCACTTTCTCTTCTGGGCCGACCTGCGGGAAGTGCCTCTGGAACTTCTTCTGGCGGGACTTGCTGGGCTGCTTGCCGGCGGTCGTGTCCCCCGTGCCGGCCGCGCCCAGCGCCGGCGCCCGCACCGACGGCGCTGACCCCGACAGCGGCTTTATGGCCTGTCTGGAAAAGAACAGAGACATTTTTCATCATGAATTTTGAGAATTTTGAACATCTTACTATCGGTAGGGATCATGAATTCTTTAAATTATTAAATAGCTATCAGATTCATACTTCATTTTAATTTTGGTTGTCAACTGGCAACATCGTTGAGATCGAACTATCACGACAGATATAAAACGAGAAGTAGGCATATCGAAATAGTTATTGCCCGATGGTATTAATGCCCCTGCTAGCCGGCGTAGTCCCGATTTCGAGTATCCAGCTTTACAGATCAGCAGTACTGGACAGTATTTGGTTCGTTACCACGCTGTCGAGTCTGAAGTATTAATCGAGAAGAACCGTATTAAAGGTAAGTACCACAATTAATTTCTTAGCAGGTAATTTACCTTTTCAGAGGGTTCTAATAAAAATATTGCAAAAAACCCATTGACGTAACTATCAGTGGTCAAACATAACACGCAGCCTTTTTAATGACGAGGGACAGAGATCACGGATGTCGTTTGAAAAAAATGTTTCATAAATCTTTACCTAGTACATATTTATTTACGCAGTAAAACTTCTCTTAGGTAGTGAGCATTTTCAATAACAGCATAACTATTCTCTGTCCTCTACCAAAACGGTTGATTGACAAAAAGAATTTGTTTAGCATCTTATATAATATCACATAAGCTGACATTCAATATGAATGCACTTGTCATTAAAATAGTCACTATCGAGTGAGGAAATGTACAAGGTTAACCTCACAAAGAGACCATACATAATGTTCTAAGTAATCACGATAACGGGCAAACGATGAATGTTACTGTAAAATGACAACACAAGAAATCATACATTTCAATTCATGGGATGTGCAGAAAATGGTTACAGCTGCCTCGATTGACGATATCTAAGTTCCTATATTCGGCGCTCTTTGGGTATAGTCAGCCTCGTTACATCGTTCATGAGCATGAGCACTTTCCATTCGATTCCACGCCATACACGACGGAACAATTCTCATTTCATTCTTTCCACTTTATTTAACCTATCGCAATCTACATCTGGAGATAGGTACTCCAGGCTAGGCCAGTAGGTTAATATCAGGATAGCTCGTCCAGAAACATTGTTATAATCAACACTAGGCCAGTTCGCGGGTACCATTTCCTTAATGTTTAAACTTTTACGACGAATAAATAGCGTAACATTGGGGTAATTCGGTTCATACAAATGTTTTACGACACACGAAACGACCTCTAAACCTCATATAATAAATATCCGGCAATAGAACTAAGTCAGTAGGTAATGAAAATAGTTTAGATCATAAATCCATTCCCTATCATGAGCGCCTATTCTGTAAGGCAACAAAAAATAATAGAATTTTAAAACAAAAGACGGGAATATTTTGCAACTGTCAAACTTAGACTAAACTGAACCAGATACAATCCATCAAATATAGAAACACCATTCAGAAGTGACGTTTAAAATATTTATGTCAACAAAATTTAAAAGCTCTAAATCCCTTCCGTCTCATTCTTGTTTCACGAGTTAGAAAACAACAAAGTAAATTAGAAAAAAAAAGTTGATGCCTTACAGAATCGGCGCCGTTAGCTCGTAAATGTGTAGTGCAGAACATGGGCGTCCCTCACAGACCGCTGTAAGTAACGATCATATGCCCCACCATTGTTTACTACCAAGATTTATTGACATTAAGTACTACGTTTGGCATTGAATTGATGCTTACTTACAGAATTACGTTAGGGTGTATATACATTTACGATCATGCACTTAACAACAAAATGGCATGCGAAAGGTTCGCTTGCTCCACGGTCTCCCTAAGAAATTGGTGCGCATTCACTTCATAGCTGTGAAGGATAATTATCAAGATAATTATGTAATGATAAATCTTTTGAAATAAACGTTTCATTCGAATGACTCATTGTAGATTTTATTAAAAAATGTTAGCGTACTCTATGATGAATAAAAAAATCTTAAGATATAAAGCATATTTATTTTATGTAGTACATTATCGAATAATTTTATCAATGAATATTATCTTGATAATTTGCAACCCTCATCAAGTGAGTGATGAGGGTTGGTGAGTTTAGTGAGTCGTATTGTTTGACACAAAGTTGATTTAAATTAATAAAAAAAGTCTCATTAACAGTTACATATTTTATTATTATTCATATAATATCGGTAATAACTACAGACTAAATGACGATTACTGATGAATAGCATGACTATGTAATCACTACTAGCAAGTCAGTTGTATTAAGTAAATAATAAAATGACTTTGTGATTTTAAAATTTGTGACTTTAAAATTAGAATTAAATTTTAATTTATAATGGCAGTAATGGCAATTTTGTTGGTAGATATATATCCCGCCAAAAATGAACTGTTCTAATGTTATTTTGAAGAGTCTGGAATACTCGAGACATCCTAGGATGTCGTATTACGGGAATTTGAGTGTTGAGACTTCCCAAACCCTAGACTTCGCTAAAAGATATAGGTACAAAGGACAAAACTTCTACAAAGTTACCTGACTCGCTTGTCCTATTAAGGGACGTTTACGACGAAAAGTTAAAGTATATTTCCGTAGCAAAAGGAACACAGCAACAATCTTTAAATAATTAAGTGAAAAATATCTTAAAAATACATCATATTAAAAAGTTCGTAAAGGAAAAAGCTAAAGTACAAAATTATGTTAAAGGTCAAAGCCAGGTCGAAAAATATTAATGTGTGTTAAGTGAAAAGTTCTTACCCTGAAAACGTTAGTCAATTTTCAAGTAAATAATAATACTGAATTAAGTAGTCACCATTTTACATTACAGGACAAAATATTATCACCCTTATGAGAATTTATTCCCTCGCGGGAAAGTATGAAATGCTTTGATCGTTTTACGTTCCAAGTCACCTAACTGACAGAAAAGAAAGTGAGTTCTGTGATTACTTTGTATGAGAGACTAGTGCCTAAAAACGACGAAAAATATACTAAGTCGACTACTACAATAGCCATAATGTTCCCCAGAAATCAGTAGTAGCTTCAATAAAAAAAGAACGTTTAGATAGTCTGCTCTATTAAAGTTTTCTACTGTTTAAAGCATTAGTTCCCAAAGTGGTAGGGTGGACCCCCAGGGGTCCACGGGAGACTCGACGGAGGTCTACGTTGACGTGACAAAAAAGTGGGGGTTTACAATTCAATTTACAATATGGTAGAAATGTAGCTGCAGGGGGTCCACCGGAACCAGCTAAATTTTGAAAATGGTCTATGAGAAAAAATGTCTGGGAACCTCTGGTTTAAAGAGTCTTCATTTACCTTTGCTACTGAATATTCGATGCTGAATTAACCATAAGTTCATGTATTATGTAACTAACATGTTTTTTTTTTCGCTTTGGCCGTTTTCAAGATCAAATTTGGGTCGAGTTCCTCCTTCTCAATTCTCTTAATTAGTTCGGCTCAGTCGATTATCTGCACTACCTACAGTATTTAACCCTAGAGTGCTCGCGCTATGAGCATTTTGCCGCCCGCGGCAAAAAAATCGTATTATTTTGTACGCCATGCATTTCTCAAGGTCAAGCGTCCTAGTAGCTGCCCTCCCATACCTCACCTCCCTGTATTAGAAATTAGAAGAAATTCGGTGCAGGGGTGACCTCAGGAGACAACGGTTGCAGTTGGTGTGTCGCGTTTAGCGGCAAATTGCTCACTGCGCGACTACTCACGTAAGTAAAATTGGTAAGTAAATTTTTTTACTGTAGTTGAAATATTATATTTATTATCATTGCGTATAATGTTGTTTTGATGTAAATATCGTAATAATATTGATATTTAGTTTTGATTAATTATAGGGCGTTTATTTTTTTTATTTTTGTTTTGCTTTGTTTATTTTATTTCTTTTTAGGTAAGTGACACGTGAAGTATACAAAATGAATACACAAGACCCACAAATAGTTTCGTGGTTGGAAGAGGAGTCGGATTTTGAAGAATCTGGTGCATAAAATTGATTGGAAAATGTATGTGAAAGTGATACGCAAGGTGAACATAGTGATCATAATACTGATACAGAATAATCAGAAACAGAATCTGACAAGCATAGGCCATTAACGTCGTCTGTAATGGCAACTGCCCCTTTCCAGGAGTCATCTCGACGTGATCGCGGACGTGGAGCCACAGTAGTACACATATCATCACGCCATCACATACGTTGATCCACTGTAACGCAAGGAAGTTGTAGCCCTTCCCCAGTCATCGCGTCCCAGAGATCCAAATAATGAGATATCTAAACACTTTGCAAAAACAGCTAAGAAAACAAATCGCCCGATTTGTACTGTTGGAACATCAAATTATAACCTCAGGTAGAGAAGGTATATACGCAATATGTCTGTCTAAGAAAAATAGAAGGACTAAAAATGTGGGTGCAATAGATGCACAAAGTTACTGTGCAACGAACATTGTATATACATATGTCAGGACTGTTTTGCTGAAATATACGTCGTAGATTATGAAAACGTTGAATTTTCTCATTAAATTTGATTTTTCTTCTTTCTATGTAGGTTAAGAAAAAGATGTTGTTAAAATTCAAGAAATTTTTCCTAACATTTCCAAAAGCATTTTTTTTCTAATACTAAGAATAAAAATTTATTAAATGTTACTTTTTCTGATAGTTTATGTTTTATTATATCCTTTTAAAATCATTGTAAATTTATTTAACTATTATTTTCAAAAAAATATCATTTAAAGTATGGGCGGCAAAATGCTCCCCACGCGATCACTCACGTTTCACGGAAAGGCGCGACTACTCTAGGGTTAATATTGCCACTTGCCATTGTAAGCAATAATTTGAGTAAAATGGTGTGCAATTAAAGCATTTAAATACGCTTGAAACGGTTGTAAAATGCTTTGTTTCGGGTAGAAAGTAGGCGTTGACATTGATAGTTTGCATATTTTACAACTGCTTCGCTTAACCAAACTACTTCATAAATCACTACACTACACATTGCAGTATCTTCACAAGAAAATTATCTAACTATTTCTACAATTAGCTTGGATGCTCGAGCAAGTTTATTAAATACATATACTCAGTGGTTTCGATTTATTTTTACACACGTATTCGCTTGTTAGCTGCGATAATCTCTATGGCTATCGTAAATCCGTAAAGCAACATCTCCTCATATTTAAAACCCAAAATAACTCTTATTACGTGTAAGATTCCATGTTATCTAACGTCAATCAGCGTGTTGTTAGCGTCTCTCAATCGTTCCTGGTGTAGAATGTTGTACATAATGCTATGATTACAGAGCACGTGGTGACCGGCGCCGTGGCCCACAAATTATTGCCCATCCACGTGACTGGCACTTAAATAAGTTCGTTGCTATACGTCAGTCACACGGACTAAGGTTTGTTCGAGTACATTATATATTATCACGGTATTTGCCTACCAAACCTTTTGCTAAATATTTTGGTTTCTAGTCTGACGGATATAGGTGTTTTCAGATTTATTCATAGAATTTAGCATCTTTCACTTTAAAAAAAGAATTATTTTCAATCTTTTAAATCGAATTTGGGGATTCCATCAGAAGGATGACCAAAAACAACATACTATTATTAATTCGGCCTACCGAATATCGTAGTTGGGGCAAGTCACGCTGAATGCTGTGTAGAATTTATGAGAAGGTTTCCAGGAGACCACATTTACGGGCTGATGTCAACAATCAGTCTGAAGCCGTATAGAGTTATAATGTGCCGAGTTGAAAGACCCCAATTGCTGTATCAATACAGAATTTCCAAGGTCTCGGTTTAGAATAGAGCGGAACTTACCGCTATAAATAAGCAAGTGTTATATCTGGAGCAATATCATTTAAGGCACTAAAAGTACATGTGATATGTGCAATATGTGATCTTCAATTACTCCCCAAAGTTCAGTCTCCAAATAAAAAACACATGCTTTTAAATATAAACACTTGAAATGGTGCCGATGTTCCCTTTTAGTTATTGACGTGAATGTGGATTTGGGTACTTTCAGTATAAAATACACGTCAAATACAAAACTATTACATTTAATGTTCCAGACGAGTTGTATACGGCTTGCAAAATCGAAAAGTTATATAAATTCACCAAACAGAGTTTTGGGGGTTCTCGTTTACAATTCGGTATTACAACAGCTGTTTCTAAATTTTTATATAATGTTCAATAGACTGAGAAACTGCAAAATTAATTCTATATCTATATAAATAAAAATGAATCGCCAAATGTGTTGCTAAGCGCATATGACTTCCGAACGGCTGTACTTATTTGGCTAATTCTTTGTTTATTGTGTTTGTAATTGTCAGGAGAAGGTTTTTATGTAAGATTTTTTTGGAAAATCCACCGGAAACGTCGGAAATTTGTATGGTATTTTTGTATGAAATTTTTGACTTTGTTCATTAGTAAATTGCACCCGTGCGAAGCCGGGGCGGGTCGCTATTTTGTAATAAAACTAAAGCGAAAACTGATAGCTTTGATCAATGGCTGGATGAAGATGAAGCAGTGTTTGGTATTATTAGAATGACTGGTTAGTATACAAGTATAATGAAAACTATGCTAATTGCTTTCACCTGATATAACACCTTAAAGGTAATAATTAAGGCGTTTGTTAATAATTGAGGGTAAACAGTAAACAACCATGCAGGGTCACTAAATTATATCCTTTGATTTTATAGATACTTTCCCAAGTCAAGCTAACCCATTTTAGAGCTGAAGCCATCTCACTACCAGTAGGTTCTGCCACAAAAATTAACGCGTTGATAAGCGGAAACCACACCAGGCAAAAAGAGTAGATAAAAAAATAAATAACACCTTTATCATTTGTTCACGTGTTTTATATGCTGTATGATAAATAACAATGTTAGGTAGTTTAGAAAACGGACACATTATTTACGATTGGAGGGAAACAAAAGCTACTGTTTATAGTTCACCACGCACACTTAGTGACAAACAGACACAATGATCGATTGACTTTAAACATTGTTGTGAAAACGGAAGCCGGTATCGTGAACCTAGAGTCAAGTTTGCAAAATGCGATCCATAGTGTATTAGTATGGATTTTATTGATTATATGAATTAAATAGTGGTACAATAAAAAAATATTCACTGCTTCCTGATTACTATTGAATACCTTATTAATTTAAACTCTTCGATTGGAACTTTTTGGAACTTTTAATACAAAATTGTATTTAATTACTCTCACAATTAGCCGAAATCTAGCTGTAAATGACAGATCTGGGAAGATTTTTTTCTTACATTGTCCCAATTTTTTTTATAAAAATCTTTTGAGCCGCAACAAAATTTTTTATGGTGGTATCAGCCTGTGAGGTATAAAAAGTAAGATATTACCTAAACAAGAGAAGGAATATAAAAGCCTATAAATCGATTTTCAGCCTGGAACCATAGAACATGGTGGACTCTGAAGTCTATTGATATGATCAAGAGCAAAACGATATAAAAAAAATCTCACCTCTTCAAGAAAAACACACCCATTATCGCAATAAGCACAGGAGGACACCGAACTTCAAAACGTGGATTCCCACGACTGACCAAGAACCGTATTTGTCCCATGTTATATGCACCCATACAAAATTCAAGATCCCAACGCAAAAACAGATCCCTACGATAAAGATAAAATGTACCTTATTCCTACAGTGATAAGAAGTGATCGATGTCGTGCTAAATACATAAAACATCGTATGACGCATGAGTCTACGCAAGTTATTAATATGCCACGGATAACAGGGAACAGTTTGATATGGCGTTTTATCATTCAGGGCATACGGTTCGATGCATTTTGTTATTCCAGTTTCAATATGAAATGGAAATTATTAAAATTGAGGTTGATTCAAATATGTTCTAATGATACACCAGTTTAAATTAAAAAAAAACCGATAAAGTAATGCCCGATAATACGGTCGTATTATTGTAATTAAACAATCCACTATGAAATTAATATCGCCAATTTTATGAATCCTAAAATTTCTGAATATATAATTTTCCTACGGAAACGAACTTGTTTATTAACGGTATTATCAAATAATCTCCGTTATTTATACCGCTTCAGCATTAATGTCGAAAAAATGGAGTAGGTGTTTCACGTGTTATTCTTATTTACTCACTCAGTATCAATGATCATTACCTTATCTAACAAATGATTTAAAACAAGACGCAGTATTAGCACTTCTGCTTCTTAATTAACCTTTTTCATAAGACTGATATTATTAAAAAGTACGCTAAATAGATCAAGATCTTACCGTCCATTTTGTTCGTTCACATAGCTGCTTTCTCCACTAGATTCATCAGAGTATTCAAACGAAGCGTTATCCACCATTCTTCAATGTTTTCAGTTCACACACATTAACTTCACGTCTTTCATAGCGAATTTCTTTAAACACCAAACACCAAAGATTTGAATAATGAAATATTAATAAAAGTATTAAAGTATTGAAGATGAGAATAGGTATGAATTGAATCGATAGCGAACACGTTTTAATGAAACGTATATGATAGAAAAACCACGATTGTCGCACGATAAAGATTACGAATAGCCACATAATCTTGTAATTAATATTATACACGTGGCTATTCATAATCGTTTTACGATATTATGGGGTGAAACGAGGTAAGCAAATAATATGAAGCAAATTTCGCTATATAATGTTTTACTAAGAATTTTAAGCCTGTTATACCAGTACCGGATAGTTAACAGTCTTCATGAACGATAAATCGATTGAAAATTCTAGTCTATTTATTTAACAATTGGAACTGGTTAATTCTGCTCCAAATCAAAAACACGGTATTCTGACGAATTATATTAAACTGTGTGCCATAAACTTATTTGAAGTAACTAGCTCTGTAAGTAATCTTCATCTGGAGCAAGTCAAGCACTTCAAAATTGATAAATTAAATCAACCACATGAGTCATGAGTAAATAAAACACATGTATTAAATACAGTTGATAACTACACAGGTGTTCCATAGATAACTGTTTACACGAGTGATAAGAATACGAGACGCCGATAACAGGAAATACTCGAAATATATTCGACATATTTTTTGAACATTACTATTGAGACGACTTCGTTCTTAACTCCTAACATAAATATAATAAAAATTTCACATGAAATTCGTCAACAAGATAAATTGTGACATTTTGATTTAGGAGAATCAACCATCAATATCAATTAGAAGATTAGATAAGACAATGACTATGTAGACTGCGTAAGACTGTGAAGATTTTGAAGCCACACATGGCAACAGAGAAGATTAAAAAAAAAACCACACACTCTTTATACAACGCTATAAAAATAAAGTAGTAGGTAACATAGAACGATGACATAAATGATCACGCCGCCATGCAGTGCGGGGTCAGTGGAAATTGTTCAGTTGAGCAAAAGAGGACGGTTGAAACCGGTCGAGAAAACATTGCAAGTACCACGACAGATTTACTACATTCAACCTGCATACTATCCGGTTTAAAATTAATATAAACAAAAGCAACATGACATGAGCGAATGACATGTGGAACCACGAAATCGACCAATCGTGATTTCGCTACCGTATCTCTAAAGACATCACTATTAAAACAAACCGGCTCGAATATTAACACACAACACACAAACTTTTGGTTCCCTTTAGTTTTAGACAAACAAAAAGAGTTAACAACACTGTTTTACGAACGTGGAATAAATAATTAAGAATTATAAACCGCGTAACAAGACACCAATGTAGCGGCCTGTCCGCGCTCGCGAGAATAACTGTTGAAAACAGTTATACATAAACGTATCTAGTTATAATATCGATTGTGTATCGAGTACGAACAAATTTATCGCTACGATAAGATACGGTATGAGCAAGCTAAAACATATTAATATTACACGCCGTCAAGTATTTTTCCAAAAGTCGCATTAGAGTTTTATGAAAAAATTAAAGTGATATGGGTCCATACGAACTTTCGCGAAAGAAGTTCAAGCCAGTCACGCGGTCAAGTCCGACGACCTTGCGATTGGGCACATCCAAATATAATAACGAAATATTTTGGCCGACGGACCTGCTCGGAGTGAGATCGAGTGTTATTGACTTCGATGAGAGCCGAGTGAAAGGTAATACTAGAATCGTACGATCGGAAGACTCGAATCACCTGAGCCCCCATTCACTCGGTCCACAGCGGAACGGTACAGAGCGATTGCTACGCGAGAATACACTGACTGGAAATATAATGTTTGTAACCAAGTAAAGCGACAATGTTTATAAACAAGCAAGGTACGGACAGAAGACAATAGATTATAAAACCTAAGAAATTCTATTAAAATACTGGGATAACTTACAAAACATGATTCAATCATGGTATTATTGTTTTAGAATATGACTCTATTGATACAACAATGCTAAATTTACGGCAATGTTAAAGATGTAAATAACGCAAGTGATGTCATAGTAAAACATGTTTTAACATACCTAGTTTTGAATACAATTAACAGAGTCCTACTACGACGTAGGTTTTTATTCTCATCATTGTAGTTTTGAGTAAAGTTACAAATGAGTAGTAGTAATGAACTTGCAAATATGATTCATCTATCATTAAACACTCCCTGGCACACACTCCCTTGCGGGCTACAAGAAATTCAAGAGCGGCAATAAGGAAGTGGTTTAGAACTGACGAAGATAAAGTTACTAGAAGGAAATCAAATTGAAATTGGATCGAACATATAATAATAAAAAATATTTTATGACCACTTTCCATGATGATATGAAACAACCAAAGTAAAATGTTTGTGAAACTGCCAATTTTGATATTATACGGCCGCATGTAATGGAGCTGCAATTGAAATAGCACTAATAAACATAAAGTCGTCAGCCACTAAACAATTTCAAAAACAAGTACGTTTCGACTACATCCAAGAATGAATGATACAATAGAGATGATGACATAAGGTTGGCTGGATCATCTTATGAAGTTATGAAGAAGGCGACGTGTGGTCATCTTCAAATTTTTTAACCAAAAAAAAAATTTCTGACCCAAAATCACATATATGTAGCAATACCAACCAAATCCAACGTAATATTTGAAAATAAGAATGGTCTTTTTCGTAAATCTGAAGCTGAATTTAATGAAGCTTATTCAACAACTTGTTAATGTTCAAATAAATTCACAAGATAGTAAAGAACAATAAATAATTGTTGTGCTATCGCTACTAACGTTTGCGCGAAACGAGGGCAAGCCGGGAACATCAATATTATCTGCGTTGATTGGACAAATGGGCTCAACAACTGTGTTGCTGTTCACACGTGACAGCGACACGTAATTTATACATACAATACTATATTTAATCCTAATCCAGCAAGGTTTTATGATACCATGGAACATAGACTAACAATTGGTGATATTATAAAACACAGACTAACGATTGAGAAAACCTGCCTGGGCCGATGTCTGTACATTATAGATATTGGAAAAAAACTAACATGTCTTTATTAGAGCAACAGAAGCCAAAACAACAGTTTTTAGAATTTTTGTCTGCCTGTCTGTATGTTTGTACACGCATGACGCAAAAACTAGTGCAAGGAATTGAATACAGTTTTCACTGATGTATTGCTAGAGGTCTAACATAAAATATTGGCTCCATTTTACCGCAGGAAAATATCAGATTCTAAATTCCAGGCGTACCAAATCGCGGGCCAAAGCTAGTTTTAAATAAAAATGCAATCGTTAGTCTGTTTTTGCCCCGGCATTACTACTACCGTAATGTTATATTTGTATAACAATTTTTTTTTCTACAGCTACCATAAAATTTTCATACATTGAGGTTTATTTTGCGGATATCTCGCGGTTCTGAGAAACCACGTTCGTGAATATGTTTGCATTTACGTTGGCGGCATAGATATGCTGTCGCCGTATAAGCATCGTACTGAATATCAAAGGATATATTTTTAATGAAATTCTGTGGTTATACGCCAAAAGAAACATTGGAATTAAACAAGCTATAATCCGCAATGTATCAGAAACTTTCTTCTTTCGTATCAAACGTACCAGAAATTTGTAATCAGTCTGTGATGTGGTAATGCACATTGCGAAAGCAAATTCAGAGATAGAGGCAAAACAAAACCGATGTGTCTGACATGAGCCTTGAATAATCGCCATATTAATAGGTTATTTATATCTTAATTAACTCATATAAAGGTTAAAGATTGGCTCAACATAGTGCCATATTTTTTTAAAATTTATTAACACTCCAATACTACATCTTTATTTATGCTGCATTCATTAAAACAATAAACAAACGTTGCCTATATGAAGGAGAGACTCATTAAAAGCACTCCTTTAAATACAGGTTCAAATTATCTCGTCCGACCTTTAAGGTTTACAAAAACATTGTACAGTGTTGTTTTCAGCTAGAAGCAAACATGTTATTTATTTTTGTACATTTTCCTGCTAAAATGAGAGAGATGAGAGAGAAGATTTGTCTATTTTATGAGTTCATACACCCTCTATTTCAGCAGACTTTGAGTTTATCAAGGATCTCAACATCGACAACAACAAGTATCGCAAGCTCGGGTGACTGTATAGAGATGTAGGACTAGCAGTTGAGCTAGAGATATTTCTAACCATTCGTATTGAAATTAGGTAAGCCGTAATGATTATATGATAGCCAACCATAGTATTTACGAAAAATTTGAGCCTCCAGCATTAGACAAGCGTGATGTTATGCATGATATTCTATAAACGTGCATTTTGTTCGTCATAATAAAGCGTGTCTTTATAAATATTCATATTATTCAAACGTGTGCGTTGACGTCATTATGCTACAGAAGATGTCTTTAGATAAATCCCTCAAACGTAGAACTAATCTTACATACTAGTTGTTTACATTACTGCCAATACATAGAAATGTATGCAAGCCTTTTCCCATATATGGTTATGAGTTTGACAAACGATTTTAGGCTGGAGAGATGTTGCCAACATCAACATACCACAACCGGTCAAAAATAAATGTTGGTAATATTCTTGCTAGTTTACAGTAATATAAAAGATTGAACAAAGACTTTGAGGCAATGCTTGAATCTGGTAGTGTGAACGTGTCGCCACAGAAACAAAACAAATGCTTGTCATTATTCAATGTCGACGTGTAAGTTATCTGAGCATCTATAGCATCGCTTTTCAGGACTTATGAGTTTGGAAAATTGTAGATCCTAATTCGTTTATGCGGTAAACACTGTAGACGGTCGTATGAATGTCATAAACCTTTTAATTAATTAAGATCGTTTACACAAACTAATCATATTTAACTGAATAATTTTCTTGTTACCAGTTACCAGATCAGTATTTCGTGTGATAAATTATCTGTACAAATAATAAACTTAGCGAATATAGAGACAGTGTTAGCATTGATAAGTACATGAGCAAATCATGCATCACTGTGTCACATGTGTTTGAGTTATGATAATGACAAGTCAACTGCCGAAATTTGACCTCCTACACTGACCGATATCACAGAATACTAAGTTACTACGCCGAATTAATTAACTTAAAGAAAACAATTAGCTAGCGGGAGCTGTATTAATCGCAGAAAGACTGCTTATTTCTTTACGTATTGGCACTTCGAATTTCTTCAATATAACGGAAAGGATACTTCGACCAGAATATGAAAATACAGTTCTCAGTACACTATTCTGATTGGTTATATGAAAATATTGTATTAATTAATATCTTCTTTTAGTGAGGCCTCGATTAATGACCTGTACTACCCACACAAATCAGTTCTTTTTTTTCGGTTGTAGCCAAAAATACTCGGTGGCATTCTAATTTTGGGTTAAAATAACATTTGTTCCAAATCCTCGTAATATATTAAAACTTGTTCTAACTTTAGAGCACATTTTATCATGTATAAAATGTTGTGTTCAAGAACATAATATTAGCACTTATTTGCTTTAAATTCTTATGATACGTATTTCTGTTACATTTCCGAAATGATACATTTTAAGCACTTCAATTTAGGATCCTACTTCTCGCCCACTTAGTTATTTTGTATCCACAGACATTTTATCAACTCCCACTACAATTACTCGCAGTAATGAAGGAGGCATATATTAAAAACTATAACTAGATAAACCTTGGGGTCATAATAGCTACCTCATACCACCAGTAACATGCTGGAAGAGTCTGATAACCCCCATATCACAACTCCCAACACATATGTACACACAATTTTCTTAACCCATTATAACATCCAGATCAAAGGACCAACATTTCAAACAAAACGTCACTATGCAAAACAATAGAATTTAACACACGCGTATTACAACACGCTTAGTTGATTTGGCGACGTAAACACGACTGATTAGCGAACCGCGGTGAACGGTCGTAATCGCTCAATAATCTCGCAGATAATGTGCGATTGATAAATACGTCCAAATAGATGCCGACAATCGCGTGTTGTGGTCACTCAAGTGATCCTATTGTATTTTAATTGTTTAGATGATGAATCATTCGCGAAATTAAAGGTATTTTAAATTTTGTATTAATATATGTAAATAGTTCAAACTAGAACTGGCAACCAAGAATTTGAACCACACCTGTTGCACGATTGGCTGGAACCCACTTTTAGTACAAGCATATTTAGCTTAGAAGGTTCACAAAAATAGCTGGGTTAGCAAATCGTTTAATCACGGGATTGATATTAAAATGTGTACTTTTTACGCAGCTACTCAGGTACAACGACACCTGTCAAGACCATGTGTTAAGATTGAACGCACCGGTAGGTTTAATACTTTACACGACAGATGACAAACGCGCGTCACACAGAAAACGATGGAGATTGTTTCCAAGAATTAGTCCTTTTACAGTGTGTTGGTCACGCTGGTTAAAACAAAGCGTCCCTACCGATAAAAGGACTTTATTAATCGCTCGGTGCTCCAGTTTGGCAGGCATCTTTGTATTCTTTCTTTTGAGCACTTTAATATGTTAGGTCAATCTGTTCGCTCTCCACACGAGGATTGGACTCAATAAGAAAATACTTAACTGTATTTAACTCGACTGTTATGGCATGTCAATAGTTAATTTCTTTGTAGCTATTTGCTAACCCCAAAGTAATGTTTATGAAGATATTTAATATAATAATAGTGATAGCAACTGTATCTATCCGAAACCAATAATTGTCTATTGTATAGCGGTCTATTGTCTCCCAAGCGAATATCTAAATTCGTCCATCATTCTATTCATGATAAATACCTACATAATAACATATAGATACATGATACGTAGGTGCTTCAATTATTTGTTTCATGTTTTTTTTTAATGTTACCAACCTGCTTAAACTACAAATAACCCATATTTTGAAATAGGCAATTACAAATTTGTGCTTTTCGCTAGAGATTGACAAGATTACTCAATCTCAGTTATTTAGGGATAAATCTATGAATTACGATAAGAATAAGTTTAGTGCCTAAAAGTCATTTATTTTTTATAGTTCTGACAAGTGACAAGGAAAAACGACTAAAAACAAACAGATACTACGTGCTGATGATTAGCACGATTAATGTAGAGTTTTATGGTTATATTTTGCAGGTATATTATCATATCAGCCGGAAATATATTATTCGATATGGACATATTTTGTGGATAGATGACGTTATTCCAAAAATAAATAATACAGATAATGAAACCTTCATAGATAGTTATCTTAATCTTTCAAATGACAAATGTAAAGCCCTGCAAACTTCCACTCCCCACGTTATGAAGACCGCCTTCTAATAGAACAGAATAACGAGCATTTCAAACATATCCAAACCCACACACCACACGTAACATGAATGCGGATCAAAGGACTAAGTAGGATATCAAGGGGTTACTATCCAAAATAATTTTCTTTTATTTCCATAAGATACACGTCTTCTTCTCCTAGTAATGCTTTTCTGCCCAACCCGTCGTAACACTATACTCTACATAATATCTGCCGCAAATAAAAGGAAAAAATATTTTTAAAGGATATCCTTCGTATTTTTGCTTATCGTGCCTATCTGTTGCAACATTTTGCTTATCTGTTACCAAATAACCGAGATTTTTACTGCCGACATTAGTGTTGAAATTTGCTGTATTTCAAACCACTTCCGCGACTGCAAAGAATTCCAACTTTTCTCCGCAACAGTAATCGTGGGTAAAAGCTATACATTTTTAAACGTCTAGACATAAGCGTTCCAGTTTTCTTCGGTGTAACTTGTGCTTCAGCCGATTATTAAACTTAAGATCTAGGTTAGTTTTATGGGGAAGTCTAATTGAAACATTTTAGACGTTTTCATGACTGTGTGTGTATTGTTCTGAATTCCCATATTTGAGGCTAGTGGGCTAGAAGGTTGGTGACCGCAAAGCCAGATCTCTTGCATGCTGCTGCCCTATCGAGCCAGCTCGGTCTCTAGGCTGGCAAATTAACCTAACTCTATCCAAGTCTTCAATCTCTGTCGTTCAGCGGAAAATTGCATCGCGTGCAGATGTAGTGACGTGTCGTGAAACTCCACGCAGGCCGCTTTGCCCTCGAGGTCACGATATTACCACTATTTCCGTAACAGACTTTATGGATCTAAGATAGGCTGAATAGACTGACCTAAGGTATGACTTAGTGAGCACAAGGTACTTACTTTTCATGCTTATTGGGCCGGGGATGAGGTTCGAGCTGCAGCGGGGTGGCGGGGGCGGAGCGCGGGGCCCCGCACCCGCCACCCGCCGCGCCGGCCGCGAAATTGCCGGTTGACCTGAAACAAACAAACGATCAGTCAGGCTTGAAGAATAGATAATTAGACGATTACACGTATTTGGCACAGGAGCTTAGTTCTATTATACTAAGGCTTCGTTCCCAATAGTCGAACCTAGAAAATATAAATAGAACTTTTCACATTGGGATGATAAATATTATATGGGTTCTCTTAAGGCTGCAATCAATTATGAACACTTGATGTTTGGCAGTGCCAGTCCAGTCCAGATGCGGTTCAAACAGGTGAATCGTAGTTATATAAACAAATACTTTAGATCCAAACAAAGACGTAGCAGCATCAGATATATAATGTTGAAAAGCGCATAGAAATCAGTTGCTAACACTAGAAGTAAATAGTAAGTGTTTACTACAGTCAACCAATAGCGCACCATTTTTATTTTGAGCTAACACTTATTAGTTATTCTTCAGTTTAAAGAAAGAGGTTAAGAAGAAAGTGATCAACTCAAGTTATTCATTCGCATAAAAAATCACTACAGAATGTTAAAACTATCATCTGCCTAGTCTGTTCCCAACTATGTAGGTGACGGCTCCCTGTATGTATATAAACTCTGGTGCCTATCGGGTCCATTTGAGGAAAACATACCAAAGTTACTTTTCGCTGACACGATTGTAATCAAACGGTTAGAGGAATATAAAAGTAAGTCTTATAGAAATACATCTCGCACAATTTGCCCGCCAATGAAAGCTTCTGGGAAACAGGAAATCTGACAATAGTACCCGCAGCCAAAAAATATCTTAAAGTAAATAAAACAAGGGATAGAACAAATTTGAATACAAATAAATAAATATTAAAATAAAAAATTAAACATTTAGCACAGCCAATAACTATTTAAGGATATAAAAAGAAAAAAACAACACAACGTAACCGTCAATCTGCATTTAAAATTATTGTTTGCCCATAAGAAGATGTAATAAAACTCCCAATTTCAATCGCTCAAAGACGATTGATTTGACTTTAGTCGAGCAAAAACGAGCACCGATGACAACGTATTTTATAAGTAAATAAATCAAAGCTTTAACTAGAAAAAACATTTCTCTGATACCTTTTATATCTATAGCTCCTACGTCTGAATCCCGTTGCCTGTGTATGTGTGGCCACTATGTAAGATGGGTGATTTCTATGCTTTCTGGGAACCTTTTTTCTGCCCATCATTTGCTCACGTGAAGCAAGACACCACTGTAACTGTTGACACTACAAATACTACTGATGAAACTTCAGAAGCACTTCACCTTATGAACCTATTGCCATTTGAGAACAATGAAAGCAAGTCCAAACATTATTATTATTGAAACAATCACATATAAACATACGCAGTACTATACAACGCACGTGGTCGTACTAATAATGCACACCAAATATTTTGAAGATATACTTTTTACTTTGAAAACATATACTACATTATCAAGTTCATATTTCACAAACGCAGGTTTTATCCTACACTCAACCTTACCAACTGTACAATAAATTACAATGAGACGTGAACATTTGTACAAATAAATGACGCTATTAGTATAAAAACATATTTTGAGGACAATAAAATTTCTGACTACAAAAACCTGTATCCGTTGATCACAGTACATAGACATAACTACTATAATTATATACAGTATAATGACCAGAACGATTGCAATTACAGCAAATAATTGTAAAAACAACATTTGCAACAACGCAATAGTTGTCATTTACCTAATGGATGATACTTTCGGATTAATTCTAAATATTTAAATGTATGTAATGGACACCAACGATGCTGAATTCAAGGACATAGAGCATCATAGCAGTGATAAAAATACATCCGTAGGATGCGGTACAAACTAAGCACAAACATTTGTTTATACTAATCAATACGAATGACGTTATAATAGGAATGAATGAATCAATCGCTATAAAGAAACCAAGTAGAACACAAAACACATGAAATTTAAAAAAATAAAACGATATATTAATTTAAACAAGGCCGCAATCTTTAGTCCACACTTGCCTTGACCCCATTATGTTGATTGCCTAGCTGTACCGAGTTTCCGAGCTCCGAAGGGACTAAGGACGCGCAAACAAGACGTTCTCTTATATTCAAGGACACATTTTTCTTTATTGTATCGTACGCTCTAGCCAAGGACAGTAGAGTAGGTAAAAATGTGCCCTCTCGGAACTGAGTAAGTTACCAAATACATTTTGCTACAACCATATAACTCATTTGATGACGCATTCTCGTAGTTCCGGAAAAGGTCAACTCGATAATTATTTGCACGAATAGTTGTCATTTTATAAGATGCAATTTTTTCCTTTAATTCGGCTGAGCGCATGATTTTGGCATTGGGGAATTCTGTGCTGATATTTCTACTGCCTTGAACTTATACGCTTAAAACATGTAAGGAAAAATACACCAGAGGAAGTGAACCAAGGAGCAAACCAGGAAAGATAATCACTGTTTATATTGACAAGTTCTTTACAAAAGCCATAGACGGGCAACAATGATAAATTATAAACACATACACTGACATAAAAAAACATCGAACAGATTCTGACAATAACACCAACCAAAGATGTTTGGCAAAACAATTTCCGGTATTGATTTCGTATGATATCTTAAGTCTATTGTAATGGTGTGATGGATATACATAATAATGAATGTAGGTCATGAAGAAGATAAGGACAGAACTAGAAGAAAAGTAATAAAGACACGAGCGTTGCTCGAACAAAAATAAACTGCGAGCAGAAGGCGCCCGACAGTCTGCCGATATTATTCCACGTGTAATATTAGAAACAACACAGAACTGAATCTAGTACCAATAACTTATGTATACCCATTACCCCACTTCTAGTTCTAGTAGATTATAATTTCGTAAATAATCCTTAGAACACTTGGTTTTATACTTAAAATTCGAACACTAAAATAATTTAGGTAACAATTCTAGCAACTGCTTAATTTCACTAGCCTAGCTAATAAAAACAACTTGTCTATGAATAATAACTGATGTTTCATGGAAACTAAATAAGAAATTAGTTTCAATCACTTGACTCACGGGGCAAAACGCCAAATGGTGTCTCAATAATTCAATATAAGAAAACGTACGTACTTATGTATGGGTTGAGGTTAGTAAAACCTTGAGTAAGGTAGTTAAGTTAGGAGTAAGACATCTATTATTGATAAATTGCAGTTTTATAACAGAAATGTTTTTAATCTTTGGTGGTTCAAGCAAGTCCGCATATGCAACCGATGGGAATGTACATACGCATAGTAAAAAAACACTTTATAAGAATATTCGTGTTTGTCAATACAAGAAAAGCACCCTAAAAACTCAAATTCGAAAGCTATTTTCTTAGAACCCATTACCTCAGCTAAATAACAAAGACTTTATCTTAAACCCTCTATGTATACCACATACATTACTCACAGAAATTATATTATTGGTAGGCAAGTAATTGGAGACCTAAAAAAAAAATACGATGAATATATTTAATCAACCCATACACCTTATCAATATGTTCCAAGAAATATTGACTGACTTGACCTTGGCCTTCAAGTGGTGTCATTTAATTGTTAGCGAACTTCTCATGTGAATCAATACATATGTAGGCCTCTACGCCATAGAAAGTATATCGGGGAAGAATAGCCAACAAGATTATTTGTCTATAAAAACTTACTTTGTAATAATTGTCTTCCATGGCAAATTCTTCGGCTTATTTTACCGTCTATTACAACTCGACTACTCACCAACAGATATTCTTTCCACCAGCTAACGTTATTTCTGGTTTATTTAAAATATCTGTTCAAAACATATCGTGATGTTTAAAGAACACTTCTCAAATTCAAAGAAACTTGAATCTATGTTTATAAGCTATGAAAGAACTAGCTCGGACACCGTGATCACTTCATTGGCAGCAAGCGACTGCATTCATCATGAAGTTTATTGGAATTACAATATTAGTATTTTTAAAAATTCTCTATATTGAAAATGTAAGATTCCAAAATTAGTTCTTTTTTTTTAGTTTAAACAAACATCGTTAAGTGTCTCTTGTGATTTTAGAGAATGCTACCAATTAACTATGTGACCATTGATCCGAATCTTCAAGAACCGACATCTGGTCACATTATCCCCCAATCGGTAGACAGCATCGAGAACGCGCATGAAAAAGTGATTGGACTGCGAGCCTCATATGAAGACCGGGATACAGACGAATATTTCGACTATGACAGATCACACAGCAATGACAGGTCCAAAAAGGTACACACACCACATAATTATATGACCTACAAGATAAATTACAGTAGCTATGACGTCATGTCATTTTAACATGTTATCATGTGTCATGTTCCTTTCAATTAGAATAATCATTTGTGTACTTTACTAATTTACAGCCGTGTGCGATCGTAGTATTGTCCAACATGCAGAACCCGAACATGCAGTCACTTTTACGCAAATATAGATATGATTCAAACGGTTAGAGCATTTAAGATCATAGTTTTATGAATTTGATGAAGCTTGATTGTTTTACTGTTTTCGTTTGGTTTTCGCTAATTTCACCATGTTTATAGGTGTTTTGATTCCAAGCAGTGTGAAGTACTTCATCAAGTTTCCACAAGGACTGCGGGCGTCGCCTATCCTTGTGCCTTTGAACGACAAGGCCTTTTCACCTTTAGGCGGATTTGTAAGGTACGTTAATCCATTTAACCTGCCGTGTCGTATTTCAATTTTACTTCCTCTTTACCGGCCATGTGGTTCTGACATTTTGTAATAACGATAACGATCCGACATTTATAAATTGTGATAATTACAGGTACTACAAAGAAGTCCCTCCGATCCCTCACGCTTGGTAAAAACGCATTATATTCGATATAGAACATTTTAACAGACTATAACACAATATATAATTTGCAATGCTAAGCGTTTTATTTCGTTTATTAACTAAGAGCTTCAGCTCGCGACTTCGTCCGCGTGCTCTACATATATAATTTATAGCATATAGCACTCGGGGATAATATAGCTGTCTATCGGTGACGGAATTTTCAGATTTGGATCACATTAGTTTCGGAGTTCCGGATTAGTATAGATGTTATCTCCATAATTTTGTCCACTACTTACGAAGAGCTATACTCAATGAAAAACGGCAATAATTTTATCGATTCATCTTTCTTTAATACTGCCGTACGGTGCGGATATCGACAAAGTATTCGTCGAATAAACCATCTGCTATGTCTCATATGCCAACGACTGAACAGCGCAAACAAAACGCTACGTGGGAACTAAGCTTGTGTAGAAATTGCTTGACCTTGATTGTACGCAACTCATAAAAAAGGTCGTATCAAAAGAAACGATGCGATGAAGATATTTGTAGATTTTCTCTAATAATTTTCGATGATGCATCAACTTACGAGAACGATATCATAAGTTAATTGAATTAGGACAGTCTTTTATAAACTGTAGCTATTGGTTGCGAACAAGTGGTAATGACCCGAATGACGTCAAGAGAAACCGTGTAATTTCGTTTGACGACTTCTAATCTTCTTTTATTCTGAAAGTGCTTAGGTATAGTTATAACACATCAAAATGAGATGGAGGTAAATCAACATGAGAGCAATATCTAGTGTTTCAGTCGAGTACCCATGAAATAGTATCGGAGAGATCGTGCCGATGATACAAAGCAATATAATATGTGGTGTCTCCCATTACTTTACTTTTCCAATCTGTCGGTGGTAAGATGAAACGTGAAACTGGTTACTTTGTCTTCGTTTAAGTTGGTTTTACACCAGATTTAGAAGCTTACCATACTTGATCACGTTAACAATTCGTGTAAAATCTTGTCAACTTAGAAACTCCTGAGCAAGTTCAGGACTTAATTTACCCTGAGTTGACTTAAAGTTAAACAAGTTCAAAAGGCAAAGGTTAAATTTTACAGAAGATAATGAACAGTCTTCCCTAACGTGATCTTAGAACCTACGTACATACATCTCTAGGCACATTCATGTTTAAGACAAAGGAATGAGATAAGAATTGCTCCGCTGCAGATGTGCACGATAAGTTTATCACTATGCAATTACAACACACTGCTACATCAGTTTAATAAAGCCGGATGTGATGATCCGCAAGTCCGATCCGATCGCCTGAACAGATTATCTGAAGATGTCTTAATTAGAACAAAAACAATAATTTTTGAATAAAGCTATTAGTTACAGTATCAAATTACTCCGATCCGATCTAATCAAACAATTGGATTGCAAAACGGAAATATGTTCCCGGCGTTAACCCACGAAACTTCACAGAATTAAAATGCGCAGTGTGCGCGTGGCTTGCATCTTTGTCGGTGCAATGAACGTTAATGAGACAATAACGACATCTGCTTCACTTACCACTAAGGATTTTTATAGTTCAAGGTTAAATACGAAAGAATAAAAAAATTCTTAAAGTACATGCAGTAGTTGTCGATGGCGGGCACGTCGTAAGAACCATGACGCCCGTAGGACTGACGCCTATGGGACGCCCACATGTAGACGTATAAATCGATCATAACATGACACCATATTGAAGGTTATGGCAAGGCTCATTATTGGTAATATACAAGTCAACCAACTGCTTGACCAATGCGGAGACAGACGATAGTGCAATGTGTATTATACAATAATTGTTTTAAAGGCCATATCCATCACTGGACTTCAGTAAGCAAACTGGAATATAATCATTTATATTCATAGACTTCAAAAAAATATCCAGTGTCATTCGGGATGATGTAAGGATTCTAACGATAACCCATACATCCAAATCTGTTCAGGCATTTAAATGTTATGGTGGAACAAAGAAACTCACATACATACATACAACAAAACATTACACTCCTTTTTTGGGCAGTCGTGTAATAAGAGGATGTTCTCAATTTATGTGCTTTTTTATATTATCACATAAATTCAGGACCAAGTTCTATTTCCATCTTCCGCTTACAATTGACGGAACCTAGAATGAATCAAACACTTACTCTACATAAAAATAAAATATAACTATGAGATCAATAAGAACAATATTTGTACACCACTAATATAACACATTACTCATTCTATTTACTTATATCTTCGATACAGACTTCATACATCCTTTGAATCTTGTTATCTAGAACATACATACGTTTTTTCTTATATCGAATTGATAAGGGAAGAAATAAAAAGTGTATCAAATCTGCTTATGATTTGACAGAATATTGCAGGTGTCAATAAAGTCCAGGGGTTATTACGTTCATCCTATATCAAGATAATCTGGTTCAATATCATCCGCGATCATCATATACCTAGACGAAGTAGCCAAGACTACAAAGACAGAGAAAGTAGTAGTTTCTCTCTTCCTAATGTACTTACATTTTAGGATGAATAAAAAAAGGGTGATTATGCTTCTCAATGGATTGACAAAAGCTTAAGTAGTTAGTTAAAATAAAATGACCCTCCTTCAAAAAAGTTTAAAAAGAATTGCATTTTCCAGCCGTTAATTTCCATGGCATACTTGATATAGTGCTCACAACAAAAATACTAGATTATTTTATTAATAACGTGGTTTTACTTCAACATGTAATCCAGCAATAAAACTATGTAATGCTAATGACCTACTGACGTATGTGCTGCCATTTTATAGCAACGCTGGACGCAAGCGCATAAACGAGTTCTAATCCACACGCAAATGAACCAGTTTCTATTTTAACTTACCTTGCTAGGAACGGACAAAGCAATATTTCCTTGAAATGAATTGGCGCGTCTTAATTCATTTAAATTAAATCAAGCCTAAAAATGGACCGAGAGAACACTTTGAGGAAGACTATGAGGACTGTTTACTATTCCATCATGATTATGAGAGGTAATATACAATCGAATATAATGGTGTACTAATGGTAGTCATAAAAGATATACTAGTCATGGTTCGGCTAATGCTCTACTTTATTGCTACTGTTGATTTCAAGTGGCACTCGTATATCGTACTGTCTGCAGTAGTATTGACTCTGTACACTATAAATAATATACATTCAATACTATAGTCCATATTGTAAACAACGCGCCTATCAGTCTGTAAATATGATTGGGAGCACTCGCTCCTACCTAACTACGGGTGAAATTTGGCACGGATTTAAACAGCAACAATGCTGAATGTTAAGTTTCGTTTACACACCTAGATGATAACCAAATTTTTGCACCAAGTATAAGCAATTCGGTCAGTGTTGATCAATAACTTGAAAGAGACCTGTGGCTAGCAGTGAACTGCGATAGGCTAAGTTGGCTGATTGATAAGCAATTGTTTTGTAAAACCGCTTTATCAGAACATTTATAACGGTCCCTTCCAACGCCTGATAAGGCCTGATGGACCGATTCTTTGTTTTAAATACATAGTATTCCCAGGAATATGCAACGAAGCCATAACGATAATATGACACGGTAAGGAATAGTTTACTAAAAAATCGAGTTTCGTTAAAAAAAAGCAATGCCCGATTGTGATACGAGTATTAAACTGTGAGGCAGACGATTAGCTGATAATATAACTAAATTACGTACCTTGTAGGATTAAATATGTAATAAATTCTCTTTTCTTTATTTCTAACCAACCAAAAAAAAACGTAGCCTTTAGAGTTCATTCATATTCACCAGCATGGACATTTACAAGCTGTGAAGAATATGAAAAACATCTGCAGTCTAATCTACAACATCCTGTGTGCAGAGGAACGAGTCATAGTTTTGTGAAAAATATGATTATTTTTAGTTTTCCTTTATCTGCAAGATGTAAGAGTGTATTTAAAAATGTGTTTCATAGTGTTCCTAGATCTTCGACCATGATCACCATGACCATCGAACATTATGATATTAGTGAACTTTATAACCGAATTAAAAAAAAAAAACGCCTTCAAAAAACTCAAAAACAAAACTAACTAAGTAAAAAGCAAAAAATAAATGTTATAGTATACAATATAGTAGTTGAAGAATATTGAACTCGGTGCCAAGTAAAACATAAAAGTAATATACCTTGCTGTTAAAATAGCGACATTGAAACAACGAGTTCACGTAAAAATTGTCGAGCGCGACGTGAATTGTGCAGTTCGCCAATCGTCTCGGTTTATCATTGCATGTTTTACTTGGCACCGACTCCAATATTCTTCAACTACTATATTGTATAATATAATATTTATTTTTTGCTTTTTAGTTAGTTTTGTTTTTGAGTTTTTTGAAGGCGGTTTTTATTTTTTGTTATTACACTTAAAAAGTGTTTCCCCTTCCCCACATTTGTCCTTTATGAAGAGATCTCGAATAACAAAGGATTGAAACTTGGATTAAAGTTTATCTATCGACCCATTTGTTAAATAAGACATCTGGGATCTACCAAATAAATCGTCCTTTAAACGAATGACCCTTTTGCACTCCAATTTGTAAAATCAAAAGGATTTTCCAATATTCTTCCGCACAAAACCGTAATTCTTACTTTACGCACTCGTTATAAACGTCCGGTAATTCAAATATAGTTGAGCTCATAAAACTTCTTTGTTATCGTCTAGACAACGACTAAAACATTTTTTTTTAACACGAAACAGATTTGTGGTCTTGGTAATAGGTAAAAAAATCCTACAACCGCTTTAATACCTCGTGTGCATTTATAGAAAGGAAATAAAACAAGTGAATAGGCAAGTTCCTCAGCACGTGCGATACTTTAAATATCAGGAATCGAGAGAGCAACTGTTGGAAATGTGCCAACTTCCATACGCGGCGAAGATAAAAACTTTAGGAGGAAACCGTATAATAACGAATATTGTCACAGCCGACAAATTTGAGTAGTATAGTCACATCAAAGAACTATGGCGCGACGGCCTCATGTTTAATTCAGTGGTTTATTTGTGCGATGGCCTTGGCACTGGCTTCATATTCTCTAAGAAAATGGTCACGTATGATAAAATTTGGTGAGGAGACGTCATGACATGGCAACGACCTACGAATTAATATCGCGCGATTGTCGTACCTACGATATGTATGTAGATGTCATGCTTAATTCGATCTAACGTCTGTGTGGAATTGATGAAGTCAAAAACTGAACTGCCCATATGTATTCAAGTACTTGTGGAAATGCCTTAAGGTTTGAGATAATAAGGCCGTCAGTAAAAGGAGGACACGCGATAGGTATGAACAAAATGGACATAACAAATACAAAACGCACACCAGTGTAAAGCAATGCGGACAGCCATTTTAAATTTTAACAAAAAGCAATAATGTTCTTCACGCGACTTTAATCTTTGTACGTTCACGGACAACTCGGTATAGTAAAAACCAAGTTTAAATCCGGTCTCGCAAATAACTTGATATGAGGTCTTCCAAACAATTTTTCTATTTTACAAAAACAATATTTCCTATAAACACCGGTAAAGATAATATTGAAAATCTTTTATCAATCTCTTTAAGTTTTGTTGGAGAGTTCGGGCATCTTTAATCCAATTTAGGAACCACTTAAAAAAATTCGTGAATATTTTACAAAACATTAAGGTTAAAGTGAAACCTTACGACTTTCATCCAATTACTTCCGATAAGCAGTTTATTTATAATATCACATTTTATATACATTTGGCCGACGCTTTACAGATACCTACTGAAGCCAATTAATAGTTACGACCAAGCCAACCTGTGAACCGTTTCTAATAATTCACAACTTTTTTAATGGCTGTGCCAGAAATTGTAATACGATTGACGAGAATTAAATTCAAATTAAGAATCCACTCGGATATATTTTGGTCCTTTTTCATAAACAGTCGGTCCTTCGCCCACTTCCACTACCCACACAGTATGGTTATGTAAAAATCTATTTTCAATTTTCCCGTTACGACTACTTCTTGTTGAACAATAAGCAGCATTTATAAGTATGCAGAAATACAGATGACGTCATTATAACGTGGAAACAGTGGGTCTTAGAACTGAGATCTCCGTTGTATAACGATAATTATTTCCGACGAATACATAATCTGCTTATTGTTAAGTATAGTAGAACTTCCCTTGTGATTCAGAGTTCAGGCACCTAAGTACCAACGTACTTATTTCTGTATCACATTATTGATTCGCCAAAAAATTTCTCGTAATCTCGATGAAGTAAAGTTTTAGTCCGACGAACAGAGTATTTTATTGTCTCTTGATCTAGTAGTTTGTCATTCAATTTTGGTTGGACGGGAATTCTGTTGAATTGCTATTTCTTTCCACAATTCCAAAGTTTACTGTAGATTTTGGATCTGGATTCTGTAGATTCTAACCAGTCTGTTCTTGTGCCAAATTCTCCTCGCTCATCACTAAACAGTGCATCGCCCTTCAAGAATCAAACTCGTGACTATAATGTTAACGAAATATTGCTTTCTATTAAATAGTAAATTGATAATAATATGCGTATGATATGACATGTCACGACTCACGTTGCATGCGTGGTGGTCCGAACGGAAAACTGTAACACTTAGTACGTTAACTTCACTTAAAGGCAAGTCCAGCACATACTCGTTTTTAAATTAATTTTGTACCGGGTTTTCCGGGATTCTAATGACCATAAAAGAAAAGAAGTAAGAAATGTCCTACGACTCTTGAAGTATGTCATCGACTAAGAAAAGAATGGAATTCTTTGAAAAGTTCTGCAGTCAAAAGGTACATATTTAAAACTTCCTTTAACCGAAATGACTCACCTCAGACAATTTCTTGACAAACGCTATAAAATATCACTTATAATAACTCAATAAAACGATGGAGACGGCATTATTACTAGTCGAAAGGCCACCCACGACAAATTAGGTGCTTCCTTTTATTCTAAGGCCAGTACCTACCTACGATGACATCATTCTTATGGGTCATGAATTGATAACCAATAAGACTGCCCCGGCTAGATCATTTTCTGTTTTGCTAGCTCACAAAAGTTTATTAATTCGAAACTAAAATAAGAAGTCTAATCTACATTAGAAAGTTTATAGTATTTTGGGTTGTAATTATGTAAATTCAACTAAGATATCTATAGTTGGAATGTATTGGTTGCAGACCCGAATATTTTGGGTGTAACAGTTTAAGACATCGTATTTTCACGTCATTGCTGTCGAATGAGGTAATTGATGTTCTATTAAAGTCGTGAAACGTAAGCAGATATCAATCGTACAGAATCAAATGGTTTCTAAACAGTGTCAAAACAAAGTTTTCTACTGCCAGATAAAATTGAGTCATAGCATAGGACTGAAGGCGATTTACGCGTGAGTGAAGAAAGTTTGTAGGCCAATGATGACCACAAGAGCATAATACTTGTCTCTTTCGCAAATCGCTATAACATCTAAGCAGATGCTTAGAGCAGAGAGTAGTAGAGTATTTGCCGTTGAGCCGAATGGCGTATAATAAATATTTCTATTATTATAATATGCGTAAGTTTCCCCCGTTTTGTACGAAATTAAAGATCACTAAAAATAAATTGATGGTTAACTGGTACACTATTTACGCAATCATTATTTACGTCAACCTCAATCTAAGAGTTAAGAATCGTTTGATTAACTGAAACAAAAGTAAAGGCAGGAAATATTAAAATCCATACTATTATAAATGCAAAAGTAACTCTGCCTGTAAACTAAACCACTGAGCCGATCGTTACCAAATTTTACAAACAGGTAGCCTGGGACCTGGTACCTGGAATAGGACATACGCTTATATTAACTATTTCATCAAAACATAATTAGTTAATAAATGCAGATGAAGTCGCAGACAACAGCTAGTAAGACAATAAATTAGCTTTGATGTGTCAAGTTATACAAAATCACGTCGGTTACCTCAAGCGAGCGTTTATGAAACAATTTGTGTTGGCCTTAACGTACCGGTTATTTTGGTATCGCGGTTCAAAGTAGGTCGACAGCACATGGTAGGAATCTATCATAAAGTTGTGACACTGTGCCGGTGTTTGTACCTCATTAGACGTGTTAAAATACCTTCAATGGGCCAAGTACCTTTTAAAAATAATACAATACTACATAAAACGCATTTAGATTTTACTATTTGATTTTTTAGCACTGAGTTATATTTTTATATTCTCTGTAATCTCTGAATCTGCTTTTGCAGGTAACACAGGAATGTTTTCTACTGAAGTTTTTATTTTTATTATTACATATCTGTATAATAACTTCATGATTTAAGATAATGGTGTGTTTAATAAACATAACATAACATGCCTATTTTCCCCGAAGGGTTAGGCAGAGTGTATGTACACCCAAGTTTCGCCGATGCCGTTGGTGTTTGATTTACTTTGGATTTACCTTAATCTGAGTTTATCTGGTGTGGCATACAGAAGATAATCTGCATTTTGATATCTTGCAGGTGTTCATAATAAATTTGGTTCTCTTATATTTATCTAATCTTCTATCCTATCATAAAGTATATTTCCATAACACACACTCATTAAATAATCTTGATCTTTTCACGATATCATGGATCTGATTATACATGATCCATAAACAAAACACAAAAAAAAACATATTTTACTAACAAAAATTTGACTGATCTTGAGGTTCATGAAAATAAATATAATCACAAAAAGACTTCATGTATTTAAACTATATTATTTATTATTGTATTTGTTTTTATTTTTATTGATATCGAGGACAAAAACAATACTAACACACCTACTATTAAGTAGATACACAGATAAGAGTTAATATACTTCATATTATAAAACAAAGTCCAACGCCGCGTCTGTTTGTCTGTTCGCGATAAACTCAAAAAGTACTGAACGGATTTTCATGCGTTTTTCACCAATAGACAGAGTGATTCATGAGGAAGTTTTAGGTGCATAATTCGTTAAGGTTTTGTGATAACTGGCTGAAATATGACGATGATAGTTGAAGATGTTGGAAAGGGGAGCTGGGAGAAGAGGGGGCTAGCAAAAATAAAAAATATTCTGCTACCCATGCGAAGCCGGGGCGGGTCGCTAGTTCAAAATAAGTATGAGTCATTAAACTGGAATCTAATTTTAATGTTTTTCAAACCCCCGGGTTCATTGAGGTTTTGTGTAAATTGGCTAAAATATGATAGTTGTAGATGTCGGAAGAAATCACTGGGGGCTTTTCTGGCGTGCGCCGAGTAAATGCTCGACGTAACAGGATGTAACGACAGAAAACAAATGAAGCGTATATGCTCTGCTACCCGTGCGAAGCCGGGGGGGGGGGGGGGGGTCGCTAGTAAAATAATATATATATAATCTATTTTACTAATAAACTGTGTGTAAATATGCTATGAGCAATATTTTTCACATACATATACTGAACATAATGATTATTTCTCAGTAAAACATAAGAGCCATGCCCAGTTTATAAACCTTTTTATTCCTTGACCCTGATTATAACAAGCACTGTCAGGAAAAGAGGGTTCAAATGTTAAGGCTATGTCAATACAATGTTATTAAAGTACGTTACACAACTTCAGTTTATGTAGTAAGCGAATATTGCTCCAACACAATCTTGATCACAATGAGGACACTATATTAAAATTTAAGTCATGAAAATAGGTGTTGATACTATCAGATGACAATATTATTATTAAATTATTTAAACTTCTCGTCCTTAGCTACCCATTTCTTACATAGTGAATTAACTTTAAGTGATGCAATTGATAAGAAATACCCAATAACTTTAATTAATATATTATATTTTTCCTGAAATATATCCCTATTGCGGTCTGCAGCTTGAAGCCTATTGTATTTTATTCTAATGTTTTGTTTTATTATTCTAACTGTATATAAATATTCTTATAACAGCAGCTTGCAAAAATGCCTGTATACAAATTTACCAAATATTATACTTTATTTATTGGGGACACCTGTGGTCCCAGGTTCGATACTGCCAATAATGAAAATTATATAGCCTACAGATTGTTGTTCTGGATCTGGGTGTTTGTGCATATGAAGATTTAAAATAGAAAGGGGTAAAATATTATTCATAATTACCTAACAAAGTGTAAGAATTGGTATGAATGGTACCCAGAAGATTTATATCTTAGGTATCTGTAATACAAAGCCTAACATTTGTAAATTGAAGCCTATCAGAGCCCTTTGTAAGAAGCATAAATAGCTAATGTTAGCTGTTAGCAATGTTACATTCGGTTACTTCATTCAGGAATTTTTTAGGAGCAATCACATTTCTAATTACATTCCAAATGAATGAACCAATTAATTACTTCAAACATTCCTTGTAGTAGTACCTACTTATATTAGAATTAAGTAATTGTTAAGCATTTCTATAAATACCTACACAAAATTGTTAGCTTAGTTAGGGTTACTTACATGTACAAATATTTGAAAGAAAAAGTAATCAATTTACAAAATCCTTAAAAGCAATTATAATGCATTTGAAGAACTCTAGATGGATTTGTAAGAACAGTACTTCCTTATCTCTAATGCTCTCTAAAGCTGCCATATAAATCCCTGAAGATTTCTTGAAGAAATAATATACCCAAGGGCCATTGTAACTATTGTGGTGAATAAATAAGGAGGTGGCAGGTCAAGCTTGATAAATTAATAATAATGAGTGGCGCACATAGGCTCTGAACCAAACGATCTGGAAATCATGAGGGAAGCCTTAGCCCAGCATTGGAATAGCAGGCAAAACAGGAAACCCAGGTACCCTCCGGGACACAGCAGGAATGTCAAGGGTCTGCTGGCATTTCTCAAAGAACTGGGGTGGATTGAATGAACTAACATTATTCCCACCTTGACGCAAAAAATGTGCATAAGCTTGCATTAGCGAGAATCAGCCTGTTTATCTACTAAGCAGGCTAACAATAATTCATAGGTAGATACAGAGAAGAATATTCATTAAAGGCATATCAATGAATGTGGATAACCTTGTATTGAAAATAAAATTGCTTTGAAATGACCTCAGTTATATACGTAGGTACCTATACATTATAGTTATGCATACAATATTCAAATGATCTTACATGAATGCACAATGAATATGGAGTAATATTCAAAATTATGAAAGCCAAACTTAAATGTGATATTTATTCACTTTCACACTAAAGATAAATATAAATAAAGACATAATTACCAAGTTTTTCTAATGGTCAAGAGACCTTTCGCTGGCCTCTTTCCTCCTGCATCAGTGATGACTGAAAACCGGTCACTAAAACTCCTCTTTACGTCTGGGACGTGGCCTCCTGAGGATAGCCTCAAAGACTTCCCAGTAACAAGACCTGGCGACTTCTTGGCCCTTAATTCAACAGGATGTTCTATTTCACTATCTTCCAATTGCAATGACACTCTCTTACTCTGTTTCTTATATTTCAGTGTAGAATCTGACACATTGCTACCAAACTCACTACTCTTGTTATACCCACGCTCACTCTCACCGAACCCTTGGACAAAACAGAGCATAATTTCATCCGGATAAGACTCCTTCATTTAGAAGGTCATAACTAGTTATCGATAAACGAAATCGGCTCGAATAAGGCCACAGCAGTCAGCGATTCGTTACACCGACTTTAATTTGTTAAGAAAGCTAGTCATCGAACATTTTCGAACACGAAAACAGTACAGACTTATAGGAATGTCGATTGAAAACTTATTTTGTTACGGTGTACACAACTGGGTTACTAAAACACATATAACATCGATTTTGTGAAAAAAAAAAAAACAACAACAGAACTTTGCAACGAAATAGCGAAACACACGGTCTGCTCAGAATTCGGAACTAATCAATTAAATTTCACAGTTTCACTGTCTGTATAGTATCACGATATCACTTCAGTTCGAATTATCGCACAATTTATGCAGACCGCCGAAAAATATCGGGGTAAAATGACATTTCGTTCACGTTCGGTAACCGCCCGTAACTCGTGTTGCGTTCGGAAACACAATCTTACACGGCCTCGGCTGTTTGCGAACTGACACCGGTTTGGCCGCCCCCACTCAGCTAGCGTCCACGCGGCGACTCACAAAATGTGCGCGCAGTGAATGAAGAATGTGACGACGTCGTCGCATCTATTGTACGGCACCTGACAAGTGCCAAATTTTTCAGAGATACGTAGTGTTTTTAAATTGAAATTAGGGCCCACATGGCTATAAAATCAATCCTGCACTCCCAGATTTGTGACACTGAAAAAAACTTAATACAAAAAAACTGTCTCAAAGGGAACAATTTCTTTGGGCAATGTTTTTTTTTTAGAAATTTTATGTTTCAATGGTTTAGTATTACTACCTTCAGATGCCTTTTTTTTGGAAATGTCTGTTTGTTTTTCTGTACATAACATAGGTACATTAGAATCAGTGGACAATTTTTTTTTTGGGGGTTTCGGCATTCGTGCCTACGTATCGCCTGATGTTAAGCGATAGCCGTCGCCCATGGACACCTGCAACACCGGAGGAATCACAAGTGCGTTGCCGGCCTTTTAAAAAGAAGCTTTTTTCTTGAAGGTTTGAAGGTCCGGAAATACCGCATGCAACAGTTCATTCCACAGTTTTGTTGTGCGAGGCAGAGAGTTGATTTATGAAACAGTACAGTACCCGAAGCCTAGGGGCATTTCATTTCCCAATATCTTTATATAGGGCCTATGGGTCCAACTTTTTGATAGAGTACACATTGGGAGCATTTGAGTGTAATGTAACAGCTCAGGCTTTCTTTTTGTTTGATTGGAATAAATGGAATTCATGGGGCTCCTGCAAGAAGTCCTAAGAATCTTAACTCAGGCTTGCCTTAGTAAGCCAAACTGAAACCGCCAAAGCTATTATGTTGGAGATAGTGATGATATGCTGACGTAACACCGGATTATCCTGCTTGGAGGAGTCTCAGATTATTACAGGCTTCGAATACCTAATTTTTCATGTCATATTAGATGTTAATTACCCATGACCCTCTGCTTGTTGGACACAAAACAATACCTAATGAAAGGCACAAAATTCATGCTGAAATAAATAAAGTGTATTGTATCGGTGGCTCCTAATCTAAATGGATGCGTCTACTAAATAGCATTTTAAAAAGAGCGACTGCCATCTGCCCTGCTCAATCTAACTCGAGAAAAACCTAACCAGTCTGGACCCGTTATCAGACTTTTTGGGCTACTATCGCCGCTGACTTATATCGACTATCAAGTTTAAGTATAATACTCAGACATGGATGACGGAAGTGATGGAACCCTCCATATCTTCATGTCAAAAGAACGGTTATTTATATCCATATGAAATGAACATCTGCGAGGTGTAGCCCCGCAATGTTTGATTTGCATGGCGGCCCATAGTATAATGATAGAGCCTTGTTTTATCTGATGCTTTTAACCTGAATATATTCCATGGCTCTAAATAGTGGCTAGGGAATTAGTTAAGAACGGTAGGTTACTATCACATAGAAATAAAAAGGTTTCACATTGCGTTGCGTGACGTTTTATTTGGATCGATAGCGGGAAAACAAAACAAAACGAGGGATCGTCAGGGTTAGCGGGAAGGAAATACAATTAAAATGCTGGAAATGTCGTAAATAGACAAGATTATACTGTTATTTCTTTATGGTGTTTGAATTTACATCTATTTTCGTTTAGAAACTTCTTACCAAAATATCTTGCAGCGAACTGAAGCCCAAAGAGTAAAGTAAAGCTTTAGGTATGTAGCTTTACCTATAGAAAACATATATCTACTCATATTTTTTATATAAGAGTAAAGAGTTAAAAGATATAAAATTAACTAAGATGGAAAACAATGACCTGTCGAAGCCCTTCATTTTTGCTCTTTCATGTAAGGGCACAATATCAAAGTGCAAGATAGAAATCTTGTTAATAAATTATAATTTAACCCGTCATATTTGATTGATTGAGGCCTAAACAAATTTAGAACATGATGGCGGGGTAGACCTAGCCGACCAATGTCTATATTTTACTCGTTGAAATTATTAGATTTACTTGTGAGAAAGCTAAACCACACAGTGATTAGAGTAAAAGTTGTGTATAGAATTGGTGAGAGCAGTCTGTTTTCAATTTTACATGATACTCCTAACTTAGATACTTTTTCCAACGCTGAAGGGCGCTACTATGGTATAACTTTAAAATAGTTAAATAATGACTCAAATCTGTACTATTAGAGTGTCTTTACTGCCAGAACATGGTAATTTTTTGACGAGCACTGTGTCTGCACTTCGCGTGGCAAGGTACGAATCCCTATTCTAAGTTAATTCAGATGTTTCCGTAGAGAATAGCTTAGCTAGCTAGTATTAAAAGTAAAACAGAGAAGGTTTATCCTACTATATTTTTGGTCCCAGTATAAATATTTTTTCATCTTCACCCCCAGTTTCCGTACGATGGATAGGCAAAACTCTAAGCGCCTTCCAAGCTAAACAGCCAGAGGAACTCGAAAGAAACACACGCATTAACAACATGCTAGTTTATTATAATATTTGATGTTAATGATATGACTGCCTGATTGGTCTAGTGGTCAAAAGGGCGACTGCGGAGCGTGTGGTCTTGAGTTCAATTCCCAGGTCGGAATGTGCCGGTCTGTATGGAAATTCTCAGCAGCACGGAATCTGGAACACTGCCCTGAACGGCGAAATGTGATTACAAAAACGGTGTGATGTTATCATCAGCCAAGCATTTTGCAAGTGTTGAAGACCCTACGTAAGCTTCTCGCACTTATCTCCTTCATCAAAAGAAGTTGAAATGGATTCAAAAGAAATCTATAGACAACAGAAAATTTACAATCAGCCACAAAAGTTGCTGAAATTTTTTAAATTTCAAATGTAACTTTCCAATTATTTTATGTGCGTAACTTTATCATTTATATTTGATTTGTTTGAAAACAGTAAATATTATACATACAACAATGTTTTTCTAATTATGACGCTCATCGTAGCCAGCTATTCATTATTGTACCTATAGATATACCCCTACGGCGTAAATAAAGTAGGTATGTAAAGCCTCTATCTAAGATTTCACAATAGAATTGCCCTTGTACACGCAATAAGATCGACATCTTTAGGGAGCCCGTTGTTTTCCAGCCACACTACAACTTGTTAATTATCGATTGGCTTTCTCAAACAAAAGTAAATTACATTTTTATTGTGATAGAGTTTAATTGGAACGCATCAATAATACTATATCAAAGCGACGGCAAAATAATAAAATATATAGCTCTTGTTTATACAACAGAAATTTAGTTCTGACTACAGGATAAATCGTTCTACGTCAGTGATAAAAATATTATGCCTTAGAATATTTGTTGGTATCGAGTAGACACTTAAATATGAAAGTTGCCGTGGATAATAAAAAGTCGATAGTTTTATTTGTTTTCACTTCATTACAGCAATGTTTTGGAATGTTTCCAGGGCCTATTACTTAAATAGTCTTGCGGTCTTCCGCTCATCAACAATTTATCCATAATATGAAAAGTTTCTGTGCCACAAAATAAACTATGCTCTGTGTTTGGAGACGTGGTTTTGAGTTTGACTATCCCACAGTTCTTAAAACGGATTTGCAAAAACACTTTTGCAAAAAATTGCGATACTGTAAACAAATAATGTAGACTGCTACTGCTGTTTACATATTATTCAATGACCTAGATTTTTCGACAGAGAGACTAGAAACCAGTTTTATTTTTTAAAATTCCGCAGTAGAGATTAGTATTTTGTTTGCTCCGAGTTGAAAATATTGCATTTACAACACCTGTTGGTACTATAATTTTCACTCGTTATACGAAATGTCGAGCATTTATGACTAAACCACAATAATAGTATGAATAATAGTTTTTGTTAGACACGGACAAAAATAGGGTAGAAACGATCAATACATTCTGTTACCTACAGGAATCTCCTAGGTAACGGAAATTCAAACTTTGTGACGTATCGGGACGGAAAGTACGCATTGATTTTAAAAGTACGTAGTAATATAAACAAACATTTTAGATAATTCTAGATATGTTCTGAATGGATAAACCACGTTTTTATCAATAAGTTTTAATTCCATGGATTAAATGCAGTCAGCAATCTACCTCGCCGTTTAACACATGATCTTAACCGGCTGCGTACACAAGTAGGCAACTGCATACAAAATTTGAGTTCCGAAACCAATGCAAATGTGGTGAATTTGATTGTGACACACTCCAATGCCCAAGTACCCTCATATCTGCACCATGGAAATTGTGGTATGACCACCTTCCGGATTAAAACAATATACCTAATGTAACTATTAACAGACTAAATATGATTCATGTTATTGATAATAAATTGCAAAATTTTTATACTTTACTTCAAGATTTCTTCGACTTCGCGCATAATATGAAAACAAAAACCTGTTTTCGATAGGAATTCGCTCAAATGCGCTCGCACGATATCGTCATACATTTTCGATTTGACGGTGACTACGGAAGAGATTGAAGAAAATCCAGAATAGGGGTACTGATATCCCATATTCCTCTTTCTGGTTTACAAACCTATAGTAACACCACAGGTAACACTACGGTATGAAGATTGGTAGGTAACAAGCCATAATTTAGCAGCAATTACTACGTATCTACTTATACACTACTAAAGTTAGTGCTTTAGTAATAACTAAGCAGATGGTAATTTTGCGGTTCTCTTAAGTGATTAGGCGTTGCGTAACTATTTCTCATGATTACCTACGTTTAACATAACGTATATTTTTTGAGAGGTACCTATTACTTGCCTGTATTCCTGGAAAGGTAACGAGAGGTATCTAACTGTTAAACTCACTTTGGGCTAATGAACTTATTAAGTCGCATAAACTAGGGCTTTATATTATGTAATAGGGCTACAGGCGAGAGGAGCTAATGCCCGCTACCGACATCACAGTCCACATGGCGGAATATTGACTCATCCGAGACAATTTAGGATAGTTACTTAACATCTACATAACTCGATAAAACCATGGAGGAACGAGGTATGGTGTTCCTCCATTGAAATGGGAAGGAAGAGCCGAAGCCCGCTAGGCTAACAGACCTTTCCTCGTCGGAGGACCCTTTTTAATGGAGGAACATCATACCTCGTTGTTCCGTAAGACTGGCCGGCCTGAGAATCGGATCAAATACCTCACCAGCCGTAGTCATACTTGCGAATGTAACAACTAACAGCTTACACAAATTGTTCTGTATTAATTCAGAATTTATTATTTTAAATACGTATTAAAAAACATACATTTTGGATTTGCCTACCTACCTAAAGTGAACAAAGTACATTAACCTTTTTGGGTGATTACACATAGACTCCGAAATCCGAGTTTAACGGCTTGAAAGATTAATAATAACTGGCGTGTGTATGAATTCATGTAAAAACGAATTCCAATTGCTTAATTACATTCTCTGCACGAAATTCGGAGTCGTGATAGAAGTGGCGTTAAATAGCGACATGTTTTTCATGCACTCATAACTTTAACTGTATGAATTTAGATTACTTACATAAATTCAAACAATATTTACTAATTCGTAGTGAATATACGTAGGTAAGTATTGCCTTCATAAAAGAGGTGGAAAAGGTTCCATTTAAAAATTCTAGAAATTTTGGTTCCTCAGTAGTATTTTTTTTTTACGTCGCTTACTTCAAGAGAACCATATATTCTTACAAAAATTATTAGGCATTATGATATCCTTTGAAGGTTTAAAGAATATCTTAGGTAAGCCTTATGTATAAAGCTGTAGAGACTATCGTCGCAATATAGAAAAAAGTAAAGCGCCATCTATCGGAGTGAACCGACAACAGAATATCCTGAATCACACTATGAGAGTTTACATCAATCGTCGGGCTTCGGCCCGCCAGGCTAACCACCTTGTTTGGTCGGAGGATCCTCCCTTTTCAATGGAGGAACACTATACCTCGTTCCTCCACAAAGCTATAAGCCAAATAAAGTACCCATTACTTACTTATAGATGCTTAATGATGCATTATTAAAATTATAAGCAGGTTTATCTATACTTCTTTACTAATATTATAAAGAGGTAAAATTTGTTTGTGTGAAGGGGGGTAATTTCGGAAATAATGATCCAATTAAAAAAATAAAACACTGATAGCTACATTATCCCCGAGTGCTATAAATTATTAAATTCGTAGATCACGCAGACGAAATCGCGGGTAAAGCTTAGCGGCTAGTATTCATTATAAGGGCTTTAGTGAAGTACGTGAGTACTTGTCATTTTCGATTGATATTAATCATACCATTTCCTATCAGGGAATTTCTCGTCCATAACTGAAAGGAATTCAAAAGTAATTTACGTAAATATAATGAATTTAAATTTTCGTTATCTACATTTTCGTTTGCAAGAAACAAAAAAATACTATTCTCACTAAAAAAGCCCAGTGTTATTGAGCTATATTCCAGGAAAAGGAATGTTCTACGTTATATTATAATCGATATTTCTTCCATTAGGAATGTATAAACAATTTTCTCAGCGCATAATATTTACGGAGCGCTGACGACTCAAAACTAAGGATCAAACATCAAAGAACAGTCTTCTAGGAAGTATGGTATACTCAACACTAAATATAGTTCCCATGGTGATTATTTACCTTCGCACAGCACGTGCGCTTGTTATGCTTGCTTGAGATTCTTGCGAAAAACAGGATCCGCGATCATCGATAATTTTGATCGATCAAATTAGCTTGTTGACGGAATAACAGATACTATGGGTGCTGAAAACAAACCACCCACGCTCTTTAAAGTGCTGTAAACGTCTGGAATTGTTATAAAGTTCGATAAACTATGGAACTATCCGTCTTTGTAAACATTACGTCACTATCCGTGCCTCCAACTTCGTCATCTCAAGCTTGCAGGCTTTATAGTTTCTGAGATTTCGTGATCATTCAATGAGTGAGTCGTATTTCGCTTTTATGTACTAATAATTAGGTCACTAATTTCCTTATATTTTTCCCGTAAATATAGAGCACACACTTGGGTAACAATATTTTCCATCGATGTTTAGAATTAAGGTAAATAAATATATATATATATATATAATACATACATATTATTCTAAGAACCGTTAGCTGACTCTAAAATTCTAAAAGATACCTACTTTATACAAGTGTTAGCTTCAGCCCGCGAATTCGTCCGCGTGATCTACATATATAACTAATTTATCGCCTGTAGCACTCGGGGATAATGTAGCTATATATCGGTTAAAGAATTTTCAGATTCAGATCATTAGTTCCGGAGATTACCCCCCTAGATACAAACAAATTTTACCTCTTTATAATATTATAGTATAGATGTAAAATAATGTGACGTATTTAGGTCGCCCGTAAAACCAACGAAATATGGCTTATTCAATGCACTCCTTACTTATTACATACATTTTGTAACCACACAGTTATTTGAAATTAAATATTTCTCGGATTATTACAATTTGTTTCTTTTTTCTCCTTAATCGATTTTTTTTCGAACTGTTATTTTATAGATGTATGCACGTGCCTTTAATAAACATGAAGTTATAGCTATATTTTATGTTATATATAATCACGTTGAAATGTAATTCATTCTCTGTCAGCTTGATTTGACCCCGTGAAGATTAAAAAAATATCTCTTATTCATTGAACATGTCGAAATATATGGCCTATTTAGGTAACTAATAACTAAGTACTGGTAGAGAGACTATACTTAGAGTCTACCTATCCACTTACAAACAAGGATTGCACAAATATTGTAACGACATGTTGCGCGCCGCCGCCCGCGATCATAGCGTAGAAAATAGGCAGGTAGAGAAGGCCAGACAATTACACCGAGAAAAAAATGACATCTATTTACAACGTCATTCTACAAATAGAGAGATCAGTATAAGATTAAATAGGTACATATGCGCCATTCAAGAATTAATTTCGATACAGCAGGTGTATATGACGTCCAAAATATTTGGCACACGCACGAGGGAGTGTCGCCACGTCACTTGGCACAAACACTGGCGAACGTCTACTGACGTCATCAATAGACGGGCTTTCAAAACAAGAATTTTGCTGATACCAGTTACCACAAACGTAAGACAAATATCTCTCACCTTGAGTAGAGATAGGGCCCAATTTACATTAGGTTTAAAACTTCAAGCAGTTGTATTGTAGTACACCCACATTTTGCTGATGCAGTTATTGAATCCAAAGTCCGCAATTACGGCGAATTTCCTTACAGGAAAAACGCAATGACACTGCCCGACGGGAGCGTCGAACTGAGGACCTCACGCCCAGTAGTCGCACTTAAGCCACTACAAAAATTAAGGCCACTCTCGTCTCGTGTAGTCGTTAGGTAATAAACTTAATTAATTTTATCTATGTTTCTGTTGCGTAATCTTTTCTAGGGTGTGAGCAACACTTAAAATGGTAATGTACGAGGTGCATCGGTTCCGGCTGAGGTGGCGGCATATGGGGGTCGCGGTAAAGCAAGGCTAGTGTTGCAAGCATAGTAATTTGTATGCTAACAACATCGATCCACTCTATCATAAAGATCTTTAAAAAGATCTTTTAAACAGATAGGAGCCATCATTTTCTATTTCTACTTACTGGATAGACGCGGACGGAGGATTGTACATCCAGATTTCACCTATGCAGTTATATATATAAATTATTAGAGGCTGAACTGAGATTGCCATAAACCAGGCACTATGACAAACTCCGAGCTGCTACTAAAAATTTCAGATTTCAATAACACTTGGCGCTTTGAATTGAATCTAGGACCTCTACGTCTACAATCCCACTTGTCACAACTAGACCAATGAGCCAATATCTTATGACGATTAATTTCAGCTTATTTCATTTGAGTAAACAGTCAACGGCACATTAGATCTATGCATAGAATATCATATCAAGTTGTTAATCATAACATAACCATTAAAATTAAATTAAAATTCATCTGGTTGAACTCATTGAACATACAAATTAAGCCTAATTAAAACTGACTACTTGCATATATTGCATACGAAAGGTGATATTTCAATAAATTGAGTTGGATTTATTGACCGAAAGGTCAGACTGTGTCAATTGGTCACCGACACTTAGTGCCGGTACTTGCGCAAGTAATCGTTCACATCAACATACACCAACCTTTACGTAGCCATTAATATAGCTTTTGCGGTATTATTTGCTTCTAATCAGATAAGTTAAACGAGGTCGCGGTATTGCTCCGTTTTTATTACTAAAGTAGTTTTTATGTTGGCATTGATGTTAAAATAACTTGCTTCGTCCGTTAATCGGCTTGTGTGTTGTATCAGCGTAAACCACAATAAACAATGCAGACGAAACTCGTATAAAAACACATTTCTACAGTTCCATTCTGCTGACTGCAAACTGTTGAGTTCAATCACTCACCACCAAGTATTAGGTCAAGTGTGAGATGTAATCTTACTCTGCATACTGTTATTTTCCGTTGCAAATCATTGCTATTCATGGAAAATTATGCGGACCTCTTTAACAAGTTAACAAGTTTGTTCAATATATAATTTATTCTATGCTGTCTTACTATGTCAGCGAGGATAAAATGCGTACAAGCATTATTGCCTATAAGCCGTTGGATTGTATAGTGTAAGTTTTCTATTTAAGTCTTTATAGTGCCTGCGGCGAATTTAAAAATGAATTTGTTTAGCTATAAAAATTATTTACTTATCTGATAACCTTCACGTAAGCATCGAAGCGGAAACCTTATGTAAGAGGAAAAAACGTCATACAATATGTAATAACATTTCGAGCTAAGCTAGGCTGTAGATAGCCTTGAAACCTCGACCCTCGCACGGTGGATACTTGGTTTCAATTCTTAATACGATGCATTAATCAAATATTAAAGGATTTTGAAGAAAGCAATCTTCCTCGTTCCAAAGATTCTTTTCGAATTTCTTTGCAAAACCAGGATCAATATTGCACGCAAGCCTTTTCTAATACAGGAAATTTAACCCCGTTTCACCCAGTAGGTCATCTTATCGTTAAGGCGTGTTCCCACCTTAATGCGAGTGCCTATTGGAAATAGGACGAGGTTGTTCGATATAACAACGATGGAATGAACAATTTGTGGAAGAATGGACATGAGGACAATGACTGGTGTAAACTGGGGAGCGGCTATTTTTCCAATAATTATGACAATGATATTAATTATTCTTTTGTTTTTCTAGTTATTCCGTCGAGGACTATAGGATTGCATCAATCTATTTAGCATGTATAGATGGGTAGGCGCAGAACCGGTTGTTGTGGCGTGATTTGGGGGTAACCTTCATACAACCTAGACAATAGTCTACATTGCATAAGTAATGTTCGATTTCGTTAGGTCATTAGTATTCTAGAAGGAACTGAAAGTTAATAAGCAGGTGTAGGAGTAGGTTTTTTAGTAATTTAGAAGCTAGTGCCAAGAACCTGTGACATGCGGTACCCGCTTTTATACTGAATACTAGAAAAACTGGCTGGATATGCGTTGAACCTCCTGTAAATTCCCAAAGGACAGTAGTCCAATTACTAACCCACCGTTGGGTTCCAGCATCTTCTCAAAATGTTAATGATTTCCACGATGCTGGCCTGAATTTAAAATTAATCCTAATAAGACAAAAAATGAAGATCTATAAGGTAATCTCACATTTGTTTCGAAAATAAAATTATATGCTTTATAATATTTTCATATTACTGTGAGAATCGAAAGAAGTGATCGTGTTATAGTAAATATAACTGTTATTTTAACATAGCAGACGCGACTTAGATGAAACATAATAAAACAAATAATATTATTTGAACTGGATGTAAAAGAAATACTCAAAAACAGCTGTTGCTTGATATGCTTACTATGTCTAAAGCTTTTTTGGTGTTGAGTCTCTATATTTTTAGATTTAATCGTATTGTCTCCATTATTACATCATGGAAACAGAATTTCTAAACGATCTATAATTTTAAATTACAATAGTAGCGTAAACTGTCCAACAGACATTTTAATTACAATGTTATTCTATTCTTCCAAACACTTGAAGATTTTACACGTTTTCTCCTGCCGATATACTTTTCTGATAATACAGAGCACGTGGCTCCATATATATCTACCCTCGTGGCTACAAAAACCGATGACCAACGATTTTGCATTCTGATTCACTCACTAGGCAAGACTATCGATTGAATGTTTGTACATTGTATATCTACCTACTCTAATATAACTGAACTATGAAATGACGTAACAGATTGTAGGGGTCAAATGAAATAATAGATGTTGACACTAGATAATCTGTGTTCTGCCGTTTGATACCCTCTTTGCTGATAACAGTTATGTCAATTTACATTGTAATTCAGATTCTGTTATTCATACGATATATGTTTCATAATAACAAGGAACAAAAATTTCAAGGTGAGAGAGAAATTGCGGCGAAATGATCAATTGTAACGGCCGAAAACCCAATTTATTGGCCACATTTAAAAAAATATTGGAGTCTTACCAAAATATGAGAAATTAAGTTAATGAAGTATCTCAACTTAGTCTAGGAGTCGTTTAATTGGAAATTATGGTAATTTTATGGTTATGATACATTATTTATAAGCTTTGTTGCTATTGGAAGTTCCGACGCTAAATGGTAATCATTCTAAGTCACAATACGCTGTTATACGTTACATTACTTATAGAGGCTATTGAAATTAACGGACAGGAGAATATTGCTGATAACCACGAAAATAGCCCAAAGCACGAAACTTAAAAAAATTGTAACGAACATCACCACAATAAAACCTAAACAGTCATATTTTGAAACAAACGCCTGACGCAGTTAATTCTGAAATTGAATAGCGATTTAAATAACAAATGTGGCTGGAAAAACGCCCACTTTACATGACATCGGCTGTTCTTTTACAAAGACCAAATTAACATTTCCATTTACTTACCGACGTCGCCAAAGGAAATTATCTGGGGAGATACTCCGCCTTCCTTTTAGTATAGCCTGTCTAAACTGAGCTAGTGGCAAGCTCTCTCTTCGCAACGACCATCGAACCGTTCGCGGCACACTTGACTTCCCATTCTTTTCCATTTGCACTATCACATGCCACAAGGGCTTGATAACTTCACCAATCACTATTTAGCAACATGATTAGTTCGAAAATAGTTTTCACTTGTATAATTAACAGTATTTCACGTACAATTGCGTTACACGATCTAACGATAACATCAGGTTGAAAACTAAATGAATGCTGTTACAACCTTATCTCTACGGTTTCTGTTTCATATTTACGTTTTAAGATATGGCAGAAAATGTGTAAATACGTATTGTATTTATTTAAATTGTGTAGTGACTGATGTGAAGTTATTAAAATTCTAAAACTCTTTGAATTTGCTATCGTGAAACGCGCAATAGTGAAGATTTATTATGTTTTTGATAAAACAGGTTTTTTTAGCAACGTTAAAGCAATTTTTAACGTGGCCTTCGAACCCACCTAATGACTACATAAGGATTAATTTATCAACACTCGTAGTCTTGAACTAACCTAGAATTTGTTTAGTCTGATAACGTATTGATTTTGCAAAGTTAGAATAATAAATTCACAGTTAAACGGCAAAGTTTGACTATTCTAGGTGCCGTAAGTAAATAATCTACTTAAAATAGTTTTGACTGCCTTTGCTAAGTTGAAAGAAAATAAAAAGAAAAAAAAAACAGTTTTTCTGAACCACTCGTCTATACAAATTCCGTTTAGAAAACGAGCATTAAGGAAAATACCCAAACGCATTACTGCGTAAATTGGCGTAAGTAAACCAATTTCAGTGTCCGGAATAGATGGCAAATGGCAATATGTACATAAATGATCTTTCGAGCGATTTAATCGAGTGTCAGTCGACGTTAGTGATAGAAACTTGGCACAGCATTTGTATGTATAGCAAATTGATTTTACAATCGATTTGCTACGAGGGAAACAGCCACGAAAGGCATTTGCGTGTTTGCTTCAGAGATTTTGAAATGCATTTGCACCGCTTGAACACTCGGAGCCGCGTACCTACATACGTACGTACACATGAAAACAAACCGAGATCCACGACTGGCCTCTTGGCCAGCTCTTAGCTGTTATCTATTAGTTCCGGCCAGTGACTTGTTTCTTCCTAGACTATGGTGTTCACAAAAGCCATCAACTACCAAGCCATCAAAGTTGATGGTCCCTTGCGATGTCGCTCACGCTGTCCTACAGAGAAGCTATAGAAACTAGAAACCAAGTACTCACTGTGAAGAGGCTGGTATGGAGGTGAGGTGACACGGAGACACGGAGGTGATGTCCCTTGCGTTGTTGGTCAGTGTAGCTGCCGTAATAGGCCACCTCGTCCCTCCGCACCGACGCTGTATTATCCAGAACCTATCAATTGTAAGTACTCACTGTGAGAAGGCCGGTGTAGGCACACGAAGATGATGTCCCTTGCGGGGTCGCTCAGCGTCGCTGCCGTCACTGGCCTCCTCTGCTCCGACGCTGCTCGACCCGCCCGCCGACCTACACAGATACGTGGTCAGTCATGCTGTTAAGGAGACAGGAGTGGTTAAATTCTTGAACAAAACGAAAGGAAGGAAAGTTAGCTGAATTTGTTAGGGACAGAAAATATTATGCAGCGTGTGTCCTAATTTAAAATTATCACCAAAAATATATTTTACGGGGTAATTTGGGAACCATGGGGCTATTTAGGACTAACATTTGGCTTTAGAAATTTAGTCGTAGGTAATATTTTCTAAACCCTAACCAAAATACCTTTGCGATTGAAATTATGTTATACTAAGCAAGAATTACCTATAAGAGAAGCAAACATTATTATTACGACAAACAATATAATACTATACTACTTAGAAGTAGTTTTTACTAATCATACTTCAGCCAAAATCTGTCGTTTCACGCTTTTTAACGAACACTAATTTCATAATTGCTGCTAGCTATACTGCCATCTATGAGATTTTTTAAAGAAAAATTACAATGTGTTCTAGTTCAGGCCCCATGTCCCATAACTTAAACGTAACTTTACTAAATGAAGTCCGCGGCTACCAAATAATCCCAGATAATTGGATAGAGTTATTTAGGTCACCTCAATTTCAATTATGAGTGGTGTCTCAAATTCTATAACGTTTATTAAAGTTACATTAAATTAATTAAAATTTAAGTTTATACTTTAAAAAACATGTATGGTAATTCATGTCATATTTTTATAGGTACCTACAGGGTTTATTAAATATTTATACTAAATAAATTTAATGTATAGGCCATATTATGCAGAAACTAGATAAATGTATTTGAATAGATATTGTTAAAAGTTTTAGACGATGCCAAAAGCTTTATCAAACCAGAAATAGAAATAATTATTTTATAATTGACCAATTAAAAATACCACATTATTTTCACCACCCAAAAAACTGTGTACATAATCCTCTTAGGGTGTCGATACATAATACAGAATAACTTTTAAATCTTTGATAAAATCTGAATACAAATGAATTTATGTCATTGGATAGTTGGGAAACAACGAATGTGAATTGAAACGATATTGATTATAACACGTGGTTTATCAGTTATCAAGACTAAAGTGGATACTAGAAAAGGTTCTTGAGTAGTCCATTCTTGTGAAACATCAAACAATCTTGCAAAAGACGCAAGATGTAAGAAGTGTGAGTGGGCGCTCTACTTGTAAGATGAAATACAATGGAAACGATGTGAACATCAACAAACAGACATAAAGACGGTACACAAAGCCACAAAGAACATCACGTTTAGGAATCCAAAGGGATAGGCACGGAATCAGAAGTTTTTGTAATTCAATTTTAAATCTCGTTTGGCTTAAAAATGTCAGTCAAACTTATGAATACACCTACTGACAATTTGCGATCTGATGGTTTATGAGTGTCCTCTCTACACATCCATAATTTCTATGTAATAACATAAATTAATAGGATAGCTAGCATCTTGATGTTGAAATGATGAATTCATCATCTTTTTCTTTATCTACAACACATTTTTTAATGTAATTTTTTTTCTTTGTTTATTTAATGGAGCTTTATCACGTAGTTAATGTCATTTATAAATAATAAAACATTCTACAGAAGATGACGAATGGGAAATATATTAATTATGTCAAGATTTATGTTCTTTACAATTGAAAAACTGCCCAAACCCTCTTCATATGTATTTATGGTTATACCCCGATCAACGTTTGGTCAATGATTTTGACCAAAATTTAACAGGTTAACCAAAAAATAAATTATGATAATTTATATTTATGTAAATATTTATTCTTACAGTAGATTGGAAAATATAGTTGAAAATATCATTATTCAAATAAACTTCTCATAATCATAAACTCCCAACTATGTATACAAAGCGTGTTTTAAATTTTATCAAAGTAGGTTGCAGCTATACACAGAGGGGAAACCGAGCATTATACAGCATAAATTCTAGATAACACACAAAGTTGCATGCACATGCGTTTACTTAGTACCTTGGCATTATAAGCTCTCAAAAAGCCGCAAGCAGGCACTAAGTCTCGGTTTTACGGTAAGGGATAAACTTGTCACACTCCATGCCGTTTACCTAGAAATAATAAGACATGAATGCCGTAAGGCTGGACACAGAAATGACGATTCCGACTGGGTCAATATTTGACTTAAAAATATTTATGCAATGGGATATTAGGAAAATAAGGTCTAAGACTATCTGTTTACATATATTCCGATTACCTTCCTATTACAAACTGCCACTTCTGAAAAAAAGTTTCAAATTAAGCAGATCCAGAAAAAAAGTTTCAAATTAAGAAGCCAATATTCCCTGGTATCATGCCATGATGCCCATCTTTTGTCTTTCTTTCTACTGATGTAACCCTTCGCATGATAGGTTCAATAAAAATTAAAAGTAATAAGTAAAGTCACAGTGGTCATTTCTGTTTACCATGTATAGAACTCGGTCAAAATCGACATTTCCATGAGAATATTGTATATTTTTTAATTGTAAAGATGTAGTATAATCGCAGCCAGCCCAAAGCTACTATTATATAAATTACATAAAATAACCCACCTACAGTGTTTGTTTTAATGTACTGGATATAGTATATAGATCATGAATCACATAATTATGATTAATTAAGCGTGAATGATTTTCCTCCCGAAATTGGGAACATCTACTAATATAACAAGAATATATATGGTAAATAATAATTAAAGCGATATTTGAATTCAGTAAAACAAATTCATCACCTCCATTAGAATTTAAGAGGACAAACAGTTCAATATACTAAAAATGATAAATATTTAATCAACACGAATGAAAAGGAACAAAATAAGAATTAAATATTAAGTTCCTACGTGAAAGGACAACAAATACTTATAAAATGGTTAAAATTAAAAAATAATTAGATTTAATCTTAATCCTTCCTTTAGTTGGATTGTGAGTAGTCTGTCACGTCCTCGAAATTGTCTAGATAAGGAAGTGCTTAAGTACTTTTTAATTAAAATTTATTCGCTAATAACTTACCGGAATATTCTCTTCAGGCGACTAATGACTTGATATTTTATATACACTTTTCCCACACAGTATTATGCTGTGGCAACACTAGAGTACATAATATTTTGTACATAATTCAAATCACTTTTTGTTCGAGTAAGTGAGCCCAATCCATTAGTCTGATTACTTTTTTATGTATCTAGTACCTTTAATAAATTAGAATGAATTGAAATCATCGTTTATTTTTCTTCTAATAAACACCATATGCTATCAAGGTATGTACCTACAGTCGAAAAAAATATGTATATAATGTTAGCTCAAGAAATTATGGAGGCTTTCCCGTAATATAGTTTAATTTATAGTTGAAGTATATTTTAAAGAAACTTTATTAGAAACTTCATCAACGGTGAATCTGGTTACTTGTCTTTGTTTGACCGTACACAGAGTTCTAAAGTTATTGAGTTAATTATTTAGATCACATATTTATTTAATTAATTAGTTTCGTAGCGTACGTAACTTTTTATTTCGTCATGAATAATTTAATATCGTTATAGGAAAATAGGATACCTACGCCGCTGTTAAAATGAAAAGTAATTTATTACCACACATTACAGAAATAATATCTATTTTACGTTATTACTTTTGGCAAGAAAATACCTTATCAGTAATTAAATGTCACTCAACGAATGATAAGTTGGCAAGAGTATTTTACGAACTTCTTTGGCGTAACATCTTTTTAGAGTAAAATGTCGTATTTAAATTACATATTTTAAAAATAAAATTGCTCTTATATTCGTTACATAAAAAATACTTTAGAAAACCAATTTTTTGTTTTATAAATATTTTAGTACCATGTAGTTTGCAGAATCGTAGTCCTAGTATGTATAACCAGAACTCTTTGAGGTAATTCGATACCGCTTAAAACGAAACAACGTTGCGGAAATTCTCTGAGAAATATTTTCCATAATTCCATTAGCTGTTAAACAATAAAGTACATAACACAAATGCAATAGAACAGTATTAATTCCATGAACACTGCATGTAAAGCAACTTGGACAACTAGATAACGGCAGATCAACATATAAAATTACAGTTAGAGTCAGCGATGACTTACAAGTTCATTGGATTATGGACACGATACATTTAATTTAAATTTCATTTCAATATTCACGAGTTCAAAGCTCGAAATAATTTGAATTTCGAACATAGCTCAATGTGTTCTTAAAATAATTATTGCTCGTATGTTTTTGCCCTCAAATGACCAGTCGTATTTTTATTTGAAACTAGAATGTTAGTATTTTTTACTCATATTTATATTCAATTTCCTCGTTCAAAAAAAAAGTATTTTAATCATAGACGATGGATGTGTATGATTCATACCAATGTAATAGTAATCTATTTTGAATCTCTGATGATTTTCCAATGACCGATGGCTGCCTTTCATTTGAATTCTAGTTGAGAATAACGTAGGCAATTAAACATTGAAAGTATTTGCCTAGCCGTGATTATTATCGTTGCAAGTATAGTTTCTATAACGAAGAGAATACGGAAGCTAAACAACTTCAACAAATCTAGACAATGTTATAATGCAATGTAAATTTTTCTGTAGAATCTGTTACTTACGGTAAAAAATGTTTTATGTACCTTTATGTAATGTAAAGAATCTTTTATATTCCATTTAATTTTGCATTATTATTACTAAGCAATTATTTATGTATTCGTTACTATAAGGATATTAGAAAATAATATGATGTCGTGTTAAATACTAGATTCCTTATTATTTATTTCATTATAAATGAGGAATTATTTATTAGTGGAATAAATCATTTCCTTAGTGTTAAGTAGGTACTTATACATTACGTATCCATTGTTTTGTTTGTCACATATTTTAATAAACTTTGTTTTTCGTTTTAGTAAGTAGGTACCTCCGTATCGGGTTATAAAACAGGGATATCCCTATTTTTAAATAGATTTTATTTTTAATAGCCGATTCTTTGATTTAGCTAGGTATCTAACAGTCGAAGAGCTTTGAATAGAAAATCTTTTCAATTTTATTACCAAGGCAGCAAACAAAATTGATAGGTCGATCAAATAATACCTTATCTAAAAAACGCCTAAATTCATTATCTTTACACACTTCAAATCCGAAAACCATCCGAGTACAGAATTTTAAGTAATTTTACAATTTACTAAGACACCGCACTGAATCACTGAAACACGCGTTGTTTGTATGTAAAACCACAGTTTTGTGTGATAACACTGCAAGATATCACTGGTCTTATGTTAATATTACGTATTTTATACAGACTACACAATACACTTCGTGCACACTGTCCACTCCAGCCATACCGTGGGCTGTCATCTGGGGTTTCAACATTCACTAACCATAATCAACCTTACAACTAAGCTTTTAAAGCTCATGTTAGCATGGTCGTTTGCCGGTCCTAGGGAAACATGCGCAGTGGTGCATTGCGCACAATATTGATTGCAATCATATGTATGATAGAAAATATGGCGGAAAATTTGATTTCGTTTCGTTTATATCGTCGTTTACAAGGATATAATTTGAGTGTTAAGTCCGGAAACATACGGGTAGTTCCGTAAACAATCGTCGTTAGGTAGCATTTGTCTTCGAATGCACAAATGAATTAATACTTTGCATATAATATGATAGTCATTCATTTTGAACTAAATAAACTGAAGAGTTTTTCAAATGTTTTTCACACGTCACCTCAAAAACCTGACCCGGGTACGTCCTAAAGTGACCCGGGTACGTCCTAAAACTGCGGCCAGACACCGGAGGATGGTCAACAGCGTCCTGTCACTAATCGGTGAGCCACTGCGATCCCCAATCCGCCTGCCAAGCGTGGGGATTATGGCAAATCCCTCCCTTGGAGGAGGCCTTCGTTCAGCAGTGGACGTCTTCTGGCTGATGATGACCTCAAAAACCTCGAAGCTTATGTAAACATAATAATTATGTTATAATTATCTAATCATTTATTTTCAGCTTCTATAGATAGTCGTGATTATAATATGGTTAGAGTGAAAATTAAAAACCAGAAAATGTGCAATAAGTTATTTAGTTTTAACTAAACTCGGTATATTTATAAAAGTATATAAAATAGTCGCGAGGACTCGGCCAGTTTCTTCAAACAAAAAGTTTTACGAATTATTTTAAAGCGACGTATGGCCGTATGTTCGATAGTTTCAAAAATATATTTAAATATTATAATAAAATTGTTCAGAATTTCGTTACATTTTAAGAATAAAACGTATAATTTAATGAAGGTACTTATGCTTTATACTTCTATAAAATGAATATATAAATTTAGCCCATTAATGTCCCAATGGTAGACAAGGGCTTCTTCTTAGAATGAGAGAAGTTATGCCTTAGTTCACCACGATGGCCAGTTGCGGGTTAACGAACTACACACATCATCAAGAACTTTATAGAGAACTCTCAGGTGTGCAGGTTTCCTTACGAGATAATCAAATTCTGATTCGCACATGATTCCGAAAAGTCAGAGGTGCGGGCCGAGTTTGAACTCAGACCCATTACATTTAAGGCAAGCGTCCAACCAATTTAACTATCACTGCTTTTATGCTTTTATAGTACTTATATAAATCATCGATGTTCTAAATAACTTCACTGATATAGAATTCAAATGATGAGTGAATGATTCAGTTAATGACGTTAAATAGATTTTGTATATACATTTTACTAACTACTTATGCTAATGTATTAATTAAACCTTATAAAAATAAAAAATGAAAATCTATCCTAAACGAATACTTAGGCGTCAAAGTACTCCTCCACATCGCTGTCAACTGGTAGTGTGCCCAGAAGACGGCCGCATTACCACGTTGAATGGCAATGCTTATTCTTTGACCAAAGAATAAGCATTGCCAAACGTATGAAAAACATGTGAATACTTCAGTTGATGACGACATTACCATATTATATGTGGTAATGTCGTCATCAACTGAATTACCTAGTATATTGACCGTCAAAACCCATACCCAATCCGTTCCTTTGATATTTCGCAATTCATGGGCGGATCACAATTTGATTATCACCGTTAACGGTAAAGGAAAACTTCGTGGTCATATTATCGATAATATGTGTAGTCCAACAATTCTTACCAAGGCCTTCTCATTCGTAGGCCCACGCCCAACCGAATGACAATAATTGGCTGAATTAATGGTAAGGTAGAGCGCAAGTGTAGTACGAAATGTTGAAGGTAACTAGGTAAACATATAAACCTATTATTTAGTAATATTATCTATTCTGGAGTGAAGTTGGCGGCCCAACGCCCACTGCTCCCGTGGCCCCAGAATGCACGTTTATTATGCAACAAGAAATGCAGACAAGAGATCTTGAATAATAAGTTTTCAGCTATTAATGCTGTAGATATATGACTTTCTTGGGTTGTTTTCTGGTTTCTACGTTTATTAGGCACATAATTAAGTATGACAGAAACTGTAGATAAAACAATTACCACCAAACCACTAACCACATGAAGGTTAGAATGAAAAAATAATTCCACGCGACCAGAATCACAAGCACTGCTAGTATTTGTCCAAAATCTAGTGAGAGAGAGGCCTATGTCCAGCACTGGACTACGAAAAGCTACTTATTCCCAGTACTCAAAGTTATGTCACTATTCCACGTACCTACTCGTATTACATAAGTGTTACATTTATCGATGTTAATAGGCATCGACGTAAGCGCCGCCGCCGATACGTAGACACGAATCGTTAAAAAATGAAACCAACGCGATCTCAAGTCGACTTTCAAGGTAAGGTCAAGGTGTTGTTTATAATATGTTACACCTCTAAATAATAATGTAAAGTTACATCATTGTTACAAAGTAGGTAAGATTTGTATTTAACAGGATATTCTTACCATTAGGAGTTTTAATTTATGACATACTTTATTGTTTTATATAACTCAGTACAGTGCACTTGCTCTGGCTGCTGGACTTTTTTCCGTCAATATTATATATAGCTATTTGATCAAAGTAATCTGTTAACGTATGCCAAAAATGTATTAATGTGCGCGCGTCTACAATAGGTGTTCACTCAAATGCGCGCGCACGTTTTGTTGCACTGTGCACTTGAGTTGTTTAATAGATAAAGAGTGCATTTACCTACCTAATAGAGATATGTATGTAGGTACCTAGGTACTACATTAGATTAAAAACAACTTCTAAAGAGAAAAAATAGCTATACTTACTATACTCAAATTATAACCATCATCCTACATTCTAATCATTATCCCATTTACTTGGAGTCGGCGCAATATGTCCTCTTCTTCCATTCATCTCTCATACTCTATTCAGTTGTTCATACTTATTCATAATTTACCAATATGACTTCTTGAAAACAACTTTTTGCTTGACAATACTAAAATAACCACAGAAAAACTTATACAAGAAGTTTCAAAGTGTTTGCGAGTTACTTATTTTCTTGACCTCTGACCTTAGCAACCATCAAGGAAAATATAAATAACTACCCGCCGTAAGACTGCAAAAAAACCAAATGCTATTTCAAACCGGAATCGCTCAAAAGCAAACTAATTAAGCGCTATTGTTCGGATAAACTGGAGTTCGAATTAATTTCGCTATCTATTAAATATGTAAGATTGTCGGCAAGGCAATGTTATCTTGCCTAATAGTACGTTCACCTCAAGCATCATTGTTTTCTATATAATATACAGCACTTATAATTTACGTATCTTGAGTGTGAATTTGGAAGTGTACACACTAGAAAAAGTAGTAAATACTAACTTAGATGTTCTGCGGTATTGCATAAACTTTCGATTGGGCTATTTTCTGGCCCATGCTTCCAGATTTAAGCTCAGTGAAGTCTGTTTATTAGGCTCCTCAAAAAGGACGTAATTCCCATGGTCCAAGCTGATGCAGCTGAGCATGATTGTTTATTGGCGAACTTGTTTGTCAAAAAGGGGGCTTGCTAGAGTGGCATAATTCAGGAATGAATGTATTCCCACGGGAAGACAGAAGTCTGCTTGTCTTTTGCCGGTATCAGAAAGACCAAAATACCACAGTATTACTTTAGAAAACATCGTATCAATCACACGCAATCACAAATATGTTTTCCGGACAGCGTTAATGGGTCTCCCCCAAGGATTGTTTGTTTTGACGGTGTAGGTGGCGATGCTGAAGGTCTTTAGTTTTTTTTTTGTTTGTTTACCAACATTTAATAGAAGTTATTTTATTATTAAAAACAAAATTATTCGTTCATTAAATTTTAAAACGTGTTTCGCTGTTTATACGTACGACATGTTACATCTCTCAAAAATATTATAACTTCACAATGCGCTAGAAAGTTAGCGGTTTACCTCTTGCTTATGCAATAAAAGTAACTCAGTTTAATTTCAAGCGCAAACAAAACAGTTAAATCTTACACAGATGCCGGTAGCATTGTAATTTTCATCTAAAATGGCAGCTTACGGCCAAAAGCAATAAATGCTCTTAATGCATCTCGTAGTAACTCTGAAACTGAAATTTCTAAGCAACTCACGTGATGAAGAGCGTCGGTACGCCACTTGAACCTTTGCCATACGCCTGCAGCGAACGTCTGGGGGAAACCGCCTCGATGTCCAAGTACGCCATATTTTGATCTGAATGGGAAGTTAAATTACTGTTTTTAGTATGGTCAAACGCTATTCATAATGTAAATAGGATAGAAAACACGCCAATCGTTGAAGATATAGGCGTTCGGCACTACGTGTCGCGGGTTCGGTTCCCGTATGGAATAATATTTGCATGAGCGAGAAATAGTTGTTCCGAGTCAGGGCGTGTGTGCAATATGAGATGTTTGTTTGTAAACTGTACTTAGGAAAGCGAGAAATCTTTGTTGAAGAATTGTAATTTCATGATCTTGCCAAACTGACACTTATGTAGTCATCTGAACTGTGGGTAGGTAGGTAATACCCGGCTTCTCAAAAACTGGAGCAATCAGTCGCAACAGCTGACATACAATTTGAAATAAGCAGAAACCGGACCAGCTTTTTAAAAATCCCGGTGTAAGAACCACAATGTTTCATAACAATCACAAGAGCCGTTAATCTTCTCTACGTCTCGAAGCCTCTACTATAACAAAGCATGGCATAATCTCTGCTACGTACACATTATAATAACCTTTTCACTTACACACTTATGATTTCTAAAACTAGTCCGTTTACGCAAAACAGTTTTATTGCCAAAAGAAAGCTTTAATAAAAAAATGAAAAATAGAGATATAATAAACATGTTTATAAAGTTGTCTTTTAGGATTGAACATATTCAAGCAACCCTTAATTTTAAAAATTAAGTAATTATGTACTAGTCTATAGCCCTTCTCATTATGAGAAGAGCCCAGTAGCTAGCAGTCCAGAGGCCCTAGTGTAAGTTTGTTTCGACAAACTGGATTTAACGCATCGAATGCGTTTGGCACTGCAATTGGTGGAAAGCACGAAACGGAGCAATCGTAGCGCCGAACGCGTTCGATGCGTTAAATCGAGTTTGTCGAAAGAAACTTACATTAGGGCCTCAGTAGTATCGCAAATTAGCAACGATAGCCTCGAGGTTGAACACTAAATTACACGGCTAAATATTACACCTGGCTTTTCCTTTTTATCACGATTTAATGCTAAAATTAGTTTCCAACCGATAAATTCTTACTTCAGTCACGAGAATTTAACAATCATGTTGCGTGATATTTTCATCAAATTTTATTTTTCTTTATCTTTCTTTTTATTATGACTTTCGTGATTTCAATAGCTCTTTGTTTCCTATCAAGAATTCAATCATAACGTTTTAGAAAATAGTATCTATTATTTAATTTTATTGAAGGGAGCACAATCCTATTTCATTAAATGAAAAATAGAATCTTGATGACGATATTTTATTGAAATGAACGCGACGCAACGCTTAGTGTGGGTATGGCCCAGAGATGGGGATACTATTGGGATGATTGCCAAACGAGAAAATTATGTTAATATTCCGGGTTTCCCCACGACTGATAGTTATTGAAGTCTTAATATTAGATCAATAATGAATGCCGGTAAACACGTTAAATTGTAGGGAAATATAACCTACTTCTACTCGTTATCATTACTTAGGTAACGCGTACACAAGCACACGTAATTAAGGCCTACGGGTACCTAAGGCTGATGTCACACTAGCTAGTGTAATTGACATTATATACGGATTCAATACACTATTGCAGTATTTACGGCTAGCTTCAGCTTATGTGGAGTACAGTTTGAATAATCACCACGCTTGGCATTACAGTATGATGTTAATATTTATTAGTTCACAAAAAAACGTTGTTGCTTATCCCCTTAACTCTCTCCTTTTACGACCCTGTTGATGGAGAGCGTATAGCCTTTACTTTCGGGGTATCTTAGAGTCAACAATAAGCTTTCTAAAGAGATATTTGGTCTAGCTATTACCTATTTAATTAAAATATTTACCATTATCAACGATGCCACAAAGTCCTGTGTCAGACACGGAGCGTCCTCGACACCTCAGCCCCGGCCGCTCCTTTCTGAAGTAGGACCAGTGTCTCGCCACCGACGACCGTAGCAGACGATTGAACCTGTATATATTTACGTATATTAATAAATTTTACAAATGATCATCTGCCTAGCCTATTCTCAAATACATTGGGGTCGGCTTCCAATCTGATCGGTTGAATATCATATTTTACGCGGAGCGACTACCTTCTGACCTCCGCCGCCCAAATACTGGGAGACACTAATACTCTATGGTTAGACTGTTTGTCAGACTTTTTGGGCTACTGACACCCGTAACGACTGTCACAGGTCTTCGTATGACACCCGGGACCAACTGCTTAACATGCTTTCCGAGGCACGGAGGGGTCTTCATTTGTGAAAAGTGGTCACCCATCCAAGCACTGACCGCGTCAAGCGCTGCTTAACCTCGCAGATCGGTGTATCTGCGCAGTAGCTATGTAGCTATGAGCCCCTCAATAAATTTAACAAATAGCCATAGAATAAACAGAATAAATAATAGAAGATCCCACCAAAAACATTTCATGTAAAATGTTGCCAAGACGACCACATAAGGTTTGCCCTGTGAAAAAGATATCAGATCTCATGTAGAGCCAAGCTTCTGAATCTACACGGCCTAACTCTACCGACCCTAACTTCACAAATTCTACATATCAGTAAAAATGTATGGCTTCGCCGTTTCGCTACCGTCGTGGAGGTGATGCGAATATTTAGTTTCTGAAGTAAGTTCTGATATCTTTTTCACAGGGCAAACCTTATGTGGTCGTCTTGGCAACATTTTACATGGATTTCAGTTCTTTTTGTAAGTTGCTAGGCGGTCTTTTTAGTGTTTATTTTTTTCTTCTTTTTTGGGTGTGTATTTCTTGTACATCAGCAGTGCCGGTTTTCATAGCCCGTTCTCTGTCTTTGCCTTTTTTCTTTGATGGTTTACTGATTACCATAAGCGATAAATCAGGGCGATATTTCGCTCTTAAGCGATTATATTCAACTATAGCTGACTGTTGTGCTTTAATACTAGTAAAGTCTATATTTATAATGTGAGGGCGTAAATAACTGAGACCTACCATGAGACTTTTGATTAAGGCGGAGGTTCTTGTAAGTACTTATTAATAGGTTTTTTAGTTACTGTCTACAGTCCCGTGTAAACTTTCATGTCCTAATTCATAAAATTGGTGAAAGTCTCATTCAAACTTCCACCACGGGCACGGTAGTGTTTTTTTGTATACTGAACTTTGTTTACATACCAAATTTCGGCTTTCTAGCACTTCAGTAAGTACCCTAACATTTTGAAGTCTCATACAAACTTCCAACCCCCCATTTTAGGGGATGGGGGGCGAAAGTTATAAGTTTATGATTTTTTTTGTTGGTTTTATACTAAACTTAGATTACATACCAGCTTTTCAGCTTTCTAGCACTTCAGGAAGTAGCCAACATTTTGATGATCATCAGTGTGTCAATGTATCAGTGAGTGTGTCAGTGACGAAATCGGTGTATTTTAGATATCAATAAAATCTAAATTATTAGAGCTATTCAATTGAGACTTTGTATGTTTAATTAGTCTATTATTGACATAATTTCCTGAGAATATGAACTATCTGGTACATCGGAAACCAACTCTATGAGGGTTCAAAAAAACGACGAAACACTTCGAGAAATGGTAGGTAGTGCCCTTGCGCTTCGCTTGGCTCGTCTTGGCGGGGGCACTACCGTGCCCCCAGATACCGTTAGCGATAAAAGCAGATCATTGTACCTACCTAGTTTTATAAGTTTTTATGAATTAACGTTTACTTCCCTCCTTTTTCAAATTATTAATATAGAATAACGTAATGGTTAGTTATCAACAATTAATACAATTTTCTTTATTAATAAATTCATTTTTTAAATTACGAAACCATTATTTAAGTCGCTGACTGTAATACTCTACACACCGTCTAAAGAAAGCCCAAACTTCTCTAGCCGTGAGTGCTATCGCAACGTGTTGTAGAAGACGACTAAGGCTGAGGTCAAAATGAGCGCTATGATCTCAGCTTGGACGTAGATTATAGCCACTTATTCTAGGGTGCCAAAAGTCCCAGTCAACAGTGCAGCCACGACCTTAGGCTATGAATGGCATCATGTACAGACATGACGTCATACGTTTAGTCGTTAACGCGTCTTTGTAGCCATATCCTTGTATGAAATGTGTAGGTATTATTCAATAACTAGGTTAACATCTGATAATAATATCTCACCCCGTCAGTTAATTGTTAAAGTTAATCGAGTTTAAACTGAAATTAAAAGGTGAATAGAGTTCAAATCTGGAAAAAGCACCCTCAAAAAGAAATCTCAGAAGATCCTTAGAAAAATATTTATATGTATATAAGTATGTATAGATTGGATATAGGAAACATTATTTTAACCCATTCCTGTCCCACTGCTAGGCAAGGGTCTCTTCTCAAATGAGCCTGGTATGGGTTGACGGACTACACACACCATCGGAATTTTTATGGGGCCCTCTCAGGTGTGCAGGTTTCCTCGCGATGTTATCCTTCACCGTTAACGCAAGTGATATGAAAAAATATATATATAAGAATCTATTGAACAACGAATTAATTATAATATGAAGGCTAAAACTTCCATCTATTATCGATCCTCGTGCTGACCGAGCTTCATACAAGGTCGAGGAGCCGCAAAGATGTGCGACTGTGTCAATATCCCTTTGAAAGGTCCTTTCTGTTTGAATAACCTATTTAAGGCTGACCTATAACCTTAATTCTACCTTTCTTGCTGTAAGCATTGATTCATCTAGATAAATATAAAATTACGTACCTATCCACGAGATCAGTAGTGGCCTAGTGGTTGTGGCCCCAACATACGAGTCGTAGGTCGTAGTTACAAACGTGGGTCACATCTATTCATGATTGAAGTTCGAGTACCTATGTGCGCATTATTCATCAGCTCTACTCTAACGGAACTCCCTATCTAATCTGTATATTTATCAATAAGATACGGAAAATAAGAATAACTACTTATAAATTATTTTAACTCTACCCAGAGGTTTGAAAAACAATTAAATTCGATTCCATTTTGTTGACTCATTCTCATTTTGAAAGTTTCCAACATATTGTTAGAAAAATACAATATCCTAGTAAGGTGGGTGTGTGTTCCTGAGAAGATAGCCATTTTATTCCTTTGAACTAATGTTTTTCTATTGAACTTAGTTTGGTGGGGTGATTCGTGTGGATAGAGGGGAGTCCATTCAAGTTAAAAATGGCAACGGATGGGGTTTGTACTTGGACCTCCCAACCCTCAGGCCGACCCGAGTTTTTGCACTATAGCCGCACATCAATATCGAAATATTACCTCCAATGTTATAACTTACAGTAAAAACTGCAACTTCGATTAGTATTTCTTATTCACTTATGTATTCAAATCCACCTTCATGAATAAATTAATGAAGCAGGTAGGTTGACCCAAAAATACCCAAATTACTGATCAACTCGTCTTGTTCTAAAACAAAAGCATGTAAGTTCATTAAAATTAGAGTCCTTACCTTCTGAGCGGCGTATCATTATTCTCTGATGACGAACTGGTTGATGTAGATGTGTCACTAACACTCGAGTTCACATGGCTGTACACTTGACAACTTGCACTTTTGCGTATAGGCACCGGTTTCCTTGATCGTCGCATTGTACTCTACACCTTAACACAACGTAATAGAAACAGTTTTGTGATACACTTTCAGTAACAAAATTCACTATGCGTACACTTTGATGTCTGATACAAAACTAAGAAATTGTTGACTATCTGAATGGATTACGCTCACATGAAAATTTTGTCACTCGCATCTAAATTTAAACGGAGATGCAGAGACTGGTTCGGCGCACGCGCCGTCATTCGCCTTTGAGAACTGACTTACTCATCAACAATTAGATCAGTCGAAATCTATTCATCTTTACTACCGCACATATTTCGCATTCATAAACATTTAAGACTTGTTAATTTACATTTCGAACTCGAAAGATGTCAAAATTCTCAGCAATGAGTCAAGCGTATACTAACCTACCGCCGTATTTACTTTGATCTAACGGCATGGTATTTGGCAGCACTATGCCGTTATATCGGTAGATTCCTGACGAAACAGAGACATTTCTATTGCTCCGGCCACAAGTCTGCCGCATATTGATGAATGAACACAACCTTATAATCGAATAATATTATAACCCATTCTTTCTAAATAGAAATACATAGCATCCCACCTTTATTCCCCAAAGGATGAGACAGAGGTGTACTATTGTACACCCATATATTTCGCCGATACCGTTATAGTGTCCCATGTAATAGGGGGTGAGCTATCGAGCTATTGCCATCTACCGGGCACAGTTCGAGACTTCGTGCTGCTACTGACACTACAGATCGATCAAGCGCATCGTGTCATAGGTGACCCCGTCGTATTCAAAAGTTAACACAGGCAAATAAATGAAACACCACACACCTTAAAATCTTCTTTATTGACAACGAACTAGAACATACTTAAAGTTAAGAAGAACCACATAATTTGTATATTATTAAAATAAAACATACATATTAATATAAGATCGCTGTATGTTTAAACAGGGCGGGTTGTCTATTGGGGACGTACACAATTCATTTTGAAACACTAAAATTATACAACATTCAGATACAGCAGGGTCTACATAAAAAAAAAATTGCCGAATGAGATTGACGAAAGCGTATTTAACCTGCATTATACTTCGGCGACTTTTTATTGATGTGGATCCAGCTGAATACATCAGTCGATCTACCTAAGGGGCCGTAGACACATGTGTTCTGGTTAATTTTATAATCATCATTTTACACAGCGTTAAATTTTCATAAAAAATAGCTAACCAACTGCACCTAGTCAGCGGGTGTCCTATTTGAGAATATGCTTTAATAAATGAATCCAAATATTCATACTCCTAAAAAACGACGTTAATTAGCGAACCAGAAATAACCCCAAAATATTATAATTCGTAAGTAAATATACAGAAATACCTACATAACAATGTAAATGTACATACTTATACAGGGTTAAATCATTTGTACTGTACTAAGACCCAATGTTTCCGATCGACAATATAACAGACAGTTAAGGCACAAATCAGCCGTTTGACAGAGATTATTGTATGGGTAACCGACCGTTTTCATTTTAAACATCTGTTATAATGTCGGTGAACATGGCCCTAAGTATGAACTTAAGTACGAAAGAATATCATCTAACTTGCAAAACATACAAAAACATTTTGGCAGTACAATGTACAATTAGCAACCGTACACACAGCGCCGGCCCTAGCCTTTGACCAGAGTAGAGGGAAATCCTCTTTCGGTGCCCTTTGATCGACGCATTCGCATCATATAAATTGTATTTCCGTTTATTTCTCGCTGTTCCCCAGAGCCGGCGCTGCGTTCACAATAAGAATAAACTTGATAGTCTGCAGAACCCAATTTGACACCTTTAGACATGAAATTTATCTAACTACAGGAATATTTATGTCTTAATAAATTCTTCTGCTTAATAGTAAGGTCTTCGTGGATTATTCTGAAAAAGAAAAATATCTTAGTTTTCTTCTATAAGATCTGACGCCGTGTTCGAGAAATAGGTAAATAATCGGCAATGTTCGCAACGTGGCAGACTGCCCAAGTTACGAGGGCACGAGTTTCTTAATTCTTGACATTTTTTAGTCTTTTTACATAACTTAGCGTTACGGTTGTTCTCCCCGAAGGATATGGCAGATATGTTTTGTTGTACACGCACGTAAAAGGGACGAGCTTAACGCCATCTACTAAGCATAATTATTAACTTCGGGCTGCTACAGAAATTTTCTATCAGAGTTACCCTAACAATAACATTTAGCCCGACCTAGGTATTGAACCCAAGACCTCACACTCAGCAGCTGAGATTCCGACCACTAGATTAATAAGGCAGTTATTCTAAGTTATAAAAACATTGTCACGCTACAATAGGATTTATCTTGTATCATTAGTACAGTTTACAGATATAAAACTCACATGCACATAAACTTAATCCCGAAACAACAGTTTTTTTAAGCCATATAAAATGCTACCAATTTGCTACATGGGAGATCGAGCCCGCGAAACGTAGTACAGGGGGCCTACCATGAACATTTAAAATAATTGCCAAGTACAGGACAGCCCAACCTTGAACGTTAACCTGACAGGTTTTCTATTTGTACCATGAACAATTCTATCTGACCTGCATTAGACCGAATTCAAACCTGCAACATTATCGCTGACCGGTACGCCATATTATAAACAAACGTTTTGAAATACTTAATCGCAATATTATCGGTTTTACGGTTTTAAAGAACTAGGTTAAATTGTTTAAATAACAGTGTCTATTAATCAAGACAATTCTACAAAGAATATGTTTTATTGCAAAACATCTTATTTAGCGTGATTAAAATGTCGAAAAGCTTTTTAGACACTTAACAGGTACTTAAGATAACTAGTGCTATTTTCGAACGGCTCTTGAGTATCTAATATGTCAAAATCACAAAAATTTACGAGGTGATTTTGAATTTCGACAATATTATGAACCCACTTAAGTTCCTTTAATAATGTTATTTAGGAATACACGACATTTGAGTTGTATCCGTTGTTGTGAGTGGTAAGAAAGTGCATATTCTACAACTTCAGCAATATGACTACAAAGAGAGTTTCATATGAACAATTGGAAACATTGTGGGAATTTTTAAATAGTCATAAGGATATTGCAATGGGCTACAACAAAAGTGCTCAAGCTCGGGAAATGTCTCGCAGATTGTGGACGGAGGTGACAGAATCTTTGAATTCTATCGTTGGTGGTACTATCAAAGATTTTAAAGGCTGGGCAGCTGTAAGTTACTTTGTATTACTATTTAACTCTATATATCTACAGCATCTCCTTAAATTAAGTATTAATGTATTGTTCTTTTTAATTTTTAATAAGTATTGAACTTTATATTAAATTAGAATAAATTGGTGCAAACCCATTTATTTATTATTTATTAAAATTAAGCTTTTTCAATTTCAAAATTTCAGTACTGGATAGATTACAAAGGGAAACTGAAACGAAAATGTGCAGCTTTTAGAGCAGCACAATCTCGCACCGGTGGAGGACCAGCTGAAACAATTGTTCTGACAGATATCGAGAAGAAATATCTATCAATACTCGGTGATGATTATGGTTTGGGTTTACCAGAAGTCCAAGTAGACCCATTTGATGTGGAAATTACTCTGGTGTGTAGGATTTTTATAAATTTAAATAGGTTGAAGTTCTATTTTAGTCTTATGTTTTATTTATTCCTTTGTCAATTTACCATTTAAATTACAGTTAATTTAAACAACATGCAAATTGTAGTTAAAGCTTTGTTTATTATAATTTAATCTGACAACAACATAAATTAAATGTAAAATGAGAATAATTATTAATCTTTTATTGGTTTTTGCAGGCACCAACAATGTCAACTGATTCTACACTATCACAGGCATCACAATCAATATTAGTTGACTTAGCTGTGCCTGTGACTTCAGCTGTAGAAGAAGAAAATATAGTATTTTCTGTACCAAGCGTAGAAGCACCCACCATACCCCTACCCGTTCAGCCTGAACCAATGAGCTCTACGCAGCCTCCAAGGCGACGGCGTAGATCAGAAGCTATGTCTCGAGAGGCAGCAAGAAGAGCTCTTGCTGACTCTGGTCGTATGCGAGCCGAGGCTACACAAGAGGGTAGCACTACCTTAAAGGCAATGCTAAGTGAACTTTCTCGTATTGCAGCTACACTAGAAAGTATCAAAAATAGGTAAAAAAATAATAATTACATTCATAATAATTTTATTTAAAAATATGGATAATAAAAATAGAGTACTTTACTTTCTATGGAAAATATTAAAATTACCTAATTATTATTTTAACTAATAAATGATACAAATACACATTAATTTACAATAGAATAATAATATATTTCTTATGTTCTAATAGAAGTAGTATAAATCTAAAATAAGTGTAATATATTCTAATAATAATTCTAGGTTGAGCGGCTTGCCCACAAGTGAGCTATGAGCTGTCTTCTCGTAGCAACTCCATGTTGTAGTTCAACATTTCGAGTACTCCTAGAAGAATGCCCCATGCTGTCTACTACATGGTTATTTGGTTGCAATTCTGCTTCTCGTAACACTTCTTCAGATGTCATGTCTTGCACAGGAATATTGGCTCTAATACAAATATTGTGTAAAATTACACAAGCATTTACAATAGATGCCGCTACACAAGGTTCATAATGTAGAACTCTGTGTACAAGAAGACACCTAAAGCGTGCTTTAAGAAGCCCAATGGTTCTTTCAATTGTGTTCCGGGTTCTTACATGTATCGTTGTATAGTAGGCCTCAGGTGAATTTAGAGGAGCGTCTATGATAGGAGTCATCATGCTTTTTCTTAATGGATAGCCAGAATCACCTGTAACAGAAATATTTATGAAGTAGATAATTGAACATGCTTGTAAATATCTTATTAGAATCGTATTATCAATGGTTCCATAATTGGTAATACAAACCTAAAAACCACATATTATTTAAACTTTCCATATGAGTTTTGAGTGGGTGATTAGCCCATATGAAGGAATCGTGAGTAGCTCCCCCATTGCTGGCATCCACACTAATAATTTCTAAGTCTGAGTTGCATACCTAAAATGTTACCAGACCTTCATTAATATAGGTATATGCGCCACCTAGTTGGCCATTTCATGTTGTTCAGCAATTATTGTACATTATAAGTTAATAGGCTAGGCTTCATTGTATGTTTTCTTCAGCATTTAATTTGTAGATTTTTGTTGGATATACCAAACTGTCCCACTGCTGGACAAAGGCTTCCCTCAAACATAAGTTTGTGATTTATTATTTTAGGTGAGTCATTATATTAAAATTGGTTATTATGTAGTTACACCTTAAGTATATAATAATTATTTACCAATTGAACGTTCAAGGAATGATAATGTTTTCTGCAATAAAATCTTTCTTCATGTTCCACCGGCCTTTTTATTGCTACATGAGTTCCATCAACGCATCCTAAAACCCCAGGCATACCAAATTTGCTATTAAATCTGAAAAAAAAAAACTTGTAAATCTAGACTTTAATATAAAATTTAAATAATGTTATATCCAGTACTTACCCAACTACAGTGCCTCTTCGTTCATTGACGCTATTTGGGAATTTAATATATTTACGACGGAAATACGGGCGATTTAGGCACTGAGTTACCTGCGCCATTACTGCTGACACAGTTTGTTGTGCAACAGAATGTGCAGCGATATCACCGATTGGTCTTTGGTACGAACCCGTAGCGTAAAAAGATAAAGCTATTAAAACCTGAAATGAAGAGTTTAAATTAACAAACTGCAATTAATTTTTCTTGTGATATAAGCGCAATAAATATATCTATTGATTAAGTACAAACCTTGATCTCTATCGACAAATCTGTTGATTTTTTAGGGCATGGCATGAAAGCTCGTAGCTCATTGCAAAGTTCAAGCACAAGCTCTTTAGGCAGCCTATATCGTTTAACAAACATGCCATCCGGCATGTCAAACGGTTTTATCAAACTTCTTAACATATATCGTTCGATTTTAGCGATTTGTTTGTCGCTATCGTCATCACTGTCTTCTTCCAGAAACTCAAAAATTTCATCTTCGTCACACATCTAAAATAAACGGCAAATATGATGGTTTTATTTTGTCTGTAATTCTTAATAACGCCACAATAATATTCTACTCAGAAATTTACATTTACTTACGTTTTTAATTTTATATTAAAGAAAACAGTTCAATAAAAGTTAGTTTTACACGCCTGTGTAATCTGACTGCAGGGCAGTTCAATTATCAGGTGTTTTAATGTCAAAAATGTGCTCATGGTACAGCTATTTGCAGGTCAGACCGCTGAACTGCTGTCACTCGTTCACTCGCCGGCTATAGTCACGTCATCGCTGGCTCGCCTGTTAGTTAACGTGCTCATGGTACAAAATAACCCGACAGTTCACTTTCCGTCCAAAATTGACCTGCTATAAGAGTTCATGGTAGGCCCCCTGAACGCAAAAGCCAATCGCTTACACACTGCGCCAATTGTCATTAATGCAAAATAGCGCTTTGTTTATCAAATAAAGCGACAAAAATAAAACTTAATTAATTAAATGAATAACTCATTGATTTACAATAACAATCCTGACACTAACTAATTAACAATGTACAGTAATTGTAATCGTCGTATTGGCGTACTTTTTCAATGAATTTGATAGGTTGTTTTTGTATTTGGACACTCACGTTTTCGTGTGGGTGTAGTCCAAATCGGGATGAAAGCCACGTGATATTTCAAGTAGTTTGTTTGAATTTCTAATTTCGCGCGATTTTGTAATAGCCAAATGTATGTATTAACATAACAATACAATCGAGTATGATAAATAATCCATTTAAATGAGATTTAAAGATTTCATTTAAAATATATTATACATTTAAAACGCACAAATCTTTCTAAATAAACCGACAAAAACTAGATAAAGTAAGTAATCTGGATTAGGCTTACAATCAGTTATTGAATTTATTGTGGAGAATACTGCTAACAAAGCTTAGGAATGGAACATTTTAATTTTCATTCAGAATTCGCGTCTCGGGACGAGGAAGATTTCCATTAGTCACCAAAATTTCGTAGATTGATAAGCCAAACCAAAGACCGGGCTACTATTGAGAATTTCCTAACCAAAAATCTAATAACACATTGCCAGGCTTGAGAATTGAACCCCAAACCTCAAAATCATTTGTAACAACTAGGTCAAGGTTAGTCACATACAATGTTATTCGCAAAAACACTTTGTTCCATGATACCTACCAAGGGATTTGGTCTAAAGCGGTAGGCGAGCATCATCCGTTTCCTGTACGCGTCGAATTCATCGTCCTCAGCTGACACACCATCGGATGTGGAAGCTCCGAGACCCAAGTTAGCTACAGGCTGATTTGCTCTGTGTAACAAAATATCTATTATACATACTACCTATATTAAAAAGTTGCTTGAAACCTACGGCTGTCACTACGGGCAGTCGGCAGCCCGAAAGTCTTGCAACCGGTTTTTTCTTAGGATATGGAAAGAAAGAAAGAAATTTAATTGTTTATTGGCACAAATATACATGCAAAATACACATGGATAAATTGAAAGAGCTATCGAAAATTCGACAAATATTTCGAACAAAATAACGGAATAAATGGACGTTCATCAGAAAGAAACATAATTTGAATATTTTTACATGTTAATACAGTATGACGTCAACCGCTATAGTAAATGCTTGGAATTCCATAGAAAAAATAGAGCCATTGAAGAAACTAGTTTAACGAGTTAACAAAATTAATGAGGCCTTTAGGCAGTAGTAGGCTTGAACAATCCGATAATACAATTTAACACGGCGCCACGCATTTGTTAATTATTGGCTCAGATAACATGTTTATCACCATAATTTAACCAACTGCTAATCAGATGATTATGGGTGCCCTTTGAGCCGGTGAACACAAAAAATACTTGAAACCATAAATCAGCCTGTAAACGTCTACTGATGAACTTGGGCCTCCTAGTCCGAAGTCATTTAGCTAGGACACACCGGCGCCGTCTAGCGTAGTAATGTGGTACTACATGATGTGCAAGAGTTATCAACCTATTTACTGATTAAATAACAGATCATTACAGTTTTTTTACTCCTATCTAATCTTTAACATCTAAAGTTAACTTTACGACTCTGTCATGAAGATAGAGGATGGCTTTCTATGCCTTGTACCATGTTTCGTGGAAATATATAGGTACATGAAGTACAAAACTTACTTGTTTATTGGTTCCACGATGCCAGAACCTTCAGCGCCAAGACCTTGTCCCTCGCTCCAACCCAACTTTTGTAGCATTTTGAAACCTAAACACAATCATCATTGGTTCGTTAACATGAACGACGCATAGGTCACCGAAATACACTGATGAAGGAAAAGATTGCATATAGGCCGCACCTGCCTTACTGGTATAGTGGCCCATGCGCAACTGCAGTGCAGGAGGTCCTGGGTTCGATCCCCAGATCGGGCAATGTTACCTACTGGGTCCTGTGTATTACTGAAATTCTCACTAGCAGCCTGGAGCTGGGCATTGTGCCTGATATATAACAATAGGCTCCCTGTTCCATGGGACTTAATAACGGTGTCATGTTATATCGACAAATATTATATTTTGAGGTGCGATCCTCCCAGACCTACAACACCACATATCGTAAGGACATTGGACGTTCAAATTAGTAGTAGTAGTACAATTTCTAATCGGTGAACACGGAATGTCATTTGTTTATATTCTGTACTAGCTTCCGCTCGCGGCTTCGCCCGCGTGGAGTACGAATCCGTGCATTTTCCAGGGATAAAAAGTAACCTATATGCTATTCCAGACTATAATCTATCTTTGTGCCAAATTTCATCCAGATCCGTTCAGTCGTTCTGGCGTGAAAGAGTAACAAAGATCCATCCATCCATCCTCACAAACTTTCGCATTTATAATATTAGTAGGATTACGGTGACCCAGTAATTTTGATTACATAATTCACTGCTTAACACATTTTACTGCTACCGAAAACGAATTTCCCAAAATTAGCGTGTCATCGAAAGTGATTAATATTTAGAGCTCAGTCAGTGTTCTCAAATCCTTGGACTGCATCCAAATATCGGAACATTTCGAAGAATCACAATACATTCCTTGTTATAAAGTCAGTGCTGAGAATACACAAAGATGGAACTGGTAGAGGAAATTACCTTAACTTACAACACTTTCCGTCTATACTTTTTATTGAGCTCAGTACTAAAGATATTATTTATAATTTAAATTTTGTTTCACACTAGGAATAATTCCTGTATCGTGGGTGAGTTTACAAACATAAATATTCACATGGACTATTTTGTCAAAAGATTTTAAATTTCCAAGAGAGTATATTTTTTTTTCATTATCAATCGGACACGGCCTTCTCGTAATATTCCTATACTTCGGCTAATAAAAGTTAAGACTGAATTTAGGCCGCGAAATTCAAGAAACAAGACAAGATCTCTCATCACTCACTAGTAACTTGTAAAATACTAACACAACAACAAAATCTCAGGAACTAAGTAATTGCCCACTTAAAATTTGGGAAGTGAGTGTCTATTATGTTCGGAAACATTTGCAAAGAGAGGACCTTCAAAAATTCAACCTTTAAAGATCTGAAATGTGAGTTCAAAGTTTGTATAACAGTCTCAACTTTCGTTATCATTTGGCAAAAGGATTGACTGCAGAGCTCAGTATTTTGTCATAAGCAATAAAACTTGACATTAGAATATAAATAGTACAAGCGGTTGCCAAATATTTGAGTGGTACATATCATAGTACAATGTGTAGATATTTAGGCGCACTCACCGACATTGTCTTCTTTCAGCTTAAATTCTTTGTAGTCGCTCAAGTCTGGCTCCTTGCCACTTTTGAACGCCGAATATTTCTCCATGAATCTGCAATGCAAAGACAAATTAGCTGAATAAACACAAAAGGTTTTCTTACTATTTTCTCTTGATTTCATTTCCTGGTTCATTTGTCAGCAGCATTTTTTCTTTTGTCTAAGTTAAGAGTATTTAGAAAGAAAAAAAAAATTGAAAGACGCAAACACTTTAAAAGTGTTAAAATTTACTTTTATCTATTACACCAAATCTCTCAATTTTCTAGGTCGAAATTTTAGAATAGTTACGTTTGAAAGTAACATTGATTTGAACTGAAAACAACTGTTTGTTTTACCGCACTAAAACGCAATTAATCACTGTACATATTTTGACTCGGAACAAAATACACGAAATAAACATATCTTTCTACATAAACTTACTTTCTCAGCTCTTCTGGCGGTAAAAAATCGCCGATGTGATGTTTCCCAGCCGCCTGCTTCGTTAATTCGTCCGCCCACTTCTCTGTTGCATTCATTTCTTTGGCTCGTAACCTATTGACAGAGAAACAACATTTTATTACCGAGAATACAGTTAAAGAAATAGGCTAGGTAAACATAAATACGGAGGAAATTAAACATACGGATCCGAAAGGAAAAATACATCACGACACCATGTAACCTAACGCTCTTTGTGTGTTATTTCTTCAAAGATATCGGTAGTCGATAAAGGGAAGTAATGGATTGTTTATATTTGTATAAGATAGGAAGGTATAATTACTTAAAGTAACAGATAAATCTTTATCCATATAAGTTAAAGATGATTGGGATACCAACTTGGTCCTTTATAAGCGTTTAGTCTAAAATGCAAAAAGGGTCCGTAGCATGTATCCAAAACTCAATAGTGTTAGAAATATAGCACTACTAGCTTCCGCCCGCGACTTCGCCCGCGTGATTACGAACTCGTGCAATTTTTCCCGTTTTTGCAAACATTTTCATTGATGCTCCGCTCTTATTGGTCGTAGTGTGATGTTATATAGCATATAGCCTTCCTCGATAAATGGACTATCCATCACGAAAAGGATTTTTCAATTCGAACCAGTAGTTCCTGAGATTAGCGCGTTCAACCAAACAAACAAACAAAGTCTTTAGCTTTATAATATTATTATATTATATTAATTATATATAAGTATAGATTTTATCAGCTTTCTCAGAAACATTATTTATTCAAATATTTTTTCAAATACTTTTTTTTTAAACGCTTTTGTTTCCACTATAGTGCCTGTAACATATATAGGTGGTGTAGTATATATATAAACCTATAACTACAATAGGGTTAATCCTTAACCCAACCACTCATAATAATCTTTTATTTTTATTCACTGTCACGGACACATGAGTTCATCGGAGTAAATACTTGCTACAATTTGTTTTTGCGTCAACCATAAGACATAGACAAACGCAATATTAATATAGCGTGGCATTTACATTTATCTCCGGTTTGAAATCATAACAAAAACACCGGGAAGACGTTTATTAAAAGACTGTTTGTCAAAACATGGGACACGTGGCGCCACCTGTTGCTTTCAGATTTAACTAGCGCACACTGCGTGCCAAAAATGTATCATCGTTTAATCATGTAACTGATGGTAAACTCAATGTTTTCTTTGACCATTATATTTATAACATCACACCGTATTCCCATAGAAGGAGACAGAAAACTATTTCTTTTAAAAAAAACGAATTGTTCCTGTATCGTGGTTACGTTTACAAATACAAATATTCACATTCATAAACAGCTAATCCCGGATCAAATATCTGTAAGCCATACGAATATAGTGCATAGTACAGCATTTGAGCGCTCAACCACTACGCGAACCGTGACATCACTCAACCTCAACTGTACACAATGTGAACACTTTCACCACATGTTACGATTTTAAGTTGATGGAGTAAGCCAACACTTAAGACATATTGATAATACATACTTGTGTTCCCAGGTTCCCTCCGCAGTGTCTTCATCACTGTCATATTCATACTTGTACTTTCCAGCTGCTGCCAGGCGTTCTACCTCGTTTCTTTTCTTCAACATGTCCTGAATAAACACATTTAGTATTATGTTTGGGTATTTTTTTTAACTTAATAGTGTGATGATTTTTATGGTTTATTATTCCAACTGTCACAATAATATGATTAATTTGACTATAATGTATAATTAAGACAATTTAGGCGAAGATAGTGAGTATTACACTATCTTAGCACAAGTATGAAAGAAATTATGTACCTAAATGTTTCGTTCTATTTGAACACCTTAGGTGTACAAATGTCTGTGATGGGAGTGTACTTGGTAGAATATTATTATGGCAAATCATACCTGATACAATAGGTTGAGTTTGAAGTTATCCTCGCACTTCTTCCAGTCTTCAACACTTAGGTTGGTTGTGCCATAATTTGTCATAGCATACTGCATCAACGCTTGGTTGTTGCGGTTGACTGTACACAGCTTTATGCCTTCCTCGTCTATTTTAGCCAACTTAGCGCCTAAGGATCAGTGGGTGAATATAAAGATATTAATAACAATATATTTGAATAACCCTTGCGGCCTTGACCAACATACTATAAATTGAAACACATACATTAACCATTGTTTAAAAAACATAAACCTATCGACTTAAAAATTCAATGAGTTTGCATGGATACAGAGAGAAAAGAGCATGAAATTTAATTACAATAAAAACAAAAGAATATCTAAATAACAAAAATAACGAGAACGAACTAATACTAAAAACTCGTTTAATAGCTATAGCAATCAGTCTAACAACCAGATACTGAAACTCAAAAAAGATTTTTATTACTTAGAATAATCAATTCTACAGCCTTGCCGTGTTCGAAAGAAATGTATTTAATGAAAACCGAGACATGAAGCTATTTTACCTGGTAACAAAGGAGGTAAAGGTGCGACCACGCCAGGCGGTTTGATATCCGCGGCCGGGGGGTCGTCACTCCATCTCGACTTCTTCTTCTTGCGCCTCTCTCGCTTACTATCAGATTCCTCGTCGCTTTGAGAGCTCGCCTGTTCGCGCTTCATGTATGGCCGGTTGTAACCATAATCTCTGTTATTGAAAAAGTAATATAAATAGAAAATAATCACTAAGAATTACAACGAAATTGATAAATGGAGAAAGAAAACTAAAGGAAAGAAAACTTACATTTGATTTTTTTTACTAGAAACAGTAATATTTTAATTTAAAAAACGTTCTTATTTTATTTTTACTCAGTTCATTAGAATTTGAAAATTATTGTATTCAATAATAAAGTTTTACAAAGAATATATGGTTAATATGGTAGTATTTTTATTTTTGTGTTGTGTCTCGCAGTTAGCTCAAGGAGCTTTTACTGCTTAACCGGGCAAATAGCCAGACCAGAAGGGCCTCCAGCCGAGCAAATTAAGTAATATTAAGCAACACTGCTAAGGGTGTCCCATAGTGGGACTCGAACCTCGGCTTAGGGCGTTGCTGAGGGACAGACAAGAGAGGACTTACTGGATCTGATTGTTATGGTAGTCATATATTAGAAAATTACTACTGATCACATAAAAATGGACCTACCAAACATGATAATGTAAAAAATGTCAATATGACCAACATACCTGTCCTGACTATCATCTTTATTATGATATTTGTAATCATCATTGCTATCATCATCTTCCAAACTGAACTCCGGTTCATATTTGTCCTCAGGATTCACTTCGGGCTTCTTGTCCCTGATCTTACTAACTAGCTCCCTAAACGCCTTATACTCGTTCGAATTTGTGCTGTGTAGGAACCTGCAATGATTTGCTCAATACAATCATCTAGCGTAAAGGGTAAACAACAACAAAGGATGCTTTTGTGTTAGGTTTTATTTAACCTGAAAATACTATTATGGAACAGTGTGACAATAACGACAAGACTACGATTTTTTGTTTTATAGAATTGGTGATAATATGAAATAAAATAGCATAATTGTACCGTTCCATCATAGTGATTGCAACAAAAAATGTATGTAAATATAAAAAAGAATACAGCACGTATCCTCCTGTTGGGGATCAAAGTGGCTACAGTGGCATTACCACAAATTTTGATCTTGTGAGTGAATTGCTTTCAGGACATTTTCCCAGTGGTCACCGTTGCAGGCGACTTCCGCGGCGGCGCGCTGGACTGACGGCGGCAACGTATCTGCAGAGAGAACTGCACACCACGAGTCAACATTGTGTCTGGCGGTCACGTCGACGAAGAACTGGCCCGACAATTAATTGTACAACCAAGAAAAGTATAGGTAAAGATAGATTACGTCACATACCTAACTTAACACAAAATGGACTCTAACGATAGGTGTCATGAGACATTATACCTATTATACATATATGATATATGTATTTTATTTTTAGTTTTTCGAGTAACTTTCACTGTTTATATTTAGCAACATTTTATATATTTTACTTACAATGAAATCTTAGAAATCTGTAATATAAGTATAATATCATCATCGTCATTTCGTCTCCAGATAGGTATTGTGACTGACCCTCCAATCTTTACTCTATGCTTCTGGTGTTCAACCAATAGTTTTGTACAAACGATAGATAAATATAAGCTACATTTCGCTTGTACAAAAGTTACGTGATGGTTTTAGCGTTCACGAAAGCTCTCTGATATTTAGACAAAGAAAACATTGCTTTAACAGAAAGTTGTTTTTTTTTTTGTTCTGATAAAACCATTGCTTTTACTAAAAAAATAACGTTCACTATTGTAATGTTAAAATTATATCATTAACTAATACTATGTTTTCTAACCCAAATATTTTTGTCAGAATAAATGTGGAAGCACATGATTTTCTTAGGTCAACTGCAGTTAGTCTTCAGTTAATAAAACCTCTTGAACCACTAAATATCAGAAAACTAATTGAAGTTAATTAAATTGAATAATAATTGTTCAGCCTTTGCATTATTATAGTCAAATAATAACAATACAAATGCCTAAGAGAATCAAAAAAAATCGATGATTTTTACCTTGTGATGATTTAAAAGGCGCCGGTTTATTATCCATTTCTTTCGAGTTTGACATCAGTGTCATAGGCAGTGGTGGAGGTAATGACATTGATTCTTGTTTTATTGACGAATTTTCGATGGATTTTGAGTCTGGACGGTGCATTGGCATGGAATTTGGTGGCATGAACGGAGGCATAGGAGGACCATTACTATTACCAAAGTTTGGAGGACCGTTAGGCCCGAAGGGCGGTCGACCACCCATAAAAGGAGGCATGTTAGGATTATTCATTGAATTTGGTGGCATCATAGAATTAGGAGGACCATTTGGTCCCATCATGGGATTAAAAGGTGGACCAAAGAATGGAGGCATAGGACCATTTGGTCCTGGTCCTCCGGGACCCATATTGGGACCACACATGTTGGGTGGCATTGGTCCACAGGGGCCGCCTGGCCCGTTTGGACCCATGAAATTAGGTGGCATAGGGAAATTAGGGGGTCCACCCATGAATGGTGGCATTGGGCCACCAGGAGGCATAGGAGGCATAGGTCCTCTTGGACCCATCATTGGTCCTGGGCCCATGTTAGGCCCTGGACCCATGTTAGGTCCTGGACCCATATTAGGCCCTGGACCCATGTTAGGTCCTGGACCCATATTTGGTCCGTGACCCATATTAGGACCAGGCCCCATGTTAGGTGCAGGTCCCATAGGGCCAGAACCAATATTATGTCCAGGCCCCATGTTAGGTCCAGGTGCCATACTTGATCCAGGCCCTATATTTGAAACTGGGCCCATATTAGTACTAGATCCAATCTTAGAACCAGGACCCATATTTGAACCTGGACCCATACTAGGTCCGGGACCCATTAGACTAGGGCCCATTAAGCCTGGAGGCAAGGGAGCAGGTCCTACGGGCCCAGGACCCATCTCTCCACTGGAATCAGGATCTTCTTCATCTTTAGAGGAGAGAAGCCATTGTTTATGGTCAGAATCGGAGGACTGATTATTTGGTGGCATTACAGGAATTTGCATTAGAGGTGGGATAATGTGAGGATTCTTGTTATCAACAAGTTTCTTTCTGTCTTCCACAACAGGTGTGATAGGACTATGTGGTCGGTTTCGAACCCTTTCACCCCATCGGCGATGTTTTTCTCTGAAAGTAAAAATATTTATAAAAAAAAATTATTCATGACCAAGAAAATTAATAAAAGTCATAGTTTCTAGTTACTACTGTAGTATGAGATTGTAGATAATCAATTAAATTGTAACAGAATTCAAATACAACAGTAGATGGAATAAAACACACAGTTTTAGACACTAGAAGTGTATTAGAACCTTAATCATTATTTACCTAAAGTCCAAGTCAAGTCTATGTTTTCATAAAATACAGTAAATGGCTAGTCTTGATATAGGCTGACACAATATTTCTAGTTTGCTAAACTTGATTGGAAGTCTTATCAGACAAAAATATGAACATATGGCAAGATCTTAATTTTTATTAGTATTTATGTGATCAGAAAACTGGATCAAATTAAATATTCAAGTATAAATAGCATGGCTTAAATGTCAGTTACACATATATTTGCATAGAAAATTAGAAGGCATTTAAACAAGTTAATGAATATAGGCTTTATCCTACTAATATTATAAATGTGAAAGTTTGTGAGGATGGATAGATGGATGGAAGGATCTTTGTTACTCTTTCATGCAAAAACTACTGAAAGGATCTGGTGATGAAAGTTGGTACAGAGATAGATTATAGTCTAGAATAGCACATAGGCTACTTTTTATCCCAGAAAATTGTACGGGTTCGTAAACCACGCGGGCAGAAGCTAATCATATATATTTTATATTCAAATTCATAGAAACACAGTCTTACTGACCACAACTAAATGACATTTGATATTAGAATCTTTGAATTAAATAAATATAGCACTTAAACGTTGATGAACATAAAAAAAATACTTAATAAATTCTTGCTCAAATGGTGGGATGAACTGGACATGATCTTTGCCATGTGTCTCTCTTTGGAATTAAAAGCTTGGAAAGCTTCAAGCTTCAAGGTGATAAGCCAACAGTAACAGAAAATTAAGTTAGATGCTGGTGGCCAACAAAAAAGTGAGAAGCAAAGTAAAAAGTCAGAAAGCAAAACAATAAAAAATAACATGCTTATAAAACCAGGTGGAATCATTTTAATTGTTCAACAATAAAACTTGGAAGTGAACAGAGTACATGTTAAACAAGTGTTTCATGAATGCCTAAACAAATTGCTTTCTGCTAAAAAAGAAATATATAGATACCTTAATATCATTTATCTGTATTATCTTTTGAAATGCAAACAAGGTGCACCCATATATTGTTTGTGAATTGTAAACTACAATGAAACCACTGTATAACCCGGCCGTATTGTAAACTAGAATTAGACATTGTTCACGTTGGATGTTTACCTTTGGCCTCTATCTCCGGACTTCCTTCGCTCATCATTGTTGTGACCAAAATGTTCCCTTTCGAAGTCATACTCATCATCATTTTGTGGTGCTTCTTTATTTTCACTCTTATTTGGTTTAACTTCTTCATCACTCTGTTGCTTCTCTTGCTCTTCTTTTTCTTGTTTGTCTTGTTTTTGTTTTTCTAGCAAAGCTTTGAACTGATTCATGAAACTGCCATCATTGGAGAAAATATTGACGGAGCCTGAGTCGTCTTTTGCACTTGGACTGAAATAGACATGAAAAATAACTAATATTAAAGTTTGGATGTTTTTAGTTGTATCCTTAGGGCTGAACCATCTTAAATGAAAATTGGACCTAATGTTGGTTGGTAGAATATAATCAGTTTGATAAATAAAGGCTAAAAATAAAGCGAGACTAGTCAATTTTCATGCAGACAGCTTATTGCTCAAAGCTTAGCTAAAAATTTAACTTGGATTTGGGTTATGGTATGGTGGTAATGCCATCCAATGCGTTCGCAAAATCATATCGATTTGGTTTTAACTTAGCACATGTAAGTTGGTACCCTCGTGAATAGACGTATGTATATATGTTATGTACTTCTAAATGATTGTTTTTCTTATAGCTTACTTAGAGAGTTTGGCTTGAGCGGCGAGTGCTGCAGCTTGCTTTTGGGACTCCAACTTGGCCTGTATCTCCATTTTCTTTCTCTCGATGATTTGTTCTTGTTTCGACATCTGAGCCCATCTTGTACTTAGTGCTGATTTATTTTTATTATCTTTAAAATGAATCATTCTTGTATCATGCTACAATGGACAGAAAAACTTGGAAAAATAAATAATTTTATCAGAACACATTCGCTTCGTAAACGGAACTTGTGCGAACTTCAGACTCTTCTTTGCACTCTTCAATCAAATAGTGAAGTGACTCGTACGGTGTGAGAATTTTACGATAACGATACTACGATTGAATACGGCGACAACAATTGTTGTCATCCGCATAAAATCGGATTCTGCACACAGAACCAAGAACAATAATACCCTAGAAGATGAGCTGCAGAAACCCTTTATTTAGGGCTGATTTTTAATGCCCAGAAAAAAGTTATCTGGATGTTAAAATATTTTTTTTTATAATTTTAAGAGGAATATCTTATCCGAGTGTTATATATATTGAAAAAACAGCCCTAATTAAATTTGTTTGATTACATAACTGTACGTTGTTTATGTACGTGTAAATAATTAGGTACATATTTTCTTATTTTATTCTGGGCACGTGACTATTTTGGGTTCATTTATAACAAAGTATGTATTTTCCATAAAAATATGTCCTGAAATATTATTTCAATGGTATTTTCAAACTATAGTAAAGAATTAAAGTCTCGCTTCCCTTAGGTTGATGCTCTTAGATGAGGACTGTGTAAAGGAGCTTTGTCTTTAATTTACCTTTACACGATTTACAACATCAACGAGCGGAAAGAAGGTTAAACGTTTTATGGAAACTAATGGAAAGGGCCGGTTGCCGGTGTGGCCAATGCGAAAAACAGAAACTTGGTTAGCAATTGAGTTTATTTCGATTTACTGATTTTATAATAATCGTAGCGACTACTACTCGCAATATGGCAAAAAGTAAAGCACCATCTATCGGAGTGAAGCGATAACAGAAAGTCCTGAATCGCACCGATTTTACGCTTCTACTGACCTATACGAATGTCGGGCATCTACCGTTGGGCTTCGGCCCGCTAGGCTTATCACCCTGCCTGGCCGGAGGATCCTCCCTCTTCAATCGAGGTACACCATACGTCGTTCCTCTACGTAATTTTTAAGATTTTGATTTCTTTAATTCAACACGTTTATTACCAAACTGAAAATTTTAACTTTGTGTGGTGGTTATTTTTTAGTTTTTATTATGCTCAAAATATATGTTTAGTTTTCTCATTAAGAAGCCACCTCGTCCAAATAAAGCTCCATTTAATAAGATTAATATCGTCTGAAGACAAAATGGGACGTTGCGCAGCATTCAGAATCTAGTTATCACGAAGAATTAATTGTTTAAGACTTGTCATTGTAGGGAAAATTATTAAAACCCAACTCAGGATTCCAAGGCCTAACGTAATAGTAATCTTGCAAAGTAATAAGGTAAAAGATACCTACTAGACAAGAAAAAAAGAGATAAGATTATAATATCAAAAATGTGCACAGGAAGTACCTAATTTCATTTGGCCAAGGACTAAAATGAAACATCAGACATCATTGCATATTATTCTTTTTATATTTTTTTTTTCATCAGTTTAAATGGAAAATACAATTTCATTTATTTATAATGTTGTCATTTATTTATTGTAAACAAATATATTATAAAAGATTTACATATTACTATCAAAACAAAATATTCACAAAATGGCAGACTAACTAAACAATTACTTAGCTGTTTCATCAAGCATGCTAACAATTGCATCGTTTTGAGCTAAATAAGAAGGAGAAAGTTTGGCACTGATCCCATAATTCAAATTAAAGTGAAGATGGCATAAATGCACATTGCAGCAACACTATCTGTCGTATAAGTTAGTCTGTTTGTCCAGATTTTGAATAGGTACCTTTTATAACGATACTCTTCACAACCTCTCTTCAGCTCATGTATTGCATGATCTAATACTGACTACCTATTATAAGCGCTGCGGACGGCTAGCGTCCGCGCACTGCCAAAGTTTTCAAAACTATAAAGGGCAACGCCAAAGAGAGCCTACATCTGACTATTGTTTCTGTGGTAACTTGACAGTTATAACTAATCTGCTGCCTCATTAAATCGAAATTCAAATTGACTTAATTAAAAAAAAAAACAACAAACTCTGGCTCCTTTCATAACAATACAAATTCCATTGAATGGATAAAAGTAACTCAATTCAAAACATTCAAACAAATCATCAATCGATTCAAATTAAAAAAGTACCTCTTCACATTTCTGCATTACCCTGCCTTAACAAAATCATATTATACACTTAGACAGTTGACAAACAAAAAAAAGCAATGGAAGAGGACAATGAGCAAAAGAAATCACAAAATATATAGAAACATTCGACATTGTGTAAGGTTGCTTCAACAAGTGTGCTTTGATGTTCTAGGTGAACATGGGTGGCGAACTTACACAAAATATTTCGGTGTAGCAAAAAAGCTAGGTCTCTTCCACTGTTACATGAAATGCCGAAAAGAAAAGTATAATTCATAAATTGTACCTATACTTTGTTTATATTCTAATTTTTTTTTTACATTTTAATAATTTAAAAACAACCAGTACTTGGTCGAGAAATTTATATCCATTTTTTTTTGTGTATTTTATATTTTGATGAAATATTTATAAGCTAATTAACGTGAGCCGATGTCAGGATTCATAGCTAGTCGTCGTTCGCTCGAACCGGCTGGCAAGTCTGTCTCTCTCGTCCGCCCGACTCGAGCTTGTATAAACGTATCTATACACATTAACACTACCGCATCGTCTATACATCTTGACTCATATATAATGCACTGATATTTCGAGGGGCACAAGGAATATCGCAGCATTGTTTCATCGCGCGCTGAGCGCTAAGGCCGCCGCCGCGCGGTCGGGTCGTGCCGAGCGTAACCATCATTCTATATTTATATAATTTCCCCGTCATATACATTTCATAGCAATAATAAAAAATAATACACTAAGATTACATCCCTTAACATGTCTAAATGTCTAATTCGTACTCTATTTACATTTGACATAATACATAATATTCAAATTGTTCGGTGAATGGACAGTGTTGCGAGATCGAAATCGAGCCCGGGCTCGCGGCGACGGCCCACCTCTGATTACTGTACAGCAAATTTACAATAACATTTGATCAGAATACGCAAACTCAAAGATCTATATCTAAAAATTAAAGTAAGGTAAGGATCATCATATTGTATGTAACGCCCGCCTTAAGCCGCTATAATATCAGCTATGTTAAGTAATATAACATATTAAGTTTGCACATGACAAAAATGCCACTCGATAACATACATAACATTATTGAATAAAATAAAATAGGCCACATTCATTGTTACGGTTCAAATATGGGGTTAACACAACCTGATTTGATGTTCATAGGTAGACACAATCAACAGATGGCGACAGTAACGCAGTAGACGACCACTGTGGCGCGTTTGTCATGCGACAAAAACGATACATATTTGGGAATTAGTACTCCTAATATATCACTAACTAGGATTTAAGAAGATGACGTTACTAGATACTAAATATCTTCTACTCTGTACAATGGACTATGATATTATATTGAGATATTTTTTTCCTTTGTATAAACATGACAAAATACAAATATTTCTGTCCAACTTTATAATAACTTAATCGGTAACAATCGAGCAACATTTGACATTTTACTATACTCCCTTTGTGACAGTATAATAAGATATTATATTGTATTACGTTAGAAAGGGATATCTTATTTTTAAGTGGTCTGGGATTTGTAAATATTGGTCTAATGTATGTGGACGTCAATATGACACAACAGGTATAAGTAATAGAGGCTTTAGGTAGTAGTGTCATATTGAATCCAGAACGGAAATAAGACCGTGTATCTCCTATGCATTTTTATTGCCTGTAAAAATATAGTATTCACATTCTTTTAACGCTATCCACGTACTAGGTGCGCCGATGAACAGTGCTAAATCAACGGTTTTGACAAATGGAATGCATTTTTCACAATATCCACTTCAATAATCAACAACCTCCCCGAAAAATATTAACAGAAGAACATATCTACTATCAATAAACGAATGATTCAATTAATATAATGCATGTTATATTCAATTGATTACGAATTACAATAAAACAATCGACAGTGCTTAAACTAGTGGTAACAATAACATTTTTAACTGTTTGTTCCTATCGATTTCAATTGAGTTTTTTTTTATATTATTATATTTGTAATAAATGACATTTAACACCACGCGATGCAATTAAGGGCAAGCAAAATGTTTAAGATTAGGGATTTATTTAAACGGGAATTTTCTAATGAGCGTGTTTGTGTGACGTGTGGAAAAATAGCTTGTTATCAACAAGTTGTACGTAAGCAGTAGAGGTCACTATAGAGATAAGAAAATTCCCGCACAAATAATATCTTGCCAAAAACCTCCGACAGTCACGAACAGTGTTTTTGTTGAAACTATTATTACAATAATAACATACTGTTAAAATTAACATATAAACTCCTTTGCGTAATTCATTGTATTGCTGAATCCTATTAACAATTCGACACGTAATAAATGTTTAATTTTATAACTGAATTAACGTTATTTATTGAATTGTAAATACTAATAAATATCTACTATATACATTTTCAAGGCCATTTTTTTTGTAATAACGTTTCGTTACAAACAAACTGTTTTAGTGACTGTTAAGATGAAAATATAAATGAAAGAGTGATTTTTTGAATAAATAACAGAAATAAATTAAAACCCAAAGCGAAATTTAATCATCTAATATCATGACCATAATATTGAGCATTATAATGAGTAAAAAGCGATACTAAAACACAAACGATTATCATGAGCAACAAAAGGGCACTTACGCTTCAATTGACCAAATAACTTCACATCACTAATGAAAATTCTACTGTTTCTGTATATACATAAAACAATTGACGATTATAATGAAAATGAAATCCTAATGCCGTGTTGACACATTAATTGACAAAAACTAACAGAAGTAACGATTTCCTTTAACAAGGCTTCGTAAACCTACGAAGATGTTCATGTTATACTATATTATACGCATATAACAACAAATAAGTATACATTAGGTGAAAATTAACTTTACAATGACACCAATTTAAGGACGCTTATGCCGTTTTAAGTTGACTTTAACAAATTATGTAATGGACTTGCACAGACTGACTTTACTTTCAAAGAAAAAATCAGAATCACTTAACGCTAAATCATTTTCAAATATGGACGTTACTTTCAGGACATAATATGCAAGACGGCTTTCCACACATTGGACCAGGGACTGTGAACACGGATATTATTGGTCCAGTACTCTCGTGTATGGGTGATTTCCATAGACTGGTCCAAATGTGTACTAAATTTACTAAGAACTTTATTGTGATCTGGAGGGTATTTCCGAGAAGGACCAGATAATTTTCTTATTTCTAGTGGATGTCCAACACTGGCCGGTTGTTGCTATCTTTCGAGACGTTAGGTTTGGCAATAGGAAATAAACATTTACTCCGCGATTTTGGCAAACACTATAAACCTCATAATAAATCTGGAACTATGTCGTGTGATCACCGAAACCGTTCTAAAACTACAACATTAGCCATTCACCCTTGGAAGAGTTTACTTTGTGACATACGATGAGTTAGTTTAAAGCCATTACATTATTTACAAGATCTTTATACGGCAATAACACGACACAGCCAAATTTTAATAAATATGATATTTAATATTGAAAATAAACCTGAATTATTACACTAGTCATAACAAAATTTAACAAGAACGTGAATAAATTTCTTTTATACGATACTACTATGTACAACATGCAAGCCGGGCAAGACAAATAAAATAAAATGAACGTCCAACATTAAAATATGGATGGATTGTTTAGAAGCGAAAGGGACGACATTGGGCTAAATAGTATAGATAAAAAGGGCATTTTAATTGTTGTTGAAGGCCAATGGTCAAGCAAATTGACTTCTAAGAATTGTCGAAGTTCAGTACTGTCTCATTTATATGCGACAATAAATTATTTACACTTTGACCTTGTTATAAGAGAAATAGTAAAATAATTCAGCATACAGTATAAGCAAAATTCATTTGGACAACAATAACATTAGACGGCAATAATTGTCGACTGGAATTAAATGTGGACGAACATATATCTAATTGGACTATTATATACTTGATAATTTAAATTTTTAATATACATAATATACTATTTACAATATAAAAATCAACCATAAGTCTTCGATATGGGGAATAGATTCACGCCAATCGACAGACGACGGAGTAAAGTTGCGATTGTCAAAATAGTTTCAATGACAATGGCAAATAAGGACAGTAGTGGCAGACCTCATTTGTTTCTTCTATATTAAAACTAAGTAAAAATATGATATTTGCACTTCGTTACATAAGCAAGAAACAATCATGTTAGGTCCGAAAGGAAGATATATTATTAATGTTGTATTACAAAGTATTGAACAAGATTTGTTATTATTCAGTGTGGAACTCACATAAGTTATAGCGAATATCGCTCTGTTTAATCAGATGGTCAAGGTCTCGCTCTGTTAAAATTAATGGAAGAACAATGAAACTTAACATACTATTATGTAACTTAATATTTTGTATTTATTAACTACAATGAGAATGACTAAAAACAGAACAATAATAACCTTAACCATGTGTAGTCACAACTAGTGATCGTGTTGCCAACTTGGCAGGCCGTCGGTATGTGTATTATCGACGCATATTTTAAATATAACGCAAATTTCAAGTTCAACCGGGCGTTTATTCAATTAGAGAACGAATAGCGAACTTTCATTTTCGTCCTGAATAGAGGTCATTTGGTGTGCGTACAGTATTCCAATGACAATAAATAGTGGATTGGCATGAATCATGCATATTTATTAAGGTATTTTCCTTGTATACAGAATGTTTGAACGAAAATATTGTTCGAGATTCGTTTTAAAACTAACTGAATAAACATTCTAAGCAGAATAACATGGATGACTAAAGTTTCAGTATAACATTTTAAAATTCATTTTCTTAGTAATATGATAGATAAAGATGGATCTTAAAATGCTGCATGTGCCTTCAGACATTCCCAAAAAAAAAAACATCCTTATACATATCCATACCTGAAAACCTGCCAAATGACAAGAACTACATACAAATCTGCGGCATTATTCTATAATATTATTCAGAGACGATAATCGAATCCCTTAAAAAAGGAACAATGATCAAAATGTAGAACCAAGGCAGCTGGAACTATTTGTTCCACTAAACTCTATAATATTTGATGATATTTACATAACTGCATTTCCCTGAAAAATATAGGTCCCACAAACCGATCACAGATTACCGCCCCTAGCAAACATCATAAGAATACATCGCTATCCAAAATCCTTGTGATAAAACGTATTGCAGTCAGCGCGGCTTTATCAGGACCGTTGAGAGTACATCGAAGGCCTAACGTTATATATATAAAAAGCTTAACTCTGTCACTAAACGGGAGACACTGACTCGTATAAAAACTATAGATCTTATAATACAAATGTCTATGACCTGTTGAGATGCTCTGTGTAGGCGTGTTAATTATATATCAGTACTAAAGGCAGCGAGCGGCGGGCGGCGAGAAACTCGAGTGTCAGTACGCTTGCGTTGTGCTCGCGGTCGAAACACGATCTGGTTTTAAGTTTCGCTGTAACCAAAATACAACAATGTTAGTACAAGGAAATTATATAAAAATTACATACTAACTCTAGAAATGAGATGGGCATCAAAGTCTATCAATATCAGAGGTGTACTATATGATGGAATAGATATTTATAACATATTAAGGTCCGTAACAACACTCAGGGGTGCTCTCTATTTGAGGAGCGTTTCAATGACGTATTCATATGAAATGACATACTCAAATCACTGCACAAATAGTGGTCACCGCTGAGCGTCGTGCTGTAATACTGACCTAAGTTGACATAATATAAACAAGGTGTTTTCATAACAAGAATAGCCCAAACTCACAGATATAAAACCTTTAGTATCGGGCGATGTTATAGATCCAGATTTACGTAATACTATACTAACAAATAATAAAAGTACTGAGTAGTAAAAAGATTTATGAACCCTTCTGTAAATAGGTCGTTATAGAACACATGCATTCATAAATCTTTACGATCGAGATCATTTACATATCATTTGTTTACCCGTCACTACACTGAATTTCGCACGTTGGCAAATCCGATATCGATAATAATTGATAGAGATATGATAACCTTGTGATTGTTATATTTGAGGTGGGCATTATCATATTCATATAGCAAAATAGTGGTAAAGTCATTAACTCTCGATACTGGACAAGAATTCTTAAGAAATTGTTATTGATTTCGGAATATCAGTAGACTATCAACGAGACACAGATAACTATGTATATGATAAATACAGTTTATCTACTGAACAACACATTCGCCTAAACAAACAATGTACTCATCTACGGTGCAATACAACAACTTACTGGTAGGTTTCCGTAGTCCTTTAAATGCGTTACAGACTTGAAATAAATAAATAAAATTGGAGAAAAATCGCGCTCAATTACAGATAAATTGAACCTCCTACTATGATTTGTTGGTTGTCTTATCATTTACAGTTTATTTTACAACGGTTTCGACTTTTAATCTAATGAGTTTTTATTTACTATGCAAAAACATGTTTGTCTATGACGGTACATTCGGATACTGGATGGTTCATTCTTGTTGTCTGTCCCATATAAACGAGTAAATAAAATCCACGGAAGATATCACAAAAGCAGTTAAGTATAATAACATTTTTTTTCAATAGTCTATTTTATAGACTCATTGGTGTATATGTTACGGGTAATGCTAGAAGCATTAATAAACCTAGGTTTACCCAATGTCGTTAGACAATACGATTGTTTACATAAGACAAGCAAGAAAAAATGGAGCGACTGTTATGAGACCTTCGCATACCAATCACTTGGTAATACCAATTTTCTATGAAATAAGATTAACATAGCAGCCCCTATACGCTATACTATATCAACATACCCTATTCCGAGTTCATCCTCTATACATTGGTATAGAACGACGCAAGGACAATATTTTACTTGCATACAAAATATAATTCAACTAAGATAAAAATATGTTAACTTATGAAAACCGGACTTCTCAAACCAGTTTATTTTATCCTCGCAATCACCTTTAAGGTTTACACCTTTATCGTAAAAAGGTTGTTTATCATAAAAAAGCAATCTATTGTTAATTTTTTTATTTATTCGTCATACAAAGTCAGAATAACAAACAGAGTTATTACACCTTAGAATTTTCATGCTGAATGTGGATTCATTTATATCTTTTTTTAAATAATTTGTGGTTTGAATTAAAGTACATTGTTATTTAAGTAGGTACATTGTTCATAACATCACGGCTGTATTCCTCGAAAGGTTAGGCAGAGGTGTGCAATTATACGTCCAGATGTCGCAGCATAATTTGATGACGCTGCCTAACTTCAGTCTAACGGTAAGAGCGACTGACTGTAAGACACACTTTTGTGTGTACCATCGCGTACATGGGTTGAAACTTGATCACGAGATCTTCACACCAATAAATGTGGAGTACTAGGAATATAGTAACACAATTAGTACTCACCAGTTGATCATACTGATAAACCATACGCTTGATGTGAGTGAGTTTACGATGCAGGTAGTTGACGCGCCGCCTTTCCTGTTTGTACGCAGGGTCGTTGTTCACGCGTCGGTATTCGTCAACGATGCGTTGTTCTATACTCTGTGGAACAACAACACTTATTTTAGAACAATTTGGAAATAGTATGGATTTGTATCGACATAAATTTCATAGATATTCACAAGTCAAAATTCGATATAATTCTCATCTTATGATAGGTATCTCAGTCTAAAGCTTATAGACACGCTGCCGATTTAATGCTAAAATTAGAATGCTTTGTGTTCTGGTGATTTCACTGGATGTTCCTACTCTTCACCCAGAACATTATGCTCGCTTAATACTTTATGTTATGTGCGACTTATGCGTTAGGAGGGATGAAATAGGTAGGACTAAGATTCGGAAGAAGATTTTCACAAAAAAGAAGAATTCTCTTGATGATTGACTTCAATTTTGCATGTTAGTAATAAATCAGTTAACTACTGGAAAAATGCATTTTTCAAGTTGCATCAATTAGACGTTGGTACTCAAACCGGAACTCTTTTTACATATCCACATAGCGTCAGAAAAAAACCCTGATTGAACAAACGCCGAACGTCATCACAACGACGACCACAGCGATGTCTTTGTATATTGACCCTAAATCTTATTTAAGACCTTTCTATGTTCGAAATTTTTGTTTCCTTCTTTCTAGAACGTTCGAGATGCGAAATTCTGCATAAACATATCTCCGGCTACTTAATTTGGCTTTACCAAAATTATAGCTTATCATTAATGCTATCATAATTATCAATGTTCATCAGTACAATATCATCACGTGTTTTGTTAGTTCAGTATTTAATAAATAAATGATACGTAACGTTAATTCAGGAAAAGATATGGTATAATTGTTATCAATAATTCATAGAAATATAGTATTTTTAACTTATCAAAGTCTCAATAGATCACGTAATATTTAGATTATTTTATAGTTTGGATACGGCGAGCATAGGACCTTGACCAAATGGCGTAAGAGAAGAGGCCTTTACAAAGCGGGTGGATGAAGCTTCAAATAATGATGATATGAGTTTGATCGCACATAACTACGAGTCTGCCCGTTAGTAATTAAACAGTCATTTTAAATTCTTATGATATTTCGTTGAACAGAAAGTCGAAAGTTTCCGCGTTACGAATAACACGCGGTAGCAGTTACAGCATAATGAGAGTGTCCACTGCGCATGCAATGCTAAGGAATCTTAGAGGTTTTTTTGACCTGATAATCATAGATACTGTTTAGAGGGATGTAATATTGAGCGTGTACATACCTGATGGTGCGGCGAGAGCGGCTGCGCGCGCTTGAGCTCCTGTTCGAGCCTCGTGAACAGCGCCGCCACCTGCGCCACGCGCGCGTACAGCGACCGGTACTCCGTGTACAGCTCCGCGAACTCGTTCTTGTACGCCCGCCGAATGTTAGAACTAGTGATAGGCGGATATTGCCTGCAAATATAACGTATTACGTTATTTATAATCCCTAACCTAGATTGCCTAGCGTGGGTTTCAGAATCTTTTCTTTATAAACTGCCTTTAGAGTATAACGCACATATGTGAAAGTGTTTTTGAACCAATCTATAGACTTCGAGAGTATGATGAACTCGATTATTTGGGTTCCTACCTCAGTTGTTGTGGCGGTGTCTAGGCAAAGAATCTACTACAACAGCCTCACTCACATCCCTTAATTCATAAAGCTGCGAGAAGCCTCCTACGGCCTGAACAATACTAATGTCTACGTTACGTCACTTGACAGGATAATAAAGTTACAATAGACCACACACAGTATCTGTGCAGGCCGATTCGCTAAATATGTATATGGAAAAGTCGAGTCTCAAGACGGTTATCTAGTTATTTCGAAAAATTGAGAAATTTTATGGAAAAGCATCAAAACTTGGGAGTAATATAAAGCGAGACAGGAAGAATAAAATACGCAATTCCAGCCGACAACTTCCGAGAATTTGCGATGCACTAATAACGATGATAACTAAACCAAACACGGCTCCTCCGCATAACTTTGAGATACATGAATAAGTTCAGACAACATACGAAACGTCAACTTTCAAACGATTTATTAGTACTGGAAGTACACCTGTATTGGTGGTAATATAATGGTTATCTCAAAAACGGCCACAAGTATGCACGACAGTACAGTTGGGACATCACACGTTTGCATTTCCCACGCGAATTATTGACGCCATCTTACTTTAATTTTCATGCAGCGTCGACTACGACACTAAAGTGTAGCAATCTCATTTAAAGTCAATCTCAGAGCTTATTAAAATTCTCGATACACGACGGTTCGTGTGAAAGATATCGGGACTTATTTTAGAGTTAGTTTAAGATTTTTTACCTTGAAATCCTTGATGATCTGGGGATAAAGAAAAACATAGGATGTAGCAAATGCATACTGGCACCACGACGTAACAGACCAAGGGTGAGGGGTAGGAACGCACTTGCAATTGTGTGAATTGACTTGCCACTAATCGCGACAACCATGTGAAATATGTTAAGGGTGTGATTTTACGTAAATATGGAATTCATTTACCTTTCAATCTCTTCCAAATCAGTCATATTCTCATCAGGGACAGGCGCTAATTCTGTATTTTCTAAGGGTTCATTATTTGTGATGTCTTTTTCTGGAAACAAAAAAACAATAGAATTATTCTTCAAATCGTAAAATAATAAAATACACGGAGTAAGCAAAAAACATAACATTTTACTTATTTTGGGGAAAACAAAAGTATTCAGTGAGCTGTCAGTCGCCTACGATTAAAATTCGATACGGCCATATGTTTGCATAAATTACTTAAATTAAAAATGCTAATATTTGTAAACTTCGAGCTCATAATCTCGCTATTTATATGCAATCCTTGTAACTGTTTATAAACAAGACCAAATGTTACGAATATGATCACTAGTGAAATAAGATCAACAGTTAGTTGGACCAAGTCTATTTTCGGTTTACCAGTAGCGAATGGTTTTCATTAGGTTTCCCCAGTTAGCAAAACCGAAATTTAGCATTGGTATCATTAGTATCGTAGAAACAGTTCATAAATGAAATGCACACACATCCAGACCCTAATAATAGTTGTTCCGTGCGATAACACAAGCCGCGACTCTTGCGCGAACCGTGCCATCCCAACTTTATACATACCTGTGATATTAGTTTGCTCTACTGGGGGACTACTTCTAAAACCGTTCGCCTTCACAGGACTGGGGCAGAGATCCTTTACAGTATTATAATTGAGGGTGTAGCCGTTGTCCTTTTTAACTGTAAAAATAAAAAGCAATATATTAGTACACTAGTTCATTCATTTGGTTTCTGATTAGGGTACATATTAAAAAAGGAAACTCAAGCTTTGATCACATTACACAATAGATTAATTACCGTTCTGGAGTAAGGCCGATGTTCAACAACAAATTTCTAATTGAAGATTAAACTGGAATTGAAAAATGTTCTGTAATACAGACCTTAGATTTCGGTTGTTAACTTTACTCGTTGACCTTTGAGTGCGTATCGTAATCAACGTGTAACCTATCAAAAGAGACTCCTATCTATATATTTGGGTAGTAAAAGGCGACTAGGAATTTTATATGAAAGTTACCGTGTAACATAGGAGTCATTGACCCAAGTTCAGTACCTCTATTACGAGTTTTTTACTATTTACTTTCAAAGTAAATGTAAATTTTCATGCAAGCGATTTTAGTTCTTAACTTGGTTACGTTAGGGATTAGAGTCGCTAACATGATATCTCTATAAAATAGTGAATAGTAAATCAAATCTTACGACGGCTAACTTCACAGCTAATATAGCTAGTTGTTTCTTTCTATCTCGGAACAAAGAAAGAGAAAGATATATATGGCAAAAATACTAATGTTCAGTGTCGATAAATAAAAAACTTAATATTATAATCCTTTACAATAGAAAGAACATCTACCTGTAAGCCGAAGAGTAAAGATTAACCGTATATTGAAATTGATTTCTTTATACGTCATTGTAAATAATTTATTGATTGTCAACGAGTGTTGCCCGATCTAGTGTTTTATTAGCAGAAATACATTTTTTAATCTACTTATTTTATGGCCGTTACGGAAAATATACCTGCTTGTACAGATATCAGACAAAACTATCTACACTCAAGATAGATTGCGAGATTAAATTGGTTTTATAATATTTATTGTAATAGTTCGTAAATAAATCAGAATTAATAGTTACTCAATAATGAGTGATATCCACAATTCTTAAGTTTATTTGTGTCTCCTTTTTTTTTTAGTTTTTCAGTTGAACTTTAAGTGTATTCTGTTCCATAACTGCTTATTGATAATTAGTTGTGCCCGCGACTCTATCCGCGTATATACCAACCTATGCGTGAAATCCGATACATCTGAAAATTTGTTATTAGCTTTTCGATTCAACTTATTATAACTATTACACTGTTATGATTAGCAGTAGATTTTACTCAAAATAATTAATATATAATAGTTGTATTTGCAGAAACCGTAGGTATTTAAGTTGCGCTCAAAGTGTCTGTAGTAAAACTGTAAAGGGGGTAGGCCCTTTACAGTTTTATTTTAGTAGGTAGTGTATAGATTAGTGATGGACAGATATTGTTCGGATTGCTGTTCTTTTGAAGTAGATAACTTTTTGTTCTCGGCTCATATGTTAGGCTTGAATTGGGATAAACTCTAAACCTTGATGTTTTATAGGATAAAATAATACAATATAATAAAGTTTATTAATTTTCCCTAAACAACTGGAACACTTTCAGTTTTATTTGTATTGCTTGTTTAAATTTCATCTGGGAACAACCAACGCATATTGCACATTTCCAATTGATTTAATTTTTTATAATGTTTAAAAGTGCCTTTTTGGCGTGGGAAATGTTAGCGATCTTGTTGTGTCTTTGTTCCCATACTGGCGTTCTTGTAGTAGGTATGAAGTTAAATCAAATATTTATTTGTTTTATATGTATTTATTTTCGTATACAACCTTTTGAAGAAAAATATTTTTTATTGTAATGTAACTGTCAGAATTTGACATTTGAATTTAATAATAACGAAAATGAAGTTCATGGTATGCGATTTAGTCGGTACCATTTTTACCAGCAATATGCTTGATTACCTTATAATTTTAATTATTCTATTTTGTGTCAACATAATGTCTGGCAAAGCTTTTGAGCATGGCATATTTGAGAGCGGCTGAATTTGAGGATTAACAATGCAATGTCAGCGAAGTAAACACGGCAATTTGAGAAAGATGTAAACCTATCCGAAAACATAGTTACATAAACATAATAACAGCTGGGATTAAAAACCTCAAGGAAGTTTTAATTTGGGATATTAACGGAATAAAACGTGAATTTTGGTGTCAGTAAATATATAATCACAACCTCTGGTGTGGTGGATGTCAAATGAAAATGGAATCGACGGTAAAATCCTGCCTATATAAAACCATGCATAAAAACTTCGAATTCAGTATGCATGATGAACACCAGAGTATTGTTTGTTGGGAAACTACTCTTCCTAAGCAGCTTCCTAGCTTCCTAAGCAACTTTCCTAACTGCAAGTGAAAATTCAAGATATCATTGGAAAAGTAAAACATTTCACTATTAGGAAAAGGTCGAAGTGCACAACTATAAGACAGTGTAATAGAGAGTAATGTAAATGTGTATATACAGCATGTATCAGAAATACGTGGTCATTTTTCAGGGTATGGATCTAAAAATATAAATAAATATACATATTTCGAGGTGATAAATATAATAAAAATAATCAGCTGTCCCATACATTTAGGTGAAGTAGGTATTGAAGTTTTGTATGGGACAACTGATTTTTCGCGATTACGATGTTGGTCCCATGGCGAAAGTTTTTCAGCATGATGACCTGACCTTTGAATATTACCACTCATTTCTGATACATTTTTGTGTCAGACGTATGTAGATTTAATGATAAAATAAAATATTTTATGAATTTCATTTTGTATGAATATCTAAATGATTCGCCACAATTTGGTCTATGTACCTATTATTTATATATCTGAGAATTTTGAGATCGAAATCTTTAGGATTAAGAAAAAAGCAAATGCGGCTGATACGTACATGGATTTATTATACCCAATATTTGGGTTAAATATTTTTATTTTACTACGTAATATGGTCAAGCTAAGAAGCACAGTGTGGTCTCAAGATTAGAAAAGTTGAGGGGGAGACGTTGTTTTATATATTGACAGGGTAAGCAGATTACTTGGCGGGTGAATACAGAAATATATTGTCGCTCTGGACAACCTTCGGCGGATTAAGGATTGATTAAATAAAAATGTTTTTTAAAAACGACTTATTTAATGATAATTTCAGGGGACAAGCAAATCTATGTATAATTATATAAAAAAATATATAATCGTCTAAACACACTCTAAAATCTGAAATGGTTCTCCATTGCATGGGTTGCTGCATTGCATGGGCCGGAATCCAAATTCAGTCCTATGGGTAATCCAAGTCGTCAAAAATCCATTAAAATACTAATAATAATAAGTGCACAAAAATTCTACATAGCTGTTAAATAAACACAATGACGGTTTCAACTGAAAATTGACAATACTCTTGTCTTTTCTCGTTCGTTATTACGTTCCTTCTAAAACTTAAAATTATATATGAAAAAAATATAAAATATTCTTTTTTTTATTATTATGGATTATTGCTTTGTCAGTTTATTATTAACAAGTAATGAAAATAGAGAATCATTAACTGAAGAACTTAAATTGTTTTACAACTTAAATCATTACGTATAGTGGAACGAAATTTCTTGACATGGACGTATAAAGAAATCAATTTCAATATACGGTTAATCTTTACTCTTCGGCTTACAGGTAGATGTTCTTTCTATTGTAAAGGATTATAATATTAAGTTTTTTATTTATCGACACTGAACATTAGTATTTTTGCCATATATATCTTTCTCTTTCTTTGTTCCGAGATAGAAAGAAACAACTAGCTATATTAGCTGTGAAGTTAGCCGTCGTAAGATTTGATTTACTATTCACTATTTTATAGAGATATCATGTTAGCGACTCAGTACTGTTCGTTGACAAATGTGCGTGAATTAATTTTCTATTTTATATGTGAAAGTATTACTAGTTATCAGTAATTTGACGTTCCAGATTTGATTAATGGTTTTTTAATTACTCAATGTCGTTAACTAAACAAATAAATTTACTTGCTATCAAATTGTTTCGTACTACCGCCACGAAAGAGTTATTACGAAGACCTATTTCCTTGATTCACGTGTTTCTAACATCATTTCCTATACATACGGGGATATTGTTACTGTAGTAAAGAATTTTCACATTTAAAAGTTACAGTATAATTGCGCCGGATCCATTGACCTGTGTTAGGCGATACAAATGTTTTCGCAAGTCGGAAATTATTCATAATACTAAACTTTTGTTTATTTTGACTGCATAATTGGTCTAGTTAAGTGGTCGCAAGCGCTGGCTGCTAAGCGTGAAATTCGGGTTGGGCAAAGTCTGGGTTTAAATCATTTATTCTCATAAAAGACGAAAAAGCCACTTACATGAGAATACACAAAAACATACACCGTACGTGATAGTAATATACTTATTTTTAGGTAACCGTCACCATATTGTATGTGTAGCATTATATAATATTATAGTTTAAGATCAAGGCGTAGCACTCATTCAGCAGTTCAAACTCTCAACTATTTTAAGGAATTTAGTATCTAAGAATAATTTTCAATGATGTACTTGGATAGCCGAGACTTAAAACTTCCGAGTGAGCTAACACTTTTTATATATGTGGGTAGATTATTAAACAGTTGTGCTCCTTCATAAGTGATATTCTTTTTTGCATAATTAGTGCGTATTTTTGGCAAAACAATTAAACTTGGTCGACGAAGGCTGCGTTTAGAAATTTGGGATTTTATAGTAAATGATAAGTTAGTGTGTATGGTCTTGTCTAAAATTTTCCTAATCAGAACACAAGTATTATATGCATAGAGTTGTTTGATATTCATCAGTCTTGTTTCTTCAAAGATTTTACAAGTTGGTGTTAAGTATGGATAGTGGAACAATATTTTTATGATTTTATTCTGTGCTCTTTGCAATTCTTGTAACTTCGTTTTGCCGGCACTTCCCCAAATTTCTATTAGATATAACAGATGTGACTTTACAAGAGAATTATAAATAGTATAACGTATCTTCTTAGGTATGCACCGATTTATACTATGAAGTGATCCTGTTAATGCAGATAGTTTATTTTTAATATATTCAATTTGGTTGTGCCATGTTAACTGATGATCCATTCTTAAGCCAAGATACTTTTCGCAGGTTTTTTGATTTAATGGGATGTTATTAATTGTTAGTACGTCATGGAGCGGAATTTTCTTATTCTTAGCTTTAAAAATAATGTAACAAGTTTTAGAAATATTAATGGTTAGCAAATTATAATTGAACCATTCGAATAGAGCATTGAGATCTTCTTGGGCTTTTGCGATAATGTCGTGCATACGGCTCCGAAATAAAATAAGCAGGTATCATCTGCATATAAAGTTATATGACCATGTAGATTTAGTTCCGTGATGCTATTAATGTAAGTCAAGAACAATAATGGCCCTCATATAGACCCCTGTGGGACTCCGTACGTGATAGGTAATGTACTACTCTCAACATTATCTATTTTAACTATTTGAAATCTATTGGTTAGATAGGATTCTTAATTAGTTTTTCTGTTAGAAAATTCGCATTAGCAACACGGAGTTTGGAATTATGCCCGATTGACAGCAATAGGCTCGCCCTTATTACATGGGACTTAATAGAGGTATAGACATAATGTGGGTTTACGTTCCTAACCCTTCGGGGAATATATTTATACGATTTAAGTTCACGGTGGATCATCAGACCCGTTGTGAACATTGCTAACAAGTCAACAGGCACCGAAACATGAGCAATTCCAATGTGAGAGCTCATTGCAACACGAAAGAATCATACGCATTGCGGATTGCGGTGTCTTTATTGATATATGTTACCCAATTTCATATTATTTATTATATGTACAGAGAAACATGCAGTTATTATTCTTCCGTCACCTTATCTCTCCTTTCAGAGACCTTGCTCTTAAAGACATGAACAATGTTCGAACCTTGCAATATTTATGATTAAGTTTACAAACACTACGTCTTAGGATCAATGACATTTAAGAGTGTAATGACCTTCACTAACTCAGGAGTTGACATCAAAGGGAACTTTATCCTGTAATGCATTGATCACTTGGTGGACAGATTAGTTTTTTAGACACCATTTGGAGCAGACTGGTTTTACGGTCAAATGTCGGTCAACAACCCGACGTGACGTTGACGTGCGTAGTAACTGTAAGCGTTACCTACACTTTTAGGATAAGTGATAGACTCCGATGGACACTCCTGATTGAATGCGACGACAGATTATATTACAGCTTCTACCATGATATAATCCACGCCAATCTTTTACTGTAAACTGTTTAAGATGTAACGTACGAGCAGCCTATGCACTTTTTAGTGTTCATCAAGCGTATCCACAAATAACCTTTTTACAGTGTGCTTGACCTACGCCAACTGGGTCTCATGACAGTCTTTAGTGACATGTAGATAGAGAGGTGGTAGGTACTGACCGGTGGAGCGGTCGTCCTCGTTGTCGGAGGCCTGTCGCTCGCCGGAGGAGGTGGTGGCGTAGCCGGAGGAGGGCGGCGAGGGCCGGCGGTAGTGCGAGATGCGCTGCTTCTTGGCGGCCGGCGCGTCGTCGCCCGCCAGCGGCAGCACGCCCGCACCGGCCGCCGCCGCCGCCGCGCCCGCCGCGCTTGCCACGCTCGCCGCGCTCGCCGCACTCGCCGCGCTCGCCACGCTCGCTCCGTTCGCTCCACTCGGCACGCTCACCGCGCTCAGACCGCTCGCACTGCTCGGTCTCTTGCTAGCGCTGGGCGACGCCCGCGGTGATAGAGAGTTAGCCGAATCACTGCTTAGCGGTGGCGTTAGGTTTTGAGGTTTCCGCCTGTTGGACAGAAATCTTGGAGTTAATATATGCTCGCGCCTGTAGTTATGGCTGTGGATTCAGGTCTGAAAATCAAATGGACAGAAGGATGTGATCGTGGGCGGGATGTTACCCCTGATGCCTTTTATTGCGAGTTTCCTATTCAAGGACAAATAAAAAAGGTATATGGAATATTTCCCGAGCGGCAGTCGCATTGCTTCCGTTCGATTGCAGGTTGTATGTGATAAGATTGTCTTGTGTTTCAATGTTTTCGAAGGAAGTGTTGTAGATAACAATATTGAAAGGTATAAAGATTTCTTATCTATGTTTAATCAGGTTTAGCAATATCATTATGGAGTTTTATTGCTTTCTGAGACTGAAAAAGAAACAAACAATTATTAAGACATTATCCTTTTAAATATTCGCGACCTTTTCATAATAGCTGCCTAACAGTAGTATTCATTTTATATGGTTGTAGACACATTGTGGTTGCATCATGTTATTACAATACTTACCTAGTTTTGGCAGCATATAGGTACTATTTTTTGCGATGAAAGTATCCTATGTACCGTAGTATATATTGTACTAAGTTTCATCTGAATGAAGCAATCTGAATAATACACAGACAGCGCCATCGAAATAGGTGTCGAAGTCGAAGTCTCGGAACGCCTCGAGATATTCTGCATAAGCTACCGCACGTACGCACGAATACATGGAGCCAACGAAAGGCTATTTATTCGTTGGCTTCGTGTTTATCCAGCATAACTCACATAAAACCTGCTTTTATAATATTATTGAGTAAGTTACGTGTTAGTGATACCATACCTCTTGAGCATACGTTTCTCCTCCTCAGTATAAAAGGGCCAGTCCTCGTTGACGTCATTCCAAATGTTTCTACGTAAGTGGTAACAGTTATCCTTGAGCGTACTGATTTGAGGCAAAATCTTGTTCACCAAACTGCGCTCCTTTTCTTTGATACCCTCTGTAATTGTATGCCGAGCGTTAATCAAGTGGAGTTTGTGCTAATGCACAAATGTGCTTGAAATCTCGACTTACCACTATGAAGCCTCGCGTACAATTCGGGCTTCTTGAAGGGTTTCAATGCTAATAACTGTATAAGTCTTTCTCTGAAATAGAAGAAAATAATTACGTTAGTCATACTTAAAGTATTGTGTTCAAAAGGGCACCCACACAGGTGTGATACGATATCTATTCCTAGTACGATTCATATGAGAATGCGTGGGAGCTTTCACACGGCGACGCGAGTAGATCACACCTGAATGATTACGATATTTACAGCAAAATACTGTGACGCTTCTTAATTTTAAGTAGTAAGTTTCATGCTGTAACTTAAAGGTGGATGGCGGGGATTAGTTCCACTGGTAAACTGCAATCAAAACGCCGTCGATCAACGACATCTGCATGGTTTTCTTATCTAAAAACTAAATCTTTGTGTGATAGATATAACGACTTAATTTTCCGACGGATTAAGATTGGGTTTCCCAAAGAGGTTTGTCCCCTAACAATTAGAAAATTCTAGAGAATATTATATAAACAGTTACAAAAAGGAGACATTGTTCAGAAGTTTCTGACTTGTACTCTATTTTCATATGATCATGAACAATCCAATATTCTAGTGCCAGCTTAGAAAATAATGTAATAGTGATGAGCCAATCGTTCTCTTATGGTATTGACTTGTAGACATCACCTTGTGATCTATTTTAATAGTACAATAACAATGTTTTTATATTGTCCTTGACTCTGAGTCAGCGTGCAATTATATTGAAAACAGTTTTGTTCCACTACAAGGAAACAATAATGAAGTAGACGTCAATATGCCCATCAATTTTCCTAAACAACAAAACTTTTCAGGTGTATTTTTTTCTATCAAATGAGACGTTTCTCGCATAATTTATTGTTAGAAGACAAAAAAAAACGTTTTGTGTGGAACGCAATTGAAATCATAACAAAACTCGTAAAGTCAGATTTTTGACTAATGCGATGGATAATTAAAATTAACATCATGATTAAACAAGGTCGTAATGTTTCATAGACATGAATACTTTTTTATTTACCTAAGTAACTACAACATATCGCGGTGTGGAATAATATTTATATACTAATATTATTTATGTTACATAGACCGCTGCTATTTAGTATATCAGCCGCAAATTATCACGTCGGTTTTATTATGATAACGATATGACAAAATTATCATAAGACCGTTCAACAGCGCGCTACCATTTTGTATTATTAAGTTGTAACAATATATGACCCTTACGTAATTAATTTTTATAGGGAAGTTCACATATCCAAAATATAATTAGGTGGAATATTAGTGTAGTCTTTGTTTTTTGACGTAAGAATATGAAATAATTACCTAAAATACAATGTTATTTTGTCCTGATATTGGAAATGTTACATAATTTCAAAAGATTATGAAAATTGAAATGCTCATGAATAAGCTTCAGTATGATGTCATAATCGGTAATACCCACATCAATTCCAAGTAATGTTCTACGTGATGTTACGTAATCAAATATCGTATGCATTTGTATGCGCACAAAGCTACGATTCTGATTGTAATGGTAATGAGCAAAATAGAGATCAAATTAGACTTTACTTAGTAAATGTAAAGGCTAGTTAAAATACATCGTTTTCTGACTTCGCCCTTCCAAATAATAATATCTGTTTCTGGCTACCAGCAAATCAACATTATTACCTACCATCAATAGTATAGTGCAACATATACTTTTTAACAAGAGACATGCACAACTTACTTCAGGGACCGCCTAGTGAGATCCGGGTTAGGGGGTAGCCGCTGCGGCAGGTGCGGGTTGGGCGGGTGTTGCGGGTGCTGCTGATGCTGGGGGTGCTGCGGGTGCGTCGGCGCGGCCGGCGGCGGCTGAGGCCGCGGCGCAGGAGGAATAGGCCGCTCGGGCCTTTCGACACGCTCGGGCCGTTCGGGCCTTTCCGGCCGTTCCGCTCGCTCAGGTCGCTCTGGCCGTTCAGGCCGTTCTTGCCGCTCGGGCCGTTCTGGCCTCTCGGCCCGTTCTGCTAACTGAGTCGCTCCTACACCCGAGTACGGATGCGCGGAACGCACTTTGACACGACGTCCGATGTCCGTCTGGTTAGGTTTGATCACGCGGGTGCTGGAATAGGACCAATCGAGTGAATTGAAGAAAGCAATACGAAATACGTGAGGGAAATATACCTTGACTACAAAAAACTAGAAAATGAATTCATACTGCTAGAGTTGCATTAAAAGTTCAGGTCAGTATGACAAACATCACATCTAAATTAGTCATAATGCGTAATTATGTCACATTAATGCTGCTTAGAAGTTTTATCAACAATTCTCTTTATATTCTAATGCCATTACCAAAAGTTCTGTAAAGTATTTAATTCAACAATATCTAAGAAATATAATCCCAAGTATAAAAAATCAAAGAAACTAGCAAGAAAGAAGTTTCCGGGAAATAAGCGACTTTAAATTGAGAAACGAAAAACTGTTGTGAAACTTCGCTTTTAATAAACTTAGTGAGTAAAAAGGTAAAGGGACCGTTGATAAAGTGTCGATTATTCTTTTAATAACTTTTTCTTACCGAGGTTCATTTTGACGGCTCACCAGCTTTTAAGTCCCTTGGTCCATTACTAAACTTTTTTAAGGATTGAAGCGAAGAAATTTTTTGGTGCAAAATTCAACAGGTGCGAATCTGCTCGGGGGTGCAAGTGTGTGTATGTAGATAGTACTGACCATTTACTCTGCTCCGCGGCGACTGTTCTCGCCATACGGTCCTTAGTGGCCTCATAAGAGTCGTCATTGGCTTGTACACGCATTCTGCGTGGTAGCGGCCCGCACGACTCCAAACGCCGTGCGCCGCCGCTCCTGACGCACTCAAACGAACCCTGGAACATAAGAGCGACACTTCAAAACTACAGCCTGAATTAGTGGAACCAATCGGCCATGAAACATATTTTTGGAGACGGTCGCGTATTGATGAAAACAATAACACTTGCAAGTGTCAAGAGTAAGAGAGTAAGTAGTAGTCAGCTGGCTCTGCGTTCGCCCATTACTCTCCTTATTGAGCCTATATCCATCAATTTAGGGCCGATTTCATCCTTAGGTCACTATACCATCAGGACTGTAGATCGCTGTGTATCGTGGTACCACGAGTTGTTTTTTAAACCTCCAAGTATCTAAAAAAGACGACTCAAGCTCAGACCTACATTATAAACAAGGTTAATTAACTAAAAAAGATTTGTTGATCGCGGAAATTGTGTTTCTCCCTAATCTTATTAAACTAATAAAGCGGTATTGTTAAAAAGATACACTGTAAATGTACTTTGACTTTATTTTAGTTGAATCTATATCTGGAAACGGTTTCTGTTACCATTATCTTGAAGATCATTTACTTTGATGGAATTTGATCGTATACCAAAAAATAAACACGAGTTACTTTTCTATAAAAGCTTTTCCGAGCCGATGCTTTATTGAACGCGTCGTAGGAGGGTGAAATGACTACACCCACGCACCAAACGTTTATAGAGACGATGACTCGTTTCAGCTATTTGCAATTTTCCACATAATACAAAACCTTGAGAGGGTTAAGATATTTAGTATCCAATTACGTATTGGATTAATATTATTTTATGTGCGTCAGTGTGTTTAACTCAGGTCGTAAGTCTACTAAACACTGGGTTTTACCTTGCGGGGGGATTTTGTCGTGATGAGTGTACTAAGGGTTATATTTATTGGATTAAAAAAAATAAATGAAGCCTCTTCATGATGCAACGCGTGCGTTCTGCGACTGAATTCGCACTTTCTAACGGCTATTGGGTAACGTTCTTAGTACGGCCCGCACCACCGCATTCCGAGTCCACGTGAATTTTTTTTTGTGAATCACATTTGCTGCTGCGTTATATTATTCTCCATATAGGATTGGAGCGGAAGTCTACAATTCAACATTACGGTGTGTATAAAATGTACCGTGTCATGATTTTGAAACACCTACTTATGATAAATACTATCGTGATGATGAATAGACCTAAAGACACTAATAATAAACTAAAAAAAAAAACATTGATTTTGGTAATCTAATATCCCTAACAACATGAGTCATATTTGTTATTAATCGTTATTTGACTACCAATTCATTATTTAGACTTAAAAAAATATAATTTTCTAATGTGACATGATTTTAAAAACAAAACAACATTTGGACATGGTTCTACGAAAATATTCAGGGCATAGTCGAGGCGCCACACGTAAGTTTACTCTTACGAATTTGTCGGTCACGCAATTTATTATCGGTTGCAACTGTTCCGCGACCCACAAACCCGAACGCGTCACAGCATGGGAGAACCATGGAGAATAATAATTAACCGCCATCTTGATCAGCTGATAGTAAAACAGCATATTGTATACCAAAATTTTGATCTGCGTAAGAAACAGAACATACGTAAGTCGTCGAGTTGCTTATCTCGCTCGTAAAAATTGACCAAGATGTGTGAAAGACGAAAGCGCTCGTACATACTACTCAGTTGCCAAGGACTATGTGTTGTTAACCTAACGTATGATATGTATGTCAAGAGTCTGATAAACAGTGCAATAATTTATAATAATTCAAGTTAACCATCAATGAATGTCTTAAGAGTATATAAGATAATATCAACTCGTTATATTATTACAAATAATGAAACTAACGGAGAAAACAAGTTTGTAGATTTTTTAAATGAAAATAAGATGTGACTGACAAGAAATATTGATAGCTAATATATCTATGTATATATAGAATCAGATATATTCTTATGTATTACCACTTACATGATATTGATAACAGTATGGTGCGAAAACCCAGTTTCTGGGAAAATGCTAAGAGAAACAATAATCATCAGCGCAATAACAAGGTATTTGTTTTATAACTATGTAACAACTACTAACATGTTGTTTTGTCAACTAAATACTTCTGGAAAATTCTAAATATTAGCATAAATAGAGGCCTTATAAAACCGTTCAATATACTGCAATTTATAAAATCAGGTTTTAAATAAATTTGTCGTCTGTTTCAACCTTGATATTTGTTAAGATTTAAAAAATATGGTATAGGAAATTTCGATAAATTTAACTTCAGAAAATGATGAGATTATATCCGTATGTGATACATAGATTTTATACCTAATTGCTTCTCAAACGCTAGAAACATGTTGAGATAGTTATGATGTCAAAGAGAGCAACAATAACAATATACGTTGAAGTAGATAATGTGCCAAAGACTTTTGTAATATTGTTTAGATGAAAATTAAGTAAATTGTTGAGCATCAGTTATGCTTGCTTGATAGTGCCCGCATGTCGCAAAAACCTGTTTAAACCAAGGTGATCTGAGATATATTCAAATAGGTTATTCTCTTTTAGTAATTATTTTACTTTTAGGACTTGTAGGAGTTTCGACATGGAGACCATAACCTCGGAGATGCTAGTTTTGCCAGGAGAAAGGGATTAAGTATGAGAGGTTTTTGCTGCAGTATAGAACATAATCTAAAAAGAAGGATAAGTGAACGCTTTAATTTTAGAACCGGAGGTTCACTTTCATTTGGAATGTTGGCCACATAAGAGTGTCACAATGGGTTCCATATAGTCACAGTCCGTAGACGTCAAATATTGAATATCGGTCGTCCCGCATAGAAACAACAAGTGATCTTGGGGGAATCATGTCAGAGTTATCTATAATGCTTATCACGCAGCTTGTCATTGCAGAAACTCGTATTATCAGAATGCAAGTTGATTTATGCCAATAAGCACGTTGGAATACTTTGTCACCTTTTATTGATCACACTGTTCTGAGGTTGTCTATCTAAACAAGAGACTGGTCTAAGCTCGGGTTTCTTTTTAATACTTAGTTCTGCAAAAATATGATCTGGTTGATTACCTGTGGACCCTCCATCTCTGCATTACTATTAATGCTGAAGTGAAACGTAGCCTCGCCTGATGGCCCATTGCCACTGGCTGGCGCCGGAATGGAGATTTTCTGGAAAAGGGAGAAATACACATAAATATAAAGTGAGAGGGACTTCATTAAGTACTAATAAAGAGCGCTAAATCGATGCACTATTGAGTCCAATAATTAACTAGGATCCTGGGTTTTAATTTAAAAAAAAATACGGATGTTTTTAAAGCCAAATGGTTCGAAGAATCATGAATAGAAATTTTTAATGATTATCGTGAGCTCACAAGTGTTTTCTGTCGTTATCTACAGAACAAATACACACAGTGTCGTTCAGTTTGCGCACGTGACATCTTAGTGAAAAATACATTAAATATCTGTCAACATACATTTGAATTCTGTTCATAGTATCAACAATTGGTTCAACAAAAACTATCCAGAATTTGTCAATGTGCTTCACACTTCAGAACAATACCATCTTACTAGACCACAGTTACCTGTATAACAAGTATTTTTTATTTAGATAAATATACCCTTGAGCACTACCTGAAGTACGCCGTAATAATAAATATTTATTTAATGTTTTCGTTTTTTATGGAACTAAAATAGGATGCGCGCGGAACATGTGAATAATAGTTCAAACATCGTAACATGATGACGTAAGCAAATAAACAAAAGTATTTTAGGGATAGTAAAGACTAGAGCTAACGTGGTTCTTATAGAAGAAAAGACTAACACTATGCAGCACGTGAATAATTTTAAAAGAATCTATTTTATCGCGTGTCTTAGATGTTAGGAGTTTCAACGTGGGAAATCTGGCACGAGATCGCTGTGTGAATCACACAAATAAACGCCAAATTACTATGCTAGGATGTTTGACGAAATCAAGCGTCATGCATAATGAGAGACCGGAGTTTATTGTATTACATACACTTATCCACCTGCTACGCGATTGCGCGCAGTTGATAAAAAAGCAAAGTAATCCCATGAGAAATCTACGACGTTTCTTGTTACATTTCCAAATAAGGCTGACCTGGGCCAGTAGGCTTAACGCAATTGCAACTGCGTACGCGCATATGCGTCCACAGACGTACACAACTCTACAAGTGAGTAATGACTTTCATCGTCTGGTATGGCAACGTCGCGGCTACACAGCCGATGAGCGTGTCGTATCGTACCGTTTCACCATTAAACATGTTTGTAAATAAATCAAAATATTACAAATCAATAATACAGTTTACCGATTCTGTTACAATGTATACTTGCATCAGTATACGAGCATCATCAAAACAACACCCAACTTTCGGAATCTGTTTATTGAGGTCACTACGAGTTCTTCATGGTTCGCTACGCAGTGCCAGAAAAAACAAATGAACGCAATTTATTTTGTCAAGATTTTCCACTTCCCTTTCACAGACACTACAGAAATGAGTTTCTTTTTAGAGTAGCTGATGAAAAATGACTACAAGATGACCCTTTTTGACGCAAAGACGTCGTGTTTGCCAACGGTGAGTTCTATTATAAAATAGTGTACAACAGCAAGACTAGTGTCCAGGCGTGCCTCATTTGGTGACGCGCACACCTACATGCGTGGCCGCCAGCCGCTGTAAGGTCGCGGCTGGCGATGTGTGCCAGCACCACAATGCCAGGCAATTAACCTATTAAAGAGTGAGCCGCGAAGCGAACATCAATGGAGCAATAACCCGATAAGTCCCGCCGCTAACATGTTAGCCGATACTCAGATTACGCATTACACCCTTCCTGCTTTTCTTAAAAGGTAGTTCTTTGAAGGGACTGATAATTCTGCAATGACTTAATTTCAGCGGTCCGGTCCGGTTGGTAAGTATAGTAAGTTTCAAAATAATGTAACAGAATCTTTTTACATGTAGTATTACTGTATTAGTAAAATATTAGGTATATTTTTAGCAAGCGATAGTTTTCCTCGCAACGTGATATTGAATCTCGAGAAGTATTCTATAAAAACTAAGTCAATAATGCACAAAGCGGTGACGTTCATCACGCGATTCAAGTCTGATAAACACAAGGTAAAGGCATAGAGCATAATATGGAATTATGGAGCTAATGAGGAAAAAACCCGCTACGAGCGGTGCGAGCAGCAGACACTGCGGGGAGTGCGGGGCGCGGCTTTCTCTGCCGTACAGCCGGCCGATATAAAGAGCGCCTCGCGATGGAACACTTCGGCATTCGGTGAACAGCCGTCTCGCCCGCATCGCCCGTTCCTTCCATGGTTCCCTGTATTGTTTTGGCTTGCTGCTTTTATTGACCGATTTTTGTGATTGTCACTAATTCAATAGATTAAGTAGATAGTTATTTATAGGTAAATAGTCTAACATCTGTAAATTGTATCATGTCAAGGTCGTTTCATTGTGTCTTCTGGCGAAGGTCGGATAGTGTGCCTCGTTTAGACCGGAAAATAGGTACACGAGGAAATCCGTCGTCCGTTTTTCAAGGCATTATTGAAATGTCTGCCACCTAGTTGATTAATTTGTAGGTGCCTTATCAGAATTCACATGATAGCTGTGGCAGTAAATCTTTCAATTACGTCATCTTAAATGCGTAAACAGCTGTTTTCAGCTGGATTCTTTTAATTTTTCGATCGTTGTCGGGTGTTTCTTTATTGTGTGTTGCCCGTCGTGCGCAACGACTGCGGCTTTTGTTGGTTACCTAATTTTACAGCAAGCGGCGAGCGGTACACAGACTTGCGAAGTGAGAGGCCGTCACAACCGGTCCGTTCGGCTCGCTCGACCGAGAGATATACAACTACGTCGCAGATAGTGTTCTCGGCTCTAGATTGGCTTATATGTACGCGTTTCACACATGCATACAAATAATAAGCCGTTTCGTTTCTAGGTAATCGTCCAGAAAACATTGTAAGATATAAAATACATAATTTATTTTACAATTCCACGGGACAAACCCGGACGCAAAGCCAGCGGTCGTGTGCCCCAACCTCGAGTTAACGTGTTGTATCTTATTGACGTAACATCGCGGAGGTGGCACTGTATGTGCGATGCAAATTGGACTTTAAACAAAGCAGGTTTTGGTTCAATATGTGTTCTACTAAAGTTGGCATACGTCAGTGGTGTATACGATAATAAATGGTTCACTTCAACACGAATCGTAGCGGGAAATCCACGCGACTGGCTTGTGATCGCCACCATGTTAATTGCTTACCGACTTGTTATTTTCTTTACTTCATGATATATGATAATGTGTATTGGTAATAATTATTGCTAAGTTGTTTACAGTTCCACCTTCAACCGAGAAAATACCTTACTGGACTGAAATTAAAAAGTTAATAACAAACTTTATTATAACAAAAGAATCTTGCAATTCAAATTAAAATCGTTCCATTTCGTATTAATAGCATTCAATCTCGAAATACAATAGAAAGCCAGTAGAAGATAAGATAGAAGCTGCTTTAATCCATGTTATAGGTACTTATGAATGGAATTAATTTCTTTTGGGTATCTAATTTGTGCACGTATCGTCGTTGATCAGTCCCTAGAATGATCACATAGTTAATATATAATAAAAGCCATTTGATCAATTCAGTAACAACCAATTCTAAATTAATCCCAATATTAAATTAACCGCGAGCCGTCTGATAGACAATAAAAAGTAGTAGCTAAACTAATACTGACACTCGATCCATAAAATAAGGAATCGTGAGAAAATACTAGGGCTATTTATAAATAAACAAACGAATGTAACCGTTCAAGTAGTTGACATGTTGATAAACAATGTTCTGTTTAAACAAGATGTTTTCCGTTTTAATGATTCAACAAGAACCGTGTCTTTAAGAAAGGAAAATTTTAAATCCACTTTGGAGAGCAGAGAATTTGGCAATGCGTCCGCGGAAGAAATTGTTCTAACACAATTTACTAACGGTAATAGTCACTTTCATCGCAGCAGACACATTTAAAGGCGAAGTGAGTGGCCAGTTATTCGTGAGGTTTCTACGATACTATTTGCATATTCGCCGACTTTCTAATGGACGATGCGGCCGCTCTTGTCGCAATCGTCGGCAGCGGTGAGGTAACACCGATTCATTTAATTATATACTTATGTTGAAAAAACAGTATTCGAGTCTCGCGCATTGTTGCCATTGAACACTGTTGTGTGTGCTAGTCTAGCTTGGGTTTTTTTGCTCGCTCGGCGCAATCTCATTGGCCGCGGCAAGACTCATTAAAAAGTCGCGTTCGAGAACCAGAATACCTTGTCTTTACGTTTATCCGATCGATTACTATGAAATCTACCAACACCACCGAATCGAATAATTACAAGCATTGCAATTTTCTATTTCTTAGCAAACACCTAGCAGGCTGGCACTGATACGGTTGCGAAAATTTTGCGGTCGTCATTCCTAATCAAACGTTGTCTTGTCGACAAATAGGTAAATTCTATTTTATGTAAAGCTTTTATTGCGGTGAATGAACTATGTTAATTATTTGCGCGTGGTAAATGATTAGATTAGTGCACCCAGGCCACTTGAACGTGTATTGTTATCGCGACTTCCTATACTATAGATACTGTTGATTACGTCAAACTTCGAGATAACTTTGCAAGTGACAAAATATAAAACATATTTGCTCAATGTTACGTTGGATAAAATCACTGAAGTATTTAATATGCGAGTTGCATTGTAAATATCACGAGCGTTGCGGTTGACGGGTGGGTCTTTGCAAGGATTCATTCTGGTGCCGTTCTCCTTCGCGGCGGCCGCTCGCGACCTTCCGCCAGAGGAGGGGCACCTCTCACCGGCGACGTGACTGCAACCACGGCCTTACGTCGCGAGGCTGTATCGAAACCTCTACGTAACGAAGCTCTTTCCAGCGGCGGTTACTCAACGCCCGATAGTTCCGTCGATACATACCTACATACTTGCCTTGCCGTATAAACCACCAGCAGATCACGTGATTACCTTGCGTAACGAATTATTGCCGGCACACCTTTTGATACAACGTGAAATACATAGAAATCTTTCATTATTGAGACACATCATAATGGTGAAACTATTACTATAGTTGCGAAAACAGAATAACATTATCTTACCCTCGGGTACTTATCTACCTATCATAAAAGATCAATACAATAAAAATATGGGATAGAGAATAGTTTCAGGACAAAAAAGTCGATGCTAATTAGTATGACGATGGTTAAGTAGTACGAATGAAAACGTGATTCTAAAGATTGTTTCATCCAAAACAATGGTAAGTAAAAGGCGTATGGATGTTCCCACTGCAGGTAAGACCGAGCTATTGTATAAAGCAGTTACTTTTACTAACTATCATAGAGAATAACAACTTATTGTTTCATTTTCCACAAACATAACCAACATTCAACCATGTTAAGTCTTGTTGACTTAATTAAAATTAGGTCATTCCATCTTTGGTGTCCTCACCTAAGAAACTGGCTGGCGTTAAAGGACGAAGAAGACATAAAGCGACATACAATTAGAATTTCAGTAAGGCTACGAATACTGAATGCAGTCTGTCAACAACAGAGTTAATCTCATTATAATGTCAAAAATAATCTAGAATATCTAAGAAGGCGTCGTCGTAGATATTCTAGATTCCATTGATAGGCCACTATTAAAAAAATACATTTTTTTTTTATTAACAATCAGGCCAAGGTATGAAAGCAACGAACTAGTCTAATACCGTAAAATATGACCAATTTAAAATACAAATACATTGTTAGCAACGTAATTAATGTCAGCAAAAACAGTTTCATAATAATATGACGTCATTTTATAGGATGTTGACAACTTGGTAGATCTCTCAGCGATAATGACGTCAGAAATTTAGGGGAGGTGGAGCACTGGTTCTTATCTCTAACGACCTAGATCGTGCCTGATATTAAAACCATGAATTAATATGTATATTTTATTTATAATAATATAAACTAATGTTTACATTAGCTTGTTTTACAAAAAAAAAAAACTTAACCTTTAATAACTTCGTACATCTTTAATTTGCTTGAAGCAAGATTCTTAATTTCAATTAACATAATTAATGAAATCAATCAAAATAAACCTTTTTAATTATTACCTGACTGTATTCAAACAAAGGTACATAAAAGGAACAATACAGATTCAAGGATGTATTAAAAAGAAATAAGTAATGCTTCGAATTTATGAGATTCAATTCTTCAAAATGTAGCATACTGATGCGAAAGGGGATTGACCGAGGTTATTTCCCTCAGGACTTGACGTTAAGAAAGAGGTTAACCGGGAAAATAAGGTTGTCTGATGGAGTTAGATGGAGCAGGATTGTCTTTTAGTAATTACTTTTAGTATACTTATTTCTTGTCGTCTATTTGGAAGACAGACATTGTCCTACATGTCACCAATAACATATTATTTATTTTAGAGTAGTTAACAGTACTCCAAGGCAGTCGAAACTGTAGATGCAGTATCTGACGCACAATATAACGACGAGACCAGATAATGTCGCAAGTATTTAGATCAAGGTGCGAAACACGCGTTCGAGAGTCGAGATCGGATCCGAGGAATTTTTGTTGAAGATCACGCTCGCGCTCATGTTGAAGCGCATAAATTCATAATTAAACCACAGCGGAATAAACAACAGAAGAAATTAATGGATAAAAGAAGAAATCCAGAAACGAGTCAATTGAATATTAAAACGGAAAACAATTTCACATACAATTAAAAGGGAAATTTGCATCACGGCACGCTAAAATTAAGACTTTACCTACGAGAGGCACAACTTTATTAAAAACTTTAAATGGCGTCTTATCTCAAGTCAGTGTATATTAAATATGTCGGCTTATAGTAACAACAGTAACATATGGGACAACAGTTATCAGCGAAAATGCTCGTGATTTTGAGAGGTCGACTAAGTCGAGTAAAATACCCAACACCACATTCAACAAGTGTTTATCGATATTAGAAATGGAAATCGGAAATAAGGTTTTCTTCAGTTCAATTTGCTAAAGAATGAGTTGTGTGTGAACGTTGAATCCAGAACAATCCAGTGGCACACAGACGCGGCGCCGACGCGACGTGACGCCGACCACGCCTCCGACGCTACGGGTTTATATTACGTCTAGTAAAGACGTAATTATTGATGCAGAAGGAACAAAATCTATACAAGCCCCACTGACATTTACATTACATTGAGATCACAAGGAATTCGTAGACCTATAGACAGATAAATGTACAAACATTATACGTAGGTACTTTTAAATTATGGCCGGTATTGAATCTAACAATAGGTTAGAGTTAAATGGTAATAGCCATAAGCCGAGTTAGTATATTATGAGAGTTGGCGAAGTAGAACTAAAACAAAGGTGCAATGAGAAATTAATAATCTTTGTTGAAGTTGAAACAAAGTTTGAAGAATGGTGTTTCGATAGTAATGCGGTAAACTTTTAGTGTAAGTTTAGTCGACGTTTGTAGGGTTTCTATTATGTTGAATTTTGGTAAAGGAAATCAGGCGTGAAAAGAAACTTGAGGACTTAACGAATTAATAAAAGTAGACATTACTCATATCAGAGCTGTGTTAAAGATCAAAGTGTTCTGGAACAATAACCATCCAACCATCTATATCAATAGTGCTGGCAAGATTTTGTAAATAAATTAACCATATGTCAATGATGGTTGAAGCCTGAAAGGCGAACGGCGACGGCGCACAACACACACAATAAAGCAGACAAATTGACTGCGAAACCACGCTCGGCGCCTGAATTCAATATGCTACAAGTCGAGTAGGTGCGGCTTTATTGTTTCCAGGCGGATATGCTCCCGACCAAATTATCATTTATTTTACCTAAGGCTTGAGACTGTAGGTTCAAAAGGTGTACTCTAACCTATCACAATAGGTACTGAATTGTTGAAAATAAGCTGCTTTTTGAACTTCAGACGACTTTGTTCGACGCTAGACTAAGTTAGCGATATTGTTATTTGAATACAAAAGAAGGTGTAATGAGAAAGCCCAAAGGCAGGTTAAATTTCGTCCATGTTACCGAACAAGTTAACACTGAATGTATTTATACACGTGTTCTTAATATACTTAGTATATCATATTTATCTGTCATATTTAAAGTTGTATATGAAGTAGGGACATAATATAGTGACAGGTAAATAATAAGGGCAATTGAAGCTATGGAGGTATCATGGACTGAGGAGTTTAAGAAAGTACAAACCTTACAAAAAGCTATTTTCGACAAATACCTTAATAATATTTGGCACACAATGAATGTGACAAATTAACGAACGCAACTGTTGCTCGTATGCCTAATTTGCGTCAAGTTGTAAAATTTCACTCTCAGTAAACACCCGTTCACTTTGGTGCTAATATAATATAGTCACAATAAAAGAAGATAAAATTAGTGAATTGAATTGTACTGTCTATTAAAGGGATAAGTAATCAGGGTGTTTAAAGGATGTCTTCAATAATTAAAAATATATTACATCCATAATGACCTACTGAGAAAACTTCATCTATGACCCTGCCATGTCATTATTCGGCTTCAAATATTGTATATACACATTTTAAATGCGGAGGAATGGAAAAACTTGTTTGTAGCCAAAGTGGTTGGAAATTTTACTCAACAAATAGATGATCTGTAGGAAATTGTACACGACGCACGACTAACTGTTGGCCTCTAGTTTAGCTAAAAAGATTTGTTGTATAACGGGCATTACGACTCGAGCGGCCAACAGGGCGAAAACAATTGTGGCCAAGACCGGTTTCCTCACTAATGCCGTATGGTGTTCGTGTCAGATTTTAAGATACTCTTGACATGTCTCATGCAGCCGTGTATTCGTTTTGTGTAAGTTATAATACAGATTTCATTTAAATAATAAAAAATAAAAGGCTAAATTGAGATGGGTTAGTGACGTAGATTAATATATCGAAGGTTGTTGACAGAACGGAATGTCCAGTACAGAGCAAAGAGAAAGCCGAAGAACAGGAAACTGGTCGAATGTGAGCAACATTGATAGGAAGAGAGTAAATGTAAAGTAAATCAGAATTTGCAAAATTCTGAATAACGTTATAATGACCATGGAAATTAAACATTATATACCAGACAAACAACTAGGAATGGAATATTTTCTGTTAAACAATTCTGTAAACATTTATGAAGTAGAATTGTCCCAGCTGTTTGTTCTGAACGTCATAGCAAATTGTAAATGTGGATGTCGGTTCAATACCCCAGATTTTACATTCAAATCAATTGTAGAACTGAATGAAGATTGAGGCTTGTTTATAGTCTTATAGGCTCATATTTTCTGGGATTTGAAAAACAGAATCGTACAGTTTCAAGACTCTGATTCCAGTTTATTGTTTAAGATGAATTTTGAATTCAAATACAGTTAGTACCGTATATAGAAAAGTCGAATATAAAAAAATGCCAGAATGTAAATTCTAATAAAATACTTGTACAAACTATTATTCACCCAGATATAGCACGAAATGACGAATGCGTTTATTCCAAATATAGGTGCTATCATTAATGACGACTTGAGCAACGTTTAGACACATTTAGTTACAACGTGTCATACATTCATCAAAAATAGGTTTTGAGGTGAAGGCCATATGGCTCTTGCTGACACTTTTTTTTTTGGAACACAAAACAGTTTATTACAGGACAATAATTTGTTTTGCGATTATTTGGTTACCTTTTCAAATTATTACTCTCAATTGAACTGGTCCTTAACTTGCTGGGTAAAAGCAAAGAGTTAACGCTTCTGATATCTTAGTATCTAATTGATTATAATTGGTCAGCGAATCGCTGGTATGTAAAACAGAATAGTAACAGTTTATTTTGGACCTCTTTCTCCTGAACGTTGGGCGTGGCGATAATATTATATGTATAAGAAATCAATTGTCCGGTGATTGCCGCCTACTCAGGTGAAGTTCAGAATAGTGCCGCGAACGAGCGGTAACTTTTACCTGGTTACGTAAGACTGCCAGGCACAATTTATTATCGGCTCCATTGCGAGCTTTCGTAATGTAAGCCAGCACTGTTTATGCACTTTATATCTACTTGTCCCCTTTCCATAGACACCCGGATGTTTTGGGCCTTGGTAAGACTAGACGGCACGCGTTTATATCAGTTATATCCTAGTAAATCATCTTAAATCGATGTTTTCTGGTTCAATTTTCGTCGAGTATCGTAAGTAGAAAATATGATTATGTTTGGTATTAAAAGACACTAATAAAAAGGTTTATCAAAGGCTTTCGGGCACGAGTCAAGTGAAAGCTGCAACTAACGAAGTGTTTTAGTTTGTTTTTTTTTCTTGTCATCATTTGCGTCACCTAAAACGGATACCTATTTTGAGTGACAGCGGCTATGCTACTTGGTGGTCGTTGTGTAATATTATATATGCTTTTTTTTATTTTGCAACTGCTTGAGCAAGAAGATTGCATTTACTTATTATTTTGACTGTATTTTTAGAAATACTTTCCAGGTCTTTAAATATTTTTTTATTTGACAAGAGTTGATCAATGTTAAGGCATGATACATATTTCATGTGAAATAAGACAATCAGTAGTTAAATAAATGAATAGTAATGCATAGGTGAAGTTAGTAATATGTGACGGGCTCAGGGCGAAGACTTACAAGCGTACGCCTGATCTTTTGATCTTTTAGCTTAACAATTGGAAAGTAATATACAATCAATGGTAAATCAATTCTGCGACCAAAACACTTGGTAAAACTAGAAAAATATTAACAGATATTTAGGTACTTACGACATTCAAATTTATGAAAATTGGAATAATAGCATGGTCTAAATATCCATGTACGGGTTAAAATAATCTGAAGATTTTTTTACTGATCAAAATGTTGCGTGCGAATTCGATGCAATTCTTGCAAAGACAAAGATCAGACATGTGCGTAATTACCTATTTGTTATTCAACAATAACACTGCAACCATTATCAGTGGGTTATAAGTACAAATGGTCCGTGAACTGATTTATTGTCTTTGGATCTTATACCGTAAGTATAAGGTTGAAAATGGTAAATCACTTTAGTTCGACGGTAAGCTAGCTGCAATGTCACATTGCACGCATCATTGCATTCAGTGATCTCATTCGCTGCCAAATTGAGTGAATGCCACAAAGCATTATTTATGATAAAATGCGTTTTCACAATATTGTTTTATTATTTTGAATCATATTTAAAAGAAAACAGATTACACAAATGCTATAGGCGTCGCGCAACGTGCCAAAGGGGCGTGTCCATGAATTTATTACATTTAGCCTAGTCTTTAAAAACACCAGGAATCTTTAATAATGTTTCTTTATTCTGCAACCGCTAATTTATGTTACAACATATGTTTCAAAACAATTTAGTTAATTAATTAATTAAATGTAAGTCAAAGATAATTTTAACTATTGCTGGTTGACACCACATTATTAATTGGAATTAGTTTTATTTTCATGTCACATTACTCGAAAGCTCAGTAGATTTTTCCAGAGTTGTTTCATGTTCATCACAAGCCGGTGACGGAAAACATCTCGAGGAAACCGGCATTTCTGAGGAGAAATTCACAACGAGCATTATAAGTGGTGGATATATAGCGACAGAGGCGCCACCCATCAATGGTCATAAACACGGCGATATGTGTAAGTTCTCAGTGTCAAATGTTTACGACGCTATTAGTAACTTCGGTCGCGATATTTAGCACAAAGATCTGTGGCTATAACGCCACGTGTATTAAAAATAAACTGGTCACTTTATGAGGGAACGATCGCCTTTTAACTGAGGTATGAAACTGAAACGCCAGTTACTACGCGAACATAAGCAGAATATTTTCTCTGTATTAGGCTTAAAAAGCATGCAATAAATAAAATTGTGTTTGTGATTTTACGCATTTATTGACTTTAGCATACAAAACATACAAGCCAGTACATTTAATGTCTACTTCCTCGTTGGGCATTGAAAGCGGTATTAGCTATGTATGATGGACACGCGGCGTCGGCACACACAACTTTCCCTTCTTTAATGGAAAAACGACATTAAAACGAGAGCCTTACGGATAAAACTCGAAAGGCACGCGCATTACGCGTGGGAGACCGGCTTGACCACAAGCTTTACTTAGTCAAGGTGTTGACAATGTTTAATAAAATTCTATTTTGAACAGTCTGTGTGCAAGAACTGCCCTGTTCTTAGAAATCTTCAAAAAGACACCAGACAATTAATTCATGTTATCAGGGGACTCTTTGTTTTCATCTATTGATATACGTATTCAATGTAAAGTTTACCTTATTGAAGTGAGACTATCCATCACGAGTTCTCGTATATATTTACATAATTGGCGCGGATCACGCTAAACCTTACCTGGCAATCATTTCTTCGAATTGAATGCTTAGAGCAAAGATGAAGCGCGTCAGATAACAAAAACAAGCGCGTCGATACCTCTGTTAAAAAAAACTTGTACGAGATCGACATCGATTTAAGCACAATGCTGTTTTAACATAAAGATTGCCGTAGTGTCCTTAATGGTCGAGTAGCGTTTGCGCAAAGGTCGTTAATCAAATTGCCTCAATTAATTTTATTTGGGTAAGTCAAAATAGGCCAAGTAGGTAGTAATGACTGTCGTTAACAGCTATGAAGATGAGAACACCATTAAGTCAAAAAGTGAAAGCTTGAGATTGAAGCTGTTATTATCGATGGTAAATTTTTTATCAATTGTCGAGACAGACCATGGAGTTGCTTACTGCCAGAACAATCTTAAACAGTCTGCTTATTCATCAAATTTGATGACAAAGCTTAGCAAATGGAATATCGACACTACGGGAAAGACGTAGAAGAGAAGGTGAAAACGAATTAAATAAAGCTGTGACCTCGATTATATCTCAAAATACCAATTCATGTTAGGACTAAGTCCTCATTATTTTACTCCAAGGAAACAGATAATGTGCCAGATAAAGCTGTAAACCAACTGATTGCACCTGTAACAGTACTCGACACGTAATTGTTGCGTGATTCTATGACATATTGTAATGACGTTACGGTATGTTTCATTGTTACAATGACGATTGTACGTAAAGGATTTTCCTGAGGAAGGAAAATGCGCAATTGCGAAATTTTTTCTTCACGTTTGCGTAGTAGGTGAGTTTTATGGATCTAGTCGTGGCGGCCCCAATTACAATCCAAGATACGCCCAAATCCACATCGGCTTGCGCTCGGGTCCAATAGCAAAAGCACGCGCTGCGAAGTGAAAGTGAATAGCGCGCACGTACGGTCGGCCCGCAGCCCCAATAAGACGACACCGCCGTCCGCATACTTCAGCAATTACCACGAGGAAATCAGCACCGTTCCGCCAAGTCGCTCCCAGAACCCTGGCCAGAGCAGCCGACGAATAAGCTGATCATTCTTTAGTACTTTTAATTCTAAACGTAAAGTTGACTCGTTTGTTAAACGGCGATTACAATAACCATTTATCGAATTGCACATTCATGTAGAAATAAATGAGTTTAATATTTAAGATCTACTGCACAAGAGAGAGAAACTATACTCTAGCATTAACTCTATGATTAGCGATTTTCCCACAATAGTGAAATTCATTGTAAGGTTTTATATCCTGCACGACACACCCACAATATTACATATTATCTTCACGGGGTATTGAATAAATGTACTTCCAACCCTGACCCCAAGGTTTAATCTAACACATGCAACTTGCCGACCTCAACGCAGGCTATTGATTGTAAGGCTCTTCTACGTTCATGTTGTTCCGGTTCGCAATAGATCGTAGATTTGAGCGTTACATAACGATTAGTAACGTTGTTAAAACATTGCCCACCGTCTAGTCGATCGATGGTAACTTTTTTATTTGTATTGAACAGTGTTGCGTGTGAATGTCTCAAAGAAAATGGAAAGTAACACAAGATTAAATTTACGCACGTAATTTCCAATAGTTAAATAATTTCATGTAAAAAACAATAAGGCGATGAGTGGCGAACAGTCAAATGACGTCAATGTCACTACGCAAGTTAAATTTATGTAAACATGCGACAAACAGCGCGTTAAATGCAAACTGAGTCAAGTGTTGCTACTGAAAAACCTTGCTTAACTGCATCAAATGAAAATAAGTAATGAAAATTGGTGACATTGATAGTAATATCAATTTTATTAATATGACAGCATCTTATCATTAATTGTATGTATGCTCAAAGGATGTCGTTTGCTAGAACACTGACTTATTATGGAAAAGCAGTTGAAAAGAATGGAAATTTATTACACAATCGATTGAAAATCACTATTATAATAAGTTTGCACAGATGATTTAAAACAGCCGAGTCAAACGAAAATCTAAATGCTAAAGCATGTTTTGTAAGTACAACAATAATTATAAGTACAGCAATTTAGCACATTTTTTTCGAACAAGGCCTCCATAGAGTGGGCCAAGTTTATCGCGAGACACAAGATGTTAAAAACAATAGGCCCGTATTCGAGATCTTTATGAACTGGACGTAACGTAGGTACAACAGGTCGTCCTTGTGGCGAGTGTAAACACTATTGTTTGATCACGTGGCTGCACCCATTATGATCTGATAAAGGGGTTCACGCCAACACACCTTTGTTCTATAGCTACTTTGGCAACAATGTCTGTCATAGAAACGCCTATTTCACTAAATTTGCATTAAGTCCAATCGAAAGACATTGATAAATAGAGAATATTTCTTGAAAGTTAAGGTTTTAGTTTTAATATTTAAATTATGTAAATAAATTAAGCCAGTGTCACGTTTCAAGTCAAACAAGGTTCTAGGTAAGGTTATATGAACAAAATGTAGAATGAGCAATACAGAGAAATCGCCAATCGGTTGCTAACCTTCAATAATCAGTCAGGCATTACAAGATGAGTAACATTTGACCGGGAAGTGGAGCTGGCAGAGCTGAGATGAAGGTTAATGAGTAATAAGTGGAACCTAGAATATAGCTGCTATGTTGATGTCGTGTTGCTATGCCGCTAGTTAACCATAAATTGGCCGTACTATACAATACCATATAACTACTCGAGGTAATTGGCCCGAGTCTAGTCTGATATACACACGACTTAAACAACGGTATATTTTTTCAATTCCTGACAAGTTCAATTTAAAGATTATTGTGTACATATTAAAATAAATTTACATTCTACACGTAAGAGTTATCTTTACATCAAAGGATATTTTTTCGTTTAATATAAAATCGAATCCTGTTTTCAAGGACTGCGATAATGTTCCGTAAACCGTTGGTGAAGGTAGTAAAGTGTTTGAGGACAACGACCTGACCGAGTCAAGACGTATTCCAACTTACATTGTGAGGAACATTCAATTTTACAATGCAGATCATTGGGTTCAATGTACATAGGAGATGATTCATTAGATGCAAAGATAACATCGATACTAGAGTTAGGAATATGTTATTTTATTAGATTTAGCCAGTACTCATGTTGTATCACATCGCAATCGTTTAGCTAACGATTGTATTTTTCAACTTTTTTTGTAAAATCGCCTCAAGTCAAAGTATCCTAAGTCTTGGGTCCCGAAGCGTGTTAAAACATTATCGCGAAAGGGGACAACGGCCGTCGCACCTGTGAGGTGCAATCCACATGCGCCCACTAGCGACTGGAACTGTTGCTATTTTTACACACTCCACTCTATCTTATTTACTATTCTGGTCTGCGACTCATTGAATTGTGGTTATTATGTGCAAGTTGGATATGTGCCAGCGAGTCTCGGACCTAACACACCGATACAGAGATATTCAAGGAATGATGGCGAAGCGTTTTCAGAGAACAACGATTATTCCGAACATTTCTCGGGAACACAAAAAACACAAAGCCAAAGTTGATCCGTTTTTAGTTGAACAATACTATCATTTACATTATGTTTAATTTTAGCATAAATCGGCCAGTGATATTAGCAATGTAGAACATCTCAAATCGTTCAATTGGAATAAGTTAACTTAGTTCTACAGGACAAATATAAAAGGATGACATTTTAGATTTCGAATAAGGTTGTCGGGGTCGTTTACATACGATACGAGCAAGTGACTCTCGACGAGCAACAAGAGAAGAGATCACGTCAAACCGGCAGGCGAGTCGAGCGGTGGCAACAAGCAAACCGGTCGAAGGCGCCGGGCGTCGGGCGCGGGGATCGACCGGGGATCAACACCTTGTAAACAAAATTGCATTAGCCACGTTTTTTGCAATGAGTGGGCGAGTAAGACCGTATGTTTGATATTATATTCAATAGTTGTTGCATCTAACCGAATGAAATTTTTTTAACAACGATCAATACTTCAATTTCACACGGCAAACCAATTTGCCATCCCCTCTTCGCGGTTATAAGTAATGTAATTTATATAAGAACTGATACGCAGAAAGTTTGTAAGTAAACAAGATGCTACCAATGAGTTGAGGAAAAGACCCAGCGGCATAATAATAATGTCATCAACTATAGATGTACTGATATAATGACACTGACTGTCAGGTTATTCATTCTCCGAGTTCGTGCCCGACAAGCCTAAATGACGAGGTCGCATTGAGTACGTGACGGCGTGTGATCCGCGTACAATTTGTTTTTCGACATAATTTAGGGTAAAAAGTTTAATAGACCACCGACCGCAGCGTCAAGCAGCAAATCGAAATCGGCTAAGTGGGTCATCATATAATTTCGCAAGCGTATCGAGTGCCGCAAGCGTTAACTGGTACGCCCGAAGCGAGTCAAGGCCCGTACGACGATGAGGCCCAGATCCTGACGATGCTGTACTCCATCAGTACACATACTTGGCATCTTCACTATCCTTATTAGACTTCGCCAAATGTTTGAATTACAAATATACCTTTATGATATAAACTAGAGCAACACGTTTGTTTTTAAAGTCTGTACTTGCGTAATCAGTTTGAATTTATGTTGAAAATTATAAAATGTTTTGTTGCACTCGCGTTTAGCATAGGGTTGCCATTCGTCCCAGTATCCCGGGACTACCATAATTAAAGTCAAAGAACTCTTATACAGTCTAGAAGAATCCCTATCAGAACGAGTTGCTGCCAAGTTTTTAGGCATCCAAACAAATATTAAATATGAACAAGATAAAAACTATCCCTATTTTATCAGGATATTTTTGAGTAATCACCCAAATGTCCCGCCCACTACTTAGACTATTATGGCAACGCTAGTTAAGCAGAATCTAAGCCGTTTTCGAAACCCGTCAATTGTGTGTTTACTGACAACCATAGCAAGATACGAACGTTATTATTAATAAAATATTTCTTAACGTTCATTTGAAACGTCATTAGTGATAAGGTCATCAAATTATGTAAAATGTACAGAGAAGTACGTGCAAAGCAGACAATTGTTATATCACATATATTGGGAAATCTAAAAGTAAAATGATTCGAATGTAAAGAACGTTAAAGATGTATTGTAAGTAGTAAATGTTTAATAAGTAAATATTACATCAACGCAACTCGATAAACGTCAGGTACCGTTTATTGCGAAAAAAAGAAGTATAAATTGCGGAGAGGACAACTTGAAACCTTACACTGAACTTGACTTTTTACAAAGCGATTGTATAAAGGAAAAAATATTGAGTGAACAAAGAAACATAATTCGGTATGAATTGCATCTCCCTGAGAATACAAAGACTTAGCTTTGCAAAAATGAACATTCCGTAATTTTGACTAAACGTCATTTAGTGTATATAAACGTAGTAAGTAAACAATAACGGTACTTGTTTGAACAATTAAAATCGAATGTCGATACTAGGGTATGCTAATAAATGGGTACAAGAAGGTACAGTTGTATTTATGATTTCTAAACTGCCGTTAATATATTGACCGACTGATAAAACCGAAATAAATTTGCCGGTTACTTACCGGACGGCCTGCCTATGGTCTCTAGCAAAAAAATAACATGAGCTAAAATACAAATTAGTGAACATTATGAATGATTTTTGTAGTATTTTTGCTAACAAGGCATTCAACATAATAATAAGTGTACCGCATATTATCGCAGCTCAGCCCAGAGGTCGGAAATGTCATCTATATCTAAACTCTAAAACATTCGATAAAAATAAAATATTTACAACTTACCCCTTCATTTCCGGGTAGGAACTGTATTTTAGGTTTTGCCAATCTGTCCTGAAAAGTAAAAGAAAAAATGTCATTAGTATTATCATAAAAAATCTACCTGTGGAAGAGTATTTTCAATCAATTTGTTATTCAAGAATGTCAGGTCACCTACAAAGATTTTGAACGAGTGACCAACCTACGTCAAATTCAGAAATAGGTGGTTTACTCCATTTTATTTATAGAGTGGTCTTGTTTCTATCTAAGCGATGTCTCCCACAAGTCTGCCTAAGCGTTTTCTGTGGCGAGTCTCTACATTGGGTCATGATAATTTTATTGAGTATTCCATTTCCGTCTAGAAAATTTGTTGTGGCCGCGCGCGCCGGCTGCCTTGTCTTAATAAAGTAATGCATTAAACCTGTTAATTTTTAATAAATGCCCAAATTACATACAGGTGTATGAGTTACATACATTGAATGCTCAACTGTATACGTTTTGAATGAAATAGAGCCGTGAGAATAAAGTTATTTTGTTTGTTTACTGCAAAATATAAGTATATGACAGACTGCATTCAAGTATGGAATATTTCAAAACTAATTTGCGTATACAGGAAAACACATAATGACGCATCTTCATTGGGGTTTACAAGGTAAAATTGTACTTGTGTAGAATCAAAGCGGTGTCAATTCATCGTGCATTTAACTTATTACAACGATCCATGAATAACAATAACTTTGTCGTAGTTTAAGTACTTTTATGTAGAGTTCTATAAGTTATTATTGAAAAAATAAAACGTCAATCGATATTAGCTATTTTGAAGGTATTATCATGTAGCAATATAAATAATAACAATGTTACAAGAGTACGTAGGTATGTAGTTAATTAAAATAATAATTTTAACAGGTGTCAACTTATTAACCGATAAGAATATGCATGAGTTATTGACGTTTAAACACTGTTTCTGTCAACAATGTCAACGGCAGATAAACTATCAAGTATTCATGGATTGGTATTATATATAGCAATTTCAGGGAAGGGTTGATTAAACGCCTAATCAAAGGAATCAAAAAGGGTTTGTTAATTGTAGATGAATAATAAGTCAAAAATTTCTTCATAACTACACGGCATAACCTAATGAAACGTCGTAATTAGACGACAAGAAGCCAAACTAGTTGGGCAACGAGTCGGGTTGGCCACAATAAGCAAGTGTCGGCAAGTCGAGGCGTTGCACAACCGGCGATGGTCGAACGCGAGAAACATAACTAGGCTGGGCGGCAGTGATGTAAACTTAAAAATTGCTTTACTTACTTACTTAACCGCAAAACTTAATGTGAAATTCAACTAGTTGCAATGCCGTCTAGACTCGAAGCGGGAAGGGATGACCCGGAACTTGTTGGTTAGTATCCATGGCCGTGACTTTCGATCTCACGAGGGTCAGCCGATTCCTATGCTATGCCAATACCAGAACAATTTTTGTTCTTAACACATTTTACACTACAGTCAAATCATATAAAAAAATATACACATACGTGAATGTTACAAATGTGCGATAAGAGAATCGTCTACTTTGATTAAGATTAAAATCAGTCGCGAATGTCAAACCAGTTTTAGCTGGCAAGGTCATTCCGATGTATTAATTTTCTTATTCAAATTAAAATATCACCGATACACTTACAAGTACCTCGTTATTAATGGCCTACGGGGGTTAAAATATGTTCATTAGTCTTAGTTATTAAATAACGTCATCAATGTATTTATTGTAATATGTATCCCTTAGCAGCCATTTAAAGATAATGACTATCATTAACATTAGAATCTGCGCGATTAGAGTTGGGAAATAACTAGTAGTGATAAGCAAATAACAATATTTATCGACATCAGCACTGCGCAATAATATAAACATGTAGTACTTTTAATTTTTGACGTTAGCCTTACGTTCAGTATATCTGAATAGACAATTTGTAGTAGATAAAGAGATAAGTACACCTAAACTACATGTAGTAAATAAGTATAATTCTGTGGAGTAAAAAATACAAAAGCAATTTTGGCCTTGCGTTGAATTGCTGCGTTGTACGGAGTGAAGCAATAAAATACCTGCACAAAATGACCTTAGCGGAATATGCTGGCGACCTTTAGCTTAGTAAAAAACTTTTACAAGTTTTACATTTTAAGATCGGTGAAAACCGAATATATTATGACAAGAGAACACATTAGCACCTCTAAACAGTCAAAAACTGTTTCATGGGCCAAAAATGATGTTGTCCTTTTTTATTCAAAGGCAGCAAAGTGTAAAAAGTAAAAACATTAAAATTTATCTTATCAGTATGGGTAGAGACAAAAACAAAAATTAGTTATTGGCAATTACATGAACTGATAATGGTTTATAATTAACGTGCTTTTTTGGTATAGAGCGGTCAATCTGTGATACTCGTACGTTCGTACAAGATAAGGATGCGTCAAATCACGAAGAGGGGCGTTGGGAATATTTGTACGAAATATTCCAATCAAGACCCCACTTGGCGTCTTGGCGACACACATACTTGAACAGCAATACGGGTTCCGAGCGTGCCATATTCTGTGGTTGTTTTAGATCTTTATTCAGTAAAAAAATACACAAAGAATATTTGTATGATTTGTCAAGACTTGCAAAAAAAGAAGAAAACAAAACAGCATTCAAAGAGGAAAAGACGTGCGTTAGAAGCAATTTTGAACCGTGAAAGGATCTTCCGTTAAAGAATTTATAATATCAAAAGTGTCTGGGCGCCTACCTGAGCCACGGAATCCGAGAACTATAAAATGAAAGTTGTTCTTGTCTAGTTTTGTATTACGTTGTCCACTACTACTACACGCTTTTTAAATTGTAGTAATGAACACTGGGCTGTCAAAGCAGAAAAAATCTGTGCTACTGAGAAGACTCAGTTAGAAAATAGCATAAAAAAGGCATCCATTATCAAGTCTTAAATTTTGACCAGTTATTAAAATTTTCTTAACAATAATATAAAACTGTAACATAACGTTTTAGCTGTACATTGATAAGACCTTTATAAAAACATACCAACCAAGGCTTTCTTTTATATGTTCTGATTACCTGACCTTGTAATTATCGTTTTCCTTTTTAAGAATATTATTTTTTTGATACTTGTTCTGCCAGTATAATACAATATCAAATTTGTTCATTTATTCTAGTTAATATTCCTTTGGAAAAACACCTACTGGTAAGCTGTGCAAACATAATTTTCGGTTAATAATTATCACCTATATCTAGTTACACATGCATAATTTATCGGCTGGTTATGTAATTTCAAAGTGCCACAGATGGTTCAATAGTGTTTGCAGTTGCGGGGTCCCTGTGGAAATTAACTTTAAGAGTTTTGTTTACATTTTGATTAGTGCATGTTAATACAAGTTTCGAAATCGATCTTTTCAGGTGTTGTGTGTTCTTGTCATATTTGTATTAACTAACAATGTACTGTGTTTGACGACACGGTTGGCGCAGTGGTTAAGCGATTAGCTTTCTGCGCTATGTGTCGCGGGTTCGATCCCCGCACGAAACAAATATTTGTATGATCTACAGATAGTTGTTTCGGGTCTGGTTGTGTGTGTATGTGACATGTATGTTTGTAAACTGTACCCACGACACAGGAGAAATCCTAGTGTGGGGCAACGTATTTAAAAAAAAAAAAAAAAAAAAACTGTTAAGACAGCTTGCTTCTAAGGGTTAATATTTAGAACGCAGTATTTGCGAAATTCTATTGTACTTAGTTCTGTTTCATTTTGTTGGTTTTCATGTTTATGATATCAACCGCCAGGATAAAAGTTGTAATGGCCCTAAGAAAATCACACTCACGGCGTTACGAGTATGTAAAATACGGTTTGGTACGTTATGTGTTATAACTAAGTTTTTTATACTACTTTGTGAGGTTATGCTTGGAAAACAAAAGTTTACATTGCGAATTAAAGGTCAGATAAGAATGAATGAAGTCATACACTTCACAATCCATAGTGGAGAATATGCATGTGTGTGTTCATAGTGCGGTTAGTAGCAAGGCCATGATCAGTGTCATCTATGTTTATCTAATAGATCAATCTAAGTTCAAATTACCCAGTTTGTGTTACCGAAAGATGTAGATTCCCTCAATTTCCCGGAAATGTATTTTTAAATTGTTATACAAACAGCCTTTATCCATGAAGTAAACAGGCAGCTTATTTATAAGCAAACTTTTTATTTTATTTACCCAGAGCTTGTAAATTGTTACTTAGTTGTATTTTATCATAGTGGATAAACAACAATTTCCATCTGTTGAGTGATAACATTTTACTGGAATAACAATGCGCTTGTCAAGTGATTAGGTAAGTACACTATCTGCCTATGATCGTAAAGTCATTGTATTACAAATAAAGTTTAATGGGAGAAGGCTATGTTCAGCGAAGAAGTTTTTAATCTGTCGTGGTATTTTATTAAGCGTGTATTAAAACTCTTCGCTTCCTGGCTTTCAATATTACAAGTTGTAAACCAGTTGATACATAATTTTGGTATGTTGCTTAAATTACATCTTAGTGCATATGATGAAGTATGTATATACATATCCCTATGTATAAAATGAATTGAGAATCATTGCAACAAACATTCACCTTGTAATGCTAGTATTTAAATACATCACAAAATAACCTAAGGGGTTTCATCATCAACGTGCTATCTACCATATACGCTGCGAACCTCAATAACAGCAGACGGTGAAGGTCTCAGTATGGTCCGCAATGTATGAAGATCTTGTTATAATTGGCGATAGGATCTCCGACTGTTATGGCACGAAATAATATATTTCTCATTCATTTGAAATGTGCGTAACTACTCTCAAATTCTATCTGGGATCAAATGAAGATTATATATACCTTTAAAGGTAAATATATATGTTATAATCGAAAACAACAACAAAGCCACGTTGTTTATATGGCACCAATAATATATAAACCGAAAATACATTAAGAAAACTTAAGTACACTAATTACAGGTCGCATACAAAGTTGTCGCAACGTGTGTAACATTAAGTTTGACAAACGATTACTGTCTAACGTGTAGTCAGTCGTTTTACCTCACAACTCACAAGCAAGCCACTCTATTTCAATATTAACGAACCGCACACACCTCTATTGTGTGGACTCCACCATAAGGTTGGCGTCTCAACCGCCCCATTTCTAATCGTCCGTCCTTTTCTAGGGCACCTCGCCTTCCTGAGGGCGGCATCCCTGTCGTAAACGATGGCAACCTTCATAAAAACATCACATGATTCGTAGATCCATTTCTACATTTTACTACCGTTTTATGTTTTTATGACACCGCGGTTCATCAACGCTTTATGCCTGCTCAAACAATTAAGTATACCCCCTTTATATGAAGTTGCATCATGTAAAACTTTGCGGCACTTGCTGCGATTGGCTGACATTTTGCAAACAGGTTTGTTCTAACTACACAAGTAACATTAGTTAGCAAAATGTTGTTAAAAGCGTATTACATGTAGAATTATATGAAGTAAACAATATTCAATTAAAACATCGAGGATAACTGTGCAGTTAAAACGTTCATGTTATAATGAAACTGGCCTTTTTGACACGGTGATTTTTAAGCCTTAGTGCATAGAAGTACTGTACCTACTAATAATGGTCATGGTTTCCATTCAATTAACGGCAAGTTAAATCGTAGAATAATTTAATTGTAATTTAATATCCGCCAATATATACTTTATTTAACTTTTTATATAGCTAATATTATTAATGTAAGTCCGTACCAACCATCACGACAATAATCACAATGTACCTGAGAGTAAAAAAAAACATAACACGAACAATAGTTTAAAATCTAAAGATAAAAATAGCATCAAGGGGCGGAGGGATTTCTCTCGAGTCTAACATCTGTTCACAAGTAACTGCTTAGCAAGGGACAACCAGGTGCCAAGGCTCGGGGGGACCGAGGGTGCGACGACCTCGGGCCCTATCGCTCGTGTTCACCGTCACGCATACGTCACGACATCTATCATACACTAATATTGACTCTCTTTCGATCATTTTAAAGATCAATTTGGATCATTCTTACTAATTCTAACATTAGCGAGAAAATCTTCGAACTTCCTCTAATTTGTCTCGCGGTATTGAAACATTTAATATTTAAAAGTTTGCATGTCTGTAAATCTAGATATTCTCTAGCAGTTACTTTCATAGCAGCCGCCCGCTTTTATTTTACTGCTCAAATGACCCTGGTGTCAAAGCGAGATGATAAAATTATCTACATTGTGTGTTGCCAATTATAGGTACGCTGCAAAAGTAATGTGCACATTTTTATATAAAAGATAGATTAATTTACTTTTGTATAAAATTTTTATTATAATAATCTATGAGGTGCCTCCGAGATAGGTATAAATAACATATTTATTAATTTACTTTTAATAATATAAAAGTTGAAAGCAATAGTTGAATGGTCGTAAATCATGAAATTAAGTGATAATTGTTACTTTTTAATTCCGGTATCGGTTGTGAGTGCAAATACGGCATACTTTGTACAAGTGGATATCCGGTACAGATACCTACTTTTAAACGCACGTGACAAAATAAGTACTTCATATACAAGGAGTCATACGTCGCAATATTCACTTCCATCAATTCTAATAAAACTGAAATAAGATCTGGTGCATAACAGCAAAATTGACTAATAAGCATTTAGTATTTCTTATAGAACGACTATGATTCATTCAATCAAGCTAAGGGCCTTCTTTTAAAGCGATACGCTGGACAGTCATTGGGCAGCGTAACAAAAGTGATTCATGGCTTTCAATGGATTCTATGCCCAGGAAAAAAGGCCAGGTGGCACGCTTACAAAGCAGCAACAAAAAAACGGCCACTAAACCTGCTGCATATAACTAAAGAGTGCAAGGGAATTTAGATTTTGGATGTATAACGAGAATGTTTATAATCGTTTAGTAAAGCTGGATACTAGTTAGGTGCCCGTGATCGTAGCTCGACACAAAATAAATGTATCGTTAAACACGTGCATAGACTGGGGAATCATAATCAGGTGGGCGACCAGCTTTGAGCGACGTTACCGAAATGTTTACATTGGCATCTTTCAGACTTTTTGGTATTTTGATAGCTTTGAAATTTGCGATTTTGCAGCGTCGATATATTGTCGTTTACATATTTATAGCCATAAGTAAATAAGGAAATACTGGTGTACCCATCGGTCTTTAGGCTGAATTGAATTTACATTATTTTATTTATGCACACAATTCCTATTATGACTAGCTTTTTCACTACAATACATTCTGGTAAGTAGTACATCAATGTTGGGTTAAACTTAATCTAAAGATATCATTACCCCCCAGCAATTGGGTAACGAAGGTCAGATGTCAATCGCTACGTGTAAAATACAGATATTCAGCAAAGCCGACCCCGACATAGTTGATAAATGTTTCGGATTCTAAATGCCTAGTATTCAGTTATCAGCGGTAGATTGGTATCAGTAATGTGTGGTTTTTAACAGTAATAAAGAGTAGTTATCGTTATTAAATAGAAAAAAAAAAATGCGTTGTAACATTTACTTATTATTGTTGTTAGTGATGACGCATATGCGGATTGTTAATGAATATGGGCATTGTAGACCTAAGACCTATTGTTTTGAAGTGTAAAATGGCACAACTGATGCTATTTGTTTCTAAACTATTATGCTTTTCATGTTTCTAGCTAATGTAGAAGAGTTGGAAAAAAATACAAAGGTTCGAATGATATACCAGAAGTGTGAGTATAGAAGAGGCGGGAGTAGAATCAGAAGAAAAAAAAAACATACAACACACGTTTAGATTTATACAATTAAATGTTAACATTTCTAACATATAAAAGCAAGCCATATTTAAGTAGAAAGCCGTATTAGTCAGATGGACGCTGACCTGAAGCGGGCAGCTAGGGTTCACAGAATGCGGAAGGCGGAGAATGGATAGCGCAACTCAGGAGAGAGCCCAGTAGTCAACTGTGATATGATGAGTTGATTGATCGATTGATTTCTTCAAGTCTTGACGTCGGGCCAAGCAGGCTTTGTAAACAGAATCCACCAGCAATAAACATGTTTACAAATGTTTTTCTTAGTAACATAAATAGGTAATCAATTATTTAACATATTTATGTTTAAAAACACAAAAATTAACGAACATCATTATGTAATATATGAGTTAATGTTATCATTGGCAATAGTATTGAACTTCGATCGTTATAATTCATACAATGTGGAGTTATTACCATCATTAATCATAATTCTTAATGATTTGGTTTTATAGAACTGTTTAGAAGTAATAGGCTGGTAATTATATTATCTATGCTAATGGAAAGCATAACAAACGCTATCACGTTTTGCAAAATCATCAGGAACGAAATGGAAAATTCTCCTCCATACGATTATTCATAGCCCAGTTGATAGCAATGGAATTTATAAACTTTAAAATCGTAAGAATTAAGTCGTTAGTAGCAACCGCAAATTCCTAATGAATGCACTTATAATAAGACATTAATCAATAGTGTAGCGAGTGTGACCTACGATAAGTTAAAAAAAATCAATCGTATAATGTCCTCATTTTACTAATCGCAGCGATTTTGATAATGACGCTCTATCAATGGTAATGAAACAGATGCAAGCTAATGAGCAGTCGTAAATCACACTAACGAGGTCACTGTAGGGAAAACTAGATTATCTTTACCACTGTCAACAAGACATCTGATAGTAAATAAACATACATCATAGAACATAACATAGAATCACACCTGTATTCCCCGAAGGGTTAGGCAGAGGTGTACTATTGAATACCCACATTTCGCTGATACCGTTATTGAGTCCCATGTAATAGGGGGCGAGCCTATTGCCAACTACCGGGCACAATTCCAGACTCCGTGCTGCTACTAAGAATTTCCAGACAGAAAATGTCAATAAACACTGCCCTACCCGGAAATCGAACCCAGGACCTCATGCTCAGAAGTCGCGCTTGGGACCACTAGACCAACGAGGCAGTCATACATTATAGAATGATGTCGAAAATTGTTTTATTCAAATTGAGGCAATAAATGTACAGTACTTATGTAAGATAGTTGAAGGCTTTATTATGACACGAACGTAAAAATAAAATCTAATTATATATAGAAAAAACATAAAGAACAAGTGGGATATGGTTTAGTTTTAGAATAAATATTTTTAATACTGTGCAAGTAATCCGGCAGCTGTTGGTACTTTCACCTGCGCGGGCGCCGCCTCAACATTGTCATTGCGGCTATGCGCCCGATTCGCTTACCTAATATACGAAGTTTGCGAAACTGGGCCCAAACGGCTAGACACGCGCCGAATGCCTACGATTTAGAAATAGGAGCAATCTTATGTAGCTTTGGGAATGGTAAACCATATTATAACTTTAATTAATTACCAGGAAACTAGTTTCAATGTTGGAAAATGTGCCAAACTGAATTCGAAAGCGTGTTTTGTTTGTTCCGATACAAAAAAACTGGAATGAATAAAGCAAAAATACACGGCAGCATTTAGGGTTTTGTTTTGTCAAAGAAAAAATTTAATCCTACATATTTTTTTATATTATATATATATATATATATTATACAGGAAACGGTCGCTGGCTGTTTGAATAAAATTCATACTTGTTGATTCCTGGTGGCACATCGTCATTTTATAACATTCTCTATTGTGCATTGATACAGCCGTATCTATTATCTCTTGAAGGTTTCAGGCTAAAATGATGCTTGTATACTACCTTGGTATATTATTATACTTCAAAAGGTATCTGAATTACCTGGCTTGACCAGTTTAATTCCACAGCATGTTCATTTACTGCAGACAATTAGCTGGTAACTTTACTTACATAATATGAATGATGGCTTCAATTACAACAGATAGGCAAGAAACTTATTAGTTTGCAAATTAAGTAACTATGTATTTAATTATGTTGCTTAATAAATAATTAATGTTGATGAAATTCTTTAGATTTTATAAACTTGTTCAAATTTTTAAATGGGTCAGGTCTAAAGTTTTAGTAACATATTTAGAAAATGCCTTAGTGCCAGTATCTCAACCCCAACTCTGTCAGTTTGTTCCAGCTATCTTTTTAAGGCCCTCCGCATCGATTAATTAGTCTGAAGAGCGTCCCACGCTACATTTGCTGATATTCACGTATCAGCAAATGTAGCGTGGGATGCTCTCTCTAATAATGAACTCTTCTACGCCGAGGGTGGTAGGTGTTTTCGGAGACATGATCAGAGTATTGTAAGCTGTGTTGAGAACTATTCTTTTCTGGATATTTTGTTAGTGCACAAATCTCAGGACTGTAGATCATAATACGGCAGGCAAATTATATTAATCATATACAAGAAGATGGTACACAGATGGTGTACTTAGCTAAGCTAAGTAAGCTTACGTCTGGCGCACTTTGAAAATTCAGCCTCAGTCCGTTACGAAATTCATCCACTTGGTACAGCTTATAAAATGACAGAAAAAATAATTCAAACAGATCAGCATCAGATCTATTTTTTTCTCGTAAATCTGCCGAGTTGGCACGAGCAATGAGAGCAACATCACATGGAAATCACTTATGCCGTAGTGTCATTAAGGCGGACGACTGCCCAAAGTGCGCCAGACTATCTGAGGTTTCGTCACATGTGGAGGCTTTTCCTTCCACCTCTAATTAAACCTAATCTAGTAAGAAGAAAGAAGTCTAGAGTCAGCTATCTTTTTTAATAATAAGGTTACATTAATAAATAAGTTGAATGAAACTGAAATGTTAGTCAGATTCAAGAGTGAATAAATTTTTTGTGGTCATAAATGAATGATGAAGAATGAAATGTAATAGAGAAGTTTGTTTGTTTGAACTTTTGAGTTTCAAGTAAATAACTTTCACCTGTAACTAAGTAGGCTGTACACTTTTTTTTCTCAAACATCATTTCCATGTAGGTAATGTTAAATACACCTTGTTTTCTTTCCCACATATATGTATAAGTGTGGTAACTTAAAATAGCATAATTATCATAACAGAAAATTCAAATTCCCATTATGTGTTTTATAATTTTGCAATATTGCATATGCATGCATCATGTTACAAATAAGTGCTACAAAACCAAACTTAACAAAATACCAATTGCCTAACTAATTGCATGCGTAAATCGAATTCTCATTCAATAATTGATATATTTATCAATGAAACATTAGGAGTCATATTTTTATTAAAGAAAATTAATTGTGTAAAACTTGTCATACAGTATTTCTAAATGTAGGAACTTGTAATCAAATGTTTTTAATAGCAATAATAGTATGATTGATAATGTTCTTTTGTTATCAGTAATTTCACAACTCCATTGCAATTGCAACCACTAACAACTCATTCATGAAACTAGGCAATATTACCTGTCCATAACAATTGAGGTACATGAGAGGCTATGATGGTATTAAAAAATGTGTAGTGTAGAAGGCATACATCATCAATAGAATATTCATTGTGAAAGATTTAAATGTACAACCTGGTTCATTTGTAATTGAATGCTCTAGAGCAGGACAGCATTATGTTTTAACTGCTCCAATCAATATTTTCTAAGTAGACAAGTCTGTAAGGTGGTAATCAACTGCCAACTTGATGACCTAGATAATAGACTTTTATCATATGCAAGTAGGTTAGCATTTACTAGTAAAATTCGCATCACAAGCTTGGCAGGAGGATGTTTTTGATGTACACAATATTAATTTATTATATAGGACAAATTTTATAACACCTAAATTGTACATATTTATGATTGGAAGTTAAGTTAAAATTAGTACTAGTATTCAAAGAGGGACTTGCCCAACTGTTTTTCCCCTTATTAATTAATTTGTAATTCCGGAAATCGAATTATGATTTAGGAATGTTTACACTTCTAAGAAAATACAATTCTAAGTGTAAGTAAGTATAATATCCATGAAAGGCATTGAGTACAGTTAATGTTTTTTTGAAATTTAATCCTAAACAATTTAAAACAGTATTACATACATACACATTCATTGGACTTCATCAACCTTCAATTCTTTTATTTTTATCTTCATAGAAAATCATAACATATTACCCAGATCCCATGGCTATATTATACATTTATCAAAGTATAACTGTTATAATAAATGTTGTCATATACTATATGGTTGCATATGGTGAAAATCCATGGAATACATAGGTATACAGTGAAGTGAAGAATTTAGCAAGGGTGTTTATAAAGGGTTTAAAGAGTTTTTGATTGAATATATTCCTACATTATTCAATAATAAATTACAGAGAAATAAAGCAGGATAGAAGCAAGATTTGTGTCACAACTTTAATTATAACACTTTCCAGTTTCTATACCCTAATTGGTGAACAGGATGTTATATTGATTGAATCATTTTAGGTCACCCATTTCTTGATTTTATTTTTTTAATTATTATCATATTTAATCACATAATACCTATAAACTAAAATCTGCAGGTTATTATTCAAATGGACAATTAGTCAGTTGTAACATTATCATCAACAAACATACAGCGCCATCTTTTGTCATAAAGTAGTACTACACAAAGAATTATTGATTAGAGGTAAGAAAAAATGTTGCCTTGAAATAAAATCCTTGCCGGAGTTATTAGTAATATTCTGAAATTATTTGAAAGTACAGTTTATGATGAAGAAATAGCTGTACTAAGGACATACCCCCTATGATTTGAATATTGTTTTACAATGATGCAACAAACCCAAAGTCTTGTTGAATTTTACATATATTGCCTTATTAATAGAACCAGCAATAATCATATATATTGCATGGTTCTAACATCAAAAACAAATTTCCTATTTCATTTCATAATTTATCTTTGTATTTCATTATTGTAAGGTTCTCAGAGTAAAATAATATGTTATACTTAATTTATAATTCTTATCCACTATGGAATAAATAAGTGTTGATATTCTACTACCTTGTAGGGTTTGGTAAATGTTGTCACTCTTTTATAATTGTGTAAACTCAGGCATTAAAACTTTTTGGGTCAGTTGCATGAAATTTGATATGTCATAGATGTATTTCATTTCATAAATTCTTCATTGTATTAAATATGCCTGTAGAAATAATTTTATAGTTCCTGCAACATAAACAAAGTGGTAATTCCCTTACAAACAAGTTTGTTTTTCAATGTTCTACTAGACATGATAATGCAAAACTGATTGCCTAAAATTGTAATACACTAATTTTCATACCAAATTTATACTATTAGAATCAACTACATCGTCAAACATTGCGTGGTGTTTTTCCAGTAGGTAAACCAGATAAGTAAGACTTGTTCGTCTTGAATGTTTTTATTCAGAATTCAATTGATATCTCTCGCGGGGGCACAATCTCTCTTTACGAGAAACGATAGCGAGTAAAAAAGTACGAATTGTAACATAACTCCACGGTAAACGTCGAATTCCGCAACAATAAGTCCGAATTCTCTAATTATAGCCGTATGAAATGTAAATCTGTGAAAATAACAGAGCAAATTTTATACATGTTGACGTGGCGTGACATTGGAGAGGAGTTAAAATCGCAATGCTACCTACATAAACTTGTTTTGAAGCCAATTATCATAATTAGAAAACTGATTTGTTGGAATAAAACTTCTAAATTTGCAGTTTCATTTCAATTACTGTAATATAAGTATGGCGCCTGACATTGTTGGCTTATCTTTATTTTGGTCTAACAATATGGCGATTGGACTTACCCTATTATTCCTAAGGAAGTCTTCAATAGCTTTCAGCGCTGAATCCGTTAATTTCACAAACACTAGTTCCTTGTTTTCTTTATAACTAGACTCCGATGATAACCCATACTGAACACCTGCTGGCAAGGCCGCCATTTCTTATTCACTATTCGCACTGTGGACCAGCTGACTCCTTTGCTAGTCGTCACGATTCATATCATTCACACATTTTCTTAACCGTAATCACAAATTCACAACCTATATAAAATTATAATTACAACAACAAAAGGGTTTTAGAAGTCCAAATTAACAATCTTTTTGTAACCCCATCGACTCGGCCTTTGTTGGCAGCGCTCTCAGTCTGCAAGGCCGCACTGACTGTCATGCGCAATGGCGCTTTTGACAGGAAACGCGAGCATTCACTGCGACACTAGCGCCAATTAGCAGTTGGTAACAAGTATTTTGAACTGCAGCTAACTTCAGATATGTCAAAATTTACAATATTTTTTTAATTTTCACCGAATAACAAATGAAAATCTGTGATTTAACAACACAAATTTTATGAACATTGATTACTACATACTTTTAGCTACAACTTAGGCCTCATTCATTTGTTTTGGAGATTTTTTACTGCACTTAAGTTTTGAGGTTATGTTTCATCTAGTTTCGTAAGACACCTCACTCAGCTCACTTACGTGTTATTACTTCTTGTATGTGGCCCATACATGTGATTTATGAAAAGATTAATGTTATAAGCCTTAAATAACTATAACAAATTTGAAAAACAATTAAAAACGGTGAGTTTCTAATTTAAACACACTTGTGCACCTGTAATCCCCAGGAAAGGTTTTTATTTTATAAACTCGGCACCAGATCTAGTCTAACCTACATTATATTTTAATTTTTTCAGTTTTACAATTGATCAGCCATGGCTAATTGGGAAGAGAAGAAACATCTTATAACTCGTAATTTACAAGAATATTTGGGTGAAGAAAAGCTTACTGAAATCCTGAAGAAAAGAGATCTTAAAATCTATTGGGGTACAGCTACAACAGGACGGCCTCATGTAGCTTACTTCGTCCCTATGTCGAAGATAGCCGACTTTTTAAAGGCTGGTTGTGAGGTGACTATACTGTTTGCTGATTTACATGCTTATTTAGATAATATGAAAGCACCTTGGGATCTCTTAGTCCTTCGCACTCAATATTATGAAGCTGTCATTAAAGCTATGCTTCAATCTATTGGTGTGCCATTAGAGAAATTAAAATTTGTTAGAGGTACTGAATATCAGCTCAGCAAGGAGTACACACTTGATGTCTATCGCATGTCATCTGTTATTACAGAACATGATGCTAAAAAAGCAGGAGCGGAAGTTGTGAAACAAGTTGACCATCCCCTTCTGAGTGGTCTTTTATACCCTGGACTTCAAGCTTTAGATGAAGAGTATTTGAAAGTAGATGCACAGTTTGGTGGTGTGGATCAGAGGAAAATATTTACAATGGCTGAGAAATATTTGCCACAACTAGGATATGCTAAGAGAGTGCATTTAATGAATCCTATGGTTCCTGGCCTTACTGGTGGAAAAATGTCAGCATCGGAAGAAGACAGCAAAATTGATCTTTTAGACAACCCAGCGAATGTTAAGAAGAAGCTCAAGAGGGCTTTTTGTGAACCTGGTAACATTACTGACAATGGTGTTTTGTCATTTACCAAATATGTTGTATTCCCTCTCATGAAAGGTGATGAAACTTTCAAAATTTGTAGAGCTCCAGAGCATGGTGGCAATGTTGAATATACTAATTTCGAGGATCTAGAAAGTGCATATGCTAAACAAGAAATTCACCCAGGAGACTTGAAAGCTAGTGTAGAGTTGGCTATTAACAAACTTTTAGGTCCTATTCAAGAAATATTCAAAGAACCCAGGCTTCAAGAGTTAGCCAAAAAGGCTTACCCACCTCCAACAAAAGCGAAAGGCAATGCACCTGCAGCTGATGAAATAACTCCTGCAAAATTGGATATTAGAGTTGGACGTATTGTTGAAGTTTCTAGACATCCTGATGCTGATGCTCTCTATGTTGAAAAGATTGATCTAGGTGAGGAAGAACCAAGAACTGTTGTTTCTGGTTTAGTTAACTTTGTGCCTATAGAAGAAATGCAGAACCGTGATGTAGTGGTTCTGTGTAACTTAAAACCAGCTAAAATGCGTGGTGTAGAGTCTAAAGGTATGGTGCTATGTGCTTCTGTTGATGAACCTAAACAGGTTGAGCCACTATTTGCTCCAGAAGGTAGTAAACCAGGTGATAGAGTTGTCATTGAAGGATATGAAACGGGAGAACCTGATGATGTTTTAAATCCTAAGAAAAAGGTTTGGGAAAAGCTGCAAGTTGACCTAAAAACTAATGACAGCCTGTTAGCAGTCTGGCAGGGTAATAAACTCATTAGCAAAGTAAATGGTAATCCTGTTACAACAAAATCTATGAAGAATGCACCTATAAAATAGGATGCTTATTTAAATTATTTATTTTCCAGTTATTTGCTGCATTTTCTTTGCAATTGCATAAACCATCAATAATACACTTCCAATTTTCCAATAAAGCAGCCTAATTTATGATTTGAACATAAATAAAATTATATTTTTTATTATATATTTATTGTTTTATTACCAAATTTTTTAACAATCACAATAATTCCTTTTAAAGGCAAATAATAATAATGTGGTTAGGGCCCGTTTCTGGCATCCTTTCAAAATAGGTACTTCGGGCGCCATCTTCTGGAAAATTCAGAGTGTCTTCAACTGCTACGAGATGGCACTTAATCCTAAACTACAGTTTATAATGTAATACAACCTTTATACATAATTTTATAAAATATTTTTAATTTCCTTACGGGTTATAATGGTTCCTTTTTTATGGCATCATTTTGAAAACTTATTTGTGCCTCCTGATTTGACGATTCTTTTTGCCATTGAAGTAAACACATTTCGTATTGACTGGGGCTATCTACAATCTCGTCCAACAGAATTAACATTTTTCTTCTAAATACTCTCATTTGACATTCTGTTAATGCGTTAACTTCGGGCAATAAACTTAGCAAAAACATTTTTCTTGAGTCATCGGTAACTTCATTATTATTATTCGACGTTTGATGTATATATTTAATAAAGTTTTCGTTAGCCTTTTTCTTTTTCGGAGGTTCAGGAATTTCGATTTCTTGATACTGAATTTGTAGAGGAGAATGTTCTTTATCTTGATCGTTAAAATCATTGATGTCTTCGTCTGTCTCTACATCTATCTGTTGCAATACAGTCTCAGTTTGTTTTGAAGTTCTTATATACGGTAAAACAAATTCCATTTCATCATATAAATAATATTTCCTCTTTACTGTTCCATCCGGGTTTAGTCTCAGACTTCGTAACAGACCATACCGTAGATTTTTCCACTTTTCTTTACACTCTGCAACTGAAACCAAAAATAATCAGTTAACTTTCTTTCAAAAGGTAAATTTTTAAAGTAGGATATAAATTTTTACCCTTTGAAACTATTGTCTACTTAACTCTATTCAATTTTAAGTTTAGTTATCTACTTTGAATCTGCTTACCCGTATACATCAAGCACATAACGATAGTCAACCGTCAACGATCTATAAACAATATTCGATACTTCTTACCTGACAATACAGTCTGCCGGGCTACTTCGTTCCATGCTTTGTCACATAAATCCTTTTTCAGATACTCCGGTACATTATGATTATACAGACAAGGAAATTTTTCAATAGCTTTCACTAATTGCATGTTTTTGTCGCACATGTTTGTGAAAATGTCGTCGCGTTGGAACAGATCGATTTGGAATGGCGATGGCGTCATGTCGGCAACGCGACATGGCGGAGCTCAAGTGTTGCGTCTTTGTCGCTGTGACGCAACCGCTCTGCCTGGCTTCTATTGGTCGCTGTCGTCCGTCATATACTTGTATTTGAATACATTCACTCATTCACTATAGCAGCGCGTGCGCCGACTTGAATCATAATTTTATATACCTACTTAATTTAATTTGTACTCGACTGTGGAGTTAGGAAACAAAAACAATAGAGAAAGCAAGTACTCTAATTTATACGATGAATGCAGTTTGTTTGTTATATAAACAATTTGCCTAACAATTTTGGTCAATGGTGTGTAGTCCGCTAAACAACACCAGGCCACCGTGGTGGATTAATTAGGCCTTACACCTTCTCATTCTGAGACAGGATCGTGCCCAACAGTGGACCAGTAATAGGCTGATTCATATGATGATTACCTAAGTAATAATATGAACGTTCACAGGGTGACGTCAATGAAATAGGTCAGTAATCAAGTATGATGTAGTCTTGAGTTGACCTTTTTTGTTTTACTTTGTGAGAATCCCCAATAATCCTTTTGGAATAAGCCCGCCACACAGCCACAGACTACAAAGAGGTTGATGGATTATCCTCAGTAGTCCGAAGCGGATCAAGCGAAATTCAATCTACAAAATCACTTCATTCCATTCCGAATTGGTTTAACCCATAAACTTAGTCTGCCTAGCCTTCTTCCCAACTGTGTTGGGGTCGGCTTCCAGTCTAACCAGAGGTGTCAGTCTGCACTTGTGCAATATAGTGAAGTAAAATTAATGTTATGATTTAAATTAAGGGTATCGGTATTGGTCGCTTAATGAAAAGTACTGATGAATTTCATATATTATATGATTTGACTATAAATCGGCGAAGATAACTTGGTTAAGAATCTACAAAGGTACCTACTGCATGCCTATACATATGTTACCGATAACGGTATAACCAGAAATATTTACCAGGAACAATCATACAAAAAAGCCCGCAATCAGCAACCGTGACTTACGCGAATCGACCCCAGGACCTCGCTGTCGACAGTCGTATTTGGAATCACTAGACTTTTATGGCAATTAGTTTATGTTACATAAAGTATAAAATTACATAACTTATCAAGTTATTATCTCAGCAGATAATAATCCACTCTACAATGCATTGTTCAGAGACAGGTAGCGCCATCTATTACGGCGGACTGTAACTATGGTTCGAACTATTTATTAGTTAAACTGCTTCTTTGTTCGCAAGAGCGGAAGCCAAGCTGAGGTACTGATTACATTCTTAGGTTGTGCAAAATTTAGTTCTGCAATGAACATACATTGGGATACTTTTATAATACATAAATGATTACTATACGCTCGACAATAGTCTTGAAATAATTAGATTAGTCGCTTTCTACGACACACATGACAGTAAACCTTACAGATATATGTCATGAGTTGTTACTTTTAAAATTATATCGTAGCATCACGTCTGTTTTCCTTGAATCGTTGGGCAGAGGTGTAGGTACACTAGGTACTTTTGTTGCACACTTGTGTTGACGTGATTTTAATGGGGCGAGCCTGCTGCCATCTATCGGCCATCTATCTGCCACAATTCTAATCTCTGGGCTGCTACTGAGAATCCCAATAACACTGTCCTACCCGGGTATCGAATCCAGAATCTCACGCTCAGCAACCGCGCTACCGATGAATAGACAAGTGAGGCAGTATTTATAATACACAACTATGTATTATTCATTTCTTTATAATATATACAGTCACAACACAGCAAGCGTGAAAACGACCATAACTTTATTTATGGTAGGATATTTGTTTCGAGCGGGGTTCGAACTCGCAACCCATAACCCAACAAGCGCTGTCACTTGGGTAGTCGAAAAATTGAATTTACTATAATTATAAACGAGTCTCAAATCAGTATATTGGAATCAGTAGAGATGATTAATTTAAATCAACGATTGCTGCGAAATTTTCCCGATTGAAACAAATAAGGAATATCATTACTTTCAGGAAAATTCTAGACTTATGTGGGTAGGTTTAAGTACTATAGGCAAGTAGGTATAGTTAGTTACTTGTTGATTCTGCTACTCTTGTTCCGGCAAGAGTTCAAGAGTTGGTTACGATATTCCGATATCATATCCAGAAAATCATTAATCTATAATACTCGTACGTATATGTGCAGAATAATACAGGTAGTCGAAGTATTCGTACTGGAGATTACGAAATTGATAAAGAAAGCCCCGACTCTTGATTTACACAAGTTATAACGGGAGCCAGGTAACTGGATACTTATAAAGTAGGCCATGCATGCATCGCAGCTGAATAAAATAAATGCATAGCGATAAAATTAGATATTCAATAACGGGAAGGGGTCGGAGGTCCGCCATTTTGGAGTTTCGGTCAGACGGGGCTCGGGTGAAGGGGGACCGCGCATGCGCAAAGCTTGCACCCGCACCCTGTTAGGGCCGGGACTTCTCCAAGTACGATGTCAAAAAACACGTTATTCTCTCCCCTAATTCTACTAACCTAGTACGTCTTAATAAGAAAAAATAATGATAAACGCCCTGATTTCTGTGATTTGAATGTTGATAAGTAAGCTCCGACCGGAAACCGAGGATTTCTTGAGGACTCTTGAAATATTTATCAGCTCGAACAATGACAGGGAACGGCTGATTGGACTGTGATTCATTTGTGTTAATATTTATGTGGGAACCTCGGACATCTTTCGGTAAAAACCTGTGAACGATTTTATAAACTTTGAGGAAATTTTATTTCCGTAAACATTGTGAAAATGCGGCAGTGACTAGTGATATTTCGCGTTTACATTGCGACGATTAGTGAAAATAATAATGGGATGACATTAAAGACAGATGGAAAAGGTTTGGCGTCGGGTCGGTCTCCATTCCTCCCGCAAGAAGAGGGATGGAAGCGGGACTAGCACAAGCCGGGAAGTGACTTCAGCCACACCGCAGCCGCAAGAAGCCGAGTATCAGAATATACATACACTAAGAACAGCTGACTTGATAAGACAAAGGCAGGGCGAGGAGAAATCGACTCTCCGTTCTTCGTACATTATTAGGAACGGAGATAACTTTATTTTGGTTGAGAGGAGACGTCGTCGGCGTCGTAGAAGTGGCACTCGAGCTTCTTCAGGGAGCAGACATCACACTCCACCGGTCGAGGAGAACACTCGAACGGAGCAGAAGCGGCGTCCCCCCGCTAGACTGAAGATATTCGGCATACAATGGCCCTTGCATTCCAGCGATTCTAGGTAAACGTTAATTATTTGCATCAGAAATATGTCGGTTAGTTTATCAGCCAGGTTCATTATACTGCGATACGGTAGATTGCACGACATGATTACAGTCTAGCTTATGTAAACGTGCAGTTAGCTACCGATGCAACAATGCAACAAGCGTTCGAGGTAAAATAATTTGTTGTGTACGCATAAAAAATGAATGATGGGTAATGATGAATGATTAAATTTAAATTAAATTCTTCAATGATGCACAACTTTGTTTCTTACGTAGTCTGGAGATTAAGTTGCATGCAAACTGTAGAATTATATATATCTGTTAATACGCTTTTGCTAATAACTTTTTTTTATTTTGAAATAAAGTTTATTCTATTCTATTTAGGTACAACATAACGTTGCAAATACTTACATATTTTTATAATTTAGAGTTGCAGTACATACTCCCAAATTATCTATATAAAATCCAGCATATTATTAGAAGTAATGTAAGTTAGGATATGGTAGACCAATTGTCGTAAATCCAATTCACGTAGGAGTCATAAGTTTTAATAGAGACGGTTTTGTACCAATTACCTTCGGTATCAAAGGGTCCGATTTGTTACCGACTATTTTCCACAATATTCATCACAACCGCTGTAACGCTAAGGAAATTATCGTGAGGATTCCGGAATTTCCTAGGACTTAACATTCTAATACTGTGTCATCCATCAATATGTTCTGGACTCTCCTCTCTGGAGGTAGTTCCTCTCTCAGAGGTGAGGCCTGTGTCCCAGCAGTGGCTCGGTAGTGAACAATATTAGGCCACTACCACTAACTAAATAGTTACTTACCTCTAAATACGAGATAATGGCCCCTATTCGACTGCGTTTATCGTAACTTTTCCTACGTGTTTTTAATTGATAGGTTTAATTAAGTGGTTTTCGACCAGACGAAAGTAAATATAAATGATAATGCTGTAATAAAACAGATAGGGTGCAACAGCACGTGAGCACACACGTGCCGGTTCTATCACGCTATTATACCAAGGGCCATAGAGATATCTAAACTAAATATAATACACAACCACATCTATAAACTTTTCAGTATCTTCTTTTTTAAAATTTGCCCCAATATAGGACACTTCTACCTATATACCCACAACCGAAATAATTATATTATGTGGTCTTATAAATATTTTGTTCTGTGCGGGCTAAGTCTTCTTACTCGTTAAAACTCGTTACAGTAAAAGATGTAGCCATAGTGTAAGTTATGTTCAAAAATTAACGGTATACGCTTACAAGGATGCTGATGCCCATTCTCTTCAGCCCTGAGAAGATCTGATCTTAGTTACCTTTCACGAATCCTAGGTGTTTTCTTCGGTTACAGGTAACCACACGGATTAGATTACTTATTTCGTAAAACATGTTTTAATTACATTCGACAAGTAATTTTCATGTCATTATTTTTAATACGAATCAAAATTTATACAGTCATTCGAATTTATTCAAAGATAATAATAAAAAATGTTGGTTTTATATCAGGATTTGCTCTACTTGAAGAAACCTGTTGAGCACAAAGGTACCCGGCTAAAAAGGCTACGAGTACAGAATATGTATCCTATGTCTGGGTGTTTGTACCAGGCCATAAATCCACAACACAGATGTTAAATTATTAAACACTAGCTTCCGCTTGCGGCTTCGCCCGCGTTGTTTACGAACCCGTACATTTTACCGGGATAAAAAGTAGCCTATGTACTATGTTCCAGACTATAATCTATCTCTGTGCCAAATTTCATCCAGATCCGTTCAGCCGTTCTGGCGTGAAAGAGAAACAAAGATACATCCATCCATCCATTCTCACAAACTTTCACATTTATAATATTAGTAGGATAGGATAGGAACTAGGATTATCCACGAACCCAGCGGGACAATTTTGGCCACTAAAATAATATTATTTAAACTTCTCCACTGAATACCTCCGTTATTTTTTCAGGCACACGTCGATAACTCGCCGGTTCTGTCGTGGAAGACGTTCCCGCGAGGATAACGAGCTTTACCGCTCCAACAGCTTCAAATTCGAGAGGTTCACTAGGGAACCGCCGGCTGAGGATGCTTCTGGCTCACAGGTATGTAAACAGTAGAAATGAAAGTAACTAACAAAAGGCGGTATTGACGAGACGATTGGTCGTGTGTAAAAACCTTGCAATATTGTCGAGGAGAGTTCACGTCCTTTTACAAGTGTGTTTAAATACTTAAACTAAACTTATTTGTAGGGCGCTCCGAGGGGAGGAGTCGTAGGGGTCATAACCCCCCCAAAATCGTACCCGTCAAATTGAAAAACCTAATTAGAAATACATAATTTACGTCAATTTTAAATAAATTATTAATTTACTGCTTAAAACGTCGTGTAAACAATGAAATCAAAAATACCTTATTTTTTTTTAATTTATTAGATTTTTTCGTGCAATAAATAATTTGGTCAAGTTATTTTACTGATACTATGGACCCCCCCAACGTCTTTGGCTGCGACCGCGCCTGTATGAATCCCGCATTACGAGAAATACTTTTTTTTAAATCATATTTTTGACGGAGATAGTTTTAGCATGGACAGATTTATTTAATAATGTCACAGTTTCTTTTTTGAGAGGTTTCAGTCAGTCAGGTAGAAAGATTTACAACTGGACGAAACAATAGACTAATAAAGCTTCAATGTTAAGTTGTGACGTCAGAGCGTAAGTCTGTTTGCTATTCAATTGTAGAGCTCCATTGAATTCGTTATGAGCAGTGCATTTCATACAAAGACAGGTTTTAATCTAGATTATAGATTAGCTTTATAGCTCTATATAGCTAAGTAACTGTGAGTCAAAACCGAAGAGACAGTTCAGTAGTTCGAAAGGGTAATAAACTTTTAAACAGTCACTGAAAACCTGTTAGAGTCAAAACACTAAAAGTAACTGTTGCCGTATCCATTGTTATAAAATGCAAATTCGCATTTATTTATACCGGCAGACATTACCTTATCGAATAAATATATACAAACGCACCTTCCGTTTAAAAGCGGCGTGTCAAAATTAATTTCGGTACAAACGCTTGTCGCTTTCCTATCGTTGTAAAATCGAGTTCCTTAGAAAAACCGTCTCGAGTGTCAAAGCACGTCAAGGCTCGTATGATACGGCGTCGTTCTTACCATGAAAGCGTTACCCACTTATCTAGATGAGCCATCTTTTCCACAAAGGGCCCACTTTACAAAGTCTGCGGGAAAGGATTTCCGTAAGAACTCTATTGAACTCCAGCACCATCAATACATCGTGTTTTGCACAAATTGTATTAGCAATCTTCTGGGATTTTATTTTCCGATGTGCCTGTCAGAATTGTATACTTTTCGAAATATATTTCCTTATACGTCACACATACATGAGGAAAATGTGCTTTTTAGAATTAACACGTTTTGGTATTTACAGTCTTCAATGTTGAGGATACTGAACCTTGAAGTTCATAATAATTATCGTCATCATAAGCTGTTTATTCAATATGTCTTTTTAACCCCCATTTTTCTGCATAAAAGAACCTCTATAAATAATGTAGACTATGTAGAGACACTACAATAGACTGCGTATTAGCGTAAGTTGATTCAAGGAAAAATAGATTTAAAAAGTGAATAACAGTTTAATAAAGTACAATTTAAACATTCGACAGAAGGTAGGTAGGTTCAATATTTTTTTAACAGACTTTCTGCTTTGTAATATTTTCAATAAATTTACTATCATCGCTAAAAACTTTTAATAACTGTTGTGTGTTATACACATTATTTGAAACTAATAATGAAAACAGAAACAACTCTACCTATAGAAAACTGTGTTGGAAAAGCGCCATCTATTAGATGTCTGAGTAAACGCACAAGTACTTGGACAAGCAGGTAAGTTCAGTGAGTAGCGTTTCCCGCGGAACTCTACAGTTGGCGCTGCGTTCGGTACTTTATAAAAGTTTCTAGTTACGGACATAGAGGGCGCTTAACATTTCTTTTCTTTAGTTATATTCTTCTCCTATATTTTCAGATTTGGTATTATAGTGGATGTTTTATATGCGAATGAATATTACATTCATGAATAAGAAATCTAAGTTAAGATAATAAAAATAATTAATTTTTCAAAACCTTAAAGTTTAATAAGTTACTTATTTAAAAGATAACTGCATGATCGTTTCTGCGTTAGGTTAGTACATAGTCTAGTAATATCGACCTCTTAATTTTAAAAAATATCTCCTAAAAAGTTGTAAAATCTAGAAGTAGGGCTAAGTCTAGCGCTCTTACCTACTATCTAATACTTGTTTCTTTCATCCACATAATACTCCAAGGCGCGTGCTTTTTTAGTTTAATAACGATTTACGTTTACGATTACGTATCACGAATATTTTACTGCTATTGCTCATGTTTTATCAGTCACGTAAATTTATAAATTGCCCATGTTTCTAAAGTGTAATACTGGCAATCTCTATTTCTATAAAATACGATGTCGGTGTGTAGTTGACTGACTATCTTTGACACTTTATGTAATTGCGATGAACTACGGAACTAGATTTCGATACGGTTTTCACTAAATTTTTTTCGTACAGCTTTAGGCTACCTATCATTACACTTTACTGTCTCAAAATTTTCATTCTTTCATATCCCGAGAGTAAGCAGAGATACAGGTGCAGTCAGTATCTTAAAATCAATGCATTGCCTATCAAGCCTGCTTGATTAACTATAATTAATCAAAGAAGCGATAGCTTGTAGAGATTAATATTGTAGAAAAAGTGTTATTTATAATAGGAAAATGGGAATGAAGTACTTAATTCTAATAATTTAAGGCACTCAGAAAATCAGGATATTTTACATCGTTACTTTATTCTCGCGTCAAAACAGTTTCTGAATATTCGTGTACAAGGGGTGCGTTGTAGTTGGTGCGGTATTGCAACATAAATTGTGCGCACACGTTGTGTAGGGGAGGGACATTAATATCATCTGTCCTATCAATTACACCGGCGCGGTCACCGACGCGCCGACAGCCTATCGAAGGAAAATACGTGAAAAATTTGACACACGACCCTAATTTATCCTTAGAATATGATTTTAGGGTTGTCTCTAAAAGATTTCTTGAAATCATTTATGTGAATTTTCGTTTACTTATATGCTGTTTTTAGGCTCTGAAGTTGGTATATATGCTTGTCGGATCTCGAATAACATGTTTATTGTCATGTTAACAAACATGTCAGGGGAGATATAAAGTGTGGGTTATATCTCTCTTGGGTGTCACTTCAACTTCTACCGAGTTTCCTGACATTGTCGGCTTTGTCAGTCTTCAGGTTTTGTTTGTGGTTTATCAAAGTCACAACATTTAAAACGATCTTCAGTTTCATTAAATAGTTCAATATCTAGTCATTTCTACGAGCTCTTTTAATACTTAGGTATAATTTTTTTTGTCTTTTTATTCGTCGGTTCGGTTAATCAATTTGATGCTATGAATACTGCACTTAAAAGATCTGTGTCGAATTATATTCAATCATCATGTTCTTATACATACATGAAAGTAGATCATCATGTTCTTATACATACATGAGAGTATATGCAGAAATAGCCTCTTTTGATTTATGCCACACTCTCTTAGTACATACAACTATACTTTTTTAAATATTTGGTGGGCTCGCTGGATGGATCTGGACTAGTTACCTCGTATAATAATTTGGTGATTTTTGTAACTTATGTCGTTTATTTCTTGCTTTGTAGAAGTTTTTCTACTAAGTAATTTATGAATAAAATACACACACACACACGAACGCCAGTCAGACCAAGGTGTGGTCTGTCTGTAGTTACACCACCAGTACCTTCTCCACTTCTTCATAATCTTAACTTTACTGAAATGTCTTGACACCCAACATAGTAGATTGCCACTCATAACATTGTCAGCAGCAACCCTACCTATGATATAAATCACGTTATCCCCGTCGTGATCGCGATTGCCTCATCAACATACTAATGCGGACGCCAGATGTGCCCGCCAGACTTATAAAAGTCTGCTAGACTTTGAAAATGTTGGAAAATAGATTTCCTCGTAATGTCTCGTTCGGTTTTATGCGCTTGTCGTACACTTCATACGGTTTCATTGGAAATGTTGCAGAAGTATTATGGGAATTTAAAAGTTTTAATATAGGTATGGTTCGATGGGTAGATTTCACTTTCGCTAGGTCAAAGCCATTTTCAACAATTGTAGCTTCTTTATCAGATATTAAACGTTTGCTTATGCAGGAGGAGCTACTTTTGAAATTCATGTACAATATAGAATTTGAGAATCACTTGTGTTAACGCTGATGGAAAATAATCTGAGGAAACTTACATACCTGTGAGGACTCCATAAAGTTCTCGGTGGTATGTGTACTCCGCCAACCTGCACCAGGCCAGCGTGAAGGATTAAGGTCTTTAACTCTTCTGATACTAAGAAGACGCCTTGTGCCCATCAGTAGGGCTTTATTAGACTGAATTATTATTTTGATATGAGCTAGAATTACTCCAGGCGGGTGATAGGCATAGGTGATTAAGGGTACTTTTTGAAGAGACCAACATTTATAAGGTGAAATTTTTAGGGTTACGCTCGTGTAAAATAGTTAATATTTCAAAGAGTCAAAGTTTCGCCAGCCTTGGATGGAGAGCGGAGACACTAAAGAGCGACTTTCCACTGTATTTTACAGGAAGCCGTTAGTTATCCTTTGTCAAACTCTTTTCCTTTATAACTAGTGTACTAGGTATTGCTATATGTTTTACGACATCTAGCGAGCTCGATACAATTTACAATGAGTTACTTGTCCATTTAGCATCTTTGGTTATAATTTCTGTATTAATATTTTCGTTTACTCAAAAAAATGAAAAATTATATTACTTCGCTTAAAATAATAAAAATAAAATAAAAAAATTTAAAGGTTACATACTTCATTAAATACGTTATCATATTTATGAATCCTTTATTTAATTTGTAACTTAAATACTTAAGCGTTGAAAAACAGTATCCATATAGTTAATAATTATTTTATTTAAGTACAGTTTACAAATATACATATCGAATGCACCCAGACCTAAAAAAATATCTAGAGATCGTGAAAATATTTATTTCGTACGGGAATCGAAACCGCGACACGTAGGGTAAAAAGTTAATCGCTTACCCACTGCGCCAACCGTTCCTTAAATTAAAGTTAAACTTTATATTCTCAGTTGCTATAAAATGTTTTGTAGTACTTACTATAGAGGTCTATATTCTGTAGCAGCAATTTGACACACGCCAAGGAAAACAGCCAAGCTATTTACATACGAGTACATAGAAAGGAAAAGTCTACAAAAACTGTAGCAACACTACTCAGTGAGAGCTTAAAGCCCGCTCTCCACTTTCGTTATGAGAAAACTTGGAACATTCTGTACCGCGACTCGCTTTATCATACACAAGCATAACTTAGGTGGTCACAGGTAGAAGTTTCGTAGTTGTGTGATTATTCTTTACGAATAGGTATTATTTCTTAGAATAGTCCAGTTATATATTCAGAATGCTTTGTGGGCTGAAGGAAATTGCAATTTACTATTTCAGAAGTAAAAACTGAGTAGAAAGCTAAGTACTGCTCAATTTTTGTTCTTTTTGACTTTTTCGAGTCTACAATCCGACTAAAAGTTTAATTATTTTTCATGATTTTCATACAAAAGTTCTATTATTTTCGTTAAAATGCGCTCCTGTTACCCGCATTGAAAACTCGAGAAGTCTTTGTTACTTCAGTCAAATTAAAGGCATAACCAGAAAATATCTTACTGCAAATGGAAGAATTTAAATTAAATACTAAATTAAACGAACGCCCCGACTAAATCATTTCACGGTCCTCGACCGTCAAAAATATTCTGTAAGCGGCTCTTTAAAATCCGTTAATCATGCGACTGGGTAGTTTTTAACTCGATTACAAATGCGTATTAAAATCGCTCGACTATTCCCTTCGGCGACTGTAATCAACTTCAGTTTCGGATACGGGTTGTAATTGAAAATGTCGAGTCGTGCGATGTTCATTTTCCACTAATTAATCGCTGTGATGACATTGCATCCCCTGTCCCTAGGTACGCATTGTTGCCTATATGCAGCCCATGTTTAGGTGGTTCGCCAATTTTAGGGTAACTAGTATTTAATCTGTGGTATTAGCGCCGTGTGATGATGGGATTTCGATAGGCTGTGATGGTTCTTAGTTATTATTTAAATTACTTCTTTAAAAAAGACGAATTCCTTCCTTCGAATCCGCATTGATCTATTGCAAAAGGTTCTGATTTACTACTTTTTCTAAGTCTCTATTGTCAGTGAAGTAAGGATCATTTATAATCGTTAGGTCATAAATTATCAGAACTATATTATGGTTAAAAGTATGAAAGTAAGCCGTCTCTTAATATCGGTCTTGTAATTACTGCTTACCTATAAAGTTGTAAAAAATAACAGTAACAGTTTGAGATTGTATCCTATGAAAGCAATATGCTCGCCCTGACCACTTGGGACCAAATATCGACATTGAAAAACTGTGTGCGACAGTCTACCTTTACTGACCCTTCAGGGATGTGTAGGATACAGCTATAGTTTGTATTTTCTAACCCTGTCAGTATTATCAACATAAATTATGGTTGTGTTGTTAAAAACCACTTAACATTACTAATACACGAGGTTTCACACGAAGCCGGGTATTTTGGAGTTCAAGTTCAAGCACATTATAAGTTATTCTAATTTACTTTGTCTCTGTCGGTGTTGACTCCAGATTTTATCTTACTCTGTTTTTGCGCACGGACCTGTTTTGTTACCCACGTACGTATGCTATGTAGCTATACATACACAGCCTACACTAACCAGTGTAAGCTGTGTTTGCTTTGATTACAAGTGTGAAGTTACAAGACATTAAAATCGAATAAGCAAGATATTTATATAATTTCAGTCGAGAATGAAAGTTACTTATAGTATGCATTGCAATTTAAGAAAAGGATTTGACTGTTTTCTGACATTTACACTAAGATTTGCTGGCGAAGGATGGAAAGCGTTTCGAAACCATATCCTTCGAAATACATATATCTATCAAATAAGTTAAAATATGTTTCTATATCCTAGAGATAGTATGTACTACCGTATTTCTTGTTAGAAAACACTGGTAAATAGTCGTAAAATAGAATATGGTCTTTTCAAATAATATCGAAGAAGCGAATAAGAAAAAGGATACTTATTTGGACTCGTTTTTGGAAGCAACGCATAAGTGAACCCAACACTCTATCTGGCTATAAATAAATTCTGTACTTACATTGTTCCATTATGAAGGCTCCTAACAATTTTATGTACGAGTATGACCAATAAAAAATATGACATGTGACTGATCCAGCAAATATTATGACAATGACCATGATTATAATCAGGAACGAATATCAACAAATAAATTAAATTTTAAGATTTTTTTCAACTCTATTATCGGAACGTCTCATGACGTGTCACGATCCGCGTTATCTTATTATGCTAATAAAAAGGTAGCACAACTTTAGCTCTTGTTTACACCAAGCGTTATACGACTCGACTCGCGCGTTTAAGAGTTACAAGGCACGTTTAGTAAATGCAAAGTTCCCAGCAAAGGATAGGCAACTCCCTCTCTACCTATAGGTTACTGAAAAGGACCTAAGGGATTATACCAAGAGAATGTACGGTGACTCTATTATTCTCACTGCGATTAAAAATCTGCCTGCTAAGCGCCGTGATCGGTAATTATAAAAATATCTCTATCAACTGAACGGTAAATCAATGGAGATTAAGAGCAGATATGACAAAAATTGTGGTTTTGAGCTGCGTTCTAAATGGCCCATCAGTACACAATAGTCTTAATGTTTATTAAAATTTACATGATCTTTCTTGCGTATAACAAACCCAGCTAGTCCCAATGCCGATTTCGGGTCTCTTTTTACACGAGAAACGACGCTTTCTCGCGCAATGATAGCATTATTTAGACGCTTCATGTGGACGAGCTCTTAGTGTAGTCTCAAGGTTAGGTTATGTTACACAAATGAGGTCACTGAGAAATACATGTACGCGTGTCATTAAGTTTATTGATGATGGCTTAGATACTTGAAGCAATAACGTTATTGGCTATTGAATTATACGGTATGTGCTAACTGATCCCTAAGATAAGATTTGCCTCTGCTGTTTTTTTTATTATATTCATGGTGTCTGCTATTATTTTCTGTTACCTGCTATAATTTTTCACGTATCATAGTAGGATAAACTTAATATGGGTTAAAATAAATGTTTGAATCAACACACGAAAAAAACCTATCAATTGTTTTATAAATTATTCATCATATTATTAATTCGTATTTACAGGGCAATATATACCGAGCAAACGACATGCATATTATTATTAGTAATTAAACTTTAAATAAACAAAACAATAGATACAAGAATTCAATATAACCCTTTCATGAAGTCACAAAGCCGATAGGATTTTGGGCGTAGCATCAACAAAATTGACTCCTATTTGTTTAAACAACGCGTGTGAATTGATTCCAGCGATATTGGTAAAGTTTGTAACAGTAAATCCCGGGGAGGCGCAAATCTGGCAAAGGGGACAAGTCACGACATGGGTGAGATATTCTCGGGTATTTGTCAATGTTACACGGTTGTTTGTTACTATTAACGAGTGATATTTTGAAAGGTATGTGTTTAAATGATGATACAGATTAAGCATAATATATTTTAAGAATCTTAACATTATTATTAACGGCCCGAAATGTCCATAGAATCATTTAAATCAAGTTAGTATCGCCCTGTGGTATCGCCATATCAGTCTGTGGATCCTATCATATACAAGATGGCTACGTCAAGAAAATTTAATAAAAGTCTCATATGAAGCACATCTCATCATCACCGCATTCCTAATTATTAAGTTCTACGAATATTCGTATCATAGTTCTAAAATAATGTCCAAGTTATGTTTTATTATGACACCCACAGGAACACCTATCCTTGTCTTTTGTAGAGGTAGGTTGAATATCGCTTGACGTTTTCATGGATTGCTGTCATGACTCAGTTCGTCAAAAGGATCGGATGATACTATCGATGAGTGTAGCTCGTGTAAAGCAGCCATTATACAGCCTTTGAATTTGAAAAGGATGATTGGCAAGATTGTTGCATTTTATCCTTCAATCAAAGGCAATTGAATGAGACCGATATATCATCCAGATGTATTTTGCCCATGGCTATTCTCGTTCAATCCCTAGGCACAAAATAAATAAGTATAGAAGGCATGCTTCCTATATCAAGCGAAAACGCACACACATAGACGCGACCAGCATTTTTTCGAGATAATTTAACATTGGCGTATGTTAGCTTTTATGTGTGCCTACGCTTGTTTTCGCTCATTGTATGGAGCCGGCCTTCTGTACCTATTTATTTTGTGCCCTAGGTCTTCTTTAGATATGATTACTTCGGTTGTCAGGTTTAGTTATATTATTTGAAGGCTAATGGTATTATTGTAGTCTACTTGCCATGATATTTCAAAGTGCTTAAGATTAGGTTCATGATCATGATCAATTTCGGAATCATAATTACGGTGATATGTAAATTTGTTCATGGTTATTTTATTCTTTAATTTATGTAAGTTCATTATTTTTATCAGCCATAAATTCCAGCTCGAGTTTTATAGAACTTTCACTTTTGCAATTACTGAAAGCTCTGGATCGTTTACAAGCTTGTTTATTTGTCCAAAGTTTACCGAAAGTGTTGAAAAGGCCAAATTATGGCACTAACTTCTCAAAATATCCTTCGACACGACAAAACCACATTACATAACCTTTGTTGCTTTAACCGTTATAGGCAAAGTTTGATCGTTGCGCTCCTACAGAACCCCTAATGGGTTTAATGATTAACAGTCAATAAACGGGAATAGATTCTTGTTATAACAGATAATGATCCCGAAAACTATTATGTGCCGCCGCTTATATAGATACGGTTTTATGAGAACTTAAAGTTGGGATAAGTGTTATTACGTGATACGTTTTAATATGTCGGGTCATGTGTTTTTGGGTGTTTGGTAAACTCATTATTGGTGAATGAAAATGTTTTGTTAAATAAGAGCTGAGTTTGCGAAGTAAGACACAGGTTATTAGATGTTTAATGAAATTAATGTTACACTGAAAGGGATCTTAAATACTTGTTTCAGTAAATAGTGTAGAAACTGCGTTTTAATGAGCTGTTTTCGCAATGTATACCGGTATGTTTGGAAATGTATCTGTTATGAACTGTTTTATTTTGGAAACCCTATATTTATTCATGAAATTAGTACCAAAATTAAATAAGGAAGCCAACAGCCCATCATTGTTGTGTTTTAAAAACCTTAAGACATTTTAGATGTAAGCCCAACTTCACATTCAGATTCACTGAACCCAAGTGAAACCGAGTGAACTATTAGAAAAACGCAATATATGAAACAGTATGTAATCGAGGTTTAAACCCTTCATTAAAAATACATCAGCACTCTAAACTAAGGCGGAAATGTTAGAGACCTACATCACAACAGCTGCAGCTCTAAAAGCGGTGGAAATGAAGAGGGCTTTTACAATCGAAAGAAAAAAGAAAACCGCGAGGCAAATACCTATGTTGGGCGAAAATCAGTCGGCTTCTGTTCCTTGTACACTTTGATCTTTCGTGGCACGGCATTAAAATTTACATATTTTCCGCATGTATTCGTATCTATTTGCCTTAGCTTTGATGTCCTTTTCAATGCGGTTCGCATTCAGCAAGAATCGATGTTGGTTTGATAAAATGTTTTTGCAGTCAGGACAAACTAAATTTATGGAGCTTTGTTTAGTTTTTTTGCTTTTATGTGTTCCTTAAGTAGGGTTTAGGTATTCTTTGATGGTGTAATATGTAAATTATAGGGCCTAGAAATAATATAGAAGAATTATATGGCTTATTATATTCGAAATTTAGCAGGTAGGAGATTATCAGGAGATTCAGTGATTTCTTACTTCATAGTGCCTTGAAAATTAGGATTTTGTCATTATTTAGAGTACACAGTGACACACAGTTTTTCTATTTAATAAACAATAACCTTCGAAGAACTTAACCTTGACTAAACTTCGACACATTCTTTTATAATAACAATTTATTTCTTCTGTCTATCCAACTCACATTTCCGTCTGATTACAAGACGATGTGATACAAACGAGGTTTGCTACAATATACGGCGTAATTTGCGTAGTCTGCAGGCGCGACGCAATCAGACGCGTGTATTGTGCGCCGGATCCGATGTCTGCACTGTTTTCAGGCCCTTATTTATCTAAGCATATATGTGGCTATACTTACCAAAGTCTGCTGGTTTATAAGATAAATTTATAAGAATATGGGTACAGTTTGAAAAAAATTATCCATTAACAGACACACAAATATAAGATAATGTTAACTTTTACTGTGCCATACAGTGCTTTGAATTTTAGAATGTTTTGTAAAGGTTTAGACACTAATATTAAAGGAACATTAATAGAAATGAAATATCAGTGATTGTACCGGAAGTTTTTCACAATGATTACATCTAAATCAGGCAAAGGATTGAATAAGCTCACTCAGGATATAAGTTGCAATAAATCTTAGTCATATTAAAATAAATCTGAATAACGAAATCAATTCGCACGTCCATCAATACTCTCTGTTCTTTAATACTCTTATTCATTCCTAAAGTTATAAAGATTAATTTGATAAGACACATCACTAAGTTCATATTCATTGATGGCATAATAATCCTAAAAGGTTCGTTTTGCTAATTGAAACGTTGGTTGCAAAGGGCTTAAAGTAACGCCACCTGACGGGTTCATTTTAGCAGATGCAACCGATGCACTGATATTATTAAAAGGGGTAGCTACCGTAGGTGCAATATGTGGTACAAGTTATACGACTTTAACTTTGTTTGTATATATAGCTATATCATTTCTAGATATAAACTGGCTAAATTTTGAGATTTAATATGAACTTTGACTGGTAGTTGTTTGCCAGTTGCTAGCTCTCATTTTGTACCATAAATGAAAGGTAGGACTAGCAACTAGCAAATAAAATTCATAAAGTCATTGATTTATATGTGTTCTTTAAGAGGATGTCATTGCTACCTAGAATGTTTGGTCATTTTGTAAGATATATATGCATATATGTATATACATGATGCATTGTTTATTTTGTTTAACGATTCAGACTGTAATTAATTTACTTTGTTTATTTAATCTTTAGATCTGATACCTATTTCCACTTTTTAAAACATGAAACATAAACAACATGCTCATTAAACATTCGCTCACATTCAAGATTACAGAATAACTTGAAGTAAATCTAAAGGTGATTCAAAGCCTACGGTGGTGAAGCGAAAAAATCTTGTTCCCAAAACATACCAGTAACTTAAGATGTAAAAGTATACGTTAATGCCTTGAGAATAGAGTGTATTGTTGAGAAAATTAGGTTATTAAAACAAAATGACGTAAACTTCCAGAGAGGTTTTACACCAAGTCAAATGTTTAATGAGCAGGCAGATTTTTGTTTAATTAAGTCCGAAATAAAAGCAATTCTCCGCAATTTAAATTACAACAAGAATTTATTTTAGGTTGGTCTTCGAAGATTTGAGAGTCTTCGGTTGACTTGGTTGTCTTTTGTTTCTATATTCGTCCTGGTACTTTTGTGTAGATAATGGTTATGATTAATTTTTCATTCTAAAGATGAATTCTTGACGTAACGAAGTTTTGTATAAATAGATTTTGGAAAAAATTGACTTTTGAAAGAGAATATATAATAACTAAAAGTTTTTTTTTTACAGCTGAATATACTTTTAGCGTCATTGCTTAAAGTTTTGGCTGAAGTGTCTAATTTTATTATAAGATAGATGTTTTAAACTAGTTCAGGGATTACTGATGATGTTTCCGGCAATTACCTAAATACAGATGAACACAACGCAATCTTTTGTTCTAAAAATATATTTGTATTACATATTACTTATAGTTAGAGCTTTAACAAGATCCAATAAATTAATAATCTTCTATAAACTCAGCTAGACACACGAATTGGATGCCACAGTATATTTTGCTCCCTCGAAGCTTTCAACAACAATGAAACAGAATGGGTTTGAAAGACAACTTAATAGGGTTTTTAATAGGTTTCTGCAACACAATATAGACTACTTTTGTCCAGGGACTTTCATTTGTTACATTTAACAATATTGTTTTTAAAATACACTGTAGTAATACATGCTCTTAGTTTTTAAATGTTAAGATTTTTTTTTATCGTGTTATGGTCTTTATGTTCTTAATATATGGCCTGATGTATCTCATAGTTCTCGTAAAACGTAGTTCATTTGTTCATTTAATTGCTTGAACTGCTATAGATAACGAATCGCATCGTTTCGGATATGGTCTCTTTTTGTAATGTTCAGTTTGAATAAAAAGACTATGCCTGAGAAAAAAATACGTTATCGGAATTATTTGATTGTATTATAGCGGTTTTACGATGTAATCAATAGGCTGCCGACTCGTGCAATTTATAGTTCTAAAAGTGTAGTCGCATTTACAATTCGTCTGTGTAGCAATGTAAACGATGCAACCAAACGGGCGTCTCTGTTGACACTTAACAATGTAAAAGAAATTCAGTAATCACTTGTTGTTTAACACAATATTAACGTTAATGTCAGCTTTGATTGTTGTATTGAAAGATTTATCCTCATTATTAATGTCGATGAAGAGATAAAATGGCTCGAATAATTCCTAGAAAGTTTTCTCTCGTTACGCTTTCAGTGCGGACGGTGAGATGATGCATCTGAGATGCGCACGCGATCTTTACTTATGCTTTCAGAGCCGCGTTATAAGTTCTTTGTAATATAAATAATCTATCGTCGAATTTGATGTGGTGTCTGTAACAGAAATATCCTTTTCTTGCACGGGGCTACAGAGTCCCGGACTTTTGGAAGGCGTGCGTGGGGCCGAACCCAACACGTAGAAAGAACTTTAAGAAAACTTTAATGAATTGTAATGGTGACATAACAGAAATTATTATTATTCATATAAACATTATTTAGGATTGAAACATAAAGTGAATAATATTTGACGACACGGTTGGCGCAGTGGCTAAGCGATTAGCTTTCTGCGCTAAGTGTCGCGGGTTCGATCCCCGCACGGAACAAATATTTGTATGATCTACAGATAGTTGTTTCGGGTCTGGTTGTTTGTGCATGTGACATGTATGTTTGTAAACTGTACCCACGATACAGGAGAAATCCTAGTGTGGGGCAATGTTTTAAAAAAAAAAAAAAAAAAAAAAAAAATGAATGGCATTTGTGTTTCGATTATCAAAAAGAATTAATAAAAATATTGACATTATTATTAGAGTGTTTTAATTATTATGGTTATAGGTAAACGTTAACGGTAAACCGGATCACGTGAGAGGACTCCTAAACTTGTCGATGGTGTGTGTCTAGCAACGTGTGCCAGGCTAGCGTGGTAGACTAGTACTGCCTTACCCATATCATTCTGAGAAGAGGCCCGTGCCCAGCAGTGGCACTGTAATATGAATTATTTCCCTATTCTCTTGTAATAGTGAGTAATATTTTGTATAGTGAAGAAAAGAATAATAATTTCCAATGTATTGTTTATTTTAGATACTTAACCTAATAAATGCATGAAAGGTATATTTACAAAATAAATATTAAAATTACAAAAGCATCTAAATTAATCACAGGATTTTGTTATTTATACGTAAATTGGCGGCAGATAGCTCTTCATAGATGGTCCTGCCCGCCCTAAAGGAGGCAAATTAACAGTTTTCATAGGCGGTGGACTTAAATCTCTTCTTAGTCCGTCAACCTCACCTTGGTCTATATGTGCAAAGTTATTATTTCTATGTAACACTTTGTAATTTTTAATCACTCCACGTAATTCTTCTTGTTGCTGTAGAGTACGATGATTTCGGTTGTTATTATCTTCTATAACAACATTGTTCTCTTCAGGCGGATGATAATGCATTTCGTTATTTTGTTTAAACTTATTAGGCACCTGCTTGGGGTTTGATTTTAATTTGCTCGATTCAAACTGATTTCTAGATATATAATTAAGTACGTCAGCTATGTCCATTGTTTTTTTCTTTGTTATTTTGATTTCATTTTGCGGTTTAGACTGATATTGAATGAATTTTTGATGTTTTTCAGCTCTATCAATCGGTTTAATTTGAAGATTTATTTTATTGTTATTTTCTTCCATCTTGTTACTCACTTCCTCATAATCTTTATTATTTCTAAAGAGATTCTTTAAGAAAATGTTTTCTTCAAATATATTTTCGATGTTTGCTTCAGTTGTAGTCGTAGTTGTTTCTTCAGGTATAGGTTCAGTTAATTTAAATACTGGTTTGAAATCATTTTTATTATTAGGCGCAATAAAATCTGTGAATTTGACATTATCAGCTCGAAAGTCTGTGAATTTAGTGGTACTAATACTAGTAGTGGTTGGTGGTGGTATTGTTGTGTAAATTACTCTTGATTCATTTTTAATTTCATTTACTTTGGGCTTTATTGCGTATTGAAGATGCTTTTCATAATTTAAAGGTACAACGTTCAAGTTCATATCATAGTAATTAGATGTATCTGAGTTTAATATTTTGGTCCTTCTAGATTCGAAATCATCTTCATCATAATTGTAATTCTGGGTCACAGTTTGACTTTGAGGAATAAACTGTTGTTGAGTAATAAGTTTTGGTTGAAAAGTTTGAACACCTTCATTCTGTAATATTTTAAAATTTTCATTAGAGTTTTGAAAATTGTTTTTGTTGGAATCGTATTGTTTTTTGTACCAGTCAGCTGAGTGTGTTAAAGGTGAATTTTTTTCTGTCGAATATTGATTATCCTCACTAACTTCAGGAATTTCAGGCTTCATGTTAGCGTTGTTATAGTTATAATTATTTCCTTGATTAGAAACGTAATTGTTATAATAACTCTTTTCTTTACTGGGCGAGTTTTCTATTTGTTGAGGTGTTTCAATATTTTCTCTCATACTAGGTTCTAATTGCTGCTTTATCATTTTAGTATACTGTTCTGAATTCATATCATTAAAATTAATAACTACATCATCAGCTCCGAATGACCGTGAAATAGAATTTTTCTCCATATTTTGATTTGAATTTGCGTTAATGCCATATTGCCACCTCCATAATGCTCTGTTGTTTTCTTGATCAGACTCTTTCATGTTTGCTTCGTAATTTACTAACTGAGGCATTGTTGATTTCTCAGTTGTGAACATTCTACCTATTGTTTGTTGAGGTGTGTTCACAGACGGAACGTGAGCACCCTGTGAAGCCAGAAAAGTTATTTGTGGGGAAATTGTTCCACTGTTTTGTTTAGTTTGCATTTGATTTGTGAAGTCAATGGTCGTTTGAACTGGATTTTGTGAACTAGCTGCGGCTACAAAATTATTTTGTGCATTTGATGGTTGTGAAAAACTATGTGAGAACGATTCGGGAGTTTTCCCCGTAAATAAACTACTGAGGCGTGGTGGTGAGACTGCAAACTGATTTCGTCTTTCACTTTCGCTTATTTCGTTTTCCTTTTCTTCACCGTTCCAAGATTTTAAGTGCGGTGGTTTTTTCAACTCTTCAGCCAAATTGTACTGAATTGCTCTAAAAGAAAATAATAAAGTATCTTTTGAATGATATTACACTTATAGACTGGCGAGGGGCTCGTGGATTCATAGGTACTTCGCTGATCAGTGGATCTGCGAGGTTAAGCAGCGGTTGTTGGAATCAGTCCTTGGATGGGTTACTGGTTTTCGCATATCGAGACCTCTCCCTGCCTCGGAAAGAAATTGGTCCTGAGTGTCATACGTATACTTAAGACAGTCGTTAAGGGTGTCAGCAATCCAATAACTCTGACAACCAGTCTAATTTTAGAATATTAGTGTCTCCCAGTAATCGGGTGGCGGAGCTCAGATGACAGTTACTCCGAGTAAAATACTGATATTCAGACGGCCCAATGTAGTTGGGAAAAAGGCTAGAAAAATGATAATATGTACGAACCTTTGAATAATTTCGGGAACGGGTGGTGCAACAGGTAAGTGATCACCACTGGCTCTAAAACCATTTGCATCTGCAATATAGTTCACCGTGTACGTCTTTCCGTTATCTCCAACATAAGAATAGGAGCCTTCTACAACTTGTTCGTCTTTGCCAGTGCCCGCATTCTCCATGCGACTATGTTGCACATAATGAGTCTGATCTGCTCCTAAAGCCCTTAAAATATAGGATTTTAGATTAGATTAGGATCAAAGTACAATATTAATCACGCATAGATTTAGTTAGTGCTATATTTTTTACTTACTCGTAACTAAAGCTTCCATCTAGATCCATCTCGTTAGATAAACGTAGAATGGGTATCGCAGTCTCTGTTGTAGATGATATGAAAATATTAGGTTGTGGCACGTATTGAGGGTTCGGAAAGCTCGCAGCTTTCATTTGATCCATACTATGATCTCTCTGTATGTCCGATATGACTATACTTCGAGGCGCCATCGTTTGCATAACCGAGCCTTGAGTTGAAGGTTCTGGGCTAGTGTTGAATTGAAAGGGCACTTTTGTATCAATTCTATCTATAGGAGGTTGAAAATTTCTTGGTATAGGTCTCATTTCCCTTCTTTCTGCTCTTTGGTTTTGCATTTTCTCAGTGTGATTTAATTTACTTCGTAGGTATGGTGGTAGTGGTGTGGTTGGGTTGTCATCCTCGTCATCATCATCATCGTCGATTTTAAGAGGCCTTAACGTTGATGATAACATCATAGGAAAAGGTGAAGGGTATCCCAACGGAGCTTTTGTATCGGTTGGAGGAAGGTAAGGGAATTGAAGTTTATTAAAATGATTCATTTGAAAATATGGGAGAGGTGTGTGAGCCTCAGGTGGCAAGTAAGGATTTTTCTCAGATGTAAAAATACCAGAATGAGCTGTTTGAAATTGCGGTGGAAAAGTAAAATGTTCATGAGCTTTACTGTCCACTGCTAAACTTATCGTCAAAATTATTAGTGGCATCTGGAAAAGAATGTTGTTTGTTATTATGAGCGCCAACTTACTTATTAACATCCAAATAAAAATCCTTATTCACTGTAACAACACAAACACTTTCCACTTACCAGCTTCATTTTTGTTGAAGCTGTGAATGTTTTTGATAACAATTTTCACGTCACACTATAGCACTTGTGGAAAATAGACTGGTAATGAAAATGAATTCCGCATATATTTATACATACGCGAGATGTGTCCAGGCATTCGTGAAAGAGATCGTTTGGACAACGTTTCTCTTCTATAGTGCACGCTTTTTGCTTCGTTGTTGTTTTTATCACGAATCCGATACTCGGCCGTTTCAGGTTGTAATTACGACGGTAAAGTAAAAGCGCCATTGAACAACGTATGATTGTTAGCAGCAAAAGATCATTAACATAAACAGTATTGGGGTGTGTGTTCAGATACCCGTGACTTTAAGTGTTTATAACTGTACTTGTTCGAGTCAATTACCTCAGAAATTGTATGATTGTTGGTGTAAAAAACTGAACAGAATAACATTAATTTTGTGAAACGATTGTTGATATGTGTACCTATATGTATTTAAGAATGTTTTCAGTTAAGTAACAAATTGGTTTCCGAAATTCGAAACGGCATCGCGAAGTGCGATTGATTCACAAAGTGTTGCTGGTGGAAGAAATACAAAAAGAACAAGTGAATCATGGAGTTTAATTAATTAAAGGGATCAAAAACCCCCGAGGCGGATGCGAAGGGGCAGCGTTCGATAAATGGCACGATAAATTGAAGGTTTTTATGCGGTCATCCCAAATTCGCGTGTCGTAAAGTGATGCAAGTTCTGTAATGGTCAAAGTCGAGTCAATGGCCCAAAAAACCGGTCCTGAAGAATTTTGGTTAAAACCTACCGCGGTTAAAATTGTCTCGTTATTTTTTATGTTATTTGTTAATAATGGCACGTGAGTTTTGCATTAAATATTTCTACTCGGAATTGAAAGTGCTTATTTTGTGTTTTTTCGTTTTTATTTTCTTTTTTATGGAATTTAACTGCCCCTAAAATTTCCCTTTACTTTAGTTTTATTTGTTTATATAAAAATCTTAAATGGGTCCTTATATTGTCATAATGGTAATCTATGTTTCTTAGGCCTTTATAATATGTAAATAAACAGCTTTTTCCTAATAATATAGGTACTATGATGTAAATAATAATTTACATTGATTTGTTTAACAAATTTTAAGTGCAGGGTCAATGGACTATCACAAAAAAGATACATCGCCAAAAAAAATCTGCCTCAGTTATTCATTACAACTAAAAAATTCAGGCATGGGCCAGGGAATTGTAAAGATTAAAGATTGTGTATCTTCAGTCAATCTTTAGGCAATCTTCACCAAAAAATTCAATGCATCGCCGTCATAGTGGTTCCCACACTAATCTTATCAGAATTAGACGCAGTTGGAATTAAAAACAGTAAATTATATACAAAACTTATTTATTGATTACCAAATACATCACATATCACTGGCGTTGAACATACAATACTATCACAAAACCTGTCATACCTCGGTCAGTGATCAAATTCACAATTCATAATCGTGACTGAGATCACTGACAATCGATCGAATCGATTTACATCACTAAAATCGTTCAGAGGTAATATAATTCGTATACCTATAGAGCTAAGTGTCGCTGTACATTAAAAAGCATCGATATAAATAACTACATTTCTGTGTAAAGTTTCAGAAGTAATAAGATATAATGCTTTGTTGTACATTTTAAACAAAGTTTGCTTCATGACAGCATAATATTAATGCGATTATGAGTTCAAGTAATACTTATCCTGAAACGAGAAAGTTGTGGCTTTTATCTTAACACTTCTAATAAACAATTATTTAAAAATTTAACACGATACTTTAATGTACAGGAGACGAGACATTGTCATTTTTCATACATAAATAATCTCTATGGTCGTTGTTTGTTCTATTAATATACCAGACTTTAGGACTATCTATTTATAAGTGATTAGTACGCGGGTTGCTGAGGGTAGTGAGTCTGGTGGGGAGGGTATTGAGGGTACTGAGACTGTTGTGGGTAGGAGTGCTGATGAGGAGGCTGGTAGGTTGGCTGTGGAGGCGGAACGTAGGTTGGTTGCTGAGGAGGGATGTAGACGGGGGCCTGGGATGGGTAGTGGACCGGCGCTGGAGACTGGGTTGGGTAGAAAATAGGTGCTGGAGTCGTCTGGGTAGGTGCAGGGTAGTCGTACTGTGGCTTGTACTTATCGGCTTCCTTTTGGTTGTCGAGTGCACTGTAACAACGAATACAATTTAATTTATTTGTAGAAAAACAATATAAGAGATGTGTGCAGACTTAGAGGTTTAAACCACAAAACATTTGCGTAAGACCCTAATAAATTGTTCTAAACTTGACCGAAATGAACTCTAATTTAACAGAAGTGATACAGCAAAGATCCTAAATAGGAGATCTTAAGGTTGAAGATTATGTCACCCAGCAGTGCTTTAGATATAAAAAGACGAAAACGCCGTTTTTATAGTCGAGATAACGAAAATGTCCCATAAAATCTGTCTGGCAATAGTTATTCTTGGGCTTGCGTGATTTTTATGTACCGCTACTCGTATATCAGTTGTTTGGTGTGCCAAATAGATATCAAATTATTTTGCATTTATGTGACGTTTCAGAATCATATGTTTTTGCTATTTGGCAAAATCTTTCCTCAAGTTTATTGTCGATTTTGGATTCCTATTTCCATGATTATTTGAAACTTTGTTACTACCTCATTTATTCTCTGTGTTTATCTTACTATACAATATAGGAAATTGAATTAAAGAACTAATTAAAGCAAAAACAAACGAGAAACAATCACTTGCAGTAGTTATTTTTTACTTATTATGAAAGACAGAAAAAAGACAGCCTCACTGCTGAGTGCGTGGAAGCAGCAACAGCATCTTGAACATGATAGCTTGTAAGTTTGACAGCCTAGTGGTGTGGAAACTCACCCAGAGGACTAAGTCACTCTTAGTTATTAAATACTAACATAGTTTTTAAGCCTTTATTACTGACAATCGATGGATCTATGTTATCTGAATAAAGAATTATTATATTATATTATATATGAATTCAGTGGGCATTCATATTTAACAAAAATCCTGTTTATTACTTTCCCCGGGTTTGATTTAGAATAGGTAATATTGTCATATCACTATCAAGAGCCAAATATAACCAGTAAATCATTTACTGTTGTTCACTTTTAGGTGACTTGAAGGCGTTTCTATTTTTTGTGCTCTTCGTCGACTGATTTTAGTCATTGTACTCTTAAATCACTTTATCCAATATGGATTCGGTTCTTGATTAATAGTACATTTTACGCACCCACTTAACATCGTTGACCCACCATCTATTATATTATATGCTAATTCTAGCTTGATGGGACAGACAGAAGAGGGCGGATAGTTGTAACTCTGTTAATATGTCTTTGTTCATTACTACTGTTACTAATTCTGTTAGGTGGCATGTAATATGTTCGTGTAACTGTTTCTTTGATTTTTTATTATATAATTTTCAACGGTTTCTGGTTTGTATTGTTCATTGTCTGCTAAGTTGGACTGAAAACTTTAAGTAGACATATTTTTGATGGTTAATTTGCGAACCAAATGTGGTACCTTTTCTCATGGGAGTTCACAGAAACTTACACTACGAGTTCCGCTAGTGAATTATCCCTATATCGTCCTTTATTATTTCACATGCAGGCTTGACTTTTTGCAAGACATCGACTACCACATGACGTCTTGATAAAATTACATTATTTTTTATAACTTTGCCTCACTCTAGGAATAATTCCTGTATCGTGGGTGCGTTTACAAACACATATATTCACGTACACAAAGGCCCAGACCCGAAACAACTATCTGTAGATCATACAAATATTTGCTCAGTGCGGGAATCGAACCCGCGGCACATAGCGCAGCAGGCGATCTCTCAACCACTGCACCAACAGTGCCGTCATTAATGTAACTTTCTATTATATCATTCATTAGATGTGATATGGTTTTAAGAAGTTATATTATGTGTGTCAATAAACACCTGGTTGAAATGGTGTATCTGTTTATTTCCATATAAAAATTATACAGAGTCTGTAACGGTAGCTAAAAACTAGCTCAATGTTTAGGAAGCATACTCAATAAAACATAAATCAAACTGGATTGGGTGAATGCATTCCTAAACCAGTATAGTCACAAAAATAATTTAGGTATATGACTCACACAAATGCTTCATAATATAAAAACAACTATAAACTCGAAATAATAACGGTCACTGGTCCAGAAAACGCTTTCGTTTTTACTTATATTTTTCTAAAACTTACGTTTGTTTTATGTTGTTGTTATTTGTCGCCATTTGTTACGGCTATGACAAACAACTTGAACTCATAACTCACTCAACAACACTCCCTCCCGCTCGGGAAAATAAGGGCGAACAAATAACACACCACAACCTTTCCTTAGTAATACTAGGATTTCGATTCGAAGAAAAATAATGGACTTTGTGAAGGTTGTTCTTTGATTAGTATTTGTTGTTATTTTCTCTTGATTAATATCGATGAATTTGTCAGAACCTACTTATTTATTTTTTCCTATTCTATCTTTCCTAGAGTTATCTCCCAAGCCTTTTTCTTTTCTATGTTAATACTGAAAATTTCGCGAACACACGATAGTTCGGATCGGTTCGACCTGTTAAATCAAGCATGATAATAATATTACTCTAAATATTAATATTTATGATATTGAGATATCACTAGCGACTATTATAACAATAAATAGTGATAATCGTATTTTTATATCACTTTATATCGCGTTTAACACAAATAAATTTTCGAATTCATTTAAATTTCGTTCAAAATTTAAAGAAATTATACTCACTCTTGGATAGCCTTAGGTACAGGGGGAGCAGTGGGCAGATGGGCACCGTACGCATGGTAGCCGGTCTTGTCAGCCCAATATGTCACTGTGTAAGTCTTGCCATCAGCTCCAACGTAAGAGTACCAACCCCTCTTCACGAGACTGTCTTCGTCCTGCTTGGGGCTCGTGTAGTAACCTTCCTCTCCGACGTGTGTTCCATCAGCAATCTGGTACCTGAGGAAGAAAATTACACATTATGGATTTTACTGATAGTAGATGTTACAGAAACAAATGAAGAAATCAATAGTCGTTGATGGGAGCAATCGCTTGACAATAAATGAACACGTTAAAGTTTTCATTGTCGCCTCTTTTACATAAACCAATTTTTTGTCTGTATTTGTATGTCTTTTCGTTTTATATTTTCATCGCCTCGTATTCAGTAAAACAGAACAAATTTAGGCCAGAAAATACATATACAACGAAGCGATTATAATGATCACAAATTTGTGTATACTTCCTTCAAAACATCGATTCAGGATAACGCTTATATGTAGTTGATATGTGATCTTAGTACCTTTATGTGCTGTGTGCTAGTTTTTTTTCAAGGCCTGCTACACTATAAAGATTGCCATCGCCGCGGGATGTGCTTTGTCGTTTTTTATCAACCCTACTTATATCATCCATTAGTTTGAAGAAGTATCTTAATTCATCTATTCTCCCGTTTAACAATTTTATCAATATTACAATGAGATAGAAAATATCAGAATCTTTAGTAGATCAATAGGTCGCGGGCGCCGTTAAGTTATTCATAATTAATTTTACGTTCAAGTAGGTGTATTAGAAAAACATTCTCTACACGGAAATGTGATTTTAAATTAATTCAAATATAGTCATCATATAAAATTATGAGCCAATAAATTAGATTTAACGGGATAGCGGTAAACTTGTTAAAAAAAATCGGATATCTTTTACCCGACGATGACGATGACTAAACAGTTATTATGGGACCCGACAGACAATTAGGACCTTTTCGGGGATCTGATGATCCAAACAGTTATGGGTAAAATGACCCTTGATTTTATGTAAAACCAATAAGGTCCGTTGGATGACCGTTAGGGCTCGTGTCGTCGTAAGTGGACTTTACATAATATTTGCATTTCAAACCGAGTTATGATTGTCAAGGACAATGGCCTTATTTTTTGTTCTTTATGCATATTTTACTCGTCAAGAATTTCTGTTTTATATGAACGGATGCAGTATGGAACAGTATGGAACAGCGGTCCTGAGAATTTCTGAAGAGTACATTGTTTTTGTAAGCTTTAATGTGGTTGATATATTATACAGGGTGACTTATGGGAAACTTTTTGCGCCACCCAGTATTAAATAACTTCTTGAACACATATATTGATGTTAATTGACTTTTTCTCAAGGAGAATACTTTAAAAAAAGAATATTCCTTAATGCATGCTTCATTAATGCTCAATTAACTTAAGAGAAGCGCGTGCAGGCTCTTAGAGGTATGTTTGTGTAGCTTAATATCGTATCTAAAGTTTACAGGTGTTTAAAGTAGATAATCGTGATTATAAATTCAGTAAATGTAGTGAAAACAAAGGTGTCACTTTGAATAAAAATTTATTGCTAAGCCAAGTGTTAGCTGTTAGCTAACTGATGTATGAATGAATACATTTTATGTGGATTTTCACCTTCTTTACTTTTACGCTACATTTCAATACGGAGACTAAGCAGTCACACGGGTACTGCAGTCATTTACTTAAGAGTATACATACCATCATGCTTGTAGTCCCGGAAGGGTTAAGCAGAAGTGTACTATTGTCCATCCACATTTCGCTGATGCTGTTATTAAGTCACATGTAATAGGGGGCGAGCCTATTGTCATCTACCAGGCACAGTTTCAGACTCCGTGCAGCTACTGAGAATTTCCATACAGAAAAACTCGATAGCAACGCCCGTCCCGGGAACCCAGAACCTCACGCTCAGTAGCCGTGCTTGCGATCACTAGATCAGTGAGGCAGTCCTACTTAAGAATACCTATATGAAAATATTTTAACATTTAAAGTGCATTTTGCTAAAATTTCTCTGTACTTACTCGTATTTGTAATAGCCATTTTCCCCGAAGTACTGCTCGTTCTTGATCACCGACACGGGAGTGGTGGTGGTAGGTGGGTGGTAGATAGGAGTGCTCCACTGTGGCTGATGATGGTGATGGTGATGATAATCATAGTAATCGTTCTGCACGTTAGCAGGCACCCCCGTGTTGATGGGCTGGATTGGCTTCACAGTCTCATGATGAGGAGGAGTCCAGGTGTTCTGTGGCGGTTGAACGACGTTCGGTACATTCCACTGAGGGGGCCTTTGGCTAGGTGGTATGTAGGTGTTGTAGGTGCTCGCAGCAGAGTGAAGGTCCGCTCCTTCTTTCATGAGTTCGATGGAAGCGCTTGCTTCGGCTTCTGAGTCATCTAAGATTTCTTTCTTCGCTTCTTCTTCGGCCAACGAGAACGCCAAGACGGCGGCGAAAATGAGTAGCTGTGGGAATAGAATTGTATATTTTTAGTTCATGTATTAATAAAGGATATGTAATTAAATATACCGTCAGCGTGATAACATGGTGTGGTGTGAACCAATCGTATATGAATATAGAATTTTAATGGATTAGTATGAAATTTCTATATTATATATCCTACTAATATCCTAATAATATTATAAATGTGAATGATAACCATTTAACGCAATTATTCGTAACGTAAGAAGTTTATTACTTGTACTTAATTAAAATTGAATGAAATTTTACGTCAAATTAATTGTGATTTTAATATTATTAAATACTAAATAAACTCTAAATGAAGATTAATCGTGAAACGATTTAAATTCGAGAGGGAATTAACTTAGAATGAGCAATTAATAAAAGTCCAAACTCAATTAAACGTTTCTTAATTCGCAATTAATATTTTACTGAGAGTTTCCTAATTATTTTGGATGTCACACAGTAAAAAATAATTTATAATTTGCTTAAACAATATCTATTATGTTTTCTTATGAAGCTAATAATTTTTTGTAGCCCTAAAAAATTACTAAATTAATAGAATTTAAAAATAAACAAATACTCGTGTTTTAAAATTAAGTAAATCTAATTTTATCAAACGTGAAAACGAGCACATTGGAAAAAAATCAAAAAAAAATATTTTTGTTATTTTTTTCACTGATTTTATTTTTAATAATTTTTTTTCACACGCACTTCACTAAACTAAATATCCAAGGACTCACCAGCTTCATGTCTGTGTCCTTCCGATCCCCGTTCGATACTGTGGCCACAAGGGGTCGCCTTACATTTTTATAGCGAAATATCCTGCGTCCTCATGCGTTCGCACATCTTTGCGCTTGCGCACAATGACCTCGCTCTTAGATCACACATATGATTAATAAATTTGATTTTAGGTTAAAATCTGATTTATTGTTATTTTAGTACATTTTTGCCGTATGCGTAGAGAGTGAATATGGCCGAACTCAATTATTTTTTGATTTAGTTATGCCGTTTATTATTTTGTTAAGCTTATGAACCGTTTCAAAGTCTAGGTATAAAAAGTTTTTTTTATAAATTAGTTTCATTCAAGGTCAAGTTCTCAATATTATCAGACATAACACACTTGAATATACATATCATTATAGTAAAAATCTCTAACAAAACACAATAGGATTACAAATCTATTAATGAACTAAAAAAATAATGGGCGGCGTAAATGCTTCATTCATAACGAGTAGTGGGCGTAAGTTACGTTTGTTTAGTTATATGTTTAGTAGGTGGCCAAAATAGGGTGATGTGAATAGTTCTAATTGTTTCCAAAGGCTCGTACTAGCATGATTCATTGATTAATTTATATGCCCATGGTTTTGAGACTCAAGGCGACAGATATCGTAAAACTGCGCCAAAATAATAATCTTGGCTGGACATCTTCATTTGTTTCATGAGCTATTTTTATATATATATATTTTAAATGGTTTAATAAAATTATATTGCATGAATTATATTAAAAATATATAGCAAGACAGGACGCTGCGCCTTACTAGAATAATTACATAAATGTTTGAAAGTAGGTATAGGTACTTTTATATATAAATACTTTATATATATACCGATATATATGTATAATTTATAGCCTATAACACTCGGGGATAATGTAGCTATGTATCAGTGAAAGAATTTTCGAAATCGGATGAGGAGTTTCGGAGATTACCTCCTACATACAAACAAACGAATTTTACCTCTTTATAATATTAGTATAGACATAAAACAATATCTAAGTAAGACAAATAATTCTCATGGATGTCATGTAGAATTAAATAAATGGGTTGACTGAGTCTTAGAAAATGTGAAATATATATCTTTATTCCTCCTAAGGGACAGTTAGGCGTATACTATATCATACACGCAGAGCTTGCTAATGACGGTATTAAGGCTTAGTGAACAAGGTCAGTCTTTCACTATTATCACAGGATAGTTCCAGATTGACAGATCTTACTGACATTTTTTTTATAAATTTGCCCCATATTATATTTTTTCCTGTATCGTGGGTACAGTTTACAAACATACATGTTACATGCACCCGAAACAACTATCTGTAGATTATACAAATGTTTGTTCTGTGTGGAGATCGAACCCGCGACACGTAGCGCAGAAAAGTAATCGCTTAAGGCGCTGTATGAAGACATATTTTAGGTAATTGAGGGGGGTGAAGAAGGAGCGCATCGCGGCAACGAATAAGGTTCAAAATAGCAATGCGTTTGATGTTAGTTGAATCAAACGACCACCAAAATAAAAGTAAAATTGCAGTTTTAATTAAATTAAAAAATAAATGCACGGCTCAGTGGCATAATTTTTAGGTATTTCTTTAGTTGATTGAATTCCCTTTATTATTATTACATAAAATATGATAGCTTACGCTCAAAATTTTGAGAATTATGCGACGAAAAATATTTTTTGAGCTCTGTTTTACGATTTTTTTATTATGATACTATTTTATTTTTATAAAATATTTTTTAATAAGTCTTTCCTTTGAACACTTGACAATACACTCCATTTTTTTCTGGCTTGTAATATGTACCATCACGCCGTATTGTGCGACAAAAAACTTCGGTTTACGGTGTCCTACGTTTGGGCAGCGCCTTAACCGTTGCGCCAAACGTATCGTCGGATATATTTAGTACATAAATAAATTCAGCCCATTACTGTCCCATTGTTGGGCTAGGGCCTCTTTTAAGGTTCAGGTTAGGTCTTAGTATTTCTATATTACATTAAAACCCTTATTTCAACATTTCGATATTTAAACCCGGAACATATCATTATATGAAATTTTTACCAATAAAGTGACGTAGTGGTCTTTTCAAACAAGTTTAATTAAATATAATATGGTAATATAATAGAGTAGGTGGAGCTTAATTGTTTTGACTTTAAACGTAAAGTTATACGTTAAAAAAAAGCAATTTACGTTCGGCTTTTAAATTCATCAAAGCTACCGACTGTTGTGCCCGCCCGATTGTAGTTTATCTACATATTTTTAATGCATTTTTGACTTTATACAGAGCAAAATGAACGTGGATAGAATATAAAGAATATCATGTACATACATACTTACCATAGTCTGTGCGCCATATATGTATGTACACCTGTGTATACAAAATTGTAAAGAATTTGAAAATGTCTGAATCCAAAAAGCTCTGGGACGTTTCGCATCCTTTTAATTCCCTGTGTTATTGGGGTTCAGTATGCAAATCCGATATTAGCATACGTAATAGCAGGTAAATGTTGATTTTTGTGAATATGGTCGAGAAAATTCATTATTTGTAGCATGCTTACTTCAGAAAGTCATATTTTATTGAAGCTTAAATTGCTTTAGCTTTTTGTACAGGGAAATTTGGATATAGTATTTTGCCATTATCTCTCTTGTGTCGACAGTCTTGTTGAACACAGAAAAAAAATAAGACAAAAAAAAAATGGTTGCTCGAGATTTTTCATATTTCTTGTCTACCTGATTAGCCTTTCACTAACACATTCTCATTTAGTATGTACTGTGTTGTTATAGTAACATAGTACACTAATTAAATGTGAAATGCTACTTTGAAAACATTATAGAATAAGTAAGGAATAGGATTTTTCATCAACGTTTTAGTAAGCCTTTGTTAAAATAATGTATTTAATGTCATTACATAAAGTATGCAACATAATAAATTCTCAAAAACCGAGGTTTTGTTCGTTAATCTTGATTACACATCCCAATTTATTCAGCCGACGTACCAAAAGGATATAGGGAATTCCCAAAATACAAATATTAAAGAAGTTTTACAAAGGAAAGCTAAATCACATAAAAATGATCTAACAATATTTTGGGTACAATTATGTAGGCTGACTGAATCTTGGGTATTTTGTAAATGTGCCGCACCTTACATGGATCTCGGAGTTCCGCAGAATGATGATTCATAAATACCTTTTATAACGGTGTAACAAATATTTTGTATTTCGTTGGGTTCAGTTGAAACAGTGGGTATTACAGGGTTGGATTATAACACTAAGTGTTTAGGTAAAGAATCTTGTTTAAACAATTAAAGACAAAAGTTATCAAATATTTATCCAGACTTCAAAGCTCCAAAAGTTTTAAGAAAATGTTTTCTCGGTTATAATGAACTAAATAAATAAATAACACTTATTAAAGTCCCACAGTGGATTTGCGAGCGGAATCTAAGAAGCCGAAGCTATTACAGACACAAGTATCATCCACTTATTCACAATTTCTAAATTTGAAGTTTTCTTTACTGCAATAACAAAAATAAATAAACTTCGTAGCATAGCTAATGATTATTATATAGATAATGGTAAGCTTATAAAAAGACATGTTCGGTATCAAATAATTTTCGTAAAAAAAAATATTATATCTTACCCAGACATAAGGGATGTAAGATAATAGTAAAATTATGTTATTTGGGACCGAAGCAACATTTAATATTGATGATGATGATATAAGAAGTTTAACCGATGTATGTTTTCATAAAAGATATACTGGCATAAAGGAAAATATTTTATTAAGAAAATTCACTGGAGCGCGTAGTAGGGTTTCAGAAGTTTGAAAGCTTAGTAAGTAAAATAAGATTACTATATATTTTTTCCGTCCTAAGTCTTTTTTCGGTATCTTGATAAAATTGGCGTGTAATTAAAATCGATTACTGGTTTAATTGTGTCCTGCTACGGTATGAACAAGGCATTTAAGGCTTTGGGTTTTAGGATGCAATGCGTAGGACGAAAATTCAGCCTAAAATGTTTAACCTTCACGAACGTTTGAAGTTGTATAGCTCAAATTAAGCATCCTAATAAACAAAACAATTTTTTTTGTCGGATTTTAAGTCTTCAAGCAAAGCCATACCAATTTCATATTACATATTTGGGTAACGTGTTTTATAAGCAATTTTGGACAGTATCCAAATTTTCTTTAACTTTAAGATTTAGATTATTTACGTTTAAGTCATATTTAAAAGTTCTTGCCTGTAATTGTAAAATAGTGCAATGACAAAGTACATTCCCATTTTAATAAAAAAATTGATGTAGATAATCCACACTGTTATAGATGCAAAAGTAACGCTGTCTGCCTGTTTGTTACCTCATCACTACTAAACCACTGAACCGATCGTTATGATGTTTTACATAGAGGTAGCCTGCGATCTGGAGAAGGACATAGTATATTTTTAAGTATCTTCCGCCCGCGGCTTCACCCGCGTGGTTTACGAACTCGTACATTTTCCGGGATAAAAAGTAGCCTGTGTTATTTCAGACTGCAATTTATCTCTGTGCCAAATTTCATCTAGATCCGTTCAGCCGTTCTGGCGTGAAAGAGTAACAAAGATCCATCCATCCTCACAAACTTTCACATTTATAATATTAGTAGGATAGGATAGGATAATAATCCTCCTGACCGAATTTCGGTCATGGCGGCCAATCTCACCGGAGATTAGCCAACTACGCAGGAGATATTATAGTGCACAAGTGTGCGCGCAAACACAGGTGCACTCTCTATTCCTTCACTCTCATAGTCCGATGAGACGGCAATCCGACACGACCGGAGAGAGATCAGGCGCAGGACCAACGGCTTTACGTGCTTTCCGAGGCACGGTGTGTATTTACATACACGAAGGCCCAGACCCGAAACAAATATCTGTAGATCATACAAATATTTGTTCCGTGCGGGAATCGAACCCGCGACACGCAGCTCAGCAGTCGATCTCTCAACCACTGCGCCAACCGTGTCGTCAGGATAGGATAGGATTAGTAGGAAGTAGGATAGGACTAGTAGGATGTTGCAGCAAAACACAGACAACATACTAATAAAAAATAGTCTCTTATAAACCGTGCATGCAATGGAAAACGGCCAATGCCATTTGTCGCACAAATCTTAATACATCCATACTTTACGACGTGTTTTACCAAAAAGCCAAATGTCACAACTGAAAGCGACAAAGGTATAACAAACTAAATCCTCGTAATGAAGCACATAATTCGATTTTGTTCTTATCTTCACGTTAAGTGGATTTATATCATGAAAATAAAACAACGGATCGTATCAAGAATGAATACATCAATAATATTAATGCATTTGTTGTGGCTTATACTCTTTGTTTGTTGTATAAAAAGAACGAAACCTTTGATTGAACCCTACAATCCGGTAGATGACTACTAATCATCTGAGTTACTTTTTATGAACTGTCATAAACGACATTTTGTTCTAAAAATGTTTGGAATACAAAGGCGTGACGTCATAGTTTTTCATTGCCATTGACATATTCACTGTGTGATTTTAATAAATTATATTGAAACCTCCTATGATAAGCAAGAGATTAAGTTTTACTCAGTTTTTAGAAGGAAAACTATTTACCAAACGAGATTTCAGAATTTATTTTTGATGGAGTCATCCAGCCTATTAAATTATGAACTCATGATTAGAAATTCTATGGAATTTATTTTGTCGTAATAAAATTAGATAGCCAAGTAGTTTAAAGCTTACAGACTTTTTTAATTCATGTGCGAATCAGACTTTGATTTTTACTTCTTTTAACGGTCATAGAAAACATCGTGACGAAACTGGCTCATCCATTGTTAAAAATTGTAACGATTTTGTTTTATCTTAATATTTTATAACGAAATAGCACAACAGCAATACGATACTGGCAGGCACTGAATTAAGAACTTAAAATTATAAATTATGAGTTTGAAAAGATGTTACGTGGCAAATGTATAGAATTAAGAAATTCAGTTCTGCGGTTCTCTATCTCACCTTTCAAAGTTTTATCAGATTAATAATTGATTTTTGCATACAACATATAATATAATTAAAGTCGTTGTATATATTAAGGCCTACTAAGCTAAAGTTTTATTTTCCTTCTAACTCCACATTATAGACATATAATTCCATTAAAATACTTTTTATTGAGTGATATACAAACAATATCACCATAATACAAAGCAACACATTTATATTCGATTGACCACCATTCTAATAAATATTATAATTTAGAAGATTATTGAACTTCCGCTGTCACATAAAACCGTAGGATAGTTTTTCGCCATCTGTTTTAGTGAGTCATTCTGAATACAGCGTTTAAGATTTGAAGTTTATACCTTATCCTCGTAAGTTCTTATACATATCCTTAATCGTACTTCCTCCCTTGCGATATATACTTTTTTGTATAAATAATGATTGGTTATTATATTACTCATCGATGACTTCACCGTTGGGTATATTACAACCTATTCCTTTGATCTTTATCAGTTAATCCATATTAAGTGCATCCGAAATATTGACTGGTCTTGCGTTTAAAAGTTTGCCAAGTTTTTTAAGCTATAATTATAGGTTGATGTCATTAATAAAACCTCAATTAAAGTGAATCACTCTTCTGTCAGGTTTTAACGTTCTAGAGATCAATTTATATATCAAAGCAATGGTAGATTAACTATTCAATGCAGTATGGTGGACTAAGGCCTATCCGTCTTATTCTAGGCCAGTTTCCAATAGTTGGACAGTAATGGACTGGTTTTATTACTTTATATCTCAAATGAATGCTCAAGAGATCACCAAATTTAAATTGGAAAGGGAAAAAGTAAAATTTACCAGAACAATGTCAGATTGATTGAGGATAATAATAATCAGAAGACTTGTTCATTTTAGGTAGATGATTTTGTAGTCGGGAATTTTTAATGAGTTAGTTCCCATGAAATGCTCCAGTTGAACTGTTACAGATGCAGTGATTCAAGTTTCAAGGTTTCAATGACACATCGTTTCTTCATTGAAGTTATTGGAAAGTACAATGTTTTTATTATGATCGTTATTGCAAAATTGACCTATTTGTTAAAGTTTGATGCGTCATGGATCAATAAGACATAGCGTTGTTATGCACTCTGAGTAATTCTTCTTAAAACATAACAATAACAATATTTGCCTTTAAGTGTTACTTGATATTTTAACTACAAATTAGGTTTCATCTTAAGAAATTAAGAATATACATAACATAAACATAACAGAACATCACGCCTGTATTCCCCAAAGGGTTAGACAGAGGTGTACTATTGTACACCAACGTTTCACTGATGAAATGTGGGTACAATAGTACACCTCTTACTTTTCACCACATAATATAATATTTTATTATATTAATTATAAATGTATTTTTTTATTATTTATAAATTTAATAAAACTATGTAATAAATATGAATAAAGGAAATAAATAATATATTAATAGCTTTTATAATATTGAATTGTACTTGCAGATAAGATCACATTATTTTATAACTCACATTATCTCAGAAATGCTTTTTATTGTACATTTTTGTATCAAACGCGCGTGGGGTCCCGAAAATATGATTGAATTTTATAAATCTTTGCTCCGATAAAGACAAGCCTTGTGATTTGTTGGCCTTATTGCTTTTTTGTAGGGCTCCCATCTTTGTTTTTATTTGTTTTTAATGTTGCAAAAAGCTTCGTATGGGATACGCGACAAAAGCTTTTCATACTTAATGAAACTGCCTCATTGGTCTATAGGATGCATACGCAGTTCCTCAGCATCAGGTCCTAGTTTTAATTCCCAGATCGGGCAAAGTGATTAAGAAATATATGAAATTAGATCAGATTTTGGAATTTTGCCGAGATGTCAAAAGACCCGGCCTTATTCCATATGACTTAAGACTTTAACGAAATGTGGGTGTACAATATAGTACATAAGGTATACTCCTATGCCTAACCTTCGGGGAGACAAGGATGACGCTAATTAAATATATCTTTCAGATGTTGCATTTTCAAAGGTACCTACTACTTGTACAAGAATAGCATCACATTTCCTTTCGAAAATATTTCACTAAAACCCAATGTTGCTGCTTACTTTAATACCAGTTCCTATTAGTAAAAGGAATATTGAAACTTGACTAGAAATATGTTAAGATAAAGAAGAAGAATTGTAACAAACTAGCGTCTCAACAAGCACTTGAAGCTTTTACGAACAAAATAACGGTAAGAGACGATCATATTTTAATGTACAACCAGGTGTTTACATTCGAGCATGAAACACAAGTGCGAGTGTGTTTGCCGTAAATACGTAATACTTTGCCTTTGGAGAGGGCTCCCGTTTTTGGCAAATAAACCCTTTTTGGGTATTAAGATTTCTTTGTTTTTACTTTACCGTAATTTTAGATAAAGGTCACTGGCTGTTTTTGGTTTGAACTGCGTGGCTACTTGTGTTTGTGGGTCTTTTTTCTATTTTAACAGCTAGTGAGTTGTATGGGATTGGTATAAAGGGAAAATATTGAATTGAGTTTTATTTAGATTTGTTTTATTTTTTAAATTCTTTGGTTTTGGAGTTGTTAACCATAATACCTTCTCGTATATTTAATATTTCAATTTATTTTCTTTCAATTTGTGGTTCAATTCTTATATATGTAATTACTTTTCATCCGGTAGATTCAATACCAACGCAAGGACTTTAATTCAAACAGAACTCTTCCTTTTAATGAAAAAAAAGTTCATCCCAAAGTCCCAAACCTTGTCTCTTGCTAATTTCCATTCTTTAGTGATGACGTCAGTCTCCGCTGGGAATGCAGTGTAAATTTTTCGTCAAATCAATAAATAATCAATCCCTTTCCTTTAGAGACATGTAATAAAGTGCGCCCACGTCTGTGGTCAGACGGAGATAACTTTTACAAGGGTGTCTGCAAACGATTTGAAATATTGTAGAAAAGTTTCGAAGCCGCTCGAAAACAAATAAATCTATGGTGTTGTTTTAAAAAACGAGAATGTTCAACGACAAGAAAGTTGTGAAGTATATGTTCGTGGATGTAATTAACCTACAAAAAGCTTTTTGTTTTAATAATTTACATAATGTTAGTGGCTCTTGTTAAAATTTAAATATAAAATATAAATCCGTGAGTATAAATATATTCAATCAAAAACGAATTTAACGTGACAGCCAGTTAAAATGTATAGACTAATTAATTCAATTCAGTACCAAGTGTTGGACGGAGTTTAATATCAAGTAAACATTAAATCATTTTGTCCACAAAATATTTTTTTCAACCTTTTGAATAATTTATTAAACGTTCATGAGGCGTATCGCTCTGAGTGAATGATGAATTCACTTAGATAAATGAATAACAGTTCGTAAATTTGGCATTTGCAAACCTGTCGCCAGCCGAATCAAAATTCAATTAGGTGTATCTTGGTGAAGAATGTTTTCTTCAAATTTATTGTTTGTTGGTGTTCTCACTATATTCTAAATATAATTATGTGCCTAATTTAAATTAGCATTTTCAAGGGTTGAAGAACTCTCGGATAAATTGTTGTTTGTACGAAAAATGTTTCAAATTAATATCTAGGTTAGCGCTTTTCTAGCTATTGATTTACAGTCTTCTTTTTTAAGCACTGCAGAGAGTTTTCTTTAGAATTTGAGCATATCAAAAGGCGACATTTTACTCGACATTCTAGATAACTGTTATCAAGGCTCATACAGAATATACGAATCATTTTTATTAATACCTCGAATAGCAAGCATTTTACATGCTCTTTGTATGAGAATTGCAAACCTACGAATGCTGAATCATCTGTTTCTTCAAGTTGAGTTGAAAATTGCTTATCATCATCATCTACAGCAGGTATAAAGCCATAATAAGTACCGCCTCTAGTAGACTGTTTATTTTTCCGTGTTCTAAAAATATCTGTAGATACATTCATTTTATGAAATTAATATCCTACTACAATAACATTAGTCTTTTCTGCTATGATAGCGTAAAAACATCTTGTCATCCAAACACCGTTACTTCTTGACCCAGTCCAGGCGTGACGTTATCGTATTCTACATTATTTAAAAGTCGCCTTCCTATGTCGATGAGAAAATTATTCAAATAGGCTGTGGTTTTTGAGACAAGTTCAAGTATGTTGAATAGTTTGTCTGGGCTTGGCTTGGTGCTATGTATTTGTTTACATAGAATGTAGAAGCTATTGTCCTTGTTTCGCTTGTGGGAGCTTCTTAATTGTAATAGTTTACATTGCAGTAATTTCTTGCTGCTAGTAAATGTATACATACCATCTAAACATTTCTCGTTGCCTGAGAAGCTTTCTTCTATGATCTCCAGTTAATAATAATGGCTATTCATTATATTCAACACGAGACCTTAGGCCATTCTAAAAAAGTTCGTTTCCAACAATTAGTATATGAAGGAGCTTAGGTAATGTTCATAATTAAAATTGGAAATAATATAATCATATATTTATAGTATCATAATCGAATGAAATCCAACAAAAGCTGTTTTGAAATTGGAATTCTTAAAGTTGTAACACTGCCAAGTTCTTAAACTCACTTAACCCGGAAAAAACTCGTGCAAAACTAGCTCATAATTAATCCAGCATATACAATTCCCCGTTACATTATTAAGGCGTACCAGAAACTGGCACTCCGTAAATCCCGGAGGATCATTTCGTAATTAAGTTTCCCAAACGAACAACCGGTAACACGTCGAAACCTACGTAGATAACGAAAATATGGGGACCGAATTGCACCGTGATTTATATTTGCTGTCGGTGATAATTTCTTTTAATTGTGGCTTGTTAGGTTTGTGGTTTGCGGTTAGCCTTAGGTGGCTGTATTGATCTGTTCGTTAAAGTTAAGTTCGATCTAAAAGGGTCAGTGATCTTTGGAAACTGCTGATTGATACTGAAGTAGGTGTGTCTTTGTAAACGCACTCAAGTGGAAGCAACGCTTTGTAAAAATAAAAACAACCTATAAACAATTTCAGTTCTGATCATTCATTATGTTAAAAGCGATTAAAAGCTTCGCTGTAATTAACAATAGCTCTTACAGACTTATACCTGTCACAGCGCACTTAATAAATCTTTTTATATAATTTATATATCACATCCTTAAACTCAACGGTCATCCGTAACAAGCTTGGCATAAATTCACCAGTCTCGTTTGAGTTCCTGTATTTTTTTCCCATAAAACATAGGGCTGTCAGCATGAGTGATATCTCTTTTGAAACACTGAGTCGATGACCTATTTTTTGCAACAACGTGTAATTTTAAATCCTGCCGGCAGGAGTTTCCAGGAACAGTGTCATATTTTTGACTAACAACCGAAAAAACATCTTCACGTTTTAAAATTATGGCATTTGTAACTGGTTTCTTGTGTTAGTGACCCCTGATGGTGAATCACGGTGACTGTTTACCTTGTCTCGACAAATTCAGGGTTAAGATGCGATTACGTCTGATTAATTTCATTTAGATAACACACATATTTGATATAACATGTCACTGTTAATTGGGTGAATCTCCTGTTATGTGAGTTCGTTAAACTTCATGTTGTTAGATTTACAAAGTTCTTTTTTGCCAACAACACCGTTTTTGCAAACTTTGCATGTTTTCTTGGCCATCTGAAGAAGAATGGGCCATTTTGTTAAAGAACTTTGGGGGGTTTTGGGTTAAGATCAGCCATGCTGACGTCATTCCTGAATTTTTTATGTATTCTCGTAGGATTTATTTGGACTCGGACCTGCCTTATGGACAATGCCATAAACCGGAACTAACTGCTTTCTTATATAAGATTTACACAGCAAATGATCATCCGCTTGTTGATATTTCTCCCCCTCTACATAACTATTGAGACTCTTTGCAGTTTTGAACATCGATATGTATACTCCTTGCTCATTTGGATATTATCAACCTTAACCTTTTAAAAATGCTGGAAATATATTCCAAATTAATACCTATTACTGTCTCATAATGTTTGAACTTACAAAGAAACGGCAAATGTATCTGCTTATGTAGATGATATAAGGAAGGTACCGTAAATTAAGTTACGAAGTTGGATAAACCAGCAAAAAATCCAAAATCAAAGGGAATGATTGCAAATAATACAAGTAAAAGGAAAAGTATAAAATGTTATAAAAAAGGAAAGCAAAATGACCATCTAAATGGGCCTTTCGAAAGATTCCGCCAACCAAGGTCATATGGAGTTATTGAACTGACTGTCGATTACGTTAAAAATGCACACTTTTATTAGACTTGACATATTATGGTTAACATGTAAGTTATTGAAAATGCAGTGTCAAGTTGAGTTCGTGTTTTTTTTAACTGAAAAACATTATCGCCAAGTAGGAAGATTATTGTCAATTTTACGCTTAAACGAGGCAAAAGTTCAGCGGTGCAATATATCATGAAGTATAGACACCGTTTATAGTTTGTGTAAGTGATCATGTACTTCAACAACCCAATTTATAAATTGTTGGATAATTAGTACCTAGTACCTAGTTACGATTACCGTAGTACAAATGAAAAGGTCGAAAAAAGATTTTTTTTCCGGTTTTCCGGTTCCGTAGCCTAATTACGTAAAAAAGCGACAGCAACGCGACAGCCATGCGACAGCAATCTCACTGTCAGCCAATACATTATATGACACAAAAATGACGCTTGACAGAAGCTATCGCGCGATCTACGCCTGTCGCTACATCGGAATTAGGCTGCCGGTCCGTATATCGAGTTGAGTTTGTGAAATTAATTACAATAGAATATCTTAGTTTACTGTACAAGATCGTTATATTAATATCTATCGTTATATTAATAATAGAAAAATATATATATTAAGTAACTAAGGGAGAAACAAAATAAGGTTAACTTATTTTGTGTTCGATTTTACTGATTTATAAAGGACAATTTTTAATCTTTGACTTTATTATCCATTATTAAGGGCGCATTTTTCAATGCGTATAAAGTTATCTATGCTAATTTGAAATTAGAACAGTTTGTATGGATGTTTATACAGCTATTTAACAAAGAATAAAAAATAAATTCTACACAGCCAATTCATATCGTAGTTCTATTTTTTTATTATGGTATGTCGTAGGAAGTTTTTCTATCAATTCTGAGTTAGGCTTTACCAATACTTCGAATTGATTTAAAAGGTATGATAACTTAATAACCGATACAAATCGTGTCCAGCACTAATCAAATTGGTTTCACATTTGATTGATAAAAGGTAACTTGCAAACATTTTTCGGACAACTAGTTGACGTCTCTTGTCCAAGGACTTCTTGGTTTTTTATTCTGTTTAATATTGGTCTAGTCTGCCAAAACCAATTTTACGGTGGGAGTTTATCCTTAACTGGTAGGTAACTAAAATTCGTTGATAATAATTGTTTTTGAAGGTCAGCGTTTAACGAAGCACGCAAACAGTTAATACATTTTTGTTTCTGCGTATGAGGTAAGATTCTATTTATGTTAAGTAAACCAAATTTGTGCATTCATAAATATATCCATTCATCAGTAGCATAACTCTTGTATTTATTGAAGGGTCAGGCGTGGATGTACAATTGTGCAATCATATTTCGTTGATGACTTTATCGAGCCCCCTGTTATACGAGGCGAGCCTATTACTCATCTACCGGCACAGTTCCAAAGCCCGTGCTGCTATTGAGACATTCAGGACCTCGCGCTCTGCAGTCACGTTTCCGACCATTAGAACATCGAGGCAGACATTTCCATCCATTGCAAGAATGCTGAATATTATCGTTGACAAGTGCAAAGTTCTAGCTTTTTCACGGACGATAATGTCGCTAGGTCTTCAACATATTGTCTTATGTCCACTGTATTGTTTCTTGTATAAAAACCATGGTTTACTTTGTAACAGTTTAGTTTACCGCTTCCAGCCCTGACGGTTTCCTGTTCATTTGCATACACAAAATGTAGGCCAGCGTTACGTATTCCTTCAACCATGAATCTGCTAGTATTTGTAGGTTAGTTGATAAGTTTAATAATACCATAACAACATGTATCACTCCTGTATTCCCCGAAGGGTCAGGCAGAGCTGTAGTATTGTACACCTACATTTCACCGGTGCTGTTATTGACGCCTATGTAAATGAGGGTCGACCTATTGTCATCTATCTAACATAGTGCCAGGCCGTGCTGCTATCGAGAGTTTTCGTACAGATAAACCCTTTATCACGTTGACCTCACGCTCAGCAACCAATGAGGCAGAGCAGTTTAATAATTGACATAAATATTTTGATGTTCCTGCAAAACAGAGAACTATATTAATCAGGGATGAAGCCTATGATAAAAATGATGATGATGTAAATTATGCAAGTGTCGAGCGCCACTTCCACGCGTAGGATCTTGCTATCCAATCCAATGTTAGGCAAAAGTTATTTATAAGACACTACAGCCTATGAAAATGTCCATTTATTTCACTTTAGTAAGTAAGTAATAAGAGCATATACTCTAGGAAAGAGCCTCTATGAGTGATGAGTAATGTGATCGTCTGGCGCACCCTGGGCAGTCAGCCTCGATACCACCATTGCTCCTTCTCCATCCTTCCACTATGCATGAGCGATTTCCATGTAAAAGCGAAAAGCAAAAAAAGAGAGAATACAATTAGCCTTCATACACCAGGGTAAAATAAATATTGGAATATCGTGAGTTGGTTTTCATCTCTTAATTAAAAAAACAGCTCATAAAAATAATATCTTATGCTAGAATAAACTTTTCAATCGACCGAGACATATTAAAACCCAAGATATAAGAATGAAATTCATACCAATTCTGTAGAATGAGAAGCGAATGAATCCGTACTTCCACACAATAGAAGACCGCGAACATAATACTAGAAAATGAAAGAGGTTTCATTCAACTTTTGGAAAGAAAGGTAGACTTAAAGTTAGACTGACAACTTTGGATGGTTGGAATTATGAAAAGATAGTTTAAGTGAAAATAATATTCGGTTTTAACGTTTTCTAAGAATGTGAATATTTGTAAGAAGTGTCCGAAAGATGGATTCAGAAGGGATAGTTTCAGAAGCAAGAGCAAACCGAGAATATTTATTTCTTTATTGCACTTTGTTGTTACAGAAAACAATTAAGCTAACCTAAACATACTACTCTGTAAGGGTGTAGCAGCTTGGTTTATTGCTATTGAATATTGCAATAACGTAAATCCGTAAATAAACTGTTTTGCAAAATAAAACGTTCGGAGATGATTTAATGATTTAAATGAAAATATTTTAATTGGGGACTTCCTGCATAAAAACAAATTTGGGTTTTTTCGTCATTTGGATATTTAAAATCATATGAAGTTCAAGGTCTAAGATAATTTTTATTAAGATGCCACAAGCTTTAATGGAGCTTAATCGTTTTTTAATTTAGACACCAGACACAATCTTGACATTGAAGAAGAAATCAATGGCAAAACAACCGTAGAAGGAAACAAACGATTGTAGTATACCCTTAAAATTCAGCTTGTGTATCGATTATGTAAATGACTCCGTCGATGACAAGAATATAATCTCCGTCACAATTATCGACCCAAAAGCAATTTACGTTGTGCCGGGATCAAAATACCAGATTAAAACGTTTCACGCTGACGTGACGAGATTACATCGTCCTATCTCACTTTCTTAATATTTCTAGACACGTAAGAATTCTAGATTGTCATCGGTTTTATGTGCTTGTATGACAAAAACCTTTGCGTGGGCTTCTGCAGGATAAAAGATGCCCTTGAGGATCTGAGACACTTCAACAGTATGGTCTATCTTTACTGTATGCACATGTAGAGAATATATGATTTCGTAATAATAATAATGTTGCAGTAGCAATTTGTTAAAGACAAACAAGGCTTTATCTTTCTGGCGACATCCTTTCCTCGTTACAATTTATTACTGCTGAATATGGAAAGCTCTTATGAGTACTTTATACGAGCCTAAGAATATTATTTTCTCTTTTGGCTCGCCACACTTGCAGAGTCCGTTGAGAGCGTTAACTATCAGCATAATCCTATATTAGACGCTTATTACTACATCTATGACCGAAAATGTAGCGGTTTTTCTTTAGGCATATAATACGGCGTATACGAAAGTTTCGCCAACAAAGGACCGAACATTCTCATAATTCAAGTAACGTAGGTTACATTCTGTACATATTTTTACGTTATTTCAAGTACTTTCAGTAAAGTCGCTGTTAGCAAATATGTTTCTTCCAAAACCAACCATTTGAAAATACTCGAATTGGCGAAACTTCAACTTACGTTAAGCGTTAACGTGGGTGTTGGCACAAGGTTATGCCACGTTATGCCCCTCTTGACACTTGTCTTCGTGTTATACAGTTTTTATAAGCTCATACATATATCGGCATAAAACATCTGCACCAAATTTTATCGCTGAATTAAATTTTGAACGGTCATGCATATTTGAATCGTGTTCAAGGTCTTTTGTGTTAGCATATATATTTTATTGTACCTGCTGCATCACCTGTGTACTGCTATAATGATTATGCAAAAATTCTTAGTATGTTCACCTTTCATCTTGGATACGACCCTTAATCCATAAAACCGTTTGGGTTTAATAAAAAACAGTAAAAATCCTGTTTTTTGGTATCCAAACGGTTCTTCAATGTAATTTTACACCTACATGTTTATTGATGACTGGAAACATTCCTGTTTTACTGTTTACTACACTTTTTTGTATTGAATTGTATTCAGACTTAATAACGCACACATCAATAAAATTAGTTTATGAGATGAAACATGAGTCATAAGAATACTTATACCACTCGTTGCGGGATTTTATAGGATGATTTTCAGATGGCAGTTCTTTAGTGAAAATATAATTTAACTGAATCTGTGTAAACTAGAAGCCGATTCCAACATAATAGGGAAAAGGATGATGATGATTAAATTTCAAATTCACTTTTATCACATTCACAAATCGTTTTAATACATTTCATATTCCCATAAGGCTCAAGTTCACGATTTCCGAGGGGCATGGCCTTGTATCAACACAATGCCGCGTAATGATGGCGGTTCCATTGTCAACGAACCGTGCTCAGATCATCGATATCTGGATTAATATTACCTAGACCTAAGAATTACTTTACCTGTCACTTCGTTAGATGATGAAAGTTTGTATGTAAAAGTTCAATATAAATTAAGGAATGTTGTTTTTGGAGATGTATCTTTAAACTTGTTTATTTTATCGTGGTGTACAAAATTCTGCATATTAAAATAGGCGGCAGGTGTTTTGAAAGCATCTTTTTCTTATATGATATCAGTAATATAATTCTTTAAATACTTTGCGTTTATTTTACTGTTATGTATAGTGTTAAATAAGTTTTTATTAATATAATATTTTTTATTCCCTTTATCCTAGAGGAGAAAGTTTCTTTATAAAACAGTTTTTTTTAACCTTTCTTTTTGTTAGCTCTAAAGTCTTTTTGTAAAAGTTTCCATTCAATTGATATGACAAAGTCATAAATTTTTAATATCGGAATGGCGATACCGTATTTCGTTATTGGAACGCGTTTTTGCCTATTGACACTGTGACCTTGTGACACAACTTTTAGATTTATTTATTAAAATATGGAACTAAGACAGTTTATTATGAAAGTCTATATCGTTATCTTTCTATACATATTTTTCTCTTTTTGTCATTTTATTTGTTTCTGGTACAATATTTACAGCTTTTCTGTTCTAAAGATAATATTATGCTAAGTCATCGTCTTGTCGCCTATAATATTTTACCAAGTCTGTAGAACCGCAGAATGTTTTTTGTTCACTTTTGCATGACGTTGTACATTTTATCGATCGTTATCACTCACTTGTTCGAGCTTACGTTTTATTTGTTCGCTTCTCCCGTCACAGATACTGTGATGGGATTTATATCTCTGAATATGTATATTTTTTCATTATGAATGTTATTTTTCTCCGAAAATCAGCGTTTTATAGCAATAGTTTACCTTACTATTCTGACATATGACTTCTTGTGTAAAATACTACTTACTAATATTACCTACTTTGACACCAAATGCCTTGAAGTCGAGTCCTTTCTGAGTTAGTAGAGATTCGTTTTTGATACCGTTTTTGCATGATCTATTTGAAGGAGCTTTAACTGAAATGCTAAGATTTATCCAGCGAACAACTACTGAATCTGGTTCAAAGTATTTGTAAAGTGCTGTACTTAGGAAATCATAATTCCATTGCTAGGACTCCGAAAAGTATACATGACTAGTTACCAACTATGTAGAGTTGCTGTTACTTTATAGAGAATGTATGTCATTCGAACTGCAGAATGCAAAATTTCGGACAACTGGATCCAAAATTCTCAAGTTAAGTCTAATAAAAATGTCTTTATCGCCCACAGCTGTTTTGCTATATCCATACAAGGTTGTCAATTATGGCAATTCTATAAACCGTAGAACGGGTCCATAAAGTATACTTTTGGATATTTTAAAAATCTATAGCCAATAAAAAATAACTAACGACACCTACTTTAAAACTAGAAACTGTATGTTTGGAGGTATATTGAGTCGTAATATAATACTCAATATATCATTGGAGTGTTAAAACGGCTCAGATGATAAGATCTACTCGTTAACCTCAAAAGTATTGTGTTACACTTGCTGACTATTTGATTTACTGGTCTTGACTACATGAGCAATAAATACGGTTCCAAAATTAAGGAATAGCAGAAGCAGTAGAAATTTAAAAATGGTTACGTAGAGTTTATTTGTTGAATTTGCTAGTATTTTAAGTGTCTACGGTGTGGTATATTAGCCATGGCTCTTACGAAATATTTTGAACACGACATATACCTAATGCACTTATGCTTAGTGTGGATAAGTGATAGGTGACTAAGAATAAGGTAAATGAAATAAAGTGTGGGGCAACGTTTAAAAAAATACAAAAGAAAAGGAATTCTAATCGGGTTCAGACCGTTTGAATTTATTATGGAGAGCTATAAATATATGAAAAAGAAGGAACAGAAAAGCGAGAGACAAATAAGCTGAATATAGACAATTTTAAATTCAAGAAGTAGGAGAATATAATGGACAGAACCAGTTGTAAATAGGTCCTATGGAGAGGAATCACCAAGAAACTCAATGGATTTTTTTTAATCCGTCAAGTGTCATATATTAGTCACAATAGAAAAACCTAACGTTTGTCAGTCGTCAGTGTCCGGCTGCTACAGATTGATTAACAAAATATTACAGAATATGAAGTGTAGTTTTGTTCTTATAGGAGTGGTACATATTATTTGTTCGTCTAATTCTCCTAGTGTTTATGATTTTCTAGTACATACATCGTATTTTTGTTCGCTTGCAGTCGTGCCTACGAGCTTCGGTAGAGTAGCTTAGATTTATTTCCCTTCTTTGACATTCATAACTTGTGCGGAATAACAAATAGTTGATACATACTGCATTGCTTTTACTCTTAAATAATCATAGAAATGTTTACTATCGTATCGTTGCATATTCTAATATAGTTTTATTTTGATCTAGGTACACATTTTTTTAAATATTGATACCGAAAATGAAAAATATTAGCACTGTTATTGGTGATATTTATTTATATGATAAATAGAAGAAAAAAATTCTTTTTTTAACAAAATAGGTCTTAAACGCCAGTGAAAAGGAGTGTGATGACGTTTAGAAACGTCAAAATTCTGTATTTCTATTTTTTTAATATTGACGGAGTCCGAGACCCTTGGTGTTCTTAGCGTAAGCGAAATTCTAAGTCTATGGGTGTTCTTATACTTCTACTCTTCACACATTGAAAGCCACTGGAGCCGTCAATGTTTATTAAGACAGGATAATAACATGAAAGTCACAGGGCTGTAGACTCTATTACTGGCAGTTTAAATGCCTATTTGCTTATATCTTAATGTAATCAATAAAATATACTCCATAGTGAGTAATTCGCTACGTATTGGATCAGCAACATGTTTTTTATGTTATAGTCGATGTCGGAAATCCGGCTCTTAACAAAATTTTATTTTATTTTTCTAAATTTGTAGGTACAGAACAGTTTTAAAATTTAATATGGCTGATTAATATTTGCAGTTTTAACCGGCATCGTTGACCTTTACTACCGTGTATAAAATTGTCAAATGTTACTTCATATATGATCTGCAAAAATATATTTTTGTTATATAAATATTATGGATTATCAGTAGCATATTTATTCTTTCGTTTAATTATTATTTTTTAGAACGTTTTGTTATCTGTCATGCTACTAAGACTCAAGTTATAAAATTCCACGAAAAGGATCAAATTTGTCATGATATTTTCAAGATAGGATGAAAGCACATGACGTATCTTTTTTTTATTTCGTCGCTTAATTATTTCCGTTTGGAACGTTCAAACCTTCCTGCCTACGAGACATAGTTAATGAGATATTATGACGGAGTTATTGAAAATAATTTTCTGTAGTTAACTTTGTTTAAAGGCTATAAATCGATGTAAGTATAGTTAGGTAAAGTCGACTGAAATACCTAAAGTAAAATATTTTATTAACATTAATTTGTCCAGTCATCTACTGTATGTAGAAAATAGCTATTATGATGCCTTAGCCTCAAATGTTTTTTAAGTAAACTTTTTATATAAAAGGTATTATAAATTCCATTATATTAAATCTCTAACCTAACCTAACCTAAAGATTCATTCATATAATATAAAAAGGATGTTGTATACTTTATTGCACTTCATATAAGTTATAACTATAAGAATAAACGGATTGTTTCTTGCATTTCTAGGAATAAGGAAATAATAACGAGAATGTCGAGCTACAGATACATAATTTTGTATACGCAAGCTCTAGGAGGACTGAGACAAATTGCTTGCCATGTTTCTCTTACAGAATTAATTTATTATTACTGCTTATGTGTTATTTAAAAGCTGCAGCGTAGCATTGTTTTACTTTATATATTAGCACTGGAATTATATACTAAGTATTCACGTAGATACTTTTTGATTAAAGGGATATCAGTAAATAAAACTTGTCCAACTTTTGGTTGTAAGGACAATATGAGGAATTTAAATTAAAATATATTTTCAGTAATAAATCTGGACTGGGATTTTGCAGTCAAATACATGTTATACATTTGTAGTGACTTTCAAACGAAGTATTGATTGTGAAATCGTTGAACACAAACCAAGTATGTATATTATATGAAAAATGTTAGAAGATTTCAATCAATAGTTACTTTAAAGTTCACTATTAAAGGTCGCTATGTGTATATGTTTATAGCTCGCCATGTTTATAGTATATTAGAGATAGGTATTTTTCAAAATTAGAACTAAATATTCAAATGACATTTGTGAAACAAACGTGGAAAATTTAGAAACTATGCAGAATGTCAGATATGAATTACTGATTACTACTATATTTATTGATCAGTGACCTTGCAATAATAAATAATGCTTTCAGCCTCTTTTGTTATTTTCTTTTAGCAATCAATTGGTTTCTTTGTTATATCGTGGGAGTTAATCCCGTGCGATCGGATTCACCTGTATAGTGAAACAGCAAATGTACTTTTTGTCTGACAATTGATTGACCACCGGATCGGTTGATTTATAGTGCATAGCATCATTATGCCTGTATTCCGGGAAGGGATAGGCAGAGGTGTACTATTATACACATTTCGCCGATTTGGATTATAGAGTCCCATGTGATAGTTGCCATTTACCGGGGACAGTTTCAGACTCCATGCTGTTATTGAGAATTTTCATACAGAAAACTCAATAACACTTTGCTCGACTCCAGAATCGAGCTCAGCAGTCGCGCTTGCTACCACTATACCACTGAGACAGTAAAAAATAGTACATATTATGAGAATGTAGAAGTGTGAGGTACACGTGATGAAAAATAAGGCTTTGGTTACTTAAAATTTGTGATGTTCTGGATATCTGTATCCGTATCCGTATCCGCGGATATCCGTTATTTTTTGGCGGATCTTGAACGGATCAGATTATTAAGTTTCATTACGTATATGATATTTTAATATAGGTAATAATGAAATACTATTAAAAACACATGTTTGGCATATTTATTACTCTAAACTAAGTACACGAACGTAATCTATGCTACCTCGTGTCACACTAAATTATAAACAAAAAAACCCGCACAGTGCAAGTCGAAACAAGTCATTTTACTAACCGACAACGCGTGTACCGACATCGACTGAGTAAAAAAGTTGAGATCCGTATCCGTATCCGTATTCGCGGATCTAGACACTAATGAACCGTATTCCTATCCGTATTCGCGGATATACATTTTTAACGATCCTACACATCTCTACTTTAAATGCAGTCACTGTTTAAAGCGTAGTACTTAAATATTATGGTTTCATGAATATTAGCATTGACAACACAATTATTTGACAATTCGATTGACGCAGTGGTTAAGCGATTGGCTTTCTGCGCTACGTGTTGCAGGTCAATACCTGCACGGTTTTTTTTATGGCCTTCAGATATATGTTCCGGTTCAAGTAGTCTGTGGATCCATGTGTTTGTTGATGAACCCAGTATACAGGAATTATGCTTAGTGAGGGGCAAAAAAACTATTGAACTATGTTTCACCGTGCGATTACAGGTACAACAATTTTGAAAGTATTCAATGCTTGGTGCAATGGTCGAACAATTAACTGCTGCGCTACGTTGGCAGGTTTGAGTCTTCGTGCATGTAAATATTTACGTAAAAAAGTGTGATGCAACGTTTAAAACATTTTCCTGTACAGCTTGTGAAATAATTTTGTATATTTACAATTTTTTCGACAGAACAATATTTCAGTGCAAATTATTGTTTGGGCTGTATGTATTTCAGTGTATATCACTGTATTAGAAGCCCTTGTCAAAGTTTTACCACAGCTGCCTACATCACGAAATTCATTTACCATACTGAATGGGTTTTTTCACAGTATTCCCAACTTTATTGCATGACTTTTATTACTTTTATTAAAACCGCAAAATGTCCACGAATACTTGTTCCCGGACGTTCGAACCGGTTTGAAATATTTGGGAGAGGGTTACCACGATCCCGTTTACACATATTGGCCGCCAACGTACAACGCTAAGGAGTTATATCCATCGCTCCATTACTACATACTTTGACCAGTCTCTTGTGTATTAGAAGAGAGATGGAAGTGAGTGTTTGGATGTTGGTCCGCCTTGGTCAACATGAGGGTATATACTATACAACGGGATGAAATCAAGATTGGAACGGCAAGTTTCCTGACCACAATTCTCAGGATATTTTTTCGAAGGCCAAGCTAAGATATTTGAATTTGTTATGTAATGATGACTTTATAAATTAGTGTTGAATTACACAGTGTACAAAATGTGAACCTAAATTATTATAACTAGGATGGGTATAGTAAGATGACTTTTAAAATACTAAGTTAATTCTTTAATTAAGTGCTGGAGACTTCGGTTTAGCAATCGCTATCTAAAATCTAATTCTGTGCGATTTCCTTCACTTCCTTATAAGTTTCAGATCTTGTCTTTTCCTTCAGTGGATCTATACCTTCTTTCTCAATCTTCCTGTTTCTTCCTGGAAAATAATCTTTATCTATGCTCAAGTAGAGAACACTGCTGAGCGTATTTCTGTTAAATTGGTTAACGGAATACACTGTGCCGATGCGAGCCTATTGCCATCTACCAAGCACAGTTCCAGACTTCGTGCTGCTACTGAGAACAGAACAGATTGATACAGAACAATTTATTAATACGTTTAACGGAACTAACTCCGATGTAACTATAGTAGTCAATAATCAGAATTTTTTCTTCTAAACTCCACTGTACGTTGAATATTAAATGAACACACAAAGAAAGGCAACAAAAAGTTATCATAGAATTAGGGCTATTAAAAAAGAAACAAAAAAGAAACCGAAAATGTTTTATTCGAATCGTTACTGTAATCGATTATATTATTAAACTAGCCTAACCGACAGACGTTGTCCTGTCTATTCTGGTCTTGAATTCATACAAAAATCCCATAGAAAATAGCACTTTTAGTTCTTCCCGAGTTTAAAATTTTACCGTGCAAGTTTTTCCTAAGAACCTTATTCAGACCTTAACGAACCTTTCAAAAACAAAATTTGCCATGCCAGCCGTTCTCAAGTGATGCACTGACCAACGAACAGCATTAAATTTTTATTAATAACTAGCTTTAGCCCGCGGCTTCGTCCGCATTGAATACGAACCCGTGTATTTTTTCGGGTCACACGTAGCGCCATCTAGCGTCCTAAAGCAATTATGACCGCCGAAAGTTATTTTTCTTTCCCTCGGGAGCAGTAATTTTTTTCTGGATGAAAGGTACCCTATCTCCTTTGCTGTACCCCTGATAAAGTATATGCAAAATTTCATGATGATCGGTTCAGTGGTTTAAGCGTGAAAAAGTACAAACTTACTTTCGCATTTAGAATATTATAGTTAGGATTAAGATTTCGTGGTTACTTAAACTTTAATTGAATTTAAAGTAATTAAAATCGACACGATGAATAATAATTATAGCAAAATCAGTGGATCATTAACACAAACATATTGGAAAATGATGAAAATCCTTCTTTTGTTGTTGAGTGGTCTGAAAAGCGGAAATCCGCTATGAAAAGGGAGATTACTCGTCATACGTAGCGTGTCCTAATTGAAACGCGAACTCAATATTTTCAAAAACGTAGGCATGAAGCTGAAAAATGATAAAAAAAATATAAACGCGCAGATTTTAAGTACTCAACTACTCTGAATGAATTGCTTTAAAAAGAGGGAACGTATAGTAGAGCTTCGAAGGACTTCTAGCTTGTTAAATAATTGCGAACCACAGTAGTAATTTAGTCTTCTAGAACATGTAAGTAATGTTAAGTATAGGCTGTGCTTGTATTTTCATCCATACAAGTTATTAACAAAAGATAACCCCAAGGGTAGGAAAAAAATCGGGTTTCGATAACTTGATCGCACATTTGCCGTAGTGATTGAAAGATCGACTAGCACAGCTAGGTGTAGCCGGTTCTATCCTTGCAGGGAACAAATATTTGTACAACTTACACAGTAACTATTATCTAATCTGTGGTACAACGTACAGATAGTTATTTCGAAAATTTGTGTTTGTAAACTCATCTACAATCAATTCTTGGTGTGGGGTTTTTGTTCAAACTGAGTCTTAGTCACAGACATAGGTAGTTATATATATCTACATGCATACATACATAGCATCACGCCTAAATGCCCCGAAGGATTAGGCAGAGGTGAACTAATTGTACACCCACATTCGGCGATGCGAGCCTATAGCCATCTACCAGGCACAGTTCCAGACTCCGTGCTGCTACTGAGAATTACCTACAGAACAACCCAATAACACTGCCTGACCTGGGTATCGAACTCTGGACTTCACACTTATCAGTCACGCTTGCAATTACAAGAGCAATGAGGCAGTCATAGGTAGTAATCGTATTAATAAAAGTCAATATTATAAAAGGCATAAGTGAGAAATTACATAAACGTAAGTGAGATTACACGGCCGATAATATCGTTATTTTTGTTCAACAACGTAAAAGCTTTTGCGAATTACGACATTCAATATCCTCGCATTTACTAGATCCTCACATAAATATAACTTTTTTCTGTATACCTTTTTCACAAAATGAAAAGGTACAATACGTCACATTTTCTGTTTTCAAAAATATTCCTCCGTATTTTAGCAACAATACCATACTATCGGGTTTCACAGTCTCGTGTTCGTAATAGAGCAATAATTTACGCTTTGTTTATTGAACCCTCTATTTTGTTACATAGACGCTATGTGCTCAGCCCTATTGTTAGGGATGATAAATTAGCGTAGCTTACCTGTCGGGCCGGGATTAGCACCCTCGAGCGGACTCAATCGACACCCCTACATCTAGATGTCGTTTGTACCTTTTTATTTGCATTTGATTGTTGATTAATTTGTATTCGAACAATAGCACGTATGGCTACAGGTGGATTATTGTAGCGAACGGGAATGGCTTAATCGATCTTTGTACAATGCATTGTCCTGTAGCGATGAAAGGTTGTCTGCGTTTTTGAATTAATGACAGTATTTTACTTGTGTATTGGAATGCAAAATGTAATTTTATGTTATGTTTTTGTCGAATCTTGAACAGGTTTTGTATGACATACTGGTTATAGGTATTTTGACTTGGTTTAACAAATTTCCTTTTACTATTTACCTGTGCTTTAACTAAACTTATATTGAAAGCTATTTCATGTCTCGATCTTCATAAACCTCTTTCGTTTCATGTGCCTCATGAGGGAACATACAATGACTGAATCAACTTAATATTTCAACTATAATAACAATATTAAAATATACAAATAAGGCTCATCAATCAAGGCAAGCAAATATATAGAAATTAACAACGTGATTGCTTCCAAGAGCGATTGAACTCAGTATGTTTTTATGAACCTTAAAGACAATTAAGATGAGTTGAAATTCTACTTGAAGTAACTCATACTCCAGCTTACTAGTGTCTGTTATAATAAATGTAGTATAGTTGAAGGCCAGCCAAGAAATTTTTATCCACAAACCTAACGAAATCTAATTTCTTGAACGCTAACACGAAGTAACACGAGGATATTAAAGTCACAACAATTACGTCTCACTTATCGGCGCGTCTCGTCGAGTTTTTGCCAAGTGCTCGAATGCTCGAGCCGTGTGAGTTATGACGTCGACGTCAGCTATCTTCACTATAAATCAAGCTCGGGCTTGCTCGAGCCATCTTGAGCATCCAACATTACCGGTAACGAGCTTCTTACGTTTGGAAGTTGAAGACTAAGGTGTAAGATATAAAAGAAATAAGTTCTATCAAGGCTAAATACTCTTTTGTTAGGGTAACCGATTTTCCTCGAGAACATTTCTGTAATGATCTATAACAACAAAAAAATCGATACGTAATATATATATTTACATGCATCGATTTTGGAACATTTTAGTGTTTATTCTTTAAAAACTTTTAGAAATTCAATTTTGTGAATAAGATTTCTCCGAGTACGAATTTGCGTACGAATATTGTCACAAGGGATTTTGTTGCAACAATACAAGTATATTATAGAAGTTTAATTTTATAGAAACTTATAAATACGTTTTCACTTTGTGTTAAGTGATATTATTCAGTTTTGTAAGTCGTGGTTCTTTAAAAGGTACATAGCGGATATTACCTTGATATTAGATAGACATTCAATTTTCTGGCAAAGATTTCTAACCGAGAGAGTCGAGTGCGAATTCGCGATGTCGAGAATATTGCCAGTAACTTCGATAGATCCCAGTAATTTTCAATAGGATATTTCATTCAGAATATCCACTTTTGAGGGAAATCGCAAGTTATGAAGACAGTAGCTAATGTTGTTTACTTGAACAATATAAACGTCAATGTAATTACAGTTGCGTGCTGTAAATGGAATGTTGTACTGCCAATAAATTAACGAATAAGAAAGAAATAAGAATTATGGTCAGATAATCAAAGAAAAATGTGTGTAAACTAAACCTGTGATTAAGATAAATGTCGAAAGATAACTAACTGTCTTTACGGAGAAAAACTGCTTTTAACGTCAATAATTATGAAGTGGTTCCATTTTCAAATGTGCTACTATTTTAATAGACAGTTTTTATCCATTTCAATCAGCCAGGAATGTGGCATATTTTATCCTAACTAATATTAATGCGCAGGTAAGTTTGTTTGTTTGTTACCTTTTCGCGCCTAAACCACTGAACCGATCATCATGAAAATTTGCATATACGTTGTTAGAGGTACAGAAAAGGACAAAGGATACCTTTCATCCAGAAAAAGGGACAGAACAATTACGTTCGATGGTTACAATTGCTTTAGGACGCTTGGCTTATAGATGGCGCTATGTGTGACCCGAAAAAATGAACGGGTTCGTAATTAATGCGGGCGAAGCCGCGGCCGGAAGCTAGTTCCATATAATTCCTTGAAAGTTAAGACCTTCCTAGATACTAGACATGGCTGAAAAGATCCAGTATGTATAAACCTTAAAAGGTGAGACAACATACCTATTGTTAAACAAGAATGAACTAGGAGACTGGGAGAAATATATAAAATAAAAATAGGTAAATACTATTTACGTACTGTAAGTGTCCAAATTTTTCAGCGTACTTTTCCAAGCCCTAAGTTCTAATTCGTGTTCGACTGAACATGTAATCTAGTTTTAGTACAGAAGTTAGTTTCGGTACTAGGATTTGCTTCTGCAACCAGCACGGAGATAGTTTTAAAAAGTTAGCTACGTAAATTTTGGTTCGTTTGTTGCGATTCTGCCTTTTGTGTACGAATATTGCATTTTGGAGCGTATGTGTGGGAATATGGGTATGTGTCCAAGTCTGGTTACAATTAGATGTCCATAAGCGTGTGTGCGTAACTCCATAGTTATAAATTGCGTAGGTGTATGATGTTTTGGCGATGACATGTGAATTCTATACATGGTATAATTTATTGGTTCCGTTGTAAATAACTATTCGTTTAACAACAGTTATTTGCGTTTTTATTATTATAAAGAAAGTTTGTTAAACTTTTAATGTTTTAGACGGCATGAAATCCGATAGATTAACCAAAGCGCTCAATGAACGCTTAATGAATTATTAAAAGCATATTAGATTAACGGAAATTATACAATTATTTTTAACATTACCAATATATTTATCAAAACAGTCTGTTAAATTTGCGTACGCTTTACCTTAATTCCTTGCATAATAACTAAGGTACCTATTTGTGGGCAGCTGATTGCTTAGGAAGCTATTGCATGCAGGTTGAAAAAAGAAATCTGTCAAAATATAATGACATCCAATAATTGCTATAAATTCATCATTTTACCTCTCATTGCAGGGGCGGCTCTAGCCCACGTAGCGCCCGGGTGCAAAAAATACCCTGGCGCCCTCTAGTAGGTGCGCGATCAAAATATCATCAAGATTCGGGTGCAAATGGTGCAATTATAAATAACTAGCTTCCGCCCGCGGCTTCGACCGCGTGGATTAGGAGACAACACAGTTTATTTTCTAAATTAGAACAATGCGCTGTTTTTGTATCTAAGTTCCGCGAACGGCGCTCGGCCCCTGACACCCTGCGCCCGTGTGCACTGCACACCCTGCACTATAGGTAAAGCCGGCACTGTCTCATTGTTGAAATTTGAGGTCGGTACAATATGTTTTTTTCTTCCATTCATCTCTATCAGACGTAATTTCAGAGTTCACTTTTGTAGTTTTTCATTCTCCTCTTCTCTAATATCCATCCACAATCATACTAACAACTCTTCCTTGTAATATTTCAACATAGCTTTTATGATTTTAGCTTTTACCTATAACAATTGCAATAAATTCACCTGTCAGATTTATACAAATTTCATTGTATACTAAAAATAACCTTGTACATTTAAATATATGTTGGAAAATATATTATTTCCAAATCTGATTTAACTCCACAATGCGTATTGTAGTATTTGACGTTTCCAAGTAAACTCAACAACATTCGAAAAAATGAAATACACAACAAAATTCTCACTTGCGCCAATTACAATGAGATTACGATCAGCTAGGCTTGAAGGGAAATCTGTTACAGTAAGATGGATGGCGAATTAAACACAGCCTGTACCGGTGATCGAGTATGAAAAATCACCACAGATGGCGATTCGATTGCCACTTATCGATCACATATGACGCGATGCGATTTAGATTTGAAAATTAAGTAGTATTTTGATTTGGTAAATAGTTTTTGGAAGTAATAGATGTTTGTGTTTGATAACGTGCGACGATATTACTTTGATATTAGATAGACATTCAATTTTATAGCAAAGATTTCTAACAGAAAGATCCGAGTGCGAACTCGCGATGTCAAGAATATTGCCTCTCCGGATTTTTAGGTCTTAGATTCCAGTAATTTTCAATAAGATATTTCATTAAAAAATACTGTTGCGTATCCAAGTAGGTTGTTATACATTTTTTTTAAATCTTATGAAATGAAATGAAATGAAATTATTTATTTTGCAATTACGATTTTTCAATCACTTTTACACGTCTTTTTTAAACTAATTGGCGTCGTCATTTCCTATGGCTATCCCTGAGAAGAAACGCCGAAACAAACTCAGGGGTCAAGGTCTATTTTAAAGTCTTATACCTTACCGAACTTTAAATATTAGTGAATACAAAGTGTAGTTACAAGTTGTTGACGTAGTAGATTTAACGTTACAGGCATGTGATGTAGCTTACACCTTACGACAACAAGGGTAGAGAATCATGGTGCAGTTCATACTGAGCCAGGGATAAACAAAAATTATGATAGTCGGTTTTGTCAGTTAATGTCTCCCTAATTAAGAAATGTGTATGTGTAACTAATGGCGCGAAAAAATGAAATATATTAATTAAAAATTCCATAACAGTCTCTCAAGGGACGTACCCCTTTTCTGTACAATTTTTTTATAAGTATTAAAATATATTTCCCCTTACGGTGAAACATTTGGCCCCGCGAAAGGGCAAATTAAATCATACACCGAGCGTCTCAATTATTCCAAACGCGCGGTATTTGCCACAGGCAGTTACAAAAAGAATGGTGGCGCTGGTCCTTTGAAAAGCCCATCGGGGGGTGCTCTCAAAGCTGTCACCCCCAGAAGCACACTTCACTACGATCGTAAACATCGAAATCGGCAAAAACGCGCGCCGAACATTCACTGACGCTCACGTTCCACGAACAACACAAGTGCAAATAGCCGAACCAGCAATGTATACAATGTCCACCGATGGCGCGTCGGGTATCGCTTTCGGATGAGGTAGAGGCGCCGCGGTGGCTGGTACGGCGCGCATGCGTGTGAAATCTCACCCTATTGGTCTAGGATGACGTCATCGGGGTGAACCCGTAGGTCTGAGTGACACTAACAGTCACCCCCGAGCGATCGTAGGGACACCTCGTGTCCCCAGTGGTGATACAAAAACAATCGTTGAATTAACTATCTGTTAGAGACAGTGATATCGTACATTGAATTGTGTTGACAGTGTTATTGATAATAGTGTTAGCTTTCATCTAGAACGCTGTTCGGTTGCAGAAGCAGGTTCTTCACTAAGAAAGGTAACGTTATCTCACGTTGTTTACAGTTTCAGGCCGTGTCAGTGTTCTCAATGATGCTACCTCATGCATGACTTTGTGCGACGTGTTTTATCATATTTTGTGGATTTACGAGAAGACCATTGAATAAAAGCAACGTTGTAGAAAAATGTTCAGTCAGTAGCGTTTTATGCTGATGAGTTTCTGATGTTTTGTTTCTACAAAATGAAGCCGGTATATATTTGTTTATCCTACGAAACATTTGTATTCGTTAAAGAAACTTGCTTGCTCCTAAAGTTTCAAGTGTAGTAATAAGAATAGACAAGGAAACTATTTGAGTTGAGATAAAAGATCGTTTTCGTACAAAGTTTTCGGTAGAAATGTATGTTACAGAGTAACAATGTTTGTGCATTGTTATCGGGTAAAGTTTTATGAAAATCAGCGTTCCTTCTCCATAAAACAAAAGAAACTCTACAAGCAGTTACAATATTCGAATGCAGATGTTATATTGTAGCAGTCACATTTTGAAATTAGAATTTTAAATGTGAGTGTCGTATTTCTTTTCGTGCGTACCGCAGTATTGAAAGATATAGACTCTGGGCACCAGAATCTAGATAAAATCATCCAGCCTCCATAACCTTATTTCCGGTGGGGTTGCGCGGGTCACAAAGCAATCGCTCCGTATCATAACCAGATATTCTCGATATCATAGACAAAGTAATTGATTGTCCACTGGAAAGGGTCTTAGAGAAACGGATCTTAGCAATAAGCGACACCAGACCAAGAATTTTGGAAAATATCCATATTTTCCAGTAGATACAGATTAAAATATGTTTGTTGATATCAGCGAAGTAAGAAAAGAACCAAGTTCAGTTCATATTTTTATTAACATAAACAATGGAAATACTGATTGTGTTAAAAAGGATTATTTATGGCAACTACAATAATTAAAATAAAATAAAAGTATTTGTTTTCAATTCATAACAAGTTCCAAGTTGATTTACTCTAGTTACATACAGCAAAGTCGTTGCCAATTTGAATCAACATTGGGATCACGTTTTAGATATTGAGTAGACTGTGGTACCAAGTAATCTAATACTTTACATAAATTAATGTTCCTGAGAGCGGATACATCGCCGATCTAACCAACCATTACGGGCTTTCATATCCTATTTGAATATTTAGGAGGAACAAACTCGGTGGTGTAAAGTTTGCGTCGCGAAATTGTTTTTTTTTCGCGATAGACATGGCGTTTTGGTTCCAATGGGGAAGTCATTTAAATAACCCCTGGGTCCGGAGGGATAATACGCCGCCTAAGTCAATTTGTTATGTGGTGCTACATACCAAATTGTGAATTTTATAAAACATTAAGATTTTACAATTGTACAGTATAATAATTTATGTTTTCAATCTAATATAATAATTTGGTTTAGAATCAGTTTGGACTTAAATCTTTGAAGACAAAATTCTATTAACTTTTAATCTTCTAATATTAAAATCTATCACACAACGTCCGAAATAATTATAATTGATTAGGAATAATAGTTCACTAATAAGGTATTAATTCTTTCTTCCTAATGTTTCCAGTGTTGCCCTAAAAACGAAATGCTTGATCAAAACCCTCCAATTTAATTTAATAAAATGCTTTAACGAATTTTCTTGACCTGATTTTCGAAGGACCACGAAGCTTCGACCATGACCTATTCGGTTGGTTTTTGTTTCTCACTAGTTGGCATTGCCTCAGTCGAGATAACTTGTAATTTGATTTGTTTGTTTGTATTGGATGTATATCATCTTATTTTGCTATCTTCAAATCTTAAATACTGCCTTATTTGGCTAGTAGTCACAAGCGCGACTAATGAGCGTGAGGCCCTGGGTTCGATTCCGATTTTCAGTAGCAGCATGGAGTCTGGAAGTGTGCCCGGTAGATGGCAATAGGCTTGCCCCCTATTACATGGGACTAAATAACATCATCAGCGAAATGTGGGTGTACAATAGTACACCTCTGCCTAACACTTCGGGGAATACAGGCGTGATATATGTTATGTTTCTTGGAATGCGATGTTAAATTTTGAGTAAAATGAAATGATTATTTCAGAGTTGAAATACAAAATTTTTTAGCATACAAAAATAATTTGTGATGTATTGTAAATATAATTACAGTGTTTTGCCTAGCTTAATATAGTTTAAATTAACAAGAAAATACGATTCGACATAAAAAGCCGCAACCCGAAATACTAACTAAAAGGTTGAAGTTACAACAAATATCAGTATAAACGTTTACATGAGCAAAGCAATTTTCATAATGGTCAATTTCGAAATCTAAGCATTATTTTTTATTTCGCCTCGCAACACTTAGCGCGAGTAAACAAACTTGCTCACATAAGTACTTCTTCAGTAACACGTTTTATATGAAAACCAAAGTTTGAGGAGTCTAAATTTAAACTTGAAAATGATCTTCGTAGCTCCTTGTCGTGTACGTTTTACGATGTCGAAGACGTTACGTGTTATCTTCGTAATATGTTAGTCGGAAGATTTTACAAGTTCAAAAACAAGGAGGTGGCATGGAATCGTCTCAAGTTTTCATTTTATTAGCAGACGGTTTTTGTTGAACTTGATTTTCTTTTATTTCATCGAGACTTGGATTCTTGTTAGGATTCTAGGTGTGGAAAATTTTTTCATGCTTTTTTATGAAAATGTTTTGAAATAACTTTTTTCTTCAAGAGTATTTTTCATAATTGTGAATGTCAGCTGAAGTTACTAAAACTTTTAAAACATCACTATTTTTGTTATCTTAGAACAAATAAGTTACGTGTAAACAAATAATAAAGTAAGGAAAACGGGGAATTAAAAATAGAACCTAATTTAAAATCTAATTTGTGAACGAACCTAAATCCAATTCCGCTTTTAATCTTTCGAAAAAAGAAAGCAATTCTACAGAACGCTTGGTAAGATACACTGAAGAAATAAAGGCAATTACTGAAATGGGTGGCCGCATGTGCGTTGAATGCCAATAATTGGAACTAATCACGGATACGAACTCGAAAAAGCTATTAGATTTGGACGAAAAAATCGCTATAGACCTAAATAAAACTGTTATTTATTTATGAGAAGGGTTTCATCAACAGTTCTATGTATTATTAGTCTCTGGAGATCTTATTTAGTAAACTGTTTCAGGAACCGCAAAGCCCTTTACAAAATGTTGGGAAAGTGAATTAACTTTATGTTTAATGTTTATGTTAATTTAGATAATAAAATAAAGCTAAATATTTATACGAATATGAATATAGAAATAAATAAGAATAAAGAACAAACTGAAATTGCAGATTAACTAGAGTGCCGTATCGCTAAGTGATTACGTACTGAAAATCAGAATATTGCACACCACGAAACGACCCAATTTTTCATCACAGTGTATGACAAAGCTCTGTAGCAAAATCATTTTCCTGATAATATTCAAAGGCATTTTTTTCACAAATTATAAGAGATTACTCAGAATCCCTGTAGCGGTTCAGTAAAAGAATTTAATCCGTAGATTAGCTTCAGTAGCGATCGTTCAAAGCGAGTCCTGATCGGGATCGTTCGATAATCGCTCCTAATTTGATTGGCACTCGGGCAGCTGGCAACGACGTGAAAACTCTATTACTCGCCAACTTTGTTAGGTTTTACGGACCATCAAAGGAAATTTAGTATATTGATTGGCCTATTTACGATTGGTTAAGTTGTTGTGGCATTCTCTTGTACCTGTTCTGTAAGATATATGGAGCTAAGATATTTTTCTGAAATTATTTGTTCTAACGAAAAAATCCTAGAGAAGCATTAACACGTACCTACTTGTATCTCGTGGTAAATCTCATAATAGTCATTGATTTAATCACGGTCTCTTAGGTATGGTTTAGTTTTCAAGAATATCTGTACTTACACTGTTGTTCTTAAGGTCAAGCCTTTTTTATATCATAGTTTAAATATTTGTCACTGACGAGCCCAAAATTAATCGTATATTTATCGTATTAACTACTAAACATTTAAACCTTTAAACATATATCCCGTTACTTTATAATATGTAATTAATTAAATCAACGCTAATAGACAGTATATGAATTTATATATAATCAAGTTACTAAATTGAGTGATTTATCAATGAATGAAGTTTATTAATATACCTACTTTATTTTTAATTTTATGACGTATTTTAAAGTAGGCAGTTTTGATATGAATGTAAATTAGGTCTGCGTGAGATACGTTATAATGATGGGTGACCTTCTTGATAGTATTACAACTAGTTCTTCGTGAATAGGCAAGCACGTTAAGCGTTTGGTCCCGGGTGTTAATATAAATACTTATGACAGTGAATATGGAAGTCAGTAGCCCAACTTTGACAACTGGTTTTACCCTATGGTATTAGAGCCTTCTAGTAATAATATCCTAATAGTATCCTAATATTTAGCTTGCAACTCAACCAACAATAAAAATACCCTAATAAATAAAATAAGCTTAGTAATATTTTTACGTGTTGAATGTTACGGACAAAACACGAATACAAAAATACAGTCACCGTAAACCAGTCTTACCTTTTTAGTCGATTGTTCGGATTCTCCACAAATAGTCGAGTTGACTATTAACTTATTAAGCATCGGAACATCACTAGGCAAACATGTGAAGTGGGTTTTCGTGTTAACTAAAAGGGGAAACACTATTGTTCCCTTTTGAGTAATTTGCTTAATTGCCTAGTATTGGTAGTCCACAAATATTTCTCTTCTTTGAATCGGTATTAGTGAAATAGTTCAAGTAAAAAAAGTGTCATTTCAATCATACGGAGATCAACACATAAAAAAAATCATGATTAGGGGATGTCTTTAAAAATGCAGTCACATGATTGTGAGAAGTAAATAAATATTGAGTTGGATTCTATTATCTAAGGCTAAGTCGTGGACATTTACTCATTTATTATTATTTATTTAGTACAGGGATTAGCCATTAAAACTAAATAACCATTGATAAGTAAACCTATCACACCGTCTTCTCACAGAACCGCAAACATTGTAACATTATCGTCTTCCATTCTTAGACATAATTCTAATATCCTCTTAAAATATTTTCTCGTAACTGAGAGGAAACTTACTTCATCTTTTTTGAATAACTCTTTTCCCACACTTGGGTTTCTTTCGTAACCTTACATGGGAACATTTTATAAACTGCAATGGGGCCCGCAAATAAACAAATTATCGGGTAGGCTTAGTTCGGCCGCGTTTGCTGTCAAAAAAATTCGGCACTTAACTGATGTGGATACAGCCAGAATAGTTTATTTCAGTTATTTTCATAGCGTGATGACTTACGGCATCCTCCTCTGGCGAAACTCTGCAGACATCAATACTATATTCGTCTTGCAGAAAAGGGCTGTCCGAGCTATTTATAATCTTGGGCCAAGGGTGTCGCTGAGACACAGATTTAAGGAAATTAATATTCTAACTGTAGCGTCACAATATATATTTGAAAATTTAATATATGTTTATAAAAATATTTCGAACTTTGTCAAACTGTCTGATACTCATTCTTTGAACACTAGGAATAAACACAACCTTGCTGTACATGCTACGCGCCTCCACAGAATAAGCAACTCGTTCATGGGACAATGTATACGCTTTTACAATAAACTTCCCAATGATATACGTAATTTAACATTAAAGAAGTTCAAAATTGTAATTAAATCTAAACTTTGTAAAAAAGGATACTATAAAATTTCGGACTATTTAGATGACAAAAACGCTTGGGATTGAACCGCTCTTTAGCCTTTCCTTTTTTTTAAATACAAATGTTTGCCATTAATTATTATATTATTTACTTCATTATTTTGATATTGTAATGTCGTTTAAATTGAAATGATTTCTTATATATAACCGCTATACATTGTAAATGTGAGTGAGATCTAGGCTGAGCGCTCTTCATTTCATTAATTCTCACGATAACTGATGCATGCTTGCACTCTGTTGCGACAGGTTAGCTCAAATAGTTATGGCACTTTCTTCAAAAGGCTATTCCACCCTATATTTGTCTCACATAAACCTTTACTTCATTACAATCTGTCTGGACTTTAAAATAGACTTTGACCCCTGAGTTTGTTTCGGCGTTTCTTCTCAGGGATAGTCATAGGAAATGCCGACGCCATCTAGTTTAAAAAAGACGTGTAAAAGTGATTGAAAAATCCTAATTGCAAAATAAATAATTTCATTTCATTTCATTTCATTTCATTTCATTTCATTTCATTTCATTTCATTTCATTTCATTTCATTTCATTTCAAACATGCATGTTACAACTCCACACACCTAGACTTGAAACCATTATACGAATATTTTTACCGTACGGGAATCTCGCGAAACGCAACGCAGAAAATCAGTTACTTTGCCACTACGTCAACCTTGCTGTCAATTTTAACTTTCCTAGCCTAGCCTTTTCCCGACTAAATTGGAGTCGGCTCCCAGTTTAACGGTCACCCATCTAAGGACTGACCCGTAAGCAAGCGCTGCTTCTCCTCGCAGATCCACTGATCTTTGGTAACTATATGACTTCAAGCCTCTCTTAGTCAATCTTAATACAAAGTTTTATTAATCAGCTCTTCAAATCCAAAGGTAAAAAGTTAATATAATATATAAGTAAATATATAAGTATATCAGATATAAGTATATCAGATGACCCGTTCCCCTATACACACGGTAATTGTGATTTACATAGGGGACAGTGGCGTCCCACGAGTGAGTGTCGCTGTCACTCCAGTGATTGTGCCAATTATAACTGTTTTGTAATCAATCTGCACTTATCGATGTACCGGATCATGCCAATTAGGGACAGCTAAAAAATAATTAACCGAGTGTATGTGAGAAAACGATGGAGTAAGAGGAATAATTAATGTGTTAAGCATGTTTCTTTTTGGAACGGTATAATTTTTTCTCTTCGTATAGGTAGGTAATTGCGTTGTGTTTATTAAACATTTATACATATTTAACCGATAGTGAGAGAAGTTCTGATATAGTTTTACTATTTAAAAAAACTTGCCGATTATGAAGAATACCATATTGACAGAGTGTCTATAATAATACGTAATTAATTCGTACGGATGTCTGTGAATCAAATTAACATAATTTAAGATGTGTCAATATCTGAAGATCTATTGAGATCTTCAGATATTTACAAGGAAGTTTTATCATTAGATAAAACTTTCCTCTTAATTCAAATCAAATCACGTTAATTCCTCTTCAAAATAATGACGATCTGGACGACGAACTGAGGGAGACACTTAATGAACTCCTAACTCAAAAGTTTGCTTCCCAAACAGAACTCTAACGCGAACGTTTGCGTAAACGTTACAAAGTGTAGGGGTGTAAAAATATAAATCATTTTTAACTTAATGAAAAGAGAGAATATATCAATCTTTTGTCTCTAGCCGTGACACTAGGGCGGGGAAATTAAGACTGAGAAAAATGGCCGCCCATTATGTAAATTATTATTTGTATATAAACAAAACGGTGCTTTTAAATAATGAATTAAGGTGGGAAATATGTTCACTTTGCGGAATTAAAAGACAGATAATAACTCTCATTAAGTTGTTTGGTAATAGTCATTTGTTTGGCTTTACACTTGGGAACAGATTATTATAAAATTGTCGTGTAGTTTCATGTTGCGTCTTTTGCTTATTTCCTTTTATATTTTGTATAAATTCTGTGTATGTTGTCCTTTGTCGCGTTGCTGCCATTTCTTTTATTTATATAGGTAATTTTAGTTAGAACAAATCCTAACCAAAACTATGCCTTTCTAAAAATAGTTTTTAACTCGGATACTCACTGAACTAATCTAAACGGATATATATGGAACTCTCATATTTCACATAAATATGTAATAACATGTTTACCAAACATCGTTGTAAACTTCGGATTTTTTTGGTAGCAGAAAGCAATTTAGGTTTCCAGATATTTATCTGCATTACATTTTATGAAAAATTGGTACGACCAGCTTAATGCACTTTAATAATGACTCGTTATTCATATTCAACCTCATCCGCTTACACTCATTTATAAACATAAACGGGGTACCATCGATTTATCGCCTTCTAAATTATGTCTAAACATTCTCAATTTAGTGAGCGAACCGTTTTCGCTCGGAGCGATATGCGATTGAAAAATTGTAGCGAAGCTTACGTAATTTGGTAGTGGCTGTGAGCCTTGATACGGTACGCCCCGGGGTCCGGGATACGTAGGGAGGGTAACGCGGGATTGACAGTCATGGCTGATGTTAGTAGAAATTATTTTCGATGACGGTTGAGTAGAAGTGTCTCAGCGTGTACTACGATCTACGTATAGCTACGAGGCTACGGGTGCTACGAAACAAGTAACGGGAGATGTAAATTAAATAGTGTACCCATTGTTTAATATAATTGCATAGTAAAATATAATCATTCAGGCAATACGGGAAGTATTGGACTGAATGATTACAATCTTTATATTTATATTGGTCCACTACGCCGAATGCTTGTTGTTGGATCCTTTTTAGGTCAAGCAGGTTTCCTCAAAATATTTTCCTTCAATGTTAACATGTATGACAATCAAATTCTTATCACACAATAATTCAAAAACTGAGATTAGCACGTCAGTGTCTGAATAGCCATAACTAATGCAAATTGAAAAATAGTAGTTAATTTAAAACAAAAACAATTTAAACAGTGCTGAAATTAGTGTCTAAAATTTGTTGCAATTAAGTCTGTAATCTAAATACTGAAGTGTCTGCAAGTAGACGTAAGTAGTGCATAAGGTGCATTAGTCTGCAATTCATCTTGCTAAGTTGACTACAGCTTGCGCAAGACGGAAGCAGGTGATACCCTGTACCGTATTCAGGAAACTTAATTGTTTGTTTATATAACAAAGCATAGTACGTATATGTATATAACATCACGCTTGAATTCCCTGAAGCGTTATGCAAAGGTGTATTGTTCACTCCCATTTCGCCCTAATAGGTGGCAAGTTCAGTGGCATTTACCGGGCACTATTCCAATCTCCGGGATTTTACTGAGAATTTTATAACAGAAAATCCCAATAACACTGCCCGATCCAAGAATTAAACTTAGAACCTCCAGCAGTCGTGCTCATAATGCATAGTTATTTGATCGAATATATGGCACATAAATGTCACTAGGATTTGGAAACGTCTGGTATAGGGATTTGAAAAGTAAATGGAATGAATTGGAACGTTAAACTAATGGAAAGATCCTGTTACCTGTTATGAAGTAACATAACGTTAAAATTTGGGCATTACTAATTAAATTATAATTTAAAAATGACTAATATTATTTTGTTGTCTTAGCACATTTTAATAATTATTAAACTCTCTGTTCACACTATGATTTTCAGTACCTAACTATTAGTAACGTATTTTACGATCATTTGTCATTTCCAAAATATATACCATTGTTTAAAGCTCTTGCAGTATAAACTATAATGATTCAAATGTACTCCGGAACCCTGATTCATCGCGTTTGGTAATACAGGGGAATAGAATCGGATTAACTGCGGCCAGTGTCGGGTGTACGGCGATACCGTGACGGACTTGCTTTTATTGTGCACTCACCCCTTCACCTGCGCGTGAGTTATTTGGAGAGGCAGCCACTCTAAAAATAGCTGCCACTTTGCATTATTAACTTTTGGGAATTATTTCCAGGTATGTGGATTTTAGGTGGCAAAATTCTGTAGTTTATGTTGGGGCGCTCGTCTTGGATGGGTTTTTTTATTAAAGCCTGTTCTTTTGTGAGTATACTAGTCTCATAGTAGTGTAAATTAAGTTACTTGGTAAGGTCGCTCAAAAGTATTTGAGCTTTAACAGATCCAGAAATTATTCAAAACCATATTTGGAATAAGATTAAATACAGTTAACATAGTGGCACTATTTGACATATTGCGGTCTGTGTCGTGATAATACTTCCTATAGTAGATTTCAAAAGAAAGCTCAAAAAATTGGCAATATTTAAATAAGAAGTATAAGAAAAACTGTTTGTTAAAAAGATAAAACGTCACTAAACATTATCTGTATGCTACTAACTGAGACACCACATGTTCTCCCGAGAGGAGGTCGCTGGCAAAGCGCACATTTTATATATTTACGCGTTAACACAACTCTCAAAGAGGGTTGCCAAAGAAACGTTTTCGGACGCCAACCTCTCAGACATTCTAATGAGGAGCTCTTATTTGTGTTTAGAATAGCTGAGACAGTGAATATTCTAATACAACAATACATTTTGAAACACATTATTTTGTTAACCTTTGGGTACTTGAATTTAGAGCCGTATATTTTTTTTTAAGTTTGGTTCTAAAATATAAGCTTCACAATGGTACGATGTTCGCGGTGCCCAGGTCGGTTTTATAAATCTAGTTATGAGTGTTCAGCGCAAAGCTATCAAACGTTGAACATGTTTTTTACAAATACATCCTAAGAAAGAATGAAAATTTACTGTAGGTATATATAGTACATAGATTGACTGTTTTTTTTTTAAATACATATTAGTGATGTATTACAACCACAAAAATTAAAATTAATAATATAAACTTAAGTAAAATTAAACAGACATTTCACTGAAAACCTACATCGAAATGATTTTACATTCCCAACTTATCCGAGACCGCTTCACGGCGGACCCCATGTTGGCTCTCTAGTTTAAACAGTACACGTTGCTTGCATGCAATATTAATAGGGATGCAGCGCACCCCTACCAAAGGGATCTGGCTAACGCTAAATACATTGCAAGTGTTAGTGGGGTATCTATTTACTGCGCAAGATTAATTAAATTTATTGATTGACACTACAACTGATTTAAAAAATAAATAAACCTATCAGAGCAGTTCTGATTAAATTCGGTTGTAGGTACGTAAACTGAATTTAGCGTTGGGGACTTAAATTAGGTTTCGCAAATTTCAGTTAACGGTTTTCGGTATAGCACTTAGCTTTGGTAAAATAAAACTAGTAGTAAATGCCTAGGTAGCTTTTTTATCTATCATCAAAGCACAAAAGATTTATTCTACGATATGTGTGTTTGAAAAAGCAATCAAAAGTCATCTAGTTCGCTGAAACTGGACCAGTAGCAATTTCGTCACGTTGATGAAACATCCTGCATGGACATCCCGTGTGAGCACCTACACTTCCGTCATCACACATCTACTTCTACATAGCCTGCAAAACTCAGAACTTTTCACTTTTGGCATACTTGTATATAGCAGCTGAAAATGTAGTCTTTTTGTCACTTTGTGGGAGCCTAATCTCTTAATCCACTCGTGCACGCGTGAATGTGCCTTCTCTAAGCCACTCACCATTATGTAGGATAGTGGTAGTATGATCACTATAACACTCATTAGTGTCATTAGCATCTGTTAGCTAAATTAATACTTCAAAGCACAATTCGCTAGTACAGCCACATCTACACGATGTCGTCTCATCATTATTCAGTATGAAACGGTCCTTGCCCGTATTTTCCGACGGATCCTTCATCCAACCATCGCACATTGTTTGTCTGGAGTGTCGTTGCACTGTTTTCGTCATACACAGCGTAAAATGTACAATAGTTAGTCGTTTTAAGTGGATTACACTCGGCATCGGACAATGCTTTAGTTTTTATGACCGTTTAAGCTCTGAAACGCGTGAGCGATGGATGGGTCGTTAGTACTTTTCTGTTATGGCTAGAGGGTGCAATTTACGACTATTGTTTGCTTTGAACGCTGATCACGATTTGTTTTTGAATATTTAGACATTATTCATCGATTTTATCGTCTAGTTCTAGCTAATGGAGAAAGTCAAACGGGAATGTCGAAAAAAAATCGTTTCGTACGTATCCTTGAGGCGCGACTACACGACTAGATGATGATGTGGAACTGTAATATACACGTCATTTTAGAATTCTTTGCAATAATATTCTTCCTACGTTTGGAAAATTAATCTTGGAGGCTCGTGAAATGAAATCCTAGGATTAATATCGGGTGTTCGAGCAAAGGCTTACTTCTGTAATCTGCATGCTGATTTCACTGGCTCCTAGCTCAGTTGTCATACAAACCTATTGTACGTAGATTGTTTGACTATGCTGGCCCTCGTTATAAAATATATAAATATAATACTTTTTCTTCTTCAAACTTTAGCAGTTTTGTTCTAGTACGTTTCTATATGTACGTTTTCCAATTTATCACACTTTAAAATCTTAAATGGACTATCCATTGCTTTCACAACATCCGTCCAAATATAAATCATATTAAAAAATACTATGTTTATTTAAATTGGATTACCATATATCTTATTCCTCTCCTTTCAGTTACATCGTGTTATGAAAATTCATTCTGGTTCTTGGCAGTGCGCCTGTTCGCCTGTAGGAGGCTTTATAATACAAGTGTAGCGCGGCGAGACACGTGTCAATATATTTTATTCATGCATAGAGGGCGCTGCAGATTGCATTTTGTGCAACGATGATTTTCCATAGTAGATAGGTAGATTTATGATTTTTTCGAAGGGTGATTGAAATAATATTTTGCTTTAGTTTTATTAATTCCATACAGTCTTGCCTGTGTCTATTATTTCATCTAGGCACATAATTCTGTAACACACATACTCTTGATTATTATCTTGCTACGATTACAAGAATAATGCTTGTAATTATAACATAATGATTTTATAATCCGATTTATTAAAGGAATATGGAACTAGCAATGGCAGAAGCACCTATCATAACATAAGGTGAGTTGAAGAAGATAGAGATGGCTTCTATCCGAGAAACATCTGGCCTCCAAATTTAATGTTAGCCATTTTAGTTTTAGTGTTTAGTCAGGGACAGACCTAGTTCCAAGTATCTAATGAGAGACGTTTATGACCCGTCATATAATTAAAGCAAAACCTAACGACTTTTCAAGTCTCATCTCTAGTTTTATGACGTCATAAGAACTTTAAATATACAAGCGAACAGGACAATATTAAGGGACGCACTGCTAACTTAGCGTACAGCTACAGAAATAGTGTACTCAGAGTTTTAAAAGTACTTAATTCTCTCTGGGAATGTTTGGTCGTCGTGGCAGCTCTTTTAGGTTAACTAGAACGGTAGTTTTGTGAAATGCAATTCCAGCTGAATTTATTGTTAGGTCAGAAAGCATTGTTTAAATTAGCTGGTGTGGTTAAATGGAGATGTACTTTCTCTACGTAGTGTATACTTTAGAATTGGGAGGAGATTAAAGCAATGCACAGAACGACCTCATTCTTGCTTAATTTATCATAAGGCAACACAACCTTCCTCTGTTGTGTCTGTATGAAATATCTCATGTGAAATAACCATAGTGGAAAGATTAGCCAGTCAACAATGGTCCTATCGAGGCTGACTGCCCAGGGTGCGCCAGGCGATCTCATGTTTCGTCGCTCGTGGATGCTCTTTACTCCAACACAAACAATGAAAAGAGTAGTACGGCTAATTTACACATGCATTGCTTTGAAACTTGCAATCTAAAGTGTTCGTTTTTGCTGTGTTCTACATTTTTTGCTATATTTTATATGTAGCTTTTTAGAGTTACATATTTACTAAACTTTTAAATTGCAATATAAATCATTATGCCGATTAAGGCTATACGGTCAGAATTCTTGCGGTCCTTTTTAAAAAAAACATGTTGAGTCCGTTATAATTACTTTGCATAATGTATTTTTTTTGTGCAAAAACTTATTTACCTACACGTTGTGGATATTTATTTTAAATTAAGCCCAGTGTGTCACAAGCATCTTGGAATTCGGAATTTTCATCTCCTTATAATTAATTTCGTCTTCTGCTTCTTACTTACTTCTTCTACTTTCGTCTATAACTCTGATTAGCTTTGAAAGTGCGGTCACCATAAAAAAATCTGACTAAAAGACATCTTTTCTACTGCTCTGCAGCTTTCTGCAGCTGCCCCGTTGGACATCACCTGCCCTTCCTGCAACAGCATAATTTAGCTCATTGTCTAATCATCTGTCTATTCCTAAGCACCAATTCTAGCCAATTACAAAGCTACACACATGTCCTTCGGTATGTAAATACCAACATTATTCATGAGATTGGAATTTCAAAACTTCTTCTAAGTTAGAAATAGCGCTTCCTTGATAAATTACAGTATAACCGTAATGGTTACAACTTATGCAAATGCTATCAACCCACCAATAATATATTGAACACCTACCACTTACATCGATAAATTAATAGATATCGACAGTCACCGTAGGTATATCTATTATAAACTTTAATAATGAACCTATTTACATATGAAAGTTTTCAATTTTTTATTTTTATATAGTCAATAGTGATTTTAGGATCCATGTATCTTTATAGATAATTTAATTTTGTCAGTTCCTATAAGGAATTTGAATAATTTACGTTGTACATTTAAGTTATTTAATAAGTTATAATATAAGAGATTTACAAATGGATTTTGGTTTTATTATCTTTCATTAGCAGATAATATAATTTGTCAATGATCTTGGAGATATAGTTAATAAATTAATTGCTGAAATTTATTTCGTTTCTGTAAAAGATTGTAAATGAGGGCAATTAGAGTGGTATGTTTTGTAATTTCGTTAAGTGTGTTCGGGCATTTCGTCGACTTTTTTATGCCTCTTTTGGCAGCTGATTATGTAGGTCTAGGTCTTTTACATACAATTATGGAAAAGTCATTAGAAGAAGAAGCTTATTTCGAAGACTATACTGCAGTATAGACCCGGGTACGTCTTAAAACTGCGGCCAGAGACCGGAGGACGGGCAGCAGCGTCCTCTCACTAATCGGTGAGCCACTGCGATCCCCAAGCCGCCTGCCAAGCGTGGGGATTATGGCAAACCCCCCCCTTGAGGGAGGCCTTCGTTCAGCAGTGGACGTCTTCTGGCTGATGATGATACTGCAGTATTGGGCATATTTGCAAAAATAAACTCCATTAAATCAAAACCCTGAATCCATGATCAGAACTTTGCAAAACTCAACGCCGAAGAAAATTTAACCAAAGAGGTGAAGAGCCGTCTAAACGAAGTTACTTACAGTTTTCATACAAGCCTAGCTAACGAGCACATGCATGAAGCCTTTGGAGAAAATATTCAGATAGTTATGAGAACTCGTATCTGAGGATGTGATGCGTTTTCATTCGTAACTAGTGTCTGTGTCCATGAGTAGAAGTTTTCAGAGATAAGTTAGCTAAAGCTAAGGGTAATGATGTAGCTATAGTTTTAATAGGGTGCATTGATGAAAATCACTTACTGTCAAAGTAAAAAGTTAGTTTTAAAACGGAATAAAACATTTTATTTATTCAAATATGTTAGGTATTTACTTCAAGTGGATGTTTAAATATTGAGTTTGAAAGAAGGCATTTTCTTCCTCGTTTAAATTGGTCTACGTGGGTTGAGTGATGAATGAATGCTCAAAAGCAAACAAATAGTAATGCAAACTACATTTTAGTAAACACGAAAAGTATGCAACATCTTAGTGACAAAGCGCCTGTTGAAAAAATGTGGGCCGTTACAAGATATGCGCTTTTATTGCCACGCATAAGTGTGCAGGCGCTGTTGAACGAGCGTTTTATGTTCTTTGTACGCGAGACTGAAATAAAACAATAATTGTTTTACTTACGTCTTCTCTAATGTTCTACATATGTTATGTTATGTTACGTCTTCTTCATTTTACTTTGTTTTGTTATATTTTTGGGGTTCACTATTAACACGTATTTCCTCTTTATTTTCACATTTTTACGAAAAGATTATACCATTTTCCATTTTCTACATAAACTTATATTGATAAATAATTATTAAATGCACTTATTATTTTTTTCTATCAACTAGATACATATTAAATCATATTTAAATATTAAACTGAATTTGACGACACGTTTGGCGCAGTGGCTAAGCGATTAGCTTTCTGCGCTATGTGTCGCGGGTTCGATCCCCGCACGGAACAAATATTTGTATGATCTACAGATAGTTGTTTCGGGTCTGGTTGTGTGTGTATGTGACGTGTATGTTTGTAAACTGTACCCACGATACAGGAGAAATCCCAGTGTGGGGCAATGATTAAAAAAAAACCTGAATGTTTAAGCTATGCATTAACAATCTAAACAGCCACTTATCCAGATAGTCTTGGCAACACGTCCAAACGTAATTTGTAACAACGTTAGGCGCCGGCGGACACGATAAGGGTCCGTTTGCGGTGAAACTTTAATATTGCCACAGTCACTCCTTAAGAAACCACTGAGGATAAGCTGGGACGTGTATAAGACTTTCATTATCAACTCTTGTACTCGTCTATATCGTCTATAGAGTCATTAGGACCAAGTTTGGCTAAATTAAACCATCTTGCCTGGTAGAATCAGCGTGGATAAGGTTTTAGTTTCATTTCAAATTCTCTTTAATATCTTTCAAATATTATTACAGTTATAGTTGTAAATGCCTGACAGCTTTAGATGTCACTTTGATTATACTTTTTTACGTAGGTAGTCGGCAGAGATACAACATGATAAATTAAAAAACGTTATGAAGAACCCATGTTGTCTTAGTCTCAATCTTCACAAATTATGCGAAAGTAAATGTTTACCGGCTAACTGAAAAGGGTTGGATATTACATACTTTTTCATACGTTACAAGTCTGTTTACAAAAACGCCTGTCAAAAAATGCAGAGCAAATCAACAAAAACTCGTTAATTTATTCGCGGCTACAAGGGGCTTTGGGGGCTAACATTAAAATTTGAGCCTTGTCAGGTGCTAAGGCCATAATTTCCCAGGGGAACAATCCCGGATCACGTTTTAAGGGTTTCCATGAATGGCAGTTCTAATTTCTGTCGACGGTCGTCTTCTCATTTGTTTAAAGGCTATTTGTTTTAAATTGTTCTGACCGTGAAATCTTAGAGGCGCAATTAGTTGTGTCGTTTGTGCTTTTATGTTAAGTGCTTTCTTTTATTTCTTTTCAATATCTAGTTGATTGTTTTTTGACCATTTGATTTTTCAAGACTTATTGACCTTATTGGTCTAGTGGTCGTAAGCACGCCTGTTAAGTGCTGTGAAGTGCTGGGTCCGATCGGGCAAAGTCCTATTGCCATGTTATTTTAAACGTACTGTAGGACTAATTTTTTTGTGAAACTGATGTGGGTGTCTTCTAATTAATGTTTTACGAAATAATTTTTTCTGCAATTTCTATTATACGAGTATTATACCGAATAAACATGCTTCTACGCTAAGTTTTAACTTTAAATTCTTCTTTTCTGTTTCAGGTAAAACATAAAAACAACACACCTAAAATTTTCGGTAAGCGAAACAACAAACATGCGGTTTTACATTTTATTTCTACAAACAGTGTAACATAGGTACCCTACTCGTAAACTTCAACACAGCCAGGACGCGTCGCGTCGTTTGCTCAGTTTGCATGTAAAAGCGAAAATGTTGGTTACTTACTAAAAGCGCAGAATACAAGTCTGTTCAAAACAGACATAGATATACAAAAAAGAAATAGGTGTGTTTTTGATGATTTGAATACGAAACAATCCTATTTATTTTCAATTCAACCTTTCTAACTGTTATTATATCTGTTAAATCACGTTGCTGACCAACAACAGCTGTTTTATGGTTTCAAAGCAGTTCGAATAATTTACAAACTTACCAACTTAAAGTTTCAAAGATCAGCTAGTCCCCAATTTTGCATAAACAAGTTAAAACTTATACAGTTAGGCAACTAAATATGGAAGGGAAGACAAACGTGGTCATTAGAAATATTTGTTATTTTAGCAAGAGGGTTTAAGCCGAGTCTAGACCTTTGTTAGTCTGTTAAATGAATAGTTCTTTGATGTCTCGTAATGAGTACTGTCAGTCCTTTTTGCTAGAGTCTAACATAATATACATAGGTGGTATATGCATCATATGACATTGTGTTTAATTAGATCGTTAGCGCGAGTCAGTGTGTAGTTACCTATATGACCTTTATATGACGTTTATATGGCACTGACATTTTATATTATTGATTTATCGTATCGCGATGTTATTTGCAGATATATTTTTATTAAAAAAAAGATGTGACAGTTTTAACACACGTTATATGTATTTCCTGTAGATATAATGTCAAAATCCATCGAATTTGGAATAGGATAGGCACCTACCTATATATTTTATTTATATAAGTATGTAGGTAGGTATACTATACCTAAATAAAAATTCTTGTCATAATCATCTATGGTAAAAAAATATAGTTTATTTAAGACTTTAGTAGGTATACTCAATCATTACAAAAAATGTATAAAACGAAAGTGTTTAATGTGTCAATATGTAGGTAATGGAAAGAACGTAATTTAGCCACAGCGGAATTTCTCGAATTTTTGCAACCAAAGATATATTGCAGAGATTTAAAAAATCAACAACATAAGTAAACTCCATCGCAAACATAAACCTTCCTCTAAAATTACCCCATGAACATTAACAATAACTTGGTTTTATGCTGTTGTTCATTAAACATCGGTCTGTGAAGGTTCGTTATGCAGAGACGCAAAACTTTAGCGGTAAGTCTCGATGGAAATTATAGAAGTGGAACTTTACTGGATTCAGGGACGGGAGCCGAGACCGCTAGTTAGCAAATAGTCGCCTCTTGTAATGTTATAGGCTTGAAAAGGGTTGCAGTGGGTACTTCTTGAGCGACCGTAGTTAGGATTAAAAACAATCTTGAATTTTGTAGTTTTAAATAGCAAGGGAAACATTTTTTTTACATATGTATATGTACTCTTACACGCCAAGAAAACGTGTAATTTTATTAACCTACCTATTAAGGAATTGCTCTATTTCTTTTTTGGGAATTTCATCGTATTAAACGTAGGAAAGGTGTTTTATCGAACTAATCCGCGATATTTGAAATAACCTATTGCAACCTCAAAACTGTGCTACCTTTTGCTCAGTCGATCGAGGCTGAATATATTACTAACTTGAAACCGCCGCAATCTAGCAAAACTATATACCACGATACGTCATGTGCGTCAGCTTCAATCAATATCACACATTTCTGTGAATATTAATCGATATCATCCGAAATGCATGATTACGTCCCTACAAATACGTAAGCCTATGGTTAAAAAGAAGATATTAAGATGCATATTATTTACTGGGATTACTCTTTTATGCTATCAGTGTACAGAGAGATCGCTGTCAATCTTTATCAGAAAACATATCACTAACAAACCACACCAAAGAGTTCCTTATAAAAACCTTAACCCAAAGATAATCTCACGGTTGGCGCAGTGGCTTAGCGATTAGCTTTCTGCGCTAGGTGTCGTGGGTTCGATTCCCGCACGGAATAAATCGTGTCTGGTTGTGTGTGTATGTGACATGTATGTTTGTAAACTGTACCCACGATACAGTTGAAATCCTAGTATGGGGCAATGTAATAACAGAAAAAAAGAAAAAATACTTGGGGTCCGACATTTACAGCCACCACCTGTTCTATCCTTGTGCCATTATGTTTATGGCGGACACTCAGTACCTGTAGACAAGTATACAGTCAGACAATAGACACGCCAGCAAAATGTTCTGATTAGACTTATGCTGTCGAGTAGTGTTGTATAAATGACAAATGCATTTCACCGACGTTTCAATTCTATAATTATTGAAGATTGTAACATAACTAGGGGGTTGGTCTTTTGGTCTGGTTTGGCTGGTGATAACTCTAGTGGTACAAGACGTCCCTAACTAGATGATTTCCGCTCGGTCGTTTCAGATACGCTCTTTTGACATTTCTACAATATAACATACGATCCTCCGGTCGATACGACAGGTGAGTCCCAATATAATTGTGCCAATTATATTGATATAAGATTGACTACTAAATTCATTCTCAAAGACATAACACCTAAGCAAGTATACTATTTATGCTTATATCTAATATTCATTTGTTGGAAGGCTTAGCTCAGTGAACTGCGAAAAGCATTGACCCGTTTATATCATCGTCAATGATTTAAAACTTGGATTAATAACTTCCCTTTTATAATCAAATCCGACTTGGAGAAGACTTAGGCAACAGGGGGATTAAGAATTCCATTGCCCTTTAATTACTTAACTTGACACCGATGCCTAATGAATTTTTGGACAGTTTTTCTGAATCAAAAAGTTGGGAAGGAAAGTCCGCTTTTAGATTTGTTTCGTGAGGAATGAATGGAGTGGAGTCATTGACGGAGTTGATTTAAAAGTTGAGTTTTTGTTTTATGATAAAATTACTTTTATTTGGGGAAAAGAAGGACGAAGTCTTCGAATAAAACAAAAAATAACGATATCACATAATATTGAATGGTAAAATACCTTGGTATTCACAGGTTTTCTATATTAAGCCGCAGTTTTATTGAGGCCTATTTCCAGGATTGTGATACGATTATTGATGATTTTATTATTGATATTGATTCTACGAGATTGTATTACTAAATAAGTCTTTATTATAACCTAAAATATCATTTTGCCTTAAGATAAATCTTCTCCTAAACTACAATAAAATAGCCATGAAACTTAGCTTTTGTATGTCATGAAATGTCTTTTCAAATTCAAATATATTTTTATTCATGTAAGCCATTTACAGGCACTTAAGAATAGTCAGCCAGTTTTTGTACCCTGAAGATAATAAAACCTTTTAATATCAGTTTAGACGCCTATATTGGTCGCTGTGTTTACTTAGATACGAAGAACATAAACTGGTATTAAAGTTTAAATTATGTATAGCCAATTGAGTTTGAACATTTACCTAAATAAAATTTTGCTGATATCATTTTTTCTTCAACTTTAAAATATTGAATAATCTCTTGCGTAATTAATCTTATTATTAATCTCTATAATACATGTCTATACAAAATATCTCAATGACTTTATCTTGGGAAAATATTAAAAGGCAATGTTGATTTGCCTACGAATTATCTATGTAAAATTCATTGATAGATTGATTTTTCATCTCCCATCAGTATTTGGAATGTTTGAAATAGGTTTGGAAAAAAGATTAAATATCTCTTTATTGAAAATTACTCATGTCTTGCTTGGGACTGTTTTAAAAAAGACCACCAAAATATATAGTTTCGGAAATGCAATTTACTTTTGCTGCACAGTAAAGCATCAGCCACACATTTGGCAGAATCGTCTAAATTATTCATGTACATACACATTTAATTTGGAACTACATTTAGGACTTTAATTAAAACGTTCCGCAAATTCGAGGTTCTAAGCGAAACGGGCGAATGTTAGTTTAGAAATTCAAAATTTGAATGGATGAATTCGATATTCAAAATTAGAGCATGTACTATTCGTAGAGTTGTAAAGGCCGCCGTACTCCCGTCGGGCACGTTTTCGGCAAACGTTAGTTTTAATTTTAAATTTTACGACGTATTTGGGAAGGTGTTCTTATGAATGTAGGTAGTTTAAAATTGGAATACCTAGCCCACCAGTTATTAAACCTGACTTTTACAGCAAAATTATGAATTTGGAATCGCTTTTCATGATTTTTTTTTTGTTTGAGTACGGTTTTAATCACGTGTTTTTTTTTTTGTAATGCCTGGCTAGTTGTGGAGTCAGCCAGAGATTTTCACGCTGTGATGTAAGATGAAGCTTTCGTATTTTACAGAAAGGGTTGGCGTACCTACTTATTTAATCCAATTTTTTTTTTTTCTTTTAAAACGTTGCCCTCACTTGGAATAATTCACATACACATCTTAAGATACGGATCTTGGCCTAAAATTAACTCTTTAGAAGTACTGTCAACATTGCAGACAGTTTGCAAGCTGGCAACATTACCTATTGTTTTAAAATAAAGGAAAGTTATGACGAGAAAAAGGACAAGTCGTCGAGTAATCTCACGTCCTATCCACTCAAATTTACCGGCCACTACCTCCAAAGTCTACTTATATTATCCCATAACGTGAAAATTACACCTTGTAGTAATATAATCTATACTTACCCTTATTTTTACTACTTACACAAATGTAACACTCTTTATTGTACAACAATGGATCCAATTTGAAAATAGAACGCGCCATTCTAACGTCACTCTCACACATTCCCGCCAATCACAGTTCAGTAACTTTTTTCGAATATGGCCAGGCAAAGGACAGCTTTTACGAGATTCTCGTAAAACAGAAAGGTTTCATTGTTCTGTGAAAAAGGACCAATTCTATATATTTAAGAGCTTTTGTTGTCAGTAGCATTTGACGTTAGTAGTTCGCTCTTTTGGAGGTAGGAAATGAGTAATAATTAATTGAGTTTACTTTGAATAGGTATTTTTTTATCCTTGCTTTTTTGTTCCTGGAAACCTGAAAGATTTGTCAACTTTATGACTCTTCGAACTTTAGTTCAATTAACAGTTATATTATAGGAGTTTACTTACATATACTACTTACCTATTATCTGCATTTTAATAAAGGCCAACCGTAATTTATACTTATCACGTTTACTACCGAGAATAGGCATTTCCTAAAGAAAACGACCCGTATCAAAATCCAGAATGCTGAGCAAGCTATTACTGGAATAAATACGGTAGGGGTTCATTGAAGACAAAGGGTTATTCTTGAAAGATAATAGCGGAGTTGACATTTTATATTTTCCATTATAAAACCATTTACTGATTACCTCACACCTGTGGCTTTGTTTACCTTCGCCTTCGCCATATTCGTCAACTTATTACTCTACGTTATTACCCATAAAAGCTATATTTATTACGGGAGTTCGAAATACGAAAGCGTTCATTAGACTTTCATTAAACCTGTCTTATAGTTAATAAAATTAATTTTCGTGGATGTGAGGAGGAAATACGAGATCCGACGAAGATAACCGAGGGTATCCGAGTAGGTATTAATACAATGTATGCGAAGTAAATGTAATTTTTTTTTGCCGATAACTTAAGTAAAATCGTCGTGGAAAGCACTTGTTGTACAAAATATAACCATTACTAGACATAAGTAGTACAATTCTAGACTCAGCTCAAAGAAAAACTTTTCTGACCTGAAAAAATTTCCTTTGTAATAGTCCGTGACCTGTGAGATTGTTTCGGCGTTTCTTCTCAGGAATAGTCATAGGAGGTGCCGATGCCCATCTATTAAAAAAAGACGTGTAAAAGTGATTGATTTTCAATTTCATTTAATTTTAATTTGCACCACTTCACTTTTTGTACCATTTTTTATTGCTTTGTCATGAATGTCAGCCAATACAGTGTGCACATCAACTAATACTTGTTATTTTTTTCTTCCACCGAAATAAGCTCAGAGAAGTGTATTGCAAACATGCAAAGTGAAAATAAAGGGTGACAAATCCAAGAATATCCTATGGGGAAATATGTTAAGTATAGCAACGGGTGTGAAAATAATGTGTTTCCCACCCTTTGATGAAATAGTAGGTACGTTTGAAAAGAGTGAACCAAGATTCTGTGACTCTTGATTCTTGCTTGCAATTATTTTTACAAAGGTTAGGTTGGTTAAGGTTAGGCTATGGTTAGGTTAGGTTTAGCGACGTGTCGCCGTGCACAGCACCCAGCAAGGGTAACGGGGGATCTCTGTGATGTCTCCCCCGGGACGTGCTCTTTATGGCGTGGCACCGTGGTGGCCTTCGGTACAGTTTTCTAAGAGTTCCAGAAGCCCACCATATGGTGTAGAGGCGGACCACCGTGGTGAGTTTAGCCGGTAGGAGACCGGTACACCCCTCCCTCTCAGGCGAAGGATAGCCCATGATGGGATCTCACCATGGTGATAAAAAAAAGGTTAGTTTAGGTGTATTATTTAAGACTCGCGTTATCTGTGTATTTTGTGTTCGGAAATCAAAAAGCACATCCATTTTTCAACTTATTTCATCTGTGGTTCACCATTAACATAATAACGACGCAGTGAACCGTTTGAAGCCTGACAGACCAGACTCTAGCACACTTACCGCACTTCTACCGCCTCTACGTCTAGCTAGGTCCTTGACAATGCCTAGTCACCGCACCTTTGCACCTCAAAGCCTTTCGATAGGTCAACGAACCTTATCGATATAATTCAAGACCGATCAGGCGAAATTAATTCTCAATTGGTTAGTTAGCCTTGTGTGTGGATGATTTTGGTTTTAGAATGATTATTTCAGAATGATGTTATGAATAATCATTCTTGATAAGGAAACTGGATTAAGATTAATCATTTTTTTCGTGGGTGTATAAAATACAGACAGATATATTATTTTACAGTTTATTGTAGTTTATAGTAGGTATAATTCATTGCTCGCATACAGAAACAGACGCAGATATTTAGACTTAAATTATATATTAATTATGATTATTATTATAAGGTTACGTTACCTACTCAACGAACCTATTTGATTGACGAAGTAATATGATAGATATTTTTATTGTCATTTTAAATTGATTTTATCTTACTTTTATATGCATAACATTTTGTATTAATAAAATTATATCTGCCAACAATCGTTAGCATAATTGCTCCAGGGAACATTTCTTGTGAAATCCCTCTACAGGAATTGCTTAAAGTTCCGGGGAACGTGGGAAAATCCATAAATTTTCCTTTTCCTTGTTGTTGCTGAATTTAAGTTCCTGGAGGGAAATACAAAAACAATATACCTGTCTAAGTTAATATAGTGACATATATTAATGTACCTATGTTTTATTTTTAATCTGTCGTGTTGTTAGAACTCTTACTATATAATTGTTTATCTTGTAGTAGAAAGATTAGGAGGTCTTCAAAGTTCGTCAAGAATTACTAATCAGAGTGCGTTGGACATACATATAAGTGCTATCTTTCGGGAAAGTTCCTTCTATGCACCATACAATTTATTCAGCTCTTGGATATGTTGGTATATGTAGAATGTGTGAAGACTGGCACATACAAAGAGAGGCCCATGCCCCAGTAATGGGTGTAATCGAGCTGTGGATGGTAATGATGATGTATGCATAAAGTATGAAGATATAGCTGTGCTGATCTACAAAAGAAAAGTTTAGGTATTTGATGTCACTCCTACTGAGTATGATTTACACTTTGATGGATATCAGTATATCATTCTGTAAGGATCGTACCTATATATTTCATACGGTTAGAAGGCCAAAATAACAAACTTTATCTCAAAGCTATAAGCATCATTTTCGCTTCAGTCCACGTTGTTGTCACAAATGACTTCTCCTGGTATTTCTTCAAAGTTTTCCAATGAAATACTTTATTCGTCGATAGAATTCTGACGTCAAGCGACTACACTGACTTTCAATATTCTGCTCGAGATTTTCTTATAGAAAGATTTTCTTGAATAAATTTAGCTGTAGTAAATATCCTGTGAATATTAGCTGGTATTTTGAAACTGGTTTCTCTATATTTATATCTATTGAAGAGAGCAAGAGATTTTGAAATCGACTTGGTGAAATTCAAATCAGTAAATATAACCTATCAGTTTATAGGTAACATTTTATCTTTTATTGACTGCCTTAGTGTGAGAGTGTTCAGTCCCTAGGTGCTCAATCGGGCAAAGTGGGAGTTTTTCTATTAGAAAATGCTCGGTAGCACTCTGGGTAACACTTCGGGTAATTAAGGCGTGATACTATACTATATAATTTGGCAGATAACGTAGCTTATGTTAGAACATTCATTTATTTAGGAACTGTAAAACCGCAAGCGGCTTTGCGGAGTAGAAATACTAATTTTCAAAGTATTGGTGGAAATCGTGTCTAAAATTCGCGGTACCTACCTTCCGAGATTACCGCACACAAGTAGACAAGTATTTTGGTGTGAGTAGATGTTCCGAATCATCTACTTGAATTATATTATGTTCACGATTATCTTATTTCAAACTGTATACGGAAAGATATGTCTCATAACAAAAAACATCATTTTATTATTGTTATTTCATATAAATAGTACCTATATATTTCTTCATTTGATTTAATTCAATATTTTCGAAAAATATTCTACTCTCTTAGTAAAGTCAAACGATATTTCAGTATGCATTTCCACCAGATATAGACATACTTGAATAACATTTATATAAAGCCTAGTTTTAAAAATGCATCGCCTGGTATTTCGAAATATTCATCTCTTTGGTTGACTGTACATTGAGTTATTAGCCCGGACTTTAACCAGAATCCACCCAAGTGCGTGCTCGTACGTGCCTACATTCCGAAATTTCCTGGCAAGTAAATGGCTCAAGATTTTCTAGAAACACTATTTCATCTAAAAGTAGGTCTTACACGAACTTCTTACAAATTGCTTCGAAATGTTCTATTATATAGTTTTCATCCTGGTTTCAGTGAAACAGACCCCTTTTACATTGCGCCTTAGTGACGATGAAAGTGACATCTTGCCACAGAATTTCAATATCGGACCATAAAGACGGGGTGTTTCATATAACCTCCGGGGAATACTTTGAAATTCTACCACTTTGTTATTTGTCAGCCTTTGTTAGATGTTACATTGTATGGGGAGTATGAAATAGGCTAATTTCGTTTGTGCAGAGCTCAATGTCATAGTCAGTGTTTGCTTGTATGGGTGGGAAGTTTGTTAGTGCAATACTTGTGAACCATTTATAGTTTTGTGGTTCTGTTCATTTGAATGTGCAAGGATTATGACGTAATCATAAAGCAAACTATGGTAAAGTAATCCACTAACTTAGATAACAAAATGAATAGCTAGCAACAGATGAACGCTTGGAAAAAACAAAAGATACACGTTTGAATTCTATAGGAAAACATTGTCAAGTTAACCGTTCCACTCAGCTAAAAAAGTACCAACCTTATATAGGTTGTAATAAAGTCGATATGAACTGTAAATGTTACCCTTGCAACTCCTTCTCATGTTTGATCGGAAACTTCGTGACCCTGCAGAATTTCAATAAAGAAACCAGAAGAAATATCGTTGTAAGGGCGGGCTGCACGCCTGTAATGGCCGCCCGATCGAGACTAAACACCAGTAACCAATACCTCGGTTTTTATGAGAAGTTCGAATATGCGACTGTAATATTTTCGAACGTGCTTTCGGAGTAACGACCCACTCCCTGTGATTAAGTAGTTGGTAATTAGGGTATTACGAAGTTATCATGATGTAATGAACAGTAAAGAAATTAACTGCCGTAATGTAACGATGTAACTATTCAAGTTATAGGGTGATTTGCGGGATTGTAAAAGTATGATTCGACATTATGATTTGATGATGGTTGAGTTGAGTGATTCAGTTGTTATAGTATTTTTATTACCATAGTTAGTCTAAGAGATGGTCGTTGCGATTTTCAAAGAAAAAATGAAGATTTTTAATAGTAATTATCACTGCAACCTAAAAATAATTCGATGGAAATGTATGTCTACCTCGGGCAAACATTGCAACTGGGTGGAAACAACTTCGAGAGAGAGGTTTGTCGAAGAATACGGCTAGGTTGGGCAGCGTTTGGAAAACTTCGTCGGGTCTTTTCGTCGCCAATACCACAAAGCCTTAAGACGAAAGTATTCAATGAATGCGTTCTGCCTGTTATGACTTACGGTGCCGAGACGTGGACACTCACGGTACGACTAGTTCACCAATTTAAAGTCGCTCAGCGAGCTATGGAGAGGGCTATGCTCGGAGTCTCTCTGAAGGATCGTATCAGGAACGAGGTGATCCGACAGAGAACCAAAGTTATCGACATAGCCCAAAGGATAAGTAAGCTGAAGTGGCAGTGGGCTGGTCATATTTGCCGCAGAACCGATAACCGTTGGGGTAGACGTGTTCTTGAGTGGAGACCGCGACTTGGCAAACTTAATGCAGGACGTCCTCGAGCTAGGTGGAGCGACGATATACGCAAGGTAGCTGGTGGCGGTTGGAAGAGGATAGCCGAGGATCGGGCTCAGTGGCGTGCATTGGGAGAGGCCTATGTCCAGCAGTGGACTGATACAGGCTGATGATGATGATGATGCTTTTAACTACATTATGTAATAATTACGCCTGTCACCTGTTCGCAGCACACATCTTCCGCTTACAATGCAATATATATATATATAGACTCAATATTTAGATTACTATGTTTTTTTTAAATAATTTAAATATTAATTTTCCAAGAAATTGTAACGTGTGTGTGAACTCCAAACATGACTGTTAGTCTGTATCTTGAGGCACAGATAATGATTTTTATGCCAACTATCATACTGTTTAAGCAAGCTTTATCAGAATCTTATGGTTACTTATGGAACTTAGAACCATCTGCAAGAAGGCTTTTACTGCTTATGCTTTCCTAAGTACTGTAAATGTGATTGCCTACGTCACTCCGAATATCATTAGCGTGTCCCAGTTAGATGCTTTAAGTTAGACGCAACTGACACAAACATACTCACACGTAAGTACCTACTCATACATGTGCAACTTAACGAGATGGATCCTTTTAAAAGATCTTATTCTTGGATATGATGTTTGAATATTTTGCTTAGGTTTTCTTTACATTTACTTGCCGCACATTAAGGTGCGTCCACATCTATTAACACGCACCGAATGCGCATTTATTTCATAAGAAGCTCGGATAACGATTCCCGCACCCGCGGACTTCATATAAAATAGGTGCGCGCAAATAGCAATGTGGACGCAACCATACCTACAGTTTACCCCCGACCGTGAGTCACCGTTCGTTGTACAACAAACCTTTAGCAGTCTAAACGCGTGTTGACCATCTGAACACGGGGTCAAGATTGTAGCACGTGACTGTATATTTCTGGTAGCGGTGGTCGTTGCGCGACGTAAAGGTTATTGAAACTAGTTAGCGTCATAATAACGAATAGCTTGTTTCACAGTTCTGAAATAACCTGCTAATATCTATCCACAGAACACACGCTAACATCTCAACTCGATCGAGTTGCGCTCGAACACAACGCAGTCAACGTTTGGAAATTCGTTACACTCGTAATTGAGTGCCATAAATCCCGCTATTGGTCGCTAATAAAATAGCGCGTTTCAACAACCGCTACTAATGTCCGATAGACAGTTCTGTTTCGTTATCCAAGAAATCCGCTACAGCCCACCTAGTTTCTGGCATATTGTTGTAGGTAGGTATAGTACGGTGATTTCAATGTTTTATTATTAATAAATATGTTAATGTTCGAGAATAAAACCACAGCGGGCGGCAAAAAGTATTTTACATAGTATTACGCCTGTATTCCCCGGAGAGTTAGATAGAAGTGTATTATTATACGTACATAAATGTTCCATGTATTACGAGATGCCTTATCTACAGGAAAAATTCCAAATTCCGGACTGCTACTGAGAATTCTCTAACAGAAAAACCCAATAACACTTTCAGACCCGAAGATCAAACCCAACACCTCAAGCTAAGCAGCCGCGCTTGCGATCACTAGACCATTGATGCATTTTAAGTGTTTTAAATATCTTCTTTTTCTGTATTTTATCGAAGATCGCCGTCTTCAATGTATGTTATATTGAAAATATTCTAAACATTCTTCTTTACCCTTAGAATAATAAATCGCTATTTAACTCTCAGTTTTCCCGCTTTAATACGAGGACATTGGTATTTCGATAATGCTCCTGTTATCTCCTATATATCTCCCCTCCCGACAGGAATTTATCTGGGGTGAGCATGCGAAAAAATACCGTAATAATGAGTATTGGGGACACTGTTCCTTAACTTGTTCTGACGGCTGGCAACACTACACTGCACTTACTTATCCGCTTATGTGGTATAAGGACTGTGTGGCTTTATGAGAATAATAGCTAGTGGCGACTATCCAGAACTTGCGTTTAATTGTCAAAGTTTTGATAGCCTAGAAATGCAATTACAATGGCTGTCTCATACACAAGCTGTTTTATTAAAATTTGTTGTGTAAAAGCTTGAGAGAATGTAAAGTCGAGCATTTCCTTTCTTTGTGAGTAAAAAGGTTTTTCAGCGGTAGTAGCAGAGGAAGCCTTATTTTAATATGTTATGTAGGTTTTTGTTACAATGTAAAATGCCACTAAAAATAAAATAAAGAGGTTGCAAAATGTTGGCAATTCCTTTCCACGTATTCACTAAGGAACATTCAAGATAAGCTGCTTATTTCTGTATTCACCTTACACAAGCAAATCGATTTCCAAATAGGTTCAATCGAATTCTCAGCTTCCCGATTATAGAATCGGTATGTCAGCAAAAGTCATAAAAACAAATCGATAACACGAATTTAACCCTCCGTTAGAGTCCCCTCCCATTTTCCGCGTTTTGATTTTCCGTTGATTGGGTTTAAAATGCCCTCCCGCTATTTTGATAAAGCCCACAACAAAATGCTGGATCATTCTGACCCTTTCAATGCGTGAAACTATAATATTAATAGGTATAAGTATCAATTTTGTTGCGTTCATGAAATAAAGTCCTCATCTTTGCATCCAACTTTTAAAACGTTAAATGGACTCCCCATGCCTGTAATAGGTTTATTTGTAATAAAAACAATTCTTTTCTAGTCTGTTCTTACTTCTAACTGCCTCATTTGTCTAGTGAACACAAGCGCGACTGCAGAAAGTGAGGTCCTGGGTTCGATATTCGGGTCTGGCAAAGGTGTTATTGGGTTTTCCTGTATGGAAATTCTACGTAGCAGCACGGAGTTTGGAACTGTGCCCGGTAGATGGCAATAGGCTCGCCCCCTAATATATGGGACTCAATAACGGCATTGGCGATATGTGGGTGTACTAGTATACCTCTGCTTTACTCTTTGGGAAATACAGGAGTGATGCTAAATAGCATCATGCCTACTATATGAATAAATCAAGGAACAGACTTAAATTAGTCTATTCCTTGATTTATTCTTTTGATTTATTCTAACCTTTATTTAAAATATACAGTAGGAAAAAAATAGAACATGTTGCTGTGGTTCACGTTTTTGGTATTCTTAGGAAGTAATCTTGTTAGTTGGCATGAATTTTTATTCAGCTGTTCCAGAAAGTTTCATTTTCGTCTGACCTACATTATACTTGCAAGAAAAAACATATTTTGTTCCGTAATCTAATCTTATGCTAGGCTACAGACACAAGTATGAAGAAAAATAATTATCTAGTCTAACGTGCAAGTTATTTGCCTTCGTATTGTGTTAGTTCTTCAGTTTTATTACTTTACGTTTGCAGATACATAAGACGCCTTTTTAGATTTCGGCTTTGAGCGGATCCACTGTGAACTTAAGCAAATATAGTATACAGGGAATGTTTGGAATACAGATTGTTGCGTGTAGTTTCGACTGTCAATCAATACGCGCCAGTGTGATGTTTTCGATATATTTTGCTGACTATTTGCTATTACACGCGTGGAGCTACCTGCGTGAAATCATTAATTATTCTTAATTATCTACCCGTCAAGGCTATTTTACGCGTCTTTAATAGTTTATTGAAGCAATTGACTGCGTGATCGCCTGTTCAAATTATAATCAGTTCGTTACAACAATGACGGATCAAATCTGTCAATCAACGTTAGATTAAAAATCGTTCAGGCGCGGCTAGTAATTTTAAGCGTAGGCCACACATGTTGACTTTCCAAACATGTTCTTAACAAAGAAACAGCGTTACATTATACATTATGACACAAAAGACAAAGTACGAAACGTATAAAATCGTGGTTTGGGTAAAAGTATAAAATCCGCATTTTATTTTTACAGGCCATCGCGTTTTACTGACGCTGTTTCAGTAACATTTGTTGATGACGGCGTAGGAATAACAAATGGACTGTTATGTAGCTAAGCTTGTGTTATGTGTGACGTATCTATATTTTGAAAAAACCTTTGAGGATTAAGGCTGAATAGACGTGAAATTATTTAAATTTTTCATAGAGGTAACTCCTTTGTATTAACTTTTTTGCATTTTACGTACTTTACACAATACGTATACATACACCATATTTAAAACATTAAAATCCATATTAATATACCATTTTTTTTTTATTTAATGCATCTTAAGTTATTGAATGAACAACAGGTTTTATATTGGGACCAAATCTGAGATCGTGATTTTTTTTAATGAATCCTACATATATGCAATTTTCCTCCTTAGCCATTATTTTGTGTGCTTTATATACGCATTGAAGGTTGAATTTCTACAAGAAAAAAAAATGTATTGTATTTAGGGTGAGTTTGTTGGTGTCATCGTTTCGGAGGCTTTGTGGCATGTTGCTACGTCAGCTTTAGGGTTGTATCACGTGCTTAATTTGACACCGACGCTTCTTGCAACTATAAACAGGCGGGGCGAGGGTTAAGTCGATTGATAGGTCGTTGGTACCTCAGTTTAAATCCCACTCACACAGTCGCGATCAACTTAATACTTATTCTGAAAATCAAAGTGAACTGATTCTATTTACAAATAAAGATAGAAGTTAGTTTATCTGTCATAAGTGACAACCTAACGGTTGAATGCTTGATTTCCACGCAGGAGAGTGTGTTCGAACCCGGCCGCACCTCTGCCCTTCCGTTTTCATGTGTGTATAAGAATTAGATTAACACTTGCGTCAAAAGTAAAGGAAAATATCATGACTATTACTAAGAGGGTTTTTGATGGTGTGTATGGTCTACCATCCCGCACCAGGTCAGTGTGGTAAATTAAGGCTTAAACTCTTCTCATTACGAGAAGAGGCTTGTGTCCAACAGAACAAAACTAGGTTTCAAAATAAGTATCAGAAGAAACCGTTGTTTATGTTACTTATTTGTTAAAAAAAGTGTTTAGGTATGGGGATGTGTGACACCCTTCGATAAAGATTGAATCTTTGCGAAAGCGAATGTGGTAGCAATAGTCAGCGTTTTATCTTGTTTGGCGTTCAGGTTCGACTGTTTCAAATGTGCCTACAAAGTTTGTAAGTCGCATTACGAGAAACCAATTTCATTACAAGAATATTTTTTTAAAAGAAAATTTTGACATGCCTGTATTTCCATTTCGGTGACAATTCTAATTTAATCTCTGTCTTCAAGCTATTAAGGTTGGATTTGGTTGAAGTATAGTAAAAATGATACATGTTTTCATTTTCGCGTCGTGACAGCAAGGGGAGACGTATGACGGGAGGTCCGCCTACAAAATCCAATATGACAAATTCGGAAGTACGTGATTGGAATGAGTGCGGGTTGAGAATTTTATTTTTGGCCCGCACCGACAGATTCCGGGACACCTGAGGTCGTTACTACGGTTGGACGAACCGATGATTTTGTGATGAGAATTAGAGAAATTGAGAATATATTAGAATGAAATCAAGGGGAGTGTTCGATCGATATACATAATATTGTACGATATGAAGTTATTGAGATCGCATGTTAATTTATCTTTCGTTCATTCTTTATAAATGCCTCATCCGTCTAGTGGTCGCAGGCGCGACTGTTGAGCGTGAGGTCCTGGGTTCGATTCCCGGGTCGGGCAAAGTGTTATTGGGTTTTTCTGTAGGAAAATTCTCAGTTGCAGCACGGAGTCTGGAGCTGTGCCCAATTGATGGCAATAGGCTCGCCCTCTATTACATGGGACTCAATAACAGCATCGGCGAAATGTGGGTGTACAATAGTACACCTCTGCCTAACCCTTCGGACAATACAGGCGTGATGCTATGTATTCATTCTTTATAGATGATTTTTTTATTTATTATTATATCTAACTCGAACAAATCCATTGGTACAATCACACCTGCATTTCCTAAATGGTAAGACAGAACTGTACTGTTGTAAATGCACTTAACCCTAATACAAAATGTCTCATGTAAAAGGGGGCGAGCTAGCACAAAATTCCAAAGTCCGGGATGCTAGGGAGAATTTCTAAAAAAAAGCCCCAATAAAACTTTGTTTGACCTTAGAATCGAACACAGGATCCCACGCACGACAGTTTCTTTCGCAACAACCCGACCAAAAGCGTTATAAACATTATGAGGAATCTGCTTCATGCGTAACTTTTTGTATAAAGCTGTCATAATACCTACATTTAATTAATTTATCATCAAATGCTCATTAAAATATTAACTTGCTATTAAGGCACTCCTTAATAGCAAGGAGGAGGATTTTAATTAACAAACTACATTACTTGTGTTCAGGAAATTCAGAGCAAGTTGATTAAACGAAATAATACAATAAAGTTACATCTGGCCTACCAGAATAGGTCATAGAGTGAAGTAGGTCAAAGTAGAGGTTCTGTCTGTGTTGCCAGTTAATAAAAATTTCATTCACTGAATTCACTAATATTTGTGAATGATATTGGGTTATTGAAGCGAGTAATAGTACTGTAGAGGTTTTATGTAATAAGATGTATGGATGCTGGTGAACAGCAAAAGAACAAATATTTGAAAAAAGATGTCAATGTGTGTCACATTTCTTTTTATGTCTGAATACAAAGAATAAATGTACTTGAGTACGTAATATTCGTAGTTTACGTGTATGGCATATTTACGTGAAAGTAATACTAACACTTTCGAGACAAGGTGTCCTTCAGAAGTTATTTTACCTCTTGCTTTGTGGAAAAGATTTTATTTATATAGATATATGTCTATGTATATCTATCTATTACAACACTAAACATATTGTTATTCTACAGTATTACATATAACCATACAACATTCTACAATACTATAACAATACTAGGAGTATACGCATTGTTCTTCTACTTCTGTCGTGTTGACACGAGCTATCGCAATACCGTGGTGGAAAGATTAGCTAGTCAACAGTGGTGAGGCCCAGGATGTGTCTGACGATCTCAGGTATCGACACTCGATGAGGCTCTTTCGTTCAAGTATAGGCGGGTGGTAAACCTCAAAAAGATGTAGGGGTACACTAAGTACTAAGTACTACCTTTACATAATTACAATCTGTGTGGACTTTAAAATAGACTTTGACCTCTGAGTTTGTTTCGGCGTTTCTTCTCAGGGATAGTCATAGGAAATGCCGACGCCATCTAGTTTAAAAAAGACGTGTAAAAGTGATTGAAAAATCCTAATTGCAAAATAAATAATTTCATTTCATTTCATTAAGCGATAAATTGAAATCATTAAAATATTGACATATCTTTATCTATCCTTGGTAATTTTATTTATGTGTAAAATTTGTCAAGACTCAAATCAGTATTTATCTATCTACTAATAAAACGATATACAACACAGTACAAAACGAATACAATTCACTTAGCAGATTTTCATCGCCAAAAAAGGAAAAAGAACAATCGAGTACTCTCTTCAGTTAAAAACCGAACGCGGCTGGGCAATTGTATTGAATGCAAAATATATTGCGTGTGAGCATGCATGGGCCCTAACTGCGTATATTGTACATCAATACGAATGCGATTTTACGACTCCCTATACAAAAGCCGTCTGGAGTGACGTGCATTTTTCCAATTTTTTATAAAGAAAATGGGGTTCCTTTCCTGAAAAGGATTTTTATTTATCGGTACAGAAATACCATTAGGAACGGAAGAAAATATTGAAGAAAATGTTAAAGTAATATTGAAGTTGAAGAAATACTATTTCAGCAAAATACTGTTAAGATCAAAATGTTTACTATTTCATTATACGAGAGTTGATTGAACGTTTAATGAGTTCCGTATAATCAATTGAAATTGTTGTTATCTTTACAAATTGAATTTGAGTGAAAGTGGGGAACCACAAAAATATTATCGAGATACTTTTGAATAATATAGAGAAAATCATCAAATATCTCTTGATCTATAGATAGGTATAATAATCGGATATGGATGATATATAAAGAAGAAATCCATTTTCAAATTGCCCGGAATATAAAAGCACGTACACAATACAAACAATCCGCTATTTGTTAACACGCAATAAAAGTATCCGCTAAAGCTCGAATACGGTAAATATTTGCAGAGCCCATCGAACCGAACAACCAGAAAAGGTAACCCCATCGATTGCTAAAAGTAACACTAAAGGCCTAGTGCAATAGCCGCGGGCTACGGGGGTCCGTAAACACCTTGAATAGAGACCGAATCTGAGGGTTGGTTTCGGCTAACAATTTGGAAGCCGAAACTGAATTGCACAGTCGAAATCAATTTCGACCAAAAAGAGAGAGGAGGAGATAGGAAATGTGCGCAATATTATGAGTTGTCACTAATTCTATTTGAATTCAGGTGATACATATTTGTGTCATTATTTTTAGACAAACTGAGCTTTACTTCAAAATCAAGTAGGTAGGTAATTATTGATCATTCCTATTAAAACCAAATCATAATTTAAACAATGTTTATCTGACCACACATAATTATCACAAAACTAGAATGTGTAATTTAAAGTTAGCCTGTTTTTGGCATCACTTTTTTCTCGGGCGATTTCATCTAACTTCGGCCTTGGCCTTAGTTTCGCCGAAACCGTTTTCTCAGCCCTATCGGGTCCTCGGGCCCTATGTACTCTGGTGACTGAAAGATTTAGAGGCAATAACGTGCGATGTTCGCTCCCAGCAATACGATCTCATTGTTCGTTCGATCGGATTAGCAGCGCGAAGATTGGTCGCGGCTCTGTCGGGTATTGGGACTCGATGTAATCAACGATACAGTGCGGATTGTCCATGTTGATCTATGTTCAGTATATATTGCTACAATAAAGTGTTTGTATCAATCAGGGTTTTGCCGACATGGATTGGTTCTATACAGGTTCCCATTTTCATATAATGTCAAATTCCTCTTTAATTAGATAACAACTTTTTGAAATCTACGTTTTCGTCAAAAATGGAATTTAAAATTAATGAAACATTTAAATTCTGCAGAATGGTTATGAGAATTACATCTCTGACAATTAAAGGGGTGGTCTCACTTTTTTGTGGGACCAGCGTGCTCTCTTTGTAGGCTTTTAGGCTATAGCTATGAAAAATGGTGCGCAGTCAGCTGTTACATTTTTGCATAAAGCTGTTTGTCACCTGCAGAAGCCGCCTTTTGATATATTGTGTGTTGTAAAAGCGTTATTTTAATGTCCTATAGTGTGAAAGGCTATACCGTTATAAATAAATAAATTCAACACATTACTGTACCGTAACTAGTTTAATTTTTGTACAGAAAATATTTATTTATTAGCCACACATTAAAATTTTCCACGAAGAAGAAATTCGCAAAAAAACAATGTAATTCTAAAATCTCTACTTCTAATTTAAAATACGAATAAAAAGAACCAAACCTTAAAAAATAAAACTTAAAAAAGCGTCCTTCCTAAACTACGTATTCGTATCCCGGGGACCATTTGCAAGGGTGATCCCAAACCTAATAAGGATAAACACAGGGATGCAAGTCACGCACCAACTGAATTTGCCTAGGACTTCGCCTAAGTAATTGACTTTCAGACAGAGTTGATACCGCGGATTAGGTTGGAGCTACTTGTTCTTACATTGTTGGGGCACTGCCTTAGACTTTGGGGAAGGTAAGGGCAGATAAGAGTTTTAAAAAAATGGAACTTGCTGCAAAGATCCGCTCGTAGTTAATGCACTGCGTTTAATAAAATAAAATTATTGTAAAAAATTAACACAAAAAGGGATTTATGTTGCTGCATATTTTTTCTTATTTCAAATTCTCGGCTATTTCTTAGCAACTTTCACTTATATGTTACGTATCTGTCGATAAAAAGGGTCGAGGTAAATGTTACATCTAGAAACGAAAGGTCAAAAAAGGTTTATTAGATAAAAAGTTCTAGATTTTTGCCAACCCAAAACGAGTGCCGAATACAATAGAAACAAATATACAGAATATGCAAAACACCAATAGACCTAAAATATGCTAAACGGTTGACCCTTCTCGTGTAAAACCTAAGCAACGTTTTTCATTGCCAGAAAAGGTCAAATCATTTCCATTTCCATCCTCGTCATCACTTCATAAAGGAAGCCAATTGTTATGAAAATTAAAGAAAATAAAATAGGCTCATTATTTTTTTACGTCCAAAATATGCCCGAGTCATCACAAAACGGTTAATAAAGGAACCACACTCGTTCAATAAGACCATTACTATTGTCTTCCCTTTTCATTTCAACCGCAAAAATGGGAGATTCGACGATAAAATTTAAATAAAGAGCATTTTCTTCTTTTAAAGTTGAAATCTTTGGTGCTATTCAGCCGGAGTTGCGGAATATCTTAGCGATGAAAAATCTTAAGTGTGCATGAATGTATGTGTTCTGTTTCCTTGAAAATTATGGGTTTACACTGATTTGTTTTTATTTGTGACGTGTTTCGAAGATAGATAGATATGTAGTAGATAAGGAATTCATGAAACTGAGCGCTGAACAAATAAAGTTAACGAGTTCAGTTTATATTTTAGTAGTTATCAAGAAGTGTTTTGTGTAGTTTGAGTATTGTGTATATATTTGGCAATAAATTCATTAACCACATTCATTTTTCAAAGACTTTACATCGAGAGAATTTTCACACTTTTAATCACTACACGCTCTAATTATACTTACAAAAATTTAAGAACTATCAGTTTGGAATAAATAAAATTAAATATGGAGTAAAACGTAATTTATACACCGAAACAAAAACGAAAAAAAAAAATATCACGCATCATAACACAAAAAAAAACACGGCCAACATACTTCACTGCCCACCCAACAAGGGTTAAGAGGCACAACATCCCAAACAATGCTGCAATGTCATTCAGAATAAAACATTTCACCGTAGTAATGGTATTATGCTGCCGAAAGGTATGAATTCCAGATGAATTTAGCATGAAGTGAGTTCAATTTACCCAACCGACGTTTTCATACATAAACCATGAGACCATGAAAGTCTACTCTCTTTAAATTTAATATTCCCAGGCACTTAAAGCGAGGATAGACGCGTTTAGGAAACATTTTTAATTACCTAATTCATAATTAGGTTGGCTTACGGAAGCTTTTGTTGGTTAATTTGGTTTTTATTTTGTGACTTCAAACCAACGGGTTTTTTTTTTGTTTCCGACCTGATTAAGGCAAAAAGAAAAGGTGCGGAGATTTTTTTTATCTGATTACGAAGAAAGAAACACAAAGAATTTAGGTACGTTCTTTCAGTAGGCATGTATTCAAATGATTGAACATAATATTTTTATTTCAGTTGTAATATTGATGTTTAAACTACTTACACTAATTTAAGTAATACTAATTAAGCAAAATAACGTGTAAAAAATGTTTACTCATAATAATACCACAAGTAATATCAGCAACTTCGTATGAAACCGAGATCAAACTGAACGAAATCAGAATACCAAAGAACTACAACAATATCTAAATAGCATAACTACGCTATTTTTACCAGACGAAGTTGGCAAAAGGTATAAAATTGTTAAGCGATGTGCTGTCAAGCACACACTAGAGCTCAGATATTTTGCTAAAAAACATACGAGGAATAGCGGCTAAAGTGCTTTAGGAATTGCCCGCATACGGCAAATAAAATAAAAGTATATTTTCTACGTACTTTCTGTTAATAAAATTCACGTTGTATTATAGTTTGAAATTATGCATTTGTGAATTTAACATTTTCATTGATGCCCATTACTATGCATAAAGTATTTGTGTAGATGATTAAATATTATTCAATAAAAAGCTGGATAAATAAAATTTCTTTCATTGATAAGGAAATTACGAAAAAAAAAAAAAACAATTTACATGAAAAATATTACCGAAGAATTTCTACAATGTACACGTATAATCATTTAGGTTGGTTGGTTGGCCTCTATGTCTATCAGCTCAATGATGCAATTGAATTTCGCCATTATTTCTATCTAAATAAACGCTTAATTTAAACACACAACTCGATCTCAACAAAAATAAAGAAAAACGAGTGTGCTTTATTACGAATTATCATGATCCAGAATAAATCTGACAACAAAAAAAGTCAGAAAAAGACGTCGTGTAACCCTCTTGAATATCACATCCATCCCTTTAGACTTGCGTCAGCCGGTCATTCTTTTCTTAAAGACCGGTACTGAACGGAGAGGGTGAAAATGAAATTAAATTCTCAATGAAAGCCGATCTCGTCGTGAGATAAAGGGAGGATCTTCTATGAATTATATCCCCTTGAAGACGAGAGGGTAGAACAATAGTGTAATCGTCCAATTAAGTGTTTGTATGAGTTCAAATGCACCTAAACTGTAATGTGGAACGTGGAAATTTACGCTAAAATGTGTTGTCTTTACATTCTGGTATGATGTGTGCATTCCCTAAATGTGTGTAATTAAGATGGTTGAACATAATTCTATGTAAATTGAATGGGATGATGGAATGGTTAAGTTACGAGGTATTATCATTATAACATTTGCAATTAATATTAGTAATATTTCTGGAGTTTCCTACGTCTATATGTGTTAATTACTATTCTCTTACATGTTATGAAAGTGAATTCTCGGTCATACTATTTAAACCATATTGTTACGTACACATACTTAGGCATTCGTACTTTGAAAACATAGCATAGCAGATCGCCTTTTTTCCCTGAAGGCCGACGCTATTATTAAATCCCATGTAATGTGTGAGAGCCTTTTGCCATCTGCCGGGCACAAGCAGCCGCGCTTGCGACCAGACTAGCCAATAAGATAGTACACATAACATAATATAGCATCACGCCTGTATTCCCAGAAGGGTTAGGCAGAGGTGTACTATTATACTGGTCAAAATACGTATCGAAATTCAAAATCTAAGCATATTTTTAGAACAAAGTACAAATAAATTCAAATTGCTATCAATTCTATGTATTAATCGCCTAAATGTCATCCATATTCATATCTGGGGAGCGTACAGCCGTAAATTCGTTGAAGCACTGTTTCGGACGGTCCCTGTTCCGAATCGCTCATAATTTTCGATTTTCCGCACAATTGCACCATATCGGCACCTTTTAGACGAGTTGGCACCGCTTTAGGGGTTTATAATTGTAGGAATGTGTTGAATGTTGGTGTCTTCTGATTATATTTGTCTGAATAAACACGTCTTCAGAAATATGAACAATATGTTTTCAATTTGGAACTTAAAATACTTACAAAATAATCTTGAATTCAGCCAATTACTGTGTTAACTCGTGCCGATACTACAGAAGAAGAAGACTGTCCCACTGCTGGGCAAGCTAAGCCCAGCCGATTTGGGTTAGACCTTAGTCCAGCACGCTTCCGTGTCCTTTGTACATTCATATAACTTATATTATGAATGAGGCATTTTTTATTTTGAATTAAATGTATTTTTATTTCAGCCAGTGACTAAGTCAAATATACAAAAGGAAACAATAACTTAAATTCAAAGAGACCAATTAAATAACTAGGTGATTTGATTAATTTTCATAAAGGTACATTGTACTCACAATGAAATTACAAAACAAAAGCCGTTAATCGCGCAAAAGACTTTAATACAGGTAGATTAGACAATAATAAATTTCCAAAGGTTAAGTTTCCAGTAATAAATTGTATAAACTTATCCTGTCTCAATATATTTGAATTTCTACCGGCCACGCACTTTAATGCGATTAGGCTTTGTTTAAGGTTAAAACCATTTAGGTTAATGAGTTATGAAGGACCTTAGCCTCAGAGGAATTAATATTACGCTACACAGTATAAAAGCTTTTAGAATGAGGTCGCTAAAAATTTTCAGTATTCTCTGAAGAAAATATATTGATAAAAGTTAAAGTTTCAAAAAGGTTAAATTTGAGAAAACAAGAGATAGTAAGATCTTTAACATGACCTTTAGGAATACAATGTATTTTAGACTATTTTAAAAGTGCAAATATTCCAGATGTTTTTAATTTTCGAGAAAATTGCCTCAGTTACAGTTCATTCAGCGAATTGATGATGTTAAAATAAATTAGTTTATGCCACCTGTTCTTGGTACATGTAGATAATGTGAGAACAAGCAGTAGATAATATTAAATAACTTGAAATTTTCATAATACTGAAATTAAGAAAAAAATAAAAAAATATATTGTTCTGAATAATTCATTGCGCTATTCAATTATGATCTAAAAATCTATTGTACAGTAATACACCTCTACCTAACATAATAAAGGCGTATGTGGCCGAACAAAAACACAATATTAGAACAAATTTAATGTTCTGTAATACCATAAACATCCATAATATTTATTGCTCCTACGCAAGGGGTTTCAACATAAATGCAATACTGCTATCTTTCATGTGACATTAGCACCCTTCAGATTTTAAACCCGGATCACTCGCCCCCTGCTGTTCTAAGGAGCAAACCCTAAGATTAAGATTGGCTCAATTCCATTTCTCGAAGACTAGAGATGGGCAAATGAAATCGAGTATAACTTGACTAACAAGTTGCATGGAATGCAAATTGATTTAGTTTCGACCACTTTATTCGAAGCCATCTTCTGTTATAAAATTAGGATTCCATTTGGCTAACTTACGTACAGGAGGGCTAGCAATTAAGTTATTTTTTTATATTCTACGGTCTCTCCGTCTGTTCCGTGTGGTTCATGGTAAAGAATAGCGAATACTCGCCCGTTTCTCGGACCTGGATTCCAATCCGAGATTGTGTAAGAGTCCATACTCTTGTCATCATGGCCACTAGAGTCGTAGTCCTCTGTAGTTGTAATAACGACAACAACAACAACAAAATACGGTGACCTGCCAAGCGCAGGGAAAGCGTAGTGATTCTGGCAACATAAGATCATTCAATCTAACAGTAACTAACAAATCCATGTTCAGCACAGGAAGTTAACAAGATGGTATGATGACGACTACGACGACTGATAATCTTGAATAAAATCTCTGAATATAAAAGTTTAATTTGAATAGTTTTTGCAAGTCAGACCCAGTGCCCTGAAAATGAGGATCATAATGAAAAATGTAGGAAGTTGGAGCTACTTCATAAGATTACAATCTTTGGCGCTAGATTGCTTGTTCAAAGAACTGTACTATTTTAGATTGTGCCATTTCCATTATTCTGAACTTTATTTTTATCACAGACTTTTTTAAAGTATTTTTCAGATTCTAGTTTAACGGATGAGTCGGTATGGCGATTGGTCCAATTATTCTGCAAAACCGCACACTTTTCCATTCGCATACAAATCTGAATGAGGGTTATCAATGAATTGATGTTTGATTTATTGACATTCTATTGTTGCGACAAGGATGTCTACATCGTTTTCCCAAAATTTCTCACACTGTTATTTTGACTACCAACTAGCCAAGATATTTATTTTAACTATACATAGAAGTTTAGTCCGTAAATTATTTAAAACTAGTTTGTGGAAAACCCATCTCTAATGAGTCCTCCACGCGTAATGAATAGCGATGAGACTTCATTCCCTTATTTGTCCATTTGTTTAGAAACTCCGCTTCCAAGATTTAAATTCTTAATCCTTTCCGTTATCTGCGAGCTTAATTGGTTCATTTTATTGTGAGATGAAATTTACTTTAAGTAGGGAGTGCAAAAGGAACCGTTTTGCCGGACATTCTTTATCCACTTTTATGCTCACCGGGATTGTGAGATGATTACACTAAAACGGCTTTGTAAAAGGATAGTCGGTATAACCTTTGTCTCAAAAAATAAGTGCTTTGTGTAGCTTGAAGTAAAATGAAAAAGTGTACTGTCTGTGCATATGACGAGTCGGAATAAAAGTGACAGTAATGAGCATTTGAGCAACATAATCTACGTTAATGATAACATTATCCCTAGCCCCCTTACATTTTCACCTGCCTTTTTGCATCTATGCACATACAAATCTCAAGTGTACTCAACATAATGAAAAAAGTTTAAGACAAGTTTTAAAGAAGCGAGAGTCTGGCAGCTTATAATTTATCCGAAGTAACAAACAACTCTAATCCAAAATTATCCGAAACATCATTGTTTTTCGAAGGCCTCCTGCTTCGTCCAACATAAATCTTGATAATATGCAAATTTTATTTCATTAAAGTGGTTGGTCTATAAGCAATATTGCCCGGCTGAGTTACTGCGGGACCGCCCCAGGATTAACTAATGGCTGTTTATCTTGTAAAGATCCCCCGTGTAAGAGGGACTGAAGGATGTGTTGGAATTATTAATTTGAACGTTTTAAGATGACTTCACTTTGCGTAAGTCGGTCGGGTCATAACCGAGGAGCCTTAAGTAGAGGCTAGTGGGCTGAGAAGGCATTACACCAACCTGTGGCGTTAAGTATTTGTAACCTTGATAACGTCTCAGGTGGAAGACTCTAGATTGTCTTTCTATCTTCGTTAATAAGTGGTAGCATTTTCGCTAAGATATAGCAAAAAATTTGGTAGGTCGGTACAGTAAAAAATGTATTTCAGTTAAAATAAATTTCAGTGTATGATTTAAATTTGATATGATAAAAACAAATTCCACGAAATGTATAAAAACAATACACATTTACATTTAATGTCAGTTAGTTAGTTAGTTCAGATTGATTCGACTGTCATCCTTACGAGAAAAATATTATTACTCCAAGTTTGCGGAGGTTGAAGTTTCTTCAGAACTTTAAAAGCTTGCTAGATTGCTTGTAAGTCGATTTTATCGATAACCAAGTTTCAACTCAAGGTTTTTACAGTTATTTGTTACCGTCTACTTTTTGTTCGCACTTCCGTTAACCTGACAAGGGTTGAATAGATTGATGTAAGACGCTAACATAAGAAAACAGCTTTCACTTTTCACATATTTTCCCTAGCTATTGGGTACGGAAAATATTATCAAAATTGAGAGACTAATAAAGCGATTCTTGTTTAGAATTGTCGTGGGGCTCATCAAATACTCCCCTATTACAAATGTACCAAATTTAACGCAGTTAACCGTTAAATATATGCACCTCGTTAAAGCGCCAATCAGCGCCCTTGACGCGCACGGAAATCGTAAAACAACACAATCACTGTACGTGAGCTCAACAAAGGCTCTCCGAACGTATTCATTTCGCTCATTTGCGTTATTGAATCATGACATCGATTATTTCATTCGAAAACTGATAATCGAATGCATCGGTTTTAATGTTCGCTCTTGATATTCGGAAATCGCTAATAAATCGATATTGTATTGTCGGTTTTGGTGATTTACATCGTCTATCGTGAATCGACGCGATTGTTTTGTGCAACGTAATCGAATAGGTATCCTGTATCAACAGAGCCTGTTTGGGATGAGTAACGTGCCCATTTGTTTTTGTCAACTGTATAAAATATGTTATCCGGTCACTCGAAGTGCGATTATTTATCGACTTTATCAACTAAACTCATCTGAGTAAATGGCCCATCTCTGATTGGTAGGCGAAATGACAGTCCTCTTATTCTATCGATCAATGATATTGAAGGTTGCGTTGGTACTCGTAGTTTAGGAATGTTCCTTTATATTTCAGTTGTTATATATTTTCTCATCTAACTTGGGAACGGAGGAGATGGTTAGACAACTTGACTTGCTTAATGGTCCGGTACACTGAAAAAAAAAAAAAAGATTGTTGAACCATACATGATTATTGGCGATAAAGTCAACATGATCAAAATATTGATAATCACACATTATTTTTCCTAATAACTAACTTGTTTGAAACAGTCATTTCAATTATCAAGTCAGATGGTATGGTTTATTTTAAACAACTTCACTGATGAACACGATTAAGAACTTATTTATTTTTAGTATGATATTTGTTTAAATCAGTGATAAAGTTAGCTTTATTGCTAGCAAACAAGTAGATTTATGTTCCCATATATGAACATTTTACTTGATAAAAGCTAACAAAAACTTTATGGCAGCCATAAAAAATTTTTTTCAGTGTACGTTTAGAGGACTGTTCCCAAAATTCTTTTTATATTCCAAGAAAAGCACTACCGAAAAGTGCATCTAATTAATATTTCAGGAGCTTCACCTGACTGTAATAGAGACAAAAATACGCAAAGAAGTCTCGAAAGTTCTAACAATAGTTCCATGTAAATTGTGATGTTTCACAAAGAGAAAACAGTATTGTTTTTCTACAACGCGATAAGATGTTCAAAAGCAAGAAAAGCAATTTTCCCCGTTCATATACACAAAGGCTTGCATATTCTGCACGCACTTCTGTTGCGTGGGGAACACTGCTCTTTTCGAAATGAGAACCACTGTTTATGTTTTCACACAGTGATTAAAGTGAAGTGTCAAAAACAAATGCCAACACGACTGCGGGTTGAGGAGAGGGGTATCATTTTTGCTCCTCAAAAGTGGAGAATATTATGGCTTTGACGGGGCGTTGGCGTCGATAGTAAACGTTGAAGACTATAATTTTCTTTGTTGCTGTGTATTTCGCAAAATTTTAGTTCCCCCAGCGGTATATGTAAACGGACTTAATTTTGACGGGCGATGTTTGTTTGTCGGTTTTCATTTGTTTTTTTATGTTCTTTATTGCGGTTAAAGCGTTTGTAGCAAGTTTCATTTGTTCCTAGATTCTTGTTTTTCTGGATTGTTATGTTATCGCCCTTAATAAATGCTTAATAGGTATTCGTTATCTGATATCTCTATATCTAAACGAAACTTGATTGAACTTGATGACACGGTTGGCGCAGTGGCTAAGCGATTAGCTTTCTGCGCTGCGTGTTGCGGGTTAGAACCCCGCACGGAACAAATATATATTTGTATGATCTACAGATATTTGTTTCGGGTCTGGTTGTGTGTGCATGCGACATGTATGTTTGTAAACTGTAACGACGATAAAAAAAATAATTAAATGGAGCGTCGAGTTATACGTTATTGTTTGATTAAGACGGCAAACGCTTCATATTGCTTATTCGTGTCCAATTTGACGCACAATATTGTTGTTCGCCCTAATTAGGCTAAGTATAGTTCTTAGAGGCAATTAATTCGGTATTATAATTTGATAGAACATTTTCGAGATAGTTTCAAAGTATCGTTCATCTAACGACCATCGTAATCGTTTATTTTTTGTATTTGCTTTTACGTTTTAACACTATGATACTACTCGCCCTATTAAAAGAAGTACAGAAAAATTCATGTAAAATGTTTTAATGTCAATATAGAAACGCTAATAAAATCTGTATAGAGCACGAATATTGGATTATTTAACCACTCCCCACTATCTTAAGGAACGTTTCAAATTCCTCCATGACTCACATTCGAGATGTCTAAGGTCATCAGAAAATCTGACATTGAAAATACCGACGCATTCCACCAATTTCTTTGGTAAATCGTTTACAGTGCAAGCTGCTCGCCTGTGGAATGCGTTGCCAGTAAAAGTGAGGCATGCTCAAACATTACCAACTTTTAAAAAACTTGTGAAAGAGCATTACCTATCTATTTAATTAGGTATATTATAACTGTATTTAAGTATGTATTATTATACAAATTATTTACTATTATTATAATATTTATATATATATATATATATATATATATATATATATATATAAAAACTATTAATCAATTGGTACACCACAAACTACCCTTATCTTTTCGCCTTCTATTCTTGTCCATCCTAAGGTTGTCTGGTAGAGATCGCCGACTGCGATAAGACCGCCCTTTGTACATATCTTTTAATATATAAGTTGTATCCAAATTTTTATCGGTGTACAATAAAGAGTATTCTATTCTATTCTATTCTATTTTATCCGTAGTGATATAGCGACTGAGAGATTACTTATATCAAAACGTTGGGCAGCAGTATTTTCTTTTTTTTAAGTACTGATAACTTTATACTGAAATCAGGCACCGTATTTTTATTCTTATTAGCTTTGTGATTAAAACACTAAAGGGCAAAACAAACAACTAACGTGGAGGACGTTGGTTCTATATCACGGTCCATGAGCAACAATGCCATCAAGAGGCATGATTTAAAATAAAAAGTCTTTATATAAATCTGTCACTGCTTTAAATCCGTCAACTTGAACTGTCAAATGATGCGTTTGCGCTGTTTATTTCAGATATCGCGTCACCATTGATAGATTTTAATGCGAATGACATCAGAAAGGGGAGCCCTCTTATCGGTAAGATGCAGACTTTTTTTAAAAACAAAAAAGGGCACAGCTCTCACTATCGCAAGGGTGTGGAGAAAATCCTGAGAGATTACGCCCTGAGTGATTACTGTTCCTAAACTCTTGCGGCAATGTTCTCTGAAAGTGAATGTTAAGGTCTTAGGGATGCGACACCAGTAGACTCACTTGACATTCTATGGTGATAGTCGAATTATGCAGGTGTCTGCGCTTTTTATTTATTTTATGTGGGAGCAGTATTTTATCCAGTGGATGGTTCACTATGCATAGGTACCAGTATTTCAACGGACGCATCTGTTGATAAATCAACTATGTATAGTTGTATAGCGTATGTATTATGAATAGTGGAATCGTAGTTCTTATTGGCCCTACTATTTATATTATAGGTATCAGTAAAATCCTGAAAACGAAAAATGAAGCTTCATGTGTCAGAACTCAAATTCTTTCATAAATAAATGACCAGATAAGACATTTACGTAAAAAAAAAACTGTACTAATGTCCTTTTGCGCCCAACTTTGATCGGTCTGCAATGTGTAGCTACATCACTAATGCATTCTATGATTTACCTACAGCGCTACGATATAATCAGTATCGTGCATCGGAAAACAGACTTTGCGTTGCAAATTTTACGGTTGTTTTTACGTTGCCCATTAGAGGTTGCATGAAATTGGTGTATTGCCATCTCTCAACGTGAGTCCTCTTCGCTGTGATGGGGAAACTTTTCTTATTATTTTTTATTTATTATATTCCCCGCTGTTCCGTGGTGGCTCTTGTCTCTTATAATGTTTCAAAACGTGTAGCCTCTGTTGTCATATAAAGTGTTTTCATTTGCTTTCTGAACTTGAAAACAATGTTAGCGAAATATTAGAAATGCTTTTGAAACATTTTCCTTGTATCGTATTTTGCTACGTTTTAGTTGCGATAAAGTTTTCATAGTTTGTTTAAAACACTCTGAAAAAGGCATATTTATTTTCTGATGATAACCCATACTTAAAAAGAACCAAGTTATATTTTGCCGTAGAAACTATTCCATCTCCATGTCATTAACAAAGACGGCGTTACAAAAAAAAAAAAAAAAACGACAACAATGTGGAGTATAGTATGAACTTGTTTCTATTTAATTTTTTCCACTGAAACGTTCTGTATTCGATAATCAGGTGGAAACTATCGATTTATTACTACATTCCCGAAGGCCGGCCGAGTAGACGCGCCACAGGAAATATAAAGCCGCGTGAACGACACCTGATAGCGCGACGGCCACCGTTTCCGGTGGCGCTATGCGTTTCCGTCGCACGATTCGTTTGCTCCCCATTGTTTATTTAATTTGTAATCAAACGTTATTTTGTTTGCGCACTAAAAATTAGATTCGGCTTTGCTTAGCTCGTGTGAAGGGTTTGTTTGATGTTTTTATAAAGGAGGTAGTGGGTGGGCCGAATGAAATGATTATTTAGGTAAACGTACGTGAGATACGTGATGTTTTGATAATGTCACTCTATTTTAATATAGACTAGTAGTGTCCACGAGTTCGTCTGCTTGGATTTAGAATGCTGCAATCGGCAATAATATATTTATTGTAATCATTAGATTAGGTTACGATGAGGCTGACACACCTACCTTTAGAAGGTAAAAGCCTCGAAATAAATAAGAATAAAAAAAGTTTACACGGATACAATATTATAATATATAGAATTTTCAGTCTTAACTAAACAAATGCGAAAATATATGCGTAAAAACACTCGAAAAATAGAAGACAAAAAACACTTGAAAATGGAAAACAATGGTCATACAAGACGCGTTCAACAGAATGCGAAGTACATATGTTCCAATGTTATAGATGTTCAGACAGACATACAAACCTTTGAGTTTTACTATATAACCTGTATAGAAATATCGTAAACAGAATATTAGAACGTCATATTTCTTAAGAATTTACAATAATTCTAATCAGATTAATAATTTTAAAGACAGAGAAAATATAATTTAGTAGCTTCCGCTCGCGGCTTCGCCCGCGTGGATTACGAATCCGTGCATTTTCCCAGGATAAAAAGTAGCCTGTGTGCTATTCCAGACTATAATCTATCTCTGTGCCAAATTTCATCCAGATCCGTTCAGCCGTTCTGGCGTGAAAGACTAACCAAATCCATCCATCCATCCATCCTCACAAACTTTGGCATTTATAATATTAGTAGGATAGGATTTGTAGATACCTAGATAGCAAGATATTATCGAAATAATAAACACAAGTTTCTGCCACAACTTTGTTTCGGACATCCTTTGTTTTTACAAGTTTTTAAACATAATTCTTCGGGGAATACAAGCGTGATGCTACGTTATGTTATTTTTCTAAAAATAATTCGTTACAAAACTAATAATAAGAAAATAAAATAATAAAATAAAATATAAAAATAAAAATAAAAAATAAAATATTATCTACAAAATTTTAAATTAATCTCTCTTGGTGAAATCTTTTTAGGATTAGGTGCACTCCAATTCTGTCAAGGTCCTGACCAAACAAATGGCAAAAGTAGCTCGCGTATTCAACCAAATAAATTACTTACTCGACCTTCCTTTGACGTACATAATGTAAATTTTAATTTACTTTACCTCGGCCATCCACCTGAAAAATTATATTACAGACCTAAGCTCATTATAAGGAGGCATTCCGAAATCCATTCCGGGCAATCTCCCTCGTTGAATAAAGTATACGGCGGTCATTGTTAAAAACGTCCGGTCAGCGAGGATAAATATAGAATACATTTGCTCGAGATGAGAATATAATCCGGATTTGGAAGAAACGGTTTTCGCCGCCCGATTGCGGATCAAGTAGGGTAGTGAAAAGGCTGAGAATTCTGCGTTTTATTGGTTTGAATATTACTTTTCACATAAAGTTCTAGCCTACCAAAAAATGTTCTAAGCTAGGAATATTGGAACTGCCTGTATTAATTTGTATTGGTCGAGAGAGTTTGAATTTCTATGCCTTTTTCTAGCCCTCTTATCAGATCAGCCCCTAAACATCTAATGTTGATAATGGGTCTTCTTGACTGCTACAATGAATAAGAAGGTGACATTATATTATCACGGATTGAGAAATTAATGAATTAGTGATTAGTGAATTTCTGGACCCTAAGAATACTTTAATTAACCTATGTAGTCATAATCTCATTCACAAAAAATATGTGATACATGTTTTTTCATTTGTTTGTTATGAGAATCTACGTGAAACATTATGTAGAAGATGGCTTACGAAGTAGAGATGGTCGGGCACTGTTAGGGGGGTAATTTTCGTTGCATTTCTTCATACATAAATCACTATTAGAGATAGTCTCTTCTTCAATAGAAAATATTCTCTAAAATCTCGACTTCCTCCAATCATTGTTACATATCGTGCGTTTAAAATCAAGCTACCTCTAATGTGATACTTCGGAAAATTCAGATATTTTTGCCATATATCTCGATTTTGACTTGATCTCTAATCGCGAGAATTACTCCCCGAAACCGTATTGTTACCGTGAGGAGGTCATAGTGTACTACTTTGCCTCACCTTACCCCGAACTGACAGCTATTATTGGCGTTCATAAAAACCTTTGTTAGATTCTATCTCAGATTATTATTCTTATTAGTAACTTCTCGTATTTGTCCTGCTAACTATGATATTTTACGCTACTAGTGTGACACAGCACTAGTATGCTTATAAAAATGTGTATATTATACGGAGAAAAGGACAGTTTTGGGTAAATCTGGCTCTTTGTTGCGGAAAACGTCATCCTTTGTGGCTACGTCATAAAGATATAAAATTGTTGCGCGGATACCGCTGGATTACGCTCTTTTTGATATTAATGTAGTGTAGGACTGTAAAGCTTTTGCATTGTGTAGTTTTAATTTATAAAGGAATATTGTTGGTATTTTACTGCTTCAATTGACAAATTAATTTAAAAATATGTAACAGTAAAAAAACAGTAACAGCAGTAGCAGTAACAAAAGTTTAGTTAGATAACTTAAAAAAATATTTTTAGATTTCCAGTCTTTATCTCTACTTAAATAATTATAATAATGTAACGAAGACTGTCTCGTTGGTCTAGTGGTCCCAAGCGCGACTGCTGAGCATGAGGTCCTGGGTTCAACCGCCAGGTCGGGCAAAGTGTTATTAAGATTTTCTGTCTGGAAATTTTCAGTAATGGCACGGTGTCTGGAATTGTGCCCGATAGATGGCAATAAGCTCGCCCCTATTATATTGGACTCAATAACGGCATCGGCGAAATGTGGGTATTCAATGCCTAACACTTCGGGGAATACAGGCGTGATGCTATGTTGTATTATGTGTAATGTAATGAATTGCGTAAACTTTATTCCAAGCTATATGAACTTTCAATTAAATACGAATCCCGTAAATATAAAAATCCACGTTCAAATGACGAACGTTGCGAGTTTTCCGTAATCATGCGCTCATAATTTACATAAAAAATCAAGCCTCATTTGATATACGGCTAAAAAGGTTTCATTGCGGTTTTTTTGAACATACATGGTGTGTGAAACCGCCAATTAAATTATCATTACTCAGATGTTACACCATAGGCTGGGTTTGATGGTGGATTCCCCACCGCGAAATTGCTGTAAAAACAATTAGAGGCGTATTTTTTCACAAAGCACGTATCCAGTAATTACTGGCAGATGGCGCCGCTCGTTAGGGGAGAAGGTATCAACTATTCATGCGCGGATTACTATTGGAAATTTTACGATGCACTTGCTATCTATTAATTTTTGACTGCAGGCATATTAATACTGTAGAAGTTTTTTTTTTAATTGATGACTGGATGTAAAATGTGTGTGTTGCGAAGTAATCGTAGTCGTTAAAAAAATAAAAAATAAATTTAGTCCGTTACTGTCCCACTGCTGGGCAAGGGCCTCTTCTCAGATTGAGAAGGGTAAAGCCTTAGTCCACTACGCTGGCCTGGTGCGGGTTGGCGAACTACACCCACCATCAAGAACTTTATGGAGCTCTTTCTGGTGTGCAGGTTTCCTCACGATGTTATCCTTCACCGTTAACGCAAATGATAATCAAATTCTGATCCGCACATGATTCCGAAAAGTCAGAGGTGCGGGCTGGGTTTGATCTCGGACCCTCTTTGTTCGTTGTCGTTAGGTATGTTTAAAATAATATCGAACTCACTTGTTAAATTTATAGTAGTCCCTTCATTTATGTAGATTGCTTATGGACTAGTTATTATAGGATGAAGACCATCCACACTATTAGAAATGTGAAAGTAATGTTTGTCTGTTTGTTCCTTCATCACGACTAAATCACAAAAGCAACAGTAGTGAAATTTTACTATGAGGTAGTTTAGAAACTGGAGAGGGACATACACTTATTTTAAACGTTGCAGCAAAACACTAATTATATAATAAATACAAAATAGGCGTCTCGCAAGTCGGGGGCAACAGCTAGTAGATAATAAATCAACTAAAGTTTGTTTAATGGTAAATGTATGGAAATATATATTTTTCTACAGTAACCTTAGAAGCCTTAGAAGTATTTCTTGCTAATAACTATCAAGTGTCATATTAAAAATGAAATTCTTAGATCATAAAATCTCACCTCATATTGTACCTCAAACATCATTAAGAACAACACAACTACAATTCACCATGTTATCAATTTCTCAATACTCGAACAAACCGGCCGACTACTTCAAAACTGCCTCTATAAGCATGACTGTCAGTTATTTTAATCTTAACACGTATCAATAACTGGCAATACATCAGAAAACACTTTGGGATTCAACAGACATTTGTATGAAGAGCCTTTAGCAACAGATGTGAATGATCCCTTAAAAGGGAGCAAAGTTTTTGCTTTTACATCTTTTGAACATGATCTCGGAAAAGTTTTGGTGGGTCAAGCTTTTTTCTGCAGGGACAAAGATTCTGTGTTTCTTCATAATAATAATAATTCAGCCAAATACTACTACTTCTCTCAGAATGTAAGGTAGTAGTAGGGTTGACGGATTATGCACACTATCGAGAACTTTATACAGACATCTAGATACCTCTCGATATTTTCCGTCACCGTTTACGCAAGTGGTATGGAGATAATCAAATTACCCTCCTTCATAGAAGGCAAACGTTAAACGGCTCGGCTATCACTGATTTTTTATAGATATAGGTGATAATTATGTGACAGTTTGGATATAAAGATTTTAAAAAAAGGGAGTTTATTAAGTTATGTAAGTACTTCGTTAAAGTTCAAAGGGATGAAGATCATATAAAATGAACCATGTCGTTAAAAATTTATAGACCTTTAATATAACTATAAAACGTACCTGCAGCGCTAACTACCGGGCAGTGTACCGAAAACTTTCAAAACATTGTTGCTTTGAACCCTTTACAGATAAGTTGAACTATGCGGCTTAACCTAAATCAGGAAGTTTGTGATCCTTGGAGGCTGCTAGAAATCTTAATCACATCTTAGCTTCACTCCTGCAAGTCATTCTGTCTCCACTGATAGGGTACAAAAATAATTAATCGCCAAATTCTATTATGACGTCATTCGTTACCCCAAATATTGGACTAGCTGTACAAATAGGTGGCGAAGTGGAAAGATAAAGGGAAAGCTATGTAATCCAGTGGATTTTGTTATGTCTATGTATTAATTGCAGTGATAATCTCCGCAGCGTTAATTAATAAATACGTCCCTTGGTTATGAAGGATTAGAGGAATCTAGATTACTGTTTCAAAGATACTATGGTTTACGAGTAACAATTTCAAACTTAATGTCCACAAGACCAAATGTACGCTATTCAATAGCTAGAAATAGTGATAGTGTTGAAATAGCTTCATTAGTAAGTAAGATAGATGTTTTAGTAACAGCATCATGCCTGTACTGAGACTAAATGGAGGGTTAGGCAGAGGTGTACTATTGTACACCTGTAGTTCGATGAAGCCATTCCCATCTACTGGGTACAATTCCAAGCTCCGTGCTTCTACTGAGAATTTTTCATACCCAATAACACTGCTCGACCCGGGAATCGAACCCAGGACCAATACGTTAAGTACTGTATGCTATGACCTTAAGAAGTTTGATGGATGAACTAACTGTTGCCCTACTACGCACATTTACTTTGCTCTAGTTGAGTCCAAGCTTAGGTATAGTATTAAACTGCGGAAACAGCTATAAATACAACATAAATGCAGCATTTGTTATGCAAAAGAGAGCCCTCAGAACTATGTTCTAAACTTATATAACTTAGACAAGATTGAGACTAAAGAAGAAAGGGAAAATAGAGTATGCACATGTAAGAAATACTTAGCCATCTTTCTGTAGCCCAAATTGAATGTTGTCAAACATTGTTCACGAGTGCTAATTTTTAGAAAATTGCCACTAAAATTGAAAACCATGACTGGTCCATACATATTTAAAACTAAATTAATAAGATTTTTATTGAGGAAGTGCTACTATAGTATTGAAGAGTTCTTGAAAGGTATAAATAATAGTACCTATATATAGAAAGATATAAATAATAGCTTTTATAATTTCGAGTATGTAATTATGGTTAATTTTCACTTGATTATCTGTAACATTGTGTATATATCATTATGAGTCGATTTGTTATTGACTTTGACATTGTTACATATTTGTTTTTGATATTTCTTATATTGAGCAAGCCTGGCGTTTATAATTCGTATGTATAATCCTGTATATATATATATATGTTTTTTTTATATTTGTATTTAACCGAACAGAAAAATTATGGAATGGATTTTAGAACAGATATAATGGACGAAATGATTTGTGAAGTCTTTTAGGGCTACGTGTCGCTTGTTGCACGGAAGAAATACATACATATGTTTCGTGTCTAGGCGTTTACATGTAAGATTTATGTTTAAAAACTGTTACAAACTGACACAGAAGAATTCCTAGTCTGGGGCAACATTTTTTAAAATGGAAATATTATGGGGATCTTGTATTTTAGCGAAGTGCCACACATTTTTACGTGTGCTGAAAAGGTTATGGTCGGGATATGAACATTACACCATTTATTTGATGTCAACTTGACGTAGTACCAAGGCCTTGAAGAACGTTGTCTAGATGAAGATGGTGGAGAACCAGGAATGCTGCATGTTGGCTGCCGCCTGTTGCTAGCAGTGTTCTATGAAAGGATATCAATCAGCGGCCTATCACAGAACAATGCTGGATACAGTCCTGTCCAAAGACAAAGAAATTTTATGAGAATTACGGAATATAGAGCATACAGAAGAAAAACGACACGGTTGGCGAAGTGGTTAAATGATTAGCTTTCTAAGCTACGTGTCGGGGGTTCGATCCCCGCACGGAACAAATATTTGTATGATCTACAGATAATTGTTTCGGGTCTGGGTCTTTGTGTATATGAATATATGTGTTTGTAAACGCACCCACTATACAGGATTTATTCCAAGAGGGGGGCAACGTCTTTTTTTTTAAAAAGTAAACGACGATCTGTACTATTATTTTCATTTTCATATGACAATTCACTTCTTCGATCACTTCTGACAGCTAACACTGACCTGATACGAGAAGAGTGACGCTCAGCCAACTTCGATTTTCTATTTACAATTACAATTTTGACATTAACTGCCTTATTGCAGCAAGCAACTGCTCACTTGCTCAGTAGAAACCCACACTTGACTTGATTGTCTGTCAAGAAAAGTGCTATTGGGATTTTTGGTAAAGATATTTTCAGCAGCAGCCCAGAGTTTGAAGTTGTCCACGGTAGATAACAATATATAAAGAGGTAAAGGAGACTGCACTGGAGAGAGAGAAATGGAAAGAACTTCATCAGCTACACCGACGAGAGCGAGGCTCTTAAATGAGAAGAAGAAGAAATATAACAATAGTCTCGTCCCATAATCATCACTGTTCCATCAATAACGGCATCAGCGAAATGTTGGTATCCAACAGTACATCCGCGTATCCCTTTGAGGAATAAAAGCATGATACTATGTTTATGTTTATCATTATTAAATCACTAAGCCATAATTTAGGCAATACTCCTGGCTATTCCCGGTTTATTACATTATTTATTTAAATACATTCTGATTAAGAAACCTTTTAACGCTTTCCGAAGATGAGGTTGTAAAAAATACTGAATTTTTTTTTATCGGCTTCAGTTCTTAGTGACAATACAGATGCCCATCTAAAATACTTTTAAATTGCTTTTTCTACATTTGCATATACTTACCTCGATATTTATTTAATAGCAGACTTCTTTCTTTCAAGACACTGGGTTCCGATAGCGGCTTAAGAATTTCAGTTAACTTAGGGCAGGTCTACATCGTTTTTGTTATAAGTTGAAAAAAGGTAGAGATAATTTGTATTGCCTTATTGTGTAGTATAATTTAGGTGATTAATCGTTTCGTCATTTAGTATATTTGATTTTGTATCTTATCTAATCGAATCTAACAACAGATATTTTTTAATAGTAATTTAATTCAGTCAAAATCCACGATATCTATTAAGTTATAATAAAATATCGTTAAAACTAATCAGTTTAACTTTATATGTTTATAAATATCATCTGCCAAGCATTTTCCTAACTATGTTGGGGTCATTTGGTTAGACTGGAAGCCGCCCGAAACCAAAATCTGACTAAATTTAAGTATCTTTTGACTTAATATTTACAGTATTTCTCAATATTATCATCAATCTTTGACCACAAGAGTCTAGTACCTTTCAACCGCCGAAAATGTAGCACGGCCTTTACAATCTTTTAATGTTCACCCCCCGTTTCTTTTCAATAAACTTTCACTAAGAGCTTTTCAGAATATTCATGAAGATGTCTGTTCTGTCCAGGTGGGTGTATTCAATTGGCTCTCTGTGGTGAGTAATTATTCCTTTTTTACTGTCGCCGTCACCCAGGTGAAACTTAGTTAAGATAAAAGTTGTGAAGCTATAGTTCGTTTAGTTTTCATTGAAACAGACTGTGATTGTTAATTGAATTTGTATTTTTTGCAGACTAGTTTAAAGTAGAGATCCATGTTAAAATAAAATTAGGTATCTTCAAGAAGCGCATGAGTAATTTAAGTAGTTAAAAAAATAATTATTAGTGTAAGGTTTATCCTATGTCGCGGTCATTGTGATATCAAGTAACGCCTGCCCATCACTTAAGGGTTAATAAATGACAGTGATCCGCTTACAACAGCGCCATAACCGCAGATTAATCATAAACCTCGCCTATTGAACAAAGCGAGCGAAACTTTAGAGTGAGTCATAAATTATTTACTACAATATAGACGCTTTCCAGCTGAGGCACAGTGACGAAATTTTAACGTAATTTTCGAACGGTGAAAGCAAGTTTGGGACACAGTGTAACACAGTGCCGTATATGATATACGTGAATATTTCCTGGGACGCCTTTACCCTATTAACCTGTGATCTTACTAGGGAGGTATATTTTACAAAATATAGGTATATTTTAATCTGTGAGGCGAGTGTTAGAGAAGGATGGCTATTGATAAGTCTTGTCACAGTAATTAATTTAGAAGGGATGGGTTTACATTATAAATGAGACATTGGATATTCGGGTCTGTGTCGTTAGGCACAGGTTCTCTTTTAGTCTTCTTGAATAATGAGCGCGAGGTTATAAGGTTTATGATAATGGATCTGAGAGAAAAAGTTTTACGTCATTAGATAAAATTCTAGCAAGAAAAAAGGTCACATTTAAAGCAAGTACTTAATATTTGTTAGCTTTCATCTTTTTTATATTTAAAAACGTTTACTCAAGTATTTTTGAGATTGGATTCGGGTTAAAACTTAAAAAAAAAGTGTTTTATGTACATATAAAGTTTCAGATATATTTTAAGACATACACGTAGCGAAATTAAGAAATGATTTTAAAAAGAATTACCAATGAAATGTTGATAATAATCATCAGTTACATCGTAGATATCTTGGGATGTATGTATAGTATAAGAATAAAGGGTCTTCTTCTTCGTGTCTGTTTTGATTCCAAATTCAATATATGGTCAAAATTATGACTCAAATTTTTCTAGAATTACCGGTTGAATTTTGGTATGTGTATAATATGTTACCGTATGATTGTGAACATCGTTAGTTTATATTTCTCGCGAGATTATAAACTGACGTAAAATTATATAACACATTATTTCTCAATAGTTTATAATCTATGAATGTCAATACGGTCACAATATTACATCCAAGCAAGTACTAGACTTCAAAACAAATATGAACCCGCACAAAGATAATAAACCCAATTTGATGTCCACAAGAACTATCGAGAAATCAATCCACCAATATTTTAAGACGTGAAGAAGTCACGTCTTGTCCGTGGCTGCAGGAATGACACCCTAGGGAGTGGACGTAAAGATTAACGTGGCGCGTCTGTCCTCGGGCCTAAATCACATTATGGCCCCCCTACTCTTTGTTTAATGCTGCCTTAAGATGGACAGCCTTTGTCAATGAGGCTGTGATTTTTTTCGTACCTGTGTTTTTAAAAGGTTGTTTTTTTTTTTCTGGTGTTTCGCAAAACAGAACAAAAATTTGGAGTTGTTGTTATCAGGTAATTGACTTGTAAAGCCATGTACATTTACAACGCAGGGTCAGAAAAAGTTTTGTTAAAGTGCCATTCATTTTTGAGGCACAAGGCACAGCAAACGAAAGAGTGAGACGACTACAAACTTTAACAATTTATTTAATTGTAATAATCTAAGCAAATGAGAACCTTTTCAGATAGTACCTATTACCTGTTAACTGAAAAGGGTATTAAGGTGCCGCTTTTGTGCGAATCGTATTTATATTAGTAGTTGCAAAGTTTTATTACTTTTTACCACGGGTCTAAAGCGTAGGCAGTGTAAACAATTCTGTGACACTGTCAATCGACATTAATTCCAAGCCCAAACTCGACTAAAATAAACTGACGAATACTAAAAATATATCGCTCCAACACTCGTAATTCGTCCCCAACTTTAAGACTAAAAATATCCATCGACAACGCTTGTTTTTCCACCCTTGATTACAAAACTTTCACGGTTCGTTCTACACAAAAAATGTTGGGTAATTTTTTGTTAGGCCACGTTCAAACCTTGTAACGACATATTTATTGGTAGGGATACGTGAGGTCACTCTGTTCGCACGCACGTTATTGTGCCAAAATGTTCGTACTATTATCCCGGTGGATTGAGGTCCTAATATTGTGGCCATAAATGGAATTTATTAGACTAATAACGCTGCGGTAATCTCTATGTCGGTGAATGTATGAAATTATTTATTATTTATAACGTATGACTACGTGTATAATGGAAAGTTTTGAACAGTGGTATGCAGCGGTTTTTAATTTTGCATGTTTTATGGTTTTCGGGTCATATTTTTAGTGCCCAATTTGTATGGACATAAAAATTCTATCGTTACCGTATATCAGAAATATTTAAAAAAAAAATGTTCATGTTAACTTTATTCTTTGGAATTACTATGTTCCTACTTGTTTAGATCGAAAAAGCTTCAACGATTTTTTCAAAACTGGAAGGGTTCTTTGTTCTTCGTTTTGATAACTACGGTATGCAATTCCGAAGTCAAAGGTCTATTCTAATTATGAAAACACGAATGTTTTTTTGCTCAAAAGCTTCAACAAGAACTCTTTATTCAAATCCGGTTTATTTTATAATTTTCTCACGCTGCTGTATCCTTATTATGATGTAACAGCAACCAAACGAATGATTATCACTAAATACCAATAAAATAAATCAATTAAGTATTCACGTGTGTGTGCACATGTTGTGGCGACGCGGTATGGTAATGACAGGTTTCATTCCACGTGGTATAGGCATCGAATGGTAGACTGTTGGTAGATATAAGATGAGAACATTAATGAAATGAATACTGGAGTCTGGCACATATTTTGTCAGCACCGTTGGCGCTGTGGTTGAGCGATCGAACGCTGCGCTACATGTAGTCAGTTCGATTCCCGCAATGAACAAATATTTGTAAAAATTTTGAAAAGTTTGCTTATTTTTATAAAACTATTTGTTTTAGTAACGTTTTCAGTCAAATGTGAATGTTCCAGAAACATTAATAGAGTTAGCTTATGTTTTGTAGTGATTTTTTTTATATACCACGAATCTAATAAAAAAAAGCAAAAACTAAAAATAAAAAGTCATCTGTAATTTTTTTATGAAATGTTCAGTTCACGCTTAAAAATATAATTATGCCAAATTTGTATCCATAAAAAAGTGAGAAATGTCTCCCGATATCTTTTTTAAACCTCCTTCTGTTTTGTTTAAGTTTTCTCCGCGTTAACAAATCACAGTGTACCTACAATTAAATTTACTCAGTACCCGCTTCCGTCCAGTATCAATGAACGCTGGCAATCAAGAGGTTTTGATCTTCAGTAACAGCCCGGGGCTAGTACTGTCTCCAAAAAGCGATAATCTTACCTATTATGCAAGGCTCATATTACGTTTGTCATGCACAAATAGACGTTTCTGCTAACCTGATAGATAAAATAATATAACATAGCACCACGCCTGTAATCCCCAAAGGATTAGGCAGAGGTGTACTATTGTGCACCCACATTTCGCCAATGCCGATATTGAGTCCCATGTAATAGAGAGCGAGCCTATTGTTATGTACCAGGCACAGTTCGAGACTCCGTGTTGTTACTGAGAATTTCCATACAGAAAACCCCAATAACGCTTTGCCCGAATTTAAGACCTCACGCTTACCAATCGCGCTTGCGACTACTAGACTCTGATAAATTTTCACTAAATTACCTATAACATATCAATAAGCTGTTCACGTATGTTTGCACAGGTTGTGGCGTGTTATTGACGGGTCTCCGGGTTGATACATACCTCTGGTATATGACTGTAGGTACTGTAGGTATGTGATGCAAGCGTGGGTAAACTATTGGGGGAGACAGGTGCATCGAGATTAATGTTTTGGGTGTAATTGAAAATATAATTTTATGTGAATCAATTTGATTGGTTCAAAAAAGTTTCTTATGACATTGTATGTGAGATTTGTTATTATAGTAATGTTCTAACTCTACAAGTGTATACTAAATCTGCAAATATATTTAATATAATTAATCAGCTAAATACATAGTCGCTATTCTAACGAGATCATTCAATGATACACTACCATCTGCGTCGCTGCATTTTTAATAACAATTATAGTTTATTATTTGAATTCGACGTAAATCGCACTGTACGTAAAGCGGCTAGTACTTTAGCAACGTAAAACACGAGATTTATTTGGTTCCAAGCAAAATATTTCATATAAAACGCGAGGTCGATAAACTCTCGTAGGCTCGTAGCATCGTAGGCTGTAAATCAGCGCGTGACGTCACACCGCAGAGCACGTCGGCCGCTCGTAGCACGTAGCAGCTACGTACTTCATAAAATTGTAACTATAGTATTACAACGTTTCACTGAGATTATTATCAACGAATGATGCCTGAAATAAATTTGTTAAGTCTTTATGCTTTCAAAACATTCTTTTTGGAGAAAATATATTTTTCGACAAAATGTGAAGACAATACTTAGGGATCTAGGTTTTTTAATCGTTTATACAGTGTTTTTTATAGAACATTTATGTAGACTATCATTGAAGTTGGACGCGAAAACACAGAAATATGCTTTACATAAATATAAGTCATAATGAAGCAGCAATTAGGCTAATGAACATTTCCTCTAACCAAGAAAAATAGTCACAACTTTTAGATACAATCTCTACAAATAGGTAAATAAAATCACTATTACTACCTTACCTACGACTAGTTATTTATACTAAGGGCTGTTCAACTTCGCCGACATCGAAAACCCTTTACAGATGTCACGCGACGAAGGGAGTCCGGATAGTCCCTTATTTAGGGACTGGGGAGTAACTTGGATACGGATAGGTTTCGTCGAAAGTTTTCCAAGTTCACTATTGGATTGAGAGAAAGAAACAAGGTACTTAAATTTGACATAATCTGTTTCTATTCTCACTTGTCTATCTTTGATTTTGTATTGAAATATTGCCGCCTTTTTGTTTTAAAGGTCGCTAGTGTGACTGCAAGCGTGAGGGCCCTTATTGGGCAAACAATTATTGGGGTTATCTGTATGGAAGTTCTCATTAGCGACTTATAGTTTAGAATTGTGCCCAACTTGCATATTACATGGGACTCTAATAACGGCATCGGTGAAATGTGGGTATAGCTATAATAATGTCCTCCTGACCGAATTTCGGTCACGGCGGCCAATCTCACCGGAGATTAGCCAACTTCGCAGGAGATATTATGAAGCACAAGTTTGTGTGCAAACATAAATACACTCTCTACTCCTTCACTCTCACGGTCCGATGGGACGGCAATCGCACATGACCAGAGAGAGATCAGGCGCAGGACCAACGGCTTTAAGTTCTTTCCGTGGCACGGTGTGTATTCACACACACAAAGACCCAAATCGAAACAACTATCTGAAGATCATACATATATTTGTTTCGTGCGAGAATAGAACCCACGACACGTTTCGCAGCAGTCGATCTCTCAACCACTGCGCCAACCGTAAGGGTACCACCAATACCACCTCTGCCTAACCCTTAGGGGAATACAGGCGTGATGTTATGGCATTTTGAAACATTACGAAAAGACGTCAGTAAAATTTAGTTTTGGCTAAGTAACATATAGTTTTATACACGAATAATAACCTCATCAATCTTCTATGTTTTGAGGATCTGAATTTAACCATCTTAATACAACACGTACAAAAGGGGTAGCTTGTTTAGCTGTTTGAACATATTTATTTAATAGTCACATATGTTAAAGAAATTAGGTATGTATATTTAACATATTGTCAATATTGATAGGCTTTATGCAAAATAATAATCTCTTGGACACAGTCCAAGTATTGGTACGAAAGCCTGTATTAAAATCATGCAACTGCAAGTAATTTTACCTATCATGCATTTCAGCATGATATTTAAAAAAAAATATATATTTAGACATTTTAATATATTATTTTCTTACTGCTGAGTTGGTGGCTTTATTCAAAGGTAAATAATAATCCACACCAACTATTACTTCATACGTACACTAATAAAACAAATTGCCCTTGAACTTAAAATTGCCTGTAAACACTTGGAATCCTCCTGCCGATACCTCGTTACGTGTCCCCTTTACCTTTACGTTGATTTGGCAAAGTTTCAATCAAACTTGTGTTGCTTGTGTTAATTACCTGTCAGTACGTGAGACAGACGTTTGCTGCATGTAAAAGTTTTATTAGAAAGTACAGATAGGTAGGATATTGAGTCACTTAATTCTTTAATTTCATTAGGATTTCGATACCAGCAATATATATAACTAGCTTCCGCTCGCGGCTTCGCTCGCGTGGTTTACGAAACCGTACATTTTCCGGGATAAAAAGTAGGATAAAAAGTAGCCTATATGCTATTCCAGACTATAATCTATCTTTGTGCCAAATTTCATCCAGATCCGTTTAGGCGTTCTGGCGTGAAAGAGTAACAAAGATCTATCCATCCATCCTCACAAACTTTCACATTTATAATATTATATATATAGATAGGAAGTAGGATAGGATAGGATAAGTAGGATTAAAGTTCTTTAAAAATTAGGTTTTGATGCAATAGAAAGTACAACAGAAAGTGTTTGGATGGATAATAACATTTGCTATCTTTCATTATGTGTGAAAAGCATTACATTTGTTTAGTTGTCATTTTTAAAGTACCTAACTCCAAAAATGTAGGTACTATTTAGCTCACACTAAAAAGGTCTACACGTTTACATTACGTGATATAACTTCATAAAATACATACTGACTGTCCCACATTCGAAATTCTCTTTTGTGTTAAAACACGCACACATATAGAACATTACCACATTGTCAAACGCTTTCAAAGTATCAGGTGTGCTGCATGAATACCTAATCTTAATGGAGTATATATATGTACAGATAACGGGCCAAATAAATCATCGACTGAATGTTTTACCAAGTTCCCTGTGGGAAAGAACAGATTGTGCCGCAGACTCGTAAGAATGAACTGTTTTATCGGAATTCTATGGGGACTTAAATGTTTGAGGTGTCATAAATGTTTGAGTTGGAAAATGGGACATTAGAAATAAAAGACTGCGTTCAGTTTTTTTGTTTTAATGTACATAATTAGAAAATTGATCTAAACGTAATTTTTATAATAGGCTTTTTACCTTCGAGGCTTTTTTTAATTCCAGTGTAATTGACGACATTTTGACGGCACTGCTGGCACAGTGGTTGAGCGATCGACTGTTACGCAAATTGATGCGGGTTCGATTCCCATACGGATCAAATATTTGTATGACCTAGAGGTAGTTGTTCCGGGTTTTTGCATATGAATATTTCGTGTGTAATATTAAAGGCACATACGATACAGGAACGTGTGTGACAAATTTTAAGGAAATTTCTTGAATATTAAATACAGTTCTGCTTGGCAACAAGAGTGGTAACTGCAGGCTATAAAATATTATTAGTTTTCACATAGTAATAAACAAAACCTAGGAATGTACGGTTATGTTGCCTTGGTAAGAAATTGGAAGGAATTTCAAACAAAGAAACATGTGGCTCTTTGTACCTCTCTTGCTGTCTGTTACGTACTTACATACATATATTAAAATGTGTGTGTAAATATTAGTCCATATTTAATACTTAGTGCTGGTATTATCATTGGAGAGTAAAAGGCAAACATTCTTGCCAAATTCCAAAGGTCAACTCACATTAGAGCAAAGTCTATGAAAAATGTTAATATTTATTTAGTACGCAGAAATCGCGAACGTTTTTCTAAATAGCTTGCTAATAATACATGCTATTTCACTAGAAAGTATGTTAATATTACATGTATTTCAACACTGCAGATCATACTTTCAATCCTACAGAACGTTGAAGACTAACAACTGGAATAAATGATTTCACTCAGAACGGACTCAGGTCGGTCACGAGAAAGAAATAATTCCCGCAAAAATCCTCTGTTAGATAACGTTTTCCTAGAGCCCAATCCGAAAATACGAAATTGATCTCTATATCACAGGCCATAAATAACATTTTTAATATCGCTGCGAATTTTCCGACAAATTTCGGGCCGATTCACCGAATTTGGAACTAATCTCATGGTAGTAAAGTTGGTAATTGTGTGTGGAAGTTTGTGGGGTTTGTAGGCGCCGGCGTTCGTCACGTTTAAATATGATTTATGCAAGTAATTTAGTTAAGTACATATAGACATTACGAGGCGGATAGATTAAAATGTTCGTTGGATCGTGGATCCTTTTGTGGTGTCGTATCCTTGTCGCGGCAATGAATTATGTGTTTTACCTCAAAGCACAATGCGGTGTGAATATGACGCCATTTGAATATTAACGACATTTCTGTTAATTATATCGTAATTAAATTATGTTTATGACATGTGTATATAACTTTATGAGACACAAGCTATATATTTGTGGCTTTAGTACTTAAAATTATTATTATGATTATATCCGGCTAATTAATAATACGACTAATTGTAGCACAACCAACTGTTATTAACTCCTGCAATGAGTCACTTCCTAAGACAATTCCGTGTCGCATTTCTTTGCGTTCAAGCTTAATAAATGACTTCCTTGTTGAATGTAATTGAGGTAGAAACTAACCTAGTCTATGTGTTTCTGACAAAGAGGCCGACTTTACTTGGGTTTTGTAAGAGGTGCCTAAGGGATATTGCTAAGAGAATGACACCGTGGGGGTCTGGAATATTTCGCTGAACCGATTGCCAATCGTGCTGTTAATGAAAACGATTCTGACGATCGTCTTTTATAAATTATCTTGTATCTTTTTATAACGTTAACAGGACTGTTTGGATTTTCTCTGGTAATAAATTTTGAGTCGCAGGGTTTGAAAAATGGGACCTGATACGGCCATTAGAAACAGAAACATCGATCTTACTCTTTATGTATGACATGCGCAACGAACAAATGGACTTCTACACTTCCCTTCACACACCCTTTAAATAAGTCAATTGTTTGGAACGACCTTCATACAAACTCATTGCCTGCTCCTCAAAAATAGAAATAACAAGCGAAGTATCATTGTAGTACAATATTTGCCAAATAGCCAGTCTATGTCGTGTCTATTTTCGACTACAATGCTTCTGGGTGCGACGTGGTGCGAGCGACGTATAAAATTTCCATACAGAGAGTTCAAGGCTTGGGAGAGGCTTTGGGTGATAAGATGTAGCGAGATCAAAATATTTATACAGGGCTTCGAAATCTGGCTTGGAATCATTTTTTTTTTTGTAATATAACTCAAGCTTAAATACATTCAATGTTCCACAAAACTGCACAAACAGTATGACTCAATTGGATCAAAAATAGATTTTAAACAACACCATTTTTATTATATTCAGCATGGATTTGATTGTTTGTGATGATTTATACTAAAAGTATTTATTCTTAAGCTCGATTCTTTGGAATGTAAGTAGATCTTGGTTACATAGTCCTAAGGACCCTTTGAACTATCAGAATCTGTGTTTTTTGAGAAAGATCAGGGTATGCATGTATGTTTTCTGTAAAAGCTTATGGTATAGGGTTATGTACCTACAAAATACTCATATTGCCCTGATGCCATCAATAAATAACTTCTAGATAAGTTCTTTTTTATCATTTAAAAAGTATGTTATTTTTCTTCGTTTACTTTTGTTGACATATCTTTTTTTTTGTTTAGTTTTATATCTTGTATCTTGCACCACAGTCTATGACTAGTATGACTCACCAGTCGCCTGGAAAACTCTTCAGGCGGTCACGTGATAGCGTCGTGACGTCAGCATGCGCGCATCGTGCGAACTCTATTGACATGGAATGTGATTATGCGCAGTATTAATTATGTAAATCCTGTAGTCAACTCCAACGGACACCATTGTATGTAGATGGAATGGCCGTCCAATTATAATGAAATTGTAAAAATAAATTACGGAATTTTCATGGAAAGCGACGATGACGCGTTGTTGTGTGCTTAAATAGATTTTTTCTTAGGAAAAATTATTGAATAGTAATTTTATGTAAAATTCCTAACATAAATAAATGTCAAAGGTTAATTTAATAGTTAAAGTCAGAATAACAATTATCCTACTATCCTACTCCTACTATAATATTATAAATGTGAAAGTTTGTGAGGATGGATGGATCGTTTTTACTCTTTCACGCTAAAACTACTGAACGGATCTGGATGAAATTTCGCACAGAGATAGATTATAGTCTGGAATAACACATAGGCTACTTTTATCCCGGAAAATGTACAGGTTCGTAAACCACGCGGGCGAAGCCGCGAGCGGAAGCTAGTATTATATAACAATTATAGTCACATAGGCCCCAGCGTTCTGTGTGAATATTTTTTACATGTAAACTATTAAAAATACTATTTTTAATTTCGAATTCCGTGTTAACTCATACATTGAATTCAGAAGTAAAATAATAAATCCACCTTTTTTTATTTAGTCTGTATACAAAAAAAAAAAACTGCTAACGTATTATTTGTTTCTACCAAAAATGATTAACGCCGACAGATTCCAAAGCAATATGGCGCCTAATTTACCGACAGGCTACTTTATTTATTTCCTCTTACAGCTTACTTAAGGGTCCTCCTAATGATGTATTGCCGTAATATATGGCGATTAACTTGCAGTTTTTGGCCGGCCCCTTACGGTGCAAGTGCAAGGATATGGCATAGAACGAATGTTGGTTTCTCACGCGATCGTAATTCAGACGGAGGATTAAGTGCTCTGAGGTTTGGTGATAGACTCCTTGTAATTCTTGTGGTTTTACAGGCGTTGGGATTTATGTGACTTAAAATATGGAAAATCTTTTCTTTTCATGACGATAAATTTACTTGATATTTTATTAAGAAAAGGATATGATTTTAGTTTTTTTTTTTTTTACGGTTGTAAAATTTTATTTAATGTCAAATAAGAACAATGCCGGTTGACAGCGGTTGATTTTTTACATATTTTATCTGTTTAGTGTATTTAGTAGTTAGTATAATGTTTTTAGTTATATACAACAAGACCATATTCAGGAACTTTCGAATAGTCAGACTATGTAGGTGCCACGTTGTCTTGTTAAAAGACTTCCTAAAGAAAAAAGAAAAAAAAAGCAACAAATATTATAAACTCGGAATTTCGAACATTTTTTTTATGAAAATACATTTAAAAGTACTAATGGTGCCACGAAAACTATGAACTGACTATATCCAATAGACGGCACCCGTTCACGAGTATGACGCGTGTATCAGCATCGCTAAACTCGGCCATACTTCAGGAAACTCGATTGACACAGAAAATACATAAAATAGTTTTCAACAAGACAAAAAATTGTGTTGTTGATTTAAAAATAGTTGCTGCTTACAATCAGTAGGTGTGGAATGTTTTCGCGTGTGGAATGTCGCGCGAATCTTAAATTTAACAGACGCTATGATTAAAATAAACATTGGAATGCCTCTCGTAGAATGAGTCAATTATTACACCGTTTAAAAATTCCACGTCTACGGTGTTGAGAAGTATTTACTCAAGTCATTGACTATCATCTGCTCTATAGGTAATTAACTTCTGTATCGTGGTGCGTTTATAAAACACAATTCTATATATGCATTGACACCCCAGACCTGGATCAACAAGATATAATAATGTCCACCTGACCGAATTTCGGTCACGGCGGCCAATCTTATCGGAGATTAGTCAACTACGCAGGAGATATTATAGATCACAAGTGTGTGCGCAAACACAGGTGATTTCTCTATTCCTTCACTCTCATAGTCCGATGGGACGGCAATCCGACACGGCTGGAGAGAGATCAGGCGCAGGACCAACGGCTTAACGTGCTTTCCGAGGCACGGTGTGTATCCACGGTGTGTACACACAAAGACCCAGACCCGAAACAACTATCTATAGATCATACAAATATTTTTTCCGTGTAGGAATCGAACCCGCGACACGTAGAGCAGCAGTCGATCTCTCAACCACTGCGCCAACGGTGCCATCAACAAGATCTATATCTTGTTGATAGTAGGTAATAAAAATAATTCGTACATTTGTTCCGTGCCTAAATTAAATCCGCGTCAGCGCAACAGTCAAATTCAAATATATATTTACTTTTAAATATTGGTTACAATTGATGTTACATAATAATAATATTCAGTAGTTCATCATATTCATAGATATACTTTAAAAATAAAGCTCACAATAATATTACAGCTAGTATTTGAATGTGACAATTTGTATTAAAATCTATCTTTCAAATAGTCTTTAATTGAGTAAAAGGCTTTTTCGTTGATCACTCGATCAAAGGAGTGACCTCGCCGTCAATCCATAATTATAAATTTTAATAATTCTAATAAACAAGTATGTATATTTTTGCATACTGTATATAAATTAATGCCAATTTTCTAAAACTAAACAATCTAGTCAGTATAAGCACTACACCAATATTAATTGTTACATCACAAACTACCCTTATCTTTTAGCCTTCTATTTATGTCCATCCTAAGGTTGTCTGGTAGAGATCGCCGACTGCGATAAGACCGCCCTTTGTACAAATCTTTTAATACATAAATTTTATCCAAATTATTATTGGTGTACAAAAAAGAGTATTCTATTCTACTTAGCATATTTTAAAGATATTTGCAAGAGTTCCAACACGTGTTTAATGGGACGTAAAGAGGTAACAATATGTAACATTTAGTCCTGTACCAATACACCAATACCTACCAGTTTTCAGCTGTATTATAATAAGCTAATGCATTTTTCCTTCTGTCTGTTGTCCCTGAATACAGAGCGGTCGGTTTTCAATTAACGATATAGAGATTTTCCACGTCGTCGGTTGTAATCCGAAGCGGCCGTAATGGAGCGCAAAAAACCTCTTGACTTTTTTCCTAGACTGTGTTTTGAAATTACTTTTTCGGTATAGACTGTAGAGGGTTAGAATTTAATTGAAAACGTTCGTTATGACTGGACCAGCTTGTGTGTGATTTTAAGGGTTTTGAAGTGTTTCGAGGTTGATGTGATTTTGGTAGTACCCGTAAAATACAAAGTAGGTACATGTAAAATACAAGGAATAAAGTATAGTATCTTTTGCATTTGACAGTGGCAAAAACACTAAATTAATCAACCAATAACACAAAAGTAATCATAAGTATTTTGCATAATATGTATGCAATATTCTGGCTTAAATCTCTAAACTTGAGCATATTAATTTTATGACATCATTCGCAATGCACTTCACTAATTTATTTATCTTCACACGTCTTTAGCACTATCTGCAATATTTTACGACCTAGCTACAACAAAGTCTAGCTAAAACCATTAACATTAACGACTCAGACATGCGTACACAGAATACCAAATTCAAATCTCGTTTTAATTTTTCCTTCCATAAACGGTTTCAATTCAGCCGGTACTTAAACGATCCTGATGGTAATGTTCCACGTAGCATTCTCATCCTGGCCACCATTTTAATTGTGATTACGCAAATACGCAGCCGATGCGCTATTTCTATGCAATTTTCAAACTTGGAACGCGTTTCAAAAATGAAAAGGAAAACGTGACGAATAAAAAGATAATAAATGACTGGCTGAACACAAACATTCAAAACTCGAATGTTCGAATTTTAAAAATAAATTTTGGCTATTTAAATATGGAAATGAAAAATACTGGTGTATTTTCATGATATTAATCATCTTTACTACTAAGTACCTAACTATTAATAATCTTTTATGTTTTATAAATATTGCTGAAGCGATAATCAGTTTCAACTTGTTTGGCAATTGTCGATATCTGTATTGTCTTTGTGCTATTTAACTTATCGGCTAGACAAAAACAAAGACAAATTTAAACAATACCATGGACGTCATTTTGATACTATTGCCCTTGATAATCACAGCCCTATGTCTCAGTATTTATTCAAATGGTTAGAATATTATTACAATGAATAACTACATCACTATTAAGGTAGGTCTATAAACCTTACCTGCTGTTATTTATTCACCGTAAATGTTCTATGATATATTATTAATATTGAATATATAATTACATTTTTGTTTTGAAATTAAAAGGAAAACATGCCTAATGCATTACTGTATGTTATTTTTAATGAATAATGGGAATTCTTTAAGGATAAATTCTAATTTATTTACGTAATGTTAAATAACTATAATACTTAAAACAATTGTTCTCGAGTTGAAATAAACAGTCATGATACACCATGAGAAATACCACAGGAAGGTATTTTCCAAAATCAACATTATTTGACACAAGACAGCGACCTGAAGAAGGGTAAGACTAGTTGCGGAGAACAACCTACGTATCATGAACCTTTTTCAAACTTTCGTATGTCATAATGTAAAAGAAAGGTTTTTCTCGAATTTTGACATTTAATATGAGTGAAAAAAGTTCAAGTTACGCTCAATGTGCACAGTTTGTCTGACCTCTTAGGCCCAACTGTGAAAGTGCACGCTAAAAGAAATTGGTAAATACTTTTACTTTGACATTATTGCTAAAATATTATTTAGTTTGGTTTAAGATATTTTATGAGTTAAGTATAGATCTTTAAGGGTTTTCTTATATTATTTTTTACACACTGTGTCAACGTGTCTGTGATTATATTTCCTGTCGCCGTACTACTGAAAGAATCTTCTTAAATTCTTAAATAAGTAGTTCCTTTGTTCTCATGTTTCATTTTTACATTTATATCATCTTGTTTCCTGGTGTGTGCATAAATATATAAATAAATATTGCACAATGGGGATACACAAGTGTGTTTGTGACAATAGAAAGAGATAACGCTGTATGGCAGCTAAGCGTACAGATAGCAAACGTCACGAGACCTGTCAAAAATGACAGTCTCATTAGTGATTATTTTATGGACTAAGTCTTTCAGTACTAAGAGAACCTTAATCAAAATCAGTTTAACTTAACCGCTAGTGTCGCGTGACTGTCTCCTGGGTCATTATTCAGATGGAGTAGCTTCTTGGATGAGTGGTGTGTCGAAACACGCAAGCTCTCGTGCTCCAGATGGGAGCAGATTGATCCGGTCGGGGCGTCATTAAGGTGAAAGGTTCCCAGAGGGAGTATCATGGGGTAGCAGTGAAAAATATGTACTTAGGTTTGCTTAATGCGTGTATTTTTAAAATGGGTGAGGATATTTAGTGGTTTCTGTATATTTTTAAAATGGCAGGATGTGTTCTGGTGGCTTGTTTGTATTTTTAAAATGAATGAATGAGATAATTTCTCTCAGTTATTGGGTGGAGGTCAGATGGCAGTTGTTCCGTGTAAAAACTGATATTCAACCGCATCTGGATGGACTGGGATACGGCCCCAAAATTTTGAAAAGTCTAGGGGGGCGGTATGTTTAGATACCACGTCCATCATCCCACTTCACACACCACTGTTAAGGGGTGGTATGATGGAGACTTAAAAAAAAAAGAACATTAATAAATGTAATTAGAAATACAATTTAAGATGTATGTGATGATGTGATGTGTCAACATCAAGGTCTAAATCCGATCTTAATTGCGCATCGTTGGAAATACTTATTACAACTTATGTTTGACGTCATAATACCTAGCACCAATGAAGTAAACAACTGAAGCTAGATCAGCAGTTTACTTTATATTAGGTTTGGTAATCGATATATTACATTATGATATATCGATATACGATATATGATATATTATAACAGTACCATGAGTAAGTATAATTAAAATAATGGTTGTAGATGCATTGTTGATTTGTGTATATATTCTGTTAGATAATAATAATCTTCATTAAACTTTTGTTTTAATAAATTGTCCATAGAAACTACGTTAAGTTTTACAAGGTTTAAAGCTAAGTTACTTGTATCAAGTATAAACATAGGCACATTTCTCTTACCTCGTCTATAATTAGGCACTTAATACATTTGAGTATAAATAGGCACTTTTCATAATTAGAAATGCAACAGCACGAAAGAAAAATAACCTCCGCGTTTGGGCAATATACCCTAAGACCGTTTATTAGGACCATATTCATCAATTAAGTCGGTACTCCGAAAGCCGTAAATGGCGTTTAATGGTCCAGTGAGTATTGTGCAAAACCGATTCACCATAAAATTATACTTCATAAGATGACCTTTCTAAATGTCCAGTGAACCTTGACATTTGTCTGAATATCTCTGAGATAAAGTTTCCTATTCTCTTGGGTTTTGTGACCTAAAAAGGTTATATACTTGACTAACTTTATGCCCGTGATTTGCATATTTTAAGCACAACTGAGTGCTCAGTTCTTTTATGAACTAACTTTGACGCCAGTTCGGTGATAAAATTGTTTTAATGTTAATCAAAATAATTAAAGAAAAAAGACATAAAATGTAACGATTACAAAACTGATAACAAGAACGAAAGTCAAAAGGCTCAGGAAAATTAAATTGCAACGAATTATTACAAAACCTAAAAAACCTATTTCATCTGTACTGGTCCTTTTGATATCGTTAATATTCTTTGGATATCATTGTAAAGCTGGTCTAAACTTTATAGACAAGTAAATACAGTATAATATTCCGTGTACATAGCAATACGTCAACAAACCCAAAAATATGTCTATGTAAAAGCATTCAAATTCGTATGTATCTCGACAGCTGTTAATCCTTTGCATACAAGGCATTTATGCCACGTGCTGAAACAATGGCGCAATACGCAAACGAAGCCTTATTCATGTAGAACAAGATTGTCGTGGTCCAGGGTCAGGATTAACTCGTGACTGCCACCACATATTTTTCCATTTAGAAGTACAACAGATTGCTGAATGATGACAGAGAAAACATATCTTCGTTTTAAGCCTTCGGCGAAAAACCAATAGGAACAAGTCTTAATTTGACTGCATCATTAGAGTAGGTATTATTAAGGACCTCCAACAAAGGATATACACATAAAGTTACAATAAAATATATGTATAGAGTCCTTCATCGGTGTATCAATAAGATATAGGAGGCAACAGCATCAGTGCCGGATTAAGCCGGGGCCCGTAGCAATTTCTATCGAGGGGCCCTTGATCTGCTGTGGGCTCTTAAATATAAAGTGACTTTTTGTAGAACTTGTGTGTTTACCGTATGAATTTCTGTGTTTTATTCTCGCCAGCAAAATAATCGATTACCGATTGTATGACGTGGATTGCCTTAGTCGGAAAACAGGTGTTACTTTTCACGTTTTTGTTCAGATACGCAGGGCCCCCTTTTGAGCGGGGCCCGTACCAATTGCTACTCTTGCTACGTCGTTTATCCGGCATTGAACAGCATCCAGAACTTTTCGACTAAACTAATGAAAAAGTAAATTGAAATTAAAATAAAATTACTTAAGAGTAACTTAATAAATTATAATTGCTTGATTGCTCAAATTTTGAACATACACATAGTGACACACAAATGGGTATAAAATAAATGTCCTAAGTATCCAGAGCCGTTTAATAACGCAACATCTTTCATCTAATAGACAGTTCAACGAAACTTAGACAAAGGGAACGTAAACACACCCGTTATATTCCAACGATCAAGAACGTCATTTCCCGTCATAAATCTAGTTGATCCATGCAAGAGATCAGCCCCAACGGATGATGAATGTACATTTTTTTACCAAATTTATTTCAGCCCAGGAGAATACGTAATGCTGGGTAAACGGGTATATGCGCAACGTAAGAGTACATTTTCTATTTTGGTAATCTATACGGATTGTTTTGTACCCTTAAGGAATACACCGGAGTACTCGTGGAAAATGTACAAGTATTTTTACAGAACATAGGTATTGTATAATTATATTAGTTTGGGCCAAATTAATCTATTTTCTTTCTACATATATGCCATAATGTTGTATGCAGTAGATCTACAATTTCATTGATATGTAAGAAAAATAATGGACATGGAATATTTAATTAATTCGGTTATTGAATATATATGCATTAAATTACTAGAATATAAAAGTATATAAAATGTATAAGTAAAATCCATTTTCAGATCTTGCATTGTCTTATTGTACGTGATGCAAAGCCAAAACGGATGACTTTTTGCAATGACGAATCGTTTTATAGCTTAGTCCGTTTTGATGTCGAATTAAACATCCTCAAAAAGTCATATTTATCCATCCCTCCTAGAAAGGATATGACATTGTGAAAATTTAATATTAATCATGCTAAGTTGTAGGTTTAAGTCACGTGTTCACAGACCATTTCAAAGTACCAATTGTACCAGGAATCAATGACGCACAGAAACGGACGGTCGCAGATTTTTCTGCAATGAATCTCTTTATATGTAAATTATTGAATCATAAACTATTGTCGTGGGAATTTTGCATGGGATTGCGTGGTGTATGGTCAGCGAAGAAAAATGTAGGCATACGTAATTATGATGAAGGAGTGTACATGTACTATTATTAGAAATAAATAGCAAACTCGAAATTTTATGCTATAGCTCTGCATAAAACAATGCTAAGTTATTTGTTAAAATCCAAAATGGTTTTATATAGGTAGTCACAATTGCCAACCTGCCCCTTTGATGCCATAACTAGCGCTTTTTATTATGCCAACGCAATAAACAAAAAGGCTAGGACATTGTCGTCGTTTTAAGATAGTTCAAAACAGCTTCCTAATGCTATAATTTCATCTACTGTTGAATTGGTACAAGCTATCACATGGGGTTTGGTCATACCGAAGAGCAAAAAAATAGCCTAGGGTTGTGCCAGACGATCAAATGAAATGAAATGAAATGATTTATTTTGCAACTAGGATTTTTCAATCACTTTTACACGTCTTTTTTAAACTAGATGGCGTCGGCATTTCCTATGACTATCCCTGAGAAGAAACGCCGAAACAAACTCAGGGGTCAAAGTCTATTTTAAAGTCCAAAAGATCTCAGGTTACTTTACCTACACTTCCATCTAGTATACACTTGCTATATCGGTGTTGTATAAGTTTGTTCGGTATTCTCTTTTCGGTACCGACATCTTACCGAGCGCCTAATTTATTTTGAAAAAGTTCTTCATGACTTTTACTGTGTGACATTGAAGTTTAGGCGCTTGAAATAATATACGTTTTTTGTTATGATACCGGAGTATGGAATCGGTTTTAGACATTTTCCCTCAGTTGAATTGTTACGATACGTGATTTTAAATGTTCATACACTTTATTACTCAAAAATAACGTATAAGCAAATAATTTTAACTGTAGGTACTAGAATGGAAGTTAAATATTGTCTTTCAAATGTTTTTTATTAGTAATACATTTTTTACCTATTCCATTACATTCACTAGATCAGGTTTAAACTAGTAAGGTAAATTACGACAAATGTAAAAGATTTTGACCTTTACTTAAGCACTTAATTAACTAGTTTTAAATTAAAATATCACGTCGTATTGCGTCAACTAATTAATTATGCAAATGTATGGAAACTATATTGAATTTGGATTGAGTAAATTATTTAAATTGTTGCTGCTAACCGTACCTGTTTGCATGCTTGCAAAATCAAAGGGCGTCTAAGAAAACTTTACCCAGAAAACTTGATGAGTAAAATTAGTTTTTAGAAGCGCTGAGTTTGACTATTTATAAGATTGTTGGTAAGGGTTCGTTGAGGTTTCCGAAAAAGATGACTCGTTGTCTATTTAGTTCTATTATTAAAACTTTAACTGGCGAGTTTTTTGTAAGGTTAGAATGATTAAGTACCTAGGGACGTGAAGATGTGACCTAGTGGGTCTGTGAAACTGTATGTACACATATACTACTTCTTACTTTATTTACTTACTTTACTTATAATTTTCCAAATCGGTTAATAAATGACGGAGATCTGAGGTAACAAACATTAAAAAAAAATACAACCGAATTGAGAACCTCCTCCTTTTTTGAAGTCGGTTAAAAAGAAAACTTAATAGTATTATTCTTGATTGCTTATAGAAGAAAGGCATATTTCATGTGACAATAATAGTTTTAAGCACCCAAGGTGAATTTCGCTGCGGGTTTTGTCTGTGTGGGTAGTGGTAGGATTGTGACCATTAAGGTCACAATCTCGCTTTAAGTGTTATATTGGCACATTAAAGTCCATTGTTGATGATAGGTTTCCTCTAGATCAATACGACCGACGTCCGTAAGAGAACATTACCATAAACATACTACGCTTGACAAACGGAGTGGTGATGTTAATATGTTGTAACGCACAAGCGATTGTGATATGGTAAACTCCTACCGGTTTAATGACGTCCGCATAAGTCATCAGGTGAATCGCGTCGGCTACGTCTGTACGCAGAGCCTATTAGAATATATGTATAAACTGTGACTAACACTAAAGCCTATGTAACTACGTAAAGAAAGGGACATTATTGTCAGTAGTGTCCCCACTACTAACTATAATTTCCCTTTCTTTTTCCTCCATAATAAACCCTAGCTGCACTAGCCATACCAGAACATTTCGTCATCGCCACAGATCAAGGAAAATAATAAAAAAAAACTGTATAAAAATAACATAACGATCGTTATTAATAACGCTTTCCTGGAACGATCGATATTATGCAAAATAAAAGGCATCATTTATAACACACGAAGGCCGTTTGCCGTGACTCATGCTGGAATTGGGGCATTTCGTTCTGAACACGTAACTATACCTAGGCGGGGTAATTGCTTGTGACTAACATTAGAAAATGTACTAATTTTACAGCTATTGTTGCTTTCAGTTGTTTTCGTGTGCAACCTTGAACTTTTTTTGTGAGTCATAGATAGAGTTTTTAGATCGTTACAGTTATAATAAAGTATTTATGGCAAGCGCCAGTTGGGGTAGGACTAGGAGATTAGTCATGCTAGAAAAAATACTCTTATAGTATCACGCCTGTATTCCCCAAAGGGTTTGGCAGACGTGTACTATTTTAATTAAGGTGTTGTTATTGAAACTTATGTGTTACATATAAGCGAGCGGATTGCCGTTTATGAGCACAATTCTAACTACGTGAAACTAATTATTTTTTTTCATAAAGCCTCCATCTGTGACCTAATAATACCACACTGTGTGATAATGGCAATATTCCCACATCTCGAAATCTAAAGACTGTTTAAGTAGTCAATGGTGTCGTATAATTTTAGTAGTGCCCGCGTCGAACCTTGAACGCAGTGAGTCACACATAGAAGTTTTAGATTTTAACTGTTAACTGTTATAATACCAAATAAAGTATTTATATCGTGCGTGATTTGGTTGGGGTAGGTCTCAGATCAGTCATGTCAGGAAATTCTTATATTAATAGTCATTCAAAGATTTGTCATCAATAATATCTCGAGCATAAATTGAATCATCATTTTACTTACCTATAGGTAGATATCAAACATTTTTAGTGCATATGTACTTGTATTCTCTAGAACAAAGGTATATATTTAATATCATCACGCCTATTCCACGAAGAGTTAGGCAGAGGTATAGAATTGTATACCTACACGTCGCCGATGCTGTTATTAACAAAGGACTTTACCCCAAATTAAATTAAAACTATAAAAATATAGGTCAAATTCCACCATGGCCGTACAGGTAATCGACAGGGGTCAAAATAAATACAGGTCAATAATAATAAATATCGGTATACAACGTCTAATTCCGCATCGAGGATATAAAAATTATATGGCTCGAGTTTTATGAATCTTCACTTGATTTATGTTGCCCTAGTATTTTATTTTAAACTATAGAACGATGTAAACTGATTTGCCTCAGAAATATGGTGTTTAAAAGGGTTCAATAAATTGTTAGTAGACAACGCGTTATCCCTAAACTGGACGTATGTATGTTTTTCTGAAAGTCAGTGTTAATATTTTCCGCGATACATAGAACGGAAAAACAATAGATTTGGAATAAGAAGAATATGACATGTGACAATGTCGTTCGATGTAGTGGTCTAAGGATGGTCTAAAGGTGGACGTCTTCTGGCTGATGATGATGAAGAAGAATATGTATGTAGCATTAGGTTTTTGACACCAATGCTCAATCCTTTTTTACTCTTGGTGTTTTTCGCTAGGTTTTGATTAATTATACGCTGCTTATACCACTTTTATTTATCCGTATACAAAAATGTATTTTCCTTAAAATAATAATCTCTAAATATAAAATACTAGCTGTATCTAAAATTCGCTCGTGTAAAAAGATTTTGTACTCTCATGTTATCCCTTTGAACACTCAAAAATATCGTAAAGTATAGCCAACTAGTTCTACTACTCCTTTAAGTAGCCGAGTTTCATGTTTATAGGCTTTTCCAGACGTTGAGTGGTTTGTCAGTTATTTAAAACTATAAATGGGTATAAAAATGATTGTAATTAAGACGGCGCCATATGAAAATTACCTGTTCATAAAAATAATACTTACTGCAATTCGCCATTTGTTGGTATATAAAACTGAGGTACACTTCAATAAATAGTCGAGGCTATTTACATATATTAGGAGGCTTGTGAGTACTGGCACGCAACTGAGACACGCACGCTTGAAATAAATGATGATTGCCAAAACCACCCTTAAGTACTGTTAAGTTAAAGTTGATATTGTTAATATTTTTTATTTTATTTCCCAATAACTCGATAGTAACCCAATATAAAACCTGAAACGTAATTCCTTTATTAATTACTTACAAGTTACAACCCATTACCGTCCCACAGCTGGGCAAGTGCTGCTTCTCAGGTTAGAAGGGTTAAGTCTTGGTTCACCACGCCGGCTGGTGCGGGTTGGCAGACCGGGGTACACTATTTTTTATATTTCTTTATAACATTTATATTTATAAAATATAGGAACTCGACTTTTCCGCGTGAATTTCAGATGAACTTTGGTTGTTCAAAAATCCTTTGTGCACTTTAATACTTTTTAAGGCACATTTAATTCTGAAAATGTTGTCTAACTTTAGTAATTTAGCTTATGCGTTGTCTGTGAGACAGCTCGTCAGACAAGAATTACGATCGAAAATGATATCTTATAAAAAATCTGAATCCAAGGTATAGATACTTAATTAATGATAATGTATGTATGGATAAAATAACAAATACATAGCAATAATAAGGATAAAGTCGACGTATTATTATAATTTACTTCAACACAATAATTAATGATTATATAATTCTCAGGTATATAATTATGTAATAAAATCTACCTATACTAATTTATAAGAGTTAAAATTTATTTGCTATTTTATTTTATTTTAGCTATCGACATTATTCCCGAGTGCTATAGGCTATAAATTATATATTATGAAGATCACACGGACGAAGTCGCGGGCCGAAGCTAGCACTTTATATAGGTATGGTTGACTCAGAATAGCTGTTAAATTAAAAGCAGAATAATTTAATAACATCGTCAAATTCTTGTAATTACACCTTACTGAACATATCCGGACAAGGGAAAAATTCAGTGATAAAAAACTTTTTTACGTAGACACTATTTCTTTGTGTTTAAAACAGAAAAGGTTCATTGCGTGCACAGACTAGGAATAATTTACATGTTAATGAAATTCGTATAGCTATGTGGACAATACATATATAGTACATATTTTGCACTATAATGGATTTTAAAAAAGAATTTTGCAAGTTTAACGTTGGCGTGCTCGAGTAGCGTTTGCAAACATGTAGTCTTTTATGTAAGTACACAAACTGTGAATCTAAAGGGTCAATATGGACTACTCACAGTTTCTGATTAATATACCCAATCAATGTCGACTGCCACAGCTGTGGAAATACAACAGAAAAAAGTCGGTATCGGGGACGACATACTCGTAGTGTGATAGGGATACTACATGAAGTACTAAGTGCTTACAAGAGATTTTTTTTTATACATATATTCGCTACCCTAAAATTGCCTAATTCGTAGTTTCGCAAAAACGAGCGCAGTTTCGAAAAAACGGGGTTAAGTGGTTACTCAGAACAGTATTCCAGTTTAGTAATTACGCGAAACTGCTGAGTCTTGGTTTCGAGTGAGATCGATAATAATTTGAACTCTATTATCTTTGGCGGTTTTTTGGACTTTCTAACATACAAAAGTATTTTATTCAATGAGAAAACGTTAATCTTCGGATATTTACTCTCATAAATCCATTTAAAATACCAAATTATTTTTTCAAAGAAAGAACTGTAACTGTATAGTAGATTTTTAAATACTTATTGACGTACCTCTACTTGCTTTAAACAAAACTCTTCAATAACCCAACGAACGAACAACGAACTTCTTTTACTAGTTTTCTTTTACATTTTCTTCAGATTACAAAGAAAATTTATTTACAGTAGCCTTAATCGAAGTGTCCATGTCACTTCGGGAGGTAGACGGGGGACAGATAAGATAAATACCACCATCTCGACTTAATGGCTTTCTGTCTTATGTCTTAGAAGGGTGTCCATCTGACCAAAGGCGTCAGGTCAGCAAAACTTTGATTTGTCTTCGTTATTTCGACAGACCTTTTGGCGCGTACAGAATTTTGATCCCCGTATTCAATTTATTGAAGACCGCGATTGTTTTAATTGAATTGGAACTATTAGTCGGATCTTTATCTTGAGCGCTCATACATTTTTAGTTAGTTTAGGAATATGGGAAATGTCGAGTGAATTATCGAATAGTTTCCGCACGTCACTTGATAGAATCGACTGAAGGAAATTGAGTGTTTAGAGGCGCCCGAAGAAAATAGCGAGGAAATTGACACTTTCTGCACTTGTTGCGTTGGAAATAAAATATACATGAAATACTATTATATGGCTTCGGCTTCAATATTTATTTTTGTCATCACAAAAACTATGACTCCCCGTTTAAGATTTGTGTAATTGTGCACTTGAAATAAAAACAATCCTCTTTCAATTTCAGTTATGGCTATTGGTCAGTTATGCCTGTATAAATCCTTTTTATAAGCCAATTGGGTGCAATTTGTACTTTATAGTGGCGTCATAGTGAATAAATATCCCCAAAGTATAACATACTCAAATATTTAAAAGGTGCACGCCCCGTCTCTGCCATGCGCGGGCTATTTCACACTACTTGTTCTCCCGCGAACAACATTTATACTCAAGACTTATGCGTACCGTGTGCGGGGTGCATTTTTCTGGCTTCTATTATTCACCGACACAATGCAATATACACTTTAATGGTTAATGTTTTGGGATGAATTTCGTTTGTACATGATAAAACAAATAAGTCAGCGTCGTCACCTGAGCAAACGTAGCGGGGCCCCACAACAAGTTTATATCAATTTTCTACTGAGTGCGTCTGGATGGTGGAAAACACTTAACCGTGGATGTGAGCCTTTATGTTCTTTTTAAAATAAACCTGTTTTATTCCTTCCAGTACACTTTGAGGAGGTAAATTAAAAAAATATGAGGTTCACAGCAGAGACGCGAAAGTGAAAAATATTTTTATTTGCGTCTGAGGTTTTATGGACGTTTTATTAATGCTTCGCAGACAAATCAACGACTTGAATAAGATTGTTTTGAATAGAAGATTATTTTGAAAACATTTTTGCTGGGTTTTAAACTTCATAAAATAAGCATAATCTTTTAAAATAAATGAGTTCAGCTGACTCATTATAATGATTTGTTTGTACGTGTATGTAATGTTTTCTCATAAATCGCAAAGATAAATGTAGATATTAACATCTTTTACGACAATCTTATAGTATACGTAGATTCGTAGTTATAATATTCGGTTATGTCTTTGTTCGCATTGATTGGATTCGTTGTAGTACATAAACCAATTTGCTAAGTAAACAATTTTGGCAAGCGCCTTGTAAACACAGGCATTTGTTTTTATATTAACTGAGAAAGCTTTCTTTTGTTTATTTATGAGGTTAAGTAAAAGCTTTTGAAAGTGTCGAACATAATAATTATTAATTATTATGCTCTTATTTAGGCAATTTTGCGATTTTTTTATATTATTTGGTAAAAGCGAATGATAATTATAATAAATTGTAACTGGTCCATATTACAGCAGTAGGCTGCCAAAGAAGTTTTGAATTTATTTAAATACTTAATAATTAACTTAAAAATACTAAATAGAAAGATTGTCAAAAGTGACAACACTATAGGTACCTGTTTATCTTATTTTTACAATAGGTACATATGATTCACAAGGTCAAGGTCACAATTATAACTACGCCTAAAAAAACACGTAAATAAAAACGTAACGTAAAAATAAGTATTCATGTCAACTGAGTATATACACACACATCCACCCTTTATAGGTACAATATGTCGAAGAATTTTATGACAGGACTCATAGGTATGACGTCACTCGTTGAATACTATAGAGATGTTGATACCATTTTCGTCCAAAGGGATATTTTGTTTGCTCTGACAAACAAGTTGTCCTTGATTGGGGCGAACGGAGTTTGGATAGAAATTCTTCGTATATTTTTTCATGTTTGTTATGCCAACAAGCGTAAGCGTTTTGAGGCGTTGTTTCAAATTCGTGACGCCGCATTTTAACGAAGACTTATGTTCTAAATTATTGGGACATTAAAACTGATGGGTTTATATCATCGCTTAAGTAATAAGAAATTATGTTATGTGTCCAATGGTTTGGTTATCTCTATGTAATGGTTCGTGTCCATAAAAAACTCTTACTGCAAATATATAGAAGTAAGTTGTTATAGGTAAGTTATTACCATGATCAGAACTTCGACTTTTTGTAGAAACCACAAAATATTATGAGTAATAGTGAAAATAACCATGATTGTAATATTACCTCAAATTTGTGTTGAAATTGTAAAACTTATGCAATAGTTAAATTTGGGCTGACTGTCAAAATTTTCCTACAATTAAATATACATATAGTCAGCCGAATTTAACCGCAAATCTATTTTTAGGTAACAAACATACAAAAAAAATATTTAAATAAAACTAAGTGACTACATAAATTGTTTGCGGACTAAATTAAAAGTTTGTACGTCATTGATTTCTTGAAACAAACAACAAGTATTTAAAAGTTTATTAACTCTTCTTTTCAGGGCTACGAGTACTATGGAAATTCACTGAACAAATCAATTATAATAATTTATTTGTAAAATGCACGTGTCTTCTGTATGCACATAATGACAATTGTGCAAGGCAAATGATATTTACTTAGGTATCACGTGGATATTTAGAATACACTAAGTATGTACCTAAACAGGTATATTTAAATAAGCCAAATGCAAAATTTTACCGTCGTCAGCGATATATCGGAATACCGAAAACTTACCCTAACTTTTACTAAAATTACTCATTTCCTTCGCACGATTTACTGTGATAATTGCGTTTACTTCGAGGACATAAAATGACATAAAATCGTTTGTCCCACAAAATGAACACCATTAACTCGACGAACACATTTTGAAACTGCATTTTATCGTCATTAATGTGTGTTATCAGTACCCGTTAAATAAAACTTTGCTGAATAGTAGACCATTTTAAATACTTAACTTGAACGGTTCCGTAGCTAAGGGATTATATTAAAACAGGTTTTACTCGTTTCAAAATGGTTTGATTTTACTATACAGTTGATAATTTTGCTTCTAATATGTGTTGAAGTTATATACTTGTCAATAAAAGGAGATGCCTATACAAGGTGGACTAGCAATCTGGTCAAGATAGCTGGGAACAATAGGATGCGAATAAACTAAGACCGGCCCCCGTTAATACGGGGGCCGGTCTTAGTTTATTCGCATCGAAAGAATTATTTCGTAATCGAAAGAAAAATGTTGATGTTGACAGATGCTGTTGCTAATGAACATGCTATTGCATATCCTCTTATAAAAAAATATATAAGTGAGAAAACGATGCACACAGAAGAGCGTATGATGATATGCCTACACTAATCATTGTTCGTATTAAAAAATAATAACTTAGTCTGATCAGTACCATCAACTCTTAATCCACACTATTATAAATGCGAAAGTAACTCTCTCTGTCTGTTTGTTACATCTTTGATCCAATCGTAGTGAAATTTTGACAATTTTGACAATTTTACAAAGAGATAACCTGAGACCTGGAGAAGGACATCGGCTTATTTTTACTAATCCAGCAAAATACTAAAATATACGCAGACGAAGTCGCAACCAACAACTAAAACAACATTATAAATTTAATAATATATTTTGTAAGAAATTAATAATAATAATCTTCTGTAACAAATAGATTCGTGCTTCACCATTGTATAGTGTCGTACCAGCGACAATTATACGCAAGTGGCCGTTAAAGCAATTGAAACTTTTTGCGTCTGTTGCAGCCATATTTAAAAGTACCGTGTACAAAAGAGGTATGCAGGAAAACGATTAAACTATCTTCCTTTAGGGTTGCTCATGTTCCAGGATTTTATTCGTTTCCCGGCAGAATCTTGATCTCATAACGAAATATAATAATGAAATAGTAAGAAGTAGTTTTATATTAATAGCATCACGCCGGAATTCTCCAAAGTTTATGCAGAGTCTTATTGAGTTGGAGATGAGCCTACTGCTATCCACTGTACGCTTGTGCAAATTCCTGATTACTACTGAGATCTACAGAAAAGCCTCATCATAACACTTTGCCTGAACCTAGAATCTAACTCTGTACCTCACGCTCCGCTGTCGCGCTTACCATCATTGAACTAATAAGGCAGGCTAAAATAATAGCATTACTCGTTCTTGAAATAATTTAAGTAAACCTTTGCTTCCCAGAACTCAATAAACATACATCCGGCATAATTTGGTCAGTCATTCGGTTAACACCATGTAAATTCTTAGAAATTTATGACGGATACTAAATATCTTATATGTGATGTCATTCACATCACCAAAAAGGCATTTGGTTCCACGGTCATCTCTAGTTTCGCATACTAGAGATGACCGAGTTCCACGGATAACCAAATTCATATCTGTAATTAATCATAATTATATCTGTGACCAAATTCATAGTCTAATGCTAAGTGATAATTGAAAAAGATCTTTAAGACCATACGAAGAAGGATCCATGATTCCATAATTCTCTTGCTGCCTTTGATCGGAGAGTGCGCAAAGTGTTCTTTCTTCCGTTCATTTTTAAACTTAACCTCAAAAAATCTCCGAAAACTCATAATAACCTATGCATTTGATAGACTTTCCCATGCGTTACTCGTCGCAAAAAGTCACTTTGTGCAGAGGGGCGAGCGTTGAATGTCATCGACATTTCGAATGTTTTTTTTTTTTAGCAACCCTAGTTTTGTAGCGAGGGAAACATACTCATAGTGCCAATTCACCACGTGGCGGTTCCCGGACGATTTCGATACGAGCTTTTTACTTAACTCTTATGGAGATAATGCTCTTTCTATGTCTTTTATTACACTGTGAAGTGTGTGAGTGATTATTTTGTGAGCGAGCGATAGTTTTAGGTCGGGATATATTTCTATATATGGCTAAGTAAGATTAATAATCTGTTAAAGGCTTCTCACAAGGTCTTTTAATTTTGCGTGGTAAGATTTACTTTTCGTAAAGGTAACGAAAAGTAATCATGACTTTGTAAACTTGGAAGTGTTGTTCCCTTTTAGAGGAAGGTAAACTTTGAAATACATAAACATGTCGTGTAAGTCTCAACGTTTCACAGGTAATTTAACATCATGTTTCGTAAAGTCTACCATTAAACTTAATGATTATACAAGGATTAAAATGGTAGGAACTCTGCTACAGCTACCTTAAAACTGTGCATTAATTTAAAAACCCCTCACAAAAAATTAAAACGAAGTCCATGAAAAAGCAAACAAGAACCCCGGAATTAAGGCAACCCAACGCCATGTTCCAAAAAGGCAATGTCTGCACTAGTTAACACAACGAGGCTGGATTACAACACGAAAATAAAATATATTTTCGTCCAAACAGTTTTCAGCAATTTAGCAGTCGTGTCGCAGCCGTGTGCTGGCCAATTTCACCAATTCCCTTCTATGTTAGCCACGTGGAACAAGCAAGCGTTAATTGAAAATGGAATTTTTCGCACCTAATCCGACCCTGTACGTTTAATCGATTCGGCAGATCTTAATACCTACATAGTGCGAGGTACGTGTTAATTGAATTCGATTGATTATTTGGTTTTCTCAATTATCGTTGTAGCTGAAAAGGAATTTCGAACGAAATTGAAGCTACGAGAATTTGACATTGTTACTTGTTTAATATGTTAAGTTGTGCTTTCAAATATTTGGAATAACATGAAACTAAACGCATACAGCGAGTTATTATTATTATTATTTTGTGATATAGTTTTCAGTGATTCAAAAACAATGTAATTTTTTTTATCAATAATGTGTTTTTGTTTTGCTCACTGTACGGTTCAATCAACTATGATAATGATGGCAAAATGAAACCAATATATCATGTTCACATTCTGTACTGTTATTGTTTTGTTTTGTGTTATTGTGTTGTTTTGTTTTGGGATTCATCTTCGATTATGTATATACCTACTATAATATCGATAATATATAAATAAATATCTACAGATCTCACTCACACAAGTCTTGTTTTAAGTATCGACTGGTGATCACGCATATCATACAAAAAGATATAAGACGTCAAGGAGATTTATTCTAATTTTAAAATTGTGCTATACTTCTGATCCTCGTCGTTCTCGTCGGTCCTAATAAGGGCCTTCCACGGATCACTTTTTGTTTGACGATGTCGTGTCTGAGTCTTTTTTCGGCAGTATGTTATGCAGTACGGATTTTGTCGGACCAAACTCAATTTGTTACGAAGCTTATAAAATGTCGCAAAAATGTTCAATGCTTCCACTACACTATTACGCTGAGTCGTGAAAGAGAAGACACATAGATGTGGTTTCACATAAGTCTCAATCTACGGGTACCTATAATTGAAACGATAAAAATATCAATCTGTATACGTGCTCACTAGGTATCCACCCCATACTTGTAAGTACTCGAGCCAACCCGAACATTTTATTAGCACTAATAAAATCATTCACGTGAATAATTTTGAGATGAGTTAAACGCATTCGTTCGTGTATTAACAGGAGTTTGAAAGTTTTATTAATAAACGATGAAATTTTAGACAGCGCGGGTTCTTTTATAGTGTATGGATAATCAGGGGTTTTGTTATAAATTTATATAGGTTGGTATAGATATTTCTTGAAACTATGTTCGTAGCAATATAGAGTTAAACTATCCCGCGGTTCCTGACCTTTTTATTAAGGCGTATTCGATAGGATGAGCCTTCTGATTTCATATATCTATACACATACACATACAGTGTTACTACCATGTTACACTAGCAACCTTGTTTATAACCCTGAGTCACCTGGAACTACGCTTTTTCTAAACATATGTTTGTCGAAGTGTCGAATTAACAGTTCCTCGTCTTAAACGACTAAAATCCGAGATCAAGAGAATAATCTCTCATACATTAATTTATGTGGCGTCAACGCATGCGCTGTAGACCCGTGACTCCTATAAAAAATTCCGGCCTTACTAGAAAAACAGTATCTTCGCAATGACAGCGTAGCACTATTCCCGACAAGCGCCGCGTGTACGCGTGGCGGGTGGCGCAGGCGCTCACGTTGCATCAACACACGTTGTTTGCGTAAAGCCAGTGTAATAGGTGTTTTATAGTGGTAAATTATCATCACCAATCCGTTCGCTATCTATGGTATATCAACAACACCCTCAAACGGTGTACGAGGGAGGGTCATGTTCAGTGATGGACATTGTCGGGCTATTTCCGAACCTGTAAGGGGATACGTTAATTCACTTGATGATAATGATGGGTTTTATTGATACCTGTGAGTGAATTGGTTTAGAATGAATTAGACGAAGTATTAAAAAGATGAAGTTGGTCTCTAATTTGACAAACCTGTTTATCCTTTTAATGAAAATGTACTAACTTACTATCAGAGATATTTTTAAGCTGAAGAATCAACTTTTTTTAATGGTACCTTTTACATATATAGCATCTCGCCTTTTTCCCATAAGCGTAGACAGAATACCAAGTGCTATTGTAATAATAATAAATACTTACTTACTTTTTTTAGTTAAAATTGAATCTCTCCCAACCTTTTGACAATTAAAAGTCCATTAAATATTAAAAGAAAAAAGGAAATCTAGGAATTCAGAATTTAAAAAAAAATACGAGTAATAAAAACTGCGATTTATCTCCTAAAAACCCACGGCCAACTAGTACAGAATAAGCTACTCAACCACTCTAAGACAGTGTAGTCACATTCATCATTGCCTTAATCAAAACAATACTACCACTAACAGTAAGATGTAATGCGATTAACAGTAGAGTGCTGTCTAGACAGACTCAATTAGTAACTAGGCTATTATGTAACTCAGTCAGGAGAGCAAGGAACAACTGAAATACGGAAGCTTCATGCAGGTGAACAGCTCATAATCAAAGCTAAATGGTTGGAAGCAACTGAAACTTATGTCTGTGAAATGTTCGTGATACTGAATATTCAACTTAGCTCTTCACACTACCACTAATTCCTATATTGTGGGTGCGTTTACAAACACAAATGTTCACATGCACAAATACTCAGACGGAAAAACTATCTGTAGGTCATAAAAAATATTGTTCCGTGTGGGAACCGCACCCGCGACACGTAGCACAGCAATCGATCGCTTAACCACTGCGCCAACCGTGCTGTCCTAATTCGAATTGAACCTGCGATCATTTGGTTTATTACACCTGCCACTTTAGCTTAACTGTGACTTAAAATAAAAGGTTAACACTTATTTTAATTTTCTTTTCAGTTGTTTCATCAGTAATGAAAGAAGTCAATGTATTGAAAAGATTAGCCAGCTTAGATTCTGCGTGTGTTGCGTTGCGTCTAGTTAGGTCTATGTCTGCTTCCAGGGTGCACCGCGCCTCTTGATGCTCCACAAAACCATCGAAATCGGTACATACTTATTGGTCGAGCAAGGGTTTTGTATGTTTAGTTTTTTTTTTACACTAGGTAGTAGATCGATATATTTTTTTTTACTCCTTACCGTATCCGGTAACAGCGACCTGGACTGGTTCTGATTCCTATCGTGAGCTCTTTGATGACTAGCAAAGCCAAATTTAGTTTTAAAAACCCGGTAGTTTTCAATTTAACTAGTTATAATTAACATGTTATATAATGTTGTCTCTATTATTCGTACAATTTAACTTATATAAGATAATTATTATTCTAGTACCTACTTAGTATTGACAGTTTTACAAAACTACAAACAACTGTGTCTATATTGAATAACTTGTTCATTCTTACCGCCAACAATAGTTGTTTCGGATCAAGAATTTTTATTTAAACGTGTTCTTTTATTTGTATGGTTGTGAACTGAGAAATAAATATTATGTAAAGACTTTATTTTATTCAGTATAGCAAATGATTTCAGTGATTTGAAAGGAATAACTTTGCACAACCGCGCGCATTGTTCGCATTATCGAAAACAAAATACACTTGAATTCAAACAATTCGAAAGTTCGAACTCCTTAGCGTAAAACTTGGTGAAATGAGTTTTAGGGACAGAGACACAAAACACTCGAGTAACATTCATCAAAAAACGTTGTCATAGAGTATGTACTTACCACAGATGCGACTGTTCGTGATGACGTGACGTTTGTCAAAGTGCTCCAACACCCCGCTTCTTTGTTGGCGAACGCGATGTTTTCGCGCTGCAATAATCTACGACTCTACAAACTTGGCACAATATACTTAGCCCTGATTGTGATGTTGACTTACTGTTGTGACATTGTTTGTTTGCTCTTTGAGGGTAAATCAGTTTATTCTAAGTACTTAATAAATAAGGGAAATATAGGTCATTACTATACATAAAATTATTATAGTTCTATTTCTTTATAAGAATACCGGAATGTTTTTTGTAATAGAAAACAAATGAAGCGAATTCGGGTACGTAGATCGTTTATCATACAAATTAATTGTACCTGTTTAATAGCCTTGGGCATTGAACATTTAGGTGTTCACTGTCTTAATATTTGACAGGGATTAATTTCGTTTAGAAATAGAAAGCTTTATGCGAAATAACTGTGTGACGTTATAATATTATATTTGTTTGACAAAGTAAAAGTTGAAGTAAAAGTGTCTTGAGTTATAAGAGCGACGGTAGCCCAGTGGTGTCCTCTGACTAAAAGGTCGTAAATAGGCCGTTTCCAGGTGAGCACCAATCACTCATTGATTCGTGACGTATGTATATTTTTTTATTTAATTATATTGATTATAACGGTAGTACACAAATTACTATAATAAAAGACAATTGATAAGCATGAACAAAAAAAACAAAATAAATAACAACCTTAATAAAATGTAATATTGCAGTGAAGGAACATGACGTCACGTGGTAAGATAATGTCCAAGAAGCTACTGAACTAACAGTTAAAGACTTATGACATTCAGGCCAGTGTATAGTGATCCATACCCAAGTGTCTTCACTATAACGCTAATGACGATAAGTATGTAATAATTGGTTTCATAATACTGTTTACACTGAATGAAAACCATATTCAGAAATATTTGGCACGCGTAATATTCATCGAACCATTTCCGAACCACAAACAATAAATTACTATCAATCTAAAACAATAAAACAAAACACGCCATATATATTCTACACTCATTATTTATTTACGTACTCTATCAAACTCTTCAATGAAAACATGTTTAGATCGTGTTTACAATAAAAGCGCTTGAACGGTTGAACATCCCTAATTTTAAGCACCTACGCTACACACTCGTTTGCTGACAAACACCGAAGGGTTAACAGTCTGCTGCGTAACAGAGGGTGTTCGCAAAAGGTACATCATACGCAGGGTTAATAAAAAAAAGTAAGAGAAGTCCGAACGCAGGTGATGTTTTCTAAAGCGAAAAGGGAAGTTATATTTTTTCTTTTTGTTATTCGTTCTTTTAATATGTATTGAATAAAACGAGCACTTGAAGTGTTAATTGAATACATTTCTTGGGATCAAAAGAATTAAACGAGATTGATTACTATGAATGAAGTGCAATTTGCACTTCAATTCACTTTAATAATTTTAAACATAAGTCCAAAAAGCTTTATTTATTTATTTAGACGTAGTTAAAACTTTATGAAGGTCGTTATATAATTAGTTCTGAACTATCATGACCATGGCTATTAATCCTGACAATATTTAATATAAATAAATAAAAAAGGTATTTAAGTAAAGTGCCATAAAAAAGTCAGTATCCGACGATCCCCCCTATACTAAATAAAAGTGACGCTAATTAATATTGTCTTTTAAATCAGGCCCCTGAATTTCTAATAAGTCAACGAAGACGATACTTATTGAAAAGATAGGGAATTTAACGGTTACTTCTGCCAAGACAAGTAACCAGTCTCAATGACTGACAATTTAAGTCCATTTGCGCGTGAAATAGGTTCGTAGGCTGTGTATTTCGAGATAAATATTATCTACATTTTAGGTGCAAATGTACTGTAATTTTCTGTATTCAAAAAAATGCGAATCTATATCTTTTTGAGGATTCATTTTTGGTATCAGCAGACGACATTATCATAATATCGATAGTTATCATAATCATTTCATTTTTATCTCTTAACATAAAAACCACATCCTTAGTATGAGCTATCAGTTAGTACCTAGCAACAAAATTTATCTATTATCTACCCCACACTGACCGCGTCTATCATAACAGGCGTTATTTACCGCTATTTATTACACCATACAAATGGAGGACGGGGTTTTTCTGACGTGTTGATAAATCAGCGCGTAGGCCGATAGCCCTACGTGTTGATAAATGTATGCAACATGAGTACTTCGTACGTAAGTTCGGGAGAGTTAGATGAAACAGGTACAAAGTTTATACTTAGTTGTAGAAAGTTATGTAAAGTTAGAGAGTCTAGCTGTTCGGAGTAGCAGGTTAGTTGAATGGGGCTTATTAAATAGAATTTTGGTTTGAACTGAGAATTTAAGGTTCATAATTATTTTTCTGCTGAGGCTCGCTCAGAATGAGGTGGTGAGATCATCATCATCATCAGCCAAAAGACGTCCACTGCTGAAAGAAGGCCTACCTCAAAGGGGGGGTTTGCCATAATCCCCACGCTTGGCAGACTGCTTGGGGATGGCAGTGGCTCACCGATTAGTGAGAGGACGCTGCCCGTCCTCCGGTGTCTGGCCGCAGTTTTAAGACGTAACCGGGTCAGGTGACGAGATCACAAGACACGTATCAGAAGGGCTGGTTTGCGATGACGCAGGAAATAGGTATAAACGAATATGAGGGAGGCCATTGCCCAGCAGTGGGACAGTTGGGGCTAACTATAAAATACCTAATTATATTGAAGGGCTTATTAAGTGTCGTGTATAAAAGGGGGCAACATTACTACTATCGACTATTACTACTATGCAGAATTCAAAACTTCGGGCTGCTACTGAGACATTCTAACAAAAAAGCCTAATAACACTGCTTGCCCAATCGAAATCAGGACCTCACAGTCAGTAGCCGTGCATCTAATCACTACAACAATAAGGCAGTTACTACATTATTAAAAACTTTTGCCCCAATTTTTATGATGATTTAAAGAAGAGAAATAAGACTTATAGAAAATAGACGGTAGTCTTTAATCAGCCATAAAAGCAGAAAATCTTCTTGTTAAAGATGAAAAAGCTGATTCTGCACTTGCTAATTACCCCGACCATTTCCTTCATGCAAAGTGAAATCTGGCAAGAGTCCAAGAAAATGGCAAAGAAAGAGATTATCAGTCAAGTAAATTTTTATCTAATGAAAACTTTTTTGTTGCAGTAGATCGGGATAACTTTATAAAGTTCTATAATGTAGTAAGTTTAGTTATACTTAGACAATTTCTTGATTAATTTACGAGCTTATCTCGTGTTGATATTTTTACTGAAATCTAAGGATGACGAAGAAACAAAAGGTAGGTTTAAATAGCACCTGTACGAGTATGTATGCATGTCGTTATTAAATCCCATGTCATAGAGCGAGCCTATTACCATCTATCAGACACAGTTCAAGACTCCGGGCTGTTACTGAGGATTTTTGTAACAGAAAAACACCTTACTACTTTACCTGTCTCGAGGATCGATCATCCAGACTCAGAAGCTGGGCTTGCGACTACTAGACGAACGAGGTGGTTATTTTTTGGCTTCTCAATTAACAATGTCACAGTCTATTCTAGCAATTTGCTTCAGGTCATCAGTTATATCTTCAATTATATGTATTACTATAGTGTTCTTTTATATGATATTATTCTGTATGTTTTTAAGCGTGCTGCTATCTTTTATGCTATCCATCTTTATTTTATAAATAGCAGGTTCTTGACCAAGTCTAAAAATGCTATTCATACACATAACCCTCACAAAACGATGTTTATGGGGAATATAAGCCACCATACTTTAAGTCGATGCTATCATAGAGATAATTTATCACAGTTTTATCTCGCGATTTTTTCTTTCGACTAAGTGTTGGAGTAAACCCCAGTAAGTGGTAGTGATAAATTATGTCTTGATACTCACAGTTCCTCACTTTATATTTGTATGATATTTGTGTATGAATTTATGTGGGCTCCACCTCGTTGAGATGGTCTTTAAACTGTCAAGTGAAGTAAAGTAGATGATAGTGTCGTGAAATAAAAAGCCGTTTGTGTCTGGCCGGTAACTGTGTGAGTATTTATGTAAACAAGGAAGCACAGATTATACCCAGTACATTAAAAAATTCAGTCAAAACCTTGATTAAATAAAATGCAATACTAATATACCCAACTATAAAATCGAATTGCATTCATGCTGTCCAAAACTCAACCTATATTAATTATGTAGGTAGCATTTTACTAATGACAGCTAAGGCTTCTTCCAATATACGTTAACCCTTATTAAAGTTAAAAGTATTATGATTTATATATGAATTCAGACCGAGTGATGGAAAAGACATAACGAGGATAACATCAACTGCGGTTGAAATCGCACTTATTATTTACATTCAATCGGGCCATTTAAATGATAATGACGAAAGCTGGGATCGGTGAATGCGGCCTTCCGTCGATGGTGACAGATTTAAAACGTAATATTTTATTTGTAGAATAAATGAAACTGCCAATAAGCTCCAAGTTTGACAGTATTATGTTGATATAATGCTTTTGATAGGCATAAAAAGTTGTCTCGCGTTTAAGTTCACAGAGTATCTAATAATTGTGTTTAGCAAAGTGTGACGTGTAAATATGATCATGTAAACTAAGCTTTAGACTAATTAATTGCGCAATATATTTAAATAATTGTTATCAGGTAATAACATATTGCGAACAACATATAATTATTATCAATGCTATCTGAGTATCGTACCATTTTTATCGTAAACGATAACCTAATCGCTAGTCTTCTAATACAAAATAATTAATTTGATAAAATCCCCCTCACGGCCGCCGTGAGGGGTTCCATTTTTAAATACAAACTAGGTCAAGAGCTTATTCTACGTAATATAACCAAAAGAAAACGAATTTATTTTATTAGATTCATATATCAAAACCTTGGTATACTTGAAATCTACATTATATCTTTATCGAAAATATCCGTTATTCAGTATTCATTCCAATATTCTGCTTAATCCCGCTGCAAGTCTTCTGGGAATCCGAACTATTCGAAGTCCGGCAAGGGCCAAGATTTCCATCCGGAATTAGCTTGAAATTTGCCGTCTCGTTCCAAAAGTTAGGTATAGACTTCTGAACAATGAACGAAGATTATTTTATTGGGAATTTCGTTTTCAACCCTATCAATCCAATCATATTTCGAGGGAGAAAATATCGATATTTCGGTCTGAATTGTGTTTACTGAACCTTGTTAGTTGTGTTTCTGTATTTCTCAGGGAAAAATACGTTGTACTGTAGTTGTGTACCAAAACCATATTTCATAGATACATATGTACCTATATATATATATCTGCTAAACTTTCAGTACCTGGTTATATAAAAGAATTTACAAAACGCCATCACGTATGGACCAGATCACTCCCCTTCCACAATGGCCGCTCACTATCTATAAGCACACCATCAACTAGCAAGGGAATGCAACAAAAGAGTTCATTCTTATCTCCTCACTACATTGTGCATCTGCAATACACAGGCGGAATTAAAAAACCATCCTTGGCTGTTCGGAATTCCCTGAAGGGTTCTCGATGTCTGAGGTTGGGGGTGTAGGGCGCAAGCGATTGAATGTGGTCAATGTGGCGAAGGGGGCTGGACATTGCCAGTTTAGAATGCTTCACTGCGGTACAATTAACTGCGACTGTGTTTAGATATGCTGCAAATGAAAAGACTGACACGGATTGATAGTTGGTTGCAGGAATCCTTTCTTTTGTTTAGGAGATACAATGGAGTGATGCGGAATGGTCTGACTGACGATTAATTAAGAGCTAGTTGCCTAACAAATGTTTCTGTTGATTCAATTATTTAGTTTGATTGAGTAGAAATATTTGTTACGGATATCGAGCAAGTAAAAACGAATGAAATCAAGGAAAATATATATTTATCGACGAGCTAGATTGTTGCTGTTTCGACACTCATGATATTTTGTTGGATTTCATTTAATCTTGGCAGATATCAGAAAACAACTGACTAAGTACTTATGCTAAGTAGATTCTGGCTGATAGGGGAAATAAATATAGTACCGGTTGGTTTTATGGGTTATTGTTGTCATATGCATTGCAGAATAAATTACATTATTTTTCTAATTTTATTGAAGATAAAAAAGCCTCTAGTGGTAAAGTGGTTTGTACTTCGAAGTTTAAAGTAAAGATGAAGGTATTGAATTCGTAGATTTTTATACAATTTACTGTTTAAACACATTATTATTTTAACTTATACAAATTTACAATGGAGAAATCTTTTAAGCGGTGCATTAGTCATCATAAAGCAAATATTAAGGTACAAAAAAGTAGTCACATATATTGTTATTGCAAAAAAAAAATGTACGGGTCTTTAGCAAGTTAACACCAAAGGAGCGGTAGCTACCACATAACATACAAAATCTGCATCACCCAAAAAAGGTTTAAACATTCCATTGCGAAAGGGCTCACATTAATTCAAAGGGCACGTCTCGCTTCCTGTCTCGGAACACTGTCGAAATGTTAATTTACCGGAAATTAAAGTTGTTTCAACTTGTTACCCTTTGGACATGACTCTTTGGCTATATTTAAGTAAGTAAAATCATGAATAAAACATGTGTTTTTTTTCTATAGAATTGTTTTTTCCGGACAGTTTCAGGATTTTGTTTCATATGACCGTCTTCCTTAATTATTATTGTAATCATTATTATTGAATGTTACCTACATACATAAAGCCAAGTATTTATATTACTGTTAGCCTGCATCATTGCAGAGCTGGGCTGCTGCTGTGAGCTGCTGATGTGTGTCCACTTATGATTTCATTTGTCCAGCTCATCCGTCCATCTTCTTCATGGTTCCAATCTACGTCCGTTTTCTTTCCTTCTCTTTGGAGCATCACTTTGTAATTATCTGGGCCCACAAAATATCAGATATTCAACAAACAATTTTAGATTTAATTTCACTATTTGCATAAATACTTCTAAACCACCTTTTCTGTGTATGAATATCGAGTCTGTCCCATATTTCATAAAAAATATTCTTAAAGCTTCGACTCAATCAGGAACGCAAAAGAAATGCAATAATCAAATTGAACATTATTAGACTTCAGGGAAATCGTTTTTGGCTCGATGGAAGCAAATGTTTATTTGATTTCAGGATTAAATTCTATAGCTGTAATCATGTTTCTACAGTGGTTTAGGAGCGACAAGGAGACAAAAAAATGTAAGCTGTGAACAATGTGACGTAAACTATTCTAAATAATTTTAAAAGTTTTCGCAAGGGCGGTGAGGTGCGCGGGACCTTTTATTAGATTTGTGTATAACATATTCAAATTTGCACACTGGTTAATGGAAAACCTATATAAATACGACGAAATATGATAATTATATTTAGTACTAAATGCACAGTTGGAAAATCACTAACACACTACTACAGATACAAAATCAAGTTGCAGTACATCACAGCCCTATTATAAAATCATCCATAATCAGTATCAATAGACTATAACAACACTACTAATTTCACAAATGATTATTTACAGACCAAACAAAGTGCAGATCGATAGGACAATTTCATTATTAATACTCGTTATACGGTGGTCGTACAGTCTACCAGTTTAATCCATTTGTGCCATTATTAAATCATGATTGTGAAGGTATTGGTAGCACAAAACATGTAATTAAATGAACTATCCTTGTTCTGTGGTGGTGTGGTTACAGATAGTGCACTTGTATAATTTAGGTCCAGTTCTGCGGGATTTAATACGTGTTAGGGTAGGGGGTGAATTGCTAGTTTGTGTCGCTGTAGGGCTCGTGAATTTCATGGATCAGAATTATTTGGTCAAACAGATGATGTACGGATCATTCAAGGACCATAAATCGAAAAAATCGCATCAGACTTACAAAAATTATATGCACACATTTCTCTCACATGTATGTTTAGCGATATTGGCTGCTTTAGAAAATGATTGGTACTTTACGTCGTTTTGGTGCTTAGTAGATAGAACCAAAAGTGTAGAAAAAGAATTAGGTATTGAGAAGAAGTAGGCGTACAGGGTGCGTACTTATACATTACATACGCATTATTCTGACTATAATTATATGTCTGCATATGTATATACCTAAACAAACATAATGAAAATTCTAGAATTTACCTACCTACAAATATTAATCTGTTATCACTATATACAGTGTTGTTCATCAATAATCAAATTCATGTGACCCTCGGCTTGATAGTGAATGTGTCAGCCATTATCTTATCGCTTGAGTAATTCACAATGGTTGCAACCTGTATTGTTTGGGTGATTTAGTCTAGTCAGTGCATTATGTAGGTACTCGTATGTAATTACGAGTAGCTTTGAAGGGATTGTCTGTACGCATTACGTTAGTGAAATGTGTTGAATCATCAATTTATTTTCTATCGTTAAACTTCTTAATTATGATGTTTCCTACCATTTCTTTAATTATAAATATCGCAAGTGATGGGACATTATCTTTTCTTAACCATCTATACAATGATATAGCATATCCACCAAGAGAATATATTGTATGTATAGTCATCACTTTTGTATATCATTTTTGTAAGTAAGCAGTTGTTGCATCGGATAAGACTAAACAATAATTATAATTAATAAAGAGCAAAGATAAAACAAAGGTGCAAATCAAAGCGGACCTACCCCTGAATGTACTTAATTTTATTTTAGTGCGGTAGGCAGAAAACAGGCAGAACCATTTTGTCATAATTCAACAACCACCAATGAAATTGTATTGTAAGTATGTCTAATTCTATCGCAAAAATATCTGTAGAAAAAATCGTTATCACTGATAAAATTCGCACTGATAACTAATCCTTCTTGAAGTACTTGATTCAGTACAGTTGTACTGAACGTTAATACTTTACATGCTTTAGTAATCTGAAGGTCAGAAATATTAATTGAATTTTTTGTCTCAACTTTGCTAGAGGTAACTGCAAATGTGATAACGTACCACTAAAGCATTGATGAGTACGTTTGATACAAGATATGACCAAAAATTCGTATTCTACAAGGTCTTATACAATCTGCAATACCTTGATTTGGTCAGGCCGAATATTTTACAAAACCTTTTATTGTGGTATATTTCGTTTAATAACGGACATAAAGTTTTATATCGATATTGGTCGCTTAAAATGCAATCCTATTTCCAATCTCTTTTTGGATACGTTTTTGATTTTATAAGGCTATCGTATGAAGGTCAATTTATATTTTTGATTCGTATTATTTAAGTAGAAGTTCTTTGGTAAAATATCATAGAATGCGGTCCAACATAATTTAGTTGATATTTTAAATAAAATATGTGATGTTTTAAGAAAACTAGAAAATAAAACAGTTTGTCTTTCAAATTATGGTGTAAATCCTGTAACTAACAACCTGAACGAACATTTCTGCAGTATAAATAAGACTGAAGACTAGAGACTGGGAGCTAATATAGCTCCTTGCGGAACCTCCCTTCCAGAGTTCCTACTAACTAGACTAACTACGTACAGACTGCACGTAACATGTTGTATTAATCGATTCACAGTTCCCAATATACATGGATAGTAAATAGACGTCCTGCCTTGCTAGTTAAACTTTCATATGAAGCTTCTGTCTGACTTTAGTTCATATTGTATTCCTGCAATAATTTATTGATCTTAATTTTTTTCATCGTTTTTGATGTTACAATTTTTTATCATGGAAAGAGGTTACTGTTGTACTCAAAGATGTAATTAATAAGTGATAGAAATAATAGAAGCGAGTGAACTTGTCACTCCGTATGCAAAAATTATGATTATAGGATCACAACAGAATTAAAGGCGCGCGTGTAAAAATATAACGTATTTGTACCAAATAAAGTTTTATTTACTATTTATTGCATTGGATGGAAAAGATCTATCTCTATCGGCCACAGGAGTCGAGTGAAATGTACTATATAGCATTTCTATTAACTTCCTATTAAGATTTTTTTGTACTATTGCTTGTACTATTCGTGGAAAAATTAACTGGACACTTATAGCTGGTGCATGTGAATTTAAATTTACCATATTTTACGTGATTTCACGTATTGTAATTTTATTATCTCTAATATATCTCATTAAATAGTCCGATTAGACGTGAGCTTCTAATAAATTAACAAAGGGGAAAAAACTGTTATTTATGCCGTAAACACACGTCTTTAGGTGCCGTGAACATCAAACGTTCGGTCGATGAAATTACGATCATCCTCGTGTGGTTAAAATCCATCTCTATTGTTATCTAAACCATAGTTAACCAGAAGGGTTTCACCGCTGGGGTAGTTAATTAAATTTCAGACCGTCTAGTATTTCAGTTATGTCCGAGCAGGTATGAGGTTGTAGGTATAGTTAGTTGTGGTACCGAATATCATGTGTGTTTATTTAGGTGTTATACGAAACAGAATGTTGGAAGTCTTCTCTTTGTTTTTAATGGGTAAATAGGATATCGTTTGATTGTTTTTTTTTATGTTGCTTTTGTTTTATTTTATCAAAGAAGATCAACCTTTAATTTTTGTATTAATTTGCTTTCTTATAAATACGAAGAACATGATTGCTTCAGAACTCTATCTTTTGTTTGAAGTAAGATTTAAGAAAAATGTTGGGTAGATGAATTTTCTATTAGATGCATATATAATATATTTAAGGTAGCTACAATAACGGTTATACCGACTTCGAAGTATGAAGTACGATATGTTTGGTTTAAACTTTAAACCCAACCTGTCCCAATTGGATTGACATCCATTGATGAATACAATAGGATACGGCGGCAGATAGATTATGCTATTTGATATACCTAGAAACAGATTAATATCTAGCACATTAGTCACGTTGCGCATTGGTCACGGAGACAAATCCTTTGTTATGGGTAGCCTGAGCATGACTTACATCGTATCTTGGATTACAGTGGCCGGCTTTATGCGTGGTATAAACATGTATATAATGCACCTGGTTAACTTTGCCAAATAATTTTAGTAGATACATTTACTCTCATACATGTAGTCTAAGCTAAAGCTAAACATTGTGTCAATACTTTTTGATAACTGACAACAATATAATGTAATGTTTTGTATTTGGTCAGTCATCAATATTTTTAATAGCTGACTCAATTGTTTTGAAAACTATGGAGCAGTATATTCTACTAAAACGGCTGCGATGCAAATCATAACTCATAGTTCATAGAAATAATCTACTTCACTAAGTTTGCTCAATAGGTCTGAATTGCTTTTATCATTGAAATTCATCCCAAATCCAACTGTTTCAAGTTTATACGATGACCCTCCATTATCAATGTAGATTCGGTTCGGATCAGAAACTTGCTGCTGTTAATATTCATGAAGACTAATCTTTATCGTTCATTTCGCACCATTAAACCTACGATTTCGGAGGTTTATAAATCAAGGCGATTATGATTCTGATGGTTCAAGCGATTGAGTAGCTTGAAGGTCTATTGTTCGCTACATTATGATAATAGGTATGAAAGCTTGTGGGTGTTCCTGGATATGAAAGCATGTATCTAGTAGGGGAGAGGGGGGCTAGTTGTAACAGGGGTAAGTAGTAACAGCTTAATTACTCAGCAGGTTTCGAATATTTTGTTTCCAATTTATACTTAATCTGCTCCTTATAACCGGGCCTATGACGCAAGCACAGTCAGTGAGATGTGGGAGAGCGCAGTGAGTGGTCATGAGTAGGTGCACCATTTTTGCCAGGTAATATAAAAAAATTAAGTTCGTAAAGTTTGATTCTAAGTTACGGCAATGTCTTTTTGAAATGAGTATCTATTAATTTATATAGTCAATACATTAAGCTGTCGTACGTAACTACTTTCATTGGATAATAACATAAACTTTTTTTTCAATAATCAAAAATATTCAAAATTTTGTCATGGGACTAGTTGTAACGAAATTTTGGGGCACATTGTAACAAAATTCAAATACAATATTCCACTACTGTGCAAAGGTCTTACCTATTGCAGAAATGCAGACCTAACAGATTTATCTTAATCAAATTTCTTTTTGTCTTAGGATGAGAAATTAAAGAATGTAAGAGATTTAGCGACTTCTTATTTAAAGGCGTTAAAAACATCCCTCCGTTTTGGTACAAAAATGACACGGTTGGAGCAGATTGGTTTCAAAAAATCATGAAAAGAAATCCAATCACTCAAAATATCACTTTTCAATCATTGAAAATTATTTTGTCTGTTGATAGACATGTTGTTATTTTGTTTAAAAGACTAAATAGATACTAAGCGACAAAAAATATCAAAATGTTGATAAAGAAACACTGGTTACCTCATTAGTTTGTAATAAATACTTTATAAGTAATATATCTCATATTGATTTACAATAAATACCTTAAAATCGAACAAATATGTTGTATTATAATGTTGTTACTACTTACTCCACGCCAGTTACAATTAGCCCCAAGAACGGGGTAAGTTGTAACATACTCCAACTTTCACAAAAAGTCATTTATACAAGCATTTCTTATTTCTTATCAATTTAAGCCCAATAATCATTCTGATTGATACCTGAATAGACGTTCTCTTATTTTAAAGTGCTTCATGATGAAAATATTCAATATTTTGACTTCCCCAATGAAAAAACTAAAAATTGTTACAAATAGCCCCCCGCTCCCCTATATGTGTTAAATACTGGAATCGTCACAAAGCGTTTTGCAATTCTCGTACTGTAAGCGTAATTGAATACGTAGTCATTCCATTAAACATTATGTCAAAATATAATTTTATTTCAACATTATCGAATACAGGTATGTGAACAGGTTTGAGTACTTTCACTGAAGCGAAATAGCCTTCAACGCGTTTAAATATTTTACCAAAAACGGGAATATTGTCTGCACATTACTCACTTCAATAATTAAAAATATTGTCTCTTGTATTCTCCTTCCCCTTTGAAGGCAAGGCTTTTTAAGTAGATGTAAGTAAGCACCTACATTGTGCGTGCATGTTTCAAAAACAGATCGGGGTTAGGAATCTCGTTCCAGTCAGACACCCCTAACCGCAGGTTTTGAAACCACGGACGTCGACCACCCGTCTATGATACATGGGGATTAGGTACAGAACAGTATTATGTACATTATGTTTTAGGCTTTCATACGCGGTACCAATTCTAATGAACGTTTAAAATTATACGTCGTATTTTAATACGCTATCAAAGGGCTTTGAAAGAACCTTCAAAATAGATATCTGGTCAAAACGTTATAGATACTGTGATAACTCCAAAAATGATATATAGTTTTTCTTTTGTCTGTTGTTTCCGGCATACTATCAAGGTCCCTTAATCTTTGTGCTATTATATACATGACCAGTTCCTTCCTTTATAACTATGATGGTGAATTATTGGTTTAAATTGAGCATTGGCCAAATAGGCGAATTAGACTTGAATTGTATGGATGCTGAAGAAGCTACTGCCTATTCTCGTATTATAATAATACCATAATAACAAATAATAAGATCTACGGTAAGCAATGCAGTGGACTATGATTAGTCAAGAAAATTATATATTGATGTAGAGTCATGAACTATAAACTGGGAACCCGGTAAATGGCAATAGGCGCTTCCCCGATTACATGGGTCTCAATAACGAAATGTGAGAAATTCTTCTGAGAATACAGGCGTGATACTATGTTAAGATGTATAAAAATGGTAATGTATTCGTACCAACGTGAATCATACAGTATGTATAAACAGACATTTGAATTGTCTGATAAACGGTGTTTACTCTATAAAATAGGACTATAAAGTAGGACTATAAAAATAATAAAGTCGATACGTTAGTATGTAGTGTAAAGTACCTATGAAAAGTATGCCTTCATGCGGATATAAATGAAAAATTTGCCTCCGGAATCGTTCTTTTTGTTTTGATTTTAAATATGGTAAATATTACAAAAATCTTTCATAATATATATAGTAAGTACTTACGCATTATTTTTAAAGTCAGATTACAAAATACTTGGAGCTCATTTTAATTTTCTATCTGTTCTTAACTAACTTCTCCTTTCAATTGAACGCGTCACGGAACTGAGGACAGTTGATAAAATAATTAGCTATTAGCAGGGGCAATGTTCCTCCCTTTGTCGTTGATAATTTTATCTATCCGCTCTACTGGGTTGTGACTCATAATAATCTGATTTGAGGGGGACCTCTTGCTGATTTTTGATTTAACATCAAGTTTGCAAGTTGCCCTTCGAGTATTAAGGAAAAAGCGAAATTTTGTGTGATTACTCACGGTTTAAATTTAGATACGAGAGTTATAAACTAAAATTTACATCAGTGACTCAGAAAAGTGTTGTATTGTGTTTGTCATGTTAATAAAATACCTATTTGTATTATGTTTGCAAATAGAAGTTTCGAGTTTGTTGTAACATCAATCCCTCAAAGTCAAGTATAGCGGGTTAAATGATGATTGATAAAATCGGGGATGAATAAATTAATTTCTAGAGTATCAGCTATGTATGTATAAAACATGTAAATTTCTACAATAAGTTCCTTTCATTAAAGAAAATTGATATAATTATAAAAAAAAAATACAAAATAAAGCCCGACGAGTAAGTTTGCTTTATATTTTCAGACTAGTTTCCGCCCGCGGCTTCGCCCGCGTGGTTTACGAACCCGTATATTTTTCCGGGATAAAAAGTAGCCTATGTGCTATTCCAGACTATAATCTATCTCTGTGCCAAATTTCATCCAGATCCGTTCAGCCGTTTTGGCGTGAAAGAGTAATAAAGATACATCCATCCATCCATCCATCCATCCATCCATCCATTCTCACAAACTTTTTGCATTTTTAATATTAGTGGGATAGGATATACATTTTGTTTCTTTTTCTGCTTCACATTCTGTGTTCTTCTTACAATTATTCCTATTAAAGAAATAACACTTGACGTGTATTCACAAAGTATCGAGTATTGACATATCTTGTGGAATAGCCAGACGTTCAATATCTCCAGTCTGCATAACTCAATATCATAACTATGCGCACACCGTGATCCTCAGACAACCTAACGATATGTCATTATCCAACAAATATTTTAACAAGAATTTTTAGATTAAATTTTACTTGAGAAGTTTTAGTAGAATCTATACTTTTGAATTCCATTAAGCGCTTGATAATTATTTACTTAAGATCTTAGATAGAGCGCTGAATTTAAAAGACTTTAATTTCCACCAGATAACGATAAAGTGGATCGGAATGCCTAATATTTATATAGTCTAGAATTTAAGACTTTACTTTTTTTGACTGCCTCGTTGGTCTATTGGTCATCTGCGACTGCTAAGCGTGAGGTCCTGGGTTCGATTTTCGGGTCAGGCAGTGTAATTGGGTTTTTCTGTATATAAATTCTTAGAGTACGGAGTTCAGAACTGTGCCTTGCAGATGGCAATAGACTCGCCCCCTATTACATCTTATTAATATTATAAACGTGAAGGTTTGTGAGGATGGATGGATGGATGTTTGTTACTCTTTCACGCAAAAAATACTGAAAGGATCTGGATGAAATTTGGCACAGAGATAGATTATAGTTTGGAATAGCACATAGGCTACATTTTATCACGGGAAAGCGCGGGCGGAGCCGCAGGCTGAAGCTAGTAGGACATAACAACGATATCGGTGAAATGTGGCTGTACAATAGTATACCTAACACCTGCCTAACTTATCGGGGAATACAGCCGTGGTGCTATAATATAAAAATGAATGAATCTAGCATTTAATAATAATAGGTATTCTCAACAAATCCAATTTACATACTTAATACCTACTATAAAAACTAGAAAAACGAATTTCAATACCGAACTATTCAAAGAAATTATGCAAAGCTCGAAATCTGTTGTTTAAACTTCGAGCGTCGAAAGCTTAACGAATGTATTATATTATGAAGAAATACTTTAACTGCTAAAGTTAGCGTTGCAACATTATAATTAATGGTCACAGACGGTTTCGTTTCGAGCCAAAACAAAAAGATAATTGCGCCCAATTAATTTGGACTCCTTGCAAATGAGGGTGAGGTCCTTTTATGTCCCCTCTACGCGTTTATTGGTTCTAGGCGATATTTAGTTCGCCCGATTTGTTTGTTTTACGTTTTCACTCGGTAATGAATTTTCTTTAGCGTACGGTCTCTCGCCGACCGTTACAATGGACATTAATCTTAATGGGCGTTTTAACAAATTTAAGGATCCTATTATACCTTTACACGTGGAATCCATTTGTGGTATTGCATTTAGAAACCAATTAATAGTCCCCAGGTTTAACTGATTGTAATGAATAATTTTCAGGGCGACGAATACTTAACATTATTTCATTGAAAAGAATATTTCAGTACAAATTACCTTCCTATTTCAGAGGGTAATCCCACTAATTTGCACACACAGAACCTCTTATTTTACATAGCAAATAGATGGATTTTTGTAACTGAGACTGTCGTAAAACAGGCTGTCTTAAGTTTAACAATCCATTGAGGCGAAATGGACACGAGAAGAACCAACAACTAAAATAAGTTCTAGTAATCACTTCGATGTTCGGAGAAAATATTCTTCTTTAAGTTAAAGTTATTATACTTGAAGAAGGTTCTTTTTTAATGTGCTTCTGCATATGTTGTTTATTATTGGCGGTTGGCTCTTTCTGAATCTCAGAAAAATATTATAAGTACAATTTAATTGGCTATTTGTTTTGAACTGAGAACGTAAACATAATATGTTATCAGAGTACTTACAATATAGGTTTAAAATATTCTCTATATTCCGAGAAATAAGAGAAAAATACCGCGTACACATTTATTTATGTCTGCTGTGATTCGTCTTTTATGTACAGTGTTAATGATAACATTTCCGCGGAGACATATGTATTTTGTATGTGTTTTTTTATGTGATTATGGCTAAAGCAATAAAGATAAGGTGTTACCAAACCGATAAGTTATCTATTGCACAATTATTATTTTTTTCAGTTGTTACGCAATATGGGAAACGTATAATGTCATGGGTTATCAAGCAAAATGTGGTTGGTATTACGTCAAATGGGACTTCTATGTAAACAAACAGAAATACATACTTATAATCATCACCATTATTGAATGTATTAAAATTAGTGCTCTATTTAAACAGCTGTTATTATTTTGAGATGATGTCATTGTATTTATTAGTAGGTATTTTACTACTTATACTTATACTTTATACTTTTTCATTTCTATCTTTATCGGCAATCATTGTCATAATTATGGGCTCAAATTAAGTCAAGGAAAGGTTACCAATTTTATATGTTATCGGTATCTAGATTACAGGAGACAACACTACAGGTTTAACTGTGGCATCATGCATTTTTTATTTTTTTAGCGAATTATTATCTCCTGGTACCTTAACAGTTTTTCAATAACATTCTGCATGTTTTTTTTTTTTTACTTTCGATTACCTTGCTGTTCTAAGATACATATAAAAATAGACTTAATGACAATGAATTTAATTTGTATTTCCTTTGTTCCAGGCTGCTCTCTGCGCTGACTACAGCGTGCCAGTTGACTGTGTAGCAGCAGGACCGGCACCACGTCCCAGTTCCTTCCACGAGATATCCGCACCCAAAGTAAGTTAATACATTTATGGGACAGTTTATCTTCACCATCATCCACACCCTGACTTTGTCGACTGCTTGCATAGACTTCCTATGCTCCTGCTATGTTAGTATATTCCAAATCCAACCCTTTTTGAAATGAAATGAAATTTGTCTAATAGGAATGAAATATCTACTACTTTTTACCATAGGGACGAGTGTCTCGTTTGAACATAAACGTTCCATAGTTAAGTAAACACGTCACAGTTTTACACGCGGGCTTACAATTTTTTGTTGTGCTGCAATACTCATAATTTTCTGAAACGTGGTGAGAAGGTTACACACCTTTAACAATTCTAATGACCTATTATTTCGGTTTCTGTGAGTTACGGTCATAGCGTGGTACGGTGTCGGCTCACAACTTTTCTTTTTAGAGAACTAATATTCTGGGAACTTAAACGATATTATACTGCGTTTGACACATGGATAACTGAAGGTGCCGCAGTTCATTTAACTAAATTAAGAGTCGGACCTCACTAGTCAGCACAGATCAGTCATATTCCCACTGTATTAGGACGCGCTTCAGTTCATACAAAACACACGTTTGTTATACTGCGGATTTGATCCTTGCTGAGTCTTTCACAATTCAAAGTTCATACTCTTTTCTGCTGCAAACTCCAAAGTCTGGAAAGGCACTTACAATGTTAATATCATTAAAGTCAGTACCCAATTATGGTGACTAATGTTCGATATCACTAATTTTAAGTGAAGCGTTTCGATAATAAGTACCTAATTATGTATATTACAGACAATTTCAAAGTATGCTTATAAGTGGCCTTGTTGATATGTTAAATATACATATATCCATTTTCATATATTCACATTATTACCTACATTATTTTTGTGTGACTCTTGTAATTTCTGGAAGATTCTTTAATAAAAATAAAAGTATCCACGAGAATTCGGTTGCGCAAAAAGTTGGCTTTTTCCTATAATATACAACAACAGCAGATGAGTTGCCTTTTTACGCAGACTTTTCTTATAATATATCGTATATGTTTAGGAAAACTTCTGATGAAAATTGATTTGGCAATATAGACTTATGACACAAAAAATGAAATATGTATAGATTAAATTTTTGTTCGATGGCAGCTCGTAAATAAGGCATAAGTTCGAACAATGTCTTTTCATGCTTTCGCAAATCTAAAGGCAAGTATAAGTGTACTGATTTATTAATCATTAACTCACGCACTTGCATAATCTTATCTGCTTGCTAACTCGTTTACAATCTGATGTATAAAAAAACTTTCCTATAGGATTATAAACATAAAATATAATAGGATGACGCATAACTCGATGTAGGACACTTATTTATACTGAATCATTGTTATTTATTTATCAGTATTTCAAAATGATAAGTTGAAGTGTCTCACAAACTGGTTGAGTCTTCGCGCGTGAATCACATCGTTTTTTCAACTTACAATATTATATTTTAAAAAAGTAATGTTGCTTCCAGTTTAAGTTTTCATACACTGTAATCTTAGACTGATATCTCAATTCTACTGATCCTACTGGCGGATTAAATTTATTAGAACGTAATAGAATCCCTTAAAGGAAACAGAAGCCTTTAAAGGAAACTTCCTTCAGTATATATTTCACTATTCGTGTGTTATAATTAAGGTTTTATTAAAAACACTATAAGATGAGATACTGATATAAACTTTTTGTATTATTCCAGGAAAGTTTTGTTAGATCATACATACTAATTAAAGAGTAAAGACCAAAGAGCTTTATTTAACACATTCATAAAACGTGTATCTACGTTGCATAATCTTTACTTACATTTAATGGGCAGTAAATGTATGAACCAAATCCAACCCCACTTGAAGTGATCTCATCGAGTGGGGTACGGCCATAAAATGTTAATGGCCGACATAAAAATCTTATAAAAACTCATACTTTCCCTGATATTTATATACGTATTATCGGATAAAAATAAGCGTGTATTTTCTTTGACATTGAAATGGGTAGGTCACCTTTAATTTTCAGTGCACATTATAATTAGGTGTTCATTTACAACAAAAACGTAAAATGTAAAGTAAGTAAATATATGTACTTCTTGTGGGTAGATACAAAAATATTTTTTTGTTCATTATTCAAAAATATTATATAAAATTATAAAAAAAAATATAATATTGTTTACCAAAAAAGCGCTGGTACCTATATGGCCTATCATTTATAAGTATCTGTAGGTGGCCATGACAGCTGTTTATGCCAACATTTGGGTCATTAGCCTGAATATTGAGATACAAAAAATGATTCAGCTAAACGAACGAATATGACAACAACAAAATGCCAAAAGTGAAACAAAAAATTTAATAATTAATCTCTTTCATATGATTGCCTTAGGAGATGACTCGAAATAACAAAAAGTATTCTTAATGAAGTTGCAAAGGTACCTACCTACCTACTTTTGTAACATAAAGCTGCGATTCGATGTGCCTCGCAATTTAACGGTAAGTGTAATTAGATTAAGATAAGCTTACTACCTACCTATATAACAGGACAATAAAGTACAGGTTGTCTAACAGTTTACTTCAGTTAAGAGCAAGAAAAAGCTGCGCACAGAATAACCTAGACGCCATAATTTGTACCACTATTTTTTTCATACATAAAAATGACGTATAAACTGTACCATAAAAATAACTTGGCCGCAACCTACAGAAAAGAACGTACCTTTATATGAAACGAAAGTGTAACGTCTTAGTCATAAAGCTTTAAATAAATTTCACCCACTACAAGTGACACAGACACCCACACAATCATGAGAAATAAAAAATCAATGAACAAACTTCACGATGACCTTTTCAAGAACGTTGCGTTGTGAAAGAGTGACTCATTCAGTCATTCAACTCTCGGAGAATTCCACTACGCGACTACGAAGCGACGTTTATTCTTTTTTTGAGTTCATTGCCTTGTTTCTTCATAATTTTCAGTCGGTATTTATTAAAGAGTGATAAGTAAACGTCAATGGAATTTGAAGACTGAAATTGAAACATGCCGTTTCAAGTTTTCGATGTATAGTGCTTGAAGTGTTAGTCGGTCAGTCTACTTGCTCGCTCAACTTAAACGTGGTTATCCTTTTTAAGTTGATGAGTTAACTTTAAGCTAAGAACGAGAAATATTTATTTTAGTAATGAGGTGAGTACGCGTGGCAAGTGAGGGCAATTGGTATGCTCAAATTTAAATAAATTGACTGGAATTAATCAACCATGTCTGATTACCTACTTTACAAAATTGGAAGTAAATGAAGAATGTTGTTTTGAGGAGTGGTGTTTAATTTACTTTAGTCAGTCAATTTGAACTTTTATGTACCTAGATTTAAATGTTCAATTACTGCCGAATACGGGCTTTATGCTTAAAATCTCTCGAAATCGTATCAGCACATAGGTATTGCAGGAAAACTGACCATGCTATCATCATATCGCATGCACGAGTAGTAGTGGGCTCTGTCTGGCCATATCTGTTGAAGAAGCAATTGGCTTTGAAGCAGGCGAGTCCTTGGAGGGGGTAGGTTACCTTCCCTCCAGATAGAGTGACCGCATTGGCGTTAAGAAGGTACCTGGGGTAAACTGGATTTGATAGGCGAAAACAAAAGAATATCAAATAACCGAATGATTTGTCACATCTGTCAGAGGACTCATTGATTTCGACAGTCAATCTTAAAAACAATGAATATATATGACAAAGATTAAAAACAATGGAAAAGAGCCTAATTAGTAATCAAGACGATACACCAATTAATTACAAATATCAATGTCTAATTCCAACGCAATAAACTATTCTAATATCCTTCATTAGTATGTTAGTCTTTAACTTTGAGTCACAAGTCCAATGATAATTATCCCCATAGAATTTCAATCGCGCAATCATTCATTAATAATTATGTTACTTACAAACCCACGATATAGGCAAGTGATTCAGACTGGCCAATTAATAAAACATGCTATTGATTTAGCCCGCTGTCGATTCCTTGATGAGTCAGCAATTGGAGTCGTGAGTCAGTCATTATCATCCTTAAGATGGTCACTAAGAATTAATAAGTCAGTAGTTAGTAATACAAGTACATACAATTATGTATAGAATGTTTGATTGAAAATTGGTTTAGGTATTTGCATTTTAATTAGATATCGAAGAGTACTGAATGAAAAAAGGAAAGAAATAATTTTTATTAGCACTAAAATTGTACACGAAAAATTTGATGAAACGGGCATCAATTCAAACTGTTCGATGACAGTAACTACGATCTAAATTATTTTTAGCTGGAGTCAAACAAACGCCATTTACCTACAAAGTATATGATTAAAATTAAAAAAGGAATATATGTCTTTTGTTTTAAATTTTCTTGACGGGCCTGATTCTCGAGAGCATTATTTCAAATGGTACTAGGCGGCAAACCGAATGATCAATTAGAACACACGCACTACAGGCTTCATTAATTACGTCAAAATATAATTTGAACAAGGAACTATTCGATCGTCATCACATTCCGTACAAGATTATTCATTTATAATTCAACAATTCGAGGTCAGTGTGTTAATTATAAATTAATATACATTTAAATACTTCAAAGCTACCAAGGTTGTGTGCCATTTCAAAATGTAATATACAAAACGTGTTAACTGCCTCATTGACTGCATCATTGGTCTAGTGGCGCGACTGCTTAGCGTGAGGTCCTGGGTTCGATTCCAGGGTCATGTAAAGTGTTATTAGGTTTTTGTGTATAGAAATTCTCAGTAGCAATGCGGAGTTTGGAACTGTGTCCGGTTGATTGCAATAGGTTCGTCCCCTATTACATGGGGCTTAATAACAGCATCGGTGAAATGTGCGAGCACAATAGTACACCTCTGCCTAACCAGTCGGGGATACAGGCGTGGTACTATGTTATGTTATGTAATGCATTGGTTTAGATGTGACAAGTGCGGCTGCTGGGATTGACTGTCTGGGTTATATGTTATATGTAGGTATTCTGTAAATCTCTACAATAGGAGCCCGAAGTTCGCCATTATGTATGTTCGAATGGCATCAGTAGATACTAGAGACAAGAACAAAAAAAAATGTGTGTGTACTTACATACGCACGTAAGAAGTTATATTTCTTATTTATTTTTTTATTTCCACTGATATGAAACACTTGTTACATATGCACAAATATTTCAATAACTATCTTGAATATAGCTATCAATTCCCAACAAATTTAAGAGACTTACCAGCCAGCATAATTGTGTCGCTTTTATCTGTCGGTGTGCGCCCGCATCGTAAGAATTTACTCTCATCAAGCGCGCCAAAAGAAGTATAACTTCAAAAAATCTTTCTGTTATGTTCGCTAGCATGACAAATAGGAATCACGAACATTTCGAATAGTCGTATTAGTAATTAAATACAATAGAATATTAAGACGATACTTTTGTTTTATTACTATTATTTAATACTATTCTACTGACCTCTTGGGGTGCTATGTTATTTTAAAACGTGTTATTACAATATTATGGTCCAAAGTGTGGGTGCAAGGAAACAGTCTCCAGGTTACAGAACTTAGGTTCTTCTGGCGCAGAACCGCCTTGGTACCGTCTAGGTATTGTTGACATTGACTGGCTATCTTTCCACTGTGGCATGAGTGATTGCTCGACCCAACTCAACAGAAGAACTACGGTAGACTTGTATAACGGTTGTAATGAGTCAATTTCGTTCCTACATCACGTAATAGCATTGTGTAATATTGTTACTGGGGGTGTGTCATTGTTTTGACTACTATCTTTTGTTATACTTCTATACAGCTAATTAATACTTATATTTCATAACATGCACCGATTTCTAAACATGTCTGGTTGGAAGATGACTAAGTGTCATTGGCTTGCAATTATTACGGCGCATGCGCAGTGAATAACACACCTATATGCGCGTCACGTATGCTCTCTCAGTATTCTTCCATATAGAGACGTGCCCCCATGTCATTTCCGCGCATTCGTGTGTCATTCGCCGTATCAACTTTGCTCTAGTTTTTGATAATAACGACCTAGAATCTCAGTAGACTATTTGGGAGGTTCGATCTAAGTTATAGCTTTATTTTAGGTGGTAATCTTTCGTTTGAATGTTGAAGATATTAATATTATGCTCATTAGGTATATCAAAGTATTTTTTTTTATGTTCACAAACCGGCGCTATCTATTTTTTAGTTCAGACTTATGTATTTAATATTGTGTAATAATTTCCTCCTGACCGAATTTCGGTCTCGGCGGCCAATCTCACCGGAGATTAGCCAACTACGCAGGAGATATTATAGAGCACAAGTGTGTGCGCAAACACAGGTGCTCTCTCGATTCGTTTACTCTCATAGTCCGATGGGACGGCAATCCGACACGACTGGAGAGGGATAAGGCGCAGGACCAACGGCTTTACGTGCTTTCCGAGGCATGGTGTGTATTCACATACACAAAGACCCAGACCCGAAACAACTATCTGTAGATCATATAAATATACAAATATTTTTTCCGTGTTGAAATCGAACCCGCAACACGTAGCGCAGCAGTCGATCTCTCAACCACCACTTCAACGTGCCGTAAATATTGTGTACGTAACTATCAATCAAACAACATATAATTTACGGTTAAGCGAATCTGATAGTTTAATTAATTATACTGTAAAGATTAATCCCTGTATACATAAAGATATTAAATGTTCTTAAAATTATTATAGTTATAATGTGATTACCTTGTCGATTATAAATTATAACACAATATAGCATCGTGGTTGTATTCCATGAAGAGTTTGGTGGACCTGTACTCATCATCATCATCATCAGCCAGAAGACGTCCACTGCAGAACGAAGGCCTCCCCCTTAGACCATCACATCGAACGACATTTCGCCACTTGCATCCATCGGTTGCCCGCGACTTTCACAATGTCGTCGTTCCACCTAGTAGGAGGCCTTCCTACGCTGCGTCTTCCGCCACTCGAGAACCTTTCTTCCCCATCGGTTGTCCGTTCTTTGAGCGATGTGGCCTGCCCATTGCCACTTCAGCTTGCAAATCCTGAGAGCTACGTCGGTGACCTTGGTTCTTTGGCGAATATCCTCGTTCCGGATTTTATTGCGTAAAGAGACTCCGAGCATAGCTCTCTCCATTGTCCGCTGTGTGCCTCTGAGCCTCTCTAAGAGGCCAACAGTTAACGACCACATCTGTACCTGTACCTGTGTAGCCTGGAACTGTACTATTGTTACAATATGTACAAACCTCACACATTTCGCCGATGCTGTTATTAAATCCCATGTTATTTTGCTATTGCTTTATCGTTTTTTAAGAATGAGCTGATAAAAATTACTTTAATCAACGTCATTTGCTATGATGATAAAGCAGGTAGTGTCGGTTATTCCCATAGCCAGTCAAGTAAGGTTTATTTGTTAACAGCTTAGGATGACGTCATCTCTCTCATCACCTAAACCCATGACGCTCCGATCAGCTTTAATCGGTTTTATTTCTTATTATTTGCGTTTGACGTCTTTTAAGATTTGCTATGCATCATTTATTACCAATACGTATAGTGTAATGTAATAATGTTGCTATTTTAATTGCCTGCTTAATTGGTCTGGCATACTCAAGCACGGATGCTGAGCATTAGGTTCTCGCTTTGATTTCCGTGTCAGTCAAAATGTTACCAAATTTTCTCAGTAGCAGCACGTTTGGAGTTACGCCTGATGGCAATAGGCTGGCTTCCTATTCCATGGGATGTAATAACGGCATCGGCGAGCCCTAAGAGTGGATGTTAACGAGATGATATTATAATGATCATAACATCAACTTAAATAAATGACGTTAATTCAATTGTGTCTTCAACAATAGTGTTTCTGATTAAGATGAGCGTCACCATCAATCTTGGTTAAGATTATTGTTTTATAAACAAAGAGGGACAGATCAAGTGTTTGGTGTTATGTTATATGTAAATAATATTTACTTAATGAATAATGGGTAAAGGAGCATTCAGACTGTAAAGCTGAAAGGCTGCCTTATTTAATTTTAAAGTATTTGTTTAGTACTCATCAATCGCAGTCAGAAGTCAGCGTCAACACCACCACTGCTGACTGGCCAATCTTACCACTACGGCATGAGCTTTTCATTCGCTAGCTTCTTTCTCATTAGCTTCTCATTCTCATGTGATCATGCCAATTCGACAGAAGAAGATTTAATTGTTTTGGACTTTCAGTAAACATTGAAATTTAAAAACAAGTCAAGACATTAAACAGTGTTATTTGTAGGCCTGTTATAGTCTTTCAATGCATAATCCAATGGGAATATTCCTTTGCATTACGTAGAAACGCCACAATCAATACTGTTTCCTTCAACGCAGTACCTATTATCAGAACTGCGCATTAATCTGAATTCCCAGAATTCTGAATTAATCAGTTACATAGAGTTGAATAATATAACTTACTTATAGTTCGTTATGCAAGTTTGAATAATGGGTTTTGTTAGTCCTTTTTCCTTATATATGTATAAAACAAATTGGAACATGAGTGAAATAAAAATAATACATAATATGCACATAGCCAAAATATTGTTCCTGTCGTGTTTTAAGCGAAATATTCGTCTGTCATTATGATTCAAAGCCGATTTGCCTGTAGTTTGATAAACTGGTCTATTCATGTGATATTGGTTTCCATCAGATGTAAGTTGCCTATTCTGCGTATAATAGGTACACACTAGTCACAGAACATAAAATAATCTACACTGATAAATAACCATATTGTGGTGTCAACAAAAAGGATATAGAACTATAAAAATCCTACATTCGGCCGTGCATCATTGAAATAAAACATGAATTTATTTGCGTCCATTTAGTCAGGCATCTCCAAAAAAAGAGCATGAGTTAAGCCGTATACGTATTAATGTTTAATTGAAACATATTCTAATTATATCTACAGCATATAAAGAGGATATATACTTCATAAGAGCTTCCCCGATATGCCTGACGTCATTGTGACGTATTCCTCGTTGTACGTCAGAAATTAATGTGCGTTTCACAGTGATTTAGACAAAAATGTTCTAGAGTTGTTGTTTTTACCATGATTAATAGGGATTCCAAAAAATTCTACAAAAAATGTGTTTATACATGAGTAAGTGTAAAGTTTGCGTTGGTATTCTTCGAAGTTTGAACGTACTCTAATGAGTATTTTGTTTGGTTCTATTACGTGTAAAGTTGAAGCAAAACGGGAATTACTTTGTTGGCGCCATATGCTGCGATTCTATGTATTATAATTTAAAAAATAAACAGATACTTCAAAACTTTATAATGAGTAACCATTCTATTACATATAATTATACAATACAATGTTTATACTTAATTTTTATTTTTTTTATTTGAAGACATGAGGGTAAAAAATAAATTAAATTATAAACGGAAGATATTCAACGCAGCCGTAATTCAAGAGTTGGTTGTAATTAATATAAAATATCAATTGCAGTGATAAAGAAAGTCACTTTAATTATAATAATATTCTCCTACTAGATATTCTTTTGATGTAGTTTAAAATTTTCAGTGATTAATGGTTTTAAGCATATACTTTATTGTTTATTAATGGAGCTTTACAAAAAATACCTTTGATTGAAGCCGTTTTGGATCCTGATATCTGAGAAACCATTAAATAATTTGGGGTTAATATTAACGAAAGCGTATACATTTATATAACTTTTAGTGCTACACATTGTTATTAAAAATAACCCTCCGTTTACACTATTGGATTAATTTAATTATATGTCATTTACTTTAGAATCATTTTTGGGTAAACAACAAAATAACCGCATTATTTCGTCGAAAACTTTTGGCATTGTTGTTAATGACGTTGAATTATGATGCCAATAACTCATCACTCATTTAATACATTTGAGTCATACTATCCTACTTAGTAATGACCCTTTTATTACTCATTCACATACAAATCATCTGTCCCGATTGACGCAATAATTTCACAGAAAGCTGCGTTCTGACAATTTAAGGGCAGAGTCACGCTGCCCTTAACAAATGGCGCAGCAGTTGGGGCACTGCATCCTGATGTGTGATACGCTTTAAGTTATTTGAGAATATAAGATTATTTTTACAAAATTACATGTTTTGTGATGAATGTTTATAGTAGGTACTTGTTGTTATGATGGAAATTACGAGTATTGTAACCGTCGGGGATATTTTTTGTACCATCCATTTCATCAGTTCAATGCCATGTCAAATTTCTCTCTGCTTCTTCACTCTTCCCATCCACATTCATATTTAAAACTTTTTCTGGAGACATGCTCCCATAATCTGTCCATGTGGATGTGACGTACCTAATCGGTGCTTGAATTAATGTGTTTACCATTTAACGGTGATAATCTAGACGCCCTCATTAAACAGTAGACACAAACAGATGACCGCATTGACATGAAGCCAATATTGGGACAGTAGACATATTATAAAACTTAACGTTAGCCGTCCGTTAAAGTAAAATTGTATCCCAATTTAATACACATTTAGGGGCGCAATATGCCACATGCCCCCACGGACGTTCACTGTCACTGTTCACAGTTCTGCGTCACTGGGTACTGTATGTGTCCCAAGTTAAATGAGTAAGAATTGTGTAAGCAACAAATCATTTATTACGACATCACGTGATAATTGTCACGAAGTACCCAGGTTAACCAAAAATGTACCTGCAATCACTATTATTTTGTATCATATGAGCATAAAGCTTTAGAGTTCATATTTACTAGTCAGGATTTCCGTCACTTTTTTAACAAATAAAAATATCATATCGCCTGCTGAAGGTCCTCCTGCTGAAACTGTTCACCATTGATCGCTAAAAGGATAATCATTGGGGATTTGACATTATCACACCAGGCAAAAAACCTTGCTTGTTAAGACGGATTGGTGACTGGCGACTGCATACTTCTTTATTTGACATCTACTCGCTGCTGCTGCCTCTGTATATTGAAGAAAGGAGAGGATGGCCTATTCTTTACTTTCATATGCCAAGCATCTCAAAAAACTGAATAATGCACATTGCATTTGCTCATCAAAACTCGCTTGTCACTTATCACATACAACGATAGCGACAGACGGAACACCTGCGACAAAATGACTCATTGCGTCCACGTGTGCTGGTTGCTGTGCCATATGTGACCCAACGAAAGTTTGGGAACCACCGCACCGTCATGACTCACTGATAACACCAGTAAATACTCCAATGTATTCGTATGACTAATGTATGTACAATGAGATTGCCGAAATAGGTAATCAACTGAAACATCTTCACCTACTTTATAGTAATTGCGTTGTATTTCTGGTGTCTTGATTTTTGTTTGGAATTGTTGTTGATACGCTTTCTCTGCTTTTGTGTTGGGATGAGCTTCCACGTGAGAATTGCTTGTTGTCTTATTGTTTTATTATATAATCGGTGTGTTTAGCAGTGCCTCATGTGATATTAAGAGGCAATGCTGCCGAGGAGGTGTCACGCAAGCTCAAATAGTGCCAAATTCACTTTGATGTGAAAATTCCTAAATTATATGAACCGGGGAACACACTGGAAGGCGTAGCGAAAGGTTAATTATTAAGCCAAGTTATAACGAGCCTACTGGCCATTGTATTGTACCCCAATATAGTCGAGAGCTGATGTCTTAGAAAACGCAATGGGTTATTTCACTTTTGATTAGGGCATAAGTGAAGTCGCTAAGTGATTAGCTTTCTGTGTGTCGTACGGAACAAATATTTACAGATAGGTCACGATAAGAGAAATCATAGAGACGCCAGGTTTCTAAAAAAAAAACCCATTTCTAAGACAGCAGTGCTATTCAAGGATGTGAGTTCATATCTCGCATCGGATCAACGGTTGGGTCTAAGATATGCATAATGCCAGTTATGAATGAAAAAATAAGTAGCTATTATCATTTTTTACTGACGAGTGATGATCTATAATTGACACATTAATGATGCGTCGATTTCTGATCTCTGGACTATGAGTTGGATTTTCGTTCCGGAACAAAGTTATTCCGACGTTGGTTGTATTGTCATATTGATGAGTAATGAAAACTAGTAACTAGTACACCGAGATCTTTCAATTCAGTTGGAATTCTACTTTTTATCCAACATTTGTATGGCTTTTAGATGTTTGTTTCGAGTTTGGATGTTACATTGAATGTAATTTGCAACGTAAGTTATGAAAAAAAAAGTATTTTTCACTGATGACTAAAATGAGTCATAGTCGGTACGTTGGTCTGCAATAAAATTGGTGCCACGAGATCGATTTCCGCATAAATACAAACAATCGTGTGGCCTACAGATAATTGTTCCGACTCCAGTGTTTGTTCATTTGTATGGTATTCAATGACATCCACAATAAATACATTATTCATTACACTATACAAAACCATTCAGAAAACATACCAAATTTCAAGTAACTCGTCGATAATCCTTCAACATAGAGACCTATTTACTTCAACCTTTGGAACATGCATGATAAACAGCTGTTTAACGTATAAGCTCAGATTACCATGAAAACGGAATAAATTTGAACTGAGAACACGAACAAAATACGTTTGTTACCTAACATCTGTCATTCAGCTGGTGAAGTCATCGATAAGAGGCCGTCCAACATCAAATAAACGAGTGCATTCACCCTATTCTGGCTTAGATCATCGCCGCTCGCTTGTGTTGTATCACCCGGCGTTGGCTGCCATTTTATTACGTATAAAATTTTGCTTTCATTGCAGCGTAATCTTTTTTCGGTCTATAGACAGAATTCGTTTTGGTATTTTTTTGTTATTATTTCTTTATGCACTTCCGTTTGACTGGGTTCGTCATTCACGTATTATGATTAGTATGTCCACTAATCTGTTACCTAGTCTAGTGAATATAGTGAATATGGTGGAATGCTTTAGACTCAGTAGTGTTACTTAGAGACTAACAAAACAAAAATAAAGAATTAATTAGTAGCCGTGATCGTAACCAGTTTCTTCACTTGATTGTTACAAATAGTGCGGTAACAGAAGACAAGTGTTCTGTGGAACAGACTTCGAAACTAAACTTCGTTCTACTAAACGTAGTCGGATACTTCTTATCATGTTACTTAATCTGTAACTGGGAGTGTAATCATTGATTTATATTCAGTCTATTTTATAAGAATTCCGTTTTGATAAAGTAAATAATCATCGTGACACCATTTCCATCATTTGTATTTTTTTTTATATTCAGCAGCATTTAGTAAGACGAAGGCTAACTCAAAAATATATGGCAATTTTTAGAACACCTGATAATAATTATTATCATATTCCAAATTCGAATTGAATATATCCGATGACAATATAATATCCAATTTCGAAATTCAACTTTTTTAATAATGAATAAAATTTCCGATCGAAGCACAGACAAACCTCTCTTATTATCATATATCAATATTAGTCATATTCTGTTGTGTGCTATTTTATTTTTGTTAACACTTATGAAGTGTACGCGAGTGGGCAGGCTCTTGAGAAACAGGGTTGTCTACATTCAAGTGTTAAATTTATTGGGCACGTAATGATAACAATCAAAGTACATAGATTTAGATTATATAATGTTAATTATAACAATATATGATTCACTCATGTACAATAACATAGCATTGCGTTGACTACAAAGTATTTCAGCTAAATGCGTAATTTTATTGAAGTATAAACTGTTGACGAAGCGACTGATCCAGAGAGACGAGCCACATCTGCCGAGACTGCTTGTCGACAATGAATCATATGACCATAGATTTAAATTTACTGTTGATTCAAACAATTAATATACTACCCACGTAATTGTATACTCCCGTAACAATAATAATACATATAGGAGTTAGTATAAATTGCGTTACAATTTATTTCAGACGCCCACGATTTTAGTGTAGCTCATCCTTAACGGTTTAATATAATTTCATTGAACATGACATCAAGATGATGATTCCATTATCACATATTTTAAGCTTAATAAGGTATTGTTTGTAGCCCGCCAACTCGCGTCTGGCCTGCGTCGTGGACTAAGGCCTAACCCTTCTCATTCTGAGAAGAGACCCTTGCCAGCAGTGGGACGGTAATGGGTTGAATTTTTTTTAAGGTATTGTTTGTGTGGGTTCGAACAACAACCATGAAGAAGTAAAGGTTTAAATGGTCATGGTGACGTAAACACTTCAAATTCTTGCTCCTTAAATGCCTCATTAGTCTAATTGTACATCACGGCTGCTGAGTGTGAAGTCTTGGGTATGATTTCTAGGTTGGGTAAAGTGTTACTTGTTTTAACTGTTGAGAAATTCTCAGTAGCAGCGTGTAGTTTGGTGTTTTGCCCGGTAGATGGCCGCTAATTTCAAGATTTTTGTATTAAATGTTTGGTCTGGCAATAGAATCTTCTTAATGATAGATACCAGATATTGGCTAATAGAAATGTGAGATATATTTAAAAACATAATTAAAAATAAAGTGAAAGATAAAATTGACTGATAAAATAGCAAATATCATTCCAATACCACGCCATTTAATTCCATGCAATAGTTTTTGCGTGATGCGTATACAAACATACAGACAGACAAACAGACAAAAATTCTAAAAACTGGTGTTTTTGCTTCTGTTGCTCTAATAAAGAGACCCCCATATTAGTTTTTCTCCAATATCTATAATTTACAGAAATCGGCCTGTTATAATTTTATTTTAAGTAATAATAATAGATAATAGAAGTGGTCGAATGTTTATAGCGTATAATGTTAATATACGTCTAATAAACAGACAAGTTTTATATGATTTTATTCGTCTAACAAAAAGTCTTGATTGTGAGTGCACGCTCTAAAACGATCCCGAAAAGTTTACCCATATACTTACAAAATGTTACGTTAAGTTAATTCAATTATATATCGTCTTTGTCTCTTACACAGTCATATCAACAGGAAAGTCTGGTTTGGAATCATAAAGGAAACACTATAGCCCATATTATTGTTCGAAACAAAGGCCGCCTAAGGCAGGTTTAAGAGATAAAGAATTTTTGTGAAAGGTGTAAACCAGATACAATGATACATCCTTGGAAATAGTAACAAGTGAGAAATAACAAATAGTAAAACCATTGTTTTAGTTTTCGGTATGGCAACAATAAATTACTATTAGGTAATGTTGATAAACCTTGGTGAAAAAATTACCATCTCATATTTTTTCATTCAAATTTTAAAAGCGTAGGACAACTTTGCATATTTGTTTATAATTAGCGTTTCACATCAAGTTACGCAAAAACATCGATGTCCATAAAAGGTCGCCAACATAAATGCCAAACGGCCAAACTTAGCTCAAGACGATTTTAACTGTATCTATCTTTCCACAAGTTTTATTATCACTTGCTCGCTAACAACTGCGTGTAGTTTAACGGTCGGACTTAAAGAACCATTGGTCACTAAACTTGATTTATTGTTGGTATCGCTGTTTGAACTACCCGTACCGCAGTACGTTTGTTTCGAAAGCGCTTGCAACTATTTCTAATCTAGTTCGTATCTATTTTAATTACGTACTGGGTACCAGAGCCGGCATTCCAAAGACAACATTGATCACTATACTGTTCTCTATTGTCATTGTTACATATATAGTTCAACGTGTCTACCGCGTAAACGACCTCAAAACGGCATTCGACCTAGTCGAGCGTAATCTAACATAACTCAAGTCGAAATCTAAACGCGAAAGTTTACGTTTCGTTGCCCAACCGGCTTCAAAAATATTTTGTGCTTTATGTAGTAAACGTTAAAGTTCATAATTCTCTTTTATAATCAGGGACACGTGCGGAATGGAGGTATTAATGGAGTCGGTTTTCTACAACAAAGCATTCCAGCGCTTTACAATTCCGGTCGGTTTACTAGCGTGTTCACTATCGTTCTCTTTGCTACAGCGCTTCATCGCTGCCACGGTTTTTGGACTGCGATGACTCAAGCCTCGGTAAACAGTATGCGGGGCGATGAGTCACCGTTTTACACATTCGCGTATAGCGTTTGAGTAGTGTTGTCAGTCTACAGTTGGACTCGTCAAGAAACCGAACCGTCCTAGGCGTTTATATCGCAGGTTTACTGCCAAGCGCCTAGACTTTACACATAATTGGCGAGATAAGCTATTGTTGTAACAAACATTTCGTGTACGTAGAACAAGAACAAGTTTGTGTGAAAGTGTAGGTTTAGTTTTGTAACCTGTGTGTGTGTGTGCGTGTCGTTAGTGAAACGGTCGATAAAGTTGGTGATCGTTCTGTGCTATTTGTGGATTCCTTACATACTGTTGGATTTCTTGTGATAAGTTGGATTTATGATTTGACAATGCCGTCGAATAAGAAGCTGATATCAAAAATGCGCCAGATCGCGCAGTGGATCTTGATGGTGCATGTGGTGAGTTGCTCATTCAATTCATTCACTTCGTACTACATCACGTTATCTAATGTTTGGAGTAAGATGAATGATACCACTATGGTTGCATGTCTGAAATTCTTTTAAAAACAAGATCTGTACCGAATAGTAAAAGCTATCAAACGTAATACGCTAATGATGTTCGGATGAGATGTAAAACTTAATATGATGATTCGTATGTAAACATATAATTTGCTCGAGTGTTCTAGAGTCGAAGAATAAACTGAAATCGAGACAGTAGTAAGTAAATATTGATTAGGAGCCTCCGGGCGATCCCGGGGGTTGACTTAACTCAGTTACAAGTTCAGAGAGCAAAGTTTACTCCTGGATACGAGAGGCGCAATCTTTCTTCTTTACAAATGCGAAAATAAAATCCTAATAAAATACCATAAAACTTGTACGAACTCGGAAATATTGAGCTAGGGTGAGATTAATCAGAACAGACAATACACAAAGGATAATTGCTCTCCATTGTTGACAAGTAACGAATCTAGCACTTAAGTAAATAGTACCGAAACTTCATTTATCATAGCTATGTTCTAGACGAGACCTATTGTTCTCAACGAGCATTATTGTCAATTACAAAAGATTTATCACCAAATCTCCACTCCATCCGGTTTGCTGGAACTTTGTTACTGGCATATTAAAATTTTCTCGCCTTACAAAAGCTTAAGCTGTGACAGATGAACAACATTTACAAAAGAAACAAATCTGATCCGTATCCCTTTTTTGTAGTCACAATGACGACCATAAAGGACTATTCAACTTTTTTAGTTCAACAAAAACTTGTCATACTCATTGTGTGTTCTTGTATAGCGACTGAAGGAGTGACAAATAAAAACTTTAGTATTCATACAGAAGTTTTATCAGATTTGTGAAAGACATAATGCACTTTGATTCGTTATCATTTATTTGCTCAACTGCTTTCGTGATTACACAGGGTGCGATGACCTTTTCAAGGAGGTGTTGAAAATTTCTTCCATAATTGCTCCCTTCATTGAAACAGTCGTAAGGGTCTACTTAAGACCCCCGTCCCTTTGGGCGAGTCGGACTCGCAACTTAGTAATTAAGCTTATTTCCTCAGCTTGTTTTGTCGTTTCCGACAATTATGCGCTTAGTCTAGTCAAACATGCGCCCGAAATAGTCAAGAGAATTTAGAACATTTAGAGCCAGAAAAGCAAAATATAAAAACTGACTAACACGACATTTTAACAGTCTAATTTGATTATTATTATATTTTAAATTTTTAATCGGTGCCAAAGCAAATATTAATGTTATGACTCGTTGACTAGACATGTCACAGACGCAGGGCTTTGCGCCAATATCAAATTGAAATGCGTCGTCAAAGCCCATGAAAGTGAAAAGAATAAAAGGCAATCTATTTAATTCAGTTGTATGGGACCTGTTTGCGGTCTCTGGTTTGCTGAACGTGACCAGACAGTAGCTGGCGGTGGCCTAGGTATGACCGTGCCAATTGTCGGCCGGCAAATGCAATTCTACCTAACGAATTCTTATGTTGTTCTCTTTTATATTGCACTGCAATCTGTTCTGTTTGCACATCTGTGCAAAGCAAAAACCACGGGCTTAGATAAGTCCTCAATTTCATATCAGCACGTTCCATCATAACAAGAAGATAAAGTCATAAAATTACGATGTTATAATATGTTTGTTTGAGATTCTTAAGTCGATACCAGTTTGTTTGTCGTCATTATTTGTTATTGTAAACAAAACTGGCAGTTACGACGGTGACTCACGTCTGGTCTTTAGACGCATTTGCTAAAAGCTTCGCTAATTAGTCACAATCTCTATCATCCTTGCTGCAAGGATGTGAGAAAAACCAGGTAGATGTTGTCTTAACCTTACGTTGATTTCGTCAATCTTTGTCAGTGTTTCTACAAGTCATTCAAAGTTTTGTTTATCCTCTGGAATAGTTTTATCCATTAACATGTCTTATAATTCTCACTTATGTTACAAAACACATCATAATTTTCGTATTATACATTTGTATGAAACTACCAAATTCTTTGATAACGTAGGCAGTTGTTTGTTAATTCTATCCTCATTTGAATATCGATTGATTCACAATCTAAAAATATTTGTAGGTGCGGAAAAATTTCTCAAAAAATGTATAGCTACGAACGCACATTACCATATTGAAGTCACGCGACACCGCGCTATTTTAGTTCGGGATCCCAGGAGGCGTGTCTCCGGTATTAATACATCGGTCCGGGCCGGTGAGTCATCTGGCCGTCTGAAAGCTCCGTCTTGTCCCACATCCTTCATACTATTCGTATTACTCATACTGGGTGAACCCGGAATCGTTTATATGGACGACTGCGCCGGCATCTAGAGCTTGTTTATTATTAACGCGATTGTCGAAGACAAATGGTACAATTACGTGGGCAAATCCAAACAAGAAGGAATCCCCGACGTTGCCAACACATTCTGAAACATCTCGGTCGGATATAAAAAACTCTGTAGGAGATTTTATCACATGGCAAAAGAACTTTTAAGGTCGCAATGAGTCATAACTAAGGACGTCAGTTCACACGTGCTTTGCAAAATTTATAGGAATTTATTTTAGATCCTGAATTCCAAAAGGGTTACCCAATGTTTCTGAGAAATAAATTTATTTCTATTCATAAAACGTTAATGATTGTCGCCTCGGTGATCGATGGTGTTAAACATAAAATGTTCATTTATTTCCTCATTTGATCTTTGTCCGAGTCGCAACTTGATCTCAACCAAGGCCAGTATTGTTTATCTTATTTCGACTTCCTTCCTTAGATTACTATTAGCTTTGAGTAACAGACATTGCCGTTCCCTAATTTGCATTTGCTCTGTGAGTTGAAATTGGCAAAACCTGTTGCCTGGTTTATTTAATTCAAATGTACTTAAGATTTGTTTTTTTATTATTATGCGGACGTCTGAAATCCAATGTTATTATGCTGTTTCTTGTGGATAAATATTATGTTTAAGTGTTTCATCTGAAATCATTAAACATTTACTATGCAGCAGTGGCTTGTTTCGATAAATTGTATTGATAACTTCGATAATGTAAGCCTCTGTACCGCTCTGGTGCGTTAGTAGGCTATTACTTACAAAACTGTCGTACAATGAAGCTGGAAGGTAATTACAATGGTAATAGTACAGTCACAGTCAGTCCTACCATTGAACATAATGTATACGTAATATGTACGAGTGCAGGAAGTGAGCTGTTGACTACTCTACCCCCATTATACGATACAATTGATGAATGGCCAGATGCGAGCATGTGTGCTTGAGCAGAATTCAATTTGATCCCTTTCAGAGTTAACCCTTTCGCCTGAATGGCGGTATTGATTTGAATTTGTAAATAAAATGCTGAGTGTACCTATATCTTGTATAGTGTATATATATTTTGTTATGGATGTTCTCGTTGTAAATAGCTAATAATTCTGAATTTGCAAATGATATAAGTTTCAGTTTTATTTTATCGTCGCAAATAATATGAAGATTAGATTAAAGCACTGATATGATTTATTTGGCGCGTAACAGTGAAAATCACTTCGTTTAAGAGAACCCTCAACTTTTGTCGCAATTAACTATTTATTATAGGTAGAATTTACAGAATTTATGAGGATTTTAATTAAGCATCAAAATATGCAAATACATCGCGTAGAAATCTCTGTAGACATCGCAAATCAAAACTGGAGGGTGGTACGGCCGACGTTTAATTATGTAAATAAATTTTCATGCATAGCAAGGAATCGTTAAACAATGCGCCAGATGAACCGAACCTACCCTTCTACAGCCAAAGTTTAAAAGAGAACTGCCCCTAGGGCAAAAACGAAACACCCGTCAGTCACCCTTTTGTTCTTTTTGACGTACTTATGTACAACTTTCGGACAAAATTCCATTTAATAAACACGTATTACTAGTAATGTATTGCGTTATACATTTGCATGCTATATAGCGTTACAAATGTTGCCATAAAATTGTTACGTAAACATCGATTACGTAAAGTACGAGTGCGTACGGTGAACTGTTTACGTAAACAACTCTCGACTCGGAATCCATCTGAGTTGCTACTAATTTAACCCTTAATGAGAACTTGGTACGAGAGACCCTTCATGTCCGGAGGCGCGGAAGCGGGACCTCATCACTGTCTCTAATGGCCTGAAACCACCCCTGGGTTAAACAGATATCATCTTATAAACAGATTCGAAAAATAAAAACATGCGATCTCGTCTGAATTGTTCGCTCATTATTTTGTTGGTACGCGAAATTTTTAATTGCATGTTTTTTTATGAGGCCTTAGTATTGTTTTGAATTTTAAACTTATGCGACGGCAACGATCCGACTAACGTGTTATGATTGGAGATGGATAATGTGTGTATTATTAAATTTTGTATGTAGAAACTTAAATTATTTCGTTGCCCTTTCGGTCATGGCCGGATAAAATAAAAGCAACAGACATCCCAGCAATGCGCTATAAAAATTTGTCTCCTCGCGAACTAAATTTGGCAGCGTCCCCTGAAATGTTATCACCTCATAGTATCGTCGATGCACACAATATCTCATAATATTCTTTATATCCGTCCCCATAAACAGAAACGGGTCGTGGTAATGACGCCCCGTCGAGGGGAGAGAGGACGTCTAACCGGCCGTTACGGTCGCTGAATATGTGACCGCTGCATTTTATTACCACTTTACTCTGCCACATAATCGACCTTCATGATGAAGGGCTTCTTTCCGACTAATAGCCGGTTGGTATGCGATGGCCCTTGTCCTACATATTCGATGCTGGCTTTTACAGGGTTCATTGTTCGTACCGTTCCCTTACATATTAATGGGATAATTCAGGGAAAATCTGCAGTGGGCATTATTATTAATTTTCTTTTTTCTTTGTTTCAGGTTGAATTTGTAGAAGCATACTGTACACCTCGCGACACAGCTCGGCGCTCTCCACAACGTAGCCGCCGCTCCCGAGAACAGCGCCGCTCCCCCGAAGCCACCAGATGGCGCTACGAATCCCGCCGAACAAACTACGACTTTGATTCGTGTCGGCGTCCGTACGATTACGAGAGTCGAAGATATTACGGTCGAGAGTTCGACGGCGATTCGGGAAGACGAGCGGAGTTTGACGCCGGGTCAGCAAGACGTCGTGCGGATTACGAGTCTGCAAGGAGGACCGACTTTGATTTGTCGGCTCCTAGTGTGTCGAGACGCAGTCCTGAGAGTGCCCCTGAGGGTTCAGTTGAGTCTCCACCAGAGCCGGCACCCTCAGCGCCATTGAGGCACGACAGACAGTCCAGACACAGATCTCAACCTTATTACGAATCTGGTGAGTCGAACACTTTAATACTATCAAAATTCACTTTATGGACATCTATAGAATCATTGAATTAATACCAATAATTGTTTGTATTACTTCTTACGAGGTTTTAAGCTAAATAATCATTCCACATCACAATTTTATTTGCTTATGAAGAAAATCTTGGGAACGATGTGTGCTATTAATTCAATGAAATACGAAGCTTTATTTCCGTTTGTTTGAAATATTGCAGCGCTTAACAAGTAACAATGTATACGAAACAAATTGGCATGCATAGTTTGATTGGCTAAACATCCTTGAAATTACTCAACACAATTCGGATTACACGAAAATATGATCGCTTTCAACCATTTATTTTTCTTTAACTGATATCGGTTTACGTTTTGGGGAGGCGCTGGAACTATTTCTGTTGTTTACAAACAAATCTAACTTAATCTCAATGTCTCTTTATCTAACAAAAACGTGTGAAAAGGATAGAATATATTTGGTTCTGCCAATTAGTAAATTTCGCGAGAGAATAAAATCACTATTAGATTATTGCGTCTAATTTTCCGTTAATGACAAGGACGTAGATTGATTTTAAAGTTCTTATTATTCTTTGTTTATATTTATATATATTAATGACGTTTCATGTGTTTTAAATGTTTAAATGTATGTATCAAAATGAGTTTGAAGAATCAACGCCACCGTTTTATACGCAAAGTTCAAGTCATCAGAAATGCAACTTTCAGACTCTTATAACCAGAACCACTAAAGCCAGCGAGAGGTACCTAAAGTGCTGAATGGTTTCTTAAAAACAACAAATTTCGCGCTTCATTTCTCGGTTTACGTGCAAGCTCTTACGTTTTAAGAACATCCTCCTAGGACGGGACAAAGGGTCCATTCTTCCAGTGCAACAATCGTGGCAGAGTCTAGTTAGGCCATTGTTTTCTCTGTGGTTAGAGACAGTCCTGCTTTTATTAAAAAAGAAAAACATCCTCTCTCCTTGGATTTAAAGATGGCATCTTTGTTCCACAGTGTTTGTAATTAGGTCAGTTTAATCTCGTACAAAGTGTTGGTATGTGATTCTTTGGTAGGTATAGTAAATAACCGACTGGTTGGACACTGTCCAGAATTTTGGTAAACTTACAGAACGATCATCATTGTAATGTCTGGGAAGTCATTCGGATAATGAAGATTTATGTCAGAATACATGTTTAATATTGGAGAATATTATTATTGTAGACCTTCTAGATGTTTTAGAACTTACAATGATTCAACTGTTCATTACACTGCCTTGGTCTGGCGGTCGCAAGCGCAACTGCTAAGCGTGGTTCTGCGTAGTTCTAACTGCTAAGGTTCTGCGTTCGATTCCGGGTCTGATAATTTTATAGGGTTTTTGTATATGGATATTCACAGTAGCAACTCGGAGTATGGAACTTTGTCCGACAATAGGGTCGCCCCCTATTATATGAGACCCAGTAATGGCATTGCGAAATGTGGGTGTGCAGTAGTACACCTCTACCCAACCCATAGGGGAATACAGGCATGATGCTTTGTTTGTAAAATGATTCATCTTAACTCTATCTTCTCGCATTGTAAATATTTCCTTTTTTGTAGTTTAAGCCTTTGCATCAAAGTACGTCTATGTTATCGACAAATATAAGTACCAAGCAGTAATTACACGATTGCTGTTTATTTTTTTATCATCCAGGGACTTTCATTCGCTAATAACAGCTAGTATTGAAGCAACAATAGCAAGTTTTAATCAGCCCTTTTGTCGTTTGTCCGTCCGTCTAGACTAAACTGAAAAAAAATGTCCGGGATTTTATAATAACAGAGGCTTTTATTGTAAGTTGGTCTGTCTGTTGCTGGATTGGGTTTTTTTTTCATTACAGTTATTTTACTGTTGATTTGTGGATTCGGCGTGATAACCTTATTGAATGATTTTCCCGTTTTTCTTTTAAGTTCATAGAGTTGAAAATTCAATGGAAATCTTTATGTGGCATACGTACGAGTCGATTACCTTTAACCTTTCACTGCCAACGCGCTTCAGAAAGACATTCAACACGTTAATCGCGGCAATTTAACAAATTTCGAGTTGCGCGGCCTGGTCATCCACGCGGAAAAGTAATTACGTCACCTAATGACGTCACTTACCCTCCCATCTGCACTCTCCACGTCGCTAATAGACAATTTGCACAGTTTTTGACGTCGTTTTGTTCAATCGACGCAACGTGTTGAACGTATCGGGACTTCTCTTATATTTGATGGCGGCAATTTTGCTCGCAATTGTGTTTATGGGAATGTGTTTCACTATAAAGCGTGTAGCATAAAAAATAATAGGGATTAGCGATTATGTTTTATTCAATGTGGATTTGTAACCGCGAATTGCCTTTAAGGACAATTTGACGACAGTAACTTAAAAACAAAAACGCATAAAAAAATTCAACTCGGTATCACAATACAAGTTTTACTAGGTACAAAGAACAATGCTCTACAAAATAATTTAAATGAGGCAACGGAAAATACGGTATTAAAACAAAAGAGGCCGAGACCTTGTTCTAGGGAGTGCATTAAAAAAAGTTTATTATAAAATGGCATACTACGGCTGCCTACGATTCGTTAGTTCTTTCCTATCGTCGTCGCGTTTAAAATCCAGACTTTTATGTTCATGATGCATTCAGAAGGAGTCCTTTGTTACATGAAGCAAGGAATTCTCGTTAGGGTATTTCGTCGTGGCTTTGAAATAACATTAGCTTCGCGTGTAGGCACGTGTATGAGGGGTTTAACGTATTCATTAACTGAGGTAAAAGTACTCCAGATTCGATTGAAATGGAAATGAATAAGTTTTAAAAGAGGGTGTAATATCAACGAGCGTTGTTTCAAATGCGTCATAGATATGATATTATAATGGCTAAGAAGTATAAAAAAAATCCTGTAAATGTAAATAATGATAAGATTAGAGAGATTCTCTAAGTAATGGCGGCCGATATAATGGCGACGAAATATTACATTAAATACCTTTAAAGCAATTTATCTGTGATTGCTTCAACTATAAATAACGAGAAGGCAAAACAGTTTAATGAATATTTTGAATACCTCCAAAACAGGACGTTTATCAAGCACCCTTTGTCCCTTCAACTCACCCCTTCGAGGGCATATAATAACTACTGGAAACGATGTCTAATTTATAACTACAGAAATACGACAATAGAAAGCTTTTCGAAGTCGGAATACTAGTATTTCTGAATTTACGAACATGAGTCTTGTTTAATTCTTTTTTAAACTTATTCAAGTTTTGGAAAAAAAATGCTTTTCAATTCTTAACAATTGGTTGCATTCTTGAGAGGATGTGGATTTACGATCCGTACGCTGGGGTTTAAACGACGTCACTTGAGACAAACCAAGCCACATCAGAAATAGAAGAAAAATTGTAAATCCGCGTCTGGCTCGTTACCAACCTTAGTTTATCTTCTAAAGCCACTTCAATGTCTCTTGAACTTACCCACTCATTTCCTACGTTATGTGTGCGAGTAATAATGGTAAGAAAATCTTTAAAACTTTTTATGTTTTGTTTTAGAATCTTCATCGGAGGATCGTTCAACATCTTCAGAGGGAGAGGAGGACGAATTTGGTGAATTCGATCCATTCGCTACAGCTCCTTCTCTTCATTCTCCAGACAGTGGGCGCTCAGACCCACGGTACGCTAACGCGCCCCGAAGAAACCCAAGTCCTTACTACTACGGGGATTTGTTCAAAACACCTCAACAGGTGCCAACACCGTCTGCTCCCACAATTTCTACAACATCATCATCTCGTGGCCCGCGATACAGAAAATCAGCTAGCCTAGACGCACCTCACGTTGCTCCTAAACCGAATCTACCCAAACGGTTCTCTGTCGCTGAAGATGGTTTCCGTGAATTAGAGCGGTCATCATCTTCGTCCGGTGAGAGCGCGTGGATGCCGCCGAGGCGTCGCGGGCGCGACGCGGCCGGCTGCGCGTGCGCCGCGCCCGAAGATGTAGAGGAGCATCGTCCTTCTCGCAGCGTCTTTTACGTGCCGGCGCCACTGCCCCGCTGGCCGCAAGAGATGACCACCAGACAGATTTACGAAACAGCCTTCGACTGCAAAATTGCACGCTCTGATGATGACTTGGATGACTTTGATAGAGTCAGCAATCATCCTGCTCTTCTGCAAGCTGAAAACCGAAAAGTTATTTCTTCTGCGTCATCCGCTTTCGAAGCTGTTGAGCGTGGTGAACCAGACTACAAAGGTCGCCGTAAGGTGACTATGAAGACCGACAGTGTACGTCGTTCAAAAATTCCCACAATTCGTCAAAAAAGAGAGAACGAAAGCAATGCTTGTGCCTTGTCAGAGGAATTAGAAAAAGTTCACATTGAGGAAGATGGCCGAACGGCTTCGACCTCTCAACTTCCACTTCGCGGTTATACTCCATCGCCGCCATCAACGGCTCCTTTACCAACAAAATTTCAACAGAAAGACGGCTCCGCAATGAATAGTATTAAAAGTGCTCCGAATTTACCTCAGTCACAACCGGCGCATCCTCGTCTCAAAGACTTAAGGTTGCCTGTAAAGTCACTGCGTGCTCGGGATACACCCACAAGTAGTGACGCTAGCATGGCTGATGTTAAAGGATCAGTATCTACAGAACTGGATCTTGGACAACGTCTGAGGGATTCAAGTCGTGAATCTCGTGATGGTGATGATGAAGGAGGGCAATCAAAAGACGGTATTTTTTTAGAGATTAAGGGCCGGCCCACTTCCGATTCTGACACACCTGAATTGAATCGGTACAAGGGGCCAAAGGGGGTCGGCCCTATAATGGAGTTTAAGGGAAGGCCTGGAGTAGTACGTCCGCGTCGCAAGTACTCTAGTACAGAGAGTATGGCCACAAGCAGCAGTGGAGGTAGTATGGAGTCACTGCGAAGTAGTAATAGTGAAGGAGATAGGAGTAGTAGTAGTTCTGAGAGTCGTCATTCGTCTTCTCTAAGTTCACATAGCTCCGATTCAGGAAATGTGCCTTTCACAAAGTCACATCACATGCAGTTGTCGGGGTTTGGACACCATCCAGTTAAGCTACATATTTTAAGCCCCATTTCTGATAAATCCTCACAAGAACCACAGTCAGAAACGTCGGAAAATAACAAGAATAACAACTCCCAAAAAGTGTCTCCTGAAGACTGTGAAACTGGTAATACAACAATGCAAACGACCGTTGAAATTGTTGCCAAGCCTAAGCGACGTGCGTTACAAAACAGGAATCTTTTGAACCTTACATTTAGACATTCAACAACAGGCGATGCAGAAATTCAAGGCTCTGACAGTGGAATTTCCATTCACTCGAGAGAAGGTGTAGATTCTCGAAACGCTTTTATCAATTTCAAAAATAGTAATACTGAAGAGGAGCGTAAAGATGAAGACGTTGATCTATCTGATCTTCCTTTTGACATGCCTAAGTTGAGGAGACGACGGGCTGAAGCCGAAGCTGACTTACGAACCTTGCCATTTGATATGCCCAAACTGCGTCGAAAGTTACGCGGGCAGTCATTACAATTGAATAACGATTTTGGAGGAGCAATCTCGAACGCTTCTTCTAGCCAAAGTGTACAAGATTTGAATCAAGGTTGGTATTCTTTTCTATTAATTAAGATTTTACTCCTAGTTAAAGTACAAAAATCAAGCCACTTAAGCTTCTTAAGAATTCCATTACGTCAAAAGGATTTACATGTCAATCTTAGAAAGAAGTATACACGAAGGGTCTGTCGACTCGAATTGTTGGATCCTTCTAACTCGAAGCGACCGCCACCGCATTATGCCGATTAAGACGTATGACTCCGGATTGCTCCACACGAAATTCTCTGGTCCAACGCCCATCCAATATTTAATTTGCTTGAGTGCTTTTTGAGGAAACTTTTTCCTGTACATGTTGGGAGCAATTTGTAACCGTTCAGTTGAGTTAGGAGTCAGTATCGTGGAGGATTGCGTGAGGTTTGACGTGTAATAAGACTTGGCGTCTTAGATTCAATCACCGCTAAAAGAAAAGTTTAATGACTTGACAGTTTTCTTATTCAATCTGTTTTATTGTTCGCAGAAAACAAACACAAACCGAATTTGAAGTTGAATTTTGACAGCGGTAGCGGTGGTTCTGGCAGTTCTAAGGGATTGCATTTGAATTTGGGACCTATAGCTCCGCCTCGAGATTTGGTTGACGCTTCTCTCCCACTTGATCGACAAGGGTAAGTTGATTGATTATTATTTCCCAATACAAATTATATGAAGAAGAATGGACATACCTTTAATATTGTGGATATATATTTACAACAGAAATTAATAAAAATTTGCTCTGCCTATTTCAGGTGGTACCACGGGACCTTATCGCGCGTGGAAGCTGAGAGTCTGCTGAGGGATGCGGATGAGGGCGCCTTTTTGGTTCGAAACAGCGAATCAGCAAAACACGACTATTCGCTAAGTTTGAAGTGAGTATTTTCCTAAAGATGTTTCCTGTTTGCTAGAGCGATGTAGTGTTTATTGTTCAAGTCATTTTATTTGTTATCAGCTTTAGTTACGAAATTGGAAACACTATTGTAGCAACATGCTAACCTGTTTTTTCCTTATTTTTACAGGTCAACACGTGGTTTTATGCACATGCGTATATGCCGCAGCACAGATGGGTACACTTTGGGCGGTGCGGCGACAGCATTCCCCACGGTGCCAGCGCTGATGCGGCACTACGTCACTGCCCAGAGGCTTCCAGTAAGAGGTGCGGAACACATGGCCCTGTCCACGCCTTTGCCAGCCGTCCTACTATGAAAATCCCATCTGGAAAGACGGGATTTAATTTGAACGAACCTCGATCAAATGAACTTGGTCGGTTCGAAGTTAAGAAAGGTGTATATAAACAGCGATCGGAAAACCAAGGTGTGATTATTTTTTGTTTAGATTGCTGAAGAAAGCACAAGTGAAGGAGTTATGTATCGTATTTGATTAGCTTTAGGAACCCAGTGAATAATACCAAAGAGTTAGGATTCAATAATTTGCTATAAAACTGGCTTATATTTTTTTGTATTCGCTCAGGTAGCAGTGTAATTTATGCTAGTCCAGAATATCGCAGCCACATATATAAAATATATTATTTATTCGCATATAATCATTTTCACATTACTAAATGTATACTGTGTGTAACGAAATAGGTACTTATGTTGTCTTGCTTCGTATTACTCATTCATCGTTTATCTTATACCATATATCTTTTATTAATCAGTGTTAACTATATGTACATTATACGTTTGTTCGGTATTAATGCAAACGATTATATTAAGTAGTTATTATTGTGTGATAATACGTTTTGCAAACAATTTGCGATGATTCATCAAAATATTTGACCTCTGCATAATTATATGTATTAATTTGCAATATCATGGCCTAAGTAATAGACTAGTAAAGTACTTTATAAAACCTATTTGCTATTGGAATCTTGATGGATAATGACGTCACAGTTTCGGTGGACTTGAACTCAATAATTGTTTGTTTCTTGTCCTGAACCGTAAAGTACAGAATTCTGAATCCAGTTACCTTATTGTGTAAGTTTGAAATTAGGAATATTCCTTTATTTTCAAACACTTAATTTTATTTTCGTAATAAAAGTAACGCTTCATTGCCGTCGTTTAGATCGACATTGCCATGATTCACAAATCACGTAGATACAGGTGTGAAGAATCAAGTCTGAATATAAATTTGTTTTAAACAATAAGTGACTCACTATAAAAACATTCAACTTTACATTAAAAGCGCGTAAACTGCTTACGCAAACTATAAAATGTATTCAGCAAGGTTAAAAACGAACCAGATTGCTTACGATGGAATATTTATATAGCAAACATGAAATAGGTGAGTACAGTTGTCACATTGACGAGTACATACAAAACAGAACTTTAAATATATGGAAACAAGATAGAGTTTAGTAGGAACTGTAATAGCATGAGTCATAAGCACGTGGGCCGAATAGACACGAAAATAATATCGATTTAGTACAAAAGTGTACGAAGTAGACTTGATGACAGTTAGAACTTTTATACACTATATGTCAAACATAGTTTAGTACTTATTTGTATATCTAATCCTCAAGGGTATATGCTAATTTTAAATTTCAATAGAAAAATCGTAAATTTTTGCTTGTGCTATGAATTTATGAATAACCGTCTGATTATCAAAAACTTAATAGATTTAAAAGAAGCAAATACACTTGAGGAACATATAAATTGGCCAACATGAAAGGATTGAATAGAAATAAATTTTGATAAAGCTTTCATACTATAGTGAAGTTTTAAGCTAATCATGATAATAATGGCACATAACAAAATAATATAAGATCATAGATGAAGATTGCACATGTTATGTAACTTTCACATGATGAATTATTTATATTTTTTGTTATATTAGACATTAAGTAGCGTAACGGGATGGATTATGGGGCCCTCAATAATGAATAGATTTAGTTCCTCTTCATAGTTTTATATCACTTGGTACTTTTACAACGATATTGATTGGCAGCCAGTGGTAAATTCAATGAAAGGTTTAGCAGCTATAAAATTAAATTTAATATATTCTTCTGTGATTTTGTGTTTAATACAATAAAAGCCAAAAAAATGTTGTGTATTATAAATTAAGTTCATCGTATTTATTGTATAACGCATATTCATGATTAATTATGTTCACATTTGTCTAATTAATGTACAACAAGATCTCATAATACTTATACTTCCTCTGGATGTTTCAGTTACCCTAGTGTTAATTTTGATTGATTTGTACCTGATTTTTTGAACGAAACGTTGTTTGAGACTTAAAAGAAAATTACGTTTTAACAGATTTATTTTGTTAATTAATTTAGTGATCATTAGAATAATATTAACGTAGCTATGTATTGGAATGAACGAATTTTTCGGATGTATGTGACATTTATTATTGTATGTAATTACTTAACCACCGCAAAGCAGCTTTTGCAAGCGTGCAACTAATTTTAATATAGAAGTTAATATAACGTTTTATTATTAAGCACTGGTACTTATTACATGAGAAGGGAATCATTTTGGGTCCAGTATCATCGTCGCCGACGATTTTTAACATCTACATTTTGTAGAAAACATAATTTCTTAATTATCCGTCTCATGTACTCTGTACGAAGTATGATTATATAGTAAACGCGTAATGGATGGTAGGATAAAGATATTGGATGAAATTCTTATATTTGGAAGTTTTGAAAACGTGTCAAAAATTTTTTCATGAGCGAAGTAGGTCCCGGTATGGAGTTAGGTAAAAATTATAGCTTATAGTAGTTATAATCAACTGTAATTTTGAAGGTGTAGTTTGAAAATTGACGATGAAATAAATTCCATAAAAATTAAATATTACTTTTATTCCAATATTCCTTACCTTAAATGACATATTTAACACGGATTTACACACAATTACAATTATGTCTAAAGAATAAAAAGATTGACTGGGAGCTATTTTCAAAGGCAACTTGGTCAAAGTTAGACACCTAACGATATCCACTACAAAAATAATTAAGTCACCTCGAGGGCTTATGCAGAATTAGAGTATGCTAAAAATATCTCGTGTTACATAGTAACACAACACTAGCGTTTTACACACACAAACAAATGTTTCACGTTGAACACTAATTTATACGGAAATATTTTCCCATTATGTAACAATGTAACACATTGGAAAGCCATACTTTGTGTGGTTATACTGAAAGTATGAACGCATGGACGGCTGACAGATCAGCATCTTAGTTAAGTAGCTCATAGGTATGAAAATAATCATTGGAATTATTTGAACGCGATTAGTACGGAAGATGCCATTAATTGGACATTGGGTAGAAAAGGACTGCCAATTATAATGATGGAAGGTTATTCATTTAAATACACAAATAAGAAGACTATATAGATTTATCCTAAGCCTTTTGATAAACTGTACACGAAGTCAATTGTCGTCAATTGACTGACCCCAGGATTTTACAGTAATATTGTGTAGGTACGTAAACGTGGATGGCATTTCTAGTTCCTATTAGCAAAGATACATAGTGATTAACAGATACTAAACGGACTGAAATATATACAATGGGCATGAACTAATGCGAACAATTAGATTTTTAGATATTCACGATATAATCGAGTCTCTTTTAATTTATTAATTTTCTAAAGGTAATGGATGAGAACGAACCAATTGTATAGCGCCATCTATTGTCCCATCTAGTCACAACGTAAGAAACTTTGGAAGCTACTTGAAGTTTGTGTTTATTAGGTATGTACGAGATGTCGCTTCACACAAATTCTCTGCGTCTTTATTCAGCACCATCTAGATTTTAGTTTAAGCACTATTTTATACCAGTGGTAGTGAACAACAGGCTGTTTAAGATGAATTTTAACAAAATTACACAGAGGTCGCTGCAGCTACTCAAATAGTTACTAAAGTTTTTCAGTGGTAGCATGTAGTTTTATTATATACTAACGACCTGCCCCGGCTTCGCACGGGTGCAATTTACTAATGAAGAAAACTAGAAGTGCGCTTACCAAAATAATGAAATCCAGTGGATTTTCCAAAACTTTTCTTTCATATAAACCTTCTCGTGAGAAATAGGAACAAAACAAAAAAAAAAACTGCCATAGCGGCCGAGCCGTTCTCAAGTGAGGCTCCGTCATACATGTGGTAATTGAATTTTATTGATATAAATAGAGGCTGGGTCTTTTTCTTTCTAAGCACTGTATATAGCTTACGGCGGTATAATTAATTTAGACAGTAAAATTTGTGATGCCATATTCCAAAGTTATAAGTGAAAGTATGAGCATGAGGAACCTTCCTAAGACAAAAAACTATAGTCCTGGCACAGAAAATTAATGAAGGAAACTTTGACCCTTTCGGTCGGTTTCCGTCAGTTTTTCACCCAAAAGCCATTAAGCCATCTAAGTGTTTCTATAAAAGGTTTGGTTCATTTATAAATGGCGTTTCATTCAGTCATGGTTCACTTTAAATTTGTATGAAAAATTAATTTAAATTATTCGGCAATAACGATGGATGAATTTAAGGTGCTGAATATCTCATTTATTTATGTCATAGATAAAATAGACAATAGTTTATGGCATGGCCGGGATACCCGTATTGTCTTCTACTAAAAGTTCTTTCCCTCAGTCACTCTTTGCGGATCTACACAAATAATGTAGTAAACATTTTCAATTTTATCCCAAGTCTTTGCACTATGACTATTTTGTGTTTAGTTTTAGTCTAGTGGAAGACCTATGTTTAGCCACTAGATAAATACGACCTGATACCCACGAACCACGGAAGTTCCATAGCAAAATTGTTCATACCTTATTGAAAAATAAAATGTTTAATAGACTGAATACAAGAGAAAAATTACGACAAACTCTCCTGATACTTTAATATGAAATTAATTACCAATGCATTTTCAGACTCTCTTTGAAAAGAAGGTGACAGCGTAATAAAGGGAATGTTACATCACGTTGTTCATTAATTTTAACAACAACAAAATCACTGTATTCCCATGAACGGCATAATAATTATAAACTGCAAGTTTATTAACGCTACACAAGCTTGTAATTTTAAAATGAATAATTATGATGACTTTACAAACACTACATATTTTATGGCGTTCGAAACGATACATTATTTAAAACAAGTGACGCGAGTATGAGTAAAATATTTCATGTTTCTTTTCAAAGATGAAAGTAAAGTATATTTTATTTCAAAAATGAATAAATTTAATGATACTTCGATGACTGCTGGCGGTTTATATGTCAAGGGTTTTTGAAGATCCTTGATTTCGATTTTGAAGATCCTATGCTATGTACTGTACACTCATGTTTTTACAAATAAATGATCATTATCTTTATCTTTATTCGTAACATCCAAATATTCATAAGAGTTCTCTTTATTTTACGGTGTAAAATTAATGTTTTTGTACCGAATTTTTATATTAACATTTGGAAATTTCAACATTTGAGCAACATTGTGTGTCAAAAGTTATATAGACATTCGGATCTGCTGAATTCACTCTTTCCAAATAAATGTTTCCTCACAATTCAGGGTATTATGAAAATACGATATCATAATATGGTTCGCGTTTTAACGTTACGTTTTATATTTTAATAAACTCTGGGTAACCTATACAAACAGACTGGGCATTTCGAGTTTTTCCGGCTGATTTATTTTTCCGCATGCGGCCCGGTCCTTATTAGAGCTCTGTACAAATTTGCACGGACAGACAAATATCGCATCGTCACGGACTGTTGACTATGCTTTTGTATGGATAAAGGGTCTCCCGAATATTTTAAATGTCAGCGATCGAAGGTCAATAATTTATTTTGTGTTTTTGCATCATGTTTATTTTTTTCAGAAGTTGGATTATTTACAAATGATGTCAGAATGAAGTGAATTTACTTTTCAAAGGCTTTAGTGACTATTAAATGTTGAAAAAGCATTTGAACTCTTGAAGATAATGCAATGTTATTTTGTGATCTCGGCGAAATGATAAAAATGTAAAACATTCACAAGGCACAGGGATATTTTTGATGAAAATATTATTCACCAAACTTAGATTGAAGTCCAATATTTCTTTACCGATCAAATCGTAACTAATCCCAAGCCGAGATAAGAGATTAGGAAAGTTACAAGCTTCGTTTTTAAGGATTCCAAGTATCTACCTGGACTTCTTAATATGAAAGTTTATCAGAGATCTGGCCTTCCAAAACTATCTCAAATTAATACCATCCTGTGGTATAAAGTTTGTTACAAAGTCATAAAATAAGCACTTTCGTAATATCCAATACCCATAGGAATGACCCTTTTGGTAATATTATTAAGACCTTGTTGACCTCATTGGTCTAGAGGTAGCTAGTGCGGTTGCTCAGTGAGGTTTTTGGTTCAATCTTCGGGTTAGGCAATGTGTTGTAAGGTTGGTAAATTCTCAGCAAGAGCCCGGAGTACAATCACGGATAAAAGCACTTTTCTGTCTGCCATGAGTTGTCTATAGAACTGTGAATAAAAATGAATGTCAGAGAATTCGTTCACAGAGAGATTTCCGTGTCATACAGTATTCCGAGCTTCCCTTAATATAATTTATTAGGTATGCCAAACATTGTAGTGTCATAACTTTGACAAATCTACTACACCTAGGAGGAACTAATTTGACAAATGTGTGACAAACATTGCTATTCCGTGACACTAATAATATGGGATACTAAGACTCGAGAGACTCCAGAACGCTCTAAACAAATGAATTACAAAGCTATGTCCCACATTTTGATGACAAAGGAATCTTTAATGCGCCCAAAAGTCCTCATTATGTCTCTAAAACTGCCATTAAATTGATCGCGTGCGATCTCTAATGACCTGTCTAAAAGAGAAACGTCTTTAATTACGAGCTGCCACGCGTCAATCTGGACCTGGTATCAGTTTGTGCCAGCTCAAAATAGGTACCAGAAAATAAATATTGATTTAAAAAATACGGATCAAAATTACTTTTTTAATGAGGTGGTTTGCATCATATCATTCATGGTGCATTTCATAAAGTCCACCCTATACAATCCAGTTTATTTCTCCCCAAAAGAGCCTTATGGAGTTCAGCTTTGAGGCCTTTCGCATTCTGCAGCCAGAATGAATCAAACAAAATAAAAGAGAATCTATCCAATCGTTTGTCCACGGATTTGTCCAAGCTGAACTGGCGCAGTCTAGCCTATTCTAGCCTACCAATATGCCGCCACATATTGGCAGGCCTTAAGACATTCGTAGCGTAGAAATATATCAATAAAGATCAGGAAGAGGACCTTAATTACGGTCTCGCGTGATGGTGAGCGAAGATCTGGTTTAAAATGAAGCACGCTGGTAGGTATGGAAGATAATCCCTCTATTCATTTTTGATGATACTAAAATATGGGTTTCGGTAAAGGCTACAATGATATCCCCGGAGTATTCTATTATGTAGGTATTTAATTAATTCAGGTGAATGCAGCCTACTGCGTTCGATCCTGTGCTTGTCTATTCTCACTGGGACATAAATTGTTCCTTATTTGACAGTGTTTGGGAAAGCCCATGATCTACAAGCTAGAAATTAACGTTCGTAGGTACACCAAAAATACAATGTACACACAATAAATACATAATTTTCTACATCTCGTTTTTAGAGACAATGCAAAACGGTTTGTCCACTGTATACATGATCAGAAGGCTGGCATTATTACCATTGGGCTGATCCTTGTAAAATTCAACGTGGCATCGCTGCCAGTCTTCTGGGTACGCTACTAATGACAGTGATGTGGAGTAGAACCTTGACGCTTAAATGTTCGTTTAGTATAGCGGATATATTTATAATTTGTTCCCCAAGTCCCAATTTTTTACTTTCCGCTGATGCTGTTATTAAGTTTCATGTAAAAGCTGGCGTGCCTATTGCCATCCATTGAGCACAGTTCCAGACTCCGTGCTGTTACCGACAATTCCCATACAGAAAAATCCAATAATACTTTGCCCAACCTGGGAATCGAACCGAGAACCTCACGCTCAACAGTCGAGCTTGCGACCACTAGACCAATGAGGCGACAGTAATAGTAAGATTTTAATGAAAGAAAGAAAAAAAAGATAGGTACAGCTTTGTATTGATGCTGACGGACTGGAAATGAAAGCTCATATTAGTTCATGTAATATTTTTTGGTTTATCGATTAGTCGCTAGCGCACTATTCCGTTCTTGAACAAAATATATTTTGATTCAAATACAAATAGTTACTGTTACCAAAACAGTATATCTGAGCCATCCCCGAGGGGCGTCACACACAACTAGTTTGACATAAACATTGTCTACAGTCCTTTGGGATATGTATAATTAAACAAATATGAGTCAAAGGCAATATGAATAGGTGGATGTTTGGATAAGTGCTTGCAAATGACGACACGGTTGGTGCAATGCCTAAGGGAGTAGATTTTTGCGCTTCGTATCTGGGTTTCGATTCCCGCACGGATAGATATTTGTTTTATCTACAGATAGTTGTTACGGGTCTGGTTGTCTGTGCAAGTGACATGTATCCGTGTAAACTGTACCTGTGGGACAACGTTTAAAAAAGAAAAGTAAAAAATTATCAATGTTCTGTATAATTGTACCGTTCAATGCAAATTAAACAGGAATCTACATCACGAATACATACTGAATGTATCTATAAATCTATTATTTTCATTCATAACATTAATTTCGCCAAATGACGCTATACCTCTGCACCGTATAATCTAAACACTTCCTCTCCACCTTTCAATAGAAATAAAAAGTTCATATTTTCTTAGACAAGTACCTCTCGCCACAAGCCTCAAGCACCTCGGTAAACAGATCCCATTCAAGGGATTTGCGTTAGGGGGCGTTCAAGTATTACGTAACGAATTTGGGGGTCTTCTGAAACGTTACGATGCGTTACAGGGGCGGGAGGGTTTCAACTACGCAACGAAGAACTACTTTGGTAAAGAGAAACGTTACGGCGCGTTACATGGGGGGGAGGAGGGGTCAAAAATCTCCAAAAATTGCGTTACATAATACTTGAACGCTCCCCTAGCTCAGTGATATTTCAACCGCCAGGCTGAGTATCCGCTCTCTTGAACAGATAATGCTGCGGCCTGTTTGTTTCTGCAGTCTACTGAAAAGCTTCTGAATGCATTGTACTGGAATTAGTTGCGAGAATTTTTATTCTTCTTCTTTTGACATTATTTTGATGCTTCCGACGCCCTAAACATGATTTCGATTTTATGTTTTGTCCGCCAATTTCCACCAGATTAATGTGGTGTACTAAGCCTGCCTCTGCTCTCGGAATGAGATGGCTTTAAGTACTGCCTTAAAGCCATCTCATTCCGAGAAGAGGCCCTTGCCCAGCAGTTAGCCAGATTTATTATGTTGAACGACTGATAGATCCACTTATTCTATCAGGCTTTTGGTGGCTTTGGTGTGTAAGAGATAAATATTAAAGTATTTATTAACGTACTAATTGCTACACTGCGTAAAAATTTATCAAAAGCCTCTAAAAACAAAGTATACATATGTATTTCTTCTGTTAAACGGTAAAAAAATTGACCAAACCAAACTTATAAAATTATAGGCTTTATTTAAAAGGCCAATACGTTCACATTCTCTCTTTCTCTCTATTATTTATAATTAAGCAGTCACTATAGCTAATAAGATGTAATTAGTTTGTTTTGCTTTGAGATTTTTTCTCGCTCAGAAATATACGAGTATATGAAAACACTAGGTTATCACTGTTTATATAAAGGAAATTTTGTTTATGCTTTGTTGACTGTGTCATTGTTCTCGTGGTAACAATTGCGACTGCTGCAAGTGAGATCGAACATAATATTTTACATGTTTTTTTTTTTATATTCTCAGTAGCAACACAGCGTTTGGAACTGTCTCCGGTAGATGGCAATAGGCTCGCTCCCCAATTACATGGGACTTAATAACAGTATCAGCGAACACAGGCATCATGCTATGTTATGTTATATTTATAAATAAAAATAAATAAATTTAACCCATTACTGTCCCTCTGCTGAAGATGGGTCTCTTTTCAGAATGAGAAGGATTAGGCTTTAGTCCACCACGCTGGCCCCGTGCGGGTGTGCGGACTACACACACTATCAAGAACTTTATGGAGCCCTCTTAGGTGTGCAGGTTTCCTCACGATGTTTTCTTTCACCGTAAACGCAAGTGTTAATCCAATTCTGATCCACACATTATTCCGAAAAGTCAGAGGTGTGGGCCGGGTTTGAACTCCGACCCTCTTTTCATGGAAGGCAAACGTTCAACCGCTAGGCTATCACTGCTATGTTATATAATATGTTACATTTATGCACGCACAGCATGACTGCTAAGTGTATGGTCTTGGGTCCGATTTCCGGGTTGGGCAAAGGGTTATGGGGTATTTCTGTTTGGAAATTCTAAGTAGCAGCACGGAGTTCAGAACTGTGACCGGTAGATGGCAATAGGCTCGCCCCCTAATTATATGGGACATAATGATAACTATTTTATGTTATATTTACACTATTATTAAAATTGTTTAGTTTTTGTGTCTGTACACGAAGAAACAATTATACATTAATCAGTCACCGTAGCCTAAAAGACACTGAACTTTCGACTACCCACGTACACATTGATACAAGACATGTTCGATTATCCTTGACCGCAATTTGACATTTATTCCACAGGTTAATGTCTCCGGACATAAAATACGAGGCACCTACTCTCTATTAATCTTGCTGAAAGCTCCTTTACGAGACCTGTAGTGTAATTTTGTCTGGTACATTTTGACAATGCGTTATGCTTGATTCTGTCAGCTATGGGAATTGGTCATGGCAGGCTCATCATGTAGTTCCCTAAAAATGTAGGTACTACAAAAAAACGGTGACCTAATTTTCTTTCCGTGGGTATCTTAACAGGTGACGAAGTGATACGACAGATCCCAATCACTAAGGCCTAAGAGCCATGATCTGGAAGAAAGGTTCTCGAGTGGCGACCACGAACCGGAAGACGCAGCGTAGGAAGACCTCCCATTAGGTGGACCGGCGACATTGTGAAAATCACAGGCAACCGATGGATGCAAGTAGCGGAATGTCGTCCAATATGGTGGTCTAAGGGGGGAGGCCTTCGTTCAGCATCGGACGTCTTCTGGCTGATGATGATGATGATGATGAAGGACCATTATCAGTAACACTATAACACATGTTTCTAATGAAAATGGGCGATTTCTCAAACAAAAATCGCTGTCACACGGCTGATTAGTGCCTTAACCGTCTGTTAAAGCGTCGGTGAAATAAGGCCTAAGTTCACTAACAATTTAATAGATGTTTATGACAAAGTCACCCGTTTAACACGAACTTTTGTATGGGTTGTCGGTGACCATGGCATTATTTCGTTTGCCTAGCGAAATGATTATGACAATACGGTTGAATTGCCTCTTTTAATCAAATCTTCTGAATCCTCACCTGTACTTACCCGGCCTTGAAAACCTACAAATATGCATTGGTTTTAATATAATCCCACCTTTAGTTCTAGCATTACTATCTACCTATTTGTCTTTATCTGTGCTCTGCGGGCTAATTTCGGCAGATATTAGCTTAACACGTTACCTGTCTTGTTAGTGAACGGGCAGTGTATATCAGACAGATGAGGCTGTATCGATTCCCCAGACTATAATACAGTTTGTGGCGGGTTTGGAGGAAATGATATTAGGTTTCACGGTTGTTCGTTAAGGTATTGTTTGAAAATCATGATGCATTTCAATAATTTAATTGTGATTAAAACAATACATTGTCATCCTCTTGTTTTAAACGCCAATTAAGTTATAAACCATAAACAAATCTCAAATTAATTTAGTAGCGTATTCGTATTTATTATGTATTACAGTTATAGGTATTTTGATGGAAAGTACAAAAAGTATGATTTCTTAAGACTTAAATCCCTATCCTCTTTCATTCTGAGAAGAAGCCTGTGCCCACCATGGGCCAGTAATAGGCATATCCCCATTTTAATTATGTACTAGCGATCTGTCCCGGCTTCACACGGGTAGCAGAGCATGTAAGCCTACATTTTTTTTTCTGTCGTATTATCGTATCAGCCTGTTGCGTCGAGCATTTATGCGGCGCACAGCAGTAAAGCTCCCAATCGACATGATTTTTTCCGACATCTTCAACAATCAGCGTTATATTTCAGTCAATTTACACAAAACCATAATGAATTATACTCCTAAACCTTCTTCATGAATCACTCTATTTATTGGTGAAAACCACATAAAAATCCGTTCCATAGTTTTTGAGTTTATTGCAAATAGACAGACAGACGCGGCGGGGGACTTTGTTTTATAATATTTAGTGATAGGTCAATTTGTATTGGATAAATCGTGGGATTTAGATTCAAAATACATGTACTATATTCAAGTATATATAATATATTTTTATGGTTTATTCAGGTTCAGTTCTGCATTTTGAACCACATACGCCACTGCAGCAAAAATATTACGGCAGTTGCACCCCACGGGTGAAATATATCGCATCGGGTCCGGCCGTATATCAAAATATTTTATTCGTTGAGGCGGCAAGTATGTTGCAGCTCTTGAACTGATATTTTACAAATCACCATGATAAAAGTTATGTTAGAAATTCAGACCTAGAAAATTCTTTGGAACTCAGAACTTCTCCGGTTCTTTGTAAAATGAATAGCTGTAAACATACATAGCATGAAATGTTTCCTCGAAAAGATATATTGATTTTTAAAGATCACAAAGTTTTTCGGGGAGTTAAGTCATAAAGTTACTATACCTGTAGGCGATCATTGATGATGATTCTGTGAAATAGAACTATTCAATCTCACTATGTCTTTTTCTAACTAAAACATGAGAACAGGATGGAAGATATACTGTTACCTGTCAGTTGTTTATCAACGTTGATTTAGTTTCCATTGCCACGTCACTCTTCATCATCATCATCTGCCTAGCCTTTTCCCAATTTCACAGGTTCGGCTTCCAATCTAACCGGTTGCGGCTGACTTTGAGTATTTTACAAGGAGCGACTGCTATCTGACCTCCGCCACCCAATTACTGGGAGATACTGATACTCTAAGGTTAGGCTGGTTGTCATTGCCGCGTCAATCATTTTTTATTTATTTATTAAAACTAATTTGCCAGTTCTGCTTACTGCAAACACCATTAAAAACCTACCATGTACCTTTTTAAAATTAATTCAGTGTGATGTCCAACTTATTCAGGGCAGTAGGTTATAGCAATCACTCTTCTAAATATAATCAAGGTAAAATCATTTAAATGTTACCCTAGTTGCAAAGTCAGTAAATAATGCAAGAAATTTCAATGACGCTTTAGACAATTAATTTGTTCCATAGTTTTGGAGCGTTTGAAGTCTTTTTATAATTCGTAATTAAAGCTTGAGATGTCGTTGTTTACATACCATTCTAAGTTACTCAAATGCTAAGGCACTCAAATACGTCAAAATAAAATACCATAAAAATACCTCTTCATATCAAACTAGGTAAAAGAAATATCACCCAGTACGCATTTATCGACGTTATCTGTAATTCGGAATATTTTACAAGTGTCTAGCAAGCGGTGCTTTCTTGAATAATGTATTACCCCAAGAGCCGGTTCAGACACGCCACTTTCGAACCACACAAAAGACACAAGACTGTAGTGGGTCAGTGGTGTATTTTTGGCACGCTCTTATCCTATATAGGTCATACAGTTGGCGCAGTGGGTAAGCGATTACCTTTCTGCGTTACATATCGGGGGTTTGATTTCCGGACAGAACTAATATTTCGTTGTTTCGGATCTAATGCATGTGTGTGCATGTCAAATTCTAGTCTGGGGTAACCTTAAAGTCAAATTCTGGGATATTTTGCTTTTGTTCGTATAAACGGCTAAGGAGGAGGTTTCTCTATGGAAAAATCCTTAAGGACCTGGGTCCGTAGGAGGCTGGGCAAAGTTTGAAGGTTTTCGGAAAAAAGGGTGCAACATACTGAAACGGATGACGACTTCAAGGTTGCTGGCAGTGGTCACGTGGCATATATATCAACCACGGGAAATCGAGCCTGCCGTCAACATGGACCACACAATATCGTTCGTGTGAACAAAACCAACCGTTTACTTGTATACCCGCCCGCCCTTTGTTTTTTGGTCATGGTGTGGTGAAATGCCGTGTCTAAATGAACAGGCTGATACTGTAACTGGGTCACTTGTTATAGTAACAAAACAGTGTTATATTTTATTTGGACATTCATTACTTCAGTCGGTTTGGGGGACCACGATTTATGACGAGTTTTATTATCATTCATTATTGCCTTCCCATAAGTCGTGGTGAGGATTCATTTGCAATAGGGAGTGGGTTCGAAGAAATCTTTTACATGGTAAATATGTTAATTCTTAGAGAGAAATGAAAATTTCCGTAGCAGAGAAATGACAATAGCTATAAGGAAAATAAGATTGCTGTAGGTTGTAAGATATCCTAAATTGCTCCCACACTGAGGTTATCCTCAATCATACTACAGATTTGTAGTAGATTTAAACCACATCTGCTCTCAGGAACTCTTTGGTAAATCCTTAATCAGCAGAAGAACTTGTATTTTTCTTTACTCCTTTGTCTACAAGTGTAAAAAGGCATCTTCTTCTCTCAATTAACATGCTAATAGAAACCTGAAATAATTGCAGAATGAAATAACTTTCTGCACTTATTAGTAAAATGGTCGCAACTGTGGTTGCCGATCATGGATATCAGGTTTCCATTTCCGAGGCAGACCAAGTTTAATTTGGTTCGTTTCTCTATTAGGTCCCGGACATATAGGTCATATAATTTGCTGATAAGGTCATCATGAGAGGTATAATTGTAATTATCATCCTTCCTACTTATCCTACTTCCTACTTAATATTATAAATGTGAAAGTTTGTGAGGATGGATGGATGGTTTGTTACTCTTTCACGCAAAAACTACTGAAGGGATCTGGATGAAATTTGGTACAGAGATAGATTATAGTCTGGAATAGCACATAGGCTACTTTTTATCCCAGAAAAATGTACGAGTTCGCATATCACGCGGGCGAAGCCGCGGGCGGAAGCTAATGTAACATAAATGTAGGATAATTTATTTTTAGCAACTTTTCGGTGATTACAGAATGACGATTAAGGTCCGAGATTTAATTTAAGGCATCTTGTATACTGTCGGGTAATATATTTGCAAATCGAACGTATTTCTTTTTAATCTTCAGACCTCTAACCACTTATGTGTTGCTTGACTGATTTTAAAAAAGATTTTCAATTTAAAAAGTATACTTCGCAAAAGTTTTACTCTCCAGGGTGAGAGGAACGAAGCCAAGAGGAAAACTTGTACATATAGAATAAAAATTTCTTTGAAAGGTTTTATAAACTTACTAAGAAATTAAATATTGACGATTCCCATGGGAATGCAGTACTGAAGTTCGATGCGGAGTTACTCACAGGAGTCCAATAAATATTTTGATATGAATGAGTGTATCCGCCGTTGGATACAGTCTTTTCATAAATCTGACTTTATTTATGTTATGGTTTATACACATGCGGTAGGAACATGATATAGCAAGTTAATATTAAATGAAAAATACATATGTACAAACTTTTTCTCTTGATTTATAATCAGTTTATTGCGAGAAGGCTGGACATCGATTGCTGTTTCTTGCTCTGGAAGACTGCAAGTTATGCACTACACTGTATTCTTGATCCAGTGTTTCCTATTCAAATATTCAGTTGTATAAATAAAACTGTATGGATACCGTTTGATTGAAGTTTGAATTGGTACAGTGAGTACCTACTTCTTTTAATTTTATTTTTGTTAGTTTCTTCATTCACGATTTCTCCTATATCGTGGATACAGTATATGTACAAACACACTTGTCACATGCACACCTATTTGTAGATCTATACAAATATTGTTCCGTGCGGGAATCGAATCCTCAACACGTAGTGCAGAAAGATAATCGCTTAGCCACTCTGACAACCGTGCGATCATTTTTCAATCTTCAACAATCCATCAATATTTCCCTTTGTGCTATCAACCATAAATGCATTTCCCTCGTATTATAGTAACCCTTGACAGAAAGCTATTTGTAACTTTTTGTTTCCGGGAACAATTGAATGGAGAATATACCTACACGTACAATTTTATCGACCTTTTAATGACCTATAGACTCGTCTATTTGTATGTTCAGTTGACCTTTTCGGTTGAACCAATCGTTTTATTAAATCAGGGTTCTCATCTTATGGTGCCATCTATGCAAGCCTTACGTGCAAATAATTATTAAAAACATTGAAGAGTGATTTTTTTGGGCGAAACAATGAAAATATCCTTAGTTACTTCCAAAATTCTGAACTTCAAAACATGTTTTCAATACATCTTTTTCACATATTGTTGCATTCGTTTTGTCTAAAACTACGTGACGGTTCAGCCGACTGACGTTGTCCTGTTTTCCTGGTCTTGTGTGAAAAAAGCTCTTTCAGTTTTTTCCGGTTAACTTTTCCAATTTTTCCCTAACAACCTTATTGGGACTGTTTCAAACATTTTCAAAATAAAATTAGCCAAGTAAGTCCAGCCATTCTCAAGTGATATGCTTACCAACGAATGAAATGATTGCCCAACATTTTATACATTGATTTGTGAATTGATTGATGAATTTAATATACATAAGAACTGTATAATAATATCAAACAATATCATAACACTAGTTAAAGTTATGGCATCTTTATGTTCAGAAAAACTTTTATATGCCAGTGTTCCTACGAAACTAAAAAGAAAGCAAAGTTGAAAACTTCTATAATATTCAGTTGGAGACCGGTAATGTTGCAGAGGTGAACAAATCCGTGTTGTAATGTGACACCTACGAGTATTTCCACCACTTTGTGAGCCTGTATAAAATGGGATACTTTATATTACTTGTGCTTCTTGATATTGAACGATGATATCCGAAGCATGTTGAACCGACGATATTCACTGGATTTATCTATGTAGGCACTACCTTAGTTACTTAGTACTTAGTTTTAAGTGGTAATAGTTATTATGACAAAAGTATGTGTCTTAAAAATTTTTGACGGACTTAAAGTCTGAAATTTAGCTTTTCTTGATTCCTGGGTTGAATCCCCGTATCTGGCAGTGTTATTGATTTTTCTGTATGAAAATATTCAGAAACAGCCCAGAATTTGGAGCTGTGTCCAATACATGGCAATAGGGTCACGGCTTTGGCCAAATGTGGGTTTACAAAAGTATACTTTTGCCTAACTCATCTCATATAGGTACGACGCACTGTAAAACTGTAAGACATTCGCAAACAATATTTAAATTTATATAATATCTCTCGTAAAGGATAGCTAATGTTATATTCCTGATTATCAAGAAGAGCTTAAGCAATAAATGGTGGAATAAATTAGATTAAATACTCTTTCGAGACCTTGATAAAAACGACATCTTAAAATGTTTTTCTTTTTACACATTACACGATATTTACTCTCAAAGGTTACAAAAGGAAAAGAATTGCTGTGGAGATTAGATGGAACGTGACTTAGAAGCATCTAGAGAGTCTGTTTACATTAAGTATTCATTCACGCCACATAAGATATTCTAATGTGGCAATTGTAAATTCTATTGGGGGGTAAGGAAAGAGCCTCCATTAGCCACAAAACATGAGAACGTCTGGGGCACCCTGGGCAGTCAGCCTCAATGCCACTCCACTGCCATTACCTCAATCCACTACGGTATGAGCGGTTCCGATGTGATAGCTCGTGCCGACTCAACAGAAGAAATCTTTTTTAGATTAAAAAAAATATTACATCCACTTCTAGAGGTCGACAATGACGGTACGACTGTAGCGACTACTACTCGCAATATGGCAAAATTTAAAGCGCCATCTATCGGAGTGAAGCGACAACAGAATAACCTGAATTGCACTATGAGAGTTTACAACGATTTTAACACATATACGAATGTCTGACATCAATTGTAAACCTTCGGCCCGCCAGGCTAACCACATTGCCTGGTCGGAGGACCCTCCCTTTTCAATGGAGGAATACTATGCCTCGTTTCCCCTATACGAAGTTAAATGAAGCCACGTATTAAACATTAAGTTCTGAACCCGTACAAAAAATATTTTGAACATGTTATTTTTTGTATAATAATTTACTTTACTCTCATTCGTTTAGGTGAAGGGACATCGAAGTTAAAGTTTACGTCATCTTTATCGTTATATAGGTACATACGTGTAAATAATGATCAATTTGGTGATGGTGTGATGATGTAAAAATTAAGAAAAATAAATTATTTTCTATGACTACACTACTGATTATATTTGATTTGCAAAAATAACATAACATGGCATCACGTTTGTATTCTCCGAAGGGTTAGGCAGAGGTGTACTACTATACACCTAAATTTCGCCGATGCCGTTATTGAGTACCATGTAATAGGAGGCGAGCCTATTGCCATCTACCGTGCACAGTTCCAGACTCCGTGCTGCCATTGAGAATTTTCATACAGAAAAACTCAATAACACTTTGCCCGACCTGGGAATCGAACCCATGACCTCACGCTCAGCAGTCGCGCTTGCGACAATTAGACCAAGGAGGCAGTTCGTCAGTCAGCCAGTTTGCAAAAATGGTTTCATATTTCACAAGCTATTGAGATTTATATTTGAGTTTCAGAACAAAACTTTCCATTGCAATTATCCAGCGGACCAAATGATCGATAAGTTGAATAAAAGCCAAAAAAAAAGTTTCAATGAATCTTTTTTCCTAGCGTTCCAATATCTTTTGTTTGAACACCAATATTAACTCTTTTTTATATTGAATGCCAAATTCAATAAATCGGAATAAAGACTGGAAGTTACTACACCATTTTCACAGATTTGGCAAATTAAATTCCCATTGACCTGACAATAACGTTTCCTCTTAAATCACCACACGTACCCGCCTATTCCATTGAAAACATATTTCCATTCAAACTCAGGTTTTCATTCGGTATCCAATCTATATCAATAGGAGTGAAACAACAGGAACTAGAACAAAATGAATTAATAAATATTACGCTATTGTTTGAACGAAAATGGTTGAATATCGATTAGATATGTAGGCAAGTAGGTCACGTTAAAAGCGGATATTTTGGGAACGTCCTTTTTTGACGTTGATTGGACATACATATTTTGGGTGCTTATTAACGTCAGGTATTGAAATAGAATAATAAAGTATGTTGTTATCATATATAATGTGGTTGGTTTTTTTGGATATTGATGTAATTATGAAAATGTGTCAATAAAAAAACTAAATATTACCAAGTATAAATCATACATAATAAATTAAAATTTATTATGTATGTATATTTAATATGTAAATTAAAATTTCTTATGTATGTAGTGATAGCCTAACGTTTGAACGCTTGCCTTCCATGCAGGAGGGTCCGCGTTCAAACTTGGCCCGCACCGACTTTTCGGAATCATGTGCGGATCAGAATTTGATTATCACTTGCATTTACGGCGAAGGAAAAACATCGTGAGGAAACCTGCACACTTGAGAGGGCTCCATAAAGTTCTCGATGGTGCGTGTAGTCCGCCAACCCGCACCGGGCCAGCGAGGTGGACTAAGGCCTACCCCTTCTCACTCTGAGAAGAGACCCTTGTCCAGCAGTGGGACAGTAATGGGTTGAATTTATTTTTAAATCATACATATGTATACTAAAATATCACATAATTTGCACTGAAATATGGAATAGCCAATCTAAAGCAGTATTATTTATCAAAACAGTAATTTTCTGGCTATTGAGGTCAAAACGAAACACAAAAAGTATTTAATTAAGGAAATATTTCTGACTAAAATGTAAATGTGACGGTATGCCAAGGATTTCCGGAACTTGGCCAATTACAGGACTTGTTTAATGGGCAAATTCCTTCAAGGATATGGATTCCTTTTGTTTTATTTACGTTTTATTTAGATGGATGGCATTTTTGAACTGTTAATAATGTTACTTAGGAGCACAATCCAGACAAAACAAAATTAGAAAGCGTACAAACGTAGTAAAACATCTATACTAATATTATATAGAAGTAAAATTTGTTTGTTTGTATGTAAGGTAATCTCCGGAACGAATGGTCCGAATCTGTAAATTTTTTCATCAAAAGATAGCTACATTATCCCCAAGTGTTATATAGGCTATAAATTATATAAGTATGTATATCACGCGGGTGAAGTTGCGGACTGAAGACAGTTAAATATTTAAAAAAAAAAACAGAATTGATTTTGTTATGTTCTTAGTTAAAATCAAACAGCTCCTATTTGCTCTCTAGTTTCTATAGCTAGAATTTAGTTATTATTTAGGGAAATTTAATTTTGGTTCATTAAAAAATGTCTCCAGAATTGATCTTGATAACTTTGTACTGTAAATGTTTCAAATGAATTTTATCACACAATCAAAAGTGATATAACCTTCATTTGATTTTCAACTAGAAAGCAATAAACGAACATTTAGATCAAATTTTCAGAACAAAGCCCTTTTCAGCTGATAAGACAGACTCTCCATATCTCAGGAAAGTTAGTAAATTACCTGACACGCGATTCCAGTGAACGCGAGATTTGAATTCCAATGAGCCAATATTGAAGGAATCCACGAACACTTTCCATCGAAAAATGGAATTTCGAGTAATCTTCCAATTTGTTATATTAGTTAAGTTTTTATATAGACGTGGAGGAGTTCTTAGCTACATGCTACTTGCTGATCAGTTGCTGTGGCCTTGGATGGGTGACCGTTTTTTACACATCAAGACCCCTCTGTTGTTCGGAAAACACGTTAGGCAGTTGGTCCCGAGTGTCATATGAATACCTATGACAGTCATTGTCAGCAGCCCAAAAGTCTGACAACCGGCCTAACCTCAGAGTATCGGTGTCTTCCAGTGGGTGTTGGAGATCAGATAGCAGTCGCTCCGTGTTAAATACTGATATTCAGCCGCAACTAGCTAGACTGGGAGCCGACCCCAATATAGTTGGGAAAGGCTAGGCAGATAATTTCTATATAGATGTAATGCCGAATTGGATAGCAGGCCACTGGGAATGTTAACTGTTTTCCAATTACCATTGTGTTCGGTCTATTGTTGGTCGAAAATGTATTGTGAGGTCGGAGTATGAATTGTTTAGGGACATCTGTGTTAACAATTCAATGAAGTTAGTACCATTCTTGTATTATATCAGTACATCTTGAACATTATTTATAAATAGGAACTGTATTGAGTTAAGTTTGAAAAGAAATAATAGTATTTTATTAATGTGATTAAATTTATCTTCTTCAGAAATTTCACGTGGTGCCTGTTTTTCAAACGTTTTCAATTTCCCTTTTCTTTCTAATGACGCCATTTTCTGTTTGAATCCAAAGGCTTTGTTAGTTCTCTCGTTTTTTCAAACACCAATTAAAAAAGATATTCGGAATCTTTTGTGATGCTAATAGAGTCAATTATATTCTTCGCAGAGCAAGGAAAAAAATGTTCATAAATCTTAAAATACTTCACTTTCTATCCTGAACAAAATGTAAACTTATTCATTAGTCTTTCGCTTATATGAATTAAAGCTATTTAGTGACAGTATATTTGTGGCAGTTTACGTACTCTGATGACTACGACGATCGATTCCCAGATAGGAGAAGAGTAATTGCGCTCTTTCTCACTCAACCCTTTAGAAAACAACGTCTGTCCATATTCAGCTTTGTTCTTAGTCAGACACAAAGTTCAAGGGTGTAATAAAAGAGTGTATGAACTTTCATTTTGTTCCTATAAAGCCTTAAAATGAGCCTAAAGCGGTCCTAAATATCCCTTTCAAATGTCGTAAGTCAATACGTCTATAAAAATCTAATATGTATCAAATGGAGGCAAAATCTCAATTTATTCGTTTACGACTGACGTGTGGCAGTATTGGCTTCCAGTTCGTCCAAAGGGTTACGTCTTATTACACGGTGAAAGTGTTTTTTCTTTTTACCTTGAATTTCAAGCGATGTTTAGAATGTTTAATGGGTTTTCGAAGTCGAGATGTTGGCTCCGTTAATGTTGTTTGAATTTCCTGTTTAGATAAGTAATGACATAATTTTGATTAATATGCTATATACTTACTGTCAATATTACTTTTATATACTAAAGCTAATACACCAAGATCATCGGTGACTTAGGGCATCATCAATTGTTGACTGCGTTACTAGTCATTTAGAGCCATAACAATAATTGTAAAACCGTTTTAAAGTTGGCGAACTCCATAAAATATTAAGGTTATCTTTTTTTTAGTTTTACGTAAGGTGTATTTTAGTTAACAGAATAATCGCGAAATATGTTATACAGGAAGAAATAAACGGAATATCAAGGCGTGCCTTTTGCTTTCCCTATTTCTATTATATCTAAACTTATGTATCCACCTACATAATATGGCGTGAATGCATTATGCTCGTACGTAAATCACACTATTGTTCAGATATTCAAATGTGATTGAAGCATTTGCTTGTAATGTTCTATAATGATTCAACTTGACGACACGGTTGGCACAGTGGCTAAGTGATTGGCTTTCTGCGCTAAGTGTCGCGGGTTCGATTCCCGCACGGAACAAATATTTGTATGATTTACAGATAGTTGTTTCGGGTCTGGTTGTGTGTGCATGTGACATGTATGTTTGTAAAAATGTACCCACGACACTGGAGAAATCCTAGTGTGGGACAACGTTTTTTTTTTAAAGAAAAACACGTTTAGTGTCGTGGCTTTATATATTATTGCTCACAGAGACGTCAAGATATTTAGGTGTACCTATGATTTTCATTTTGTATGTTTGTGCGAAAAAAGGTGCCAGAGCATTATTAAGCTGCCGCATTGGTTTAGTGCTCGCAAGCGCGACTGCTGATCGTGAGGTCCAGGATTCGATTCCCGGGTCGTGCAAAGTGTTATTGGGTTTTTCTGTACCGAAATTCTCAGTAGCAGCACGCAGTCTGGAACTGTGCCCGGTAGATGGCAATAGGCTCGCCCCCTATTACATGGGACTCAATGGTGGCATCGACGAAATGTGTGTGTACAAGTACACCTCTGCCTAACCTTCACGTAATACGGGGGTGATACTATGTTTTCTCTTCGTAATAAATTATAAATAACTACCTCATTAGTTTAGTGGTCGCAAACGCGAGTGCTCAGCGTGAGGTCCTGGGTATACTAAGGACTGGAGTATACTTTTCCGGGAACCTCACACGTTTGAAACAAAGGTAACCTACTCTGTGCATAGTGGAATTCTACACTACAATTTCCCTACATTTCGTTTCTCTTCTCTCGGGAACGCCGCCAGTTTCAAGTATCGGCCGAGGTTAGAAGCTCGTTGTGGAGATCTCAATTACGTTAATTAGAGTCCAATTTGTGCAACAACAGAGTGAATGCGAGACTCCGGGAATGTTCCTCAAGGGAGGATGGAAATAGAATGCGGTATGGATGTAAACTTTTAGGTGTCTCTTAGTTTTGTTTGGAACGTATACTTGTATAGAGTATGTTTATTAGTTTATATTTACTATAATTAAAACGCTCGTAGGCCCCTTACATTAATTAAAGACTAGACCATCGCGCAGACTTTTTAAGTGCCAAAATAATCATTTTCCAATTCCCCAATATACCTATCACAAATAACAAACAAAAATACTATAACTGAGTATACTTGCATATACTTACATTGTATTTATGTTTGTATGTTATCACATATCACCAACCCGTAATCCCTATCAGCGAAGGTAGTGATTTAAACATAGAAGAATGACGCCATCATTTTGAGAATATTCTGTTGAGAAATCAAAGGTAGCCCCATCTGTATATGTAATGTTTGTGGTACTACATCGTGTCTTTGTATACCATTTCTGTTAATCAGCTTGTATTGGAGTCCAGTGTTCAAAAGTGAAAGATTATGGTTAGCTGTGAAATGATGTGAAAGCATACAATATTTTTTGTGTTTTATTTATATTTTCTGTAACAATATAGTACAATAAATAAATAAATAGTAGGTAGTCAAGGGCCTATGAGCAACAAGGAAAGAGCCTCTATGAGTGATGAATCCTAAGATCGTCTGGCGCATTCCGAGATGTTAGCCTCGATACCATAATTGCTGACTGGCCGATCTTTCCACTACGGCATGAGCGATACTCATGTTAGCTCGTGCCAACTCGTTACAAGAAGAAGAAAAAGGCAGTAACAGTGGATTTAAGGTACTTCTGGAGGGTAAGTCTAAGGCTTGAGGACACCTGTGATTCTGTTCGTCACTTTTGCAAATAATACCTATACTAAGAAGGAAAACATAATATTGAATGTCTTAATTCCGTACAAAGCCTAAATAATCCCGGTATTCTACTGTCACCAAATTTAATTTCCAAGGTAAAGCTGTTGGTATAGGGGTAAATATTAAATCTAGACAGCCACAATGCCCCGCAATCTGGGAGGCTGGGAAGCCTTAATGAAGACACGACCAAAACTGCCTCTGCCTAGACGGTACGGAAATTAAAGTCTTTACACACAGGACTAGTGAAGATTTTCTTGATAGCTGCCTGTGATTTAGCACGGTTGACGATTTAGCTGTATATTTAGTAGTTATGTGTTGAATCGTCTTTAAACAGTAGCTTTAAGGAAGGGCTTGAAAATGATGATGAAACTTTTAATTTAACATGACATTTATTGTTCAATTTTATCGAACTCAATTGGCAAAAACAGACTCTAAAATTGCAATATATACAGTAGAAAATTACGTACTGCCTTAAACACGATTATTTTGATGAAATTAATTTATAGTTAGAATTTTGTTTCACATAATATTTCGGTTATCTTAGTATTTATTCCAAGTTGAATGACCATAATAGATGAACAACGGACATATTACGCCTACTACGAATAGTGTGAAACTACTGAAGGATACACAAACACACATAATTAGCTCTCACCGTCGTTTCGAGTGGCTAACTTTTGCAATTTGCAAAGGAGACACCTGGTTGAGCGACAATTTTCTTTTTTCTTAGGCTCGTTTGAATTACTGAGTTTTTTTACTGAGTTATAAAACGTGGAAATAATGGTCCATAAAAGGTGTTTCTATTCCACATTTATCATACTTTTTTGCAGTACAGTCTAATCTATTTTAGTCCGTGTTGGAAGGCATCAAAACTAAGTGAGAGATGTCGGGTGAAAGTTTTAATCTAAGTGCTTTTAGCTTAAGGTATTACAGATTTAACTAATATTACTTGTACCGTGACATATTGGAAGCGAAATGTTAACAGCTAGAATTAGTTTCTGTGTTTGTTTTACAAGCTGATCATCGCCTTAAAAGATTGAAGGCTTGTAATGTAAGGGGTTATCTAAATCTACTGTAAGGCGACTCATCATCCGCCTAGTCTTTTCCTAAGTAAGTACATTGGGGTTGGTTTTCAGTCTAAATGGTTTTGACTGAATATCAGTATTTTACACGGAGCGACTGCCACCCAATTACTGGGAGACACTGATACTCTAAGGTTAGACTGGTTGTTAGACTTTTTGGGCTGCTGACACCCGTAAAGACCGTCATAGAACTTTATATGACACCCAGGACTGACTGCTTAACGAACGTGCTTTCCGAGGTACGGAGTGGTCTCGATGTGTGTAAAATGGCCACCCATCCAAGGACTGATCGCGACAAGTGCTGCTTAAGATCGCAGATCGACCGATTTGCGCGATAGCTATGTAGATCGAGTCCCTCACTGTAAGGCGACTTTTGCGAATAATATAAATATAGGTATAATAAATATGCGAGTAGGGAAGTCTGTAACACTAGTTGTGTTTGACTGCTCAGTTGTGTACCAATGCGACAAATTACACTTTTAAGTGCCTAGTTGACATCTGCGCGGCGACTTTATACAATTACCGGTAAATAGTAAAAAAAAAAAAACAATTGCCTGTTAACTATGTGTACACACAACATAAGGGGCCTTTCTGACATACATACTTAAATTTTAAACATACATTATAATCATTCAGTATGAATATATAATCTGTAAATATCACAAAAAATACGTAATTTTGGGTGACAGACAGGAGCAAACAACTGAAAAAAAGAACTATGTCGATTTAAGTTCAGGTAACCACTAACGTAAATAAAAAAAAACACACTATGTTTAAAAACCTTATACTGCATTTTGTAAATATTTAATTATTATTTATTTCGCTACACAGTTTGTCGGAAAAATTGAAACTTAACTGCTTGGAGAAAGGGAAAATAAAAAGTTTCTACAATTATGCTCTTGGCTCGTTAACGATGTAAACTTAGTGAACTTCAGTGGAGAATTAAATTAACACTAGTACTGAGAACTGTACAGATTTCCTTCGGGAAGAAAAAGTTTGTTAAATTTAATAATCTAGTAGAAAGTAGAAAATTGTATTATGATGGATGAGATTTTTTCTTAAGAATATTTAAAGTGAGTTAAATAGAGTACCTTCGTCTGCTAAGTGAGAAACTAATGACAGATTTTTGACACGTTTTTGGTAAATATTTTTGAAACTGCGGTAAAATGTGTCTAATAGATTACAGCCAGAAACTAGGCAAAACAATACCATAACATACCTCAGCGTGTGCTAATAATATCTTGGTACCCTAAAACTTTTCGATGCAAGTCCTCTTATCATCATGTAATTGTCTTCAGCTTCAGCATAACAATAATGCATTATATAACAAAAAGCACCTAACTAAACAATCAAAAACATCAAGCTAAAAGTAGTGCATATCTCACAAACTCATTCATCTTCAAAACAATACTCGCTGAGGCCCTTTGTTCACGTGCTATTCGCTCCACACTCTTTGTTGGGACCGAGGATAGAACCAGGTTAATTTTATACGTGTCTAGCTAATATCAGGAGGGGGCAAAACCTAAATTTATCTACCACGAACGTCTGTAACATTGACACGGATTGTCTTGGATGGGTGATCGCTGCCGCGCTGTTTCCATATCGATTCCACCATTCGCTTTCAAGAAAAGCCATCGCCGAGCCAATTATAGTCGTTTACGACGTGGACGCGTCAGTCATAAGGAAATTGCTCGACATTAGGCTTCGAAATTCGAATGTCCTTAAAAAAAAAGGTAATACGAAGACGAAAAAATCTTTTGGCATCTTTGAAGCCTCTGATTTCTCTGATTTTGTATGTTTTTGGGTCTCTGCTCCGAAGTTTTTAGAGATGAGTGGTCCTATATACATCAATCTTACCTATTTGCTTATAATAATTCAGATCAATAAAGGTAGGTACGGGCTTCGTCTAAAAATAAAAATAGTTAGGCCTCAGGTCATGCTTGACAGGTGCGGATTGGAGGACCAAAACCGTTGAGAACTTTATGAAGCCCTCTCAGGTGTAGAAATTTCCTCACTTTCCTTTATCGTGATCGTCGAAGTAATAATCAGATTGTTATCCACATGAATTCTAAATGTCAATGGCAAAATTATGGGCTGGTTTCGAACTCAAACCTTCATCTTTCTCTGCAATACCCCAGAAAGGCGAGGGTTCATTTGCTAGGCTATATCTGCTTCCAGTCTTTTATATTGTATAGCCAAAATATGAAATGCTTATCCAAACTCAATTATTGTTATAGCTTTAATTTTAATTTATACACAGTGAGTTTCAACTTGTTTGATTGTACAATGATTTCACGCTTGCGGTAAGTTTCTGAGCGAGTGGTGACAGCAAATAAAATAACAGTATGGTATTTGATTACTTTTATAGAGTAAAAACCTATTTACTGGGTCCAATATTTTGTAATTAATATTGATGTCGATGTGATGTGATGTAGAGTGCTTTACAATGCAGGATCGGTCGTTGTTTGATTTGAATAAATATGAAAGAGACCCCTCATCGAGTTGATATTTGCAATAATGATCAAGCGTGTCTAAGTTTAGCCAATTAGTACTCGACATTAAATAAATATCATTATTTTCCTAGTTTTCCCCATCTATATTGAAGTCCGCTTCCAGTCCAATCGGTCACGACTGAATACTTATCATTATTTTACACGGAGCGACTGACATCTGACTTGATCCAATAAATTACTGGAAGACACTGATACTCTAAAGTACTTAGACTGGTAATTAGACTTTTTACGTTGCTGATACCCGTTACTTAATAGGTATTGGTATGACACCCGGGATCAACTGTTTAACGTCCTTTCCGAGGCTTATTAAATATACATATATCATTAAATGGCACTTAAGTAAGTATATTATCTTTTTCTAGACTTTATTTACTCTTCTGTCTGATCAGATTCAGTGACAGACAAAATCCACTTTAACAAGGCCCGAAAAATATCGAACTATTTATTCTCTTAACAAGTCGCTGCCTGTTTTGTCGGGGTCATGTGAATCGGCTTTCAAGTTGCGACACTGGTGGCCCTAGGCGTTCCCTTAGATCTTCGTCAGGTTCGTTATCTCAAAGCTTCCTTGCCTTGCACGGTTTAAGTGACCTATTCCGACATTTATTTTTGTTTATCTTCTAAAGAAGGATGAATGGAAGCTTTTTGCCACTTTTACTCTTTAAATCATGGTGTTTTGCAACAAGAGGTCCTTTAATCAGAACAGAACCCTTTTATTGGAAAGTCAAAACTTAAGTTCATAAATATATATCTGTGTAAACATATATATATTAAAACTTACTTGTTTATTAACACTGATAATGTTATTAATTATAGCAATTACTTTCAATTTGATAAGGCAGAGGGTAATTTTGTAGGTTCATTATTACAGGTTAAATATTACACGTTAAGTTAACCGATAATTTACTAAAGCTTTGTTGTCGCTGTTAATTTCCTTAGATGATAAATATCTGGGCAGAAGGACCGCAAGGTACATTTTTTTACTCATGTTGCCAGAGACATGAGAGCTAGATCGATTTTTCGAAAACCTCTGATAATATAAATTTCATCGAAATCGTTAGACCCGTCTTCGGAAACGCGATTACAGACAAATATGTATATAAATATTGCTCATATAGTAATGATATATAAGATATGTAGAGAATTATCAGCGTGAATTTGAACACTACATCGTGAGTGAAGCGACTACGATGCTTGTCATTGGACATCGATTAGGCATACGATTCTTTTCTTCAAGCGATGTGTATCTTTCCGACGACAAGGTAAAAAAGAAAACGATTGTATTGCATAACCCTATCATTTTCCTTTAGTAGCAATAAAGATAATGACATCATTTCATATTTCATAATAACACTTGCACTTCGCATAACAGATGTTCGGTAAAAATATACAAAGCGAACTCCTCCGGTAAACGTAATGTGTCAACGAAAGAAGTACGAAGCCAGGACACGTCTCATTTTTACAACGCACTTACAAATATAACGGCTGGATAATACAGTTTTGCTTCAAGATAAAGCACAGCTAATGGCACTTATTTTTTTAACCTTCCACAGGTAAAAAAGTTGTTCGGATAAAACAGACGTGGGAGGATTTTAAAGGGTACAGGATAATATTATAATGTATTTAAGGCAAATAAAAGCCGGTGTTCACTTGAACTTAAATACCGCAGATGAAGGGCAAAAGGGTCGGTCGGTTCTGTTGTCTCCAAAAGCGGCTAGAAATAGTGTTTATTCTGAATAGGCTGTAAACTTAACTCTTTTAGACGTCAACATATAACAGCTCCACGCTTTGCCGCTTCGCCGTTTTTTAGTTCTGTCTACTTCGCGTCGCTTGACGAGAACCATGCAATGTAGACATAACTGAAAATCGAATATAGATTGCGGGCGCCGGTGACTGTTCATAGGTTCATGAATACTGCTTTAAATTTGGGATATGGAACAGACCTATGTAGACACAGACTTCTAAAAGTTTCAAAATGCTTGAGTAATAAAGTCAGCAAAACGTCGAGCGCAAAATAGTATTCTACAAGCAAAATATGTACATTTTAAATCAAAGCAATTTAACCCACAAATAGAGGTAGAAATACCTCGTGTTTATAGTTTACCTACTCGTATTTTTGTCATGTGTTGTTTGTCGGTGACAAGCGGAATTTCAGGTGTACCGCATACGTTATCACCTTGACAGGTCGGAGTGGCAGAAAAACGCGACGAACCGTGAAAATAGGGCAAGAAAAGACCGTCCATTTTGAATTGGGTTTAAGTGGACGAAGGATGTTGGCAATATTTTGTGAACAGCTAAGTGTGAACATTTTATATAATTAAAATTATAGAATTACAAATTTCGATATTTTTTGTATAAAGTATAAAGATATTATGAAACATATAGAAAGCAAAAAAACAGATTAAGTTGAACAAATAACTTGTATATTTTCAAGAAAAAGTGGAATATCTCGCCGCTGGTAGTTTTAGCAACGTCGGGAAATTGTAAAACCTTAAACGAACCTCGAAATATTACGTAAGCCTAGTTTGCGGAGCTAGAAACTTTCAGTGTTAGTACAGGTGGACTTATGTGCAATGTAGATTCCTCTTAATGAGATATATTTGAATGAATGAAGTATTTTTCGAACCTTCGGCTGTCATATTGGACCCCATATTTGGAGTATGCAATATGAGAGAGGTTTTGAATTGAAAACTTTATAACACTGTATAAACTCATCAACTCTTTTTCCTTTTTTTCATTTTTTCCCTTTTTTTAATGTTGCCCCTCACTAGTATTTCTCCTGTATCGTGGGTAAAGTCTACAAACATACATGTCACATGCACACACAACCAGACCCGAAACAACTATCTGAAGATCATACAAATATTTGTACCGTGCGGGGATCAAACCCGCGACACGTAGCGCAGAAAGCTAATCACTTAGCCACTGCGCCAACCGTGTCGTCAATACCAACTCATAATAATTGGTGTTATTATCCTATATCTAATTATTATACGTATCCAGTGAAGGTAAATGCTGTTTAATGTCATCGATAGGCAGATTATGTGATCTAGTTCCCACTTATGCTACCCTAGAGAAACGCTAAAGTATCAGGAAAAGCCTGGATCTATAAAAAGGTGCAGGAAGATTTCTCATATCTATATTTGTTTAGGTTTTTCTGTAAGTGAGAGGCGTAATATTAACTCTAACAAATATGTACATTACATACTGCTCTTACAAAGTCCCCAACTGAATAATACTGTAAACAAAGACAAAAACATTAATAAATCTGTCTGCACAGTTTTTACTGGAAACTCTGAGGATTAGTAACGTTTTGTTTTGAATATTTGACGTGAAATACGGCGAGGAAAGGATTTATCGTCGACCCGCGCAAGTGTGATAACAAACATGTTGGATTATTAATAAAGAGAACGCTCTCACGGTCTGCGAATTTGATATAAAGGGATAATTTTTAACGTTATTTCATTTGTCTTTTTTGCTATGTTTTTTTCGTTAATAAGATTTCTTTTTCGTAGTTACATACACTATAATGCTTCTTATGAATAAAAATGGGAATAAAAACCATGTACTTATACATCAAAAAGAAAATATATATGAAATAAATAAATAAATATCGAATACTGAGCTTTCCTTCAAAACGTTCTTTGTATAACCAACAAGCTTCAGCCCGCGACTTAATCCGCGTGATCTACATATATAATTTATAGCACTTGGGGATAATATTGCTATTTATCGGTGAAAGAATTTTCAGATTCGGATCATTAGTTTCAGAGATCACCACCATTCACAGTACATATAAACGAACAAATTTTACCTCTTTATAATATTAGTATAGATAAACCTACATATTGCAAAAGTATAAGTTTATACGATCAGGTCTTGTTTTCGTTGGACTGCTAGCCCGCCAGTTGATCACCAGATTACCTGCTTAGCCCCTGTTGACGTCCCATGGTTGGCCCTTTCTTGGTACAATATTTCCTCTTATTAACGAATATGGACGAGCGACGATTCCTGAAATCGTCTGGCGCACCTTGACAACTGACCCAAGTGACAGCTAGTGCCAATATGAAGGAAGACGATTTTCGATCATACATCCAAGAAATCACAACACAGATATTGTTCTCTTACATGAAAACTTTTAGGTGTATGCAGAATTCTAATCAACTTCCAACAAGGATGACCAAACTAAAACAAAACCAAGTTCGTCCGAAGTTCAATACCAACACATGGACCTAAGTACACATCGTTATTGCCGCACCTTTGACGAAGCATTATTCATAGTTCAATGTAGCCGATCCCTGAAGCCGAAGGAAAGACACGCTCGGATCATCGTACCCGCGACTCTGCATAATTTTTGCAAAGTTACTCCGTATATGATTTTCATTTTAATCTTCATACAAGAATTTCAGATTATCATTTTCCTTGTAATGAAGTGGTACTGTATCGGTGGAACACTTAAGATCTATGCAGGGTCTCAATATGAACCAGGCCCGCACCTTTCAAATTTCGAAATCATGTGTGGATAATAATTAGATTATAACTTGAAAGCTAAGAGATTTCATCAAGTTCTTGATGTTGTCTGTAGTCCGCCTAACTGCCCTCAGTCAGCGTAGTGATCTTATCGTACCGTTAGAAGAAGCCCGTGCCCAGTATTAGGACAGTAATGTGCTAAATTATTATTATCTCGAGACAATCTGAGATTATTTCACAGATTTATGGGCGCGTTAGGTCGTGATTTTTGATAATTAAGAGTCTTTTGGAGCAATTTGTAGGTTAGGTGTATTATTGCAGATTGAACTTGTTTTGATTCAAATTTTCACAGTTATACCAGAATTTTTGGTTTGGACCTGGCAAATTTAAAAAATCTAGATATTCGTTGTATACAGTTATACGTCAGGAAATATATTCACCTATTATTCGTTAACCAAAACATACGCAAATACCTTAAGTCCTTTTTCAAGAGAGTGGTAACGTCTTTAGCTATATCCACTTAAGAAGAACATTTACTTGTTATAATACATAATTATGTTTATGTGTCGCTTACGAAAAACATTGTATAGAGCTTTTTATAACCAGCCTTTATAGCGTCGGCTTAAACGAAAATTATTGCACAAACGACTTAAAAAGGGTAAAGGTAATATTAAGCAATGAATGTAATATAGAGGCCAAGAGGCCTTAAATGCTTACCCCGCGAGAGATTAATTTAATTAATTCGAAGCAAGAAATGATATAATAATCTGTCAGTTTATGTAAGCGAGGTTTAATCGCAAGCCACTGTTTCCCTGCTTTTGTTTTGTAATGAATTAAATTGGAATAATTAAATCGCACTTAATCAGTTGTTTATTCAGTGGCGAGGACACAAAAAGTTTCATTGTGGATTTGAATATTGCTTTTTATGCACCAGTTAACAAACCGACAGATGTATCAATTTAACTGATATCATTTTCAGTTATGTTATGTGTGCGAACAATTGTATTTTTTTTATTTTTATGAAAATTGAGGTATGTGAAGAAGTTATACAAAAATATTTTGTCTATATAAATAAATATTAAAAACTGTTTGTTGATGGTAAACGCATTACTTGAGAACGGCTGGACAGTTATTTGTTAAAAGTACGAACGAGGTAATTTAAAAAAAATGGAAACGTTGCCCGTGAAATTGGACTCGCAGACAAAATCGAGGGCAATAAATAGCTAGTTTAAAATAATATTATTTATTATGATGCTTTGAGATTGAATCCACAGAGTAAAGACAAACATGTCTACTGTATAAATAAAGCACTTGCTTCTGTATCAAAACATTGATATACATAATATTATTAATGTTATTATTTTATAGCTTTTTTCTTAGCTTAGTAACCACACAATAGTAAAAAATTACTATGATGTTATACGAACGCGAATTTAATTTTCACACATATTGAAGCACATATTTCTAACGTCATAATGACGTTGTAATATAATCGCTAGTGTGTGCTCTTGTTCCCAATGGATATTACTTTAATATTCCCATGTTTCTGAAGTTGCCGGCTAGGAATTTTGGAATCCCCATCTCTTTCTGAGATAGTTCGTTGAAAACCGAGGATAAGTTGTAGTAGGTTTTATAACTTACAGTAAAATACCAAACCAATATGGCCTTTTTTTTTTTTAAACATTGCCCCACACTAGGATTTCTCCTGGGTACAGTTTACAAACATACATGTCACATGCACAAACAACCAGACCCGAAACAACTATCTGTAGATCATACAAATATTTGTTCCGTGCGGGGATCGAACCTGCGACACGTAGCGCAGAAAGCTAATCGCTTAGCCACTGCGCCAACCGTGTCGTCAAAACCGTGTCGCTTATACGAAAATTTGACGTCACCTTACACTCTGATACATAATACCTAATATATATACATTCTACTAACTACTTATGCTAAAGTATTAATTCATCATCATCAGCCAGAAGACGTCCACTGCTGAACGAAGGCCTCCTCCAAGGGAGGGATTTGCCATAATCCCCACGCTTGGCAGGCGGATTGGGGATCGCAGTGGCTCACCGATTAGTGAGAGGACGCTGCTGCCCACCCTCCGGTGTCTGGCCGCAGTTTTAGGACACGACAAAAATGAAAACCTATCGTAAACGAATACCTAAGCGATAATAACTTAAATTTGAAAAGATCTTCGTTTCATTATGATGTAGGTAAAACATAAAGCTTTTATATATTTTTACGGAACTGGCTCATTGGTTTACTTAGTGATTGCGAACGCAGATGCTGAGCCTATGATACTGGGTACGATGCCCTCGATACCCTAGCTGGGTAAACAGATATTGAGATTTTTGGTTGGAAAACTTAGTAGCAGCCTGGAGTTTGGAATCATACCTGGTAGAGGACACTAGGCTCGGTGTTACATGTGACTCAATAACGGTATTAGAGAAATGTGTGTGTACAGCAATAGTTCTCTGCCTTACCCTTTGGTAAACACAGGCGTGATGCTATGTGACAGAATGTTACGTCAGTAAAGTGCAAAAATTTAATAAAATAAATGAATGATGCACTCGAGAACAACATGTAGGTCATGCCATACTTGACACACAAAGCCTTTCATTGTTCTCATGCATGAGTGCTTTTCATGAATAATTATAATTCCACACGCACTCCTATTAAAAATAAAAGCAACTAAGTACTTTTCTCGTACACATAACAGTAACCATGTAGTTTCTTGCCCGTTTTTCTCCATAGGAAGTCAAAACTTTGGAACGTGGCACCTAGAGTCTGACTATTCTGAAGTGCCTACACTAGGTACATCTACCTATTTTTTTTACCCGACCTTAGAAATATTTCCTAAATCGGGAGCGTGTTTACAAACACAAATAATAACATGGACATACGCTCAGGCCCGGAACAACTATCTGTAGATCAAAAAATATTTGTTCCATGCGGTAATCGATCCCGCGACACGTGGCGCAGCAGTAGATCGCTCAGCCATTGCGCCAACCATACTGTCATATGATCTGCAATCTACATAAATACATATCTTATCTGGTTATACGACAAATAGATGGCGTTTGTAGCCGAGATCAGGAATACGAATCATAATATTTTCCCACATACTTAATTTCTAATTTAATCAGATCACCAATTACTATCAGTAGCTACCCATCCATCATTTAGTCTATTCACACCATAATTGGACTTCCCTTTAATTTCATTACTGAATTTCCTCCCACAAAACAAACCTCACCGACCAAAACTTCCATTAAATTTTGTTAGTTTTAGAATTAGACATTGATTACTAAGTTGTTGCATTTAGATAAAGGCGGAGCTGACACAAGTTTCAACTGTTTCAGACAATAGGCAGCTGGAAAGTTAAGTGGGGGCAATTGAACAAGTTCTCAAAGATATGTCCCGGCCAGGGTTATCAAACAAAACAATGAACTCTTGCTCATAAGTTTAATAGCGGCTTTTGTAGCGCAGTCAGCTATCACCAGCATACAGCTTAGCTTAACTGAATACAGAAAATAATTATGCAACATTGATTATCTTATTCATCCTCCTAGCTCTTCTCAGCTGTATTACGGGCAGTTGTTTGTATTGTTGAATATCCCCTCCATATAATTTCGTAGAATGACAGACTTACTATGTTTTTCTTTTGTCGAGTCGGCGTGAGCTGTCAAAAACGAAAGTCACCAAGCCGTGGTGGAAAAATTAGCCAGTCAACAGTGCTGGGAACAAGAATGATTGCCTAGAATGCGCCAGATAATATCAAGTATCATCACGCGTGGAGGTTCTTCCCTTGCACTCCACTTACAATGTTTACTTGGCTTCATGGAAAATATCTGTCCGATTGATGATACCTGTGTACTACGTGGACATGATGATGTATCTACATTTATCCTGATGACTCAGATGCGTTACGTACCTTGCTGTGTACTCATGAATGATTAACATCTTTCCAGTCTTGAGAACAACTCATGGCAACATGAACAAGAACTCACGGAAAAACGTCGAAAGAGGAAAGCTAGAATCATTCGTTACAAAAAATATCATTAAAGAAATTGGTTCTAATAAACTCGACTGCCTAACCCTAACTAATGAAAATGCCTATCTAATAAAAAAAATACTATCATATTCAGTTCAAATTCAAACCATGATTATACTGATGATACTTGAAGAATAAACGTTCTCAGGCGAAGTTTCGTGGTGTTGAAAACTTATTTGAATGTCATTTTGATTATTACCAAGGATATCGAAAACTACTTACGGACTTCGGATCATTAATATTCGAAACTTCAAAGGTAAAGTTTACACGACAAACGTAAGGAAATTGGTGCACAAACTACGGAGTGGTTCGATTTAAGGGTTTTACCAAACCAGCCGATATAAACACAGCGGCTTATTATGAAATTGTTGACTTAAAGGAGATTGTAGCTAGATTACAACCTCACTTATCAAATAGTTGATTAAATTTTGAATGCTAAAATGCTCGCAACAAAAATATACTGTGATTTTTATTCTTTCAAGGCAAAGCAAGAATACTTCATTCAATCCCTATATAAAAAAAACTGTACATGATGTTGCTAGATAGATAGATAGAACTGTTTTTATTTCAAATAAACGTAATACAGGCACTTATGAAACGTTATAGGACTCTAGTTGCACGGTTCCAAAAAGTTGGTCCTATGGAGAAGAACCGGCAAGAAACTCCATGGATACACCTACTAAATTGTGCACTTTTAAAAAAAGCAGGGATAATAATTATTTTTTGTGTAAGAATTTACCACGAATTGCGACATAACCTTCCTTCCAATAGGAAGTTCGTTAACAATGTATAGCAACGAAACACTAAACTCAATTCCATTCATTTGGAACCAAGAAAGTATTATTATGTATCGAACTGGTCTGAACCTGTAATGACAATTCAGTATGACGATACCTGAGATCGTTTGGCGCACTCTTGGCCGTCAGCGTCGCTACGACTATTGCAGGCCGGCTAATCTTACAGTTCGTGCTAACGCGTCTGAATAAGTAAAGTGAAAATAATAATAAAAAAAGTAGTGGAAATTGGTGTCTGTCCGTCGATAGCCTAAAGTTTTCGTAGGTAAATTGGTTCGGAAAGGCCACGTTAGTGGGTAGAGCCAAGCTTGTTAGATTTAATCATGTTAATAACTGTGACGTCATTATCGTCACGTTCGGCTTTATTTCGAATTCTCTGGAATTTATCGTGTTGCCTTAATTTAGAGTATTTTATAACGCTCATTTTTATGCAGACATAATCAGGCCCTTGTCCTATGGAGATAGGGTGAAACTGTAGAATGCCAAGTGTTTAGGCGTTTTCACATTCAGGCATCTTCTGATACAAATAGGTACGCTGGTTGAGTATACTACTCGCCTGACCTTTCTGAAAGACATCATCAGGTCAAAATAACTTTGCTTCTATAAATATTACTTTCAGCAGTAATCCAAAAGTATAATTGACCAAAAAAGATAATACATAGAGTTTTATCACGAACATAACACAAAAGCAATGAAATTGGTTAAAAATTAAAACCAAACCAAACATATAATTTAAACACATAAATCACACGACACCGCACATTATTATTAAACTAAATCTATTCATAAAGCCTGGTACACACGTTACTAAATGGCATGCAAGCCAGTAATAAGCCGCATGGTGCATTCAACCAAAGCCTGCCTACTAAAATGGTATAGTATAATGACTTGGATTGGATTTGTTTGTCAGGTCAGAGGTGAAGGAACTCTTGCGTGATCGACTGTATTGCGCCCCAGACTGCAATGTCGTGGAGGTGAGAAGCATGTTTCGCATATGTTGAATGAGGCATTTTTGTAGTATGACTATTTTCTTAGGTTTAGAACTGAGAGCTGAGAGAGAGAGAGCCGTTTCTATGTATCTGCATCTCTTTCTTAAAAAATGTTTTTAAAAAGGACATAAAATACTGCTTCATTGGTCTCGTGGTTGCAAACGCAACTGCTGAACGCGAAGTCCTAGTTTGATTCCCCCGGGTCGGGCCAAGTTTTATTGGGTTTTGCCTATGGAAATTTACTATAGCAGTACGGAATTTGGACCTGTGCCCGGTTGATGGCAAAAGGCTTGTCCTATAACATGGGACTCAATAATAGCATCAGCCAAATATTCTTCTATGGCGTCGGGACTAGCTACCATATGGAAGTCGCTTGTCTCGTAGTGTTATGATTAACCAGTCAATAATGGGGATATTGAGGCTAACTGTCCAAGATGAGCCAGAGGGTTACTGAGTTTGTTTCGGCGTTTCTTCTCAGGGATAATCATAGGAAATGTAGACGACATCTAGTTTAAACAAGACGTGTACCAAAAAGTGATTGAAAAATCCTAATTGCAAAAATAAATAATTCATTCATTTCATTTGATTACAGGTTTCGTGGATTCTTCTTTACACTACTAAAGTAATGCAAATGTATAAAAACAATCGGACTCTGAGACATAGTTAACCACTAATAAGAACTGAAAAGTCTGCACTACCGTAATCGTTTTATTGTTTTAAGTACACAAATCTAACTAACGTCATTAAAGCTTTCTTAAGTTCAAATATGTACACTACACATCTTGTGAAGTAGCCGACATCGTTCCAGTGAAGCGTAGATCAAAGGTCACCTATTTCGCTCATCCATGCGTTAAAATTTACTAAGATTGCAAATCTAACCTTTTCGTTTTTGTAATAGAAATTTTATTGTGTCTGTCGTGTAGTATATTGCATGTGCAGTGTGCATGGATTTGTATACTAGAAAATATTTGAATGATCTTTAACATTACTTATTATTGTTTTTATTTAACGTAATATTCGACCAGTTAGACACAGGTATATTAATGCACATCCAAATTTTGATACCATTATTAAATCATAGAAGGCGAGAAGGTTGATTTCCAAACAGAAAAGCCAGTAACGTAGTAAGAAAAGTAGTAACAGTTTACTCGACCCGGGAACTGAACCCAGGTCCTTAAGATCAGCAGTCGCGGTTACGACCAGAACAATGAGGCAATTAGTTATATATCTTTATTTTAATTATAAATACAAAAGTTTTTAACTCCATCCAGATTGTTTGTTAATTTAATTTAGATTAATTAACAAGAGTATTTATCTAAACCATCAATTAATCAACGCTGATTGGCTGTGACCCTACTATTATGGGATCCAAGTTACGATTCCTTCTTGTACGTGACACGAATCAAAATGATACCTACTTTACTATGACATCGCTAAGAAGACAAAATGAAATGAATTCCTAATACAATATTCTTTTCAAGGGTTTGTTGTCTAAATATAAAAGTAGGTACGTATTTTCTTTCTAGATAACATAGAAAATGTAGATGTCGAAAAATGGAAAGAACATCCTATCCTATCCAACTATAATCCTACTAATATTATAAATGTGAAAGTTTGTGAGGATGGATGGATGATGGATGGATGTTTGTTACTCTTTCACGCAAAAACTACTGAACGGATCTGAATGAAATTTGGCACAGAGATAGATTATAGTTTGGAATAGCATATAGGCTACTTTTTATCCCGGGTAAATGTACGAGTTCGTAAATCACGCGGGCGAAGCCGCGAGCGGATGCTAGTAGTTTTATATCCTTACTAGCTTGCGTCCATCAATCCTCACAAACTTACACATTTATAATATTAGTAGGATAAAATTAGGCAGACTTATGTACATTATACCCTTTCACTAATAATCGTGTTGAAAACTTGTGTTATAATATATCGAATATAATGTCACTACACACACTACATCAATAATTGCTTGTAGTATAAGCTTGTCCTTCTTCTCCGCCTTCTTCTTCTGTCGTGTCGAACCCAGTTATCACATTAGAATCGTCTATGCCGTGGTGGAAAGATTAGCCAGTCAACAATGGTATAAGCGAGGCTGACTACAGAGACTGCCTAGAGTGCCGGATGATCTCAAGTGCCTATCGTCACTCATGGAGGCTCTTTCCTTGCACTTTGTCCTTATTCCACGGTTAAGAAAGGCCATATTATGGAACATGAAAATTTAACATAAAATAGCCGAGGCTCTAGTATAAGTTTCAACAGACTCGATTTTACACATCAATCGAGTTTGTCGCTCCGATTGACTAAGATATTCGAACGGTATAATTGGCACGCAGGACAAAGTCGAAACGTAAAATCTGATATCGTTAATGGTGAACAATTAATGGAAGTACGTACTGAAATATAACGTATCAGAATGGTACAAGAAAAAAACTCCTATTATAAATAGCTCATATCTTCAACGATATTAATCTTACCGAATATTTTTCTTAACAATTATTGTGACCAAATAGGACCCTCGGCCCTTTGTCATCCTCACAGACGAGTGTCGCCTACATTCATTTGTCAGTAGCGTGATTTGGTCAACCTCAACCTCAAACCATCTTTTGTGCCGAATGTCGAAAAGAAAAGAAATTGAAATTTTCATGCTCCGAATAATTCGGTGTAACTTGGAAGTTTGCTTAATTTCGGACAAACGTATGGTGTATAAAGTCCTTTGTAATAAAAATATCAATTGTATTAGGTACCTATGTCTTTTGCGGCAAAAGTGTTGTCAACGACGGGTTCAATTTCAGTAGATTTCTTCAGAATTTTTAGTAATACATTTTCTTCTAGTTAGCATAACTTTCTGGATTTGAAAGATCTTTAATATAATAAGATTAATGTTCTTTGAACCTTAATTCTAGAAAATGTTACGTAAAAACTACCTGCCCGTTTATTTTTTTTAAGAGTAAAATAGTCTTATATTCTCAAATATGATTTATGTTTTTCTCTGTCTAATCAAAGATGTCGAGTATACCGTTAAGATATTTTAATTCCAGGTATTTATACATGCAATCAATCAGAACATCGGTTGGCGCAGTGATTGAGAGATCGACTGCTGCGCTACGGTACTCGGGTTCGATTCCCGCACGGATCAAATATTTGTATGATCTACAGGTAGTTGCTTCGGGTTTGGGTCTTTATATATATGTGAATACACATCGTGCCTCGAAAAGCACGTAAAGCCGTTGGTTCTACGCCTGATCTCTCTCCGGTCTTGTCGGATTGCTATCCCATCGGACTATGAGAGTGAAGTAATAGAGAGAGCACCTGTGTTTGCGCACACACTTGTGCTCTATAATATTTTCTGCGTAATTGGATTATCTCTGGTGAGATTGGCCGCCGTGATCGAAATTCAGTCAGCAGGACATTATCAATCAGAATACCTTTCAACCTTTTGTACGTTATAGCGGACATACGAAAATGTGTTTACTATGACATCGACGACGTCGGCAGTAAACGACAAAAACAACGGGTTTGAATTTTGGCAAAAAGCGTAACGTTCAAAAGTAAAAAAAAAAAACCTTTCCACCACCACCAGCTATCACTGATATAATAAAAAATAATCATTTTAAAAATCGAGCACACACAAATTCGTAGCTTCATGAAGAAACTTTACACAAGCGTTCCTTAATTTATAGACAACGGATATCCGGAAGATAGTGGTGTCTAGCCAGCTAATTTACAGTCTCGACACGGCCATGTTGTTTAATACAAATGTTTTAGACTCAAATGTACGGAGGCCTCGTGCTGTTACTTTTGTCCCGTGATTCAACCGATACTGTATAAAATAGGAAAATAAATGGCCTGCATTTTGTTCGTTACTTTAATAAGGAAATAATATTGCTACTTCTAGTTGTTACTGAGTAAAGATGTTAATGCAATTTCAAATTTTTATTGACGACACGGTTGGCGCAGTGGCTAAGCGAATAGCTTTCTGCGCTTTTCTGGGTTCGATCCCCGCACGGAAAAAATATTTGTTTCGGGTCTGGGTGTTTGTGTATGTGAATATACCTATGTGTTTGTAAACCCACCCACGATACAGGAATTATTCCTAGTGTGGGGCAAAGTATTAAAAATGATAATATATATATGTATATAGTACATATATATTATTGTTTTTATAATTTAAAACGGGATGCTTATTATGTATGATTTTTTTTTTTTTGAGCTTCTGATATTTTTATAAGTTATAGAAAAATATATATGAAGTGTTAGTGACCATGTCAGTTTGAAATCTTATTTTTTATTGATGTCACTATAACAAACAATCACGCCTGTATTCCCCAAAGGGTTAGGCAAAAGTATACTATTGTACATTCACAATTCGCCGACGCTGTTATTAAATCCCATGTAATAGGCGTCGACCCGACTGCCATACTGGGTTCAGTTGAAAAACTATAACGCTGCTCGACCCAGGAATCAAACCTAAGACCTCACGCTCTCCTATAAGGCAGTGAAGTTACTAGATTACTACTACTTTTGTCTTTTCTGCGCAGCATTCTTAATTGGAGGTGCTTGTACTGAAACTATTAGTTTTAAATTACATTTAGAGTAAGGATAAATATACCAACATTTTAATTATGGTATCATGATACAGGAAAACTTAATGAAATTATTATAGTTGTTAATGAACCCGAGTATTAAACTGAAACACAGATTCATTTAATGAAAGCCTGCAATAATGAAGGTATAATTAAAATATTTTGATCCATAAAACATAGTAGGTACGGTTCATCCACAAATTGAAAATAAAATTATATTAAAAAATAAAATTAAGTAACTTATATATTAAAATTATGCTTAACTAATAAAATTTTAATATTCTTGTATTTGATAGATGTTTAAAAAAGTAATTATATATTTTTCTTAAACTCAACACAGACGCTGTTGTTAATTATCTATAGATATCTACATGAAATTATAAATAACTGGCTTCAGCCTGCGGCTTTGCCAGCGTGCTTTACGAATCCGTACATTTTCCCGAGATTTTTTTTTTGATTTTATCGCGAACAGACAGATCAGGCAGCGGGGGACTTTGTTTTATAATATGTGACTCAGAGTTTATGAAAGTATATAGCTAACAGCTTTTATGTTTTAAAAATAAGCATTATTAATTATGGAAATAAGCAGTGTTCAGAAAACGGCATGCAATATATTTTAACATTTAGGTACCGAATTAATACTGAAAAGAAATTAAACCAATATAAAAATCAGCTACAAATCTTTAAAAAATGTTGCTCCACACATTAATTCTTGTCTGGAATCACTATCTGGTAGGTCATATAAATATTTTTTCCGCGAAGGAGTCGAACCCGCAATACGTAGCGTAGCAATTAGATCATTCAGCCGCTGTGCTAACCGTACCCTCCAAATCTCATCAAAATATTTCCAATTTGGTAACACTTGATTTGCAAAGCGTTTTTGCCATAGTACATACGTATGAGAAATTGATGAAGCAGCAGCTGTAACAAGTGCCTATCTTCAGCGTCAAGCACAACGTCGAGTACTTGACATCGAAAGCTCCTTTATACAGACCTTTGATGTGTCACGCATTTCAGCAGAATTGTCTCTTGAGACATATCTTTTAGAGGACAACGACTTTTTGCAATTTTTATGTAAATGTATTTTTAAAGGAAGACTCTGAGATCCATTTTGTTTTGAGTATTGCTTAATCATCGCCAAGTAGTATGATATAATAAACTTCTGCGGTAATAGGCAACTATTACATAATAATAAGTTAAAAGAAGCAAAAGGGGAACAACCGCGCTTTTGTCGTTCGTTTACGTGGAAAGCAGATTATCGAAATTTAATAAGTTTTAATAGCATTACGCCTGTATTCCCCGAAGGGTGATGCAGAGGTGTACTGTTGTACACTCACATTTCGCCGATGCCGTTATTGAATATCCTATGTAATGATGTCGAGCCTAATGTCATCTATCGGGCACAGTTCCAGACTCCGTGCTGCTACTGAGAATTCCATACAGAAAAACCCAATAACACTTTGCCCGACCCTGGAATAGAACCCAGGACGCTCAGGCAGTCAGGCAGTCTGAATTTTTATAGTATGCCGTCTTTTGTAATTGCGATAATATCAATATTCTTAGTATGGAAAGACGTTTCTTTTTATATAAAAATCTACATTTAGTCCAAGTTTTAGTTGCATAGTCTTTCATTAAAGTTACGAGTTTCCGACACTTCAAACAAAAAAGCTTTTAAATTAAAATCTTAGACCAAGTCGTTTTTAATCCGTTTTTTAGAACTCCACAACGAAAATAAGAGCACGGTCACAAAAGACCTTAATCAAACTAGATGTAACTGAATATAAAGAAAGTCGGACCGAGCAAGATTTTCACGACAACAAAAATAGTAGGTAGGTACTGTATACAAAATGAAATGTGCACAGGAAGACTTCGCTGTAATGTTGAACAAATACTGAACGACTTATAAAGTTTCTATTATTAACATCTGCCTTTATATTTGGTCCTTTTGCGCTTCGGAATCATTGATATAAAAGATCAAGATGCACAGTTATTTAAAAAAGTGGTAAGCGTTTTATCTTATATTACATAGATATATATAAGATAATATATATACCTATGAGATTAACGGTGAACGAAGACGTGAGGAAACCTGCACACCTGAGAGCTCTCCATAAAGTTCTCGATGGTGTGTGTAGTTCGCGAACCCGCACCGGTCGTGGCTAAAAGCCTAAACCTTCTCATTCTGAGAAGAGGCCCTTGCTCAGCAGTGGGACAGTAATGGGCTGAATTTATTTATTATATGTATAAGATAAGTACCTAGATATACAGATATTTTAGGAAATGTAAACTAAATTGTTTATCTTCATGAATAGATTTAATGTTTTTTTTTATATTCATTAATAAGGGTAATTTAATTTTAAAACTAACTACTTATGCTAATGTATTAATTAAAACCTTATATAAAAAAAGAAAAAACCTATCCTAAACGAATACTTGGGCGTCATAGTACTCCTCCACATCGCTGTCAAATGGTGACATGCCCAGAAGACTGGCAGCATTACCACGTTGAATGGCAATGCTTATTCTTTGACCAAAGAATAGGCCAGCCCTCTGGTCACATGTACTTTCGACCAAGCGTTTCGTTTTGTTTAGGTAGGCATTTTTAGTGACTGTTTGGTAGTAACTTGTAATTGGCGCACAACTATTTGAGTGTGTGTTTTCTCAGACATATTTTTATTGCTGATTGATCTAAAAGTTTTGTATCAATGTTTAGATTTAATAATGTTGTAGTGATTTGGAGGCAGAGGCGGGGAAAAGGTAAAGGAATGAATTATTCTTTGAAATATCTTGAGACGTTTTTACACGTGTGTCTGGAATAGGTGTGTGTGGGTTGTGGTAACCTTATATACTGGTAACGTAGTCCTGAAAGTTATACAAAGGCAAAGAAACTTTTCTGAGCAAAGGTATAGCAGTCGCACACGTTACTTAAATCTGAAAATAAAAATAAAAAACTGCCTCAGTCGTCTAGACTTCTAGAGTTGTCAAGCGCGACTGCTAAATCTGTTCAAACAAATGAAGATTTTTTCGTTTGAATTTTTTCATATCTCTGTTGAACATCGATAAGCATTGCATTTTTTGTTTGACTGAAGCCTACGTGTATTTCTATTTACCTAGGATGCAGCTGGGGTTTTAAATGATCATACCGTATATTTTAGATTAAAATTACAAATATTAACGACCGATACATAACGAAGTTCTGTGCAGAGTGAAGTTAGTTATGAAGATGGTGCTGCCCCCGTATGCAAACCAGAATGACATTCGCGCACGTCCTTCACTCGTTCTTGAACTACTGATGGTGTCGCTAGATGTCGTGTTAAACACATGTTGTCTACCTGTTCGATAAAATCAGACGTGTAGTTGTACTTACATGAGTTTAAAGAGATATTCTTAAACATGACATTATCTAAATATTGAGTGTAGTGTTTACTATGTAAAGAAAAATATATAAACAGTGTTCGATAAAATAACCGAGTAAATACAGCCTATAATTACTTTGTACAAAGTGGGAGCCTTTTGTAACGTCAATATTGTTTGGTGGCTTCGCATCGTTCAAACCCACGTGCACTGAGGTGTGGGTTTCAATAATATTTTACCTAGAATGAGCGAATATTTATTTCGTTACCGCATGGTTGGCGCAGTGACTTACAGAATTACGTGTTGCAGGTTCGATTCCCACATGGAACAGATGATTATTCTGTTATATGTATGTTTGTAAACTGTACCCATAAAACAGGAGTTATATTAGGGGCAACGCATTAAAAACAAATTAGAACACCTACAATGATGAAATAAAATTGTGTATTAATTTTTCCCTGTCTTACAAAGTGACAATCCTATGTTGAGCACGTGCTCTACTCTACTCCCCTCTTGAGTTTCAGATTCCATAATTAAATCTAAGCTTGTTTTATAGTAAGAAAATGACAATTCGTTTTTTATTTCTCTAATGTCATCACTTGGGAATTCTATTATTTTAAATTGTGGGTGTACAAAATAATTATATAACACCCACAGCTGAATTGTTGACAGTTTCAATGTTAGTATTATTTTACACCCACAGGTAATATCATACTGAGTCAACTGTTTATCATACTGAGTCAACCTTATTATAATTTAAAGTCGAAAAATCTGAAAGCATTTATATAGATTATTGACCGCCGCCTAGCTTTTTATATTTCATCATCGATCTATAAATGAATTGTTTCAAAGCTGGGAGTCAGACATCTGATAAAGAACCTGAGATGTAATTCACAGTGTTCAAGTTCGGATTGGTACATATCACGATGTATTGCATCTTTGAAATTTTGGTTCTAGGATGTGCCAGTTTCGTCACGTTATTTTGTGGTGATGAAACAGTGCAGAACGAAGTGACCGGTGACTCCATATAAATACGCAAACCTCGCAATTGGCCTAATTGCTAGGTCGAAATAGGCCTAATTAAATCGCAATAAAAAATGCACATAGCATATCTACTCGTAAAATTAATTCTGGCAATTGGTATCTTCATAACTCATCTAAAGTGATTGCAGTGCGTGTTTATAAGTGCTACGATTTATGTAGGCGAATGTTGTCATGTACTACGGTTACGGCGTAGCGCTACGGTGGTGCTACAACACGCACGACACTTTATTTGATTATTTAAATTCTTTGGGTAAATGCTTATGATGTTACAAGATTATTTATAGCTGGTTGACATTAAAATTATATTTGTGGTCATTCTACATCGTTCGTCTAATGGGGCAACAGAGTTATAATGGAGGAATCCATTGAAAAGGAAGGATCCTTCCAAGCAGTGGCGGGGCAAGACCTAGGGGGCCCACGTCGCCCACGCCCTACGCCGCCTTTGCTCCCAGGCAATGTGGTTTGCCTGGCGGGTCGAAGTTCGGTTACTGTCGGACATTCGTATGTGTAAAATATAACATAAAATAGCGCCTAAGTTTTACAATTTACATAAAAACATAAAAAATGCTGATCGGTTATATTTAGCCATAATAATTACAATCTAATTTATATTGAGTAATTTTCACGCTACATCGAGGCACAGCATATTCAATTTTATGCTACTTTACAATGCTATTGTGTGGCACTTGTATATCATAATAGTCTTAAAGTAGCGTATTGTTAGCCTCACAATGAAATAACAGTCTGTAATTATCGAGAGTCAACAATAAAAAAGAAAAAAACATCTAATGCATTTATTGCGGTAAAAGAATTTGCTTACAAATGTAGGGGAAGGTGGGGTGATTACGGACAGCGGGTAATTGCGGACACTACCATTCCAGCTGACATACCTCGCCCCTCGCCCCGCAACTGGACTCGCGTGATTTATTCCACCATCTCTAGTGGCCGGCAGGTCGTCAACACCGGAGGCGGCGCACCCGTTTTAAGGTAAGACCGTTTTATAATTTTTAAATGTTTTCTTTTAATTTTTGATGATTTTTAGTAGCGTGCATATGCAAAGATAATTGCTTTAGGTAAAAACTATATTAGTTTTACATTAGGGTTTCATTTACCTTCAAAAATGTGAAAAAATAACTTAGAAGTGTCATTATCTAGCCTAACATTTTATTGCTATAAAATGTAAAACGGCTGATGGGGTGATTGCGGACATTTTCTTGGGGTAAATACGGACGTCCGTATTTATCCCAAGAAAATGTCCGCAATCTATTGAGGAGAATAAGGACACGTGACTTAACATGGCTGTATTGTGTTTCAGAAACCTCGTGTTTACAAACAGAAGAAGAAAAATATGTACACGCTTAAAACTTTAAGATGAATAAATAAGTCTTGTACTCACAACGAATCAGAAGTTCTTAATTTAAATAAGCAGACAAATACCACTCAAGCAGCAAGTGATTCCCTGTGAAAAAAATAATTAAATAAGATTTGAGAAAGAAACTGCCGAACAGAAGAAAAAGATTCAAGATGTTTATTTTGTCAACTAAGTGTACAAATAATAGTGTTATAAAATAAAATAGTTCTCTTAAACTTAGTTGCCCTTTTTAGGCATTGCAAAATTGAATATTATATAATTCTAATTTATACTAGAAAAGTCGCAGAAAGGTGTAAAAAATATTGGAATTTTTGAAAATAATGCAGATTATAAAGGATATTTGTATATATTTTGTAATGAAAAATATCATTAGCCCCACTGGAAGATTGGGTAACGTGCATGGTATGCACACGATAATTGCACAAGCGGGAGCACAAGCCGTAGCTATATTTATGATTTTTGTAAGAAGTAGACTGACCGCAATTACCCCACCCGCTGTCCGTATTTACCCGGTAGGCATCGGGTAAATGCGGACAGCAAGGGTTTTGTTTTTTTGAGAAAAAATATAATTATTGATTTGATACTAACAATTTTGTATGTTCATTTTGTAAGGTAAGAACCAAAGTTTAAAAGTAAAAAAAGATTGACTTATTAGCTTTAAAACTTTATGTTTTATTGAAGGGTTTCCTTAAGTGTCCGCAATATCCCCACTCTCCCCTACTCCAAGTTTCCTATTCCAAGAATAAAATATTACACCGCAACTGGTAGTAGCAATAATATACAGTACCCACAAGTCGACGGTACAGAATATTTGATTGTATTATGCTGCAGTAGTATTCTGTACTATTGTATTGTAGTTGCTAGCTTTAAAATGCATACGTGCATAAGTTAGTGCTAAGTGAATTTTATCGCGAGAATTATTCCTTTATAATTATTATTTTTGAAAGGGACATAGTTTACGGTCAATTAATATTCTGTGATAGAAACTAACATAACATAACATAGTATCACGCCTGTATACCCCGAAGGGCTAGCCAGAGGTGTACTATTTTACACCTACATTTCTGCTGTTTTTCAGCCCCATGTATTAAGGGGGTGAGCCTATTGCTATGTACCGGGCACAGTTCCAGATTCCCTGCTGCTACTGAGAATTTCCATACAGAAAAACCCAATAACACTTTGCCCGACTCGGGAATCGAACCCAGGACAATTTAAGTGGTCGCAAGCACGACTGGTAAGGGCTAAAGTATCTAGAGTATAATTGAGATGCCAATTTCTGACATTAAATTGTCTTGAAATACGCGCAAAATAGGTGTTAGGGCGTTAATGTTTCTTACATCTAAATATTAACGAATTAATTTGATTTTGTTCTTTATCATTATGTCAGATTATAAAAAAGGTCGACACGTTTTTTTTTTTTAGAATTTGTCTTAATTTAATAATTATCACGAGATAAGTATAAGGAAGACTTTTAGTTAAAAAAAACCGACTTCAAAAACCTCTAAAAACAATACTAACTAAAAAGCAACAAAATTTATGATTTACTATATTGTCTATAACATATAAAAAATTCAGCAAAATCAGCTCATGTTTAGTGGGGTAAAAACGTTAACGCATTTTCCGTGAAAACTTTTAGCTAAATTATAAGTCTTAAAAGGTTTTTCTAAAATTCTCACTTATACTTCCAGACTTCGGAATCAAGCTCGCCCTTTATAACATGGCACTTAACGGAATCAGTGAAACGTGGATGTAGCAACAACATCTCTGCTTAACACTTCAGGGAATACAATTATGCAATGCTATGTTATGTAGTTTGTTATCTTGTTGAATAAAATAACATGGAACTATTGCCTCAATATTCTAGTATTAAGAAAATGCACTGAACTTTAGTATGCGCAATCTTATCTTAATGCGGTGTTATTCTCCCCTCGGGATATGCGGAATTTAGTATCTTCGTTTTCTGCATAATTTTAGTCTTTTCATGTTATATTTTGGGATATACATAGAAATGAGTATTGCAGTGTGATTTAGTAAATTGATAAAGTTAAATTTCTTATACAACAATGGTGGAGAGGCAGATTGCCTAAGGTGCGCCTTCCCTATTGCATGGGACGTCGGGGAGAAAACATAGCATCACTCCTGTATCCCCCGAAGGGATAGGCAGAGGTGTATTATTGTACACCCACATTTCGCCGATGCCGTTATTTAGTCCCATTTAATAGGGGGTGAGCCTATTGCCATCTACCGGTTACAGTTCCAGACTCCATGCTGCTACTCAGAATTTCCATACAGAAAAACCGAATAATACTTTGTCCGACCTGGGAATCAAACCTCAGGCACAATGAGGCAGTCAATAGTATATGAATATGATACTATATTATTTGATAATTATATCTCACTAATCTCACTATCTTCTGTACAAAAGTCTAAAAGTGTCTATCTGAATACATAAAACTTAAAACCATTGATGCAATTTTGATGGAAATTTTACTGTATCGCTGCTTAAAGATTTAGTTCTAATAATAAGTATGTGTCATCACGCTACCGCTTCTAGGATCTAATTAAGTATTTATCTTCTATTCTCATCTACACGCAGACGAAGCTGAGGATACATTTGCTTATCAGCATACTGTTGGATATTATTGTTTTAGTCTTAATGAGTAATTATTTAGTAATTACTATGTGTTACGGCACAGAGGCTGCATCAGTCAGCCTCTGTGCCGTAAAACGTTGCCGTAAAGCTTTCTACGCTAGGTGTCGTGGGTTCAATTCCCACACGAAACAAATATTTGTATAATCTACTCTATTTGTTTTGGGTCTGGTTGGGTATATATGTGACATGTATGTTTGTAAACTGTACTCACGATACAGAAGAAATCCGAGTGTGGGGTAAGGTTTTTATAAAAAAAACAAATATACAACAGCTCTTCCAATATTCGTGAAATAACTTCATAATTTCCTCCTTTACTCAGGGGCCGTCATTAAATCCCATGATAAAATACCCCTCCAATACGTAGCGTGTCTTAAGAATATGAAATTATTCAACAAATAAAATATATTTGCATTAGAACGTACGGGCGACCCAATTCTTTCTGCGGCATTTGTATTTAATTTCTTTCTCTAGTTGCAATAAAAAGATAAAAATAAAGAACGAAGTATTTTCAGTGGGGTTACCAGTTTTATTGTTACCAAATAAGCGGGTGCTTTCTGTGCATGTAATTTTATTTATGTTCTATTTAATAGGGCAGTTTGAGGTTACCTGTGTTTACGTACTGTTTTGAAATGCACGAGAATGGTATTTTTTTTGCAAGCTTTTTTTAAAGGCACGTTTATGACGCCACTGTTGGCGAAGTGGTTGAGCAATCGACTGCTGCGCTATATGTCGCGGGTGTGATTCACGCACGGAATAAATATTTGTGTGACCGACACATAGTTGTTTCGGCTCTGGGAGTATGTGCATGTGGATGTTTGCGTTAAAAACGCGTCTTCTACAAAAATAGACTGAGCTTCAGCAAAAGGATTTAATTATTATTTTTTAAACCCTTTTGCTTTTTTGGTTTACAATACATCTCTACCTTTTCCTTCCGGATACACAGGTATGAGGTTATGTTATATTATTTACTGCTTTTTGCATATAACTGATTTAAAATATATTGCATTTTTCTAGTTAAAATCTAGTTGAAAGCGCATCTAATGAAATCCCAAGGAATTTTATTAATCCAAGCGATCTTACAAAAGACGACTGCACTTTCATATGCCTCTGTCCTTCTAAATGTCAATTACTTTTTCGTTTCATTAAAATATATTTATAAGATTTAGAAATACAATTGAAAATAAGAGAAAAGAAAATTTGAAAATTATTGACACGAGCACTATTTGAACCAACGTCCTCGAGCGTACCGTGCCATCAGTGGCATGCATAGAGTTTTTAGACAGGGCAGGCAGAAAAATTTAAAAGTTTACTTACCAATAATACCTACTGCCTGTTGGTATTGATTCGTCGTCTTGTCGATTAAATAATAATGTATGTGATTTGCCACCTCAAATATCTTATAGTAAATATTTATCTGAGTTATGTAGGGTAGGCAGTGTCTTTTTGTCTTTATGCCCGACACGCCACTGCTTGCCATAGCTCTTCCAATTAAGCTATCGTACCTCTCATCTCCTGAAGATTAAGATTTTAGTCATGCTAACTTAATGTGTTGTTTGATTGTAAAATTGTCCTTCAATTAAATATACCTACCTAAAGAAAGAATAACATACAAACGAACACAGAAACAATAAATAATATCACCAACGCATCTGCGATAACTTCGAAGCACGACTTACGAATTCCCACGAACAACAAAAAGATTCTCTCAAACAAACCTATGAACTTGGGAGTCGCAACAAAGACAAAGTTTTCCAAACAGTATCCAATAGTGACGTTCACAATGCGGGAGGTCGTGTGAAAGTTCCCCGATACATATTTTAGGGGGGCTCCATGATACGAACACGTGACCTAAAAACAGCGTGAAAGGAAATGTCTCCAATTAAAAATTGACGGTCGTCAGCCATCGTTGCGAGTGGCACACGGATGAATGAAGATTTATTTTCTCACTGAACACGGCATTTAGGAGGCACATACTCACTGAAAATACGTTTAAACGAATAGGCTTCGTTTAAACGTATTTTTTGTGGTGGCAAATTTAATGATGAATATATTATGCAGGATTTTTTTACCTAATGTTTTTATAGCGTTTATTCACACGAGTGATATTTTGTGTAACATGGGTATGTGCTGACATAAACTTCGATGAATTTTCTCGTCAATTTTAGTCGCGGAGAGAAATTGTATTGTATGGAAACACTTAAGTCGTGAAGATAAAACGGTTCAATTATGTACTAGCTCTCGCTCGCGGCTTCGCCCGCGTGGTTTACGAACCCGTACATTTTCCTGGGATAAAAAGAAGCATATGTGCTATACCAGGCTATAATCTATCTCTGTGCCAAATTTCATCCAGATCCGTTCAGCCGTTCTGGCCTGAAAGAGTAACAAAGATCCATCCATCCATCCTCACAAACTTTCACATTTATAATAGTAGTAGTATAGTAGGATAGGATATCCGTGCATATTTTATAAGCTTAATTTAATTATGTACTTAAATTAGATGCATATGAAATAATGATGTATCTATGTATGACGTAGGTAAGGTACGCTGCACTGGGTTTTTTATGTGTATATGTGGTTGTGTGTGTATCCCATAATGTGTGTTTGCCTACATTTAACGCAAATGAGTGTGATTTGTTTTATACAGAAATTTCGATAGTCAAAATCAAATGATTCTAATAATAAGTAATTTAAGTACTGATAATTTGCCAGTCCTTAAATAAATAGCCAAAACAATACCATCTCAGTAAGATTAAACAAATAAATAACAAAATAGACCAATTTGTTTTCCGACTTTATCACTACACCGACAAGTTTTTAATTAACGTAAATTAAAGTACTACACAGAGCAATTTTAATTATTTAAAGCTAAAGCTGAAAGTAATTTCATTAGCGGTAGTGTTTCATGTATGTACGTATACATGATATACATATATACACATATGTATATACACGTATATGTTTGTGTATAAATTTAATTTGTCACATTGTTTTTGTGATAATGATGAAGACTGTACATTTGTGAGTATTAGTTGATTAAAAAGGTTTGTATTTTGGAACGACAAACTATTCTCTTCTTTTATATATACTATTCTTCTATTATAAACAAGTTTCTTCGAGAATTTTTTTCACGGAGTTATGATTTAATTCCAGTAATATATTGTTCAATTAATATACAATATTAAAATAAAACTATTAACTGTGGTTTCTTATCTCTTTGTTGAACAGTACACAATTATGTCAAAAGCGCGTCAAGTAAATTGCGATTCATTCAATTAACAGACGCGAGTTACAGTGAAGTATCAAAATAAAATAATAGTTGTAATAACTCTAAAACAATTTTATATTTTTTTTAAAGATAAGCCGTTATTGCACGAGATTAGCTTTTATAAATATTTTGGTCAAAACAATAATACAAGATGAACTTGCAACCTTGTTCGCGTGAAAATATATTTTCATTACAACTTTAAACCTTATTTTACCCTTTTAAAGGTTCTTTTAAATTATTTTGTAGACACCTACACATTTAAAAAATCTACCGGCTAAACTTACATTTATCGGATTTTAGAATTACTTACTGTCGTTTTGGAATTAGTCAGGGAGTGAGTGATATATCGCTTTGACTTACAATTTTGCACATTACAACGCAATATTGACGATAATTATAAATGTAAAATTTACGTTTTTGTTGATAAGTAAGTAGTAAAGTAGTAGTAGCAAAGTAAGACTTGTCATTTCAACCTCTATAATTCTTCATAGATAGCTTTAAGGAACGTCGTAAGGGAATGCCGCTATTATCGAACACAATGCCAATCACGAGCTGCAATTGAGAAATTTCTTATAAAGAACAATAGACAGGCATTTCTTTAATTGAAAAACCGAAATGACGATGACGATGATGTATAAAAAATAATAATGCACTCCATCCGCCTTCGAATTCATACTCACAATCAGGCCAAACAATCTCATTTTATTGACCGTTTCGTCTTAAATTATTGGCATAGGAGTTTGACGATCCCGTAAAAGTTTTACGATGGATAATTTTGTCGGTGTCCGTGTACAAATCTTTGAAGGACCTTGAGTATTAAGATTTGTATTTTTTCAAGAAAGTGAAAATTGGAAGCGATTTTGGAGTTGAATTTTACATGATAATTATGTTGATGAATATAATTAAAATTAGTTCCAGGTTAAGGTAATATAATGTATCTTGTATATCTACTATAATATGGAATATATAAAAATATGTAATAGTAAAGTTAAGAGCACTACTTATGCACTTAATTTAAGCTATATTTCGAATAAATAATTATAATAATTGGTTTGTTAAAATTAAAATTTGTGGTATTACTTATCAACTGTAGAATACAAACCATTGTTAATTAATTAAAAACTGTCAGTTTCACAATGCAAACATAATAATTAATAAAAATATTTTGTGTACCAATTCATTAATGAAAACCAACTCTATATAATTACTAGTCAAAATATTACACAAACGTAAATGTTTGCTATAATTTTTGCCCAGCAGAAAATCAATCATCATTATCGGAATCGCACTGACTATGAAACGTTAGCAACGCTTGGAACGTCACCTCGGTAATGAGCGTGCGCGTACATAATGAATCATCTTTGTTGACACAAAGCCCTCGCAAAACAAACATGGCTGATAAACATCATAATTTCGATGGCTTTGCAGAATGACGTCAGTTTTCACTAAACAAAATAGAATCACGTCGGCTTATGCAGAAAATATGGAAACCCTTTACTTACTTTTTAAACGTGAAAAAGGTGCAGAAACTTGGAATTAAATTACGGGAAACGCTTTCTAAACTGATCATTAGTACCAGTAGAGCACCAGTCTTGATTCTTTGCACTTTTTTCTACTTTAGTCTTGCTTCAGGGTAGAACTAATTAAAATCGAGAACAAGAGTAACGTAATGTATGTGGACTTAAAATATTTAAATAAATTGGAGATTTTAATGTGTTATGTTGTCGTTACGTTACGTTACGTTACGTCCAGTTGTACCTATATCATCGTTGGAATCGGTTCCCAGTTTAACCAGATGCGAATGAATATCAGTACCTATTTTATTTTCAGGAACTGTCCAGTTTTACTTAGCTACATATAACTGCAATTGTTAAAACAAAAATGTTGATGTTTCCTCTAATACAATCATTTGTCATTAGAAACCGAGGCTTACTTTAAAGGTTTTTACGTTTTTAGTTCTCGAATACCTTAATAAAACTTTACGTCTTGATATATCATTGCAAGAATAGCTTCTCCAAATATTATATTACTCTTTTATTTTTAACATCGAGAACTGCAACCACTCGAGGCGTGAAGTGGGGCGTCCAACAACGAGGACAAGTGTCGCAGACGATCTCCACAACGGAACTTCTTTTTGTTGACCCAAGAAGCGAAATTTCCCATTTGCATGACATTCAAATATTTATAGCGCGCTCGAACAAGCGATTATGTAAATATAAAAGCACCGCAAAGGTGCAAATGTGGGCAAACAATGAACAAAAGTGGAAAATCGAACATTTTATTATAGCTCGCTGCAGTCACAATGAAAAGTTAGTGTTGTTCAGTCGGATTTCAAAATTGCTGAACAAATCATTAATGAAGCTGGAGTTATAGAATGGAGGACAAGATGCGAGTGTGACGAGCTATTAATAGTGTTTTATTGGTATTTTAGTCTCATCTCCGCTCTGATTTAATGATCAAGAAGCCTATTAAAACGGTCAAGAGGAGGCTCATGTTCAGCAGTTAATATTAACTGATGATGATATATAATTGGCTGCATATTGATACGTCAACTAGTAAGAGACAAACTGAGATGAGCCAACTTAGACTCATAATTAAGGTCAAGTGAGAAATAGGTCATCGTCGAAGAATAGCACACTATTTTAGATTTTTCTCAAGGTGTTATTAACTAGCAAGCTGAAAAATGTTTACTTTGAAGAAGTATTATTAGCTAGTATTAAATAGTATTAGCTTTTAAAGATATCAAGTACTGTACAATATAGCGATAAAAACTTTAAAAAAGTCAGTAAGTACTACATTATTATTTTTTTACTTAAAGCTAATGAAAACGTATTTCAAATAAATAGCCGAGTATCGTCTCGGCAAACTTCTCAATTATTTCGTATCTCGACCCAAACAAATAGCTGTAGGGCCAATAATCCGATAACTCTACGAAATCGCTGCAATCTCGATGCTATTCGACCGCAGCCGCAGACTCAATTGATTTTATTAATTATAGCAGACGGTGAATGGCCGTCGGCCACCACTAAGCCTACAAATAGCTCTCGTTAACGTACAGAGATTATTATCGTACAAATTATACAGGGTGACATTCTGACATTTTTGTAAAATGAAATCACGATATAAAAGACATATAGAGAGAATTTCCAGTACAAAAGAATAAAGATCAATGTAACATGCGACAAATTGGGTGATCAAAATCGAAAAGAGGCGTGGGCAGCGAATGCTCCAAGCAATTGTTGATTGGTACCAGATGAAGGTACTTCATTTTCTGTTTAAAATCGTAACTTCGGATTATAGGCAATTTTTTACAAGTTTTGAAATTATCAATTACCATTAAATGGTATACATATAAAATATTCACCGTTTAAAAGGTAACCCTGTATAAAATAAATAAACATGTGAATAAATAAAACCACACACTTATAGCCAGACATTAGGTTTATCGGTGTCATAAGAAACACAAATCACAGGCACTAGTATCCAGGCCTGAAATAAATCTACAGGCCGTATAAGCATTTGTCTCGTGGCTACAGTTAAACCTGCGGCTAAGTACTGCAATTGGGCTGGTTTTAGGTAACTAGTTTATGCTGAAGCTTCGTGTGTCTTATACATTAATAATAATTCAAATTTGACATTTTTTTTCTTAATGTCGTCAAACGGGCAGGTTTTATTTGGTTGTAATATCTCATTTTTATGGACCCACGTTGTGTTTCGTTTACACTAGTGTCCAGTATACCACTCTGTGCTGGTTTTTGTTTTAAGGATACCAGAATAATTGCCAACCACTCTGGGATTCATGATCAGAATCATGTTTTTGTTTAGTTTTTTTGTTTATTAAATAAATAAATAAATTCAACCCATTACTGTCCCACTGCTGGGCAAGGGTCTCTTCTCAGAATGAGAAGGGTTAGGCCTTAGTCCACCACGCTGGCCCGGTGCGGGTTGGCGGACTACGCACATCATCAAAAACTTTATGTCACCCTCTCAGGTGTGCAGGTTTCCTCACGATGTTTTTCCTTCACCGTTAACGCAAGTGATAATCAAATTTTTTTTTGTTTATTATATATTGTAATATGTTACTTATCGATACTTTATTTCTTTTTGTAACCTGAGCACTGATGAGCGATATGTCTAATTTGAAACCATTTGTTAATTTTACTTTTTGGATAAAAAAGGGGAAGAAAAAGTACCGTTTTAGTAAATTATTGGCGTTTGCATCATGTGTGTACCCCTAACCCGAATATTTCAATCCTGTGTAACGTTATCGTAGCGTCATTACTTAGGATTTAAGTTGGGTACTGATAATGTTACGTCATAATTGAAAACAAACTATATCATTGTCCAGACCCTAAAAAAATTACAGCTGTGTACAGAGCTCGTGTACAAGTATGAACAATCAATAGTCTACACAACATTTTATTTCAGTCACCAACATAATTTTCGGTTTAATAAATACAAGACATTAGCAGTCTACACTGTAATCAATGGCCTGAAATAATTTCCTTGAATATCATGTAGCAGTTTTATTAATAACAGGGTACTTAGCATTTTATTTCAGGCGTTATAATAAGACGTAATTTTGGTAGGATTCTTAGTAATATTATGATGTTTCTACGTTTATAATTACACAATATAGACAGCATCACGCCTGTGTTCTCTGAAAGGTTAAGTAGAGGTGTACCATCAGCCAACGTGTGACCCATAGACTAATGAGGCAGTTTATAACTAAGTACCCGACATAGCTTGGAAAACAATGGAGGTCTTTGCCCAGCAGTGGGATGCGACAGGCTAATAGTAACAGTATGTTTTATTCCAGTATAAAGTAGGTACTGGTTTTATTCTGTTTCTGTAAAAATATTTTCGAGCCCCAAACAAAATAAAGCAACAAATATTGGACGAAACTAATGTTTTTACTGTGGTTGTTGTTTTTTGATGTATTGTTATAAAAAAATAACGAAGCAAATCTGCATTTCATATTCGACAACATTCGTTCAAGCGCTACATTTTTGTATTTGAACAAGAAACTCAAAATGAATTGGTAACGAGACCCTTTTTTATCTAGATATTTGGTTTTGGTTACTAACAAAAATATATAAATAATTCTGTACGATTTTTGGCCCTTTTATTGCTTTTGAATCTTTTTTATCAATCCTGAGAAATGAGAATTGGGACTATGTAGAGGGAATATTTACAGGTTAATAAACATTTTAACTTGCATAATACATACTTATATCAAATCTTCAATTGAATATCTATTTTGCGACTCCACTCGCTATAAAAAAATATTGCTTGAGCTGACAGAAAACTTCGATAATAAAATAGACTAGTATCTAGCCCCATTCAACTTAATTCGATACTAAATCTTCAAACCGTCTAGTCGTTAGACTGAAAAGCAATTTGATAAAAATTGCATTCGAAAACTATTTCGTGCGATCGTAATACCTAGAACACGTTTCATATAAAATTGAACGTTTATTACACTATTTAATATACTGCACGAGGTTTGTCTGCGTGTTTGTCCAGCCAATTGAAAATAACACCTGAATATCTTACGTACCCTACCTACCAATTCTAGGATCACCAAACATAAATGAAGTTTTATAAAGAACTAGCTCCCGCCCGCGGCTTCGCCCGCGTGGTTTACGAACCCGTACATTTTTCAATATATAAATAAATATATATGGGATAAAAAGTAGCCTATGTGTTATTCCAGACTATAAATAATATAGTATAAACCTGACTTATAAAGAAAAAAAAGCTCAAATGCGCTATTTGTCCTACAATATTTGAGGGTATCCCTCGATTTCTCTAGGATCCCATCATCAGATCTTGACTTGGTGATAATGGGACCGAATGGGAAGCATACTCTTTCAAACAAAAAAGATTTTTTAAAATCGGTCCATAATTGACGGAATAATCGAGTAACAAACATAAAAAAAACAGTCGAATTGAGAATCTCCTCTTTTTTTGAAGTCGGTTAAAAATAGTTGACCTTCATCTTCTTAGCTTTTTCCTAAATATGTTCGGGTCAGTTTCCAGCATAAAAAATTAAATACAATCACGAAATTATATACACTGTAAGAAATTTTGTAGTTATTGAATTTTAACCTATACTTTACCGTGAAAAGGATATACGTAGCAATTATATTCATTGATATTAAAACATTTTATGTTCATCATATAATATAAAGCGTTAAAATCTGAGTATGTCTTTTAATGCTGCGTTATTAGATAATATTTAATCAATATTTACTGTCTGACATTAATATATTACGATGATGTGGGTGAGGTGCGGTATACGTGGCGTCACACACATGCTCTCTTGTAGGATCGATGTTCATCTAACTGCTTTAATTTGGATTTCTCCCACGCTAGCGTTGCACTGTGTTACATTTTATTAGCATGGTAAACGCCAACATATTTGGAAGAATATGCGTATGTATTAGTGTGATGTGTACTTTTTGAACATTATGTTATACAGGGTGTCGAATTTTCTCGTGAAATTAGTCTCCAGTTATATCTTCTTATTATTATCTAGAGATTTTTTTTAATCAACTGTTCATTAAGTCCTAGGACTTAATTAAACAGTTTATGAGTTCAATGTACACACTGAGACAGACGTAGGTTCTTGATAGGGACGTTTATACCCATCCCCTAGCAATGTCGGCAACGTGCATCGATTCGATTACATTGACCTATGTCAGACCAATGTTTACAATGCTGGGACTATTTGACGCGTGTGTAATGAATATTGTGTTTTCTATTGACTGTGCCGGCCATTTTCGTGGAAGGCTGGAAACAGTTTTACTGTCACGCAAACTTTACAGACATTTATGTATCATTCAATTTGAGGCATACCTACCTACTAAGTAACTACAGATACTTCGCTTCTGAACAAAGGGAAAAATAAAACTAGAAGCTAAGGTTTTAAAAATAATAAATTACGTTAAAATAGATTCAGGTTGTCTAGAAAAAAAGGGACAAATTTTCAATAGCCGTAAAACTCTCTGAAATTTATTATACAAAAATGACTCAACAAATTGTTCGTTTAACAGAGATCGTGAGTTGCGCTTTCTAACACGCCTAGTACTTAGTTGTTCAGTCTATAGTAAATTATTATACTCCGCTTTATAATGAAGTTAGAATGATAAAATATGACACGGTGGAGATGAATGTATGAGGTATTGTTTGTTCAGGTACTTATAGTATTTAATGGTTTTAATTGTTGAGGTTTAAAACGGCTTTGGAACGTGGTATCAAATACGTGGATTCTTTTAATATCGTACTGTCGTCACCACTCTGTATTATTCTTTATATTCTTAAGGTGCTAATTTATACGAGTCCTAGTAAAAAAAAAGGAAGGAGAAAGATTGTTTATTGTTCCATGACTGTGTTAAGCCTAAGGCATAAATAAACATATTTTTAACTCCTTAATGTTATGTATAAATTATTATTAATTTGCCAGCACAACACCTCTTAATTACTTAATTTTTAAGTCGCAACTTAAATAATGGCGCTTACTGGGAGATGCCTATGTCCAGCAATGGACGAATGTGGGCTGATGATAATGAACATAAATTATAAAAAACAATTATGGAACTATTATCAAAAGGTTTCCAAGATACTGGATTAGTCCAATTTGGGAATAAAGGAATGTCTTTAAATAAAAATATTTATTCGAAATTAACGAATTTTATTTTCAGTTTTTGGAAATAGACAATAAGATACTTGAAGTTAACTGAATAGTACAGTCAGTTAAAGATATAAGTATACAGAGTCACCAGATACAGATGTGTTTGCACAGGTAATTATTGATATATTAGAGTACATAATATATTATTTAATAATAAAAAAAATCATCATTAGTTCTTTAGAAGACTGCCTCATTGATCTAGTGGTAAGTTAAATTTTACCTTGTGTACCAGTTAGTGTTGTAAGAAACTCGAGTCTTTTAGTCTTCATTTCGAGACTTGAGTAGATTTTCAAGACTAGGACTCGTTAGTCACATGAGTCCAAGTCCTTTGAGTCTTTTGAGTCCTTTCGAGTCTTTTAAGTTCTTTGAGCTAGACTGAGTCATGAACTTGAGTTGGTGTATATGTAGGTAATACTGGGTGATTTTATGTCGTCATCCATATTTATTTACTGATTGAAAATAAACCGATTGGGTAATAAAACTATAAGGGCTTCAGTGTGCCTGTTTTCGTGTCTCAAGATACGAAAATAATATAATATATAATATAAAAATTATATATATATATATATATAAGTACCTAATAAATCAATAATTTGTTCATTGCTATTTTATTTACTTCAAACTACAGCTATGGATTTAGAAGACTCAATCATGAGTTCTTTTAACAAGACTCAGTCTTTAAGTTCTTTTTGGCAGGACTCAAGTCTTTTTACAAAAGACTCCAAATTCTGAAGGACTTGAGCTCTAAGTTTTATTTATAAGACTCGAGGCTTCAAAAATAGCTCAAGTTTTATTAAATAAGACTCCAAGACTCGAGTTTCTTACAACACTAGTACCAGTGTTCAACTATATCTGTTTACCTGTATTAATGCATAGTGTTTTGTTTCTACAGTGTACTTTTTACATCGGTTCAAAGATTTTTTATATGGAAATAAATACTCTATTCTATTCTAGTGGTCGCAAGCGCAACCGATAAGCGTGAGGTCCTGGGTTTGATTCCCAGGTCGGGAAGGTGCTACGAGGTTTTTCTGTATGGATACTCCCAGTAGCAGCATGGGGTCTGGGAGTGTGCCTGGTAGATATATACAGACCCCTGTTACATGGGTTTCAATAACGGAATCGGTGAAATGTGTACAATTATAGTACATTTACGCCTAGCCCTTCTGGAAATACAGGCGTGATGCTACGTCTTGTGTACTTCGTTAGAAAACTTCATCTACGTAGGTCATCCTGTATACCAATTTCTTTTTTCCACCGTACATATAATGATTTTTAACAATAAAAATATTTAGGTAGGTAAACTTAATACCTCTCTACTTTTATAACATAAGCAATTATACAAACACAGATTTTATGCAGATTTAAAATAATACTAGACCGGGAATTCTAAATGTATTAATTCTTTTAAGAAAAGTTTAAATAGATTTTATAAGCGGTACTTCAGTTATAGATCCTCCGGGGATCATGTTTTTCAGAGAGTTTTTAAATGTAATTGTTTTAATTTTTTATGAATTCTATTATTCAGTTCTTCGGTGCGGTTAAATCCTTGTTGTACCCTAACACCGATACTTTAAAAATCTGTGTCAGAACACTAGGACTGCTATTGACTTAAGCAAGAAGTATACATAGTTAATTGATAATGGTACCAATATCGACACGAAGAAGAAGATTATTGAATGGTGCTATTGCCATCTCAAAATTGAGTCAATAGCCATAAAAACAAAATTATTGTGCACAAAGATTCGAAATCCTTCGTTATATTAAAACGCAATACTCTCGAATTTGTAGTACTATTCAGTTTCTCATTTCACTGGAGTAAAATGAAGCTTTGAGCTGAGATCCGAAGCCTAAACCAGCGTAACCAATGAGGCTAGATCACGAGATATTTCCTGGAATAGTTTCCGCCAATCTGGACCGCATAACGAGGGAAACAAGCGGTGTACTCTCATCTGCTATTTCACATTCAATCCAATTATTGCTGAAAGTATTTGAAAATATGATTATTTTTTTAATGGCAATGGCGATGGAGAAAATGTGTTTAAACTGTTTACAAAAAAATTACTTTAATGATTAATTTAAATCTTTATTACAACTGCCTGAATATATTGCTCGCATACCGTTCGCGGCTTCTGAGCTCGAAGGCCTAGGTTCAATTCCCGGGTCAGGACGTTATTTATTGGGATTTTCTGTATGGAACTTCTCATTGGCAGTACAGAGTTTAGAACCGTGCTCGGTAGATGGCAATAGGCTCGCCCCCTATTACATGGGATTCAATAACGAAATCGGTGAAATGAGGGTGTACCTGTAGACTTTAGCACACCTCAGTTCAACCCTTCAGTGAAAACAGGTGTGATGCTATGTTTTGTTATTACAGCAAAAAAAAAACCCACGAAGAAATTGGCTGGTCCTCTGGTCCTTAAGTTACCATGTTTGAGGATAATTCAATTCTGAATGGCATTTGTGTACTTAAATATCTAATATATCACAACAACAAACAAGCGAAATGACAAATTAGGCTCCATAAAAAAACTACGCAATCAAATCTTCCAGCATCCGATACGCGATGACAAATCTTGCATTCCCGTAAATCATTTTACATTCGACCCGGCAGCGTCGATAAGCGACACCCGAGCCAGACATGAATAATTCATGAAACCATCGTAAGTATTGGTAACCCAAAAACCTGTAATATGGATGATATGACACGGAACACGTGTGTGACCTCTTTATTATTGTCGATATGACCTCTTTATTATTATTGATACTGATTTTTCTTCTTTTTAACCGTGATTACTTGCAGGTGTAAAAGGTGGCTGGTGGAAACTGAATGCGGAAAGGTGAAGTTCGGGCTCAGTGGCGCTTACTGGTAGAGGCCTGTGTCTAGCAGTGGACTAATATAGGTTGATGATGATGATCACTTGCATTACCATCCTTTTTCTTTGCATAACTCATAAGTCGACTGTTAAAAAATGCCTAAGGCATTAAGTTCACTTCCGTACATCCTAACTTCCTAATTTATTTATAATATTATAAATGCGAAAGTAAGTTTGTTTGTTTGTTACCTTTCCAAGCTTAAACCACTGAACCGATCATCATGAAATTTTGCATATAAGTTGTCAGGGATACAGAAAAGGACATAGGGACATGTTTCATCCAGAAAAAAAAATCGGTTCCCGAGGGAAAGAACAATAACTTTCGACGGTCACAATTGCATTAGGACGCTAGATGGAGCTACGTGTGACCCCAAAAAAATGCACGGGTTTGTAATCCACGCGGGCGAAGCTGCTGGCGAAAGCTAGTAGTGTATAAAGAATAAATTGACTTCAGTTGGAATTCTACGAAATTACATACAATGATATCCATAATTTATTACGTTGTTTTTGACGCTTGATGTCTTTTCATTGCTTTCGCACACTCATACTTCACACATCACACATTTCATTGCTTATAATTAAAATCCTATCATAATAATATTTTGTTGCAGTTTATTGTGTTCTTGCAGTGAGCATTTGATGAAGTTTGCTAACTAAAATGTTTTTATTCTTTCATATTATTTTTACTTCCTTTGAAATAAGAAGTAAATTCCATCTCAAGAAATGATGGAGTTATTTTAAATTAATATTTAAACTGCCTTATTGATGTTGTGGTTAGCAGAGCGGCTGCTGAACGAGAGGCAAAGTGTAATTGGTTTTTTTTTTTTGTATGAAAATTCTCAATAAAAACCGGTAGTTCGGAATTGTGGTTGGTAGGTAGCAATAAGCTCGTCCTATATTACATGGGATATAATAACGGCATGGCGAAATGTGGGCGTACAATAAGTACCTACACCTTTGCCTAACCTTTCGGAAATATTCTTCAATAAAAAGCGTGTCTAATATGAGTATGTATTCAGATTTAAAATTGAGAGTGTATATATTAATTTTGATTAAAATATGAAGACAAATGACAGTAGAATAATTATGAGATGTCTAAACCAAACATTCATTCGATGTTATTTTCGTGAGAAATTTTTGAAACTATATTCAATTTCAGCTCACTCAGCTACTATTGTTTACGTCTGGAGCATAAAATTTAAACATTAAATCAAATGATGAGTCAAAACATTGTATACATTTGTAGTTACTTACGGTTTAATATATTTACGAGGTTATGGGACTTTAGTTTACAATGTGAAGATAAAACTAACATTAAACATTGTAATTTACATTGTAACTCTGATTTAGTGAGAGAGCAAAATATTAATGTAATTTTAGAGGTGTTGAATTCAACAGCTTACTTTGTAATCCTTATTAATGCGTTTTGATTTTTAATACTAAAACTAAATCTTTTGTTCAGTATTATTTTAATTTCAAAACGCGGGGCTCATAGCTACATAGCTACCGCGCAGATCGACTGTTCTGCGAGGTTAAACAGCGTTTGCTGCCCGTCCTTGGATGGGTGTCCATTGTTCACACATCGGGGTCAAAAACATGTTATGTTGTGGTACTGAGCTTTATACGTATACTTTTGTCAATCGTTGCGGGTGTAAGCATCCCAACAAGTCTGATCACCGGTCTTACCTTCGAGTATCAGTGTCTCCCAGTGATGCGATATTATGTACCTAAGTTGTATACCTCCAAAAGAATACAGAGACCTCTCACACACAGACATACTCCGACAACTTCTAGTTTGGCGGAGCCCACTGAAAAATTTACTACTTCGTTTTGTGAGTACTACATTATTAGAGGTCCGCAGTCCGGTGGTCACATGAGATCTCGTCGAGACTGAATTAGTGGGTCCCCACGGTGTCCTTCGGCGCCAATGGATAATATTATACGGACTCGCTACCGACTTAGAACAATTCATTTTATTACGCCGTTTTCTTGTACAGTTTATAGTGTTTTTACAGACAAATGACTAGGTATAAACATTAATAGATATATTTATTTTTTTCCCTTACAAAAATGATCAAACATCACACCTGTATTTCTTGAAGTGTTGGGCAGAGGTACCTATATTGTGTACACATGTATGTGTACACATTTCGCCGAAGCCGTTATTAAGTGGCAAGTTCATCCAAATTTACCTACTGAGAATTTTCTAACAAAAAAATTTCTAACAATGTACTCTAACCTGAATTCAAAAGCATGACGTCAATCTCAGCAGCTGCGCTTTCAACCACCAGAGTACCGGACAGAGGCAGTTACTAACAAATAATTCATTTATAAAACTCGTTCGTCACCAAATCTTACTAAAACTGATTCCCTCACTAAACTATCTTAATGATTAGTTTAAGTAGTTAGCAGAATTTGGGTTTGATATTTAAGATAATTTGAGGTTGGGATTGACTTAGTGCTAGGTAAGTGGGCATTAGATTACGTTCAAGTTAATAGTTGAGCGGAGTACTTAGACTAAAGAGTGAAGATTAAGATTGTAAACAGACTCAACCATTATATTCACGAGAAAACCACAATATACCTGAATGTTATTCGGGCATTGCAAATACTCGAAATCTCTCTCGGGAATATTAATATGTCTTTATTATTCTCAAAATAGAATCCAGCTGCAAGTTTATTATTCTTTAACAAAGAAAAGTACGGAAAGAGCTTTCTCGAATAATCTTCTTAGAGAGTCGATGGACATTTATTTGTGTACCAACGCAGAAACACCAAAACAGAACTTGATAATCGAATCATGATACCTTACTTTTTTACATATCAGTACGTTCGGTGCACTGTTGGCAAACCAAAACTTTGTATCACTAGAAATTTCAAATACAAAAAACTTTCATTCGTCATAAACAGCTGGAGTTCTATATTTGTAATCACTTACATCAAAACAAAAGCCGGTAAATATAAGGGTCGATTCAAACATTCACGTCCGTTATATTCGAAAACTGAATAGAAATCGAACATAACAGAATGTGTGTTTGTTGTTCCAGTCCACTTTGGCTATGCTAACATACACCAAGCGTGCCTTGGCAGCGAAGTGAGACTTGAATGGCGAAAACGAGAACATTCCTGTAACAACCTGGCTGTAGAGCCTAAAGTACGATGTTTATATTGGAATACAGGGCTAATGTGCTACATAAATCGATCTGTGAAGTTAAGTAGCGCTTGTTGCGGTCAGTCCGTGTCATTTTTCTTCAGACATCGAAACCTCCTTGCCTCTGAAAGCGGTTTAACTGATATATATATAGCGCGACGACTACATAGTTGGGAAATGGCTATGAACATGAATGTGAACCCAATACTTTTGCAGTAGACAAAAGCAATGTCGATATAAAATTGAACGATGAATATTCAAGTATGAACCGACAAATCGATCGTCCTTGACAGCCTAAACAATGTTTATCATCGATAAAGTGAGCAATTTAGCTTCCACAGATTATATATCAAGCCATTACGTTTAATTAACGTTCACTGAACCAGCACTAATTGCGGGGAAGAAGTCAAGTGTGATATTGTTGATTGCGTTGCCATAGTAATGATGGTGACAAATTACTTTTTATTAAATATTCATTTGTCATTTTATGCAGTCGCGTAGCGGAGCTTTGTGGGATGGCAGCGTATAGATATTGCTTTGGAAAGGTACAAGTTTTTTTAATGCTTTGCACAGTTGGATGTTTCTCACCATATAACTCACACCCAAACACGTTCAGTTCTAAATAGTTTAAACAGATTCTAAGGTGATTATTCTCCTTCTACAATTTAACTGCTTCGAATTAAAATTCTTTTAAGAAAAAAATAAAATAATTATTCTAATAATTCACAGAATTGTAACCATTAATGAAGCTATTTAACTTAAGTAGATCTTAAATCAAATGACTGCGATATATGGTTTGATTAATTCAAACTTGAAGAAACCGACTTATAAAAAAAGCTATAAATATTCTCCAAATCCCACACAATCCTACACACAAAGACAGATCTAGTTATTCCTATTATAAAATTAACACCACCTTCAGATTATTTACCTTTGTTCTCGTCTAAAAAGTAGAATAAAATTAAACCCGGCCTGGCTTTTCACTCAACAAACTGCGGGTAGTTTCGCTCAAAGAATTTGGAAAAAATGCCGTGTTAAGCCGACTGTGAATTCCGGGCGAGGCATTGCTGTAGATTTAAACTGGCAAATTTGTACACTACACAAAAATTTTCAGGCAATTCTCACCTCTATTCGTAAGGCTATTAAGATGACTGCGACACAGTTTATAAACTCTATGTTAAGGGTTTGTAACTACGTGTCGTTAAGTTGTCGCTAAACATTAAGTAATGGTCTAGAGTAGTTAGACTTTTATTACACAGGAAAAACACACCCTAGGGTAGTTTAGTAAAAATAGCTATGAAAATTTACGTTTCAAATAATTCATTAAAAACTTTGTTTTAAATTTATTTCAGGTTAATTATTGAGGTCAGCTTAAAGTGACTTCGGATTTTAGTCAAAGTGACTTCAAGCATTAATTATTATTATATTTTATCTCTAAAACTCATGCGCCAACTTTTAATTTAAATGCTTCAATTATAACTAATTTAAATATAAAAATAATAAACATACCTATATAGAACACGAGCTACCGCCCGCGGCTTGCCCGCGTGGTTTACGAACCCGTACATTTTTCAGAGATAAAAGGTAGCCTATGCTCTATCCCAGACTATAATCTATCTCTGCTAAATTTCATCCAGATTCGTTCAGATCTGGCGTGATTGAGTAACAAACATCCATCTATAGAAACTGTCGCATTTATAATAGTAGTAAGATTTTTTTACTTTATGGTCCTTATCTAGTGGTTGCTGATGTTCGCACATAGCCTTGCTATAATATAAATAATGTAATACTTAGTACATATTTAAATCACACTGGACTTTAAACTGGACTTTATGCTCTAAAAACATAAAACAGAAAACTCTCTTCTTATGAAAAATATAAGGTATAAAAAAAAGGTGAGCCGTTAACAGTATTGCGAAGAGTACTCAAAAATGCATGTTATTATAACGACTTCCTCTAACACAGTATCCCTATAACGGAATCAATTGAGTCTGTAAAGTGACTGCAAGTCGGTGGTCTGTCTGTAATTTCCCCGAGGACCAGTATGGCTCGCGGTCCGCGTAATTATTTAGGATAATGGCATACACCTTATTGCCCCAGTTTTACGTGTAAATTGTATATGTTATGGCCATTTTGCTGATGCCTTGTGGTCGAATTTCGGTTGGAGACTTTCAGTTTTGGTCAATATGAATGTTTTTTTTTTGGATTGCTTATCTTTGCTATTTCGATCCAAATCAACTTATCGTAGTCCAATGCTGGATAAACGTCAATGCGGTCCATAAAACGCTGACGAGGAGTAGATAATTTTGGAAACTCGAGGAACACAGTCTAGGTTGCATTGATTAAAATATGTGTATAATAAATCAGTACGCTAACAGACTTATAATATAATCTCTAAGTTCTCATCAATGATTAATTGAATTCGATCTATGAATAATTTAGCGCTAAAGTCGTCCTTTAAATTTATTATCTAGATAAAGTAAACTTATTGTATGTCATTATTACTTATCAGTAGTTTTTGAGGGTGGGTGCGACCCAAACCTCTCTTCGAATTCCAAATTGAATCAGATTGTTACAAAAAATACTTAGGTTTATTTGTAACTAGCTATTGCCTGTGGCTTCATTTGCGTGTATTTTGTAATCCGTTAAACCTATGTGTTCATCGTCTCGTTTTGTGTTCCGGCTTGAAATAAACATCATTATCACTTCCCTTGGGTAATGTAACAACTGAATCAAATGTTATGTTATGGGGATGGGAAGCTAAATCTACCGGTGAAACCACAATGTGGCAATGGCAATATGGTCACAGGGTTACCACCTTGTGGGAATATTGCCGTAATTTGATTACAAAAATCATGAGTGACTTTCATATAAATGATAGCAATATAAATAAAGAAAAAAAAAAAACTTTGGCCCTACTGTACCGCTATCATGAGTTTTTTACTATTTACTTTCAAAGTAAAAGTAAATTTTCATGATAGCGATTTTAGTTCTTCACTTGGTTAAATTTGGAATTAGAGTCGCTAACATGACATCTCTATAAAATAGTAAATAGTAAATCGAATCTTTGCTATGACTAGATGTCACATTAGCGACTCTAATCCCTAATGTAACCAAGTTAACAACTAAAAGTGCTATCCTGAAAAAAAAAAACTCATGATAGAGGTACTGGTTTACAATTACGGTCGGAAGCAATTACCTATCTGTAGTTCAGAAAAATATAAATCTAAATGCTTAGTCACCGCGCCGAACGTTCCTCTAAAATGTCAAAATGTTAACACAATATACATAACAAGAATCATTTCGTATGTCCTAAAGAAAAATATATAAACCGCTCGCTCCTTCCAATTGTAAATTCATGCTCCTCAATCTTGCAGTTCATGTCGCGAAGTCACATCGAGCTAACTCAATCTCTAAGATATAAGACGAATTTTGCTCCAGTTGAATCTGAATTCTTAATGCTCTTATTACGATGTAATTTTATAGTCACTGAGTGATGAAAGACTTATCTTCCTAATTATTTATACTCTTTTGCATAATGTTTAAACTGCTTGAAGTTTTGCGCTGCGAAAGTTTGGTTTCAGAATTTACCTTAATATTTTATTTCTCCTCTGAGATAGTGAGGGATGTGATATTTTCTCTGCTTCAGTGGTTGCAACGCGGCTGTTAAGTGTGAGTTTTTCTAAGAGAAAATTCTTAGTAACAGACCTAAATGGAATTATGTTCCTCTGTTACATACTCACTTATACTCAATAACAGTATCGGAGAAATGAGGATGTCCTGCTTAACCGCCGGGGATACATATGTATATACAAGTGTAATTCTATTTATTTATTTATATAGGTATTCTATATTGTACGTAATTTATAGCCGCAAGACTTTATAGGAACTATATTTATGCACTGCCTCATTTGGTCTAGTGGTCGCAAGCGTGACTGGTTAGCGTGAGGTTCTGGATTATATTCGCGGGTCGTTATATTTGGGTTTGTCTGTGTGGAAATTCTCAGTAGCAGCACGGAGTTTGGAACGGTACCCCCTATTACATGAGACTGGATAACGGCATCGGCCAAATGTGAGTGTAAAATAGTATCTACACCTCTGCCTAACCCTTTGGCGAATACAGGCGTGATGCTTTGTTATGTTATATTTATGCACTTGTTTTTTACTTTCACTTTATATTATATACAAAAATATAGACTTTTTATTAATTTCGAATTCCAACATACTCTCTCACAGATTACTTATAAGTTATCATGGTTTAATCTTGAGTCAGGTCTAATCGGCTGACATGATGTATTTCTTGAGATTCTTCATCACTTTTACACATTTGTTTTGTAATCTTGTTTGGGTATCTGACAGTATCTAAAATGGTTTTTTCTTGACGACTTCATAGTATTATGAATGTTTGCTTGGGACAAAAATGTTGTTCATAGAACAATAAATTGTTTTATACGAAGTTAAAATGTCTTAAACTTATTTGCTATTATTTTTTCTCGTATCACTATATTTTATTTTTTATATGGCCCTTATTATTACACGCTATAATGTTAGCAATATCGCGCACGGTTATTGAGTTATAAATTAAAAGGGGCACGGTGTAACGCCATAAATTATGAGAAATTGGCGCGAATTCTCCGAGGCGACTCGATGCAAACTTGTCGACCCATTTGTAAGGAGTTTCATGTATGAAAATATACAGAAAGTTGGCAGTTCATCGACCTGTTAAAATTGCTTTTAGCAAATCCTAACAAGAAATTTTTGCATATAGTTAACCGTTTCAATTGAATTTACATATTCATCGGCATATGAGCGGATACAGGTTTTTTTCACTTTAAGCAAAGCGAAATAGAATATTTTCCGTTAAACCAAAAATAAAAACAATTTTTATCACATTAATAATACAGTAAGAAAGCCCACTGCTCCAAATGTGACAATACAAGTTTTCATCATCCAAGAAACCACTCACAAGCACATTAAGTAGAATTTAGTTAAATGTCACGAAACATAACATGACATAAATATAGAGAACGGCAGCATCGCCTACGCATCAAACTCCCACATTCTGTATGTTTCCATTATTTGACAAGACGACGGTGAACTTAAAACTGACATTACCATATTATTCATTAAATGTCGTTAAAGGAGTTGTGACAGACTTATGTATTACTAATTTGTAAATCAAGGTTTGGAATCAAGGTGATGGTAAAGGCAGGCGAGATGTTTTGCTCCGAATTTTGAGTAAATATTTTAGTTCAATCAAAAAGTTTTTAAGAGTAATTAAGTTTGACAGTGTCTTCACTTTGAATAAAATTTTAATTTGTATCTAAACGAATGTAAGAACACAAAAGGTACTCTATGTTTTTGTATTATATTCCTTTTTACAAGCAAAGATTCAGGAATTTGGAGCGAACAGCTCATTCTTATCTAGTTATACCGACAATACTGTAATTAACGCCAATTAAGACCCATTATGGGAAATGTAGACAAAATAAGCTTAAGTAATATATTGGTTTATTTCATTTCTTATAAAAAACCTGCAACATTTACAAAACATAAAGTGTTACCCACTAAACAGATTAAAATGAGTGAACTGCAAGGCGATGATCACGTAGGTGATACAGACTCCTATGATGATGAAAGGCAGGTTAATGTCAATGTTGAGGATGCGCCAGATAGCGAAGGAGAAGGGATGCAGATGGATATATCGCAGTACCGTTTCTAACTCAAACCGAATAGACTCATCTGGAATAGGTAAAAAGAAATAAATGCTCTACCTCAGAGCGCCAACTGACTAATAACTGAAAAAACTAAGCCATTATTATTACTGAAAATTGATGCAAAATCTTACGAAGAGACAGAAGATAAAATGTTTTGATTCAAACTTAAGTAGCAATATCAATTTTTGTTGAGAGTTTAAGTTACATAAATTAATTACCTGAGCATCTGATAAGCTGGCTTGCGAGGGTTGACTTTATATGATCTACTTCAGACCTGATCAGTTCTACCATGACTGCTGGGGAACACACAATGAACATTGTATGGAGGGTCTCGATTATTTGGAGCGGGTTAAATATTTCTCGTGGAGTAACCTGAAATTCAAGATTAATACGACTCCATTTATCTAGCAACCGGTCAAAATTTACGATGTAGGAGACTAATGTGCAGATGTCACGATGCTTTCCAATAATAGTTTCACTGTTAATGTCTTGAAGTTTCAAGAAATGTGTGTAGTTTGGTTAGCTAGAATTAGCCGGCGCTTATGCTCTTTTACTTTTACAATAGATATTTAGAAGATATTTTTATACGGGCTCGTGGCTAGTAAAAATATTAAGACTTAATTTATTAAAAAAAAAAAACATTTAAAATATCCCATTTTAAGTAAAAATTGTTTCAGTACAGTTTTTACTTAAAAAAATATGGTTTTATGTATTTTTTTATTTGCTTTGTTTTTCGATATTATAGCACTCTTTGCAAGCACCATTTCTATAAATGTGGTAATGCCAGAAATGAAAAAATGCCAGAATGTTATAAAAATAGTATCAAATTAGTTTTAAAACGTAAAATTACTAGTTCATATTAGATGTCAAATAAAACCTGGTAAAATCAAGAATTGTCTTGTTCAACAGATTATAATAAAATAAATTATTATGTTGAACTGTGTTAAAACTTACCTTTTCTATAATTTTTTTCATAACTTGATAGATCCAAGAAATCCATTTTGGTATATTAAACAATATCGCTAAAAACAGCTAAAACAATTTTATCCATGAATTTTCAGCCATTGATAAAAATGATATCATTCGATAAAAATGAATTAAACATAACTTGATTATTGAAAGTAAATCAGACATATTATCTTGGTTTTGGAAGTTTGGATATAAACAACAACACAGGATTAATTAACTAAGGTAGATTCACTTACCAAAAGCTGCATTTTTAAATCAACGAGTTTGATTGTGTTAAGCAAATTACTATAATAAATCAAACACTTTCTGATAATCCTTACATTTATGTTCACATCATCTTTCCCGAGGATATTGACAGAAACAAAGTTGTTTTCTAAAGATTTTCTGATCAATTTAATACGTATGTATAATGAAGAAAAATATATAGTTCCCATAAAATGATTGAAATCCAAGGACAGTATTGTAGAGAAGGTAACAATGCTAGATATAAAACAAGCTCTGCGCAGATATGTAATGAGAATTCTATTTAAAAAGAACATGAGTAAAGCAATATACACATTATTATGAATCAAAGGAATATTTCTAAAGCCCATTATTGCATCATATGTTTTGATAGCATCGTAATATTTCAAACTATATTTCTGTCCTGTTATAAAAGAAAAAAGAGCGTTGAAGCAGTATTCTGATACAACAAGTAAAATTATCCAGTAAAAATCTAGAAAGTAAAGAAGGTAAAACGACAACGAAAAGACGATGAAAATGCAATAACATTTGAGAAAATAACACACGTTCTTAGAATCACTTATTTTAGAGTAGTTTCCAAGCAAAATCCTTATTATGAGGATAAAACTCCAAAAAGATGATTTTGTTAATCTACAAAAACATTTGTAGGCTGTCATAATGCTTATGGATTCGTTAATATACAACCCCGGTATGTCTATGTGTGGAGCAACGAAGTACATGAATAGCTCAATGTAATGAATATGCTTTTCTAAATATAGCCGTATATCTTTGTCATTAGTTTTAAGTGGATTATGAATAGATTTTACGAATGTCATATCTATTTATTCTATTATTAAGTTGTTCTCGTTTCCACTTATCAATGTACGGATACTAACATTAATGGGCAAAGAATCATCATTAGCTTTTGAATCATTACTAGGTTCTGATCAAATCTTATCTATCTGGTGTAAGAATACCCTTGATTTGGTAGGGATTGATAAAAGGACGTACAGATAACACTATATGTAGCTAAGTACGAAATCGCGTGTGAAAGCTATCTATGTATGATACAGTAATAATTGTGAGTAGTTGAAAGTTGTTTTATTTGAAGTAATCATTAAATACGACTACGCAAGTGAAGTCATTAGTTCGGGTGAAGTCATATTGACAATTCAATTAGGTGAGTGGAAAAATAAAAATTGTTCCAGGTAAATTATAGAAGATTTGTATCGTATCCAGTCGTATTAATTTTGTTCCGATGTTATACGAATTATTAGTAAGTGGAACAGTTTTAATTACAAGAAAAATTTAAATGACGTTTATATTCAAGGTAAGCATTAATGTCAGGACTTTCAAATGTTAAGTTTCTCATTTTTGTTTAATTTAATAATCAATGGCAGACTTCATAGGTATAGCAGTGCTTGCAATACACAATCCGCAAAATACAGTTCTCGTGATTTTAAATTGCAACCAATTTTATCACTCCCTTACGCAAAAACAGGTATAAAACTCAATCCATTGACCGTCCATGTAATAAAAAAGTTCAACCACTGGTTGGCGCGATTCAATAACTATTGAATTCTCTTGTTCCATTTTTTTTTTGTTTGAATACGAATCTCTACAATAAAAATTGAATGTTCCCGTTTGAATTTCGTTGAGCCTATAAAATCTTTTGTTCAATCAATTTATTGGTATCGAAGTTGAAGCCATGTCACTGCCTCCTATGAATCCATATAAATTAATATCGTTAATTGTAATGGAAGGTGCAGTTATAGCTAGTTTTTTTTTTTAAATATATTCCTTTATAAAGTTATAAAGATATGAATCGATTTATGTTAAATTATACATTTTAAACTGCATAAAAATAAATATTCAGCTCATTACTGTTCCAATGCTGAGTACGGGCAGTTTTTCGGAATGAGAAGGTTAAGTCGTTTAGCGTAGTCCATCACGATGGCCTGGCGAGTGCTGGTGGTCTACGGAATCCTTCAGAAACCTTATTGAGCCCTTTTAGGTGTGCAGGTTTTCTCACGATGTTTTCATTCACCATTTTGAATTCAGTCCCTACACCATTTAAGGGGATGTCACTATTTAAAACATATTTAAGATAAACTGCGTAACCGAGCCTTTCTTACTAAATAAGATAGATAATTTGTTCTAAGATCACTTTCTGTGTTCTCATCGTGTTTCTAACTTTGTTTTTTCTCTAGTAATTGATGATCGCGTTTACTTCTGAGAATAATCTTGTATCTATAGTGAATATAAAGAATTAATTTTGTACATAATGGAATTCTTTTAAGTATGTTAAACGACCCGACATTATGGAACAGCTGAGTACCTACAAATTATGCTCTCTCAATTTCTTACTGAGGGGCGCTTTTTGTTTGAGTGGCAAGAAACGGTCACAATTGGGCTACATTTGGTATTTGTTTTTATACACGCACATTTATTATATTTCCAGATATTTTGTTGCCGAAATATTTTGGGTCTCAACCAAAGCCAAGGTTTCGTAGACTGAGCTGTATTCGTATTAATTAGATTACATTATATTTTACATTAGATTATATATTAGATTAGATAGAAATTGTTATTTTTTTATCTAATTTTAATGAAATATTTGTATGAACTACAGATAGTTGTTTCGGGTCTGGGTCTTTGTGTCTGTGAATATATATATATGTATGTTTGTAAACGCACCCACGATACAGGAATTATTCATAGTGTGGCGCAAAGTATAAAAAAAAATGGAATAATGCAATGTCCATAGTTGAACTGTCAATATTGAATCGATTCCGATTATAAGCGTCTATTGTACTAATCAGCGGGATCGAAACGGCTGTCGCCATCGGACAGTTTCGTTTTGGAATCTGTATTATTTTGTGATTTTCTTTTTATATTTAACTAGTTTTCGCCCGCGGCTTTGCCCGCATTGATTAAGAACTCATCATTTTTCTTCACTCATCATTTTTTCTGGTCTCACGTAGCGCCATCTAACGTCCTAAAGCAATTGTGACCGTCGGAAATTATTGTTCTTCCCTCGGAAACAGTACTTTTTCTGGATCAAAGGTACCCTATGTCCTTCTCTGTACACCTGACAATTTAAATGCAAAGTTTCAAGATGATCGGTTTAGTGGTTTAGGGATGAAAAGGTAACAAACAAACAAACTTACGTTCGCATTTATAATATTAGAGGATATTAGAAGATACTACCCAACCTGGTATTAAAAAGTGTAAACAACGAGTTCCAGCTATACAGTAACTTGTGTCTTATAACCGCAATTTAAGACGGAAAGCTTAGAAAATACATTTTCCTAAAGAAGGGTTAAATAGCCAACTTTACACCCGCAAAGGAAGATTTGTACGGTTATCTTTGGCTTTGGGGTTTTACGGAACCTACAGCTTATATCCATTATGGTTGAGCGGGTAATTTTGGTGCGTTTTGTTGTTAGTGTGGGGGTGAAAATATTTCTGAAAAAAAATATGTAGGATATTCGAAAGGTTTTATCAAAAGTTATGTTAACTTATTTTTATCGTATGTGATTGGAAGAAGTGATATTTATGATTCAGTGAAGTGCGTTATGTAATTCAAGCCTAAAACCAAGCCACGTAAATTAATAATAAATACCACGCAATTTAATAATGTATCACCTTAGCATCCAGTGACCTGCATAATCATAGGCAAATTATACAATAATGGACTTCACTATTTCTTTTAATTATTTTTGTAGCAAGATTTACAGTTCCTATGAATATGATTTTCTAAAGAAACCAGAAATTGGGACTACTTTATGATACGAAATGTCTTTGACCGTCTATGAACTGAATTCAAACCTTGTTAACCAGAATCCATTTTAAAATTTTCTCGTATATCTCGAAGATAATACTTATTGATTTTACCAATGGAACTTCTAATAAAGTTATTTTAGGAAAAACTTTCATTCTTTCTTGTTTAATTTACTTAATGAAGTCACTTAACCTCAGGATGTTAATTTGTAGTGGGACACGAGACAAGTTCGAGACAATTCCTGTTGTTTCAAGGGAGAACAATGAAAACTGAACACTATCTGCTATCACTAAGTTTTTTTTTATAATTATTAATTGCAGTAAATAGTTTTTATTTGTTAGCTCCAAAACGACTGTTTCCTGTCTTATGTACAATTGCAGTTTCCACTGACACTTGCTTTATTTAATTTTTTAGTACAATAGTCTTCTGAATTTCTCTTCCGTTATTTAGGACGCGTTGTCCTTTTTCCGAATTCATTACGTAAAATATTATATACGGTACGAGCACATTCTAATCTTGGTCAGAATAAACGAGCCCCGAGGGCCTATTCCGCATTGTTTTAAATTATGCGGAATGCTAAGAACGCAATTTTTATATTGAAAGATCGTTGGGGATTGTTTTAGTATAAAAATATCTTGCTTAGCTGGATTTATTTACGGGCGTTCCATTTGACAGTTATTTCATTTTTGTTATTTTGTGTCTGTTTTTGTGGTATGAACGTGCTTTAATAGCTGACTTAATCGGTATAGTGTCAAGTTAAATCTGTCCTTTGAATTCTTTTATATATGCCTCAGTATTGAAACAATATAATATAACAACTAGTATAACTCTAGGATACTATATGTAAGTTACCTCATATTTAAAAATAATATCTTTAATTATCTCTTTTTGAGGAATAGCTTAGATCTCGCGATCGTGCGCTTTAAAGGTGTAAGTTACCATTCCTAGAGGAACTTGGGTACATGATGTTAAATGGGTTTGAGTAAAGGTAAAGGCACATTCCGTTTCAAATTCAATAGGTCTAGAAATAATCATCATTCATAGTTTGATAAATGCGTTAAACTCCTGGAATTTCTTCATTAGTTACGCTTCAGAAACAAATATAAAAATTTTGAAGCATGACACATTGGTTTAAGGTTTCATTTACAATGACAAGTTACCGCAACTTCAATATCCGTATGTGTTTTACGCGCCTAATTGTTATAGAGAGCTTAAACGGTACGATAGTAATTTGTGATGTCACTTTTAAAAATATTTAGTCTACAATTTTTAATTGGTTAGTTTTCTATGTAAATCATGATTATTAAAGTATTTCGTGCTGAAAATAGTATCCACTTATGTATTTAGTTTAATTAATTAAGAGCAGTCATCGGTGCTCAGAAACAAAAGTCTATTGGCTGTTCTTTGTTGAATAGGGTTAAAAAGACACGCGTGAATTTGCGATAACATTGAAGAAAATATCATAGGTACTATACTATATATTGTTTCCTACGCTATTTCTATGCTATTGTTACGAATAAATAATAATAATGTCCTCGTGACCGATTCCGGTCGCGGCAGCCAATCTCACCGGAGATTAGCCAATTACGCAGGAGATATTATAGAGCACAAGTGTGTGCGCAAATACAGGTGCTCTCTCTATTCCGATGGGACGGCAATCCGACACGACCGGAGAGAGATCAGGCGCAGGACCAACGGCTTTACGTGCTTTCCGAGGCACGGTGTGTATTCACATACACGAAGACCCAGACCCGAAACAAATATCTGTAGATCATACAAATATTTGTTCCGTGCGGGAATCGAACCCGCGACACGTAGCTCGGCAGTCGATCTCTCAACCACTGCGCCAACCGTGTCGAGTACGAAAAAAACTGAAAGCGTAGATACTATAAACGTAAATATTGACAAAGTAAATTATTCGATAATTAAAAGCCATAGAATAGAAAGCATACACATGGAATAGTCCAATGCTTTTACCATGGCACACTCGTCGTACAAAATGTAAGGATAAATAAACAACCGTGTGTGAGCATAACGAGGTTTCGTCACTTTTATTGCTTTTCCGATGCAGCAGCTCGTTTTTATAGACACAAAAATAATTATGCCTGGAAGAAATCTAATTTTTCTACTAAGTAGATTGTTCTTTGGCAATTAAGTTTGCAATTACGGAAGAAAAATTGCTCCTAAACGACGGCAACCGAGACTCTGTTAGTTTTTTGACATCTCATATTATTGGGTAACGACCAAGCAGCCAGTCAGGTTTCGCATAGAAATTTATAAATAAATGGGGACACATTTTCTATTCGAAATAGGAAAAGAAAAGCGTTCATATATTTTAAAAAACCACAAATTTATTAATATAATGCTTTATTTTTACAATAATGTTGATAATAGTGGTAAACAACCGTCAGGTCATAGGTTCCCTTCCCATACCGAGTTATAGCTTTGGAATTTAGTAATAATGCAAAAGAGTGCTCGACCACAGGCTAGGCTAAGATCCAATTAAAGTTTCCTTTCTATTAAACACATTGACCTATATTATCAGTGATCTCAGCGTTTCTGAAGAAGTTCTTACGGTTCAAACTTGAAACCTTTTCATATCTTTAATGCACTGTATTAAAGATATGAAAAGGAGATTGAAAGGAAAATATAGAGTAGTTACGAAATGCATATTTTTCCCAGCCAGTTCTAAATGTCAGTGGACGTCAAGTGAGTGAAATAAAATTGATGGATCTTTTGAACAGTGATCCAGAAAATAACGATTTCTCATGCACTTTTTACTCGTAATATTTGATCTTTTCACGTTGAGTTAGTGTCGGAATAGAAGAATATTTATGTCAGCTACGTTATTCATCGTTATGAGTTTTATGAGACACTGGGCCACTCTAATTTGCTACCTATATAATATACCTAATTTACAGAAATTAATTCGTCTCAAGCTATTCTTCTTCTTTTTAGTGAGTCGATGGATATCTAAATAGTCCCAGCCCAGAAGTTAGCTACGAAATCTGCGCTATCATTGGCATCCATTTGTTTTTTCTACTGAAAGAATACGAAACTGTAAAAATGCGTTGCTTTTACGAAAAATTATAAATTGTTAAAACTAATTAATTGAAATACTTAATTGATTTTCTAAGACTGCTTCATTGGTCTAGTGGTCGCAAGCGCAACTGCTGAGCCTTAGGTCAAAGCGTTATTGGGTTTTTCTATATGGAAATGCTCAGTAGCAGCAACACGGAGTCTGGAATTGTGCCCGGTAGATGGCAATAGGCTCGCCCCCTATTACATGGGACTCAATAACGCCATCGGCGAAATATGGGTGTTAAATAGTACACTATGTTATGTTATGTAATGTTGATTTTTTTTAATTACTTGGCCCTTTTATATCATACCAGCCTAACCGGATCGATTATAATTTTAGCCATAGTAGAAGATTTTATCATATTTCACTGAGAAAGAATTTCTTTTAAGATTTTCTTTATATTTCCCTATTTTTCTAGATACGAAACAACCTTAAATGTTTTAGCGACTAACAGATAGATGTAGATGACAAAAACGCTTGGGATTGAACCGCTTTTTAGCCTTTCCTTTTTTTTTATATACAATTTTTGCCATTAATTATTAGGTATATTATTTACTTCATTATTTTGATATTGTAATGTCGTTTAAATTGAAATTATTTCTTATATATAACCGCTATACATTGTAAATGTGAGTGAGATCTAGGCTGAACGCTCTTAATTTCATTAATTCTCACGATAACTGATGCATGCTTGCACCCTGTTGCGACAGGTTAGCTCAAATAGTTATGACACTTTCTTCAAAAGACTATTCCACCCTATATTTGTCTCACATAAACCCTTACATCATTACAATCTGTCTGGACTTTAAAATAGACTTTGACCCCTGAGTTTGTTTCGGCGTTTCTTCTCAGGGATAGTCATAGGAAATGCCGACCCCATCTAGTTTAAAAAAGACGTGTAAAAGTGATTGAAAAATCCTAATTGCAAAAATAAATAATTTCATTTCATTTCATTTCATTTCACCATATTTTCTGCGAAAAAACTTGTAAGCTTGCTCGTGGTTAAATTATGTTTCCCGCTGCTCGCGTATTTATATTTATTAACAAGATTATTAGCGATAGCAACCGTCACATTGTCCATACGTAATACAGGTTCTGATACTTTACCGCAATTTTGAACTACCGCCTGTGCAATAAGTTCAACAAAAATGTTTGTCAATCGTTCCATCCAGGAAAGCCTTCCCACTTAAAATGCATGTTGGCGAACTTGTTAACGTCAACGTTTGAACCCAAACTTATAACGAAGGATACCCACGTGAAATTCAAAAGAAGAAGGTAAACTTCGTAGCTAGCATAAAGTTTATAATATTTTGTTAAAGAGTTATGAATTTTCTTTGTAAGAGTACGAAGGAGTTTGAATCTTTTCATGCATCAAAATTAAAATCAAGCTGAAATACAGGTATCTTTAAATAACGAATGTCCTTCATTAAACCCGATCTGGGAATAGACTAATTAACGAGTAATCATTAATCTGTGGTTTGATTATTTTCTTTTCATCCTTTAACTGCCTGTTTCAAGGTAAAATTTTATTACAGTAAAAGCACGAGGTACGGTGTCCTCGTTTTTAATTTTTAATTTCATAATTAGGTTTAGTTATTGGTTGTCTATATTTATGTAGCAATACAACAATCGTCCAACTGAGGTTGAGTTTTAATTACTTTTCTATATATATTTATGAATATTTTGACGTTGTAACCGTTTATAAAGAAAGATATCGTGTTAAATCGCACTCTTGCTCGGCGTGAGATTCAGTTGTAGGCTCGAGTTTCGAAATATGGCAATAAGCTCGCCCCTTGTTACAAGGGACTGAATAACGAATTTGGAAAAAAGTGGGTGTACAATAGTACACCTCTGCATCACCCATCGGAGAATACGGGTGTGATGCTATGTTATGTTGAACCGCTTCTTGTCACTGACATATAAATAAAATATATGATAAAAAGTATTTTTATTAATAAAGCAAAGGATATAGCTTTAGTTATAAAATCTATGAAAAGAGGTAAGTCTCCAGGACATGATGGCCTCAGAATTGAGCATCTGCGATATGCTGGGGTACACTTGCCTAGAGTTCTAGCTTTGCTATTTAATCTGTGTATTAGCCACGCTTATCTGCCTGACGATCTCATGTATACCATTGTTGTCCCCATTGTGAAAAACAAGACCGACGATGTCTCGGACAGGTCGAACTATAGGCTTATCTCCTTAGCCGCGGTGACAGCAAAGGTATTGGACAGTCTGCTTGACGGCCACTTAACGAAAAATATAAAGTTGCACGACGGTCAGTTCGGCTTTCGAACTGGTTTATCCACGGAAAGTGCGATCCTGTGCCTCAAGCAGACTGTGCAGTACTATACCGCACGCAAAACGCCAGTATACGCGTGATTCCTGGACCTGTCACGGGCATTCGATATGGTTTCATATGACCTACTGTGGACAAAAATGCGTCGAGACACTAGTCTGCTCCCTGAGATTGTATCTATATTTGAGTATTGGTACAATAATCAGAAAAACACTGTTCGGTGGGCAGGTAGCAATTCAAATAAGTATGGGCTGGAATGTGGAGTGCGACAGGGGGGGTTGACCTCACCGAAGCTGTTTAATTTGTATATGGACAGCCTGATTGGAGAGCTGAGTGGCACTGGGATCGGATGTCATATAGATGGAATTTGTGTTAATAATATTAGCTACGCGGATGACATGGTGCTGCTCAGCCCGTCAATCGGTGCGTTGCGTAAGCTGCTGCGTATATGTGAAGGGTACGCGGAGGCCCATGGGCTCAGATATAATGTGAAGAAAAGTGAGGTTATGGTTTTTAGAGCGCTCAAGAAAGATTATGCAGAGGTACCCCCCGTCTCACTATATGGTACACCATTAAACAGAGTTACTCGCTTCAAGTATCTGGGCCACTGGGTTACCGATGACCTTAAATATACTATGGACGTGGAAAGGGAACGTAGGGCGTTGTCTGTTCGCTGTAATGTCTTGGCTCGCAGATTTACACGTTGTTCTGAACAAGTGAAGGTCACACTATTTAGGGCGTTCCGCCAGACCTTTTACACGTGCAGTTTGTGGTCCAATTACACGCAGAAGACATATGACGCCCTGCGTGTTCAGTATAATAACGCGTTCAGGGTGTTGATGGGGCTGCCGCGGTTCTGTAGCGCGAGTGACATGTTTGCAGAAGCGCACGTGGACGGCTTCCACGCGATAATACTTAAGCGCTGTGCTTCGATGCTGGCGCGGGTTCGCGGCAGCCCTAGCGCCATCCTGGGCGCGTGCGTCGGCCGATGGGACTCTGAACTGATGGCGCACTGGATAGGCCTGCACGTGAGAGCAAGCGCCTGATTCTTACGTAATACTTGTACTAACTATAGGCTAAGGCTATACTATAGGCTAAGGACATTGTTACTAACAAATATATGGACAAAGTCTGAAATAAATTATTATTATTATTATTAATTATTTTAAATATATCTTTATTAAGACTGTGCTTAAGTTTTTTGATCATAAATATTAATTAATGTAAATATTTAGTATTCACTTAACATATTTTAGGTGGTGGCTTTGCTTGAAGCTTAATTGAGTAACATAAATGTGTTAACATATAAATAGTTAGCCAATCTTTAAAATTCAATTCAAACTTTATCAAATATTTGATTACATGACTTAAGTTCAGTTTGAATACGTATAAAGCGTGCAAACCACAAATAAATTGCATACCAAGTTATTCAATTATAACTTTACTCGCAAATTATAATTTTGTTGAGATGAAAATTTAAAGAAAACGAATTAGTAATTTGTTGTCAGTCTCCAACTTGTAACAAAGTAAACTAATATTTATTTTGTATTTTAGACTTTGACACGTCTAGAACACAGAAATAACTTTAACCATTAGGCTGCAAAACTTATATACATCTTTCTAAGTAAATATTGGAATTTAAATATCAAATTCCGGTGTTTGTGTGTTTATAATTCTTCTTCTAAATCGACACGATCGATTTTGATGTTTTTGTTTTGTACTTATGGGGTGCCCTGGATGATTCTTAGCTATAGTTGCACCCGGTCAATGACGATGTTGGCGAGATCCAGTTTTTTTTTATTACAAAGTACACGCAAGCATAGTCGCGGGCAATACCTGGTCAATTTATTAATTTAAATTTTCTATCATCCATTACGTTTAATTTGATATCCAATCGAAAATCGATGACCTGATTTTAAGAGGGACAAATTGATATCAAGCCGTACGCAGGGCCGTTAATTGGATAACGGATCGAAACTACCCTCCCAAACCACAGAGTGTTAAGGTTTTAGGGCCTCTAGTAGTAGAGTTTCCCTCGAATTACCCCATAGTATACGTCAGCCAAAAATGTATGAAAATTACGTGTGTACGTACGTTATGAGGTCACTCAAATACAGGCGCTCGATTTTTTCATATATGTTTTGCCTCTTTCGATAATCGTGGTCGCTCTTACTAGACCAGTGGTCTCAATATAAGGTTGTAATACTACACATGTTTCTATCTACCAAGCTCAAACTCAAACTCAAAACTTTTTTATTCGTGTAGGCCATAAAAAGGAACTTACAAATCGTTAACCTGGTTCAAATAGTCATTGCATGGAGAAGAAACTGCATGGTTACTCTTTTAAAATATTGTTTATGACACAGTATATGGAAGAAGCAAAATTCTAAGTCTATGGGAAGAAGGGTAAAAACCTTCAGCGAAATTCTAAGTCTATGGTAAAAATAATGTAGATCAACGTGTGGACTGGCTTTTGGAAGAAAGTACCAGTGCCATGACAGATTTGAGCAAACCCGTCCTTACAGATGGGACGCCTACACCAGTAATCGTGTAGCTCAACTCTATTTTAGGGGTTTGAACATGTCGGTAAAAATAGAAAGTTGAACTGGCACATTTTATTACTAAAGTTATAAAAGCTAGGTACGCCATATCAACATCTTATATTGTTTATAGTAGTCTACATATGTAAGTGTTAAACGCAGCCAAGCGACGCGAAGCGATAATAAATATATCCTGTTCATGGGAGGCTTGGCACATGTATGTTCTTAAAAATACCGGCGCTTTACGTACATTTTTTTTTAAAACCTTGCTCTCACTGCATACTTCCTGTATGGTGGATGCGTTTACAAACACAAATATTCATCCGGACAAACGGTTAGACCCGAAAGAAATATCTCTTAGATCACACAAATATTTATTCCGTGCGGGAATCGAAGAACCCGCGACACGAAGCTCAGCAGTCGGTCGCTTAACCATTGCGCCAACTGTGCCGTCGAGATGCGGTGGAAGAAAATATTCTTGTGATACGATGCTAATTTACGTAATAAAATATCGCAAGAGCTGTCTTAGCCACGTGGGACAATGGGTAAGAGCGGTAAGAAACTTGAGTTCCGTATAGTTTACTGCGGCCATAGATTCAATAAGTTATGACAGTTACCCGGTGTGCTCCTTTCTAGCTTTATTAAATAAATAAAGAAAAGAACTCGGAGGGAGAGCAATATATTTTATTTTGTACTAAAATTGATATTTATAACATGGTGCTTCGAAATATTTTGTCTGGAAGTGTGTATTTTATGGCATTTTTAGTAGTTATGGATTTAAAATGGATGAGAACACTTTAGACTTTAGTTGTGAGAACTTTAAATAAAAATAAAAGTTAATGTGGGTCGTGCTAAACATCGTTTAGTATTATTTGTTCTTTTCTTTTACAAAAATAAAATATGACATCTTTTGGAACTGTAGATAATGATCCTCAACTTAATGAAAAATATTAGATATCTGAGATCATTTGACACTGGGCAATAAACCTCAATACGTCAGTATTGTATATAATGCAATGCAATATGGTACCACTTGTTATCTTTCTACTACGGCATCACTGATGATTCTTAATGGATCTCTCGTGACCCTGAGCTGACAGAGAAGTAGGAGGGGTAAAATGTGGAGAAGTCTCTAATTAACTTATCAATAATTATTTTAAGGCAGCATGTGACGTATTTTTAATTCTGTTAATTTCTGTCGCTCGTATTTTTACGGGCTGCCTCCACTAGATTTGTAATTTTATTAACGCCGTCCTGTTACATCACTGACGTAGCGTGATAAGCATACAACACGCCCCAACGTGTTTTAAACAAATTTAAAATTAATTACGTAAACTCCTGTGACGAAACGAATTTTTTAATTAGTTTATTAATTTTCAAGTTGACAGCTTCTGAAGAAAAGACTTAAAGTGTATTCGTCGCTTCGAATGTTTAAAAACTTTGCTTAAAATAAATTAATTTTTAATTAAGCCACCTACGAGTTTGATACGCTAATTAACTTGTAGTAGGTACATATGCATTACGTATGTTTATTAATGAATACCTCTTCAATATTCATTAAATTTCGTCTCATCATCATCAACATCAGCCAGAAGACGTCCACTGCTGAACGAAGGCCTCCCCCTTAGACCACCACATCGAACGACAGTCCGCCACTTGCATCCATCGGTTGCCCGCGACTTTCACAATGTCGTCGGTCCACCTAGTAGGAGGCCTTCCTACGCTGCGTTTTCCGGTTCGTGGTCGGCGCTCGAGAACCTTTCTTCCCAATCGGTTGTCCGTTCTTCGAACGATGTGGCCTGCACATTGCCACTTCAGCGTGCAAATCCTGAGAGCTATGTTGGTGACCTTGGTTCTTTGGCGAATATCCTCGTTCCACCTATGATAAATTGGTTAGCAAATATGTATGAACATGACGCTTGTAATTTTTAACGTAATAAGTTGTGGTTATTATTATTTTGACCCGGGTACGTCTTTAAACTGCGGCCAGACACCGGAGGACGGGCAGCAGCGTCTTCTCACTAATCCGTGAGACACTGCGATCCCCAAGCCGCCTGCCAAGCGTGGGGATTATGGCAACCCGCCCCCCCCCTTGGGGGAGGCCTTCGTTCAGCAGTGGACGTCTTCTGGCTGATGATGATGATGATGATGATGATATTATTATTTCTATTGGCACTAGTAGTCACGTACACGTCACTATGAGCATATAGGACAAGTAAGGGTAAGAAAATAAAACAAGTAAAAAATTAAAATTCCTTTGTCGATAAGACTTAGAATTCAATGGTGCCTTTTCAAAAATAAAATGGCTTGAAAAATTCTTCTTTAAATCAACCGCACTCCGAACCATTTACAGGGGTTTGTAAATTTGCTTCTAGTACCACAGGTGACACTTTAATGTTGGCACTAGAGCCAAAACGGTTCTGGAGCCAAGAGCATGTTATACTATCTACAGTTTTATACTGACTATACTTTATTTGGGTGTGCAACTGGTGGCTGTGGTCGTATTTCATTGAAATATAGGTACTCTCAGTTTTTGTATTAAAACCGTTTTATTATTTTTGTCGAACTAAATATCACTGAACTTTTATATCTATACTTATTAGCATTGTTTATCGTTAAATATATAATTACGGTGTGCGTGTGTTCGTAAGTCTTCTCCTTCTAGACGGATTGATCGAATTTGATGTAATTTTAAATTTTTGTACTCATGTGTTCATCTGGATGGTTCTTAGCTTAGCTAGTTGGACTCAGTAAGTAGAACTGTTGTCGAGAGACAAAAAAAAGGCGGGCAACAGTTGGTTTTTATATAAGTATTGTACCTAATGGAAAGAGCTAGATTGTCATAAGATTTTTAATGTCGACTTGCAAATAGACTTAATACATCGCGCATAGTCTTCGTAATCAGCCTAAGAATGAAGAATTATACCTATTTAATAAAAAGTATGGCATCTGATGTTTTTTAAATTTGCTTTAGTAAGTAAGTTATGTTAAGCTTTTAAAAGAGGTTACAAAACAAACTATTATTATTATATATATAGCATCACGCTTGTATTCCCCATCGCCATTTTGTTTAAATAAATGAAATGACTTATAAAAAAATAAAAATAAAAACTTTGTTCTTTCATGCCTCTGACTGCCCTTAACCCCTCAAACTTTTGCGCTCCTGGGAATCGACCACGAGACCTCATACTGAGCAGCCTCGCTAGAGACCACTAAACCAATGTGGAAGTTTCATGTTCATTATTCTGGGTTAACAAGGACTTCAATATTTTATTTTTCACAGAACAACATGAGTAGGTACTACTTTATAACGTTTCAATGTCGTCGACCTTCACAGAATTTCTATTCAAAGTCCAAGAATACTTAACTTCACTTTCTCAAAATACAATAAGAAACTTTCCGACCAAAAAAAAAATAAAGTGAAAAACCAGAATTAAGCACAGTAAAATCACTTTTTTATGTTGTAATATCAAGTTGACACAGCGACTTTATAAAATTTCCAACGACTCACTAATTATTTATAAGGGCCCCGCAACGGGACTCATTTTGTCATGTCAATCTGTTCCATCCTCACTGGGATACAAGGTAACAAAGTTAACCTTCCACCGCCCAGACTTTATTCTATGTACATTATACAATGTTGTTGAACTGAGGCACCGACTGAATAACTTAAAATTATATATTATTCATTTTTTAAATAGGTGTAGTTTTACAGTTGCCAAGGCCCGCCTTCAGTCCCGAAGTGGACCACCGTAGAGAATTTAGTCGCTAAGAGTCCAGTGCACCCCTCCGTCTACTCCAGGTGAACGATAGTACAGGGGATTCTCACAAAGTAAAAAAAAAAGTGTAAGAATTATAAAATTACAGGTGCCGAGTTTTACTTTAATCGGTTCCTTTAACGAATCGGTGTCAATTTTTCATACAGTAGTGACTTAATTCCAATTCAAACTTTATATACATAATTATAGAACTCAATTTGCGTTAACTCATTTTATACGCTAAAAAGTTGAACCCAAATGTTTTGCTTATTAACAGATGTTTCGAACGTTTATTGTTTTTATTGTGTCATCTTGAAGTTCAACAAATTTTGACTGGTTTGGCTTTTATTTTAAGGAAAATACATAAAAAAACGACATTAAATTTGTTTTTTTTTGAACTTTGGAAATCATTATAATGGCTAAGATTTTATATTTTGTAACAATACTTACCGGAAAACGGCATGAATAGGGACGCGGGTGAATACAAACAAAACTTTGAAAATATTTCATCGTTGAATGTACACAGATTTTTATCTAACAAGAACTTCATTATTTTTAGTTAATTAAGGTACATTGAATCTTGAAGTTCTTGTTGGTATCAAACTGAGTTATTTCAAGGTTGAAATGATTTCAAAGTTTTGCTTCTATTCGCCCCTGGATTCACCCCGTTATACGGTACCTATTGTGTATTGAATAAAAACAAAGATTCGTTTTCTACAAACATAGAATATTTGATTGATGGGTGGACTGTACCGGTTGTTGTTTCACACAATACTCTGTTTTCGTTTTACATCAATCATATGGTCTGTCAATAGTTTGAGGTGCGAACGGATATTTCGGAGTAATATGGGTTAAGGCACAATGCCAAACAACAGCGTCATTAATATATTGCACACTCAATTTAAGTCAAATTATAACAACACTAGTTACACTCCACCCGCGGCTTCGCCCGCGTGGTTTACGAACACGTATATTTTTTCGTGATAAAAATGCTATTGTGCTATTCCAAACTATAATCTATCTCTATGCCAAGTTTCATCCAGATCCGTCATCCGTTCTGGCGTGAAAGAGTAACAAAGATCCATCAATCCATCCATCCTCACAAACTTTTGCATTTATAATATTAGTAGGAAGTAGGATATTGCGCAACAATCGAACATGAGTGCCTCGTAACTACGAAGCTTTTGCACAGGTCAGTTGATCTGGACGCTTGCTGCGGTAATTCCTTGGATGGGTGACCATTTTTCACACATAGTGACCCACGTATCCCGGAAAGCACGTTAAGCAGTTGGTCCCGGCTGTCATACCTATGACAGTCGTTATGGGTATCAGCAACCCAAAAAAATCTGACAACCTGTTTAACCTTAGAGTAGTGTCACCCAGTAACTGGGTGGCGGAAGACAGGTGGCTGTCGCTCCGTTTGGAATACTAATATTCAGCCACAACTGGTTATACCCCAAAGTAGTTGGGAAAAAGCTAGGCTGATGATGATTGCGCAATTAACAAAAGTGCAACGCAAAACGCACCATTCGCCAAGAACGCTTAACTTAAATTAAGTGTTTCAATTGAATTACTAACTCTAGTTATAAGATACATATACTAAAATCATGGATTTTTTGTTGTCCGAACAAAGAATTTGAATTTAAATTTAACTAGTAGTAGTACGTGCTGAGTCAAGATCGAACTAGTGTGATGAAAGTAGGTGCAAAGAAAGAGCCTCCACGAGTGACGAACACTGAGATCATCCCTGGGCAGTCAGCCTCATTACTGTCCCTGTTGCCTGGCTAATCTTTCCACTACTGCATGAGCGATTTGCATGTGTCTCAAAAAGATTTGCATGTGAAACATTTACCGCGAAAGCCATATAGCAGAGTTAAATACTCAAGAAAAAAACAAAACAGAACAGTAGTAGTACATAAACTGTAGTTTGAAAATAGTGAAATTCTCACACATACCACATCTCAACATATACAATAATATTGGTCTTAGAAAATACACTTACTTTAATTAACCAATTTTAATAATTGAAACATAAATTAATATGAAGTAGAAACAGATAATAAATTGATTCAGAACTCCTTAGGGTTATATCTAAATTAAGCAATAGTAAAAGCTTTTAATCTTAATTCGCATTAGCATGATTAAGACGACTCCCTGCAGAGCCGGCACGTGATTCTGCGGTTAACTTAGAGTTATTCTAGACTACGTTTTAATTTATTTGGTTTGAACAGTTTCAGGTTTAAATAAAATGAGTTTTTATAGCATAATTATTCTACTGTGCCTCGAATTTTGATGGTGAAATATATAAACTAAAGTGTGAAACGTAAGTGCCTAAAAATGTATGAAAACAACATACGATACGAACGAACTCTTTGTATCGAAAACACGTCCCCCCTTTGTTTTCTTATATTATAATTTGAATACCGATTTTATAGGATATGCACTTTACTGTCAAAAGTAACACTCAAGGCTCTAGTGTCTTGCGCGGCTACTAAGCATAAGGTCTGAGAGTTCAACTACACTGAGAAACAAAGTGTAACTGGGTATTATTGCAAAATACATGACGTGAGGAAACAAGCCGGGCTTTCTTGACCGAAAATAAAAATATTTATCGCATCATTTGTCTGGATTTCTACTTTTTGTGTGAATTCCTAATTTTAAATTTATAATGGTGACAACCATGTTCTAACTTTTCAAACCGGTAGTGCTGAGATCGGAAACCCATAGCAGACATAATACAATACCAAAAGAGCATAAACAATATAACAGGAATATAAGTTATTGCACCAAGTGAACGATCAAAGTAATCAATTTTTTCATTATAAGTAACTGCGATCGTTAATTCGTCTACCAAGCGTCACATCAACATAAATCTTAATTTTATTTCCTTAAATTGAAATTACCATTTTCCGGAAAATGAAAAGGCCTTCACTGCCCTTTATGTCCAAAAGCATTTTAATCCATTTATAGTGTTCGTTTACATGTAACCAATGGTCTACTTATTATAATTGGTTTACTCGCATGAAATTGAGGCTAGCGTGTACTTAATGCGATTGTAAAGATTAATTTACTAATACTATTACCTGTCTTTATCTGCTTCATTGCTTACCGATTTAGAAAATAACTTTTTAATACATACATACATACATAAAGTCACGCCTTTTTCCCATGGGGGTAGGCAGAAACTACGGAACGCCACGTGCTACGATCCTTACATAACCCTTTTGCTTCATCTACATTCATGCATCGTTTCATACATAAACGCCGGTTGTGGGTACTGCGCACCTGACCTTTTTGAAGGACATCACCAATAAGGTCCGTATACGTCCTTCTAGGGCGTCCCCTCCTGGCGTTTCCACTAACAACCGCGTTATAAATCTTTTTCGTTAATCGCCTTTCATCCATCCTCAACTTTTTAATACTAAGAAAAATTATGTAAAATTACGTAAAGAACTATTATGAACATTCATTACAATTGGAAAATGTACTATATCTACTTACTATTCTTATTGGTTTGCCTACAAAGAATTGCATCATGTTACCAAATTAGTTTCGTAAGTATTGTCTTCAAACGCATTTCCTGAATGTTTGACCTACCAAACCAGACAGTCGGTTGCATGTTTATTTTGATACGAACACCTTCGCATTTCCTTTTGATAGACGCTACTCAAGCATGGTGTTTCAAGGCACAACCACAAATATCGCGTCATCTCTGTCACGCATACCTATAGGATATTGAAAATATGGTGAGCTTTTTCAATCATGCACCGGCTTCAGGAACGTCGGGAAAGCTTTCAGTCCGCGTTTGAGCGGCAGGGCGCGCGGACGTAAGGCCACGCCGCCCAGCTACTTGCCGCGATATTTGAACCGCATTTCGTACGGACGTTTTATTTTGCATGTTAAATTGGAGTTGCGAGTGAATATTTAAATATCACCGCATAATTGCCGGCCGTACGGCACCCAACTTTCGTTACTCTAATAAAATTCAACTTATGCCGATCGTTCGATCGCAAGTGAATGTGTTTGCGATTTATTCGATGAACAAAGTTTATTTTCGTCGCCTGTACTGTGTATGTGTATTTATAATTCCAAGTATAGCCAAACATTAGGTCAAATCTCGCTTAGTTTCCTGCACTAGACTCTACCCTTTGGTCCAAACCAGTGACTTATTAACAACTGCTGATATCAACCCTTCATATCCTAAACTTATTGTAAATATATTTTCTAAGCGTATTGTGTGGTTCGAAGGACCAATTTTGGATGATAAACTTAAAAGTTAAGTGTAGTGCTTTGTGTAAATAATACATTTGTAACGCGAACATATCTATAGAGCAAGTCCGTATCCACTTCAGGTGAAGTTCACTACAACGAAGACTAATTGATATTGATTTTTCACTTACCAGCAGAAGGTAAGACTATTTATATTGTAATAAATTTACTACGGCTTCACTTGTTTACGTTAACAAGATAGAATGAATTAAATTTATTTGTTTCGCCTATATTCTCTGAAGCACCTACGAGTATATTCCTAGAGATAAGTTTCATGTTACAGCTAATGAAAATTGACAGTCTCGGCTAATTTGTATCATTCACAGGTTTAGTAAGTTTTGCTAAGAGAGATTTTGACAGGCATTGTATTGTAACTGAAGTGACTGAACTTTCAATTAAGCATCAGACTAAAGATATAAATAATTAGAAAAATAAGTGAAAACGTTTACAATATTTAAGAACGTAATATCGATAATAAACGAGCAACAATTATCAACGGGTTTGAAAAGTTTGAAGTGGTTATTTTTATTTACAATAATTATGAATTTATTTGTATATTTAGTTTATTATTAGAAAAGTATTTGACTGCCTAATCGGTCTAGTGATCCTAGTTTTGATTGCGGGCAAAGTGTTATTGAGTGTTCCTGTATGGAAATTCTCATTAGCAGCATGGAGTTCAGAACTGTGCCGTGTTGATAGCAATAGGCTAGCCCCTATTATATGGGACTTAATAATGGCATCGGTGAAATGGGGGTGCAAAATAGTACACATCTGTCTAACCCTTAGAAGATACAGGCGTGATCCTTTGATGCAATGTTAAGTATTTATAACTTTTTTTTTATTATAGATATGATCCAATTCGGCAAAGGTTATTTACGTTCATTAACCTTAATTAGAGAATAAAATTAGACTGCAAATCCACTGTAGCTATTTCAAATGTATTAAATAAAAGTTTATCTGTTATGTGTACCTATGTCATAGTGTTTTAAGAACAAAATATGCAATTTTCCATATTATTATTGCAATAATTTTCACATTCTGCTAGACTAAATACCGTGAAGGTCACTCTAAGTAGAGTTTTGCTAAAATGCCAAGTGTTTGAAAGGCTTGAAAGAGAGTTAGCATTTGCCTAACCTTTTCCTTTCAATTTGAGGCTGGTTAGGTTATTCTGGTCTTTTAGGATACAAAGTTCCTATAACAATATGTTACACGTCATTTTAATGCTAACTTTTGATGGTTTTTTTTATATTGTTCGAAGTTCTGACATTAATATTGAAGAAGATATTTTTTACAAATTTTATATGTACATTGGTATATTGTGTGATGTTAGATACAAAATGATGTTCGTCTAAAATAGGGATTAAAGCAATAAAGTTTACCTTGTTTATGTTAGCTACTCTAATCCATAGTATTTTAAGAATGTCCTAATATGATATTCTTTTTAATATTTGATACAAAATAAAAATAAAATTATTGATTACTAGAAACTTATCATATGAGGGTTATCGTTTTTAGAGTAGTTTAAAAAACAAATTTTAATGAAATATCATCATAAAAATAATGGCTACTTATAAAATAAAAACAAATAATTATATTGCAACCTTATAGGTACAAAACGAGTTCATTAAATCTTCTTCTTTTTATTCTATCGTGTTGGAGTCACGAGCATTAAGAAAAAAGATTTTTTTTTCTAAAATTTATAGCCAGTGTCACTCGAGATGATGTAATGATTCTAACAATAACCCATAAATCTAAATCTGTTCAGGCATTCAAAAGTTATGGTGGAACAAAGAAACTCACAAAAACATTACACTCCTTTTTTTGGGCAGTCGTGTAAGAAGAGTTGCAGATAAGTTAATTAGTAATTATCAAGGTTTATATTTTCTTTTTCCAAAACTGTGATTTCTCCTGTATGGTGGGCACAGTTTATTAACGTATATGTCACATGCACATGCAACCAGTCTTGAAACAACGAGGTATATGTAGATCATACAAATATTTATTCCGTGCGGGAATCGACCTCGCGGTACCTAGCGTAGAAAGCTAATCGCTTAGCCACTGCGCCGTCTTCGTTTATATTCAGGCTGATTGCGCAGGGTGTACTACATGTACTAAGGTATCACTCGGGGAGGTTCTAATCGAACATCCATTTCCACGATGATTAAATAAAACAAATGGATGAAAATTAATGTTTTAAGCTCGAAGTATTCTAACTGTAATATTGTAAGCGCTTGCGTGATAGGTGGAGTTATTTTTGTGGATTAATTTTTTGTTCATTACTTACCTATACGGTGTAAAGGTCTAGTATTAATAACGTACATTGTTATCGTTTGACACCGTACAGTTTATCATCAAATTAGTAGTTTTAACGAAACTACTTACTTTACAAGTTATGTATTTTGAAAATGTATGATAATTGTTATGTATAATTAAGCATAAGTCGATGCCAAGTAATACATGCAATAATAAATCTACACGTTTGGCGAAGTGCATATTTCGTGTCCGACGCACAATTCGCCTCACACTCGACAATTTTTACGTGAACTCGTTGTTTCAATGTCGGTATTATAGCATTAAGGTATATTACTTTTATGTTTTTCTTGGCACCGACTTCAAATTTCCTCAACTAGGCACTATATTGTATAAAAAAACATTTATTTTTTTCTTTTTAGTTGGTTTTGTTGTTTGTTGAGTGCTTTGATTTTATTTTTCGTTAAAAAATTGATTGTGTGTCAGCTTCGATAACTCTGGTGGTAGCATAGACATCTGAGTGTTTTTTTTTATTTCAAAATGGCCGTGAAATCTAAAATTGTCTAAGCCATCGAAACAATATGTTCAGTCCCTCTAAGCTAATAGCTTGACAACCCACAGCGCAAAATCGTTTTACGAAGATGAAGATAAATTGACTTCGAAAGTTGTGGGTGTGCGATTCTGGTGAATTATTCCACATCATTTGTTACACTTTCTGAAGTTCAAATGTAGGTTAGTAGTGTAAATAGCATTAGGTGGTTTCAGTGATTTTATACGTTTTGATGGAAAAAAGTTGAGTAGAATTCACTTCGTTTTCACATTCGTGAGTCAAATTTACCTTTATAAAGTGTACGGTATTCTCATGTGCATAGTATTTCCTATTATTCCTGGTGCTCACTAGTTATAGACTCTAGTACCTAAATCTCTAATTCAAATACCATAGTTTCCTGCTTGATATGATCGTCTCGGTAGTTGCGCTGCCAACTATTCCCGCATTCCCGAAATAAACGACTAAAATTGTTCAAACTTATTAGTATTTCGCTATAAACTTAGAAATCAGTGTATTTTTAATCTATTGGTTAAATCATGTACATAGATTGCACAATAGAAAAATAATATCATGTGATCAAAATTTTGAAGCGGTAATATTATTATATTATATTATCGCTCTGGGACCAATATTAGTGCAGCCTGATTATTCCAAATTATGTTAATAAGAATCAACTGAACCAAAAAATCAAATCATACATAGATTTGTGGAATTGACTTTACGTATTTGTGTGATTTATGTGCTCAAAATTTTGTATTCATTTTTATAAACAATATGTTACTTCGATATTTAAGCTTAGACCTATCTATCACAAACTTTCATAAAGAAGTAAATGTCTTGCAAAATGAAGCTTGCAGACAATATTAATTTACGAATTCTTTGCGAAGAGGGTAGACGTCAAGTTTACATCAAAGTTAAAACAAATGATCTACCTACAGACTGGATAAGACATAAACAGATCATTAAATTTTATTGGAGATGCTACAAATTTCTATTCTCTTAATTTTGTCCACTTTTTGGTCTTATTATTTTTACTTTACATAGAACTACTTATAAACTATGCATATATTTTGATGGGCCCAATAATGTTCATAACAGGTGATTAGTATAAATTTGATAATCCCTCGTTCGGCTCGCACTGTTTTATATCGCAGTATAACATAACTAATTTATTGTCCAAGATAACTTATTTATTGTCCAAGATAACTTATTTATTGTCCAAGAAATCATTGGATCGATAAAGTATGTAACTAATTAATAAACAGAAAAAAAAAATTAATTAGTGGAAGAATTAAGGGGTGCCTTCTATTTTCTACTAATGCATTAAATATTGTGTGTCTGCCATTTCTGGGTCAAGGTTACGAGCGAACATCGTGTTTTTTGCGCAAATGATAATAATAGCTATTAAAGTAACAGCCTATCAGTGCTATGTAAAAACGTCTGCCGCTGAAATTATCACAAATGAGATGTAATTTATTTAATCACTGAAAGCTGGTGTGAAAACGAAAAATATTGTTGGTACTCGTTCAACTTTTTGTGTTTATTACATTTGGTATGAAACGTGCCCTTTACTATACCTATTTGGACAGGTTATTTTTTTGTTCTAGACCCGTATTTCTTTGAGAAACTAAGGGCCTGCGCAGACTTTAGTCAAAGCTGTAGTTAGACAATCACACATGGGGAACTGTGAACGCTTGGAACAAGAGATCTAACTAACTACTAACTAACTAAAGAGACTAACATGTTTTTGAAACTGTCGCAAGTGTGTGGCATGGCTCTTATTTGATGAATTAACATGTCTCAAGATGACACATGACCGACAATCAAAGTCAGGTGCAAGATGATGTTTATATTTCGAGGAGAGATGATAAAGTTTTCAGGCTCTTAAGATACAGGTATTTTTCTTACCTAGTTAAGGGGCCAAATGTTCAACATCGTACTCAGTGAACATCTCTTGTACAGCTTCTTTATAGACAATGCTTTCCTGTATGTATATTGTTTGTGTGTACAATAAATAAACAATAATAATAATTATAATAAAGTTTACAGTTTCTGAACCTTTTTCAAAATTAGTGTCTTGGTTGTGGGTTTCTTAATAAACAATATCAAAATCACCGTTGATGACGTCACACTTTGATCTCCGATTTGTCAGTCAACGTAGCAACTATGGCAAAATGCCATACACTAAACTCAGACCGTCTCCTGTCTAAGACGTTTATGATGTGGCTTGTATTTATATATATGTATAGGCATATAATAAAACTATTTGTGTACATCCGCGGTTTGTTTCATTAGTTGACTCGTAAAGTTGAAAGCATTTCGCTACTGACATTTTTGGACTGTGGCAGAAACTGTGCTTGACAAAAATATTTACCGGTTATATTTATTGCTGTTGCGCTTTGGGAGACAATTATGTTAATTAACAACTTTTTGTGGTATATATGTAGGTGCAAGTATCAAAGTATGATAAACTACCTACTTATTTAAACTAACACCTTCTAGAGGGATTGTTATTTTTAGGTGTAAGAGCTAGAACTATAAAATACCTTACTTAACGTCATCTCTGTAAAGCTTTCGATATTGTAACTAGTCCTTTTGTGCAAGTCGAAAGGTCAAAGTAAGGGGAAATACGACATGGCTTAGTCACCTTTTGGTGCATGACAAAAGATAAAAAGGTACTATAAGTCATATTATTTTAGCTTGTGATAGCCCACTGTATGGCAAATGGCAAATACCTTACTCTCTCTCCGTAGTTGAATTTGAATGATATCTGTAACATTGGCTCTTCAAAAGTATAAGTACTCTTTTAAAAATGCACAAATTATCTTTTTTGATAAAGTACGAATGGTAAAGCATCGAAGTATTTTCCAATTACACGAATAGACATTTGCCATTGAATCAAAGAAGTCGTTAACATAGGGTATGGAACCAGTCACTGTCCCACTGAACTTTATAGCTATCGATAAATAAATGAGAGTCAGTAAAATCGGTAGCATTTGTTTAAAGGTCAAAGAATGGATCAATTATTGTACAAAAATGTGACGGCGAAGGGCAAAACCCTCTTCTTACTTCTACTCTTTCCAGTCTTGAGTGATGATTGTAGGGCATTTTTTTGTTGATTTCATCCCGCTATGTACCTGCTTACCTAGGTCTGGTGACTGTTTTCGAGGCCCCAAATTAGGTATTTACTAAAGTAGTCTAGAGATCGCATCAAATCCCAGATCTTCTCATGAATTTGATGATATCAAGTACAGATTAAGGCAGGCTTTCATTCCAATTTCATCATAATGAAACATGAATAATGAAACCCTGCTTTGAATATATTATTAAACCTTTATTTAGCTTTCTAACGGACTCATTAAGCACGTCCGTAAAAATTAAGAGCTTTTCACACGTTCGTATATAAGCGCTGACTAACGAAACTTAACCTTGACCAACATTTAAGGCAAAAACCGTATTGTTTTTGACGACACGATTGGTATAGTGGCTAAGCGATTAGCTTTCTGCGCTAAGTATCGCGGGTTTGATCCCCGCACGGATCAAATATTTGTATGATCTACAGATAATTGTTTCGGGTCTGGGTGTTTATGCGTATGTGAATATATGTGTTTGTAAACGCGACCACGATACAGGAATTATTCCTAGAGAGGGGCAAGGTTTTTTTAAAAAAAAAAAAAACTTTCCGATTGATTCAAATCGTCCGCAAAAAGAGAAACCTAGTCTTTTGGCACGTCTTATTAGATATATTCCATTTTGGGGACTTTTAATGGTTCCATTATTCAAATATTCATATTCGTAGTAATAATTATTTCTCATTCGAGTTCCACATTACATACTTAATTTAATTTAGATAATCGGAAATATGACTATGTGATACTAGAGCTGACTATTTCTTTATTTTTGTATTTGTGTTGTTTTATTATAACACTAGCTGTGCCCGCGACTTCGTTCGCGTGGATGTCGGAACTTAACAATGTATTTTTTAGTGCGAAACGTCATTTAAAAAAAAAATTATAAAAGTTACGTGAAGAATACATGAATAATTTTTCTAAAATATAAGTAGCCTAAGTTACTTCTTATTACATCAGCTACCTGCCAATAAAAGTCCCGTCAAAATCGGTCCAGCCATTTCAGAGATTAGCCTATACAAACAGATAGACAGACAGACAGACAGACAGACTGACGGACAGACAAAAATTGTAAAAAATGTTATTTTGGTGTATGTACCGTATATATATTCATATGCATGTAGTAAAAAACGTTTATTTCAATATTATAAACAGACACTCCAATTTTATTTATATATATAGATAACATGACTAATGGCATTTCGTCAGTTGGCCAACTGAGGCTGCTGCTGAAAATCAGCGCTGCACTCACCTGCAGCATTTGCTGTGTGTGTTTTTAAAACACACCCACGATACAGGCCACATCATTCCAAGTGTGGGGAAAGGATTATTATTAAAAAAAACCCTTTGTTAAGGATATGGGTGATATTGTGGACAATACAATTAAGGTAGGTACCGGCAAAAATTTAACACTTTTGGAGGTCATAGAGAGTAGGTCGAACGAACTCTCTCATAAAATTCCAAATTTAACAACTTACTGGGAACATTATTTACTATAGATCTCTTAAAGTTAATTATCGCCTCTATAGATCGATATACTCCAAAGTAATTTTCTATGTGATATAATTCCACTTGGATATCCGATATCATCGCTCTATTAATGTTAGAAGTTCTGAACTTTATGCAGCCTCGCGTTCGGATATTGCATGGATAGTTACAAGTTACGGGTAGCCTATTGGGTGAGGTCTAACAAACTAGCGACGTAAGCGATAAAATATGGAACTTCTAAGGTAAAACTATACATATTACTTATTATACACACGTTTGTACGTGTATGAGGTATGTATAAGTCTCTGAAAGTGTTGTGAAACCCATATTAACACAATATACATGCCAGCAAGTTCGTTCATGAGGAGATGATAAACATAGAATATTAGAAATACAAAATATTGTAGGTATGTTTCGGGTAAAATTTATTATCATTTGTGTTAACGGGGAAGGGAAATTTCCTGGGGATACCTGCCAGCGTGGTGGATTAAGGGTAACCCTTCTCATTCTGAAAAGATGGTTCCGCCAGCAGTGAGACAGTAATAAACTAAATTATGATTATTAAATGTACCTTATTTATCTTTATTAACAGTATGATAGTTATCCTTGCTTTCTTAGCAATAAATGCGGAAATAAGATTGCCAGTCTGTTTGTTAGGTTCCACGTCAATTCTGATTTCAGAACATAGAATACTCGTACGTTTTATTTTCTTCATCTTTTGCAGGCAACAGAGTACGTGCAATCGCGCAATACTTATTCCTTATTCCTTTAAAATACGTGTATTTAGCTTCCAAGTTTTAATACCCAAGTTTCTTTAACAATAAAATATAATTATGAAAAGGTATCAGCAGGTACATAAAAATAAATGGATGATTTATTTATTTTTTATACATTATGATTAAAATATACTTTCAAGTAACTGCTTACATAATCGAAGTTTTAATGTTACAAAAATATTTTATTTGCGTACATTTATCGTGAAACCTTCAGTGTGTTGTAAAAGTTTGAATATTATTTTATATAGATATAATATAAATGTTTGGGCAAAGTTTATGGAGCTGTTATGCGTATATGTATCATGTTATGAATGAATATTTAAATTCTACGTACATATAGCATGCCTTTTTCCCATGGGAGTAGATAGAAATAAGGAACGCCACGGAATATGATCCTGCCATAGCCTTTTTGCTTGATATACATTTCGTGTCATACATATCATGGGCGACCATTGTGCTCACCTTTTCGAAGGAGATCATTAATGAGGTCCTAATTTCATCTAAGTGGTCGGCTCCTGGCAATTCCGCTATATTTGTATTATAAGGTAAATATTTAAATTTAATTTTCATTTATTTCTACAAAGCTAAAATTTTTATGAGGAAACTAACTTTTTCCTTTTAAAAAGTTTGAGTTGTAAGTTGGACTTATTTGAACGCACTGACTTTGTTTTAGACATGACTACTTGATATTTTATTTACAAATAAACTGTTCTTGTTGGTGGGTGTTTTATATTTAAACATTTCGACTGGATTCCATGAAATAATGTCCAACAAATAGTATACTTAGTGTAAATCTTCGTTGATTTACAAGTTAACAAATAAATGTCTAGAGGTTATTAACTACAAGTGTTATTTAACAAGATGGATATAAATAACAGCTGATATGTGAAACGCTGTTTCGCTTCAGTGGGAATTCCACGCCCCTGCCCATGGAAAAACATGATATTTGTTAATGTTTTTGAGAATATTGTAAGAAATGGGCTCACTTGGGTTGACTGGATTTTGAAGTGGTATACGAAGTATAAATATACTTTTAAAAATAAACTTTGCCCCAAGATGCACTCGAGACATCTAGGTATTTGTTCCGTATGGAAATAGAACACGTGATCTGTAGCGCAGGAGGTCAATCGCTAGCCATTACTTCAACCTTGTCGTCAAAATATAAACATACTTTGGTACCTAGATATTGTTGATTACGTAAGAACATTTTATGATACCGACACTGCCGGCTCATCGTTTATAATTGATATAAAATAACTGATCACGCGTCTTGTATTTATTTTCAGTATGACGTTTAACACAGACGAGGAAAAACATTTTATTAAAATTTCCAAGTAGTTGTGACATGCGACATTATGACTATTATTGGAATGTCGTGAAACCCAAATGCATGTTGAATTAAGTATTATTTTTATCTGTACACAGATTTATATCTTTCTAATAAGAGATAGCCATAAATTGGCACTCGTGAGCAACTGATTTGTTCTCATTTGTCTTCTGGTTGTTAACTGGAGTGAAACTTATTCCAGAAGCGTTTGTGAATTTATTTCTTGATATATTCATAGGTCAATAAGAAAACTAAGTATGTGCCTATAATAGTAATAGCGATCTCTTTTACTAACCTATTTTTTAAACGAGTTCAAAAATGAGGCGGTTCTCAATTCGCATCGTACATTTGTAGGTTGTTTTTTGCAATGTACCACCCAAAGGAAAATGTACCTACCTACTATATATATAAGCGGATACAGAGTTTTTATATTTACACAAATATGAGAGTAGCTTATCTCGTATACCTACAGCATCCCAATAACCTTAAAATTAACTTTAAAGGGTAATATTAGCATGAGAGATTAAAATAGGCAGTGGTATTAAAAACATGTGTTTCGTTTTCCACGTAAAATTTAATGAGCCCTTTAAAAAAAAAAAACTGCTAGCTTCGAGTGCTATAAATCAGGAAGTGTAAGAGTTGGATTTTAATCTGTAAATCTCGGTGAATGATGAATGCTGCATTTGTTAAATAGTGTTTTTTTTTTGTACAATACAGAAGCTGATGTAACATCGTCATCTGCCTAGCCTTTACCCAACTAAGTTGGAATTGGATTAAACCGCAGCTGAGTATCAGTATTTTTACGGAGCTACAGACATCTGACTTCCACCACCCAAATACTGGAAGACACTGATACTCTAAGATAACACCGGTTGTCAGACTTTTTGAGCTATTTACACATGTCACACGAATACCTATGTCATTGGTATTTATATGACGTCCGGAACCAACTGCTTAACGTGCTTTTTGAGAAACGGATGGTGTCGATGTGTGAATAATGGTCACCCATTTAAGGACCGACCGCAGCAAGCGCTGCTTTACCTCGCTAATTGGCTCAAGGATTTTTAACGACACCGGAAGAGTTGGTGTTTTTTATTCTTAAACAACACGAAATCTTCATAAAATGCTTGGGATTCCGGCTACTAAGGGAGAGAAAATATGTGTCATATGTATAGTCGGCTACATAAGCATACAAACGTTGAGTAATTTTGAAATATATTTATTAAAATAGACTTATCCATACGCTAGTCTATAAAGTTTTGCATTTAGTCAATATAGTGAGAAAATATGTGTTATAATGTACAGTCGGCGATATAAGTACATGAAAGTTTAGTAATTTTAAAATTAAATTATAAAAAAAGATTATTAAGATTTTCTTTACTTTTGCTTCTGTTACACAGTTTATATTTTATATATAATATAATAAGTGTAAATATAATAAGTGTGTGTGTGTGTGTGTGTAAGTGTTATAATATAATAAAATGTCCTTCTCCAGGTTCTCGATTTGCTCTTTGTAAAATTTCATAACGATCCGTTCAGTGGTTTAGTCGTGATGGTAACAATGATAGAGTAACAAAACTTGCAGAATATAATTCAGAAAAAAATATACATTCATCACCTACTTTTGCCACTCACTGTACTTATAGATAGACATTCCATTGTGTTTTATCGTATATTAAGAGGCCATCCCTAAATAAAGTTACTCTCGTAGAAACTGCGCGAATGATAACACGTAATTTGAGACCATCGCATCATATACTCGTAGCACTTGAATCAAGCTTTCGATTTATTTTATTTCTTCCATTGGCACCATGTTGTGTTTTACAACAAGATAGGACTACAAATTGGTCTTACTTGATGGGATTATAGAGTGATGATGTGATTTACAAAGGATTGAGATCATTGATCATTGCTTGTTTATTAGTATAGTAGTTGTAAGCGACTGCCGAGCGCTGGGTCCTGGGCTCGCTTGCAAGGTTATACATACAGTGTAAGGATTTTCTAGATAGTTCGGAATTTGGGTCTTTGCCCGTTAGATGGCAATAGGTTCGCCCCCAATTACATCTTACTTAATAATGGCATTGACGAGATGTGGGTGTATCATAGTGAACATGATATAATTCAGGCGTAATATTAAGAGATTCTAATGAGTAGTCTAAGCAGAACAGATATTAAACAAAATATTCCTCATCATTATAAGTTAAATTATATTTCCTCTTCTAAGATACAGGTCTTCTCTCTATTAGAGGTCCAGGGCACTCATTCATCATATCAAAATCGTGTTTTGAGATTATAGTGTTCAAATTCTATAGAAAAAGAGATCTTTAGATATACTTGTGTCGAAGCGCGCGAAAATTGCCAGCGTGGGCCGTAATCCGCCACGTTTGCTTAGTGCGGATTATTGGATTAAGTAAGTATTTGTTCAACTTTTGGCTCTCGGATAATATGCCTGATTATTATGTTTTCCTTCACCTATAAAGCCGCGCCTATAAAGATTATATTCCAAGTTTTATAAACCAGGTGGGGAAGATGTTTGTGTATGGCTGAATAATACATATGTAATATGAAATTGATAAATGTAGCCCATTATTAGGTTGTTTGGAATGGGCTTCTTCTGAAAATAAGGATGGTTAAGTTATAGTTTACCAAGCTGGTCTGGAGCGGGTTGGTGGACTACATCTACCATAATCGATATTAGGCACTCCCAGGTGTTCAGGTTTTTCCACGATGTTATTCATTTTCCCCTTTTTACGGCTTTAACGTTAGACTTTATTTAGTAAGCGGAGTCAGCCATACAAAATTTATTTTCCAACTTGAGAGAGCGAAGAAAATTCAGAAAAATATCTTTAACCATTATTTTACTTTTCCTGCTTCTATTACCGCGTTCCAAAGCCGACCACACCCCATCCTACCCCAAGGGCACCGTAAGAATCAACTAAGGCATTACACAGGGCTTTGGGCAGCTCACACCTGAGCTAATTACATCATATCCTATTCAGGCATGGTCTGTAAGGTATTGTTCCACGAACAATATTCGAGCCAACAACAAATGGTAATAGGATTTGGGAACCGTATTGTAGTGACGTAATAAGATTATGATTGCAATATTGTGAAGCGACATGTTTACTCACTCAATTTCATTATGGACCCACGTCATTGCTTTTGTACACAATACTGGACTCGTGACGTCATGGATAATGAGAACTTTGATATCATCGTTGATCTCGCCTTTTATCTGTTTGTCATCTTTCCCTTTTTACACCGTCTTGGGCAATAAGTTTCTTATATAAACGTACACAACTATAACACCAAGCGGTAGGATTCCAAAATGGTTATGACAAATAAAACCTTTAGAAGTAATGTCATATTTTTAATATACATAGATGATATTAATATACATATATATAGTATGACCCTATAACGCATGCAAAGCAAATTCTAAAGTTACAATAGCAGTTGGTGAACCAGATAATCCCGCTTCGATACCAAAACTCAAAAAAAAAAAACAAAGAAAACCTGCGTAGTTCAGAAACTATCCATAACGAAAATTAAGATCTACAACACATAAATAAGTATTATAACATTCAATTGGGTATTCACTTTTTATAATCAATAGTACGAACGTAGTTACCAAGCTAAACTTAGAAATAATAGTAAACGCTATAAATAAATCCACTTTACGAGGCTCTTGACGTGAGCCCACCAACTATACATCTATAACTAAACATATATAACTAAACAGTCTGAATATTTGATGGGACCTGAATTAGACCAGCTTATCTATATTGGTTCTATCTATGTATCTATAATGAGGTCATATTCAGAGGATTAATCAGGCTCGGCAGATCGGTATTACGACTTAATCTATGCTATTTATTAAAGGCAGATGGATGACGTATCCGACAAGATTCTTCTGTTGTACCAGGAGCTATATCATCTTCTTCTCTTTAAAAACGTTGCCTTACACTAGGAATAATTCCTGTCTCGTGGGTGCGTTTATAAACACAAATATTCACATCGCCTACACCCAGAACCGAAACAACTATCTGTAGATCATACAAATATGTTGTATTTGTAGGTACTGATTTCAGTAAAAGCTACCAACGTTGGCTTTGATGATTTTAAATAGAAAATTCTCGATTAAGTGAGTTTTTTTCTGTGCTGAAATGGGATCAATGTAATATTTGATGGGGTGTTCGAAAATAATAACTCTACTGTTATTGTTAATAGTCTGGAGATATTATCAAGCTATGTAGGTACTCAGTTAAGTTTGATTTACCCTACTAATCTCTTAAAAACATCGATATAAAATTGATTAATATTTTATTCCCTAGACTCTTATAAGACTTAGTACTGATCAGGCGTTAGTACAGTGACATAATAATTTATATAATAGGCATGTTTATTTCCATTTCGATGTGAATAGAATTCTAAGGCGTACGGCTAAGTGCGTTTATTCGTACGCTAGGATACCGCAGTCAGTACGCTTGAATATTTATGAGTATAGAATTGATTGTTGGTTTTCTGGGTCCTATTTAAAATCCTTACTTCCACAGTTTAAATTAGACTAGATAAGTACAAGTTAATAAATACAAGTTAATAAATACATTTAAACAGCTTTGATACTTAATTGATTAGATCAGTTTAAAATAAAGTTAGTTTGGTAAAAAATGTTTAGTGCATTTTTGAACAAATGTATAAAGCATTATTTATGACGATAATTTACTTAAATACATACGAGTATGATACGAAACAATGACTGTCTCAATGGCTTAATGTCTACTATAGTGAATGCTGAGAGTCAGGTCCAAGATTCTATTCCCGTGGCCGGAATTTCGTTAGCATTTTTCTATAACTCAATCAGTAGTAGGAATATGTAATTGGGACCCATGGGAATAGGCACGCCTCATTTAATATGAGACAAAAGGTCACTGTACAATAATAGGCGTACAAATTCGTATCATATTCTCACAGAACACTATGGTTCACTTTACTATCGACAATAAACACGTCAACACACAATTATTCATATTTTAAGTCATACTTGAGTAAATACATCGTCACATAATTACTGCGCATGTTTATATTAAAAGTCTGTGAAATATCACACTGCAGCCGCAGAGTAAGTTCTTTTACGTTTTTCACGTGGCGTGTAAGGTTTTTTCAGCGGGTAAGCTTGTTGTATACGTCTTGCTTTGAGTCACGTTCATTTTTATTTTGAGGATCCATTTTGGCGAGATTCATAGTGACAGTAAACACAGTTATTTTTGTGTTTTCTGTTACTATGAAATGTAGTATTGAATTACTGGAGTCACAAGTCGTAAAGAGCATTTTTATACAAAGGTGGCAGACAAGTATACGGCCTGCCTAATGGTAAGCGGTTACCGTAACCTATGGTTGCTTGCTATACCAGGGGTGTAGGTATTTTGGGTACATGCTGCTCTGGAAATAGTTTTACATTTTTTTTATGGCATAGGCGGCAAACGAATAGACGCATCGCCTGATGGTAAGCGATTAACGTCGCCCATGGACACCCGCAACACCGGAGGAGTAACAAGTGCGTTGCCGGCCTTTTAAAAAGGAGTACGCTGAGTACATTTCTGGTTCTTGTACATATAACCAGTGTGCTGGAATAAAGCAACGTTCTATTGTTTTCTAGATACTCATAACTCGTTTCAGTTTGATCTCTTTACAAAGTTGGTCATGAATAATGACAATAGACTTGACGAAACACGAAATATTCATGAACTTGTATTTAACATTATTATGTCTAGTAAGTATGGTTTATGAAAATTTTCTAACCTTTCAGCACTTAACAGTCGTTTGAATAGAAAAATCTTGATAACATGACAAAGCTTTTCAAAGAAAATTCGTTCAACTTAACGAACAGTTCAGACAATGAATCAAAGAAAAGAAAGAAATCAATTGAAAGTTTGACATAAAAGTGATGAAGGTAAATTCTATAAATACGAAATTTAAAACGCGTAGGTTCAATGAATTGAGATGTCTGGTAGACTGGCAAATTCAAATAAATAATTTAAAGGCAAATTCAAAAAACTAATTTTAAATTAAAAATTAAACAGGAATTATTTAATCCATCTCCGTAAATGTGGTGGGGTTAAAATATACACAATGTTGTTCGCAGTGACTGTTAAATATATTGAATAATGTCTAATATTGTAGAGATCCATAGCCGAACATCGGTCACTCAATAATAAATACATTCTATGGTCATTATGATATTGATCTTATTACTATGCAATGCAGACTGATCGGGGTTACAGTGTGTTGTTATCCTACTAATATTATAAATGCGAAAGTATGTGAGGATTGATGGACGGATGGATAGATGGATGTTTGTTACTCTTTCATGCAAAAACTACTGAAAGGATTTGGATGAACCTTGGTACACAGACAGGCCATGTCTTGGATTAACACATAGGATACTATTTATTTGAATACATGAAGTAGTTCTCCTAGGATGCGGGTGAAACCCCGGGCAACAACTAGTTAGTACAAAAACGAAAGTCATTACTGTTCGAACATAAGGAAAGAGGTTAAAGGACCACACCAAGAATATACTGTTGCTAATATGGTCGGATAACACATTTTTCCACATTACCATCAATTTAAAACTGACCGCCTTCCAACTGGATATACAAGTGTCTTCAGTACGCATGACCTTTCTCAACAAAAATAGGGTCCATCAGAAATATGACAATGAAAGTAGAAGCTTAATATCGACGCCTCCCACGCATTAGGTCGTAATGCTAAAAATGTAGTTTTTCAGGAGAGCCATTTTTGTGAACATTACTGATATGTTGATTTTTGAAACTTTTTCAACCGGTGGTTTTACACTATGCGATCAATAATAAGTCTAAAAACATTATACCGGGCTTTGGATGTAATAAAAATAAATATTTATACAAAAATAGCAAATTTTAGTTACTTACGACCTTATACTGATTGCCAAAACGTCGTATCTTATTGTTACGACGTTATGCTTTTAATCAGACTGATATAGACAACGCGAATAAACTCGTATGTTTAAATTACGACTATATGCGGCGTGTAAATTGTCTATATCTCTCAAAAAAGGGTCGTAAGAAGCTACTTGATAATCAAAAACCAACACAAATTTTACCTCAAATCAACTTTATTAAAGACAGTTTATTCATAGGAACATCAATCAGTGTTCTTGCATCACTTGATCATTATGATAAAGATGTACGTAAACTGTTATAAAAAAAAATACAAATAAAACTTATCAAGAATTAAGCAAAATTAAAGGCACTGGCTCATCGCATTTAAAATAATTAATATTATATGAACTGGCATCAGACTTTCAGAGTTTAAGATTGGTTATTTGGGTTAATTTAAAAAAATATAAATGAATTTAAAAACGAAGATCTACGCCTTATAACTTAGGTAACTAATAATTATCAACGTATACAAAAAAATAATAATAACCTCAACAAAATTAAATGAAAACCACTTAAACTGAAATGATTAGTTATTTTTTAAGTAATAATATGACAGTATAATAACAGATAACATAATGTAATCAAAGATTAATAATAAATCGCTAGTGTCCTGTTCTGCAACAGTGCCACTATGTGACAATTGATGATAAAAATTTGGGTACTCTTGGGGTATTATGCGTTCTCGACAAAGACTTAACAAATCATTAAATTTTGCTAATTTACAGGTACATGATCAGTGTAACATGGATCCAAAACTATTTTATCTTAAGCTCATAATATTTTTCTTCCTCAAAATGATAACGATAGTTTAAACTATTGAGTTCCCTAGACACTATCTGAGCTTTTCATATTTTGACCTATGATATTTGTTGGATTTTAGTATGTTTAGCCCAATCTCTATACTTAAGTAAAATTTTGCAGTCGTAAAAATCTGTAACACTAATTTCAATGATATTATATTGTAATTTAGAGGGTTGACTTTTGACTATCTTAGGCAATTCATTTTGCAGGGGTATAAACTTGTTTTTGGTATTTGTCGCTTTTAAAGCATGAACGGAGCCTACGACAATTTGTGTATGCCTTTTTAAACCTATAAATTATCGTTATACCATAGTTCCTAGCTGCATAGCTATTAAAAGCTAGCACAATTCGGTTTCGGTTTTGACTGGCACAATTGTCGGCGCAAAACTTGAATTCTTTGGCATGTCATTAACTTTGGTCTAAATAAATATAGACAAGTAACTTCATACTTCATAGGACACGTGTAACAATAGCCTTCTTGACTAGTAAGATCAGAAATAGGTAAAATTATATAGTGTTATAGTTTTTATTATAGTAAACACTTGCCTATTGCCTGGTAATACGAGTTTGTTATGCTCGCTAAAATGTCTCGTTGATGGTGGTGTGGTGTATTGGGTCGCCGAGTTCCCTACGAAGTGGTTGAGCTAAACAATACTTATACATGTGTCATGGTCGTGAACGGGTATCATCCGCCGGGACTGGTCACCTTGTAACTGCCATGGCAACCTTGTTCAGAGGCAATCTTATCATTTTTTTTAACGTAGTCTTTTTATATATATTTTTTATTTTACACATTAAATTACACTATTCTCGCATCTCTTACCACAACAGTGTACTAAATAAGATTGTAAGATCAAGTATTTTAAATGAGTTTCCATGGAGTTTCTTGCCAGTTCTTCTCCATAGTATCTACTATTTGGAACTGTGTACCTAGAGTCTCGACATTTCATAAGTGCTCGAATTTGGTTTACATGAATTAAAGATATATGTTATTCTAATTGAAAGAGCTACTTTGCCATGAGGATAGTTTAAAATCTTTTGGAACTATTATTAAAAGATTGGCCGAACAATTTTTCCTTAAGCTCATATTGTACAAATCCCACTGGTATTCAACGTCAAATACACCGGTTATTCTGAAAATAAAAACTTCCTACTAATGAAATACTTATTAAAAAACACAATTACAGTAACTCATAGCATAAAAATCCAGTTTTAACGATATTTTTAGCCATTACTGAATAGCAAAGAATTGTATCTTTATTTCGTAACAAAACATAAAGTCTTATGTCTATGATACGTCTTTATACATCTATTTATCTTTAAATTACAACCACGCATATGGTCGTTAGTATAAGTTACGACTTTTAGAATAAAATTGTTGCGTAGTATAAAGTCGTAACTAACAGTGCATACAGTCGTAACATAGACATTCCGACGTTATGCGCTGGAATCATAATTTTCTTTGTCATTGAAAACTAATCACTATCACATATTAATATTATTTATCTGTATGATAGTATGACATAGTTAAACAAGTACATTTCATAATAATATACAAAAATAAAATAAAGCTTACCATTTCCATGATATTCACCAGCCGTTATTACTTCCCTGTTTGAGTTTGGCCTATTTTACACTAATTTCAAAATGTTTAACGAATGTGCGTTTCTCATTTCTCTAGTTTATAATTGTATAGACCTTAGTAATTAAAAGAAACAAACAACAACACTTCATGAAACTTTTGTGCAATATTATTTGCAACATTCAAAATTGGGCTTCGTTTGTGTCATACGACGTCGGTACTGTGCTCCGATTGACCCATGCGAAGCCCAATAGATCGGTGCATATCGTCGGAACTAGTGGCGCGACCTTATGCGTGGGAGCGTTCAAATGTTACGACTATTATCAATTCCAAAACTCATTATTTATACAAGATATTAATATTCTGATTTCAGGAATATTTAATATGGTATAATATGGTTCTAATGAGACAAAAATATCATTTTACTCAAAAAATGTGTTCCGACTTTATGCGTAGGAGGCGTCGATATCTGCAGTCGTAATTGGCTTGGATTAACAACAACTGTCGAAAAACTAATAGATATTAACAACTCTATACAACTGTACATTTAGTCAGTCACGGTCTAGTAGTGGTTAGACTTGGTTTGGCGGATTGACGAGAGGTGAACCACTTGATTAGTCGCTGCTAAACCCTAATAGCCGGATTTGAGACGATTGCCGGAATACTGTGAATTGATTCCAAATTACTGCCATTGGAAACCTTTGAATGGCTTTGAACCGTATATTTTCTGCTGACTGCTGCCAAAGCTTAATTAAAATGCAAAGGTGAATAACTTATCAGCTGTCAAGAAGTTTCGCTTCACTAGTCCAGGGTAGTGAGTAGAGTAACTTCTATACAGTTTGAATTTGTAATGTTTCCTGCATCTTGGAGTCAATCCATAAGTTAGAGAAGATGGTTCATTAAGCTCTTTATAAGTGGTTAGGAGCTGAGTGAGAGATTGAATGCCATATAGAAAAATAATACTTTATAAATTAAATTTACGCTATATATTATTGAAATAAATTAAAATTCTCATTTAATTTTTTACTTATATATGGATTTTGTATTAAAAAATTCGTGACTAGATTTCATTATTAATATACATTACGCATACAAATTCGTAAATCTGATCAGTTATTTTGCATCAGATATTTCATTTATATTACTAGGTTCAGCCCAATATACAAAAAAATAATCTCTATTCAATATTTTTTGGATCAGAGTGAAACCCCAAAATAGTAAAAGTTCTGACTTATATACCAAGTTTATATGAAAGGTATCCTCAAGAGGCACAAAACCTATTTCGAAATAATTTTATCACTGCGCGGATTTCTAGCTGGATGTAGAGACAGAAGACTTACGAAAAATCTATAAGGTATCCCTACGCGTATTGGAAAATCATAATTCTATAACAAATTCGAAACATCTTCAAATATTGCAGAAGTTGTAAACTTACAAATACGTTTTAGAATATTCAGAATTCAAAATAACAAACTTTAGATTGACAATTCAAATCTGCATAATATATAGAGATTTGCCAGTCATATTGATCCACGGTAAGTAGACAATGTAATAGACTTTGCGGCTCAACTCAAGCTGGAATACTGTTCAAATCTGAAGGATATAAAGGTTTTAGTAGGTCGCTTACTCAGATAGCATTTCGTCGAGACCGTTGCGTTAAAGGATGCCATAACGAGACGATAAAGAGACTTAGTGCTCCGCTTCCATCATCATCGTAATTCCTGTTATTCAGGACTCACAGCTGTGGACTCACGTAACCCCAGAAATAAAATTTCAGGATAGTAGTGAAGATTAAAAATGTCATTTTGTTATACATTTTCGTGTCTGATTAAAACACCTTACTTGTAAATATGTTGAGACTTTTCGAGAAAATGTTGTTGGAAAGTGAAGGCAACAAAACAATCTTTTATTAAAAAATCAGACAAGCATGTAATTATGTTTTTTACATTAATACGGCGTAATGGCTGAAAAGTCTCAGATAAGATTTAGTGCCTAAATAGTAGTTGAAATCTCTGAAAACTAAATCTGTAAGGTATAAAATGCTTAAAGGAAATTTACAATTTATGGTAGTCTAACTTTGGAACATCAATCATTGCACAATTTGTACGTTCAATGTTTCATAGTTCTAAACACGTGAATACAATTTTCAAGGTATAAACGTCAATAACATTTTAAGGTTATGACCACATACATCACTCACAGTTAACCTGCCGTTAAATTTTACTTATTAGGTTTAAAGACAAACACTATTACTTTGAAAACTGACTCTAAAGTATTTTACTGAATATTACGACAACAAAGTGAAATACTTAACGTAAAAATGTTTATAGTCTCTGAAAATATTTTCTTGTAGAGGTGCTAAGCTGTAATAAGAGTTAGTTTTGGTACTAAGTATGTAGAAAAATATAAGTATAGCTTATTAATAAAATATACACGTAATCTAAAAATGTGCTCTTTAACTGATTAAAATGACGTGTAATACATTAGCACTTAACCTGATAATTTATTAAGCTATGAATTGATAAAAGTGAATGTATACACATATTAATGTGTCGTAGGTCATTGATAATATACAGGCATTTTTTTAAATTGGTCAGTGAAAATTTTGGAATGCTTAATAAAATACGACACTTTATTCATAGAATATAATAAAAGGATTTTTTTTTGTACCTTTATAGAAATGAACCAAAAGGGTACTCTGAGTTTCTTCCAGCGTTTCTTGCTAAGAGGTTATTTAGCTATCAAACGTTGGCGCTATCTAGCATAGTACAACGTGACAACGTGTAAAGAGTTGTCAGCGATATATTTACACAGACTATTTTTTAATTATCAATCATATAAATTTAATAACTAACTAATAGTGACAAAAATTCCATAGAACCCAGTTTGTAGATACATCAACAACAAACTAATTAAATTCGTTCATGGCCGACTAGTTATGGTGTTGTATAGCGCTTTAGCTGTCACACGGAACATTGTCACTAATAACGAATCAGATGACACGATCGCGAATACGTGACACACATTCAGTCACACATATTTTTCTCATATGCATGTTAATTTAAGATTTTAATTGTAAATTAACTTTTTGTTTTTGAAAAGAGTATCCATGGAGTTTCTTGCCGGTCTCTTCTCCCCCTTTGGAACCGTGCGCCTAGAGTCTCGACTTTTTAAAAGTGCCTGAAAAGGCCTACTTGAAATAAAAAACTTTGACTTTGACTAACTAATAAAGCTAGTTAAAATTAAAATTAATACAACCTTATTTTACTCTATTAAATAATATTGTTTGCTCATCGTTTAAGGTCCCTTTTTTTGGGTATTAACCTATTTCGTTCTGGATTAAATTTCTTGGTTTCTTACTTTCTACCCAATCAAAAGGCACCACGGCAATGATGTCATCTTTCCATTTAGAAAAAAGGACTTCATTTATAAAACTGTAATTAAAAGTGGACCGTAAAGCATGCATATTTTGAACTATTTCCTCAGGTAGAGGTACATCTTGATTGGCCATTAATGTTCATAAAAGCATTAAACTGTAATGAATACCTGCTGGAAGGAAACAAGATCTATGTTTCTATACATTTTCTTGTTAAAATTAGCCTTATTTATGAGTTGTTGTAATGAATGGAGTATATTCATTAACGACTTTCTGTGGCTGCTGCCGACTTGTTAGAAACTGTACACACATCGGTTTTGTTTTGTAAATAGTGGTATTTCTTGCTTACATTGTAAGAGTTCGCTTTATTATTAGACTTTTCTTGGAAACTACTTCGGTCGACCCTTTGCACAATTGGTGGCCCATTGCGAGAATATCTTCGTAAGGGATTTCACAATATTGTATTTCTGATGTGCTTTTGTGATACACTTATTATTACTTATGTAAAAACTTATACATATTAAAATGGTTTATTTTATATTTCAATTATGAAATGAAATGAAATGATTTATTTTGCAATTAAGATTTTTCAATAACTTTTACACGTCTTTTTTAAACTAGATGGCGTCGGCATTTCCTATGATCATCACTGAGAAGAAACGCTATATACTTATATAGGTTACTCAACCCACTTATGAGTCAAAGTTTAAGTTTAACTATTAACTGAAACTGTCCATGTGTGTGTTAGGTATTGAAAATTTTCATATACTATTAGAGGGATGATTTTAACATAAATACATGAATGGAACGTTTTTAATTTAATGACGATTGTTTTGTGGAAATGAAGTTTTAGAATTAATTGAGAATGCATATTAATGATTCTAATATTAACAACTTGTAAGTTGTGGGCTTAAAAAAAATTGTTACCTATAGATTGAAATCACCTCTAAAAGAAGAGAGGAGTTTGCCAAGAGAAATCCTCTTTAACTAATATTGTCAGTAACAAAGTCGACTTGTTTGTTATTCACGTCTCAGCGGAACAACGGAGGATGTGGAAACTTTGCTCGGAAAAACTTTACGTCAAGGAGAGTCTATAGAGTTTTTAGTCTCTACCGGACAGTGCCGGAGGGAATCGGAATGCAATATTATTCTGTTCAATATTGCTTTTCGTGTCACAGCAGCGTAAAATACTTTGAAAATAATGCATAACGTGCCGCTGGCAAAATTCTCGCAGATTTTTCCAATATTTTCATAAAAATATGTACCTAAATTAAAATATTGAAGTTTTTCCAACATAGAACAACGAAAAAAAAACGTGGCCCAACATCCAATAACACAATAACAAAAATAAATTCAACATCAATATTTTACATGCAGTTAATATACATAAAAACTCACCCCTCTCTTCGTTACATGGTACGATTACCTGAAAACAAGAAAATTGGAATTGAATCTTTACAGGAAATAAAATGGATTTATAGTTTTTTGTTTTTTTTTTTTTACTTTTACTGAAGACAACAAACCAGAACGTACGATACAGTGAATCATTAAGTTATTTTCAATTATGGCATTTGTAAAATGTGGTTGTACAACAGTACACCTCTGCCTAACCCTTCGAAAAATACAGGTGTGATAACAGATCATCATCATCATTCTCCTGCCCTAATCCCATATTATTTGGGGTTGGTGCAATATGTCTTTTTTCTTCCATTCATCTCTATCAGACGTCATCTCAGTGTTTACTTTCTTGTACACCATCTCACTTTTCACACAATTCATTCATCTTTTTATAGGTCTATCATTTCCTTGTATCTATCCACATTCATACTGATGTAGTGACCCTTGTAGTGATATGTTTCTCATCACATATCCATACCACGACAAACGATTGCTTCTTACCTTTTCTATCATCGGTGCCACTTTCATACTTCCTCTAATATACTCATTCCTAATCCTGTCCATTCTTGTTATATCACACATACCTCTTAGCGTTCGTATATGTTGACAAATGTTCTATGAAATTTCTAGGACACCACAAAAATGTTTGCTTCATCTACAGAATTGTATAACAGTCCACTTGGTCAAGGAAACAGTTTCCATATGTGATGGAATCTGATATCTTCTGGCGCACCCTGGGTAATTGGCCTCGATACCATTGATGGCAAATTTTTCCACTGCGGCATGATTCATATGTAGTCCCAATAGTCCCGACTGGACAGAAAAAGAATAGTCCATTGTTAAACATAAGCCATTCTTAAACCACCTTTAATCACTAGAAAACCCTATCTTACCTACAAAATTACAAATTTATCCGAAAATTTATATTTATTTATAAAGATAAAAATGACGTGGAGGGATCTCTCGTAACTCTTGGGCGTACTTGAGATATTTCAGTGTCTGTCGGAATTATAACAAGGGTTGGTCAGACACTTGACCGCATTGTTGAGTTATGAACACCTCTGTTACATCACTAATTTTAAAGTTTTCTATTGTTTTATGAATGACGTCACTTCTGTTGATGTTTGAAGTGGGTCTGCGGTTTTCATTGTCTTGCTTTATTTGTGTTCGTATTTTTATTTTGATATCTATTGTATTTCGCAATAAAAAATTGCTCAATTTTTTGTATTATGTTATAAAAACTTATTTGCTCTTAACTATTTTGGACCTATTTTTCCTGGGATTTAATAAACTTAATTTTACATAACGCATGATTCGTTAACTTTGACGAAAATGTCGAAGTCATTAAAGGATAAAAAAAAGATGTCATAGTCGCCAATCAATCAGCAATTAATTTTATATATTTATTCAGAGCAGTTTAATGAGGTAGATCGTGGTAGATAGAGGTAGTTGCAATAATCCTCCTCATTTGGCTTTTAACCAGATTTATTACGTTTTGAATCTATTTATATTTCCAACATAATTTTCCATTATTATCCGATAAAACTGAACGCTTTACGCATCAAACGGATTTATGCTACTGAATAGTTTGACTTCTATGTATGCCATATTCACTAAAATATTGCGTTGGTATTGGTACTGGTATTAATAAAATATGTTAAAAATATAAATATATATATACAAATCATTCAAAACTTGAAATTTGGCTCGGGAATATAAGTTTCAGACAACGTGAAAAAAAAAAAAAAAAAACTATGACAACGTTTTTAGTTTTCTCGTCTTTCGTGGTACAATTTCTTCGTGATCTGAGTCAACAATTTGGCAGTGTAATTGTTCCAGTAAGGCATCCTACCCGCAACCCGTAGTTCAGAAACCCAATCGCTTTGCCCCTGCGCCAACCGTATCATCAATTGGAAAAATTAATTACATGAAGTTTAATTGTTTTCCATAAATAAAAAAAATATATAAGAGTTCAACTGGGCCAACTGCCCAGAGATTTTGGAATATATCATTCCGTTAGCTAGTTTAAATCTGTCAAGATTCGGTGCGCCACGGGAATTTAACACGGTAAAACAGGATACCCGTTGTTTGGGCTTCTAAAAAAACCTATTCAGCTGTTTTCCTCCTTCGTTTATTTCGTTTAACCCGGTTATATTTGTAAGGTACACTGTAAGGGTGTGCTTTTGAGGTCATGGGAGAGGATGACGCAATTTGGGCTCGTCATTATGATTGATTGTTTCATAATCTTGGCTTTCCTTATGCTGAAATGCCGTCAGTTTTTTATGTCTATATAGTTGATGCTGTTTGCATAATTGTATTGTTTCACAGTCAGCTCCAATATCATCACAATATCTATGATAGTTGACACGGTTGGCTCAGTGGTTGAGCGATCGACTGCAGTGTTGCGGTTCGATTCCCGCTCGGAAGAAATATTTGTATGTACTACAGATAGTTGTTCCGGGTGTGACTGTGCATGAGATTATTTGCGTTTGATATCACACCCACGATACAGGACCTACTCCAAGTTTAGGGGTCAATGTTTAAAAAAACATTTCGTTCGTTCTTTAAATCCATCTATTGGCCTCTTTACCAACCTTGAAAATGGAAATAAATGGTATATTTTTTAAAGACTGTACATATCTAAATATGTAGTTAAGTATTGTCAACAAATGACACAGCTCTAATATATGAGATCGTATATTTATCTCAAATTACTCGTACTACTAAATCAAGAGCAGTGGCCTAACATATTGTTATGTGCTTTTATCTGTCCAATTTCGAGTGTGGATAAAATAGTTGGCATCCCTGCAAGTATTCCTTAAGAATAAAGCTGTCCTATATTGGGGACGAAAATTCAAGTCCTATTCAATCTTTGTCTAGTAGGCTGAATTGCTAAAATTAATGTCCTCATATATACAACACTGTTGTATATTTCAAGTGTTTGAAAAAGTTTATTTTCTTATACATAAAATTACAGGTTATATAACAACTAAGATTGGATCATCATACTCAGAAATCGAATTAATAAACACACTATGTTGTAATATGCAGTGATAGGTTGAAAGCTTGTTGTCTTTTTTAAGACCTTTTTTATTTCTAAATAGTTGCCAATATTCTTTACCAAAATCCACAAAACTTGCTATATTGTTTTGTTTGTATCATGAACATGGTTTTATCTATGAAATTCTCAACATTAAACCGTGCTTAGACTTGAATTATAAACAACCATAATCACTAAGCTTAGGGTATTTTCTTCTTAACTTCGTATTATTATTTATTATTATTTGGCCAGCAATCGAGGTCACGTACCAAAGCAACAAGTGACGGCTCCGAAAATTACTTTACTTCAGAAGTAATTTCAATTTACAGTTTCACTAAAGTTTCTCAAAGGATTATTGGGTTTTACGAAACGGAAATTGTGAAGAAGGTAATGATTAACGTGAACAATAGCTCGACTAATTTGTTTGAATTTTCCGAACAAATTGAGCGGAAAAATTGTTTAAATCTTGTATTTTTATTTTATTTGTGATATTCTGTCGAGCGCGATTTTTTACAAGATGTTATTCTTAATTTTGACTTTGGCCTACTATTCCGAATTTATAATATTATGGTCCTCTTTGTATTTCGATTTTGTTATGTTTATTTTCCCATCGAATTTTGAAGTTGGTCTTTTAATTATAATAAATAGACTTTTACAACACAGTTTATGTTTTAAGAGCTTCCATTTTTCTTTTCATTCCGTTTTCTGTGATCACGACCATATAACTTAGTTTTCTAACCCTCTCCATGTATGGTAACTACCTGATTTCTAAACAAACCCTAATGTTCTATTAATGTCGATTAGTCCTAATTGTATGGTTATTTCATGCCATGATCACAATTTACATAATCTTAAGGGCTATAGTTAATATTCTCGAGAAGGTTCATTAACAAAATTAACATCGTGATCACGTCTTTAAGTAATATCTTTGGGTTCTTTTAAGTGCTGTTAAAAAGGTCAATAGAGTCCGGCAGTTTCTCTTAGTTCTTTTTACTTTATTTGAGGTAGGCATAGCTGTGTGTGATGGCAATGTAAAATGTTCCTACAGTAATTAAATTGATTCTTTATGTATCACATTCGGAATCATTAGCATCTTAATTTGCATCATGCAAAATACTTACAACAGCCGCAATTTTAGAAGAGTCACTTAGACGGCGGTCACACTGACGCGGCAGTCAAGTCCTAGTTTTAGCAAAAATGTTTTGTTTTTACTTTTTCATCTACAAAATGATTTTCAATAGCTTTGCCGTCCGCCAAAGTTTATTGAAATTTTATAGTTACTTTATGCATTTTCTATAGTGTATCATTTGCATCACTTGACGCGTTAATGTTAAACTCTAACAAATACCTTAATGTTCATACGAAACGAAACACTTTCCAATAACTACGAAACACTTTCCCATTAATTATCATTTCAATAAGGAAAAGAAACATTTCAAGTACTCATTAACACTGGATTTTCCTTAATTAATTTTCCGCCACGCAGTTACAACGTAGCAGGGTCATAAATAGGGGGAAGGGTGTGTTCGGTAGGCACTTGATATCGTCTTCTCTTGTTTCTGGGATTTTATTTGGCTAAGGCTTGTGTAAGGAAATCCTTGCTACTTAAAAATAGGTATTACAATTAATAGCTACATACTGAAAGAATTCCAATATTCCATGAAGATCTTTTGTTACTTTTATACTTAGGTACTCTTAAAATCCTCATCAGAATTAAGAATTACTAACTCTAAAGTAAGAATACCAACTAAATATTAGTTGGTATTTTTACCCCTGTCCTACTAAAACATTAAATTTAAACGAATGATTACACTGGTTAACAAAATTTTAACTTTTTCTGTCACATGAAAACTTATATAAAATTTTGAATGTACTAGGGCCACTAAACAATAATATGTGAATGAAAAAAAATTGACACGTCAGGTTTTCTTGTGACATCAAAACATATATTTTCTTAAAAAAAACAAACATCAGCTACATTTAGAGAAATTATTGCTTAATATAGAAAAAATACTTATGATTTTCGTGAATATTTGGCTTCTGGAAGGTCTTTTTTAATTCTCCAACAATAATCTGCTAGCATTCCTGCGCTCCATTTCCCTTGATAGCGCTTCTCCATTAAGGAAATGTCCTGATGGAACCTCTCGCCTTGTTCGTCACTCACAGCACCCAAATTTGCCGGAAAGAAATCCAGATGAGAGTCCAGCATATGTATTTTTAAGGTCATATTACAGCCCAAAGCTTTATATGACATTATAAGTTCATTTATAAAGTCTTTGTAATTTTCCGATTTATGGTTTCCTAGAAAATGTTGGACAAAGTTCACAAAACATTTCCAGGCGAGTTTTTCCTGATCATTCAGTTTTTCTTCAAAGCTGTTATCCTTTATCAGTTGCCGTATTTGTGGACCTACAAATATTCCCTCTATAATTTTTGCCTCGCTGAGTTTGGGGAATTTCTCTTTCAGATACACAAATCCACTGCCATCACTAGGCATAGCTTTCACAAAAAAAATTATCAGGCCGAGCTTTATGTGCAATGGTGGTAAAAGTATGTCATCAAGGCTCACTAAAGGATCATTTTAACATTTTTTAACATTTGATTCCTCACAGGAAATCCAAAATAGTCTAAATAGCACTGTTCAATTTATGACGTGAAATTTCGACGCTGAGATGTAAAAGTTAATTCTCTACACACATAACAAAAACTGTCGAGGTCGTTAGAACACTTTTGTGGCATGTTTACGATGTAACAAACGTATATATGATGTAAGTTAGTCGAATGCAATAGTTACACAGTCGTATAAATGAAGTTATTCAAAAAAGACGCGTATATGAGGTCAGAAATGAATATGTAGCTGTCACAAAAAAACTGGACGTGATTAAAACAAAATTATTATATATTGTCAACACAAACATAAACAAAAATCATCACAAAGTTCGTGTGACAAAAACAGTGTTTACCAGTGTTATAAAATCTAGGTGAATTGAAAAATCCAAACTAAAAGATTAAAATGGCGTTATTTTGAAGTAGGTAAATGTAAGTTCCCAATTTGTTGGAAGTTCTATAACAATCGATCTTTGTTACACCATGACGTCACTATTATCGATATGTTCAAGTAATTGATTGATCGATATTGTAGATATGTGGATGGTTTCTGGACTATGTGAGACCGTATGCGATGGCTGCAGGGACTGATGGATGATATCATATGACGGCTTCTACGTTTTTCTCGTGATATTCCAGGTACCATTTGTAAAGAGGTGTGATTACATTTTATCAATACGCCTCTATAGTGCATTCATTGCAATTAGCCCTTAGAAGTTTTTTTTGGAAATATTTTAGGTGTTGTTAACATTACTAAAATTTTTGCAAAGATACGAACAGAAGTGAAAGTACGAAAATGTAAATATTCATCATATTAACATAAAGTGTTGTAGTTATTAAGTGAGAGCCGGTATCAAAACTCGTAAATGGCCGACTCCTTTTGTGACTCACGTGACATTGGCTAAACACTTAGATAAGTTGCCCACCATTTTGTATGTAGGTACTTTCTGATATATAATTAATGAGCCATACCACGCTACCAGTATTAATCTTCGAAATTTGGAAAGAAGATGCAGGAAGATTGTGTGATCTGTGTATTAATTAATATACACACATAATAGGAGATACTGCCTCTATCTTTTCACTCGTGACGTTCCCCTTCGACCTATATACAATACAAATCGCATTAAAATCTGACCGACATACTCACTGGAGTTGTGAACAGCTTTCTAGAAACCTCTTCATATAACGTTAAAATATTTTACGTTTATTGACAAACAAAGGGCACTTAATGGATAAAAAAAACGGGTCGTGGACTAATAAAAAGTGGCCCGATTTAATAAAATACCCTTTTTGAGTTTCAATAAAAAATGGATGGTAAAACTGGTAAATAATAAATTGATCAAAGCTACCCTAATATATTTTCAATGTTCATTAATGTAATGTCTATAAAAATATAAATATCAGTCTCCCGTATAAAATACAAACTACATGACCTTTTTGAAAATTCTCAATGCCGACGTCGAAATTTGAATCAATATACCCTTTTTTTTGGTATTTGATAACGTTGCTCTACGCTAGATTTTTTTTTTCTATACTTTGGATACACTTTACGAACACAAAGCCACATATATTTAGTTCAACAATCTGGTGGGCATGTGTACATATTTGTTCCCCAAGGGAATCTAATCTACGATAAGTAGCGCAGAAGACCAAACAGTCACTGCACCAACCGAGCTCAAATCTGTATTTATTAGGAGACGAAAATCGGAAGATCTTGAAACCACGGAGGCCTCCATCAATCTCCATTTTTGGCACCTACAGTAAAAATATTACAAACTCATTGTTTTTTTCAAATGATGAAGTTCTCCGATCTTTGACAACCGTATTGCAGAATGATTCTAATAATCTTATGCCTATTCTATATATATTCTATTCTATATATCTATAAGCTTTTTGAAAATCCTTTAAAATTATCACTTTATTTACCATGCAATATTACATGTATACTGCCAATTTGTTACACGTTGTTATTTTATCTCTTAGTCCTTGTATTATTAAAGTAATATTTTACAGCGGATCATTTTCTTTTGTTTTAAACCACAGCATCTGACACATTTTTATCTTCTTTTTTACGATAGCGGTTTGTGTCGTTCCTTTATCTTGAAAATAATGAACATAATACATAAAAATGATGTCTAAAGAATCCAACGCTAATTTGAGACCAGAATATTAATAACAAATGCCTTTCATCATTCCACCCAAGTTCAAGTTGATTGATGAAAGGGATTGCTTTTATACCGATACAATGGGCTGGCTTTAACTAAATTAAATTCCCTTTTCTTCAGTTCAAAGTGAAACAGTACCTAATATATGTAAAGGCGAGCCTGAATTTATGTAAAAAACAATAGCATCACGCCTGTACTCGAAGGGTTTAAGCTGAAGTGTACTTTTCTACCGACATTTCGCCGATGCCGTTATTTATTCCTATGTAATACAAGGTCAGTCTAATCCCATCTATGGGTAAAGAGAATTTCCTAACAGAAAAACCCAACAGGACGGCCCGAATTTTTCCGAGAGATCGAACCCAACACTAGCTCCGCAGTTATGCCTGTAACCACTACACCAATAAGTTAGACATACATGGATTCTTCGTAAAGGAAAAGTTGTATACAACAATATGAAATAGAAAATGTATGTCAAACATTGCAGCTTTCACGTAACCATTGGGATTTTATCATCCAAACAAAAAGCGTGATATTGTTTCCGCATTCCAAATTTCCTTGACATATCGTTATTGAAACCAATGCAATTTCCAACACGCCCCGCATCACTCTAATAAGTCATGGGGTCATGGTGACAGAACAACATTATTTAGGCAAATGTCAGCAAAGGACGGGGGAATCGATATATATTTGATCAATAATGTTTGTACGGCAGTCGGTCACGCGTTTTACCCGTTGAATAAGGGCAGTGCTTTTTTTCGGTTCGGTACACGATAAAGCCTAATCCCTAATATCTGTGTGAAGGTCACGGTCAAAGCCGACTCGATAATATCTAAATAATCTATGATCGGCTTCCATGTAAAACAGTTATGTGAAGAAATATTTCGCTGAATGTTTTTTGTGTCACTTCATCATCATCATCATCAGCCAAACGAACGAAGGCCTCCCCGTATTGGAGGGGGGTTTGCCATAATCCCCACGCTGGGCAGGCGGCTTGGGGATCGCAGTGGCTCACCGATTAGTGAGAGGACGCTGTTGCCGGTCCTCCGGTGTCTGGCCGCAGTTTTACGACGTACCCGGGTCTAATTGTGTCCACTCGTGTCACTTATATGTTCTAAGCCAGACACCGGAGGACGGGCAGCAGCGTCCTCTCACTAATCGGTGAGCCACTGCGATCCCCAAGCCGCTTGCCAAGCGTGGGGATTATGGCAAACCCCCCCTTGAGGGAGGCCTTCGTTCAGCAGTGGACGACTTCTGGCTGATGATGATGATATGTTATTAAAGGTGCAGTGTGTCACTGTGTCAGAGCAAAAATATGTTACGGATTTTGTTAAGAAACATATAGGATCTTCATATTACAAGAGTTAGGATCCAATTGAAATATTAAAAGAATGTAATAATTCTTCAATTTCTTTGTCTATCTTCAAGGTACCTAGATTGATTTTATCTATGTTGTTGAACTTATTAATATTGACAGCATTCTTGTTCAATACAGTCTATTGTAAATAAATCTTGGGTTTATTGTTTTCCTAGAATTTTCTCCAAATGTATGGACATTGTGTACTACTCAATCATTAAAATTATATCTGGGTCGCCCTTCAAACGTCAAGGATTGCTGTTCAAATAGTTTGACCACGTATTTATCCTTATCACAAACACCCGCTAAAGTTTTTGAAAAGGGACTGTGATCACTCTGAATTGTAACCAAAATTTGGTTAGGAGTTTCAAAAACTATTTTAATAATAAAACAATTTCTAGAAATCCTTTGAGAGTTTGCTATTTCAAATGGATTTGTCGTGTCTAATAATCCGACTTATCATGTAATTTATATACTGTTTATTTATAATATAGTAAATGGTACTTAGTTTCTAAAGAACTCTTGTTTTACATGTCTTCAAGTGCGAAGAAAGTAACAAGTAACATTAAAGATCGAGGTTATCTTTGTGTAACAGTTAAGTTGTTTGTTTCTGTTCTACGTAAATTGAGTTGGTTTATACATATGGAAATATCATTACTTATTCCATCAACAGTGTTTGTTCTGTCATGAAATTTGGATATTCAGATAACTTTGGGTTCTTGGGGATTAGTAACGAACTTGAATCGTGCACGTTTGTTATCAATCAATTTTTTAGAAACAATTTCTAACAAAATACTAGAATACTTTGACAAAGAAGAAGAATAGATAGTCTTTTTTTTAAATAAAGCGTTTCTCGCTGTACGAATGGTTTTCAAACACAAATGTTCAAATGCATAACCACTCAGACCCGGAAAAATTATCTATAGGTCATACAAATATTTCTTTCCGTGCGGGAATCGAAACCACGATACGTAGCGCAGTAATGGATCCCTCAGCCACTCTGTCCTCAAAAATAGATCTGATTCAGCAAGTTATTCTACTATTATTCTACTTCTACGATCAAATTTAAAAGTTATTAGTGAAAATTTTATTTTAGGATTCCGATGGAAAGAAAGATTGATTGGCAATCAAACAAGAGAAAAAGAAACATGGTACACAAAGCTTTGAAAAGAGAAATTGAAAAGAGCAAAGAGAGATTGACGAAGATGGCTCGAAGCTTCATGAACGCTGAGGACTTCCGAAATAGTTGAGCTATTTGACGGGACGTATGTCCCATCCTGGCCTCACTCGTATGTCCCTCGCTAGCCTTCATGTGTTGGCGGACGCTTCATTAATATGCTCCATAATGTATACAAATTAATATTAACCATTGCCGTAATAGCCCGTACATATAAATACAGTAGGTTTTACATTAGGTACTTTACTTCTATTTCAGAACCGAATTTCAGATTTTTAGGTAAACGAAAAGTTTGTCAGTCCTTTGAACAGACTAGTCGCGTTAGAATAATAAATTTGAGGAAGGCTAGAATTAAAAAAAGTTTATTAAAAAATATATCATCCAATATTAAAATCTTTATTAAACCTCCTTGCTCTACTTTATTGAAGTTATGATAGTCTTAATTATTAAAAATATTACGTTATGAAATAACATCATTGTCTAGTGGCCTGGCTACAGATATTGTGGTCCTGGGTTCTGTTGAAATCAAACAAGGAGGTCAGATTTTGTTATAAAATCCAGTAGCTGATAAGGTCAAGAAATGTGTACATAAAAAATTGTGACGGTTTTCGTATGGAGTAAATGATAAAAAAATATATATACAGGGTTTCTGCTATTAAAAAATCGTAGGCAGACCCATAAATGTTGTAAAAAAGATGATGTTCCGACGTGGAAAGGGGTGAAATTCAAATTATTTCAAAGTACAAGGTACTTCTAATTAAAATATGCAGAATTATATACATATCCTTGAATAATTCTGCGTAACAGTCCGGGGGCTACTTACTGAGAATTTCACCAATGAACATATCATTTGACGGACTTACTAAAAATTTTACACAAAACTGTACCTACGATAGCCAAACTTTAATCCGATCTGAAATTTAATGTAACCAAAGATTTACGGACGACAGCTACTCTTACAAAACAAAAGTAACAATGAGGCGGGATTTAGAGATTATTTTATTGTCCGCTTAGATCAAGCAATACGAACGGTTCCCATTAACAACCACGACCTGTGACCATTAATCTTGAGGGAAAAGGGCAGGAACCTTCTATCACTAATCACTTATAGCAATATATTATTCCGATCAGCAATCAGGAGGTTTAAATTCGTGTATCGTGGAATCGATGTCAGCATGGATCTGTAGCGACTACTCCTCGTAACATGGCAAAAAGTAAAGCGCCATCTATCGGAGTGAAGCTACAACAACAAACCCTGAATCGCACTATGAGTGTTTACAACGATTCTAACGCATATACGAATTTCCGAAATCAATCGTCAGGCTTCGGCCCGCCAGGCTAACCACCTTGCCTGGTCGGAGGATCCTCTCTCTTCAACGGAGGAACACCATACCTCGTTCTTTCACAGATCAATTAGATATTTTTGTGGGCTACAGATATTATTAAGTATTTTGAACTTATACTTGGGATTATGACTGTGCATTTGAGATTTATGTCAACTGTACCCTAAGATTATTCCTGTTGCCGGAGGTGCGGTGAATGCGCGAGCGAATCCCGTGTCTCCGGCGCTACAGGTATGCCGCAGGAACACTGTGGTTTTAGATGGTAAAAGTCTAACATCACCGGTCGCCTTCTCCAGGGCGGCGGGTATGCGTGAATATTTCCACAGGATAAAAATATGTTTGTTTCCGTGCCAGTTCGAAAATAGATCATAATTAAAATCGTAGTAAAAGGTAACTATGCATTACAAAAAGTTTATTTTTAGAGGGTATTTTTTAGTGCAGGAGGGAAATGGTTATCACTACATATTGTCAGAACGCGATAAACTCAAAAACGACTGGACGATTTTTCATGCGATTTTCATCAATAGACGGAGTGATTCATGAGGAAGGTTTAGGTGTATAATTCATTATGGTTTTGTGTAAATTAGCTGAAGTATGACGATGATTGTTGAAGATGGCGGAAGAAATCATGCAAACTTAGTTATATAAGTATATAAGTATCCTTATTAAAATATATCCTTATTAAATTAAATTAGACAACTGTTTTAGAAAAAAAAACGTAGGCTCTGCTACCCGTGTGAAGCCCGGGCGGGTCGCTAGTTTCTAATATTATATTGTATTTACCAAATCGATGTATTCCTCTGGGAGTTACGCCAAAATATACACTATTACACTACTACTATAACCCAATAAAATTAGCCTAGTGCTTACAAGTTCGAGATTCAGATAAAGATTTTAACAACCTTCTTAATGAATTGATCATTATTTTATTATTTAGCTACTCTTGGACACCAGAAGGTTATTGCATTGGCATTACTCCGAAATTATTTCTGTTTCATCACAATCTATATTTAGGACGCATCCAGTTAATTCCAGATGAAATACAAAACGAACACGCGTTTCGATATATTTAGTAATCGAATTTCCTACCAGTCGATGAATTTATAGTTTGTATAAATATAAAATGCAGGCAATGTGCGTTTTAATTAATCATAATTGTGTAGTAAATACAATCAGTGAAACACCATTACGGAAAATGCATGATCGTGGATTTCATTCAACCAACTTCGCGAGAGTGAAGCCAGATTATGAGTTTAGAGCACCCAGAAAAAGGGCTTTAGGCACTTTAGGATTGAATTGTATGGCAGAGGACTCACGGAGTAAATAAACGATAATTCCTACATTATACTTCGCACCGGGGTTTTAGTGACAATTCAGAACGAAATAGCCCCTTCGTAGTCTTTTAAGAAACCATTTTTTATTTTGGAAAGTGGAGATTCTTATGAGCTTAGTATCACTGGACTTAGGTTCCCAGTGGTGAGTATTACTAGGATTTATCTGGAAATCCTCAATGCGTGATCGCTGATGTGATGCGCTATCGGTAATAAGAAGTTGTAAGGACTGAAACATCAACAACTGAGGAAAATATGAACTAAATGTTAGTTCTTGCTGTTTGACACGACACTACCATGATTATTTCTCTAAGTGTTATGCTATTCTCAGCTTTAAACCGTTAACAAAAGATTCAATTTCTAATTTTGTGAAGCGATTTAAAGAGTGATTGATCTTCTTTCCACTTCAGCGTAACGCGATATCATAATAAATGTTATCGAGTAAGAAAACGAAACCGTATTTAGATTGAATTTGATTAAAATTACAGAGGAGCTTCAAGTATTTTCTTGACTTTATAATGCTTATCCAGCTTTATTACCACTCTAGAATTTAATTAAAAGATATAGATTACCTATGTATGCCTCATCGGTCTAGTGGTCGCAAGGACTATTGCTAAACGTAAGGTCTTGGGTTCGATTCCCGAGTCGGGTTTTAAAGTATGAAAATTCTCAGTAGATGCATGGATTCAGGAATTACTGTGCCCAGTAGATGGTAATAGGCTCGCACCCTATTACATGGGACTCAATAACGGCATCAGTAAAATGTGAATTTAGAGTACTACACCTGTGCCTAACCCTTCGGGGAAGACCAGTGTTACGCTATGTTCTGTTATGATGTTAAATTACCTGCGTCTGCCTCATTGGTCTTGTGGTCGCAGGTTCGAATCCTGGGTCGGGTAAAGTGTTATTTACACATATACATCTAACATACATGTACATGTGATGATATGTATGTTAGATTTTCTGTGATTAGGTTATGACCAGCCTTCATATTACCTGAATAAGATGTTAGTCCTTACTCTGACGTAAAATTCGTCGGATTAGTGCAAAAGGATTTACCAATAACAATTCGATACAATTCCAAGTTGCAGAGCTTAACAAAATTTTATTTTTTTGAATACTTAATTCATGAACCTAATAGTGATATTACGCTAAATTGTGCACTTTTATAAATTATCACGTATCTCATATAATACCTAAGATAATTTTATAAATTAAGACATAAAAATATGCTATAATATTTCTCATTTGGGCACGATGAACACAACACAACTGATAATATTTATCAAATTTTCGTCGAGTGTTGTAAACGTTAAATAGAGGTTAATGTCTTTTTTTAGCTTCTACTAGCTCCATTCGATTCTAATACATACGAATGTCCGATATCAAGCGTCGTGGTTCGGCCCGTAAGGCTTAACCTTGCCTAGTGGGAGAATCCTCCCTTTTTAATAGAGAAACTGCATACCACATCACCACGTTCCTTCGTAATTTTCCTAATCCTCCTTTAATTTGATAGAAAATGTCCCTGATGCTATAGATAGGTACGTAGGTACAAGAAAACTGTTGACTATATTTTCATAAATGACGTCATATAAAAGAAGGCTTTCAGCATTACTACGGTTGCAGGAATATAAATAGAAGCGTGACCTCACTTAGCTTATCTTATTACAACCCACATCGAAAGGAAAAATAAAATGTAAAACAGTCAGGTAAAAATAGAACTGCTTTTTACTACACTGTGGTTTTATTAACCTACGTAGCAGCACGTAGTAGCCACTGCTGATTGTGGGCAAAAAGTTTGTATACCAGGGTAACACTATAAGATTTTAGAATTGGCCGATTTAAAACTAATATTTCAAAGAAGAATGCTACATTTGAAATTAGAACTCTTTGGTAAACCACTTGTAGTTTAATGGTCGCTACTCCGTTTTTTTTTTGATATTCTAAATACTTTCAGTGTTACCCTCGTAACTTTTATTTTCTACATTATTATCTAACTTTATATTTTTTGTTGTGTAGCTTTTTCTCATTCTCAATGGGATTTTTTTAAATCTTCATTTGGTGCAAGATCAATATTGTGATTCAAAATTCAAAATAGCTTTTCACTAGTCTCTTACCCATACATTAACAGTACTCTTTAATAAGTAAGTAATAAAATAGGGCTTTGCCTGTTGTACTATAAACTAAAATATACAGTAGTGGCTATAATTTTTCATCTAAATATATATGAATCAGAGCGTCGAAAAAAAATTTATAATATACTTGTGAAGCAGATATTTTTGCGTATTCTATCAGATAAGTTGCGTATATTACCAGTAAGCCTAAAAAAATTACCTACCTTATTCTTAATCATGAAATTCAATCATTATGCCGTATTAACCGACTTAATTTAATACTTTCAAATTGAATTTATTTCGATATTTAACATTTATACCATTGTTTTCATTTCCACAAACCCTTCCAACAACGTTCAACACAGGTAGTGAAATTGCGAGGCTATTCACTAAACTTGCGAGACTGCATCAAATTAGAAGCTCATCGCTCAAGTGCCGTATTAGCCTACTTCCTTCACTTTGCTCTGCCACTTTACTACAGAATAAGTAACTGCTACCTGGTACTTGTAGCCACTTCTGATTAAATTTGTATTAACATGAAAAAGAGACAAGTATGTGCCAGTTGCAGTAAACTGCAAACATGATACAAGTGGAAAATTTCATTTAATTATGTGATTTTCTGTACCTGTCTGGTCCTGTGGTCCCGACAATTAATAAGGCTACCTCCTCTTTACGCTTGAGTATCTTATAAGGTGGCTTAAGAATTATGTGAATAGGATAGCAGTGTCCTCAGTTGTGCTCGTAAGAATATACTGCGATCACCCGTACACCTGCCAAGTTTGGTGACACCACCAATAATCCTATGACCGTTAATTGTACAGATAATTATGCCGCCCATGTTTAGCACACCTGCTCAAGGGAAGCGCCGATGAAAGTTGACGAGAGCGCCACCGGTGTGGCATTTTAAGCTGAAAAATTTCCCATTTACACGATTACTGGTCAGTTGAAAGCGCTAGCCAAATGGTCGTAAAACATTGGAATAATAAGTACTATATATTTCATATAACTTTACTTCTAACTCGCGTGTAAATAACCTATAAACCATCCTTCTACATTAACTCCCTAAGGTTCACCATACCATTAGATGTATGTACCTAGTACTTTTAACTGGCCCAATTTTTCTACCTTATTAGTAGAACAGAGCCTCGACTAGAATCCCTTGAGAAATGTAATGTAACCCGTGTAACATCTACCTTAGTTTGTCTATTTCGGAAATCAAATTATCATCTATAATAGGCACTTAGTGCGGTATTCATTTGTTAGGGACTTCGAAATTACCCGTCTAACTGTATATCCATCTGGTGTATCGGCAAGAGATATGTCATGGTATATACTCTATACTCGCCTCATTCCGTAGTGATAGCAATGGTGGTGTCGAGACGAAACAGCGTCAGACGATCTTAGATTTTTTACTCCATACCTTTTCATTTGTTTTTTTTACTTAGTTTCTTCAGTCTACTTCATTACTAATACATTACACTAATTGCTTTCCAAAAGCTTTTGAAAGTAAACCACCGTTTTTTTTTAAAGAAAGTAATTTAAAATTATGTTTATATAGCTCTAGACGGTTGACAAACTAAGTGTCATCTACCTGATGACCTTCGTGGCTTCGACCTGCCCCAACCCTGTCGGGTGCAAATCGAAGTCGTGTGGAAAACATTAATTATACTAGCTTATGACGAAACTCAAGGGATTGTGTATTTATGAAGTATGTTTATTTTGTTATTGCGAGTTTGTTTCAGATAAGGCTTGGATTACGTTTTATTTTAAAGCTTATAGAGGTACTTTAAAATTGATTTCTTGTGCCTTTTATTTTAAAAGCTTAATATTCTGAGGTGTGTGGTTGTTGATGGAGACTAGAAGGCACGGTCAGCACAGTGACTAAGCGATTATCTTTATAAGCTATGGGTCATAGGTTCGATTGCTATTTTTTTTGAATAGCCTACATTTTGGCAGTATGTATTTATGCAGCCATATCGACGACCAAAGACAGGTCATAGTTTGGGACAACGCTTTTAATGAACAATAATCATGGGTAATAGAAAAAGCAACTTAGCACATACAAGATCTTGTCATATTTAAATACCAGAAACTGGCCCAGCTTTCAGTCAAGCAAAATTGTGCATCAGGTTTTTGAAGTAAGGAATTATATATTTTATCAGTGTTTTCCATATACTGCGCATATTGGTCGATCTGAGATGTTAAGCAGTTTTTCCCGCGGTCAATCCTTGGATGGGTGACTATATTTCACACATCGAGACCCCTCCGTGACTTGGAAAGCATGTTAAGCAGTTGGTCCCGCCTGTCATATGAAGACCTATGACAGTCTCCAAGTAATGGGGTGGCGGAAGTCAGATGGTAATCGCTCCGTGTTAAATACTGATAGTCAGCCGCAACCGGTTAGATTGGAAGCCGACCTCAATGCAGTTGGGAAAAGGCTAGGCAGATGATGATTGGTGTTTTCTATATACCTACAAGATTCGGAAACTCCATAACTCATAATTACTTATACAGAACTTGAATCCGCTCAAATTCTCTATCATACATTCCACTACAATTCCAATTGGTAAATTCTCTTTCCTCACTCACTTATTTTGGATACCACTCACATCAAATTATATCTTAAAAACGGAAAAGCGAGAAGATAATGCCGATCAACCCGTTACTAATAATTTTCCGGCATACGTAACACAACATTGAGCGCGGCCTGATGTGTTTCGGAAACACGCCAGAGCCCCCTTTTATGGGGCTCTTCGCATATCCGCTATCCCTCCATTTGCGCAATCCTCGATTGTCGATGTATGTGGTCTACGTTACCATACACGTTATGAAGTAGATCCTCTTGAAGATTTTGTTCTGTTCTATATGGGTACCGTTCACTAAAGAGTAGGTCAGTTAACAAAAAATGGCTGGCCTACTTTTATTTACTGCTTATGACTGATTTTGCGCCTGTGAAAATGTTTCAATTATGTTTCATGACAGCCTGGTTGTATTCCCCGTAGGGTTAGGCAAGGGTGTACCTATAGTGTTGTACATTCACATTTCGCTGGGGCCTTTCTTCAGTCTCGTCTAATCCGCGAGCTTATTGCCATCTACCGGGTAAAATTGCAAACTTCATGGTACTTCTGAGCATTTTCATTCAGTAAACCTAATAATACTTTGTCTACCTTTTTTATATTTTTTTTATTACGTTGCCCCACTCTATGAATAATTTCTGTATCGTAGTTACAAACACAAATATTCACATGGACATACACCCAGACTCGAAAAAACTATCTGTAGATCATACAAATATTTGTTCCGTTCGGGAATCGAACCCGCAACACGTAGTGCAGCAGTCGATCGCTCAAACACTGCGCCAACCGTGTCGTCAAAATCAAACCTCAGCAGTCGTGCTTATAAACATATTTTTCTACTACGAAACTTATATTTTATCAAACACAAAAATAATTATCCTCATATAATAACCAATATACAAAAATTGTAATCCAAAATTAGATGTACGAAGTTCAGTATAAGCGAGAACGCGTATAAATTAATTTTTTGGGCGCAGCGCGAACCTTTTTAGTAAAACTTGTTAAACAAAACAATACCTTGTTGACCTAATAACCTGACCTTATGACGAAGATAGGTCACTCGTCACTCGTTGACGGAGTTTCAGCCGTGTATAATATTATAAGTGTGGCTTAATGAAGCTCCGAATAATTCTGAAAGCAAGTTTAACTACTCCCTTATGTATACGTGTCTGTCTGTATTATCTTTATTGGTGTTAAATAAGGATACATAATGCATATAAAAGAGACATTGGTAATTATTTTTATACTTTCTAGTTAATAACATCTAATATACTGACAATTGCGTGAACACCTCTACACTAAATTGACTGAATCATCTCAGCTTTCTTATTATTTATAGTGTATTTATTATTTTACCTATGCATGCATATAAATTTATGTATTATTTGTATATGATATGTAAATAATTCTATTATTATAACGTATTCTCAATTATTTATTACTGATAACGATAAAGCTTGATCGTGTACCTACAACTATTTCTCTCTGCATCACTTTGAGGTTAACTAGTAGAAAATGCCTAAGGCCTCCACCTCTATACATAGTGCGTAAAGAATAAATAAATATATAAATACTGTGGCTAAACACGGAAAAAATAGCATAAAAAAAAGTTGAAACTACTTTAAACGAAAACTTAGGCGTCAAACTACTTCTCCACATCACTGTCAACTGGTAGCATGCCCAGAAGGCTGGCAGTATTGGTGTTAAATCATTTCTAGTGACAATACATTTCCCGTAGTGGTCGAGCGATTGACTGCTGCGCTACTAGTTGCGAGTTCGATTCCCGCACGAAACAAATATTTGTATGATCTAGAGATAGTCGTTCTGGCACTATAATTACATAAAAATAGCGATAGCAACGCGACAGCCACACGACAGCAGCCTCACCGTTTGGCATTACATATATGACACAAAAATGACGTTTGACAGGAGATATCGCGCGATCTACGCCTGTCGCAACTGATTGTTACATCGCTAATTAGGCTGCGGCAGCCTAATTACCGATGTCGCGACAGGCGTAGATTGCGCGATAGCTTCTGTCAAACGTCATTTTTGTGTCATATAATGGATTGGCTGACAGTGAGATTGCTGTCGCGTGGCTGTCGCGTTGCTGTCGCTTTTTCATAATTGCTGCCGGCTGCCGGTCTGGGTTCATGTGAATATTTTTGTTTATATACGCACTCACAATACAGGAATAATTCCGAGTGTGCGGTAAAGTTTTTTAAGAGACTTAAGGCAAGATAACATTTTATCAAAATAATTATAGATTCAGTGATAAATAAAAATCTTAACTCAATTGTTTTGTTTTTGCTCAGGCAAAATAATGATAACGATGATTATTCTAGGGAAATGTTTGAATACAGTCAGAATTTCAAGCCTATTAAGCCAAAATAAAGCTAACACAATTATTCAGTATTTGGGTTTAGTTCACTCTAAAATTTCGAAGTGAAGGATCGCTTTGCTTTTGCATTCCTTCTTTAAAACACGCAAGTACGTATCAAAACGTTCGCAAATTAATGCTTTATGGTTATTTCCACACGAGCTACTATAAAAGGATAAATACATTTCCTCTTCTCTAGTCACTTGAACCACATCCCCAACGCACTGGCGCATGATGCGTCTAATGAACAGCTGGAGTGGATCGCGGGATGTTTCCGGGAAAAGAGATTCATTACCTAACGCTATATTGCAAAGAAACTTTACGGCTCTGTGGCTATTCTAATTTTGAAAAACATTGCCACTATATTCCTTAGGTATAACTGTTTTATACTACTCACATGGCTACTTATGTACTCTGTAATAAATTATCTTGACGCTTTGAATACTTAGAACTTAAATAAATTCATGTAAAGTTGGTCTTATAAAATATAGATTTATTTTAAGCCACTTCATTAAAAAACAATTTATGTAAATTTGGTTTTATAAAATTTAGATTTATTTTAAGCCACTTCATTAATGAACAATTTAAAAAGGTTGTTCAAGCTATTGGCTGTCTCATTGCTCTAGTGGTCGCAACCGCGACTGATGAGCGTGAGATCCTGGGTTCGATTCCCGGATCGGACAGTTTCATTGGGTTTTTTTCTGTATGGAAATTCTCAGTAGCAGCACGAAGTATGGGACTGTTCCCGGTAGATGGCAATAGGCTTGCTCCCTATTACATGGGACTGAATAACAGCATTGGTGAAGTGTGAGTGCCCAATAGTAGGTACACCTCTGCCTAATCCTTCGGGGAATACAGGCATGGAAATTCTCAGTAGTAGCAGCACGCAGTATGGGACTGTACCCGGTAAATGGCAATAGGTTGGTTCTCTATTACATGGGACTTAATAACGGCATCGACAAAATGTGGGTGTACAATACTACACCTTTGCCGAACCCTTCGGCGAATACAGGAGTGATGCTATGTCATGTTATGTTCAAGCTATCAGTAAATTGTTCTATAAATAAATTTACAACAGGTCAGACACAGTATAAAAACCTACCTTTTAAACTCAAGATAACTCTATTAAACGTCGTAAATAGTTGGTTTTTATCGCTTCATAATTTATTCCCTGCAGTTTGCTAACAGCCCATACTATATTCAGAATTTCCTTTAACGAACGGCTCTTAAAATGTCGGTACCAGGTTTAAAAATGAAGCAAAGAAACGAGGAACCTCGCTTCGTTCGCAATCAACAGGGTCTATACACTCCAATCTATTTAACATCGTCGGTTTGCACATTAATATTTTTATCTGGCATCTGGAACCACAACGTATTTTTTTGTGGTAATGTTATATTATTAAAGTTTGAGTGGCATATAAAAATCAGAAAAACGGGTTGTATTATGTTAAACTTACACACTATTTTTGTGAATCATTTTGTGGCTCTGAAAAAAATAGTTGAATGAATTTAGAAATTCTGGGTAGTTTATATGAAACCTGGCAGTTGCTAAAAGGGGAATGAAACCGCCACGGGGATGAAGTTTGGCGGCACGGTTGGCGCAGTGTGTTGAGAGATCGACTGCTGCGCTCGGTGTCGCGGGTTCGATTCCCGCACGGAACAAATATTTGTATGATCTACAGATAGTTGTTTCGGGTCTGGTTGTGTGTGCATGTGACATGTATGTTTGTAAACTGTACCCACGACACAGGAGAAATCCTAGTGTGGGGCAATGTTTATTTAAGAAAAAAAAAAAAAAAAAAAAAAAAAAAAAAAGAAGTCAAGGATGACAGATTGTTGTGGCAAAAAAAACTAAACGGAACCCAGGTTACTCTGTTTTTTGTTTAAAAAATCGTCGCGTCTCATCGGTTTCTCCTGTATCATGGATAGATTACATATCTACATGAATCTCATATACACCATGAATAACTATCAGCATCAAACTCGCTACAAGTAGCGGAGAAACCAAATCGCTTAGCTACTGCGCCAACCATATCGAAAGTTAGGATCTTAAAAATTCCATATCCCATTTTTCGTTAAGTCAGATATAATGGTTGTAGTACGAATACGCTTGAGAATAATAAATATGTAGTAGATAAATAAGATAAACGATGCCTCGTTGCGTATGAAGCCAGACAGATTGACTTTATCATTCGAGGTACCAAGTAAAATGCCAGTCAGAATAACTAGCTTTGTTTCGTAGTCAATAGTGAACTTTTATTTATTTGAGAGTAAAATAACTTACTTAGGTACTATGGATACTAGCAATGAATGCATCAGACAGACGGTGAGACTTATATCTTACATTATCACAGTTTTTAATACTAAAAATGAACATCGGTCGCCTGGCGCACCCTGAGCAGTCAACCTCTATACCATTGGCTATTAGTGATTCTCAAGTAATGGTGATTCGGCAGCAGAAGAAGATTAAAGAAAATATTGTTGGTTTGATATCTTTACGGCATCATTTTGGAACTTTATTGGTTTGGTATTCGATGTTCTATTTTTCCACATAAATGTAATACTAACCTATAAAATAAAATTATTTTTGTAAAACTTACATAGTTTTTTCACACAAAAAATAATGTCAGTTTACACTGAAATTGTTCATCTGCATATTTTATGTCTACACATCAAATTCAAAGGCAAATAAAAATTTGAATAAATTGTTCATCGCTTTTGATATACATAGTTGTTGATCGATGAATCCCATTTATTGTTCTATTTTATTTATGCACTGCCATTTAACTTTCTCGATTTATTGGGTTGGGGAAAAAGTAATTTCGGTTTTTTTTTATATTTTTCAAAGTGAATTTATTCATATATATTTCAAATACTAATCAGTGATATATGTGCCGTTTTGATCGATGATCTGTTGCCACTTTCCTGGTAAAACCATAATTCCGTCACTGTAGAACTTTTCAGATTTTTGGGCGAAAAACTGAACCAAGTGATTTTCACAAGCCTCTTTTGAAGTCAACTTTACACCATTAAGAGAGTTTTGCAGAGACCGGAACAAATGGTAGTCTGACGGGGCAAGGTCCGGACTATACGGTGGATGCATCAAAACTTCCCAGCCAAACTCTCTCAATTTTTGCCGAGTCACTAAAGATATGTGTGGTCTAGCGTTGTCGTGATGGAAGACAATACCTTTCCTATTGATCAATTCGGGCCGTTTTTTTTTAATCGCCTGCTTCAGTCGCATTAGTTGTTGACAATAGAGAGTCGAATGAATGGTTTGGCCAGATTCGAGCAGCTCATAATGAACGATTCCTTTCCACCAAACACTCAGCATCACCTTCCTTGGCGTCAGTATGGGCTTTGCAACCGTTTGTGAAGTTTCTCCGGGCTTTGACCACGATCTTTTTCGCACATTATTGTCATACACAATCCACTTTTTATCGCCTGTAATCATTCGTTTCAAAAATGGCTCGATTTCGTTTCGTTTCAGCAGCGATTCACAGATGGAAACACGGTCCATTAAATTTTTCACTGTTAATTCACGTGGAACCCAAGTGTCGAGCTTCTTTTGGTATCCAGTCTTATGTAAATGGTTCAAAACTGTTTTATGGTCAATGTTTAGTTCGATAGCGATGTCACGAGATGAAATATGTCGGTCAACCTCGATTTTTTTAAGAATTTCATAGACTTTCTCAACGACTGGCGGGCCAAGGCGAGGTTCATCTTTAAGATCGAAATTTCCGGAACGAAAACGAGTAAACCAATTCTGACACTGGCGTTCACTTAAGCACTCGTCACCATATACACTACATCATTTTCGATGAGCCTGTGCTGCATTTTTCCCTTTTTGGAAGTAAAAAAGCAAAATATGACGAAAATTACCTTCTGGAACCTCCATTCTCAAAATGCAATAACTTTTGACTGAGTGAACGAACGAAGCTAGCTTTATGTCAATAATGTACTATGAACTGTTATCTTTCAAATGCACTATAGTGTGGCTTCATTAAATAAGTATTACTAAAGATATACGACTTTAAAACCGTCTATTGCGAAAAACCGAAATTATTTTTTCCCCAACCCAATATATTTCAGTTGAAAATTGAGACGAACTCATTTATCTGTCATTGTTATCCGAGTCCAATGAACATTCAACACGAATGTAATCCTATACTAGTAATATATAACTATTATTGAGAGTTGACAGGGTGTCGCCGTCGACGGATACGTTTTGGAGGACATCATCATCATATAAATATGATACCTATTTGTTTGCAATCGCGTTCTCGAAAACAGCTCTAACGATTTCGATGAAATTTACAATTCCGAGCGAAAAATCGATCTAACTAGGTCTCATCACCGGAAAAAAACATTATCAGTACAAAATAAATATTTTATCTCGATATTTCTCAATACAATATTAAGAAATTTGTGTAAGAACCTCTATATTATATGTTAAGTAAACGAGCTATGGTAAGCAATTACCACAGCTATCCGTGTACGTGCATATAATGCGATTACTGATATGTTCTCGAATGCCTTGTGTTCGGGTTTCTTCACAGGCTATTTTTACCCTTCATATGGAACTACACCTACACACTGCAGTTCAAATATGTATGGCCATACTATCAACCCAGTTGAGACCTTAAAATAAAGAACCCGTTCTTAGAGGAAAATCTTTAGGAATGATTATAAAGTTCTCGTCTACTAGAAGCTTTACGTCTGATACTATGGCTCATGCGTTATTTTACTCAATATATTTATTGCATTCCACAATATTAGACATATTGAAGCTGACTGTCCAGGGCGCGTCAGATGATTTCTTGTTCCGTCGCTTGTGGAGGCTCTTTCCTTACACCCCAACAAAGACACACAAAGAAGTCAATCCTGCTTGATAATAAAATATAGTTTTGCATCGAGTTCAATTTCATTCTGATATTTTATTTTTCGTGAAGCACGTGTCCTCACAGAAATAAGCCTTGAGGTCGTTGTTGATCGTATCTCAAGACGTTTTATCAAGCATGTACCTACATTTATTTTATACTTTTATTTCCTTTTTCAGTTTGCTCGAGAGAGAATTAAGATACGTGAGCGTGTGGTCCGAGTTACATAAGGTAAGTTTATTTTTTTGTTGATATTGCAAATGCATTATAATTAGCATTACAAAATCGAAATATTTATATTTCCTAAAACTTTTATTTACAAAAGGTTTTATTTACATAAGAATTTTATTGAAGCAAATATCTAGATGGTTTTACAGCAGATTATTCCAAAAATTACCTACCTATTTATTATTATTTTCGCTTTATGAGAATGACAGATACCCGTGTCACTTTTTTTTTATCAGCCTTTATCGTCCCACTTCAGGGCAAAGGCCTCCCTACCCTCTTTCCACTCCTGTCGGTTAATAGCTCTCTGTGGCCAATCTTTCGAATAGGTGTCCAGCTCGTCCCGCCATCTCCTTCTGGGCCTGCCGCGACGTCGTCTAACGTTGTGTGGGCTCCACTCTGTGGAGAGCTTTGCCCACATCTCGTCTGACATGCGGCAGACATGGCCAACCCAGTTCCACTTCAGGCTTGCGGCTTTCTGACCAACATCGGCGACCTGAGTTTTGGAGCGCAGTATAATATTTCTTATCCGGTCTGATAACCGGACTCCTAAGATACTACGCTCCATGGCTCGCTGGCAAACCCCGAGTGCGGACTTCCGATGCTTTGTCAATGACCAAGTCTGAGCAACGTAGGTGAGGATAGGCAGAATACATACGTCCATGAGTTGTTTTTTGAGGGTGAGGGGGAGGTTACCCTTCATTAGGTCTTTCATGGACCAATAGCTCTTCCAGGCGTATTCGGTGCGTCTAGCGACTTCTTTTTCTTGTCTTGCCTGGAAAGAGACTATTTGGCCCAAATAGATGTACTCTTGGACATATTCAATTTCTGCGCCATCAACTTCTAACCTACGTTTCGTGCTATTAGTTATCAGCTTGGTCTTCGACATATTCATTTTCAATCCGACCTCGAGGCTCACTCGGTTGAGTTCATTGATCATGGTGCCTAGTTCAGATGCTGAGGAAGAAAACAACACGATGTCATCGGCGAAACGAAGATTTGTTAGTCTTCTTCCTCCGACAACGATGCCCTTCTCCTCCCAGCAATGTACAAGTCTCCTGAATACCTCTTCTAATGTTGCTGTGAAGAGTTTTGGAGATAGCGGATCTCCTTGCTTGACTCCTTTGTGTATTGGAAAGAATTGGCCGAGTTTGTGAAGTTTTATGGCAGCGGTACTATTAGATGTTTTTAAGCAGATTAATGTATGTGATCTCTATTTCTTGGTTATGTAAAGCTTTAAATATTGATGTATGTGTAAGACTGTCAAAGGCTTTGGAATAATCGATGAAGGCTATGTAAAGTGGAAGTTTAAATTCGTAGTATTTTTCGATGATTTGGTTTAGCGTGTGGAAATGGTCGGTGGTAGAGAGGCCGCGTCGAAAGCCTGCCTATTCCGGTGATTGATGTTGGTCCAGCTTTCCGGAAATTCTATTTTCTATTACTTTAATAAAAGCTTTATAAAGATGTGAAACAAGGCTTATGGGACGGTAGTTTCCTAGGTCCGATTTTTCTCCTTTTTTATGTAGAAGAATTATATTAGAATGACAAAAATTATTTGAAAATAAACCTGTGTCACTACGGAGTTTTTTTGCGACGTGGTGAGGGTAATTATGGCTGTGTTAAGTTGATATTAAAAGTATAAAAAATTGTAAATTTTAAATGAACAATTCATTTCATGGACTCCTAACATCCATCTTAGGTAATCACTTCAAAGCTATTTTATCTATCAAGGTTATAGTCCAATTTGTTTTAAATTCTCCCGATTGATTGTCTGATTCCATCTGTTTGATTGATGGTACCGATTGATTAACTCGTGAATCAAAGATTGCTGTATCGAATTTCAACGTAAATTCTCGATCTGTGTTGAACTTATCTATTCATTTTGTTGCTATTTACGAATGAGGGTTGCTTGTTATAAAAGACAGCTCTATTCTGTGTTCTTGATGAACTTATTGACCTTCTATTGTAAAGTTATTTCTATGCCTAGTTTTGCGTTCAAGTTGGATATCTAAAGCTTTGTGAACTAGTAGGGTTTCAACGTCCTTCAACCACAAATCCGAGGAATTGAATATTGTATATATAGTCAAACGGACTCAAAGAAATTGCTATACATTTGTTTTTAAAGATGAAATACACTGGGATTAATACTTTATCATAAACAAATACATAGACTTAAAAAGTGGTCCGAGGGGATGAAAGGATAATCGATTGAGGATAAGGGTATTTTGGAAAGCAAATGTATATACCAATTTGTTTTGTTTAAAACTCTCAATTTACCCCACGTATGATAAGTCCATAAAGACTGTATTTTATGCATTTACTACTCATAACCGTACCCCAAGTACGTACGTAGTTAGCGTCAATCAAAAAACTTATACAGATAACGTGCGCACATTGCTTTCATTGGTTGGTTTAGGTAAAAGAAAACATGCACTTGAGAAACAGGAATTAAAAAAAATTACACTTTTATTTCAAAACTTCACGTTCCTTTACTTTCGTTTCCTTTATTTTGCATTACTAACATCAGATTTGCGCAAACGGTTTGAACAATAATTGAACACATTTGCATTGTTTGCAGAATTAAATTGGCAAGTGCTATATATAATTTTACGGCTTATTTAACACTAACAATGTTTGGCGTTTTCACTCGGAAATATTTGCAAAACGTCAAAGTTACTGCCGGGAATGAACAGGTGGCGCGTGTCACGTTCAGTTTAAAATTAACTTCGTATTGGAAGGTAGTTTACAAAGTGTACTTCGGAGTAAATTATTTCGTGTTGAGAACTAATTAGTAGCAGGCAACAGTAAATTATAGGCACCATGTGTGAAATGTAGCTCTATTATGACGTATGAATTATAATTTCATGGAGACTTATGATTTTGATAAATGGTATATTAAAAATCTTGGTTACCATAATGTGTAAAATAATAACGTATTTATTAATAGAACTTTTTCTAAGAAATATTTTAAGTGTCAGCAAGAAATAATGTCGTAGTTTTTTGAAGAGAATAGGGTCTATTTTACGAAATACTTCACACAGGTTGCTGAAAAATTCTGGTGAGAAAATATGATTGGCCCAAAGTAAAAATGACGAGCGTTTAGTCATCATCTGCCTAGCCTTATCCGATCTAATTTGGGGACGGGTCTCACACGCTCTGTGTATACCATAAAATGTTTAGTGATTAATGTGAAATTTATTTAACCGTTTGAGTATATACTAACAGTTATCACAGTTACTATTCTTGACGAATAAATAAATAAGATCAGGACACAAACAATCAATGTCAACATCATCACCTCAACAGCTTCTTATCCTGTTGTAAAAAAACGATATCTAGAATTGTTGATTGTTTAATCATGAAAAAATTAATGATAGTTGAAACTTTAGCGATTAATGAGGTTTCGTAAGTTTTGTATTCTTTTAGAACCAAGTAATAAAAATGATATTTTATATTTCGCGTGAAGCTGAAGGCAAATAAAACTTGACGTGATGTAACAAATTATTTTCTTTAATAAACTCACATAATTAAAACTTTGACCTCTAAAATGTTTTACCTATTGAAATCATGTTACGTTATGTTTATTTATATTTTAGTAGCGTTTATACTCAAAAGGTTTTTTGTATTGTAGGAATACTAAATAAGTTTGTTCTTAATTAAAAGAAACGGCCTCGGTGACCAAGCTTCAAGCAAATAGGTATTTTATTTTTAATATTGAGTTAGAAACATTTTATTCGGAGTTCCTAATTAATTAACTCTGTGACAATAATTTGAATAAGACGTATTTATTTTGGGAATGTTTACTGATACAAAAAAATATTTTTAACGTCATTTGTATTACGGTAATAGCTGACTGAATGCTTGATGTGCAACCTTATGGGTATGAGATCAAAGTTGACACGCTTCCTTGACGTTTCAAATTTATATCTGTATTAGAATTTAGTCTATCGCTGTATAAAGTTTTTGATAGGATCTATGTGTAGTCCGCTAGCCTGCACCGGCCAAAAAAGTGGCCTAGGCCTTTAACCATTATAAAAAGAGCTCCGTGCTCAGCAGTAGGATAGTAATGGCCTATATGATTATCATCAATTTAAAATTTCAGAAATAATCTTAGTAATCAGAGTGTCGGTGCGAGATGGGCGGACAATATTGTTGCCATCGGGGGTCGAACATGGATGAGACTGGCGCAGGAGTGTAGAAACTGGCACATTCAAAGAGAGGCCTATGCCCAGCAGTGGGCGAAGTCGGGCTGTGGATGATGATGATGATGAATCAGATTGTCATCAAACATCTTTGTTTTAACTATCTCATAAAAAGCAAAAGCATCTTACTTTGTGTCTGTTCTTTTTGAACCTTCTCAATAGTAATAAAAGGGGTGTAGACTTTGTACAAAATATCGCTAGTGAACATTTTCGTCTTCAGTTGCCTTCACAATAACGTGAAGATCTTATCTATCTCTGTTAAACTCCTTTCACTTCGATAGTATAAATTATTTCCTTCATACAATTCTGTGAGTCCTTACAGACTTTCAATAGGAGAAATGTTAAGGTGAAACTAGGTGTGACGGACATGGGGTGAATTTATAGAGGTTCCTGCTAGTTTAGAAAGGACACCATTACAAATAGATTGCTGTGCTTTTGACTGAACTGTGGAATTGTATTGAATATTATTCCGATAAAGTGTTCGGTTCAAAACTTTTGAAAATGTCGATATTACTTCTACAACAATGCAATCTACATTGTTATACAATTTCGGTATCAGATTTCTGCGCGAGTTATCATTAATTATAACCGAATAGTTGTTTTTACCTTTTTATTATTAAACTTACTAGAAATATTATATAATAATATGACATTGTATTCTCATCACAGTTGAAAAGTATATTTTTTAATTGATAATAAATCAGCGTAAGTATTCATGTAGCATAAGTCACCATAACTGAAAAATAATACTATTGTACAAAACAACAAAAAACAAAAGAAAAACCCTGAGTAACAAAAATAACACAATTAAATAATCATGGAACAAAAAGTCAGACCGAAGAATATAATCTGTTGAAAACTAATTGCCAATAAAGAGTTTACCTACTGTAAATATTTTTCCACGTTCATTTTATTTATAATTTAATCAGTGTTCATTTAGTTTTTTTCACTGTAAACAAGCGAAAAATAGCCAATCACTACAGAATGACAGTAAAAGTAATAATTTGACATAAGCTGTTGATTATCACGTTTATGTCAATGTCATACATTTTGCTGGATTTCCTCTTCTCTGGGGATTGTAGATATCAACTCGTGTAAGAGCAGTTCCAAAAAGTTTATAAACCTATTTCTTATTTACTTTTAAAACAGTAACATTTCCTTCAGTCCACGTTCGCGTCTTGTTTGTTTTCTTCCTAGATTAGTACGAAACAAACTTCGGGAATTTACTCCTTAATTCTCTTTTCAATAAATCACCAAGTTAATTTACGCCGTGAATGATATTAATAATCCAGGAAACGTCATTAATCCTTCCGCATGAAATTCTAACATTAAAGCCGACTTTATACGGAATACTGCAAAATTAGGCCAACCACTGAAAGCGTTGTTAATTCCTTGTTATTAAACGTTGAAACATGTTTTTATGGGACTCTAACATTATCTTTATGTTACATAAATGATTGTCATAACATAAAACTTTATTGTTCATCAAGTTAAATTGCAAAGATTCTGCTACAAAATGTACCTAAAAACATTTTGAAATATTTTTGTAATGAATGAATGAGTTTCACTATTTGAATTTTTATAACTAAAGGCAGATTTACAATTACCTATGACAAAATGGTAGTTTTCATTTGAATCTGCCAAAGCAATTATAAAGTTATCTTTAAATTTTCGGAAGGCACAGTGGATAAGCTATAGTTTTCAACGTTACATGACGCGGGATAGATGCCCGTATGGAACAAAGTAAGCTCTACTCATCGTTGTTTTGCACCCGAATGTGTGTATATGCATATTTATAAAGCGAACTCGATACAGAAAATCTTCAAGTGTGGGCTTATAACATAATATATTAATAAAAAAGAAAAAAGAAAAAAATATACACCCAGATAGATGATGATGATGATGTCCTCCAAGACGTATCACCCTTTCAATTCCCGGCAATCTGTCTTCGCTCATGTACCCTTGCGTGACTCGCAAAGTCGAATTTGGTTTTGAACACACGGTTACAAATAGCGCACTGAAGCTCCTCTTGCGCATTGTATGTTTTCTACTCGGAGATCAGTTCAGGTAAGCGCCAATCTGGTGGACAGTATCTACGATACAGGGACGTACTGAAGCATTATTTAACAGTAGCTACCGTATCTCCAAATTCGTGGGAGGAACTGGCTACACAAAGACCGGAGTGGCGTAAAGCTAGATAGATAGATACCGACTACCAAAGTACATTTATTTACCTATTTCCCTTTAGTATTTGCTATCGGTAAAAGCTACAACACTGTTTCAATTTTATTACGAACAACTATTTAAACTTTTACTCACAGTGTTTTGTTTCGTGCGAGGTAATGGATGAAACTAAGGGCTAATGGCTATAAGGGGCGCTAACATCGGACGCTAACACCGAAGCACTTATCTAGCTATCTTTACCTGAGTGGTTTCCATTATTTGGGATAAACAAGCATTATCTATTTAAGTACTATGTTAGAACGTGAGCACACCGCAGTCAATTCTGTATTTAGAGTAGTCTTACGAAAACAAATCTGTCTATTACATGACTTTAATTACCACATTGGTCTAGAGATCGCAAGTGCGGCTTCTAAGCGTGAGGTCTTGGGTTCGATTACCTGATCGAGCAAAAGAGTAATGGGATTTCCTATTTAAAAAAAATCGGCAGACCGACGTTTAAAATTGTGCCCGGTAGGTAAATGGCAATAAGCTAGCCCCAAAATGAGAATGTATAATACGCTTCTGCCTAACCTTTCGAGGAATACTGGCGTGATGCTATGTTAAGTTATCCTGCAGTTTCAGACAGTTTTATATCAACGTAAAATAATTAAACCTATTTCTTAGACAACTTACTCCAAATGTGCTCATTTCATCGCTTTGTTAGAACGTTTAATTACTTCTTGACTATACCTATATTAAGCGCACTCCTTCCTTATAATCAGAATCATACTACTTTAAAAAGCAAATTTTTTCGACACATTCTCAAACTAAAGTAAAGTATTCACCTTACCACACGTGCAATTAGTTTTTAATTGGAACACTCGTTTAATGTTCTTTAAAAAGCGCTCTTGTGATGAATAAAACGATATTATTTTTCCTTACATATAATCATATAGTAGGTATCATTCATCAAATATGTATAGAAACGGTTACATTGTAACGTGTTCTTCGAGAAATACTACGTTGTTTTACTGTTACTAAGTTGTTTTATTTACAGTATCTCAAGTAGTCTTATCGCTGTGATTTATTATAACTTTTTTCCACCTTACAAACGAGACGTTTTATGAGTGCTATTGAGAAAATTAGCGTCATAAACACCTTAAGCTGAGACTAAACCTTTATTGTTGTAAATACATAATCTTGTTGTACATAAATATTTTTGTTGAAACGTGGAAATGTTATACTACTTGTATAACATTTCCACGTTTATATTTACGTATATGTTTTTATGATAAAAACAGGATTTAAAATTATATTATACAAAAAAATGTTTACACGGATGTGACTTTTTTTTTTGTAACGGTCATGATCATGACACCTTACCTATTTAAAAGCCGAATGGTTCCATAAATAGGTACAATTAATTCAATTAGGTTTACACAATAGATACATTTGATCTGAAGCCAATTCGGCCAAACTCGACTGGTTTTATGATTTATAAGTACAATAATAGAATACAATCCGTTATGCTTTCGTTATGTTATACTATATTGATATAGCAAAACGTGACATGACGGTCATTTTCCCCGACGAGAGGCAGAGGTGTACTATTTAATTGTACATCTACATTTAGTCGATTCCTATTGCCTTCTACCGGGCACAACCCGAAACTCCGGGCTGCAAAAAATTTCAAAGCCCCAATTAGACTTTTCCCAATGTGGCAATCACACCCAAAACTTAATTCTCAACGCATGCAAATATGTTACAACACTAGTGAGGTAGTTCATTGATATAAAAATATAATATTCAATAAAGTTTAATTTGACTGTTATTATTTAGGCCATTGTGATTGTGGCTCACGACAGACAATGCCCTACCTCCTGACTTGCGCTTTTATAGACCTGTGCAAAGCCATGGACATCGCTATTAACTACGCTAAGTTCTTGTCAAAATATATTTGAATCTTCTTCTGTCGAATCGGGATGATCATATAATAGACATGATAAACGCTCATAACATAGTGAAAAGATTACCCAATCAACGATGGTGATATCGAGACTGACTGCCGAACGTGCATCAGACGATCTCAGGTTTCGTTACTCATGGAGACTCTTTCCTTGGACCTCTAATTAAACTAGTATCGACAAGAAAAAGAAGAATAAAGGTTTAACCATTAATAAATAATTCAAAAAAAGAAAATGCCTTCCCAATTTTAATATAAATACGTGAAGAAACTCATATGTACTTAGAATCACATTATAATATGTATATTAATAGGAAGACTTCCAGTTGATAGAACTTACAAATATATACTACCAATCATATCATCATATAATCATATAATCATCCCCCCGCGCACCGCCCGAGCGAACGGACGTGTCTCTTGTGCTCTGTGTGTTTTATTTTTTCTTGAAGTAATTAATAAACATTTCAACTCATTTCTAAGTTAAAACATCGAAAAACATTGTGATAAACTTGAATAACAACAAACAGTGTACGTTGTGCATGTAAATAAACTATTTTTGCAAAAAAGTGTATCAAAACGTCGGTTAAACAGTTAAAAAGTGAATGTGCTTGTACTGAGACTTATGCATTTGACCTTAAGCATTGACACAATACTCAGACCCTCACTTATGGTTGTTACAAGTAACATCCTACCAAGCTTTTTCGAAGCAACTGCTAACAGTCTGTCTGGCTCAGCGGCTAACAGCGTCAGTTGAATTGAACAAGTTGCGCGGCAAGTCGTAGGTTCCAGCCCGAAGTTCAGCAAGCACTTTTTGTGCTTTCAACTTTCTTTGTTTCTCATTAAAGTATCATAATATGGATACAACACCGATAACGCCACCGAATCAATATCACATTCCATCGCGTTCGGAGTCAGACATTCCGAACTTATACGCTAAAGAAGACTCGTCGACTAGTAACATCACAACGACCAATATTACTCAACGAACTAAGCGAAGGTGCCCATCGGATGAAGATAACACTAACGACTATATGGCCCAATTCAAAAAAGAAATTATAGACCTAATTAAAAACATGACTAGTTCGCAAAACTCGCGTATGGACAAATTAGAGAACCTAATTATTGAAATAAAAACCTCTAATTCTAAAATAGCAAAAACAAACACTGAAATAGAGAAGTCCATGTCATCCTTATCCGACCAGCTAACCTCAGTGGAAGCTAAAATTACTGATTTGGAAAAGGAACGCACCTCCGTGATTTTGAAGTTAACAGCACTCGAAGAAAGGATGGAGTCATTCGACCGCAACATTGTTAAAACTTGCGTCGAGCTTCGCAATGTTCCCAAGCGTACTAAGGAAACCAAAAACATGCTTTACGACGCCTTATTCGAGCTATCAAAACATATTGAATTTAAACTACAATTATCTGATATACGTGATGTCCTGCGACAGCCATCCAAAAAAGAAAACACGCATTCCACGCTTACAGTCGAATTTTCTAACACCCTAATCAAAAGTAACTTTTTAACAGCTGTAAAGGAATACAACAAGCGTTTTCCTAAGAATAAATTGAATTCCATACACCTGGGCTTCGAAGCACCTTTAACACCAACATACGTCGCTGAGAAATTGACTACTTACTCAAAAAGGCTCTTCTATCTGGCTCGTAACTACGCAAAAGCTAACCAATACCTGTACTGTTGGACTACAGACGGACGCATCCTAATTAAGAAGAACCCTGACAGCCCTTCTATCGTTATTAAAAGTGAACAACAACTTGATAACTTATCAATACCTAAAATAGTGTGACTAGTATTATACGTTTTAGTTGCTCAGCTAAGTTCACAGACTGTTTCATATTTCTTTATAAATAATGTAGTTTTTCAAATCATCATAACTCCAGTTCTTAATGTAAACAAATACACATATCACACCACTAACAATTACACTTACTACACATCTCAACATATAAAGCATACTCACTCTATACCTCTACCATTACACTTCTACACTACTCACTTCTCACTTTCGCTAACAACACATTTTCCAAACTGTTCATCATATTATATCGACTGCCTCCTATGTACAGTCTTAGGTTTAACTTTTTATAACAATGTCTAATGATATTATTGATGTTATCGACAATGTTGACAATTTTTCTGTATCAGATACTCATCTTTGTTCTCCCGAACAAATTAAATCATATGTTAAGAATCTGAGCACCTGGAGTACAATTTTGACTCAAAATATTCGTTCGATTAACTGCAACTTTTTGAACTTACAATCTCTTGTTCATCGTATAAATATTGAATGTGATTTGCTGGTCCTTACCGAGTGTTGGCTCTCTTGTACTAGTAACTCCCGAATTCCCCCCTTACCCAATTATGTCACCTATAATACAACTAAACATCTAAATCATAGTGACGGGGTTGTTGTCTATGCAAGATCCACTCTACAAACAACCTGTGAGGAGCCTGACCTTCTTTAATCAGCATCAGGTCTGCTTGTAAAATATAAAACTGACATGGCCATTTTATGTATTTACCGTTCACGTTTCTTAATGCCCTCAACACGATACTCCCAACTCTAGCAAATTACAGTTCGGTAATCATAACAGGAGATATTAACGTGGACATCAAGGCTGCTACTCATGACTCGCGATCCCACGAATACCTTAACACCTTAGCTTTTCACGGTTTCTTACCTGCGCATACTCACCCTACTAGAGGTAACAGTTGTTTGGACCATCTTATGATTCGATCAAAGACAAAAACATTAACACTAGTCTTTGACACAGCGGTGACCGACCATTGTTCATCCCTATTGTAAACCGCCTGTTCAACGAATAATTTCTAAAATTGACTATGACGCACTTGACGCCAGCATGGAAAAAATAAACCTACACCCTCTATACCTCATTTTGGATCCAAACATTGCCGTAGAGAGTCTTTTAAAATTAATACAACCTGCCATAGCAGAATGCACAAGAGTTAAGAAAGTGCCCGCTCGTAAAATAATACTGAAGCCCTGGATAACTCCGGGGCTGTTGAAGTGTCTACGAAACCGCGACCTTCTACACAAAAAAGTTAAGCAGTCTCCAGGAAACGCAACATTGATTATTACCTACAAAAGATACAGAATTTTTTGTACCTCCCTGTTGAAGAAAGTTAAAAGGCAGTACGACTCAAATGAATTAACTAAGGCCAGTCGCAATCCTAAAAAACTTTGGGATACTATAAAAACCATTACAAACACGCATAAAACAAAAACCGCTTCCTATAAATTGTTAACTTGTTCAGTGTCACCCCAACAGTCTTGTCAGGTAAATGAGTTTTTTGCTAATGTTGGGAAAAAACTTGCGGACCAACTCAATACTGCCCAACTACCCGTACCTCCACCTAACCTCTCAAATTGTACCAACTCCTTTGTGCTGGAACAGACTGACACAGAGGAAATTATTTCAACCATAAATCTGTTACGGGTTGGTGCCGCTACTGGTTGGGACGGTATTTCTCACTTTTTCTTAAAACGGTACGCTCGAATTCTTGCACCGGTACTCTGCCACATCTTTAACACTTGTTTACAAACAGTTGTTTTCCCCACCGCCTTTAAAAGAGCTATCATTCACCCAATCTTCAAGGGTGGTGATGAGAGTTTACCAAACAATTATCGTCCCATCGCCGTTCTTTCTGCCTTATCCAAGGTGCTCGAACGCATCATTAACAAGCGCCTAACATGTTACCTTGAACATTTTAAACTTTTGTCCGCTCAGCAATTTGGCTTTCGCAAGAATAAATCCACCTCTGACGCAGTTCATAACCTTATCAACAATATTGTAGATAACCTAAACTGTAAAAAAAAGGTTCTTACCATATTTCTGGATCTTGCGAAAGCCTTTGATACGGTTCTCGTTTCGACCCTTCTTCTCAAGCTTGAGAGCCTTGGCGTAAGGGGAACCCCCCTTGATTTCTTCGAGAGCTACCTGACAGATAGATCTCATTCGGTCGTTATAGAGAATCACAAGAGTAAAGAACTTCCTATTCGATATGGTGTGCCTCAGGGCAGTATATTGGGGCCAACACTATTTCTTGTATACATTAACGATCTCTGCAACCTCGTCATTCCAAACGCTAAAATAGTGTCTTTTGCAGACGATACTGCCATCACATTCTCTGCTAACTCTAGGCTGGAATTACAGGCTTTTGCACAAAGTGGTTTTAATACTGTTGTAAAATGGCTTTTGACACATACACTGACTCTTAACGCTACCAAAACTAATTTCATCACGTTTTCTATCAGTAATACTTCTCAAACTCTGAACAGTGTTTCCCTAAGGGCTCACTCCTGTCCCATCCAAAACCACTGTCGATGTCCTAACTTGACTTCAGTGGATAAAATTAAATACCTTGGAATTATTTTGGACAGAAATCTTAATTTCAAATCGCATATATCCACCTTGACTTCACGCGTACGCAAGCTTATATACGTTTTCAAGACTCTGAGACACGTGGCTAATCCTGAAATTATTCGAAACGTTTATTACGCTCTATGCCAGTCGATCGTTATCTACTGTATTTCCTGTTGGGGTGGAGCTGCAAAAACTACACTAAAGCCCTTGGAAATAGCTCACAGAGCGATTTTAAAGGTAGCAACGTTCAGACAAATACTCTTTCCAACAACCATACTGTAAAAAACCTGCAATGTACTCAATGTTAGACAACAATACATCTTACATTTAATCCTACTACAGCACCAAAAAGCCCCTTTTCGAATAATCACAAAACGCTGCAAAAGTAACATCTGCACAGTTCCCCGGGCCCGCACGTCCTTCATCAAAAAATTCTTTCTTTACCTTGGTCCGGCACTCTATAACAAAATAAATGAGAAACTTCCAATATACGGCTCATCAAACTTTAACTGTAAAAAGATTGTCCGCTCGTATTTATTTAATTTAATTATGACGAAACAGAAGACTTCCTAAAGTAACCACAAGCTACCATATCACAAACAAACACGCACACAAACACACACACACATACACACACACACACACACACACACACACACATTGCATAAACGCACCATCAATCCTCACACACCCTACATTTACGCGGAAAGACGAACTCTAATCACTACATAGCTACATATACATATTTACACATAATCTAATTCAAAGAGCAAACATTGAAATTGAAATTGTTTAATTTAATTGTGCTATCTTTTAATTATTCTATTTAATTTTTACTATTTTCTTTCTGCATGCAATAATTGTTGTTACTCGGATTGCTAAAACACATGCCTAAATTCCTCCATATAAATCAGGGGATCGGTCCTGTCTCTCTTAAACACAGGCTACCCAGTAGCCTATCTAGGAGGACAGTACTTCATCCGCTAACTAGATTAATATATATAAATCTGTGCATAATCTAACTACCTTGAAATGTAATCTGGTCCTAGTGTAACAATAAAAACTTATTATTATTATTATTATTATAATCATGATAGCTTTCTTTACAAAATTATAAAGTACTTTTGTACGACGGGATTTTGCTTTGATAGATGTTTCTATAGATTCATATCCGGGGAAAATAATAATTAGACTGACCTTACTTAGAATAACCATGGTGATTTCTATCTGTTATTTTACATAGAAATATCTTTTGGAGGCAGTTAGAAAACGTTTTTTTTTTTTATTCATTTACTGGGTATGAAAAACTACAAAGAAAACTTGAAAAATAATTGACTCTAACGTTAATTATAATAATTTTATAACACCGTAAATAACAAAATCAAATATCCCAAAAAATAAACACCGCAGAAATCATTTGAAACAATAGGTAAACACAATTCACCCCCATTATAAATACAGATGAGAAATAATTTTCTTTGCGAATATTTGAGTTCAAGCTTCAAACACTTCAGATAAGCAATTAGGCAACTGTTTACAATACGACTGTGATTGATGTTTCCGGCGTGTATAATAATTTCCATTGAATTTTCTTTGCAATGAAATTTAACGATAGAATAAAGAGAGCAGCGTATTCAAAAATCATTTGTTAGGAAGTATTGAATAAAATTTTCAAGTATAGGCATATAATTTTCAGGATCAATTTCAATAAATCAGTTTACATTGACTTATTGAAATTTATCCTGAAATTTACAAGTTATAGAGTATAGTATAGAACGTTGAAAACTCTATAACTTAACTGTACGATGCTAGACAGTGCAGGTGTTTTCTATCTGCATGACCTCTTGGGAAGAAACGCCAAAACAAACTCAGGCATCGTATCTTTCACTTCATTTGTTTTAAATTACATACAGTTAATTATATATTTTAAAATGAGTAAGATGCATGATAGTGTCTGGTTCTAAGATGATCTTTTTCTCAGCTCAACATTGTTTTAACTGTTTGTATTTTAGTGAGATTATTTTGACACAGTGTATAATGCAGCCTGCAAAAAAATAACACAAGCCTACCCTACATCTAGAAGCAACCTTAAGAATTAACGGAAGAACCACACAAGAGAGGATGTTTAAGCTATACGAACGCCACAAACTAATATCCTTCGGCAAATGGAAAAATATTATTGCTTCTTGTGTGTGACGTCAAAGACGATTTCCAGCTAAGTATCTAAAACAGTGCGGAAGTTGAGATATATTTAAATCCATTTATAGCTTGTTCATTGAAGTCCTATAACACCTAAATCACCTTTATGAATATGAAAAAAAGACAGAGAGATCATCCCAAGCGGGTACAAAAATCCTAGTACGGAATAAATGAGCTAGCTGAATTATTTTAAATCTTAAAGTTTAAAATTGAATATCAATATATAATTTAATACAAAAGAAATATACTAAGAACTTTAGTATATTTTGAGCTGCCACGAAAAGAATGATAGCATTTCATTTTATACCTATAAAGTCATTTCAGACAGTCTTTTATTAAAAGTACGCATTAAACTGTTACAAGATTGCAAAGTTAAAAGCGTTTCATCAAATCGTCCTACAAAATGATTCTCAAAGTGTTATTAAAAGTTTATGGTACGATTCTAAATTCAATACTGTCTACCCAAGTTTAATAAGTGATTGGAAACATTTTATGACTTGAAGAGAGCTGTGATTTAAGAAAGTATCTATGCCTACCGTTCGTCTTTAGAAATTGAATAGTGAGACAATAATCAGATCCTATTTCTAATAAATTCATGTCCCATTCAGTCTGATTCTTTGAAATATAGAAATGAACTTAACTATGAAATAAATTGTAAGTTAGCAGTATTATAAACGAAATTTTAATTTTCTGTATAAAGTTAATTTATTATGTATCAGGTCTTCAAAGTTCCTTCACTCAATTATTCGATAAGAAAGTTGAGAACAGATTTAAAAATAAATCCAACTCAATGATCTTATTAAGAAGGTAAGAAAGTTTTCACTTCATTATTTTACACCCTTGGAGTTAGGGGCAACTTTTCTTGGGGTGATTTTAATTCTTAAACAAAATCTCGTGTCGTATTTTATTCTACACGAGTTTTTGTAAACTGCAAACTTAGGTGTCTGCGTGTCTAAAAAGGCCCGATTGAACAAAAAAATCTCCATAATAACTGACAAACAGATGATTGCGAATGCAACGAGAGCGCCATTTATTAATAGCTTCATGCTTGTATTCCCCTAAGGGTTAGGCAGAGACTTACTATTGTATACTCACGTATCGCCGTCCCATATAAGGTCAGCAGAATTGTAGACGACGTTCAGGCGCGAGGGTTGAAGCACCGAATGCGTAGGGATCTGCTGCAGTGAAATGAAAGTGGAAGTCCGAATCACACTATTTATTTGCACTATTTTACACACACGGGCAATCTATACAAGTTGGTACTAAACAAAAGAGAGTCAGCATATTACTATCTACCAGGCACAGTCAGCAACCACGTTGATCACTAGACCAGGCAGTTATAATTTTTTATATTATTATAAGGATATTTTGACATTTGTAATTTCATTCATGACTACCTCATTGGTCTAATGGGCGCAAGCGTTACTGCTGAGATCTTGGGTTTAATTCCCGGGTCGGGCAAAGTTTTATTAGGTTTTTGTGTATAGAAATTCTCAGTAGTAGTACGGGGTCAGGAACTGTACCCGGTAGCTGGAAAAAGGCTCGCCCCTATTACATTGTACTCAATAACGGTATTTGCAAAATGTGGGTGTACAGAGGTGTACTAAACCTCTGCCTAACCATTCGAGATTATAGGCGCGATTATATAATTTGAATGATATGATTAACTTAGAGCTGTTTTTTTTAAACATAAAAAGGCAAAACACAATTTCATAAAATGTTTACCAATATGTATAATGGATATCTAGCAATTAGTTCATAGTTCTGGCCACCATTAGGTATTTTATCGGTTGCAATCATGCGAATACAAAGTAACTGTTTCTTTCTTTCACAGAAAAGCTTTTATTAAATATTGGACGATTTGAATATACATAGAACGCAAGGCAGATATTTCTTTATCAACAACAATGAGTTTCTTGTTTTAGTTTAATAATCATCATCTTCCTAGTTTTTTCCCAATTGTGTTGGGGTCAGCTCCGAGTCTATCTGAATAGATTAGCAGCGATCAATATATTATAGGGAGCTACTGCCATCTGACCTCCGCCGCCTAATTACTGGCAGTCACTGATACTTAAGTTTAGACTTGGATATATCCTTTTTGGGTTGCTGACACTCGTGATAATATATATATATATATACATATATATATATAATCAATTTTCAGGGAGGCCATATTGGAATTCACATTTAGTTTATGTATAGGATTAGGCTGTATTATCAACAACAACTAATTAGGTTTCAAGTTATCAAGCAATCCGAATAATACTAATATGGATTACATTTCAAGATTAATTTGATATTATTTAATTAGCTACGTAAACTCAGGGAGGGTTTAATTAATATTAATGATTCTATTAGTAACTGTCATTAAATATCACAAAAGTATAATTGAGCCGTTTAATGATGTGTTATAATTTTTTTTTGCCAAAACACTGCGATAATTATGTTATGGAAGGGTTGATGTTATATTATATACAACAAGTTAATAAATAACAATACGTTATAATAAGTAATTATACGCTTCCCGTGTGACTTATACAATATGTATGGGGCAACGTGCCATAAAATACTGATAATAATACTGCAATGCATTTTTGTCTCTTTTACTCACACTTCATGAGCCTATTAATGTCCCACAGTCTAATGGTCGAGTTCTCAGGCAGATGCTCTGAAAAAAATACTTAGACTTGGGCCCACTGCGGTTTTATGTCTATGGTGGAGTCAAATTTTGACATTTATAAAATACGAGGGCAGAACTCCTTTTGCAATAATTGTGTCTGTGTGCCACATTGGTCTTGGATTTGATCTCTGGGTCGAGTAGTGGTTATTTGGTTTTTCTGTTAGAAAATTCTCAGTTGCAACTCGGAGTTTGGAATTACGGTGGGTAGCTATAGGGACTTAAAAACGGGAATTAATGCAATGAGGTGTACCGTTCAGATAATACAGGCGCGATGCTGTGTTATGTTTTATGTGTTCCAAATTTAATTGATTCAAATATTTTGAATCAAATACATATTTTGAATCACTCTTAGAACTTACAGTACTCATAATATTTTACGTTTGTAAGTAATAAAGATAATGCCAAGTAGTTTGTTTTTACATCAAAACTTTATAGTTGCCCAGATCCCAGTTTAAACAATATAATGAGACAAATCCATTTGTTATTTGATCCAAGCGTTAATCGTGATTGATTTTATTACTCAAGTAATTTAAGAGACGTTTAACAGCTTAAAATTGAACGACGTATAAATTGGCTTTATTTTGTCCCTTGTTTACAGCTTATGTAAATGGGCAAGATTACTTCTTAATCATCGTAAGAGTCGTATCCGACGAAGGGATTGAATTGACAGCTGGTTTCATTAAAATGTAGTAAAGAAAGAAAGTAAAAACGAAAGAAAGAAAGTATAGATTTCATGCGCGAATAAATATTCCCAGATATTTTTTAGTCAGAGTTGGTCTAAAGACGAAATTCTTCAATCCGTGGATCTTATATAAGAAACCATGTTACCCTCTATATTATCTTTGAGGTTACTTTTATACTACTTACATAATCCTACTATCCTATCCTTCTTCTTCCTATCCTATTCTACTTATCCTAATAATCCTACTTGTAATAATAGAAATGTGAAAGTTTGTGAGGATGGATGGATGGATGGATATTTGTTACTCAATCAAGCCAGAATGGCTGAACGGATCTGGATGAAATTTGGCACAGAGATAGATCATAGTCTAGAATAGCACATACATAGGCTACTTTTTATCTTGGAAAAATGTACGGGTCCGTAAACCACGCGCGCGAAGCCGAGAGCGGAACCAAGTATTTTATATGGGAGCCACAAAATTAAGGTATTACGTGAGAAGACGTAGAAAAATGTTTCAGAACGATTTGCATTCAATCTTCACAGGAAACTCGACCAAATTACGAGATGGCACCCGACTCAAAGAAATATTGTGACTCTTTACTAAGCTTTATGGTAAGGCGGACTAAAAAGGGATAGAGCGTCCTTGTTTTTAAATAATAAATGTTCCTCACACCGACACGTGCATCTATTCTATTTTGAATAGTCTCTAGGCGGTTGTGTTCTGGGTACTCTTTCGGGATTTCTGAATATTTGCTAATATTTTAGGTGAATACAAATTTTATTTCTACGACTTGTGTGACCCACAACACCACACTAATGTCATGATTATAGTAAGAATAATTTAAGACGCGTAAAAAACATTTGTATTAAAAATTACAAAAATATGTACAGTTAGTACATATTTTTGTAATTTTTAATACAATTATCAAAAAAAAATGTTTTTATATCATGATCATACCGATCGACAAAATACGCTAGTTCATTGTAATTGCTTTTATAAATAAAACCAATTATGAAACTGTAAAAATCTTCAGCTTTGTAAGCTGACTGTACGGTAAGTCGATATGACGTCCGATTTAGTTGGATGTCGACCTATTCTATTTTAGTACCATCAACGCTTAGGATGTGGTTTGAGAACGGAATTTCCCGTGATCCAATTATTTTTGCGGTATCGTAATTACTGTCAGACGTCACCAGTGTATAATTACATATCTACACTAACAAATCTGCTGGTTTATATATGAGTCACATAGGAACCATAAATATCTTTCATAATAATCCGAATATGAATAAAAAAAATATACATATAAGTAGGTTAGAAGTAGGACCAAGAACAAGAAACAAATTGTAGGGGAAAGGATTCATTTTCCTCTTCTTTGATAACTTGGAACTGCTGATAGGATGATATAAGAATAGCCAGTCAAGAAGATTGTCAGTGAAATACCCTGGATAGTGAGATCTGTTAATCCATGATGAAGATCATTGTCAACAGTGTCCCGCAGCCTGATTACGTAAAAATGCGATGGCAACGCGACAGCCACGCGACAGCAATCTCACTGTCAGCCAATACATTACATGACATAAAAATGACGTTTGACAGAAGATATCGCGCGATCTACGCCTGTCGCTACATCGGTAATTAGGCTGCCGGTTATGTATTAGGTATATAGAGACGGTTAAAATGGTAATCATTTCGAGCCTTTGTTAATAAAGAAAGGCTCGAAATTATGGAGGATGTAGGAACTTTGTCATAAATATGTTGTAATGAAAAATGAACAACGACCTGTTTCCACATTCGTTGATAAAGTGTCTGATAATAATCAAAAAGATACAATATGTGGTATCTAAATGATGAATTAGAAAGTTTATTAGCTAGATTTACTTATCAGATACAGAAAATTGAACGGATTATGTGAGCTAAGTTGTGGAAAGGCAATCAGGCAGTTTATCTGAAAGTGGTGAAACGGGTTCCCAATGGTATAAAAACACAGTTTCATCAATCATTTTAATGTATAATATATTTTTATATTGCGAAATTCGGAAAGAGCGACTACTTTATCAATTTACAGAGATAAGCTTTGCCTTTGAGCTTCGTATTAAATTGATCAGAATGAATTGATCAGGTTTAGGTATGTTTGAGTTTTAACTATTTCAAACATATTTATTTTTCCATAACACAATGTTAAAAATCTTTTAACATGCAAATTATAAAGTACCAATGAAGTAGGTATACAATGTTTTGTTATTATACAATGTTTATAAGTAAATCTCTGACGCTCAGACTTAGAACTTTTATGCTAAAAGCAAACTTCGAATATTCCATAAATTTTGCAACACTCAAAAAGTAATGTGCCACACGGTGGAATATTCTATATAAGTATTATGTTTAAGGCAGCGTTCAGGTATAAGTCACTATGCATATTCAATATACTTACAAATGTATTATGATGAATTCGAATATGAAATATATAAATGACTGTGTAGGTTCTTAAGCCATGATGACCTCGCACTGTACACGTTACTATTGTCTAGTTTCTTCCCCTTTGATAAGCTAATACGTATTACAGTAAGTACAGATTAAACGACACCTCGATTTTGGTATTAATCAACTAAATTAATATAGTCTCACTGTGTCGCAGTATAAAAATTAATTAGTCTTGTCAAAATAGTCTACTTTCCTGTTATCAACGTGAATTTACTAGCCATCACTCTGTGGAACGTTTATTTTATGGCTGACCAATGTAGCTGTTATAAATATTTTCGGTCCATTGCATTAAATGTTTGTAAGAAAGAGATATACCTATATCTCTTTCTTACAAACATTTAATGCAATGCAATAAAATAAACGTTCCACACCGGCACTTCAATAATTTCAATAGAATCAGAAAGCAATTTGCAATAGAATCAGAGCCGATTACTACTCCTTTCACGTAACACCGCATCTCCTGCCATCCCGCTTCAAAATACGTCGGCGTCGAGTGTCTATCATCCGCGAAATTAATACAGAATGCATTCACTACTATTACGTAACGCAAAAAAAAGTAGGAAACTAAGAGACACGAAGCTATAGTTATAGAATAGTAACAACCGTGAATATAAGTCACACGCAGCGCACTGATGAGCCTTCGATACTGATGAGCGAACATTGTTTCGATTGTTTCACTAAATGCAATCAATGAACCGTTTATCGCGTGATACCTACCAGTGACGGTTTTTTTTCTAGTACATCTGTACATAGGAAGATAACACAATCACGATACTTTCACGATCTCATATCTAACGTTTGTTCTCTTTGGATAATCTATAAGTATATCTGACCACAACCGAACGAATAACAATTTAAAATTTTAAAAATGGACGCTTGCAATACTTTGAAGCTATAAATAATCTCACTATCGCTAAAGTTATACGATAATGGCTAGACACAGCGGGCACACTAGAGGATAGACGGTGATAAAGAAATCTAAACCGCTGCGGGCGGTCGATAGTACTATCGTAAAATGAAGGAGTACGTGTAACCCTGTTTTCAGTCCAACGGAACGGAAAATTGGACAGGACACAGACTTATCTTTGTCAAAGGACGTGTGGTATTCCGAGGATATATTCCTTTTGGTTCCGCGTAGTTAAATTAAAGTGTGACTGTTGGTGTATTAGGAAGGTATGAATGGAATCTCGTGTCAATATGACGTCCGCTACTATACTTAAGTGATCAATGACGCACAGTAGCTATGCAAATTTTTTAATATTTTAATAAATATTTCACTGGTTTTCATCTAGAACAGAACTGTTGTTACGGAGGTCGAAATATGTTGCTAGTTCTGGAGTAGCGCCCCAGTCAAGGCCATAAGTGACTATTAAATTACCAGTTGATTTTCGTAGACTCGTGATGTAACCATAGGTCAAAGAATAATGGTCTTATAAACATAACGGACTCGTTACCATGTAAATGGCCTATAATACATATTACACACGGAAAGATATTTTTTTTTTTGGTATTCACCAACAAAGATATTGTTAGCGCTAGATCATTATTTTGGTCTCTTCATCATCATTGGGCTTTTTCTAAAAATGAGAATTTAATAAGTGGCGGCGGACCAGCTGCGGCCTGAATATTATGAATATCTGTATTTGGTGTCATAAAGGGTGTCATAAGATTTGACATTTTATTTAGAAATTCTTACGTCTCATTATTAAAATATCTGCTCAATATAAAGAAGAAAGCTATTGTACCTATACTTTATATACGAGACTCGTAAAGTTATTGATTTCAATTGAAGAATTAAGTAGACTAGATTAAATACCTATTTTCCTTTTTATTATCGGCTCTAACAACTACGGTAATGTCAAGTTCATTGTATAACCCGTAACAATTATTATAATTCGTATCAATTATTTGTCAACCAAACAAAAAGTAATTAATGGCAAGAGGTTCAATTGAGTGTTAATAACTTTCAGCCGTCGCTAAGCGTCAAAACACTCTCAACAAATTGAAAAAAGGTGAATTTAAAAGCAAATTAAATAAAAACTCATGAACAGTTATTTTCTTTTAACTCTACTTTGAAAAGGGCAGGAGGAAATGATCTTTATAATAATTGATAATGATACGGGACCTAATGTGAATTTGCCGTAGGTATTATTTTATTGTACTAAATCAGAAGAAAAAATGAAGTTAAATTAAATAATCAAGAAAAAAATGAAAACTGTAATCCTCTTGTAAATTAGAGAAAGCCAACGTACCATTTACGTTTCTTAAATTAGAGTGAAAATATCTGTTGAAATGTGGAAAAGAAACCAGTGAACAGCCAAATGCAATGCTGCTTTTTCACAAATGTTATCTTAGAAAAAGCCCGACTGTAGATTATTGAACATTTCAACACATTTGATTCTAACAATGTGGCTAAGGAGAACAATATCTTCACTGAATTTGTAATTCTGGTTTAGTTTCAGTTCTACAATACAACTCCAGAGGTTACTTTTATCGCTTTTGTTAAAGAAATTTGAATGTTTTAAGATTTAGAAAATGTCAAAGAGTTTTTTATAAGATTGAGGGTGGACTTTGATTTCAAACGTTCAACCTTACTCAATAATGTAATGGAAACCTCATTTTCTCTTCTTCGTGAGTTGTAGAATAATCAAATCTTTTCAGTTTTGTTCTTTCATGTTTTATAACATAAAATATTATCATAAGAAGAGGACTTAAAGCTATCTCATTGTAATTGGGACCGACCGAGAAATTTCATTATTATATTCCATCTTATGTTGTTATGGGACTTCTTCGTTTGTGTCAGTTTCTAATGTTGTAGTAGAATGATTAAAAAGTCAACATGGTTCGTAAAAAGACTGGCGGACGACGGCAGATCGAGATATGAAATATTCACATATTACTTTTTGTAACTTTATATAATTAAGCAATGTTTTTAAGAAACTGCATTATTGGTGTAGTATTCGCTATTCAAGAGCTAAGCATGAGATTCTGGGTTCGATTCCCATGTCACGAAAAGGGATATTAGGATTTTCTACAATTCTCAGGAGTAGCCCGGAGTTTGGAATTTTCCCTGAGAGATGGCAATAACCGCGCTCCCTATTCCATAGGACTTGATAAATGAGTGTGTAGCATCTCTGCCTAACCCTTCGGGGAATACAAGCATGATGTTTGCTATGTTTAAATGAATAAGGGATCACTAACAAAAAATATTAATAAGGAAATCAAAAGAAGAGTTGCGTTTATTTCTATGAAAAACTTTGAAAGAACGTGTATTATTCAGAAAGCTTTTTATTTCACAGCAATATTTACTAAGATTTGATAATATCTAGTTAATCTAGTTTTGTATATTCCACAATTCATCTGCACGCGATGTATACTGTGTTTTTCTTCGTTGGTCCCAAACATTTAGTTCCCACTGAAGTTTTTTTTTTTTTTACAATAAGATAAGCAGAGGAACGTTTTAGGCCTTCCAAAATTATTTCGACTTCATGGTATTATGATTTCATTGTAACTTTCGTACTTTGAACAAGTGAATAATAATTTTATTTTTATTAAACCTGTGTTATGGCTCCTCCGACATAACGACTGCGGAAACTTTGAAACTACTTTTTAGTTTTATTGATTGTCTAGAGCAGGGCCAACCAGTTGATCGTGATCGACCGGTCGATCTCGCCTATTAGTCCAGTCAATCATGACAAGGCAAAGAAAAATATAATTTTAATAAATGATGTGAGTATATATATATGGGAAGAAGTACTGAGACTCTGTGCGATCTACCAATACATATTGGTATATCGCAGAGAGTCTTAGTCAGTTAACAGTAGATCTTAACTCTAATCGAGTTGGCCATCCCTGGTCTAGAGCATTTTAGATTCAACCACGTTAATTACCTATGTAATTAGTCAATAAGTCAATCAGATTTGCTGCGTTCATAATATAAAAGCCAGCCCCCGAATGTGTAGATTTATTACACATTATTCATGAATATTATTAATACATTATTCATTGGATCTATAATTCTTTTATCACTGTCAGTCCACCGTTGCCTTACAATCGAATATCATCAGGAATCAACTTGTTGAAGCCCGTCAGACATCCATTAACATACATTTGCGGCCACAATGGACTTTCCGAATCGAACCTTGAAATATGGAAGGCGGGAAATGCTTCATTTACATAGTATTCCGCGAGAGGTAGAACGATCAAAGTGAAAGAAAGAGACAGGGAAAGGTGTTCAGTATCCCAATACTGAATAATCAAGGAACCTATTGATGTTTACTGTGGAGTGAAAAGTTCTTTTCGGTTTATTTTTAGAGGTAAATTGTTAGTAAATGTTTGTATAGGCTATTATGATGACGACACTACGAAATTGAATGTAACTATGTATTTGCATCACATTCTGAAGTCGTACACAAAAATGAACGATTTTCGCGAATATTAATATAATATTATTTTGCATAATATTTCATTCTGCTAGCAGTCTAAACGAAGAAAAACCGAATTAACAACTTAAGTAAACTGTGTTCATTTTGGTAATATACTTTTCAAACTTTGCCTAGACATCACGGTGTCTTGAGACCTGTCCTTCGCATTACTTAGCGAAAATATTTATCTACAGTATTAAATGAGAATGGTTATATATCCAACTAAAATTCTTAACATCTTACCCGGGTCTCTCTAGACATTATAAATAACGCAAAAACCTCACATGACTTCCTTTCGTACAAAATATAAAGGTGAAAATTACGATACACTATTATACATATAACAAGAGCTGCTAAAACTTTCGCAAATGGTAATAAAAATAGCGATCCCACATCTAGTTCACTTAAACGAATTAGAATGTCTATACTGAAGTTTTCTTTGCTTTCACTCTACTTTATTACTCCCTACACATCCCTAAAACTAATTCAATTAGATGTATCTACCGCCCGTCGTGCAGTGATGGAACTCACTAATTTGATAAGTAGATTTCATTAGATGTGATTGAAATATTTTTCTTTTCCTTCGCAGATGATTTACTAAGTGAAACTAGAAGAGCAGTTAGGCAAGGCGTTACGTGATTAAATTATAAGCTGATGCAATAATATAAACACTTACTTTTAACTGAGTTGAAAACTATTCAGAAATAAAAGAGAGACGTCTGGGACATTGACTTGTTGCAATATTATTTATATCGGATAGAAGAACAATGAGAGATTAAATAATACGAATAACAATAAACCAATTTATTGTTATTCGTATTAAGAATCTTTAGTTTCAAAATCCTTGTTTAATGTTGGAAAAAATAAAACATTAAACAAAAGAAACAGACTGCCTCATTGGTCTAGGGGTCGCAAGTGCGGTCTAGGGTCGAGTAAAGTGTTATTGGTTTTTTTTTTGTATGGATAATCTCAATAGCAGCTGGAACTGTGGCCGGTAGATGCCAATAGGCTCGCCCCCTATTACATGAGACTCAATAACAGTAATGACGAAATATGGGTGTACAATACTACACCTCTGCCTAAATCTTTGGGTAACGCAGGCGTGATGCTATGTTATGTAAAAGAAATACACACTCATAGTGTGTTTCTTTTAAAGGTGTTAACGCTCACCCTCCGCGGTGCGGGGACCATCGCCGGTCTCCCTACTCCACGGTGCCGAGGTTATATAAGGCACGCGCACCACGCAGCAAGTCGTCATAATTATCATAAAAAAGACGGACACCTTATTACGCATTACCTACTGTAGAAGTGTAGATAACTAGCAAAAACTATATATGTATATTGTAAAGTCGCAATAAATGTTAGCAGCAAATTATAGTTTAATATTTCAGCTCCTCACACTTACCCGACACCACACAATCAAGGTGTCTAAGTGTCTAAGCCTAAGCCTATGTCTAAGCCTAGACAAAAGGAGTTAGGGTAAAAAATCATAATAACATAAAAAACTGTAACCTTTTCCTTAATGCAAGTTCTGGGGAACAATCAAATTATACAGGACGATTCTCTTCCTAAACGAAATTCCTAACGTGCATTTGCAACACATCACACATGAAATTGCACTGCTGTTATTTGCATGTCATTGCTTATTTTATAGACACGAGGCTCTGACGTCAGTTCTGTGGTTGTAACGCTCCGGTACAAAAAAAAGTCTACTTTTGAAACACCCCTGTAACATGCAAATGCTTCTTGGCACGAATAAGCCTTTGTTTTGGCTGTTCAAAATTATCTTTCATTGTTAAATTGGGTGTTGTGATATTCAGGTTATTGTAGTTTTTGAACACATGGTGTGTGTTTTGGATAACTGAGTCAGAAATTATTGCGATGCTACTTCTCAAGAAAGCATGATATTACATAAGATCTACCTATATGCTGTTTCATTTAACAATAGTTTAACAAGGCCCATTATTGCTAGAAAATTTATAGAAATGAATAACGAATGAACGAATGAAATATTTGCTTTCAGTATGGATTCAACACCGTATAGGGTAAATTCGTTAAAGATGGCCGTATGGGAGAGTTGTCCAATCAGTATAATTCGCTAATTTATTCACAAGATAGCGTTATATTTAAATTAGTACACTTCGTAACAACATGGAACAACATCCGAACAAAACATTGCACAAAAATAATAAAAAGATAAGTAAATTGACCTCCATTTCATTCGCCAATGGTAAAAATTTCATAGTAGGTTCATACACCATTCCAAAATACTAATATTTTTGTTAGTGATCCGTGTTTTTGTGAGTTTATTGTGTTTAGTGTATATTTTTCTTCGTTCTAACCTCAAAATGGTAAAGTTATTGTGATAAGTTAGTTTAAATATTGAAGTGCCCTTAACGATTCATCAAGACGTCCTGACACTGCTTGATAAAATGTTTCAAAAGATTTTCATGTCCTGGTGGGCCATTTTTGTCCATTGTTATAAAAATAGTTCATCAGAATCTTTATCGCACTCATTTAAACGAACCTCCGAATGTAGAGATGTACGCAACGAGATAAAAATAACCAATTTAGAGCTCCGAAATGCTCAATTACCTGTCCATCAGGCTTTCAATGAAGCGAAATTTTCCCTCGATAGCGTATTTCCCGAAGATCTTATCCTTGGCAAAGGGAAATTGAAATCGAAGGGGAAAATGTAAACCACTGTCTAAATGTCATTAATGCTTTACGAAAATTGGTTTTGAAATGAACAATCGAGATTTTGATCATCTTTGTAACCTTTATTGCAATGGGATGATTTCGCAACTGTATTCCCCGGGTATGGCAAACTGGGTGTACACTAACAGCTGTTATGTACACCCGATGGTACAAAACATTTCGCCGATGCTATTATTAATTTCGCTGTAATAAAGGGCGATCCCATTGCCATTTATTACGGGAATTCTGTAACAGAAAAATCTAAGAACACTGCCAGATTCAGTCTTCAAACCTGCGCTCACGAGCATAAGGCAACAGAACATTAGTGGGTCATAAAACTAGATTAATCATTCACCTCATCCCTTGCACTACACAAGTAAGTGTGGTCTGCAATATTTACTAAAGCGCAAGTCTTTTTGCTATATGTATATGAACCAAATATGCTGCTAATTTAGGAATAAGTAGATAGCTGAGTCGTTATTCGAGTTTTATGTAGATAGTCACTTCGAGTCACGAGTAATTTTTTTTAGTGACGAAACATTTAAGACGAAAATAAACAATTACGATTCGGATGAATATATACATATAATATTAACAATAATATATACACATTTATGTGCTTTTAATACATAAATGTTGCGGTAAATTGGTCCCAATAAATTTACTTAGTAAAATAATTTCGAACTAAAATAATTAGATGATACCCGCGTTGGGTTGGCATTGCATAATTATTTCAGCAGTTCAATTAATTTGCTTTATGAATATTACATATAGCTCGTATTAATAAATATAATTTCAATGGGAACGATGTTGTTAATGTTCTATTAGTGTTTTGAATATGCTTTTTATTTTCGAATCCATCTATAAATTCTCTCGTATCGGCAAGAATTATAAGTATGTTACATGGGAATAGCTCATGCCATGATCTAAATATAAGCCTTTCGGCAAAGTTTGTACCGGGTCTGACTGCCCAGTGCCCATAATTCGAGATTAAGTCATCCTTGAACATAGTTGACGCCTAGGCAAAATGTATGAAAACAGTGTGGCCGCATTGTTGATATAAGTTCACTTAAATGTGCGCGCACAATATTTTCGTACAGTTTTGGTTAACAGTAATTACGTACTAAACTCGGAATAGAGGCAGAGTGTTCGCTTAATGTACTTAAACGTCAAATGTCGTTAAGACTCCTTTCGCGCACCTCATAGTTCAACATCACTTCAGTTTGAAGTTCCAAATACTATACTGAGTACCTACTCCATTAGATCAGCATCCCAAAATGTGCCTTGGCTTGCAATACGAAAGTAATCCATTGGATCATACTGGCAAATGGCATATTGGCAAAATACTGTTTCTTCAAAATCAGCAGTGAATGCTATCTACAACTTCCATAAAAGCGTACGTTTGCAAACAGTATTGCGTTTTAACTCAGTGTGGACTTAGTGAGAGCACTTTGAGGTAAAATAGATAAAAATAAAAATAGAGGTAAATCTAACGTGCGGGCTTGCAAAGTGGGTGATTGTAGCAAGGTAACTAGTTACAATTAAATCATCTTTTTAGTCAAGCGTGCTTAAGGAACTTCAATTTCCATTAAAAACATATGCAAGCGAAAAAGAACTGGTTAAGTTATATTCCGCTTTACATCAAGCAAGCATCTAGGTATTTCATTTATTCACAGTGAAATTTTCTTCAAGGCGAATTTTTAGTAATGCTATATAGTATGTATGTAAATAAAATGCTTTTACTTCCGCACACGTTTGATCTTATAAATATAAACATTTTCACGAGAATAGTAAAGAATAAGGAAAAATGTAAAGTAACATTTCGTCTACAGTATATTTCTATATTCCTGTGATAGCATTATACAAAGAAAAGGTTTTCAAAAGGATTGCGTCAAGCAGAAAGCTATCGCTCCGCCAATATACATACAATCTCCATCATAATACATAATGATCACCTGGACGACACCGAATACAGCATGAGTTCAGCACTGGTGACAAATTGCATTTCGAAAAAAATACGTCATCGTGTTGTCATGTCAAAACAAGTTGCTGTACATGCGTCTTAATGCGTCTTGTTTTTTTTTTATGTTGAGCACCAATTGTTCTGAGGTCTTTTACCTTTTACTGTCAGGTCATGCCTGAATTCCGATATATATATCGAGGAAACTTGTGTTTGCTGTAGTAATTGGACGGATGTTTGATATTTTTATTAACATTATGTACAAAGGATTTCCGAGTTATTGATACACAGATACAGGCACTTGTATGTACAAAATATTTATTTGCAGAGTTGTATTTTTTTTTTAATAATCGCTGTTGATGTATTATTCCCCGATATACTTACTGCTACAGTCGATTGAAGTGATCAGACTTTAATTTTGATTAATGTTAACAATCACTTTAAAATGTTAATATGTATGTATATGTATGTGTGTTGCTTACAGTACGTTTATAAGAGAAATGCAGATTTTTTTTCGTGTCTGTAAACAATTTTTGTTGAAACAGTGCACAAAAAGCGATTGGTCCAAAAAATAAAGAAAAACTTTACCGCACCACCAAAACAATAAAAAAACAAAATATTCCGCCGAATAAAAGAATAATAAATCAGTCTTGCATAGGAAGTTGGTTAATTAAATTCCGAAGTTGCACGGAGAAACATGAAAACGGGTGTCCCTAAACTTGGATAAACCTCGGATTTAAATGGATGGCACCATCAGTAAATACTAGGTGAGACGAGCAGTCTTCGTGCCACGAATGTCAAATGCTACAAACAGCTTTATTTTCAGCTTCATTACTTCTTGTCCTGTTTTGGTGAACGACTATTTTTGGAGACCCTTGCTGTTTCGCAGCATTTGAGTAAAAATTAAATCGTCGGTCGTCAGTTGTTTTTTAATGAAAAATTCGGTTATTATTTTCTTTTGTGTGTTTTAAGAACTTAAATATTCAACAGTTTTGGGCCAAATTATATATTCTTTAAATGATGATAAATAAAAATAAACACCATTTATGTCAGTATTCTTAAAGGAATATAAAAATTACACCATGAAAATAATTATTATAAAAAATATCTCCCTCTGATGACGATGAATTTTAAACAAAGTTGCCACAAAACCCTTAAAAAAAATATAATTAGATACAATTGCAGTAACATTTAACGATCCTTGCTTGTTTGCCACGTGTCTTGAATGTCAATTAGCTAGTCTAGTCAGTATACTGGCGTGAATCAATTGTGATTTCAGACTGTTGTTACCTCGTTATTTACCTACAATCAATGAATACTGATTCTGCAGATATTGCGTGATTCTGAAATCTATTTGTTTTAGTTTTGCCGTTATAAAACAAATGAAACTTTAGTATGAGTAACTAGTTTTGAATTTTCATGTTTATTGGGAGAGTGGCGAAAATAAATAAAGGTCTGATACAAGGATCGCTTATTTGGAAGTTATTTGGAGGATATTTGAACTTATCTAGTTGACTTTCAGGTTTTTTTTTTTTTATTCAGGACTCGGTTATACACAGACTAATGAACAGAAAGACAAGAAATCTTTAAGGATTCTATGCTTTTTAGTAGAAACCTAAAAAAAAAAAAAAAATGATCTGTTATGAAAACTATTGATCCGTCGAGAAGTAACAAAAGGTTTATAAACATATTATGAACATATCCCCTAGTTATACCGCTTCAAAATTTCTTGGTGACAGAAATAAACAGTAACAAGGTTCTCATATTATAAAGTTTCGGTGTTGACACACTGAGTTTGACAGTAAGTCACTAAGGTAAAGTTGAAGTGGTTAAGGTGAGGAAATTCTAACAAACATGAAATGACAAACTTTAAAAAGGAATTTTGAATTTTCCGCTTTTTCGTTGTGTTTTTCTTTTAAGATTATTACCAGCTTAGGAATTTCTTTGCCATACTATTGAAGCCTTATATTTGTTTATAAATTCGTTAAAATTTAATCTTCACGAAGGACTCGTTAGCTTTGTTGTAAATCGAATGAGCAATTGCTATTAATAATGGTCCAGTAGGGAACTTATTAAAGCTAAAGTCAGAAATCAATTAGTATTCCATTTAGTTTCTATAAAAACACTTCGGCATTGGTTATGCATTCCATCTGAAAACCAAACATATTATGCATTCATAAGCAAAGATTTACTTCAATTTTAAATTGTAATTAGTTACTGAGCTATTTTTATTGATGAGTAGTTTTTATGCCATCATTTTTCAAGGAAAATGAAAGTTTTAAAAATTCTTAAACGTATAAATGAAATCGAAATAGTTCAATTCACATTAGCGTAGGAAAAAAAAAAGCAATTTTTGACATATGCACGGATGTTACTGACTCTGCAAATGCGGGACTTTAATTTGTCATTCAAGAGTTTGAAATCGATAAAGCGCTTACTCTGGCGCTATTGCTACGCAAACAGACCAATCTCTCCTTTGGTTGCGTAGCACATCGTAGCCGTAGCGTAGTAAACAGATTTAAATTTCTTATAGTTCCATAGGTCTTTTACGCGTGTTTATTATCTGTGCATACATTACAAGGTTGTATTATCCGAAATCTTTAATTTATATACATCTCTACAACTGATATTCCTATCCGTATTAAAGACATAAAATCATTTTATGGAAAGGCTGGACCCTTTCTCATTTAATCAACCTTTCAAATCCAAAGGGATACTCTTCGGAAAATCCTGGTCATTTTCCAAGTACAAAAGATTTTTCGAAGGTCAAGTAACTCTTTTGAACATCGAGCATCGTAAAACGAAAGATTTCTGAAAATAAGGGAAACTGGCGTAGTTGTTACTCTTTTTTATGTTACCCTAACCCTGCGTGCGGGTCACCTCAAGCTAACCAATCACCGCTGCTCGGCAACGCAACGCCCGGCAACGGTAGCCTTTGACGTTACGTTGCTGATACGTTGCTTACCTTTTAGGGCAATATAGGAGGGGGAAAAGAGAAGGAAAAATGGGAGACGGGGAATGGGTTTCAAAACAAGTCACGCACCGCACGAAACTCAACAATAGGTACCATTTTACTACTTTACGACTGTATTCTTTCAGCGTGATATTACTCTGCCTTATGTTTCGTCTGACCAGATTTTTTGATAGAAGGACATGTCACTGTGAATTTATTTATACATTTTTACTACCCAGGTAACCTAGAGAACTCTTTGTATTGAATAAATAATTTGAGGTACTGTTTTCTTACTGGCCATTTCGCATATTTTGTTTGAGTAAATTGAATCTTGGCAGTGTTTACTAGAATAAATCAATAAAAAATGGGCGGATAGTTACCTGCTATGGATTAAACAACACAACAATATCATAATCAATACAAAAATATCATATGAATCCAAAAGCGCCCTTTGCCATCAAGATCGCCAGATATTTATCCTACTAATATTATAAATCCTACTATCCTTTCCTACTTCCTACTAATATTATAAATGTGAAAGTTTGTGAGGATGGATGGATGGATGGATCTTTGTTACTCTTTCATGCCAGAACGGCTGAACGGATCTGGATGAAATGGCACAGAGATAGATTATAGTCCGGAATAGCACATAGGGTACTTTTTATCCCGGAAAAATGTACGGGTTCGTAAAACACGCGGACGAAGCCGTGAGTGGAAGCCATTAGTGAATAGTCGTGAGCGAATAACGTCAAAAGCTTTCACATTATACATTATATAAAAATTGCAGTAAGTCCTATTTGAAGGAGGAGAAATTATTTAAAAAAAAAATACATAAAACGAGTTTAAATATCGAAATGTCAATAAGATAGGCAACTTCTTCCTAGTTGCCTATCTTATTGACAATTCGATATTTAAAATTCGTTCTATGTATTTTTTTAAATAAATTAGTAATCTTCAGTTTGAGAGTACATCACCTCCAAAATGAAAAGGATTATCTACCACGGTGGCTGAGTGCGAGTTGGCGTACTACACACACCATCAAGGACCAGATGGGGTCCTCTTATTGTGGTAATAATCAAAATCTGGCAGGCATATAAAGAATCAGAGGCACATGCCTGAATGCTCCTACTACTCCTGCATGAAAGGCAAACATTCAACTATTAGACTTTAACTGGTAAACGAAGGTAATTCCTTATTAAGGGATTACATCTAGTTGGCGGCCGAAAAAAAAAACGTGGTATACCAAAAAAAAAAAAAAAAACAGAAGTACACGTTTTTTTTCGGCCGCCTACTAGATGTAACCCCTTAAACATTATTCCTTTTTCAATAATATACTGTCTTAGTTGTTTAAATTGTTCTGGAAATGAGGCCAACGAAATATTTACATGAAACCGATTCTCCCTAGTTCTTGTAACTTAATTGAAGTCATAATGAGCAGCTGCCACGTTTGACTTCCTCTATTCAGACGGTTACAATATGGTAACAGGCAGGTATAGAGCAGAGTGGCTAATTAGTATGTGCATTTATTACTATAACGAAATTTATAAAGGTTTGGTTCAGAATTCAAAGTGAATACACAAAAAATTATATAGAATTTTTGACATGGCACGATGAAAGAATAATAAAGGTATTTCACTAGAATTTTCCTTCATGCTAATAAGAAATCGTCAATATATGCGTATTGTCTCCTAAATCTAAAATATATACACCATAGTATCACGCTTTCATTTCCCGAAAGGGTCGGCAGAGGTGTACCACACTGTATACCAATATTTTGCCGATACTATTATTGAGTCCCATGTATGGAGGAGTCATCCCTTGGACACAATCCCAAGCGGGCTAATGAGAATCTTCCAAATCAAAAAAGCTCTTAGCCCATCCCGGTTATCGAACCTAGGAAAACAATCACCAGCCGTGTTTGCGACGACTAGATCAATGAGGCAATCCACAGCTGGATACAGGTCTCTTCCATATATTAGACATTAGCTATAATAGAGACAGGAATTTAAAACTTTTGTAATTTCTTCTCAAATAGTAATAAAACAAACCTTTAAACAAACAAACAATAATAATATAATTAACATGCCGACATTTTTTCATTTGCTGATTCCAGCGAATGGTTTATGTATACCTGTGTCTAACTCTTAAGAAAATACAGGCGTGATGCTATACTCTGTCATGTTACTAATACCGAGTTCGATCCGATAGTTCAACAGTACGCGATTTGAACCCATGACCTTTAATCGGCAATTCACGCCTCAGCCTACACATACCGACAAACCCAGTGTTTGCATAGTACATTGAGTATGTAACATAATGGACTGAATAGTCTACCTACCTCCGCGTAATTACCTTCATGTGGGTTTGCGGTCGCAATATAATACATACACAATATGCAACTAGCTACCTACATATACAGGGTGGCTGGTTAAACAAGGGACATTTTGAATGAACAAATATAAAATTAAAATTTCACCCAATTATTTATTCAAACTAAAATTGACGACACGGTTGGCGTAATAGTTGAGCGATAGACTATGCCACGTATAGCGGGCTCGGTTCTTACACGGAACAAATATTTGTATAACCTACAGTGATAGTTGTTCCGGGTTTGGAAATTTGAGCGTGTGAATATTGTGTTTGAAACGCCCTCACGATACAGGACTTAAACGGAGTGTGGGGCAACGTACGTCATAGGGATTTTTTAGTAAGTATACATATGTTTAAATTATGGAAAACGGATCATATTCAAATGCGGTCGGGGCCACAAAGGTTTTCACTTCTACTATTACAATATTCCCTTGAAGGTCTTCTGTATGAATTGAGTGTTTGACATTTGTTTACTTTAAATATGTCGCTAATTTAACCAGTCACTCTGTATTATTATCTGGCACACGACATCATAATCTATGCACCATGCCACATAGGCTATGTTGTCGTTGTATGAATAGAGTTCACAGGTGCATAAGTAAATGTTCTTGGTTATTTTCCTTGTAATATCTAATACAATCTAGTTAGTGACTATATGGCACTCAGGGGAAGATAATATTTTGCTTTCAATATAATATGACATAGCATCACGCCTGACTTCCCCGACGGGTTAGGCAGAGGTGTATTATGTACACCCATATTTTGTTGATGCCGTTATAGAATCCTATGTATTAGGGGGTAGCCTATTGCTATCTACCGGGCACAGTTTCAGACTCCGTGCTGCTACTGAGAATTTTCATACAGAAAAACTTAATATCACTTTGCCCGACCCGGGAATCGAACCCAGGACCTTACGCTCAGCAGTCGCGCTTGCAACCACTAGTCCAATGGCGCATTTTTAAGTGGGAAATAAATGACGTGGGTGTTTGTCAGTTATATATGAAAGTACGACAATTATTTTTGTATGACCTAACGAGGTAGCGTATGACGCAATGCACTCCAAACAGTAAGAAGAAAACAACGATAAGAACATGGTGCGGGAAATTTCCCACTCCTTCCAAGTTCCAGATAATTCTTATAAAGAAAAGAGTAGACTTGAAAAGGGTGTAGACACGATGCACGTGTCTGACAACGATCATGTCAATTTCATATCGCGGCATCATATATGTATACAGGTCGAGCTTCAACTACTGCGTGAATTGTGCTATAGAATTTTCACTTTCCTCAATAAGCGATTTCTTTAGCACTTTTAAATCACCGCGAAAATCATTAAGTGCTTACTTACGTGCGTACATTGCCATAGATAACTATGTACTTTTTATAAAAACGTTGCAACACACTTCTATTTCTCCTGTATACAAACATACATGTCACATGCACACACAGCCAGACCCGAAACAACTATCTGTAGATCATACAAATATTTGTTCCGTGAGGGGATCGAACCCACGCCACTGCCGCAAACGTGTCGTCGACTATAACTGCTTTTAAGATTTTCCTATCAAGTTTTATGTCAAGTAAAAGTTTGCAAGTCTTCCAAACTAATACAAAACATGTTCACGACGTATAAATTTACGCCAAAATTTTAAGCGTTACGGTATTTTTAGCTAAAAGTAATACAATTTTTAATATTTGTCAAGGCGACAACACCTGTCACAACAAAGCGAGCGAGAAGAAGAGAAATTTCTTATTTTACAGTCCATTAACCTGTATCTATTACAATTCGTAATAGTATTACAAAGTAAGCATTGAAGGAGCAATAAACATTGTTTTTATTTTCGATGATATTTAATAAAGACACTTCTTTCCAGTTTTTGAGGAGCTTGAAGTGGCTATCGCTCACGATATTCTTAAGTTCTTGCCTCATGCTATCACCTATAATATTATGTTTACGAGTATTATTAACTCCTGTCAACTGAAAGATAGACTGATTAATACATAATCATCTAAATTCAAACCCATAAAATTTGGACACTATATAATGATTATAAGATAAATTGAATAACTCGACTTTAATAGTTCTGCTTGAGGGCGGAAGGATTGAAACCACGAACCTTTCATGTCTCAGAGGGTTAATAAAATTTCAATATTTCCGAGATAGATTGTTGATTTCATATAGGCAAACAATAGACAAACAACATTTAGGAGAGACTGGTGATCTTTGGCACACATTAGAATAACTTGGAAATCAAGGGCCTTTTTCCACACAAAGCATATAGATAAAATATATTTTCATACTCCTCTGATTAAACCAGCTGAGACATAAATTCCATTCCACAACTAAGTATATCACTGAGTCATGTAATCCAGAAATAGTCAGAACTTCCGCGGTGTCATTACATATATTTTTAACTTCGCCGGTCAGACGTTTCGTGTCTTTATTCAAAGTGCATCGCACTTGCATTGAAAATAGGTTCCCGTTCTAAAGTGTCGCCCGACAGAAATAAACGGTAGATTGACACCGAGACACTATAAAAAGGAACCATTAGAAGACCCACACGCAAATACACACGGTGAAAGAAGATATAAAATGGCTGAATCTTAGTATCTTACAAAAACAAGTAAGTATATAAAAGACCTCTATTATACATATTCTCAGACACAATACAGTAGACTTGACATGGGTTCACGTTGGCGTTTAAAGCAAATTAGTTTATTTGACGAACAAGTTAAGTTCCACAAAGCCACGTCTAACTATAGTCTTAACTTTGGTCTTTGCAGCCGCATCATCTATCGTAAGCTTCCACTATCCAGTAATATAATTATGCTCCTGTATTGAGTCTATTAGTATTGTATTGAGATTTACCAGCTGTTGTGTTGAATGCTATTTAATCAGCTCGATAGTAGCATGCCTATAACCAGCCAAGCCACATTATGTACGAGTATATTATTATTTTTTACTTCTTTTTCACGTGGTGACAATTTTGATCTTCTGTATTATATTTGTTTTGTTGCGGTACTATCGCGTGGAAAATAAATCAGTTTCAGGTTTTATGCAAATTGGAAGATTTTATCTCGACTGTACTAGTTGATGGCTGATTTAAAATAGAGTTTCGAAATAGTAGGTATTAGTTTGCATTTATTTTAATAGATTTGAATTTAATATTTGTTTTATGTATTTCATTATTTACGATTTAAATGAATAAAGTATAAAATGGGGTTTGGCTTATTTTATTCAATGGTAATAAATAATAAGTCGCTAAGAATATACAGAAGATTTTTTTAAAATAATGGGTCTTATATCCATTAACTCAATAAAATATAGACACTTGTATGAAGTGCTTAGAAACTTTTTACGCGTTGTAGTTGTTTATCTCTTCATGGCGAAAGGTTCAACAGGCTCGGGAAATGAAAGAGGAAAACCCGCCAACGTAATATATAGTATACTTATGTTACAAAGACAAAAAGAAAGTTTACGTCATGTTGTGACGTCACATAGCATGTGGCCAGTATCATGGTCGTAACAATCTCAATCATCACAAGTAAATTAGTACATTGGCAAGACGCCCATCAATTAGTCGAATCAGAAAGTTATTTGTGATATGATTTATGGCGTACCTAACAATAATATTTTGTATGTCAGCCCGAACCGTAGAATGAATTCTTCTTTTAGCAAGTATTGTAAACACCCAAGATGTGATCATCTACTTCAACTGTTTACCGTTCAGTTCTCGTGGTACACAGCAAAACGGTTCACTTCTTTATTACCGTGGAATGGAAATAATGCTTGGGTGTCTTAGATACAAATATTCTAATACACGATCACGTTCTTACGTTTCATCACCATCATCAGCCAGAAGTCGTCCACTGTTGAACGAAGGCCTCCCCCAAGATTTGCCATAATTCCCACGCTTGGCAGGCGGTTTGGGGATCGCAGTGGCTCACCTATTAGTGAGAGGACGCTGCTGCCCGTCCTTCGGTGTCTGGCCTGGAGTTTTAAGACGTACCCGGGCCAAAGACGTACCCGTTTTTACGTTCCGCTAAAGAATACTGTATATTTCAAACGTTAGTGTGAGTAAAAAAAAACTTTTCCATTTGAATTTTGACTAATAATATTAAAGAATATTTTTGGAAAAACTTAGTAGATAAAGGACTTAAAAAGACCAAGTTAGTTAAAGGCAAAGTCTGCTTAGTTAATTTCAATATCGAATTTCTTAAACCTTTAATAAATTATACAAACTAACTAAGACTGGAATGTCCAATACCTAAGGATTAATTCATTAGAACATTGAGAAGATTTGCTTAAGCTTAATTTATTTGATTTGGATCTTTCAGTTGAATGACCCTTTTTTAATGGATGATAGCGTGTATTTTCTGCCGTTGTCCATCGCATTAAAATATAAATTGAAAGCTACTACTAAAGGTTTGCTAGTCAGGTCAGCTTTTCAATTGCTTTTAATTCAATTGCAAAACATAGTGTAATGCAATTGAATCGAATATGTAGCGACTACTACTCGCAACATGGCAAAAAGTAAAGCGCCATCTATCGGAGTGAAGCTACAACAACAAACCCTGAATCGCACTATGAGAGTTTACAACGATTCTAACACATACGAATGACTGACATCAACAGTCGGGCTTCGGCCTGCCAGGCTAACCATCTTGCCTGGTCGGAGGATCCTCCTTTTTTAATGGAACACCATACCTCGTTCCTCCATAAATATTAAACTTTTAATGCAATTGAATTGAATATTAAACTTAATAATCTTACAATTTTTTGTAGTTTTAAGTTTTATATATCCTTTTGAGAACCCACACAACTACAGAACCAGATCAGATTATTATTAAAATGCTAAGAGGGTTCCGGGATATGATTTGCGACACCAATATCCGAAAGGGTTCCCTTTATTATTGAAGCAGTTGATATTACATACACTTTAATATAAAAATTTGATTCGGCGTCCTATAATTCCAAGAAAGGGTACGTTTAGTCAAATTATAGGAAACTCGTAATACATAGATTGTTATCACTGTATTATGTATTCATGAGGGATTTTTAAATTTTCATGTTTACAACAATATTTTATCGTTCATCTACTTTATTTGTCTACTCAATGTAATAGAATATCTAACAATATGTACAATATGTACAATCTTTAAATCAATACGCAAGCCAAGACATTATTGGTTTGTTTATAAATTTTGTTTATACCAGAAGATATATGTACAGGTAACAAGAGTAGTAAAGAGTTAAGACACAAAGGGTAAAATAGAAAAAAATTTGAAATTCAATAAAAGGTTTTATTAATTATTATGTGTAAATGATTATTAAGTATTACAGTGAAGAAAAACATAGTGAGGAAACATTCACACCTGAAAGGGCTTTATAAAGTTCCCTATGGTATGTGTCCGCCAACCCGCACTAGACCAGCGCAGCGTGGTGGACTAAGGCCTAAACCTTCTCATTCCGAAAAGAGACCTTGCCCAGCAGTGGGACAGAGGACAGTAACCGGTTGAATTTATTTATTTTAATTACTATGTTGCTAAAATAGCCCAAAACAGAAATGATTTACGCGGCTTTTTTAACTGTTAATTAGATATAAGAACAACTTTTGTATGCACTTATCAGAGGGATAGCTTATATGAGGTTTACCGAGCTATTAAAAATCATCCCTTAATAAAGTTTATCCCTTAATTATCTGAAACCAGAAAATATCTTAGTCTCATTAAATTTTATCGCTAAATAAGTATCACACACAATAAATTGGAATAATTGTTGCTTTTGGAGATGATAGATGGATGAAAATTATACCGACAATGAGTTCTCAATGGGCTAAAACTAATCTGTGTCAGCTTGACGCTCATTAATTAACATAGCATAAACTTCTTAATTACTGTTCTACCCTCCAAAGTAGAATCGGTACGAATTACTGGAGTAATTCCATTAAAAGCGGTGTCGTGTCGTGCGATTGCGTGGACATTACTACAACATTACCCGCTTATTGCCAAGCGACCGTTTCAAATGCAAATCTTATACTCCGAGAGTAATCAAGTGTAGTGCAGCGCACATACATAGTTGGTTGGCTACATATGAAAAAAAAAAATGTTTTGTGTCGTGTCAGGGGACACTAGTCAGGGCCGTCGTTTCGGATTCAAATAACTAAGCTCAGTTGATGATACGCACATTAGTGCGCTAACGTGACGATTACGTCGTCATTAATTTTTAATCGTGAATGATGGTATCGTATATAAAACGGCATATTATCTTAGTATGATTGGAAGAACTGTGACTTCCAAATAGTTTTAGCTTAGCTGTTCATTTTATTCATATACCTATTATTTATTCTATATAATTCTATTTTATTTTGTCCTTCATTGTCATTTGAACAATAAAATCCTGTCACGGTAATTAACAAACGGATTCATTAAGGTTTCAATATTCTATTATAGTTTAGATTTTTAAAATCTTCTGTGATGTTTTTCTGGTTGCAGCCTGGAGTTTAGAAATAGGCTCGCCCCCTTTTACATGGGAACCAGAACAACAAAATATGGAAGTTTTAAAGTAGGTACACTGTCTAAGTTTGTCTAGTGGTTGCAAGCGCGGCTGCTGAGCGTAAGGTCCCGGGACCAATTACCGGGTCGGGCAAAGTGTTATTCGGTTATTCTGTATGGAAATTCTCAGTAACAGCACGGAAACGTCTGGAACTGAACAGAACTGTGCCCGGTAGATGACAATAGGCTCGCCCCCTATTACATGGGACTCAATAACAGCATTAGTGAAATGAGAGTGCACAATAGTAGGCACACCTCTGTCTAAGCCTTCGGGGAATACAGGCGTGGTGCTGTAATGTATAAGTGTTTAACCGTTCAGATAATTCAACCTTCGTTGGACAGATGCAATTACAACAACCTAATACACATTAGTAAAACCGAACGAAAACACAAAACCAAACCTATTACTTGCAGTATCGGGTGTAGTATTTCTGCACTGTCATTAATGTCGGATACGATTAGAGGGAACTCTTCGTGGTACACAAAGAGTCCACTTGAATCTACAGACCGATATATCCAATTTGCGATGAACAAAAGCGACTTGTACGGTAACAGCAAAGTTCAAAGGAAACGAAAGGTGTAACAATGTTGATTTTCTACCCACGTCTACTGTTATTGGATGCATTTTATTATATATTTTGCTCTTATGACATAGGGCTTTTGAGGAAATATATGTATTTCTTTACTTATAAATGCTCTAGAATTTATTTTTTAAGTGTATCTGATCTGGTTAGGTCTGAAAACTAATTTGAAATGTTCAAAAATATACACAACGGAATAAACTAACAAAATTATTTGACAAACATTATTTATTACAACATTATTTATCAAAATTAACAAAAGTATGAGTGAATAAAAAAGGATTTGGCATAAATTTTTAAAAGTCAATCGAAACAAATAATAAATTACAAATATTAATTACTAAGCTTTTGAAATACCACTTCGTAATGTATAATACTTTAGGTCCAACTAATTTCACTTTGTCACATAATTTAGCTACAACAATTTTCACTTTGTCATATACTTTAGCTCTAAAAAAATTATCTGTTTCATATACCTACTAGGTACAACACCCTGTTTGCATACTGTCAACTGGACTTAATTAATTGCGCCAAACATTCCAAATGCGACGTGAGTATCCGGATGCATATTACGAAACAATATTCCAGCTATTCTGCAGAATCACTCCAGCACCGACGTTGCCTTCCATGCTATTTGTTCGTACATAAATGAGCAAATTACTGCGGCCGTATACAGTGTACATCGACCAAAATTAAACTACGTTGCTTTGTGAGATTCCATTCTCATTATCTATAAACAAATGTCCAACCAATATGCACTTGTGCTCAAAGTGAACACCATATATATATATATATATATATATGGTGTTTTATATCTTTTCTTATATATATATATATATATAAGAAAAGATTTGTTTATTCATTCGATACACGGCTACGGAAAAAAATATATCGACATTAACGAGTGGATTTATACACAATCTATGAAGGGTCAATGAAAATAAAGGTGAAAAGGTATTTTAGTATGCTTTTGATTACAGTTTGTAGGGATGGTTTAGAAATTTTCAGACAAATATTACGTTCCGGCAGATATTGCTGTTGGATATCGGATCGTCTTTCCTCGTATCTAACACTGACTTCATTGTAGTGAAAATTGTACAGGAAATAAATTACACTGTCATTGCGTCTAGAAATAGAATTTACAGGATTATCATTTTGACTCGATACACATTTAGAGTTTTCGTTTCTCTATCCGCTTACAAAATATAGATCAACCCCACTCTAAACAACGGTAATCAAAGCCAATGGGGTGTTTCCATTCCTTAATATCAGCAAATTTGAACTGAAAATTCAATTAATTTTGTTTATTAAATCATCAATCATAGAACAAACACACTCTCGAAAGCACGAGAAAGCTTTCGTTTTCTCGAATGATTTGACGTTTATAAATAGTTTCAAGGTGACTTGGTTTCATTGAAGTCTCTCTTAGTGCACAGCAGGAATTCAATTGCAAGTGCAATTAAAATGTTCTTGGAAATAATATCCGATGCTTTTAATCAAGAAAATGCAATAGTCATTTCAGTTATTCGTTTTATATTGCTTGAACAATAAAATCATTCAACGATGAGATAAAACAGATTCAAAGTTTATTTTTTACTTTTTAAGTTTCAATATTATAATGGGATTATAGTACCTACTGAGTCAAGAAAATTCTTTATCAGAAAATGAATAATGTACTCAACCTATTCTCCGTAATTAATAACTAGACTAGACCTTTTATTTGCCTGTCGACTGACTTTAGCAACTCAACTTGGCTTTTTCAGTATTGTTTTTGCCAATTACTGTGTTCTGTGGTGCAAGTGAAGAATTTATTAGTCTATGTAGTTAGATGTTTATGTTTATGTTAAAGCGATGAGTTGGCCTTATCTTAATAGATGCCCGCAAGGCGTAAACTTTGTGTGATTATAACAATATAACATACAATCTAGCTGATTACTGCTATAATATCGTAGCACTAAGGATCATGTTCACCTAAAGTATACCAGATGTTTAAAACTGCCATTGACCCATATCAAAGTTCCTGTCAAACGACTGATTTATATTCTAACCGTCTAATATATTGTTGGTGAACATGGGCCTAAGCATTTTAAGTAGCACTAATTCTTATGTCGATTTCTAGTTTCATAACCTTGCCAACATCAAGATTAATAATGTGGAAACAATTCAAAGAAATGGCGCCTTATCCCGGACACTCGCGGCCCAAAGAACATAAAATTCTCAGAACAATTTTCTATCTGGACATGTTTTACGATTGATACTATTATTTTCTTGAGTTCTCGTAAACTGTGTGCAGTTTATGATTGTACACTTGCTTTTTATAGCACAATGTATTGAGATATGAGTATACTAAGTATCTGTTTTGTTTTTATTGATATAACACTTATGTGCACGATTTTTGTTGCTACTAAGTATTTTAAGATAGAAAGATGTTTGTAAATTTTGAATTTCATTGTTATAAGTGTTTGACTTCAAGTCGTTCAAACACCGCGTGCAGACGTGCCTTCACTCTAAACGCAAAGCTCATGCTAAAATTCTTACTTAAAAACGCGACGTTACGATATTTCACAAAACATACCTGTACCAATGTTTGTTGTTGTACTTGAAGTACCTATTAAGGTTCTCCTACCCCTGACTGTTACTATCACTGAACATTTTATTTAATACACAAAAAGTAAACATGCTTTGAAATGTTCACTACACTATTTCAACGTAACATTTTCAAACATATATTCATTTGAACGCGACTACATTTTAAGCTTTGCTTTTTAAACTGTCTCTCTCATCGTAGTATCCTACACATCTGCTTAGTATATGAGTTTTCGTCTACAGTCAAGTCGGAACTGGGATCCACGAAGAGCTTTGTTGATTAGAAAACTAACCAACACACTGAGATTAGTTTTGACGTCTGTGGTATAGCTAATGAGGGTAATGCGAGCTTGCAACATTTTAGTTGAAGTATGTTTCGACTGGACGTATATATTATATATACTATTTCGCATCCTTATTTCTAAGGTGAGAAGTTCTTTCATGATGACCGAAAAATTACTCGAATCAAAATAAAGTATGTAAAAATTATATTGTTATTTCTCTTTTAACGCTATTTTTTTTGTACCAAACTAGTTCTTGAAATAAATACCTAATTAATTTATCTTTAGATATCTATATATCTGAAATTGCTTCGTTCATATCACAGAAACAAAAATTTTAGACGTAAAAAATCTGCAAATACCATTCGATTTTTATAGAACTAAAGTGAAATGAAATGAAATTATTTATTTTGCAATTAGGATTTTTCAATCACTTTTACACATCTTTATTAAAGTAGATGGCGTCGGCATTTCCTATGACTATCCCTGAGAAGAAACGCCGAAACAAACTCAGGGGTCAAGGTCTATTTTAAAGTCCAGACAGATTGTATGTGAGACAAATAAAGGGTGGAATAGCCTTTTGAAGAAAGTGCCATAACTATTTGAGTTAACTTGTCGCAACAGAGTGCAAGCATGGATCAGTTAACGTGAGAATAAATGAAATTAAGAGCGTTCAGCCTAGATCTCACTCACATTTACAATGAATAGCGGTTATATATAAGAAATCATTTCAATTTAAACGACGTTACAATATCAAAATAATGAAGTAAATAATATAATAATTAAAAGCAAAAATTGTATATAAAAAAGGAAAGGCTAAAGAGCGGCTCTATCCCAAGCGTTTGCTAAGAAACTCGATATTTAAAGGCTTTAGCCGCATACATAACGAAAAGTTTAGTTATCATAATGATACTTCATGTCAATTTAATAGCTACATCGCGTGCCCGGCCTCGGCACAGTTTTCAACATTCAAGCATCAGAACCAACATTTTTGATAGGTACAATGATGAGTGGTTTATTGATTAAAGTATTAAGTCTATTCAATATTTAACGTACTGCCATATATTAGACGTTATTTACTGTTGAAATTTTGTGGGTAATATAAATAGACGGCGGCTTATGTTAAATAACTTTACCTGCCTATGGTTTTAAAGTTTTAAAGGTAACTCAAACTCAAATTGTTTATCGCATTCAAGTGTTTTTAATTTTGTTATTTTAAAAAGCTTTACCACACCCCTCGATTTCTCCTGAATCGTGGGTACAATTTACAGACACGGAATTCATATGCACCAATACCCAGGCCCAGAACAATTATCTGTAGGCCATACAAATATTTATTTGTAACCAACTGTATTATAGATTTTAGGTAGGTTCCACAAACTTATAAACATTATCATGAAAATAGGTAGTAACATCATACCACAATCAAAATTAGACCTTATATCTCCAAGATAATTATGTGATTAGTTATAACGTCCTATCAGTGAGGCCGGCTCGGTAATTAGCTATCAGCGATCTCAACGATTCTATCGAATAAGCGTCAATAGAGTCTGCCAGACAGATATATTATTTGCTTCTTTGACAGATTTTTTTTGTTTCAAATCGTCACAGTCGCAAATGTCTAATTACCCTGCCATTCACTTTTTTTTAACTTTTCTGATATGCTTTGTTCAGCGTTAAATATTAAGGTGCAGACGGCGAGTCGTTATCAATCTACATAATATACAAGCCGAACAGGGCTGTTCCCCACTCTAGGAATTATTTATGTATTGTTGGTGCGTTTACAAACAAATATTTTCTTGGACAAATACCCAGATCGCGAAGAAATCTGTATCTTGTAGATCATACAAATATTTGTTCCATGCAGGAGTTGAACCAGCGATACGAAGCGCAGGAGTCGATCACTCAATCAACTCGCCAACCGTTTCGTCAAAAACTGTCGTATCACTAATTTACATTTCTCATAAACTCCGAACAGTACAGGTGTTTCACTACAGTGCATTTTTTTGGTTTTATTCTCACATGCGACTGCTTCGTAGTTAGGAACGTATTAGTACCAACCCTCTAGTTAGTTATGAATACACCTTTCAAATATTAATATTAATCACCCATACCCGCCGAATTCTCAAGCGTCTAAATATTATATGTCCTGAAATTATTAAGGCGTGTAACACAAGCACAAGTAATACTGTAGGACTCGATAGGGTTACACAAGTTTCGTTCATACATCATATTTTTTTTAAAGAATAAATCGTTATACCTCTTCACATGATATATGAAAATGTCGTCTGCAGTATTTCTGATGTTGACATTTGAATCCGAACGTTACGAATGAATTACATTTCAAAGGTCGCGATTTTTTTTCTCATTAGGGCTCATTTTTAGAAATTCAGCATTTATAAGTCGTATCTTGTGAGTTTTTTAATTCAGGGAAATCGTTTTTTTTTGCACACGACATATCCTACTTTAAAAGATTATTCATACAAAATGACTACACTTTTTTGGCTTTACGGTTGCTGAGTTTTTTTAATTACATAGGGAGTGATATTACTGTAACGTGTACCCATTACCTTAATGAGTCTAAGTTTTGCTACAACTCGGATTATCAATATATACGTATTAATGTGTAAAGAGAAAACTTTGTACCCCTTTATAAGCATACATATTGCGCGCACGAAGGAGTGTGCGATTTCGCACAGGTAAGGATTATATGGAGAACAGGCTAGATGGAAATGTATCCGGTAGATAGCTTTTGGGTCATCTCATATTACATTGGACACGCAATTGCGTACATATTAGCATGCAGAAGCATTCATATAGTATTAACACCATTCATTAAGCTACGAAAGATCATCGGCGCCCGCAAACAACAGATTTTCAATAGTGTCTAGTTGACGTCGCTTCGCCAGTAAAATTTTATTGTTCTGTATATAAGATGCTTTTACCTGCCCTAAAAGCCGGGGTATATGCACATTTATGGTAAATAGCGTACGTGACTTTGCTATGAATAGATTCTGCTGTATAGTGGTGCATTGTTTTGAGAGACTAACCGGATTCCCGCTCGATGGACCCACTCTGGTGGAGCTATATCGTGGTTATTCGTGTATCCAGAAAATTTAAGATCAACATTGAAAATAGAATAGGAAGTGACGGCACGTTTGGTGCAATGGTTAAGCGATCAGCTGTTGCACTATGTGTCGCAGGTTTTCGCACGGAACAAATATTTGTATGGCCTACAGATAGTTGTTACGGATATTTGAGTGTGTGACTATTTAGAAGGAAAAAATATTAAAAAAAAAAAAACACAAGCGAAACGAAAATTTTAATTTATTTATTCTTTCGTTCACAAACCCGCCTATATAATAAAATCACAATAGGCTAATCTTTCCACTATGGGATGAGCGTTTCTCATGCCGATAGCTCGTGCTGACTCGAAAGAAGAAGATGTTTGGCGTCATCTATGATTTGAAATTCATCATAAACATTTCAACTCAAAGAAGTTTGCTGCTGAATATGGAACAATAAACGTAGTAGAAATTATTATTGTCGATGATACGTAATTGCTCTCACTAATGATTATATCTCTATGACACGTCGGCTATACCCGAAATGGAAACGTGGCTGCTCTGAACTTCCTAATATTGTAAGCAATGAATATTACGTACCTCATAGACATCTAAATCCAAGCCAAACTAATATGCTTATAGAGTTTGCTATTCCAGCAAGGATTATTGGTATTCCAGGGATTCTGATAATCCCTCTGGCACAATCTAAGCACACATTTACAGTTCGATGCACGTACATTACGTGATTTAGTTCGTGTATTGGATCCCACTTTGTAGCGGTTGGAGTGGTTTTGTTGAGAGTTAAGCGGATTAAGCGCTTGATGACCGTTTACTTAGTGGGACAAAGTAACGACGCTTTTACAGTTATCTTAAAAGAATTAAAAAATCGATTTAATTAGTACTAGTTTGTTATTAGATCCTACTTTGTAGCGGTGATGCGGTTTTGTTGTAGTAAATTAAGCACTTGATCGCCGTTTACTTAGAGGGACAAAGTTTTGAAGATTTAATAGTTTTTTTTTTATATAATTATAATATGAAATGAAATGAAATGAAATTATTTATTTTGCAATTAGGATTTTTCAATCACTTTTACACGTCTTTTTTAAAACTAGATGGCGTCGGCATTTCCTATGACTATCCCTGAGAAGAAACGCCGAAACAAACTCAGGGGTATAAATTTTAATTCACGTATTGGATTACAGTTTGTAGCGGAGTGCTATATTTAACAGCGGAGTGGATTAATTACTTGATGGCCATTTACTTAAGACAATGTATAGATTAATCTGTAGTTATCTTGGAAAAAAACCTAGAAGCTATCTAATTAGTATTAGTTCGTGTATTGGATCGTACGTTAAAACAGTAAAGAGGCTTTTGTTGCGAGCGCGGAAGCGCGGTTAATCCATTTAATTAAACGACTGATGACCCTTAACTTAGTGGAAATAAATATTATCGTGAAAAACTACTAATTTTGTTTGCAGCGCAGACTGTGAAGAAATTTGTAATGACACTGCTGCATTAGTTTTGTATACTCACGGCGCATGGTTGTATTAGCGCGGCATAGCAGTCATCTCCCCGCAACCGTATAGTTACGTCGATTATTTATTTGTAATCTAGTACGAACAAAAGTTGTATATTTTAACATGACTTTCATTTACCATCCATTTTTATAAGCCTACAAACTTAATCATAATTTAGTTATTGATTCAAAACTGATAATTAAAAGGCTTATGTAAGCCTATTTTCAAACTATAAGCAGAATCAATATCTATAATAAATATTGTTCTTTGAATAGCGCAGTCTGTAATCAAACTAAACTCGAACAACTTAGAATCTAAAGCGAAAATATGCGAATATAAACGATCTTGTTAAAGGCGTTAAATAGACCGTTGTAGCATGTGCTTAGACGCTTTATAAATATGTTAATCCTTTACCGTATAGAGTCATACGAAGTAAAGTTACGTACAGGCTACGCAAAGTTCAAACTAGTTGCTTAATCAATTTTCGGTTTTATTATAAGCAGGAAAGTACTTGTGCTATAATTTTGCTATTACTTAAAGAATAATTGGTCAGTTGAGTGTGAGCTCTAGGAAACAATGGAGGCTAGGGAAAAGAAAAAAATCTAAGCAGCACTCCTAAGTTGGGAATATGATCGTCTGATCCACCGATTTTATTCACGGGAAATGAATACTATGATACCGTTTAAAAGCGTTCTTGTATGTATGTTTCATCGCTTTCTATGTATGTGTTTATGTTGCGTGTCAACTGAACTTAAGCTAGGTACAGGCGACCCGAAGTTTAAACTAGTTGCATATTCAATTTCTGTTTCGGTTTTGGCAAGCAAAGGATTTGTATTATCACTTTGCTGCAAAGTTATATGGAAGTTTAAGTGCATACTTGAGTAAATATTGAGGTGCATTCAGATTCATCCTACTGAATAAATTTATAATATTGCTAAAAGCTAAAGTTTCACTTTGTAATGGCAGCATCAACATAACCTACCGTAATCGACTTCTGGTCACAAACCTCTTTGCTGTCCTTATCTTCAGTGTATCTAAATTTATTGTAAATAAAGAGTTTGTTCTGGGCGTATGTGCATGTTAGAAGTATGTTTGCAAACTACCGAAGTACCAACGATGCAGGAGAAATCTTAGTGAGGGCAACGTTATAAAAAACGTCCCATCATATTGAAATAATCCATAATTATCGCTTTAAACATCACTTGTTTGATTTTTTTTCTCTGCGGTTTTAGGGGAAGAAGCTTACTGGAAACGTTTACTGGAAAATATAACATGAAAAATATGTTTCTTGTTATTTAAATAAAAATATACGTACAATTACAGTCTATCTATTATGGATCTATAAATTCAGTCAAAAACAATATACAAGTAGCAACTCAGTCAAAACACTACCCTGTAGTAACATTTTATATGAGTTATTTAATAAAGTTGTCATGTCTGTTCTCTTTACTACTGTGCCCTAGAGATAATGTCTCAATGTACCCTTCCATGTGGAAGTGACGTGTTTGCCGTCTATTATTACACTCTAGATTACTCCTTTGAGTTGGCAGCATAATGGGTGAGCAGAATTTAATGGAGAATAGCGTCGCGTTTGTTTGGAAAGGTAATTGCTATCGCAGAAGCAGCTCAACATAGAATACCGATAAGTATTTATGGACCATTCTATAATTTATTTTATGTCCAAGATAATATGTATTAATGGTGAGAGATATGTGTTTGAAGACGATAAAGCAGTTAATCCAGATTGTCATTCGAGCACTAATGTCTGTCGCAGGCAATAAGCAGCAGATTTGGAGTTTCAGCCATAAAGTCGGTTGAAATCCCATTCAAAATCCGCATCTCCTAGATCCGTGAGCTTGCTTGTCTCATCAATACTGAATTCTTACCGTTTCAAATTAGCGTGGCGACGCATCGCGGTTTGAATTCGGCCTCAACCTTAGGGTATACGTTCGTAGTAGATCTGGGTAATATCTCTACATGAAATTTTGCACCCCAGCACATGTACTTAATAATAATTTCACGAGTCAAAACCGCTTTATTTCAGGAACTTTGAGACTCACTTATACATAAAGGTAAAGTAATATTACACAATCCGTTTTAAACGCTCATTGTTTCATATTTTACCTCTGTGTTTGGTGGTAAAGATGGATTTGAATAAAGTTCTAACTAAAGATTGCTAAAGAAGCTTGCCGTGTATAAATTGCCGAAACACGTGTATATCATAACTCAAAGGAAAACCATAATGGCTCTTAGCCCTGGCCTACAGACTCGTTCTAGGTATCGGTTAAGGTTCAGAACCTTTTTCAGATATGCGTATAACTCGAACGGGGCCGCTGCCCCTTTTCACACGCGACTATTAAAAAGCTTATCGACCATGACCTACATTCAAGGTAAATCGGTGAGGAGGTCAAAATGTTTAACTAATGTACCTTTTTAGCGATCGCTTCACTAGAGGGTTAGCAGTAACATTATATCAATATACAAAATACGGCATAAGAAGTGTGTCGATATTAGGAAAAAAAAAAAAAAAAAACGTTAGTCCTCTCGGATCGGTAGACTGTAGCATTTCTTTTGTATGATGGTGTATGTTTTTAAACAGACATTTCACATAGATACGAGTTGTACAAAATTATGCTTTTGTCACCTACTTTTACTACTTCTTTGAAGGATTATTGAGAAGTTGGTTAATAAAGGGCCCAACCTCTTGATTTGTTTTCTTTTAAGTTGCGCGTCGATCTATTCACACGCACTTACGCGATTATTTTTATTTAGTACGGACTCAGTACATTATGGTCAATGGGTGCTTAAATCCATTTGTTTGTTGGCCTACCTAATAGTATAATAAAATCTACTCGCATTTAATTTGGCAGTGTAATATAAACTTTTATTATCATGAAGGGAACAATAAATTAAAACAACAAATGACTCCCGCGTGCCACAAAATTTTTGTTGCATTCTCACAAAAAAACTTTTGTCATTTATTTTCCATGCATGAGGATCAATTTTACAATACATTTCCGACAAAATGTTTCCTGTCGTAAAATCGTAATCCTACCAAAGTTTTATTTTCCACAGCCCTACGCTGTTTAAAAGTTTAAACGGAGCATGGTAAATAGACATGGTGAAACTTGTCCAATTTTGCAGTGCCCAAGTTTCATGCGATTCTCTCCTTTATCATATAACCTTCTTACGAACGATAATGTTGTGAATTCGTTCGTAGAATTCTTTGAATCAACGTCCCCGATTCACTAGAAAACTATTAAAAGTTTTGAAAAACTTGGATATCAGGAAAATAGAGGTACTCATCGCCGAAGCGCGTTGCGTGTTTTATAATAATTTCACTAGGAGCTTGAAGAAAACATTTTATTATTACTAACGTTGCCGCGTCGGATTAAATGGCTTTGTTGCTTGCTGACTTATTTTTTCGTGGCAACAGGGAGATAAGACAGGATTAGCTTTTATAATTTACTTTCAACAACGACATCCTTAGAGGCGCGGTTGTATTGTCCAGAAAATTGAATATGATATGAGAAAAATATCAATCGACGAAATACTTATCCTAACAAAGGGTCTGATTATATAGCATTATAACGAACCTAAGGGGCATGAAATGATAAATATGTGAAATAGATTCCTCATTGTGAGCCGAAAGAGGCAAAATATGTATGGCAAATGGAGCGTGCCCCAGCTGCACAGTGCTACATGAAAAATGACCGCCAAGCAGGGTTTATTGGACACATCCGTCAGTTTGACAGGACCGGTTAAGTGGTGAGGTGCCTTTATGTGGGCCAGGTATGTTGGCACTAGCTAGCAATTAATCTCGTCGCGAACGAAATTCCTAGCGTTCGCGAGGATCGAGTTGCGAGCAAGAAGAATTTTGCCCGAAACTCACTAATAAATTTATTTGGAGGAAGTGTGCAATTTTCGTCTATGTGGCACGTTAACTACTCAAACAATCGCCGGTTGCTTTTGTTTTTCAGAAACAAAACGCGTTATTTGCGTGTGCGAGAATACTGTAAATAAGTATCTTTTTAGATCATTACTGCCAGCTGCTTGGCCAGCAAATTAATGATTGTCGTATGTTATCCATAAAACTATTAGATACAAGATATAAGCTTTGTAGCCCCTTGACACATAGTCTTTTTCTTTCTCCGAATTTCTACTGAGAATTTTCAAAACACCAATAACACTAGCCCACCCTCAAATCTAACCTAGGACTTTACGCTCAGTGATCGCGAACAACGTTGATTTATCAAATTAAATTCTTAATCGGTCCAACGTTTTCCTTACTGGCAATACTATAGAAATCCCGATAAAACATTTTACGTAAAAGTTTCAGTGACAGTCAGAATCGCAAATCAAAAAAGGGAAGTAATATAAACTTTTAATTGAAATCAATCTGAACACCAAGTTACAAAGAAAATAATTTCAATTCCCATCGTTAAATATCCAAGATTATTAATTTAATAACGGGCAATAAAGATAGAAGTTCGATTCGATAATTGGATTTCTTTATTGCAAAAGAAAGAGCTTACCGTCAGTTGAAACTCAGCAAGAATGGCTCTCTTATCCTGCTTAACTATTAAATAGGTCCCCTTTTACTTTAAGTACTTGGATCTATGAGAAATGGGTAAATCGATTGTTTAATAATAAAGTAGAGCTTTGGTGTTCATACAAATCTTGACCGTAGACGAATTTTCATGAGTCTGTCGGATTTAGAAACCTATTGTTTCTCAGAAACGATTACATTTCAAGCTACCTGAAACTTCCAGAAATGGTTTCATCTCAAACTCGTTATTAAATTGTGTGCTGTTTTATGAGGGTTGGTATTTATAAATTTCTAAATCTGTTTTATTGGTCTAGTCAGCGTGGCTGTTAAGTGAGGTTCTAGGTGCGAGTGGCAAATGAGATTATCTGTTAAAGGATTCATAACTTGAAGTTTGAAAATTTAGCTGATATTTGGCTCATATTTATTACGTTCTATTCTATGAACAAAATTTCCAATGGTATTAATGGTTAAAAACAAGGTGTCCAATAGTATTAACCTAACCTAACACTTAGGGGAAATAAAACGTGATATTTTGTTAAATAAAAAGCTGCAGGAATAACTAAAATATATAAACCTACGGACTTACTTTTTATAATATTAATTAAAGCCTTAATCCTGCAACTACACTGAAGCCTGAAACCTGTGCCTTAATTCAAATCACGACTCACGTAAATAGAAATGTTTGATTGCAATTTACATGAAATTACTTGAGCACACGTCATTGGTGTAGCATTTTTTACGTTTTTCCGCTAGTGCTTTCACTTCTTTGTACCTACAAAGACAGTTAGTTTTTCGTATCGGGTCTTTATAGCTCCTCCTTGGTATTCCTTTTCTTCTCTTTCCTTCTACTTTGTCTTCTTCTTCGTCTTCTCTTGCTGTTTTTAATAGTATTGTAACGTAAGAGTATCCTAAGGTAATTTATCCCATTTCCTCTTCTGGGCTCAATCTTCTGCAGCAGCTCTTCTGCGTTTATATCTATCACTTTATCTGTCCAGCTTACTACTTTCTTTATCCTTTTTCAGCATTAATAATTGTAATTACATCATATATGTACTTTTTAAGAGCATAACAAGTCTCCCTAACAACCACTAGACACAACGAGGTTGGAGTAACTTCGAGTGAAATGAAATGAAATGAAATGAAATTATTTATTTTGCAATTAGGATTTTTCAATCACTTTTACACGTCTTTTTTAAACTAGATGGCGTCGGCATTTCCTATGACTATCCCTGAGAAGAAACGCCGAAACAAACTCAGGGGTCAAAGTCTATTATAAAGTCCAGACAGATTGTAATGATGTAAAGGTTTATGTGAGACAAATATAGGGTGGAATAGCCTTTTGAAGAAAGTGCCATAACTATTTGAGCTAACCTGTCGCAACAGAGTGCAAGCATGCATCAGTTATCGTGAGAATTAATGAAATGAAGAGCGCTCAGCCTAGATCTCACTCACATTTACAATGTATAGCGGCTATATATAAGAAATCATTTCAATTTAAACGACATTACAATATCAAAATAATGAAGTAAATAATATAATAATTAATGGCAAAAATTGTATATAAAAAAAAAATGAAAGGCTAAAGAGCGGTTCAATCCCAAGCGTTTTTGTCATCTAAATAGTCCGAAATTTTATAGTATCCTTTTTTACAAAGTTTAGATTTAATTACAATTTTGAACTTCTTTAATGTTAAATTACGTATATCATTGGGAAGTTTATTGTAAAAGCGTATACATTGTCCCATGAACGAGTTGCTTATTCTGTGGAGGCGCGTAGCATGTACAGCAAGGTTGTGTTTATTCCTAGTGTTCAAAGAATGAGTATCAGACAGTTTGACAAAGTTCGAAATATTTTTATAAACATATATTAAATTTTCAAATATATATTGTGACGCTACAGTCAGAATATTAATTTCCTTAAATCTGTGTCTCAGCGACACCCTTGGACCAAGATTATAAATGGCTCGGACAGCCCTTTTCTGCAAGACGAATATAGTATTGATGTCTGCAGAGTTTCCCCAGAGGAGGATGCCGTAAGTCATCACACTATGAAAATAACTGAAATAAACTATTCTGGCTGTATCCACATCAGTTAAGTGCCGAATTTTTTTGACAGCAAACGCGGCCGAACTAAGCCTACCCGATAATTTGTTTATTTGCGGGCCCCATTGCAGTTTGGCGTCTATAGTGATGCCTAGAAAAACAGTTGAATCCACAATGTCCAGTTCCACTCCATTCAATTTAACATTTATCGGTACTTGTCGGACATTGGGCGTTGAAAATTTAAGACATTTGGTTTTTTTCTCATTAAGGAGAAGATTATTGACATTGAACCAATGAACTACATGAGATAGTGCAACGTTAACTTCGCGAAAATCTAGTAATTGTCGTCGAATTTTAAATATTAGAGAAGTATCATCCGCGAACAATACTACCTCGTGATTATCCCGTACTATCGTATACTGGTACTGGTAAAATGAGTATCGTAATACTCATTTTACCATAACAAAGTACCCAGCCTTTTTAAAACGAAGTCTCGCTTAAATGAGAATAGGAATTCCCATTACATCTTCCTGCTTTAACAACGTTGTAAGGTGTATAAGATAATAGCCATACGACACGACACTTCCCCCCGTTGTTCCCTCCTCTAGGGTCATCAAATACCCGTGTTTTATGATAATACTTGAATAATCTAAAAATTCATATTCACCAAAATGGAGTCGTTTTCTTGGTTTCTTGAATGAATGATCTTAAATTATGATACAAGATTATGTGGATGAAATTATTGGCGACCCTTGGAAAGAGGCATAAACATAAAGAAGCCCATTCTCAGGAATAGCTTCGATATATTTACATGTGATGTGACTGTTCCAAATTAGGTATGTAAGAATATCGCTGTGATATCGATTGTGTGTTATTGTGATAAGGATGTTACGATATTATTCAAAGGATTTTAAGATAACAGTCTGGTAGACTTATAAAATTTGATAAAATAATGAATTATTAGTCTGAAGGCGAAATGTTGCTTAGTCCAATACATTACTATCATTAAATATTACAGTACATTTTTTTTTTTTACGTGGCAACCCTGGCCAGTAATCTTAGAGTGCATTAGTGTTGACAGAGCGAAAAACAGGAGAGATAAGTCCCTATGTATTGTTTTGTTACTGTAAACTACGTTGTGTTACTGAAATGGGGATATTGCTCGACTGCATCGCCTGAAACTGGGAGATTGCATTGTGTTCCGGTCCCTGTCGGCTTTTGATTTAAACAATGTATATTCCACGTTACAAAGACTGGATGGTTCTTGGGTCTTCATATAATTATGATATTTTGTGGTTAAAAAGCGTATGTTAGGCCAGATGTCTTTAAAATATTCGATATTAAAACATGTTTTTTGCAAAATAATTTTATTCGAACGAAAGTGATGCTTATGCTAACGCGGCGTGACAGTCGTCTCTCGCGGCTTCAGCGCGGATGTCATCCGGCAGCCTAATTACCGATGTAGCGATAGGCGTAGATCGCGCGATAGGGATCTGTCAAACGTAATTTTTGTGTCATATAATGTATTGGCTGACAGTGAGATTGCTGTCGCTTTTTTACCTAATTAGGCCGCCGGTTTTGTTTAGCGATTTTATACTAAACTAGCTTCCGCCCGAGGCTACGCCTGCTTTGATTACGAACTCGTGCATTTTTTCGGGTGACTAGTAGCGCCATCAAACGACCTAAAGCAATTGTGACCGTCAAAAGTTATTGTTCTTTCCCTCGGGAATAGTACTTTTTTCTAGATGAAAGGTACCCTATGTTTCTCTCTATTCTGTACTCCTGACAACATATATGCAAATTTCATGATGACCCGTTCAGTGGTTTACGCGTGAAAAAGTAACAAACAAACTTACTTTCGCATTTATAATATTAGTTAAGATTAGGATGATACCTGTACGTTAGCGTTAAGATTTTTGCCAACGCCCGTGTGAAATGAGTGCACAAAATCCTATATACCCAAAATACCATTTCGAAACCAGGATCATAAATGCTCTCAAGGATATTTGACGATTAAGTCAATATCTGAATGACATTTAATTACTTAGACCAGAGGCTCCGAGACTTTTTTTCTCATAAACCACTTTCAATATTTAGCTGGTTCCGGTGGACCCCCTGAAGCTACATTTCTACCATATTGTAAATTGAATTGTAAATACCCATTTTTTTGTCACGCCAATGTAGACCCCCATTGAGTCTCCCGTGGACCCCTGGATCACTTTGGGAACTAATGACTTAGACGAAGAATTTTGTCCTTAATTGAGTGGTTAACTAACCGTGGATCAAAAGCCATTACTGAGATATGGGATTCATTATATTCCAGATGATGTCGGACCAACAACCTCACATAATGCCCCATTATATATTAATCGAGTACTTATCCAAACCCCTACCACTTATTTCGGGAAAATTAAGAGAAATCCGAATTCTTGTAAAATAAAGTGTTTATCGGAGAAAAAACAAAAGAAGACGCCAAATTGATGGATTATATTTAGGGCGAGAATCAAGTTCGAAAATTGCTTTTTTTGCGGTCTGTAATAATGTTTTATGAATTGGCAAAATATAAAATTTTATAGAAGCAAAAATATGAAGAATTTCAGTTTTCAAATAGATTGATTACTTAATGTTCTTTCATTTTATTTGTACTATTTAAGACTTAATTTGTAACGTAGCATCACGCCTGTACTTCCCGTAGTGTTAGGCAGAGATGTACCTGTACTAAAAAGAGAGTGAGCCTCTCAAAGGGGCAATAATTCCAAACTCTGGGCTACCACTGTGAATTTCAGCATACAAACACAGAACCTAGGACAACTTCCTAAAGCTGCGGCGACATCTAGAGTCAGTAAACCATACTATATAACGGTTAATAATTTTCTTGAGCGGAAGTGCCTGAAAAATATATATTTCAGTTAAGGAAAGAGGAATTTATGTAAATCAAAAATTAAAGCTTCAAGGAATTTTCATGTCACATTAAAGCACATTATCAGCGACATGTATAATCTTACATTAATCCCTAGTTTAATTGGAGGATTAGCTTGAATCTTCTGTCTCACTCTTGCAGTGTTTGACAATCGGAAGAGATAAAGATTAAGTGCGATTTAAGTTAAATCTTCGCTAAAATTAAATATTAGATCTTAAGTATTACGATAAACTTTGTTAACTTGTCTGTTATTAACTCTGCTCGTAAAATGTTCTTGAAGAGGAGATCCTGAATCCGTATTATATTTTGCTTCTTGGAAAACATTAAATAAATTTCAACCAATGTTCTCCCGCCTGTTATTTTTAAATTATGTGAAAGCAAATATTGCAATGTTTGGATACCTACAGACGTGGAAAATTGAGAAGATACAGATTTTGTAATAACTCTGATTTCTTGAAATTCTCTGTAAAGACTGGCTTGTCTTTGTATAACTTAAAAGCGCGGCTTCTGAGCTTGAAGCCCTGGTTCGATTCCCTGATCATGATTGCGTTATTAACTTCAAGATTAGATTAGATTTTTAACTTCCAAGTAGTAGTTCCCAGAACCGGGCCCAACATAGGTTAAGTTTCATGTACGTTGATAGATGAAATACTTACATAACACAACATCGAATATCGCCCGTATTCTCAGAGTAAGGCAGAGGCATAGGTACTATTGTATACCCTACATTCCACTGAAGCTGTTATTGAGTTTCATGTTATATGGGGCGAGCCTTCAACAGTTCCAAGTTCCGAGTTGCTGGTTAGAATTTTCGTAAAGAAAATCCCAGAAATTCACGCAGCAGTGCGGCTACAAAACAAGTTGGTAAATAAAAAAGAAATATTCTTACAAGCGTAGCTTACTAAGTTGGTAAATTATGATATTTTAGAGGATTGAAGAGAAAAATCTCGTACTTGAACACGAGCGTTGGCGTTATCTCATTCTTCGACTAGGAATATTATCACGTAAAACATTAATTATGTATCATATAGTTTAGGGAACGAAAGTGCTCACTTATATTTTATTTACAAACAATAGCGATTGTTTTCTTTTTTGGTATTCACATTGAAGATGTTTCACTCAATATAAGCAAATGAATAGGTAATCCTTTCCACGCGTATGATTCTATACAATTTACCGGTAAATAAGGGATGTTTTCATCGATATTTTACAAGTTTGTTCATATTTGGATAAGTTTACGCATAGGTACTGTCAACGACATAATTAGCTTATCAGAGTGCCAATTTTCAAAAGTTTTTTAAAGTGTCTAGCGGAATAAGCATTGCGAAGTGGCCCTCTAATAGGAACCTATACTGAAACTTTTGGTGCGTTATCTTTTCGAAGTATGAACAACATATATGCTAATTAGGGCTCAATATTTTAACGTGATTCGCCACTTCGCAATGCTTATTCCGCTAGACCCTTTAATTAAATATATTATTTTGTTGATAAGCCATTTCAAAGTTACAAAAAATTCATCAACTTATGTCGCTGAGTTACATTTAAAGTTCACTTCACAATTCAATTCTATTATCATTCATAACAGTATAGTAATTTTATTGGTTACGGGTCATTTTCTTCGTAAGTGTTTTAATAACTTTAAACATTAATGTTTGACCATACGTGGCCACTCATAAATTGCATTTTATTTCCTCCTAGGAAGCTTTTATGAATAGTACCTACATTTTTATGTTCTTATCGATAAAATCTCACATACTAGCGAATTATATTTTAGTAAAATAGGTATATATTCACTTTAAATACTTTTCATTAAATGTCACAGTAAAATAACTTTGTAATAATTTTTGTAATTACAAGTTGTTCAATTTTAATAATTACTATAAGGTCCATTTTGTACTCAAACTCGAATTACGTTATTTAAAAAAAACCTTCTTCGTAGAAACTAATTTTCTGGACTAGTTCGTTGATTGATTGCGAATTTTGATAAATGAACTAGTGATTAATTTCAATAAATACCTACTAACATAAATTTCGATAAAATATTTGTTACAAAGAAAATCTTGACAGCGTAAGTAAAGAGAAATGGATAACAGATATTGAAGATCAAGACAATATCCCTAAGGACGCGTACAGTATTTTTGGGTCTCAGATAAAAAGGTATCTCGAATAAACTGATAATAACGCTATTTTATTAAATATTTTTTCTGAATTTATAGCAAAGTCTATTCTATGGTCCCCACGGAAGAGAGCAAATAACAAACTTAGTTATTTAACTTAAAGTTAGTTTAAGGTATGAAAGTTACTATATTATATTATAATATTAAAAATTAGCCTCAAAAAAGATGTAGGTATACAGTTGGAATTCATACGATATTTCTATGAACAGTAGTAATTCAAATCATAAAATTTGTTATCAACATTTAACTTTAATGTTTTTTTGACGGCACGGTTGGCGCAGTGGTTGAGAGATCGACTGCTGCGCTACATGTTGCGGGTTCGATTCCCGCACGGATCAAATATTTGTATGATCTGCAGATAGTTGTTTCGAGTCTGGGTGTTTGTGTATGTGAATATAAAACGTAAACGTGTAAACGCACCCACGATATAGGAATTATATCTAAAAAGGGCAAAGTGTTTAAAAAAAATGTTAAACCTTCCATATTAAACATCTAGACCTCCTTTATTTAAATGTTCTAGTTTATAAACAGCATCGGTCAGTTCTAAATCCCGTGCCTAAATCCGATCCACATGATCCGTCATTTCCACTTCTACATGAATTTTATCAACACCAAGATTTCCAATACGGTATTTGACTACTAGTCATTTAAGTTACTTTTTATGAACTGTCAAAAACGACATTTTGTTCTAAAAATGTATGGAATAGCAAGGCGTGACGTCATAGTTTTTCATTGCCATCGACGTACTTATTGTGTGATTTTGATAAAATAAAAATCGAAAACGCCAAAGATGAGTAAGAGATTAAGTTTTACTGAGTTTTTAGAAGGAAAACTATTTACCAAACAAGATTTCAGAATTTAATTTTGATGCTGTCAACAAGCCTATTCTCACAAATTTTCTAAATTTAAATGCACTTTAAATTTGTTCTAGTTTTTTTTTTTACTTTGTAGAACAATAAAAATATGGTTTCTTCTAGATCAGAATACTTTAAGATATTGTACTCAAGAGCGTGCCTTCAGGGATTATCTAACCAATTTATTTTACTGCAGTAAGAAATTGTCTCGTTGCTTGCTTAGGAGAGATAACCTTATTATTGGAATCGAATAGAAGCGTGATAGTGGATAGTTGGATGTGGTGGTGGTTTGAACAAAAGTATATTTTATGGAGGGAAAAAAATGTATTACACCAGACTATCATCATTTTCAGGCACATTAGAAAAATCATGGGGTTCTTCAAAAAGCGAGTGCTATTGCGAGGTATACCCCTGGTATTGCGAGCGTCTATAGGTTAGGTTAACTACTTATCATTCGACAGGCCGTAAATGTTTACCACCTTATTACTGTAAAAGTAGTAATATTTATATGTATGTTACGTAATTACATGGTTATTGTTTTCTACGAATATAAACTCCATTTCAACATTTATGGTGAACATGTCTCTAAATTTTTGCTAAAAACAGTGATGAACGATGATAATACGATAAGCAGAAAATAATAAATATTGTACAGAATCCGAGTAGATACTTAGTCGTTTTTTCTTTGAAAATAACATGGTATCCTAACTGTATCAGCCGGCCGAGATGACCGGTCCCAAAAGACCTTCTGAACCAAAAATACAAGTACAGAAAAGCGAAAACGAAAGGTGCAAAAGACTAAATAATGTATCAAAACGACGCAAGCCCTCACATTGGGCCGCCGTTTCCCACTTTCCCACATAATTTGCTCGTCCAAATAATGCTGTTAAAACCTTGTTTACTTTTATTCCGATCTTAACCCACTGGACTCGTGTGTATCCTATAAATTCACTTTTACAGGCACTTCGATCCCAGATCCCATCTAACTTCGGAAAGCCTTTGTGGGCTTCACCAAAAGCTGCAATAATCCTCGCGGTAACTCCCTAAAGACAACTAGAAAAATGTATCCGTAATACGATAAACTTGAAGCGGATTATGAATTAATGATTCGGTTTAATGCTCGGGGTTCTCCGTAAGCTCGTGAAATAAATTAAATAAATGAGGGTTTCACATTCATATAATCACTTTCAGTGCGATACTGTGTTCTGGCTTCCATTGTGTAAATATATGATGTAAATGGATATAAATACACCTCATAGGGTACCTATAGGTATGATAATATAACATGATTGTATTCACTGTGTGTTAGGCATAGGTGTATTTACTTTTGTACGCCCCCCTTTCGCTGATATTGGGTCCCAAATAGTGCAAGCTTTGTGCTGCTAATGAGAATTCCCATAAAAATATTCTAGGTAAAGTGGCTATTGCGCATTTATTATGTCTGTTGGTCTGTGAAATTACGGAAAAAATAAGCCCTATTTTTACTAGGATACTAAACATCACATCTTGAGCTATACGAAAACTACATAACAATCTTAAGTGAAAAGTTTCTGAATCTATGTATAAGTTACGATTAGGTTTGGGTTCCGAGGGTCTCTAAGTAAAACGCGAAGTGACAAGTCGCCAGGGGGAGAATCTCCTTTTTCGATGTCATTTCAAGGGTTTAGTGAGTGACGTTTGTAAATCAGATTATTCGCAGTAACATGACAACGTAGAATTCCAAGCGTGAACAACTAAAATTACACAGACTATACTTAATTTTGTGACTTAAGAAAAAGCTTTCAAGATCTCAAGACATCATTCAAAGTCAAAGTCAAAGTCAAAGTTTTTTATTTCAAGTAGTCCTTTTCAGGCACTTTTAAAAAGTCGAGACTCTAGGCGCACGGTTCCAAAGGGGGTAGGTCCTATGGAGAAGAGACCGGCAAGAAACTCCATGGATACTCTTTTCAAAAACAAAAAGTTAATTTACAATTAAAATCTTAAATTAACATGCATTATATAAGAAAAAAAATACAAACTTAATAGAATGCTACTTACACAATGAGGCAATACAACATGAGTTAAACAATTGTTTCGAATATAAACTAAAAACGGGATAAACAGATCAAAGCGGATAAAACAGAAATAAAAAAAATACAAAAAAGAATACAAAATATTGAAACATCAAGAATGTCCAGATATGTAAAGTGAATCTAATATAAAATAGAATTAGTAGACACAATGGATAACCAGGGAAGCCACATGTGCAGAAGATATTCAACGCCACACGTCTCTATCGTCAACATAGTCTTTGATCCTATAATATGCATTGTTAGAATATCTCACTTATATCAACCTGTATGAATAAAAACTTGTTGTTCTGTTGCATTTTTTCTATAATGCGACTCAAACTCTACTTTCTTTAGTAAAATCCTATATTCCTTTATTACAAGACCATGTTTGCATAAATGACTATATTATTCTTCATCCGCCAGACGTAAGTATCAAAGACTGAATCAAATTTAATGTTGTAATTTGGCAAATATTGATAGCTAAAATAGTTTATTGAGCTCATTTAGGTTAATACGAAAGCCATAAATGTTTTACGTCTGGCGAGTTGTGGGTTACGTTCCGTCAAAATGTAATCCTCCCGTATATTAATTTCACGTCCAATAATGTTCCCAAAATCCTGTAAGACGCCGTCAGGTATTATTTTGGGCGATTAATAGTACTTTCGCAGCAGGGTGCTATCCAATAAGATTTCATTATGAAGTTATATTAAGCCTGTATTAATTACGGGTTTTGTTGTTTCAGACGAAAATGTCGGCACCAACAACGGACAGTACAGAAGCTATCACCAACTCTGGCTACGGGAGCAGTGACGAGACTGCGAGTCTACTCGTCACTGGGCCGTCAGTCACCGTCATAGTCCCATCAGAAAACAGAACAGTCAAACCAGTTCTGCAAAGGCAAGACTGCACAACTCACCTGCGACCTCAACTGTCCGGCGGACCAGGTAGCGAGGAAAGTGCAACTTCTATTAGAATGGAGGACGGAACAGCTAGAAGCGTCCCTGACATCGAGTTGCAATGTCGCGAGCCGGCAGACCGACCTCAGACACTTGTCTCTCCCGTAGCGACATGCTCGCATAGAGGGTCAGTGACCGCGTGTCAGTTAGTTCCACAAACTTACGCGAGATGCCGCGTGTGCGAGCGGCGGCAGTCGACAGCTCCGATATCCGCGCTACAACTAGCGCGCTCTGTGTCGCGAGAGAGCGTTCGCTCGGCATTGCACTACCCTTGCGGTTGTACTTCACTTCATGCTGTGAGCACCTGTCCGGTTATACAACCCCCGGCGCTACTCTTGCCTACAAGTAGTACGAGGATTATCCGCCAGAGCTCGCAGCCTGAATCTAGCGCATGCGCGGCGCACTGCCCTCATCACGCCCACCATCATCCTAGCGCCTCACTGCGACAATTGCGAGAACCAGGGGACGGTATAGCCGGTATAGCCGCCGACTCACTTCGTATCAACGGAGGCATGCGCCCATTCAAACAGGTAGGTTCAACAATGGGTAGGTGGCGCTACTGTTTTAAATCATACATCGTAGATTTTTTTATCATTTAAGTGCGATCAAATTACTCATTCCTCAATAGGGTATGCGCTTTTAGAATGGTATTATCTATTAAACGGTTAATTAAATGGAAAATATATTATTCTTAGGGATATAGGCAAGTGAACTTGTTTTGCTTAGTCATTAAACACTTAAAAGAGCAGTTCGCATCAGCTTTAGAAAATATTACAGCGGGAAATGAGTTTCTCCAAAAGAAACGTAAACAATAAGCACTCAGGAAAAGGCTATCTAATTAGAGCGGCAAGTGAATTGTTGGAAGAAAACAGCTGTATAATTGCCCAAGCGGCTTTGCCCAACAGACTTCAAGGGGAACTTGGACCGACATTATTCGGTAAAGATAGGTTCACAAAGTTCCGTAAATGGATTAAAATCTTCAAAATATACAATGTTATATCAAATTTTGTAAATAGCTTCGAATTGCTTATAAGAATTACTTTATGCCTTTTTTGGTGTGAGCAGTAATGCTCGTCAAAAACAAATGCAAAAAGACAAGAGAAAAGGTAAAACGTAAAAATCTTTACTTTTCCAAGCATTCATACATTGACAGAATGTTCAACCTTTGTGAAGGCGTCTTTGCCAGCTGTTTCAAAGAGATGAGCCTTTTCTTAATGTCTGCCTTTGCAACACACGGCCATTTAACTTGCTCTTACGACACTCAGAATCGTTGTAACACTCTTTTGCGTTCTCAAGGCAATTTCGAGATTAGAAGTAGCAAAAAGCCCTGTAGGAGAAGTAAACAAATCGGAATGTTTGATGTTAGGCACACAGTGTTTATCGGTGTTGTAAGTTTTGTGTATCGGCCTATCATTTAGTGTGAATATGAGTATTTTGACGGATCATTAAAAATCACCTTTCATCGACGGAAAATTTCTTGATAGTCTTATCCTGGCTCATTATAAAACGCGATGCTGTTGGCGTGTAAGTGCTGTGTAAGGGTCTTGAGACGGGTTTTCCCTTCTAACTAAATCAAATCAAACCTGTCCTTTGATTTGATTTCTGTTTTTAACCTACAGGGGCTGCTTCTCTGTCCACAAACCCTGTCGCAGACGCGCCGAGCCCGGCTGAGACGTGCGTTCACTGAAGCCACGGGGGATACTGTTAACTACGTTAAAACGGTGGGCTTCAAACTATTGGATTATGCACCGTCGAAACTGCTATCGACTGTACAATCTCCCATTTATAAAATTTTCCACTGACGTATATTGATGATAGTAAAACCAATTTAATTTTAAAACATTTTCCACGCAAATTATCTACACAGAAAGTTTTGAAAGTAAAATTAAGCATATCACTATACATTTAGATTTTCGCACTAGATTGCATTTTGCAATACAAATTTAGCAGCATAGCATGTTAGCAAATAAGCCACCAAACAAATAAGAAGCGACACACTTTAGCGGAAAATTCCCAATAGTTGTATAATTATTCCACACCGCCACAAGTCGCAACCCTCTTCAGGTTGTACAGTCGAAAAGCAGGTATCTGTGGATTTATCACCAAAGTAATTTGTTAGTTGGCGAATGTGTCGTCCCTATAGCTTCGTCTAATGACCACCGTTAGCCATTCCCCCCACGCCCCTGACATCTTACCCTGGCACCAAAATAGCTTGTCACGAACAAATCGTTTTCTGTTCATCACTTTGTTCAAGCAAAAATGTCATCGTATCATTCAGCACATTTATTTGATACTTGACATATTGTCTATGAATGTCGAGTGTCTTGGAGAAATGAAAGGCAGGTACTTTTACAACTTCATTATGTTTTTTTCACCTCGATCATGATTTGTTGTTTGGTGGATTCATTTAGGAATTCCAAACTTTAAATGAAAACGTTTTGTCATCGCTTTGGGAACCCATTACTCAAGCAAAATACACAGCACCTACACAATCATTAGCTATCCATTCATTCGCATTATTTTGATGGATATAGGTAGCGCTATGCACTTTAGATCGATGATTAGATTGCACAGGAACGTCGCTTTTCGATATTTAGATAAAGTTTTCTTTTATGTTGCTATTGAGTATTAGAATAATTTAGGTTTCAGATGCATCGTTATTATTTTGATGAGAGGTATTTATGAGATTGATTTAATTACCAAACAAATTGGTTCTCGTTTTAAATCACGGTATTTTTTTCGAATAAAAATAAACATTCTATTACAACATTGTTGTATGAAACTACGATTGATTAAGAAAAATCAAACAATTATAAATATAAGACTACAAATTGCGGCGTTTTTTGGAATTTTAAAATAATGAAACTCAATGTATGAACTTCGTAATTATTCTTCGGAAAGAATTTTCACAAAGAGTTTTAAAGCAAGCAGTTAACTTTGTTATTAAGAAATAATACATATTCGTTAATCCATGAACGTTATATTCTAATATTTATTTACAAATTGTAGGAGCCCATTAACCAGAAAATATTTACCAATTTTCTCCAGATTTAGCAGTAACAAAAGCCATCTTTTCATACGAAGTTAGAAACCGTGATATTGGAGATTATTCTGCATCAAAGGACCATCAATTTTACTGTCACACGCTAAAGTGTCCCCACCTGGTGGCTGCGGGAACTTCGTTTTCGTACCTTCAGGCCGCTTTATGCATAATACTCTTAGATTTTTTATGAGATCGTCAACAGAGTTCAAGGTTCAAGACTCTCTTTACTAGATTTACTAAGTGGATTAGGTTGAATATGCCTTAATGTGCTTAATGCGAGACAGTTGCGATACAATTTGGCAGGAGACCAGACAGTTACTCTAACATAATAATAAGTGAAGGAAATTGGACAGAAAATATCTTGTCTGAATTCTAAAATCGGACTGTTTTCACTAGCATCTAGTCATGCCTAATATACACTAGGTATATTAGGCACAGCTTTATCCCATCGGCTTAAATGGATTTGAGGATGATATTTTGATTCCATGTGTACAAAATTTATAACAACTATTGCATATTTGAATGCATTATCTGCATACGACAGTAATATCTCGTGGAGTTCAAATTCGTTCAAGTTCGATTAGTTTACTAGAAAATTCTCTCAACAGGTTCGCGCATATACACCTACGACAACGCTGTAATTTTTCCTAATGGATGCAATTATAATGAAAATATCGACTGTACTGTTTCAAGCTTCAATTAAATTTCTTGTGCGTAGGCATATAACTGGCAGCGATATAAAAGATAACTAAAGTTGTGACTTTTTTATTTTTCAGCAATCATTAGGTGTCCTTTTATACACTTTCGTCCCACGCGTTTCGACAGTAAAAGTGTTTGGTGGTATAAAACACACGTTTATTGTCCAAATAAGTACTTTGTAGACATGTTTGTACATGTTATCATTATTTTGTCTAGGTTTAAATCTATATAGAACGTGCCATTGAAATTAATACAAAACATAGAATGAGGTTCTATACGTTTATTTGAAATTATTATTCGAATTTCAATTTTATGTTGTATGTACGAGTATAACTGGGCACGTGTAGCACTATATAAAAAATAAATTTAAAAGCTTCGAATGTATGGTTGGAGTAAACTAAGACAGTTGGTCGATGTTATATCATCTCACTCCATAGCGGCCAAGTTTCAGTAATTGGCAGCGCTCGCATGATATCTTGCCAAATAGATATCGTGAAAATGATTTATTGTTTCCACAACGGCTTTCCAAAGGGTGTGTTGTAGTATCCTTTTGTCATTTTGTTGGATTGATGGAAACGTTGGTATAAGTTAAAGATTTTTTAACATACTGTTAACAGTGCCCTACAATAATATGTAAGAACAGATGAAATCTTATAGCGGCAATGAAATAAATTAAATAAATCAGGTCTTATCTGCTAGTGAACACTGTCAATTCAGAAAGAAATTTTCTCGATCAATTATTATCAATTCAAGTCGGTCATATAAAGTAATTTATGTGATTTTCTTCTCTATATATTAATAACCAGGTTAAGTTTTTTTTCACCAATCCGTTTTTATAGAAGTGCAATTCACGATGTCAATAATGATGTATCATATCTAGGTATTTTCCAAAATCTGGGAACATTTCCAAAACTAAGTTATATACCTAATCAGCTCTTGGAATTCTGCCCGTCTCTTTTGAAATGGCCGTCTGGGATCCATGTTCTATCTGTAAACCCCAACAGAGCAATATATTTTGCACTATCCCTAGATAGCTTAAAGGGACTTTACAGTTGAACTTTTACAAGCGAGCGTAATCTATCATGTATCAACCGCTTTTATTAAGGTCAGCACCAAAAATTTGAAAATTACGTTTAACATTTCCGTTCCATATCAGATTTTACAAAATCCGAATATTCTTTTGGCAAACATAATCTTTAGCGATAATCATATTACCGAACTTTTGTACCAAGACCACCCAAAATCATTATTATAATTCAGTTATCACGAGACTTTCGGGGCCTAAGAAAAAATAAGCGAGGCAATATGATTTTTCATTTACGGACACCCGTTAGAATAGGCTATAAAAATAATAAGCTTTAAATTCTGAAGCCTTCTGTGGCCAACCGTTACGTTTGAATTATAAACCAATTTTTCTTCTCCTCTGCATTATCCCCCTGTAAACGCCATTTTCCGCTTTTGCACAATTGATGTACTTGTGGAGGTAAGAGACCTTATAGAATTTAGAATTTGTTTGGACTTTTTTACGAGTTAGTCTGAGGAGGAGTTTAAAGCCGGATAAAAATGTTTCCGGGTTGGTAAAGAATTAAAGAGCTTTTTTAAGTTATCACTTGGTAGCTATTTTAGTTGATTAAAAACAATGTTATTAAACGTAACGGCAGCATTTTCATTCATCATCAGGTGAAGTGCTGCCAAACGCAGCAATCAAATAACAAGTAAAAAAAAAAAAACATTTTTAACTAATCTACTAGAATCAGCAGTAACTTCAAGTATCTATAAAATATAGCTCTTATGATTATAATTTCAGTATCTCTGTATCTTCGTCTTCACAATATAAGGCATAATGTTGATAGAATCTCCATCGATCCGATAATAGCTATTCTTGTATTCAATCACGCTGAAAGTACGCAAACACCTCAAATAATATCACTCGTATGCTAATATGAAACTTTCTTTCGTATCAATCCATCTTCTTCACTATGATTTACATACATATACAACAACAAAAAAATCCTTACAAATATTGTAGAAGCCATCGTTTCCTTCGAAAGATTTGTCTTGTTGGTTGATCGTTAGATTACTTGTCAATTAAAGAACTACTTAGTGCGAATTGCTCACTAAACTTTTAGCCGACAGTTGCCCGACTTTTTTTTGGAATTGAGTAGCGCCGGTCTTCTAATCATGTACCTAGTATGTATATATCCTCTATATCCTCTATATATCCAACTGAACTATCGGTGGGTTAAATTCGGTAATGCGTGATATGTCTTAAGGACACTAGAAAAGAGCACTGTTGGCTGACCGTTTATTTTGTAGTACGTGCTGGATCTAATACATAAAATTGATATTTGTAACTGATATACAATTTTCAATCAAGCCATGACTATTTATAAATTTAAATATACATAAAAATAAAGCTTTTATCAATGGCTCTCATTAATACCAATTTTAGTTACAACAAAATCGCGTTAGGCTGGAAAATCGTATTAAAACCATTCGGGCGTCAGTTATTGCTCCAAATGTGTTTTGCATGCAACCGATTGTATGCTGATTAAATTTGGCTCCATCCAGTGTGGTGTCGTGGTCAATACGAAGATAATTACACTACGCCACAGAGTAGCGATGTTCATAATAAACTCAACTGAGCAGCAAAGCGGTTTTATTTGACATGTGAAATTCCGTTATGTGCTTATTTAGGCTTGTTCTAGCAAGTAATTAGATAACGGATTCACTGGAATCTGCAAAATACGTTATTTTAGGCTGATCATGGTATTTTGTTTGCTTTACTTCGGGGTATTAAGGTAATATTATTAGCAAATACTGTTATCATGTCGCAGCTGAATAAACAATTTACCCTCCGTTTAAGATACATACGGTATTTGGTGAAATATTCTTAATATTTTTGTTTGTGTCTATTGACTTAATTGACCTTATTTATTCTACAAAGTACTTATTAGATCTTGAAGAGTATAATACAATAATTCTGGTCAAAATTAAAAGACAAACTGTATTTCGTCCGTTTGTCTTCAATTTATTTGTACGAAATATGTAAAAAAAGAGAAAAATAACTGTAATTTGTAAGATGGTATTGAAAGTGTGCTGTGAAACAATTGAACATTCTCGGCCTAAGTAGTTTTATCGAAAACTAAAGGTCCCGCATTTCCGGGTGCTTATAAATTTTTTATCCACCAAATCCCTGCTTACGAACCCCTAAGAAAATATATACGAATATATATAAAAGAAACAAGCCTACCAAGGATTTTATTTTATTGATGCAATTGTTTTTGGCGATGGTATAAACGAACAGACATTTTTATGATAATGGCAGAAACACAGAATTTGGCACTGAGCTTGAATCTTATCCAAAGATTATTACATCTGAGATCATTATGCAAGCCGCTGTCTTAGACAGTGCCGTGGTCGCTTTCTGTAATGTCTCCGATTAATGTCCCAAAATGGTTGAAAACGCGCTCCTTGCCAAATATTGTACCCTGGAGTGCAATCAAACCGACTAATATCCAGACTTGAATACTTTTAATTTTAATCCTTTTCTTAGTCAGTATGCAAATATACTTGATCGAAAAGCAGATATTCTTTTTATTCCGGTGAAATTTAAACGCTTATTTAGCATTATATGCCATATATACCAGATGCTCTTTCAGCATCCAAATATCGGCGGCCATCCGCGATGACTATGGCATGGTTCCAAATCGCCACAATAGGCCCCCATACAGAGGCTTGTCGTATAAATTATGCTTTGGATGCGGTCACACAATACGTTCCATTACATTGAACTAATGTGCTCCGATTGGGATGCGATATGATCGATTTAACGGGTGAAAAGTGTTTTAACAAACAAACATATAAACAATTCAAATCCGTCAACGTTACAGTACGAGTTTGTTTGTTTTGTTTTGTCAAACACTGCTTTGGGATTGGGTTTAGAATTACTGTTTTAGTAATGTTAACATGAGAATATATTGCTCGTAAATTGATTCCATGTTTGTGTGTCGGTTATAATTAGAAGCAGAGACATTTTGAAATTATTTGAATCTGTTATTATTTTTTAGAGTAGAAAATATCAACTGATGGTTTAATTTTGTAGTACCCAATGGTAGGTTGTTTTACCTGTCAAGCGAACAAGATTGAAATTGTCTCATTGTTCAGCGTTGTTTTAAATATTGTTAAAGGAGCTACTTTGATTCCAATATTAATGCTAATAAATGTTTTATTTGTAGGTACAATTTCACCAATAATATTTTATAATAAAAGGTGACAAAAGCAACCGTTTGACATGAACTTTTCTGAGGGTAAGTCGTCGGTCGTTTTCATTTAAACATCTGTTATTTTGTCTATGAGCATGGCCTTTAATTGTAGTTTAAGATTATTAAGGATAACTTTACGACGAACATATAATTAATAAAGTCGCTTCTCAAAAATAATAACAGTGATGTATTATGAAGTGGTGATGAAGCGTAACACGCGATACCCTTGTGTTTGTTTACAGTGTAACTAAGCTATTGATTTATGATACAATGACCGGTTACGTAAGTGCTCGCTTTATTGATTATTATATCAAGTTCCACTACAAAGTTATTATTATCTTGTTGCTACTCAATATCTTTCCTGTTCTCTCTTGGGTTCTTGTCTATCGAGATATTTTGATCTAATAAATCTTTAAGACCATTTATTGCTGTTATCATTTGACTTCTAAATGTCTTTTCTTCCTTGGACATCGTTCTTGTCTTATCTATCTTGAAATTAATGTTCTACTCTCTGTAAAATTACCTACACTTTTTATAAATGTTTTCCTCTAATTACTGTACTAACTGTGAAGGAAGTCCATTTTTATTATAATTATCTGAGTGGAGCACTTACCTTAACACATGGCCAGTTATAACTCCAAGACAGCCACATAATGGAGTCCATCCATTTAGATTAGATGCAATAAACCGTAACATTTTACAGCCACTTATAACTCCTTCCTTACACATCTACCTATAATCTTGAAAATGAATGTTGAAATTCTAGAAAAATCTAAAAAAAATATTTTTGTCATACCAGGGTTATTGTTTTACATAAACTTTAGACGCAATCTCGCATGTAATGTAAAAAAAAATACATGAAAATGTCTCTGTACATTTGGTATGCAAAATGCTTAACCGGTTTAGTATAATACGTGGGGATCTTTTCCGGAGGATTGTACAAAATGCTTACCTATGCTACGGGACCGTTTGGAGCATCGTTACTGAGAATCAGGGACCTAAATTGGCTAAATTACAGTGTTATTTTTTGTATGTTCCTTGTTAAGCTACCGTGAAAGCAAAATATTCGATACTTAAATATTCAAAAGATTGCACCAATTATATTCTGTGTTTCCTTAACTGAGCGTGAGACTGTACGTGTTTAAAATTTTAATGACGGTTAGTTGAAGTTACTATATTCTTTTCTATGATGACTTTTTGACATGTCATCTCAGTCCAAGCACATCAAGGAGTCCAATAAAAAATATGACTCAAACTCGTGAATGAATTATGCACTGTATAATATAATTTTTATAGATAAATTTCAGTGTACCACATTTTTATTGTCATATTATAAAATATGACAATAAAAAAAAAATTAAAAGAAAGATAAAGATAAAGATTTGGAATGATATAAGTACAAATTGTTATGGCATTCTTTGTAATTAATAGACTTACGAAATCTACTTGCTTGATAAATTTGACAGTACTGTTGTTAAAAGCACAATAAACACACATTTCAACTGTACCAACAATTTATCACATCTGATGGGAGAATTGAAATGAATCTACAGCGAGGCCGTAACGAGTAGATGCTCGTTATGGAAAGTCAACTTTATATTCTTATAGTTAAGGTTTAAGGCAGCTTGTACAAGAGTGTCACGAGGCAGCATCGTAGGGCCGTTGCGGTCACTAACGATCTAAGTGATTGGCGTTTGTTATCACATTTATAACGAGATCACTGCAGGGCTATTGCCTCAATTAGTTCAGTAAGTCTCAATATGGAACTAATTAGGTTTGGGTCATATTTAGGGCCCTATGTGGATAAACTATATTTCGTCATGATAATGCGTATATTTTTGGAAATTAGCTTAAGTCAGCAATTTAAATTATTTCTGAAAAAATCTTAATTGATTCCATAAGTCAATGATGAAATCTATAAAAACTACAAATCGCTCGTACGGATATAGTGCAGATTGGTTTTGAAATGAAAGATAAACCAGGATATATTTTTAATATTGCGTTACTTTGGAGTTCATTCAAAGTACTTAACGTGGGTAAACAAAAACTTCCCTCCAAATTGTCCACTACCAAATCTAAAGTCCACAAGCTTAATTCAGTGTGAAAAGTCAACTTAGTCAAATAAACAGCGTAGGTAAGTGAGTCAAGGCTAAAGTTGTATGCCCAAGGTCGCGACCGTAAGTTTGTGCGTAATACAAACCAAGGCTGTCAGGCTATTTTGTCAATGAGATAGCGAGGGTATTTGGACGACGTTCGATAGCGCCTCTGCCTGCAACTTGATGTTATTTATAGTATACTTTGAATATATTTACGGTACCAATACTTTCAGGAATAGATTGGAATGGGTGGGCGCGGAAAGTATTTTTAGTTTCCGTAATTTAGATCTTTGGTTATCGAGACAGAATAAATTCGTTTTCCTCTATGAGGACTTTAATAAAAACATACAACTAGTTAATATTGAAATTTTTAAACAAAAAAAAAACCTTTTCATTTTAAATTTTATTTTTCAAGTGTATAAATGTGAAAGAAAGAAAAACATTTACTGATATTTAATTAACATAATCAACAAGACGAACATTCATTTATTTTAAGAGGAAACAAGTACTATATGTATATAAAAGTGAAACGACGCGTACGAAGTAGTCTAAATATAAAACTAGTATATAAAAACTTAAGTGAACGATGTTTACAGAAAATAAGTCGTTAAGTGGTTAATGGGCTACTGAAGTCGTTAAAGGCCAAGTTTTAACAATAAATACGTCATAATAGTGACGTCAATATTGCTAGAGCTCACTTAAACTTACTCGTGATTGCGAATAATGCTCCCGTTTTATTTGCAGCGACCCACTTCGGCGGTGGTATTGGGGAAATGGTCTGGTAATAAATAATATAATCGGTTTTCGAATTAACTTTCTATATACATCTAAAAACTGGTTATATTGGTATACATTAAACTAATATTACTGTTATAACCATAGATTTAGAATGTAAAGATGAACAATGACAGCTTGTAGGAGATACCGAAAAATAATATGCATATGTGTTAGTGACTGATATGTCAGATGAAAATAGGGTTGTGTATTTGCATTGTCAATATAGTATAGTATCGATAGATTAAATCTTGCCCTAATGAATAGAGGTATATACGCTACTAATTAAATCCTCTTATTGTAAATTAATAAACGGATAAAATAACTTTATTTATGAAAATACAAAGAGTATTAAAAAATATAATAATAATTTTAAGATGATGTTGTATGCAGCATACAGATAAGTATAGTACAAAGATTTAACCTTGTGGTATCCACTAGTCACAGTTTTGTGCACTGATAATGATAAAGAAATGTATGATATTACCATAGCTAGTTCCCTTAGGCCCGAATACTTAATAATCAGATAAAAATCTATCGACATTTTATCGATATCCGTGAAGTCATTTCTACAGTCAACCCTAGCGTAAACATACATTTTAATATTTACACTAAATATTATTTCTTTCTTGTTTTATCTACAAAATATTACCACATATCGGAAGAAAATCTAATATACTATGGTAAAATTTGTTTTCTCGGCGAATTAATACTAGTACGTACACAAAATATGGTTTCAAAACGTACGATGAAAAAATCACATTTACCTGTGAAACGTGTAATTATTTGGATTATTTCTCTATGTTACGTTACAATTGGCAAAAGAAACATGACATTATGACTGCCTAAATATCACTTATCGCCAATAATTGCACGATTATTTTATAAATTCATAAAATATATTTGACACTTAAGCAAGGGAAAGGATAGGTACCGATCCTTCAAAAAAGATTGTATCATACTGACATTAACATCTGTCTCTTTCTTTCTCGTGTAGTGTTCATATGACATAGATATCTCTTTTCCACGCTTTGTTGGTCTTTTAGCGTAAGCGAAATTCTAAGTCTATGGTTATAACAAAGATAGTCAGTTTGCAATTTGTATTACATTTTACATTAATAATTTAGCACATAACATAGCATCACGCCGGTTTTACCCGAAGGGTTAGCTAGAGGTGTACTATGTACATCCACCTTTCGCCGATGCCAATATTGAGTATGAGCCCATGTTGTAAGGGACTAGCCTATTGCCATCTGGCGGGCACAGTTTCAAACTCCGTGCTGATACTGAGAATTTTCATAGGTAGGACCCGGGAATCGAACCCAGGATTTCACGCTCAGCAGTTGGTGGCCATTAAACCAATGAGACAGTCAAAAGTCAAATTATGTTATATGTGAAATTTTTCTTAATTTCAATTTCACGTTGAAAACAGATTCAACATAATATATCATTCATTAAACATTTTACTGTGAAATTGTCTATCACATTCCTACAGTTTTTCAACCATGGTGAAAACTTGGCAAGCTGTGTCTAACGTACGTACATCTTTATCTCGAGACAGTTATTCATGTCCAATGTGACAGGTGATGTTCTAGCGCAATGCGTAGGATTTCTTGCGTTGTCTTCCTTAACAATTTATTACCTTGAGAATGTTCTAAAATAAAATTCATTGCTTTTGTTGGCGATGAGCTGAGATAGGCAAAATATTGTTATCCTAACGAGCAATGATCTTACAGCTAAATAAATAAGATTCATAATATTATCAATACCGAGTATGTGCGAGTTGCGACCTCGACGTTGTTTCGTCATACCAAAAACATATGAAAACATGCCCAAGTTTTCGATAAAAGTTCACACAAATGCGTGGCCACGTTGTTTTCATATATTTTTAGCTTACTGTATGAATGTAAACGTCATATTGACGTAATCGTATTAGCACAAGTGAAATTCTAAGTCTTTGGTATTGCCATAATATCTCTGTTCCAAACTAAGGACAAGACATCACATAGGCGTTGTCTTATTTTACTTATCATAGCGTCACGCAGAGCTACGTATCATAACCTCAAGACAGAGGCGTAATAATTGCACACCCACATTTTGTCGATGCCGTTATTGACTCCTTGTAATATGGGGCGGAACTTCGGAGCTCCGTGCTGCTACTGACAATTTCCATATCGAAAAACCTAATTACATGCTCAACATACTTATGCTCAGCAGTCAAACTTCTGATTACTAGAGCAAAGGGGCCGTTTAATTTACTTTATTTTAAATCTTGAGTAGAAAAGATGTTTCAAATAGTAGTACTGGTTAAATCATTTAACGTATAAAAATGCATTATAGACATCTACTTTACAATTTATTTTACTCGTGCAAACTGCAGATGGAATTAAGCACGAACAATTTTCATAGCCAAAATTACTTTCAGTTAGTTCACATTAAACTTAAGATAGAAGCATAGTTAAACTTACTACTACAAAAAGATTAAAATTACATATAAACATTTAGTGGCTGAGGTTCAAGGAAAGAGTTGCTTTCATATGTTAGAAGACATTAAAGAAAAACAAATATTTTGTTACTATTTGAAAATCGAATGAAGGAAAAAAGTGAAAGGCGGACAAATATATACTCAAATTTGAAAAAGTACCTTCACTCCACCAATGTGACAATATTGTTAAGTAACCCGTGTGAATTTTTGTTAATAGAAATCGAATGAAGGAAATAGTGTTAGGTGGACAAATATATACCTAAATTTGAAAAAGTACCTTCACTCCACCAACGTGACGATATTGTTAAGACACTTACTAGCTTAACATTTATTCTAAAAATCAATTAAATTCTAAAAAAAAAAACAGAATTTTGCCCTATTACTATTTTCTATTGAACGATGTACCTTGTTTGTCTCATCATAAATAAACTGGGTAATTGTTACCCATGCTTTCCTAAAAATATTACTTAGGGTTTATGTTGGTGCAAAGTATTTTAAAATCTTCATAAAACAGTTCCTGCTACGTTTTCTTGTTTCTCCGAATCCAGATTCCCGAGGGTCCATCCCCTACCACCTTTGTCAGCCCTTTTCCGTAGCAATTAGTTCTTCTTTGTGATTTGTAAAAGTCATTAACAGCCTATAGCTTTGTAATTTACTTTTCCCCCATTCTCCTGTTTCACTTCATTATCATTACAAATCAACCCAAAATAAAATTGAATACAAAGAGAATTTCCAAATTATTATTTCAAATAATATTTTGCTCTGTCAGTTTTAATTACATAATTATTTGTTTTACAACATAATTATACCCATGACGTTATAACTGGCAACCACATTAATACGTATAAAATTTAATTTCCCCTCATTAAAATCCCAAGAATAAAATTAAAAAAGCAGAACATAAATTACGTATAAAGTTGCAGCGCCCTCGACGTTCAAAACAAATATTAAACGGACGTTGGAAGCTAACGGCTTTATTTGTACTTCCAGTATTAACTTTGATGATTATAGTGTAGTTCCGAGCGAACGGTAGTTGTACTTTTTGTGCTGACCTATTAAAATCCTTGAATTTTTTAAGTCTTGTTAAATGTGCGATCATTATAAGGGTTATGGCATATGGCGCGCGCTGCATAGCTTTAATTTATTTGGCGATACATGATTTAACAGTGATCAGATCTGGTGATGTTATGTGTCGGGTTTTGAGTTCCCTAAAGAAAGATGAGCTACACGATGAATGATGGAGGGTGATGGTACCTCTTCTGTAAAGACGTTGACATTTATCTACAAAGACAGTCCAGATGTGGACCAACATTGAATTGAATGGTCATCTCGAACGATACTGTAAAAGAGTAACTTTGGAACTTTGGCTTTTACTGGTTCTTCTCTATGGAGTGACTAAATGAGCCAGCTTAACGATGTGTAAGTTCTATTTCAAAGCCTAGGCACTAGACGAAAAAAAAGTGAAATTTGACTAGTGGTCTGTCATTTATCAGATACTCTTGATCTACCTTTAACATAATTGTGTTAAATACAGATAACTGCATATAATAACCGCTTCGACGTAAAGCCGTACGGATTATTCCGGATTAAATTCCATATCCACGCATATTTCGTATAAAGCATATGCAGCAGATTGACAAGCCAGTACGCCTCTAGTTTATAGTGTTATTTCGAATGGGCATTGCTTGCCAAATTTTGCTGGCAGTTCAGTTACAACCTCTGCAAAATGCACATGTTCTGAATGTAGGAAGATGCTCTTCTTGTTTGTTGTTGCTTCAAAATATAAAGCAGATATAAAATATTGGAGCTGTTCTTCTGTACCGCAGATAAAAATATTGATAACTTGTATCGTTACTACGAAGTAGTTTGATGAACAACGACTATACGTTTTCATTGTCCTGTAAAATGTTATTTTACGCAGCGTTGCGCAATTTGATGGATTTCCAAATAGGATGTGAAAAATTGAAATGTTTTTTCATATCAGTTTGAAATTCATCGGAGCTTTGTTGCTCGATTTGGATAGCTAGAAATAATAACTGGTTTTGCATACCGAAATATTTGATACATAGCTACATTTGTATGTAAATGTAATTGTGTAATCAACATTTTGACGTCATTCATTTCTAAAAACTGTTTTAAACATTTCGAGGCCTAAGTGTTCATGTTCATAGTTTGCATAATAGGTATACCTAACCCGTTTTTGCCTTAATTAAGTCAATTAAGATGGTACTTAGTGCGTTTATTCGCAATTTCAAATTTTACGGTATGTATTATATTAAAAGGAATTTTCTTACATATGACTATGTACTTAAACGAAAACAGGATTGAGGGACTGAGTTCAAAGAAGAATATGACATTAAAAAGGTTACGTGTACAATATTGCCAGCTATTACCGCGTTAAATCTACACTGAGCATTTAATTTCAGATCACCTTCAGAAAAGGTGAATTGAAAACGTTATTCCATTTACACAACCGAAATAAAGTACTTGCCGATTCCGGAGGCTGACATTATAAATGAAATCCAATAAGACAATTGAAACCTGATAAGAAATCAAATTCCTACGCGTGATGAAAAATAAACAGCTTGAAGGAAAACGTAATTGGATTTTACTTTTAACCCTGCAGTAGTCGCGCACCTAAAAGTAACGGGAATGGTCGCGCGGGCTACATACGTAGTCCATTTTCAAATTGAAATAAATAAACTCATAAGCATAAACGGTTTATTAGATATGTGAAAATATAATCAGTACAGTTTTCTGAACTAAATATGATTAACATAACCTAATCACAACCTCTGTGTTACAAAAAATGAACAAATATAAAAAACCTCTCTAAATTGGCACAAAAATCAATCAATTCGCTCTAATTGAGATCACAATAAAAAAAAATACTAGGAACTAATTTCTAACTTCTATTTTCTGCACAGGACAGACACATAATCTTCGAATGATCCCCACATACGAACTTGTTACACGTGGTGCACATCTTTCTGGTGCTTTTACTGCGCGCTCTTCCACAGTCATGGCAACGGCGCACAACATTACTCGATGTCGCTGCCGAGGGAGTTGGTTGGGTTTCTGTGTACATAATTCCAAGAAAATCTTTTATTTTGATTGTTAGTACTCTTGGTAATGTTTTTTTTTCGAGTCTCTTATGTGCCAGTGGTTTCATCCAAGCCAGAGCCAAGTCAATCAGAAACTCACGTCGGCGAACACTTTCATAGGCTTTGTTTGCTGTGTAAATGCACAATGCGTTGAGTGCACTCAAATTGAGCAAATCAAAAAAGACCGTAAGAGGCCATCTTCTAGAGTTTCTCGAAACGTCATACAACGAACACATTTTATCCACAAGGTCAACTCCATTTTTCGTCCTATTATAGTAAGTTATTACTTCTGGCTTTCGACTGTCTCCAGAATCAGCATCAATTGTCCCATCGTTGTGCATCGTTGACATCAATATGACAACTTTATTGGGTTTTGGCACATATGACACTAGTATACATGGTGGGTGGAATCCAAATTTGGAAGAACATAGTGGATTTCCTCTTGCGACACGAAATTCCCTAGGGACTTCTCGTTTGTCTTTTCGTACCGTCCCGACCATAGTAGTGCCATTTTCAAAAAGTTGTTTTGCCACTCGAAGTGAAGAAAACCAATTATCCATGGTAATATTCATGTTTTTGCCAAACACAGGTCGTGCCATTCTCATTACAATATCGTGTCTTTCATTGCTCAAGCGAAACGGACCGTCTGGTTGTTGGCCAGCATATATTTCCAAATTAAATGTATAAGGATAGTGAACGTCAACAAGAGCAAAAACCTTCACTCCATATTTTGCCGGTTTGCTTGGAATATACTGCCTGAAAGAACAGCGGCCTCGAAAAGCTAACAGCTGTTCATCCATCGTCATTTCAGCACTAGGAACAAAATACTTTTGAAAGTTCGCAAGAAACAAATCAAAAATCTCTCTTATAGGGGCTAGCTTATCAATGCTTGCACGAACTTGGCGATCTTCTATATCGTCAAAGCGTAAAACCCTTGTCAGAAATTTAAATCTTTGTTCGGACATAGTCAAATAAATTGCTTCGATTCCTGTGTGTTTCACGTGTTCAAATATTTGGGCAGTACTTGATCTTCTTCCAATTACTCCTATCATTAGCAAAATCCCAATGTAGCTTCTGATTTCAGTTTCATTTGTCTGTCTAGCATCTCTTTCTCTTGCATATTTATTCTTGATATAATGAATTTTCTTATTGGTATACTTGGTAATAAGACCGATTATCTGATCATCAACAAAAAGGGACATACAGTCATCAATACCTTGTTTTTGTCGAGCTATTCCTTTAGGCCCAGGAGGCACAAAAACTATATTGTGACTTCGTGTTCTTCCTCTATTCAGAGGAATCGTTTTTGACCACAATGTATTGTCAACTCCGGTATAAAAGTCACTGCACGTGCGTTGCTGAGGCGGCTCATCATCTTCAGAGCTTTCGTCTGATCTCTCACCTGGGATGTCCTGCTCCTGCTCCGATTCTGAATGATGGTCTTGCTCTTCTAGATTATCCACCTCTTCGTCAGAGCTTGACTCTGCTTCATAAGCTTCATTTTCGGTATCATCTTCAGCCAGCCATGCCTCAATCTGTGCAGCTCGTCGATTATACATTTTTATGCTAAAAAATAAAAAGTTACTTATGTTAAATCGATCCAGAACTAATAAACAAAGTTTAAATAACGAATTAAAGTTAATTTTATCATAAAATTAATAAAAACACAAAAGTTCGACATGATAAAAATACTTACGTAATTGGTCGCGCGGGCTACAATTGTAGTCCATGCACTTCGCTGAAGTCCTGTGACACAACCGCGCGCGACTAACGCTTGCGCTGCACTGAGCGCGTCTCTCGAACGTTCGTTCGAAAGTACCTGGGGACGCAGGAACTTAACGCTTACCGATTCTGAGAAATTATCGTTTTGTGTGAGTGGGCTACATATGTAGCCCACGCGACTAATGCAGGGTTAAGGCGACGATACGTTTTAATGACCTTGCCATTTATTTACGTGGTACGTGTAAATAATAGTATTTACATTATAAATTCATCTGAGAACAGCAAGAATAATCAATGAATTTAAATTAAATATCCTAGAGGTGGGGTTAGCTCAAACAATTTTAGCAGAGCCAAAATCGGATGTAGCAAAAAAACTATGTCAACTAGTTTACTTCCTTGATTAAGATTTTCTTATCAATATAAGATTTGGCATTGGATTTTTGTAGATTGTATATTGTATAAGGCATGATGGGGTTGGCGTATCCTTATGGATAATAACCCCAAATTAAATAAAGATATAAAAAAAAAAACAGCAAGAAAAAATCCAAGAGAAGGTTACAAAAAATTAACACCAACATAATAAAAAAATACGCACTGAATTTTTTCATAATAAAATAAAAAGGATTGTTTTTATTACAAATAATATCAGGCACGTTTAAAACATTAATAGGACTCTGGTGGCAAGGTTCCATAAAGCCTTTGTCTGCCTCAGTACATTTGTGTGAATAAAAAAATTCAATCGACAAAAATGCTACCATATCAGTACATTTGTAAGTGGTCTCCCATTCCAGATATTAAAGTATTATTTATTAATTTGCTTTGCTTCCCATTGAGTCTGAAAGTTATATATTTAGTAGGCGGGTCTAATAGTTTTCCTAATGCTTCGTTTTTTTTTTCGTTGGTGTGCAAAGCCTATTTTGAATATCTTTCTATAATAAAATTCTGAACTTGTCTGTCTGAACACTTATAATTTAAAAACCAGTAAACCAATTTTTACAGAATATTCACTGTAGCTCTGCTTAAAGTCTAGATCTAATAATAAATATGTATTATCACGCTATCCCTTTCGTATATGTAGAAACTGAGCAGTACTCTTATGCTTATTCAAAATTCATGCCATAAACTCGTGGGCACACTATTTATGAGTCATATAATAGATCAATCGATTTTTATTTTCATTATTACATTTCTTAGCAATTTTAATTAACGTACTATCAGCTGAAAATAAAATAAATATACATTTGAGTAAACAAATCAGTATTTTTGCACAAGTTGCACGTAAAATTTTCACATGTTCACTGGCATATCAAGTAGGTACATACTCGTACATGTTTTCATACATCTCATTTTCCTTCTTCACATAAATTTCCATTTAAGTCTGATATTTGGAAAAATGTTAAGCCATTTTTGATCATACAAGGAAGTGAGATTAGAAAATTGTAAATACTTGTGGTGGTTACTTTTTATATTGAGTTATAAAAGCTTCTGCTTTTATAAACAAGCTTTTATAAAGAGCTTTATTGATATTATGTAAAGTAGGTTTTCGTATAACGTGTATTATTACCATTCTTTAAATTTAAAACGGTGTCTCTGAGTCAATACGCTATAAATCGTCTGGAATAAACGAAAAGGCCTTTGATATATGAAGATGTTGATATAATATGGATGTTTAACACAACATAACATAGCAACACGCCTATATCCCCGAAGGGTTTGGCAGAGGTGTACTATTTTACACCCACATTTCGCCGATGTCATTATTGAGTCCCATGTAAAGGCCTATTGTTATCTACCGGCCACGGTTCTAGACTCCGTGCTACTGAGAATTTTCATACAGAAAAAACCCAATAACACTACCCGATCCGGGAATCAAACCAATGACCTCACGCTCAGCAGTTGCGCTTGATCACTAGACCAAAGATGTAGTCAACATGGATTTGTATGAAATATAAAATGTAAGTAAAATGACAGTTAAATGTATTTTGACAGTTGTCATTTATTGATACAAACTCTAACTTCACTTTTATTTTAACAATAGACACATTTTACCTCAGAAATGTAAATAGTAAACAACGTGTTTGTTTCCAGCCAGGGATTAAACGCAGTATAATGCTTATATGAACCTTAACGGTCAATAAAACATGAACTAAACGTTACTTGAAGAGATAGTTAGTTAGTATAGAAGAAAAGATAATCATCCCTTAATGGATCACATTTGTCTGCATAGCATCACGCCTGGTTTCCGAACGGTTAGGCTGACACCTACATTTCATCAATGACGTTATGAAGTCCGATGTAAAGAATATTCCAACAGAAAAGTCAATGTCAAAGTCAAAGTTTTTTAATTCAAATGGGCCTTTGCAGGCACTTTTAAAACGTTATGAATCTAGGCGCACGATTCCAAAGTGAGTTGGTCCTATGGAGAAGACACCGGCAAGAAACTCCATGGAAAAACTCAATAACGCATTATCCGAGCTGGGGATCGAACCCAAGACAGCAACAAGACCTATGAAGCAGTTTATATTATTATAATAAAGGAGTAAAGTGTACAAAAAATATTTTTTTAGAAAAACATACTCCAGATAACCTATCTTACGGAAGCCCTTTCATGTGCTTTCGGAGCTTCTCCGATATACTTTATTGACTAGGATTTTTCGCAAATAGATAATAAATTAATGTTATACATCCTTGTAAAAAGTATTTTATCTTTTTCTACGGAAAACGTAATTGACAGATTTATGGGTTCTGTGTAATAATATCTTAGAAATAAAGGGAGTACTGATCGTGTATGTTATTTTTCTTGTCAGAAATAAATAACCGCAGAAGCACTAAATACAGTTAGCGACAAAAGCAGTGCTTACTTAGGTATACAAAGTTTTAAAAGACCATTTTTGATTTTGATTTTAATTCATCGTCAAATCATCATACATTCATCAATTGGTCATCTACTAATGTTGTGCACCGTTTAATGTACCTAGATCCTTATTTTTATTTTATTTCGTACTTTGACGAAATATATACGTTCAAATGTAAATAACTAATAGTTACTATATTAATAAAAAAAGAAAGATTGGCAAAATAACTAATAAATACAATCATTCATATTCTATCGATAAATTTTCAGTAGCAAATTGCATGAAACCACTTATGCAGAAATTATATTTGTAAAGAACAATTACTGAACCATCAATATCAAACCAAAAATATTAAAACCACACAAATTGATCACATTAACTCGCTTCATTGTACGTTCTAAATACGAATCAATTCCTTCACTTTTCAGCCAGAATATAATGGTAGGCCGTAATAAGGCTTCTAACATTGTAATTAATTCCATGCTGGCTGTACATTAGCAATGCTAATACGACACGTGACGACTATCATCGGAAGCATTCGATTGCTAGTCGGTATGCCACACTGGATATTTATGGTAATCTAACAAAGGTGATAGATGCCCTTGTGATGCCTATTGCCAGTTTTGTGGAGATTATTAAGCCTGAATAGGCAAATAAGTGCTCATAGCATCATCACGCTTGTATGTCCAAATGGCAGGCAGAGGTATAGAATAGTGAAATATGTGTGTCATTAGAATAGGAGGCGAGCCTATTGCCATCTACCGGGCGCTATTATAAACTCCAAGCTGCTACTAAGATTTCAAAAATCCTAATAATCATTGGGAATCGAACACAGGAATTTGCTCAGCCATGACCCAGCAAACCCCCTCAGACTATTCTCATCAGTCGTGCACGCGTCTGTTGAGCATGACGCTATTATAAAGACTCATTAAATGCAAGCCTGCCTAACTTTTCGGGGAATATATGTGTGGACATACATGAAATGATGGGATCTTTCGCGTAAACTATATAGCATTTTTTCAAGACTGTACAAAGAAGGTAGAGCTGATACCATTGATATAAATTGCACCAGTCATAGAACAATATACGTCTAGTGCACGACAAATAAAATAATAAATCCACGTGTAGCGGTTCGGTAACCTGCTACGAAGCTTTAGCGTAGCGGTGACTCAACTACATCGTAGCAACCGCGTAGTCGTTTATATATTCTTGACATCATGGCTTCAGCTGTATTTGTGTGCTTGTATTTGTTTATTGAACATAATCAATTATAATAATAGTATGGTGGATTGATATAGTTTATATTTGTTATGTAGTTATTTAAAATTGCGTTTGCCAGTTAATTCAATATAACCCTAATCACATCGTTTAAATACGTTACAATTTTTTTTTTCTTAAAAATTGTATGTAATAAAAATGTGTGTAAGATAAATGTATGTAAGTAAAATTCTGTAAGTGTAAGTAAAATTATAACCACATCACAGCTCATAATCAACTACGTTGTAAGAAGCTTAATTTAATTCCAAACAGCGAAGTACATCCCGCTCTTCAAAATGGTCTTTCAACAGCAGCTGTAATACGCCGGACAGCTAACAGCTTGTGACGGATTATAGTTAAGTGTCACTAATGTTCTGTATTAAACCGCTGCTAAATATCGGGATGCAGCTGCCAAGAGAATGGAAGGAGGAACGTGATTAAATTGTAATGAGGGAAATGTTTCGTTCAAACAATTTTATTCTGAGAGATAAATGGGCAAGCAGTTTCATACTACAATTCTTGCAGTTTTATTAACTTTAGTGCCGCATATCGGAGCTGGAAAGTAAAAAACGATGTAGTTCGGAGTAAGCTGATTTTATACAAGAGCTAAAAATTTTGACTGAGTATCGGGCTACATTTTTAACGAAAATGATTGATGGATTTTTTTATGGCTTAACAAAAAATATAAATATATATACTACACAAATGTAGCTGTCATTTGAAATTGGAGTATTATTTTTAGAGGACAACATAACACATAACATAGCATCACGCCTGTATTCCTCGAAGGGTTAGGCAGAGGTGTACTATTATATTTCGCCGATGGCAGTATTGAGTCCCTTGTAGTCCCAGTTCAAGTAAGCCTATTGCCATTTACCTGGCACAGTTCTGTTCAACCACTAGATCACTGAGGCAATGCTAGCGGACAACCTTATATGATCAAGATGTATGCAGCTTTTGAAAATGTAATACTGCAAATCAACGTTAATTATATAAGTAGGTACGTTGCCACGTATAAAGTTACTTTGTAAAACTATAACCGGCTAGCCGCGGTTTGTAAACCGCCTGTTTCCAACTAAAATGAAAACCTAAACCTAAATTCTGTATTAAATTTTCGGCCGTAGCAAAATATATTATCATTTTGGCCGGTAACTGAGAATTAGTTAACGGAAAACCGCAACTACACTGCTTAGTTAGAGAACCAATTTTAGTACATTACGGGTTCACGGGAACAATCTCGGCGATTGTCGAATTTTAAAATCGTCGGGCGCAGTCTGGGCGTCTGGCCTCTATACCAACTTTTCTAACGGTCTAATCTTTCCACTAAGGCGATTCCCATGTGACAGTTGGTACCGACTAGATACGAAAGAAGGAGTAACAGATGGGAAGCATTCATTTGAATATTTAAGTAATAAAAACGGTGATTAATAATATTTCATAAGAGATTACTGATGATTACAAATTTTATATTCGCAAATACAGTCATTAATCATAGAAGTTAAATATTCAACAAAACAAGCACCAGGAATCATAAACAAAGTATTCAATTCTCTAAATTTGAGAGCCTTTAAGCGCTGCATAAAGCGCTTGTCGTTAACGAGGTAGCTATTAATCGCTAAATGAGTGGAAGTAGTACCTTACGTTATGAAGACTTGGGTATTGACGCCGGCGATATTATACATGATTAATAGTTTCCAAGAGATGGCGTTGTTCTAGTTTTAAGGTTCAGTTTATACGCTTCGAGAACTAGGTGACATGGCGAATCGTTTCATTATGCATGTGGGTGTATATTGTGTAACTGATCGATTTTTGTAAGTACCATAATGTGTGTTTAATTCGATCGAATAGTATGAATGATGATATTCAATGTATGTTGTTGTATAGATTATTTATTAGGTTTTTGACTCAATTATAGGACTAATATTGATTTTAGAAATGTCATTTCAATACTGATTTAAAACGAGTTGGTTGCAATAAATTTTTGTACTTTAATCAAACCCAAATAAAAAAGGTTGGCAATGGACTTGGACAATGGTCATTTCACATTTTTTATTTCAAGTATTATAGGGTTGGCTCCCAATCTCACCAAATGCAGCTGAACAGATTGTCAGATTTTTTGCGTTACTTCAAATGCGTAACGACTTTCAATACTCGTATGACAACCGAAAATTACCTGTTTTGAAGGCACATAGGCATGGCATGTACTCTTAGGCTGTAAATTGCCTTGTTCAGCAGGGAATCTTTTCTATGATAAGTTTTTCGTTAAGCTGAAAGCATGAAACAGCCATCTTAACAATTATATGAACTAAAATGTAGGAAGGCTTAACCGATAAGCAGGCTCTGGCCCCGTTTCTGGAAGAAATAATAAGCACCGTATTCGCTGTTTTTAAATTTCCATCATTCTTCTTCAACTTATCATTCATTTTGAAATAAAATAGTAATATTTTTACTTATATAAATGTGAATCTGGTCTCAAACATCCAAACAACAAAAAGAGATTTATTTTGAATAACATTATACCCTAAGCAAAAATGATTCTAAAAACACGATATATTATGTGAACATGATGCATCGGCCCGACTTAAGCCGCGCATAGCATGACAAATGTGTATTTAAATGTTTGTAATGCTACATAATCTAAGGTTTACAAAATCTACAAAAAGTCCATAGATACTTTAAAAAAACATTACAAGAGATATAAAAATAGTCTGCAACTTTTTACAATCAAAAGAGCAGTTTTTATAAATCCCGATTTCTATTTACATAGAAGACTCGTGTTGAATAATATTTGCATAAATATGTTCGACTACTGCAACTTATCTAACCCGAACGATGAAAGTCACAATTTGTAAGAGTTCCCTAACTAATTAAACATTCATGATCAAAGGAGTTTTATACTTACGAAGGCAAGAAACCGGTTCTTATGAACTGCAGTCTCAAGGTGTTAAAGTATTTGATTCAGACTGAAAGTTTGAGAGAAGTTTGTATATTATTTGAATATTTGAGGAAAAATTGCAAAACTAATTACATACAAACTTACATTTAGATAAAAAATACGTTTTATACCTACGGTATCGGTTTGAAATGCTCTTGATAGGTTGTTGATAGATCTATTGCCTGTTTCTTAATAATAATAACATAAATTCCATGATTGACTTTTATGACTCATAGCTCTGCATACAATGTCAGTATATTAATTCACCGTAATACTTTTAATTACTGAATTTTTAAGTTTGGAAACGTTAAAATACCGCTATAATTTTAATAGTCTACAATATTCATGATTTCCTGAAAATAGAGAATTTCCCTAAATTTGTCAAACTGTTCTCTACACAATTCACTAAACTATTAGGGAAGCCCTCTCGCCAAAGGCTAATATTTTCCTAAATAAACGAACTAAACTATTTGCTTTGATGCAGAAGTAGTTGACCAAGCTATAATTATTTTATAGTAGTTTCAGAGAGAGCTGCATTCCGTAACATCAAAAACGTTGGCAATAAAACGCAACAAATACTAAATTTAATATTGCAACAGTTTAAAAACTGTCGAGAATATTAAACTTTCTCGTATCTCGTATTAAATATAATCGTCAGAAATTCATTTGAAAGTGGAGATCCCCTTTCAAAAGAATTTAAAACATAAAAAGATTAACATGGACGATATGGTCCTATACTCTGCTAAATACGGTAAAATATTAATTTATTCAGCATTGTTATCGAGCAAAGGTGCACGTTATATCTGATATCATAGAATTCATTTTAAAGAGTTAATATCAGAAAATCATCTATTAATCAAGTGTTGTTGCTGACTGTACCAGGATTTAAATATATTAAAGTTAAAGGTACAGAAAACAGAGCTAATACAAATACTGACTTAGAATCTAAGTATATATGTTAAGAAAATAAAGTTAGTAGCTGGGAAAATCCTGTTTACAAATACCAAAGAACACTGTATTCTTTGATGTTATGAAAGGCAATAGAATATACTTTCGAGAGAATAGGCTATCTCTGGCTTATCTACCAATTTATCGATATAACACCAGTAAATCTAGTAAATCAAAACAATAAATGCAAAAGTGACCTTTTTTATCGTCTGCTGGTAGGAGTTTCTCATCTAAATTCTAATCAATATACGAGTACGTCACTATTAATCGATTGTCAATCATACGAGTGATCATATTCTCGTTAAAAATGGACGTGGTAGATGACATTTACTGTTTTCAGATCGCTCCACTATATTTTATTCCTCGAAATATACTCACTAATAAACTATAATTAAAATTTGACGACATAGTTCGCCAGTTGTTGATTGAGCAATCGACTGTTGCGTTTTGTGGCGCGGGTTTGATTTCCACGTTTTTTTACTTTTTGAATGGCTTAGAGATATTTCTTCCGGGTCCGAGTGTTAATGTGTGTGAATATTTGTGTTTGTAAACGCACCTACGACACAATAATGATTTCTAATGTTGGACAACGTCTCAATAAAAAAGAAATTTCAAGTTGCTTGTTGCAATGAATTTGCGAGCGAAAATCCTTTTACATAGCAACAAACAAATAGCTGTATATAATAGCACTTTAGAATTGCATAAATGTTTTGCCGTTGCAAAGTGCTCTCAGTGAAACAGTGCTGTAGTTAAAAAGTTAAATAGCATTATCATTCTCACAGCGTTTGCAAAATCTGAGGATCAAAACGATGTTTTAATTTTAAATAACTTTGTGAGAGGCTTTCTTTTTTTAATCCAGGTATTTGACCGTTACAGCCTTGTATTTACATTTGTACCTACATTAAGTTGGTATGACTTAAATTGAAGCGTACAAATTGTTGAAATAAAACCTAATGTTTGTGCATTTATAATTCTTACCACGTCCTCGTGGTTTAAACTTATCTATGCTTTTGAAATATGAATATCTTTAAATGGAATAATTTTAAACTCACATTATACAATATGAATTTCTTAGTAATACTTAACGAACTAAAAACATCTCTTTGTATGTAAGTTATGTGATTACAGGTAGACTAAATAACTTAGTAATTATTTCGAAAGTCCCAGCCATGATCCGCAGCCTAATTACCGATGCACGGTGGTCCAAGCGCCCTACAAGCGCGGTCATAAATACCTTACTTTATTAAATTTGTTAAATGGGATTTTTTCTGAAGGGTAAATAATAAAAAATACTTTACTAATGTACATTAATGCTTTATTTACATAATTTAATACATTACATACAATAAACTGTACAATATGTACTGTTTAATATAAATTTAAATAGTCAATATTTGAGATTTATTCTCCCTCGTTCGGAAATACATCAGAATATGATATTAACGCTGTTCATGAAGGGGTTATCATTAAATATGTATTGTTTTATATATTATACATATTATGTACAACAAAAGGCAAGAAAACTAAAACTACAATTTATTTACAAACGTCATCGTAACCACAACTAAGTTAAATAACTATAACAACCAACCTAATTTCAATTTAAACTAAATTCTTAATAAATCTAAAACCTGCCTCGACATAACGCTCTTTTTCTTACGGGGAAGATTCCGAAGACCAGTAATGAATGGGTCTGAGCTGAGTAAAAGTCTGTTAAGTAAGTCCGTATTCGTAAGTACTCGCGACATTTTTCTCGTGTAATTCCGTCTTATAATTTTTGTTGTTAGATTCTGCTGCCTCTTCGGATAATTCCCCGATAGATAATAAAGCATACTGTGCTACTTCAGCACCATGGGTAAGGACTTTGTGAACGGAAGCTGTGAGATTATACCACGGATATTCTTGAATTAAAAGTCGCGCCTCTTCCAAAGAATATTCATTAAATTTATCCGAATCAATATTAAAACCCGAGGGCAAGCCTTGTAAAATTGTGGAATAACGTTTAATCAAATCTTTATTTAAGCCAATAATTTTAGCTGAAACTGCAGAATCAGAAAAAAAAAATCGTGCCGTATTTCCATCGTCCGATGTCCCGCTTCCGCCACTTCGTGGCTTGTCTACTATTAAACCTAGTCTACGTCTAAACTCGTTCTGTACATACGATTTCCTATCTGCTACTTATCTTTTCTCATCATCCGACCTAACCTGCAACTTCTTAACATCCATCTTTTAAGCAAGATGAACAAAATATTCGAAAAAGCGAATCCAAGAATGTAAAGGAGATAGGCCAAATGTCTACATTTTCGACCTCATCCAGTGAAGCTAAAATAGTTTCCAATACGTGTTGATGTTTCCAGTTATGGCAGACCAAATCTCAAAGAAACGCATTCTTGAGAAAGAACATTTAATCAAAGTACCTGTTTTTTTTTTTTAAATAATTTACGTATGTTTCGTAGACCGTGCTACGCCAGAGCCTACGCAGCCATCGTAGAGCCATCGTAGAGGCTATATAGCAACTAAATGTGCAAAAGTACGCAAAAAAACCTTTTATATTTTCAAAATAGACAGCTCAATCTTTAAAATAAGATATGTAAGAGTATTCGATTATGGTTGAAATTTTTTGTAAGTCTATGTGAAGTCAACTATAAGATACATATTTGGTAGAAATACTGTGTGGCGGAGCACGTAAAAATTCGTCATAATAAGTAAAATAAAACTTAAAAATATAACTAATTAGTAATAACATACCTTGATCTTGGAAATCCATGTCACAAACAGTACTCAAAAACAATGCAATTCTGAGAATTTACAGTTACAAAAACAGTAGTGCTAATGAGTCAGTGATAAGGCGAGCGCAACGTAATGATGTGTTCACTTCGGAAGTAGAAAAATAAGTGATAATTAGGTAAAATGGGTGACATTTTTATACTTTAGGGTAGCTTGTTTATCGGTAAATCATTATAGATCATTAAATTGGGGATAATTGGTAATGAATTTTTTTCATTTATGACCTAAGGCGGAACCACCGTGCGATGTAGCGACATCGCGCGATAACTTCTGTCAAACGTCATTTTTGTGTCATATAATGTATTGGCTGACAGTGAGATTGCTGTCGCGTGGCTATCGCGTTGCTGTCGCTTTTTTACGTAATTAGGCTACCGTTCATCGCTGTTTTAGACACCTTTCAGAGATTTACATATTACTTCGACCTGTAAGCGTCCTTCTATTTAGTCACAAATTCACAACACCACATGCGGTACGTTTGGTACCAAAATTTAATCTGTATAATTCCAGTTTTTAGCGTCACAAACGTTTACCTTACCCACAACGTCCCACGCCGCATTTCAAGCACTTCATTTTACTTCTTTTAAGCTTTTCAAAGTGATGATTAATTTCATTAAGTTGTCCTGTAGGATTGTCGCGGTTGTCACTTGCACGAGGCAGTGATTGCGAAACAATTAAATAATTTTCCTTAGTTATGTAACTTTGTTTTTGTTACAAATTGTTGACATCTGTTTGCTTTTATTTGTCAGGCGAAAATAACTTAATTATTATTAAAGTTTAGAATCATTTTTTTCTATTCTATAAATACATCTGTATCCACAGCAAAGTAAAATGTTCAGTAACGGATTACAAGTACTTGTTGGAAATAAATTATTATTAAAAATTTTAGATCTTGTATGGTCAGTACATAATATACATATAATTGGAAAGTGATTATTTGAACACATAATGTATTGTGATAATTTGTGACATTTAATTTGTACCTATAGGCACTAAGCGTCAGATCTCGTTATTTTCAGATTATATAAATCCCCAACAAACAAACAGTTTATATTATATCCATATACGTATTAGTACGATGCCACCTCGTTAGTCCGGAATCAACTATGGCAATTATTTTCTCAGTTACTTCGCATAACGAGCACGGATATAGGAGTGACTCACTCATTTTTTCTTCACAAACACGTAGTTTATAATAAAATTACCATCGATTTATATGAAATAGAAAATGAAGTATGCTTACTGTTTTCTTTGCCTTTAAAAAGTATCGATGATTTAAATTCTTACATAGGGCACAGGTTCAAAACACGTTTTATGTGTCACTTTCCAAGTGATTGGTATATAATTTATAGAACATAAAAAGTATAGATCCAATAAATACTGAAGAGGCAGTCACTGAGACAAAGGGCAATAAAAATATTTATTACAACAATACACTGGTGATGTTATGACGTATATACGTGGTTCTAATAAACGGTGTTATGCCTTTTATGCCTCCAAGAATGTACTTGTAGTAGTAGGTATATTGTTAACGCGTCTAAATGCGTTATAAAGATTTGAATAAATATATTGATATTGAGTAGATTAAAAATCTTCATATCGTTAAATTTTGTTGACACCACAGCTAAGAAGCAGCACCAGTGGTACAATCTAACATAAAGATGTGTATTCACTGAAACACCAGAATAGATTATACAAATATCTGTTTTCCTAAAGAACTGATGTTGGTTTATTTTGGTGACATGATTCTAGATATGAATTGCCGGCTAGAGAAACCCACATTAGGCATAGTGTTAAAAAATGTTCTCTAATAAAGCATATTTCCCTTTAAAGGAGTTTTTTTCTGGTTTTTTTTCGTGGCCAAGTTTTTGAAACCGTGTTACTAGTTCCTATTATCATTTTAAAAGCGCCTGAATTAATTATATTCTATTATGATTTTTGTTCAATATCTGTTATAGATATTAATGTAAAACGAGAAAAAAATATCTGTAAGGCGCCACATTTTTTTGAGAAACTTAATACTATTGATCCTATAAGAACTTCATAATATGTTACATCAAAAATAGATTGAAAATTCAACATAAGTGAGAAATCGGTTTATAATATAGACACAAGTGTCTTGATACTGTACACAGTCTAAACAACAATCGAACTGGTTAACAGATAGGAAGTCCTAACTGAACACAGGAGGTGATAGACGGTCAACGCGTATAGTCGATGTACACAACACAGGCTCGGCCAGCCAACATATGCAATAAATCCAGTACAAGCAACACGAGTTAGGACATAACAGAAATCTGCGACCATTGTGTACAAACTTGGCAATGCGCCAAAAGGTGCATTAGAGCAGAAACACTTAGCGTCAAACGTTAAAACTTCAACTTTTCATATTGTTCTAGATAGCGTCTGGATTGTTCGCGACAATGAACTTCTCAAACCAATTATTCTGTACTAAGTATATCTTCTACTTGTATTAAAGAAGCAAATCAAGTTGGAGTTTGTTTACTGTACAATTTAGGTATTTAGTTTTGACTTATTTATAATTTTCATTGAAATCCAAGTAGGTCAATTACGTCTAGGAAAGTTTGTTCGTCTAAAAGTTTAATAATTTTCAAGTGATATGTCCAAACTTATAAATTAATATATCAATGAGTTCTTATGCTCGTTTGGTGACTTTAAAATAAAATCTCCATTATAATACCTCAATTCAGTCATACAGTAAAACTAACAAAGTGTAAACGGATAAGAAACTAGGAAAGTATCAATATATTTTTTATTGTTAGGATATGGGTAGTTTATACGGACTACGTGGTTTTTACACTTTTAGCTTTCCGAAGTAATAAAATTTTATAGCGGCAGTATCAGTACCCAAAACTACGGTGACTCGTTTTTCCGAATAACTATTTCCGTTTTAAACAGCTTTGTATATAGAAGTTATTTTATTAACGTTTGATTTTATTCTTGGTTTTAGTTGATTGTAAGTAGTATTTTCTTTCTTCTCATCTCACGTGTTTCTTCTTTCACTCATTTTGCTTCTAGCTATGTTTCATTCTATTCTCCTTTTAATAATTTTAAGATATCACCGAAATGTCTTTTATTAAGAGACAGATCGATTAAATTATAATCTGGATCCATGGAAAAATTTCGATCAATCAGGTATAACAGTCATTCAGTATATCATAAGGTGGTTAAATATAATTATATGTCTTGATTTTACTATTAACCACAACATTAAAGAAAACAAGCAACTAAAACTAACAAATGATGTCTACAATTTCCTCTCCAATGAACACGAAAATTTGCATTTCATAAATACTCGAAACGTTCGATGAAATAATTGAATCGCTAATAGTTTAGCTGTAAAACAATGGCTCTAATTTTCCCATCGGATGTTGAATAGCGAATATTGACGAAATAGTTGTTTGTGATTTAACTCAAAATATCAATATTTGTCTTAAACTGTACCTTACCATTTCCAATATTATGGTTCATCGTGAGTCTGATACTAATATTGTTGCTCCAAGCGGAAACAAAATTTAATATCGATCGCAATAAAATTATACAAAGTATCATTAAATTCTGTTTTAGGCCTGTTCAGGACCTCGGGATCAGGTGACACAGGTAACAAGATGAGATGTATATTTATTTTAGTCTTTGAAGCTTTTGGAAAATTATTTAGTGCTAAAACTGCTTTTGATATGGCTTGGAATGGAATGCGAGTAGATTTTGAATTATGTGTGAGAGATCTTGATGTTCTATGAAACCTTTCAAATGATGTACGAGATTGTTGTGTTGATTTTCAATTTACGAAACTGGGAGATACGGTAAAGGATATGATAGAAAACGAATATTTGCTTGTAGGAACTCTTGCACTATAATGAATTATAGACTACCTAAATCCTACATTGCTGTGGATGGCTTTGACAAATCCAACACATTTTATGTTAATAAGAATTCCATACGACTAGCATGAAAATTCCTGCATTATTAGACAGATATTATTTCGATGGATATCTTTAAAGCTATTTTTCTAGGATAGGTAATAGAGTGTGGAAAATAAAATGTAGGTCAATCGAACGGAAGCGAAAAGAAGGTATTACGGTAGCGACATCTTGTTCTTATATTTGTTAGGCTTCGCATGTGGCAGTGCTCCTAATAAGCTAGTAACCGGATTAGTGTAGTTAAAAATATATGTAATCGGGAAATAAAAGAACCAATTTTATAAAATAGAAAGCATGTGCATTTTATTATTTAAGTGTTAACACAGGTTGTAATTAGAATTGTTTGTGTTATAAATCAAATTTTGTGAATTTCTAAGCTCAAATGGAACTGAGTTTTACGGATTAATTTTTAAATATATTCTTTTAGTCTACAATATGTTTGTTAATGTTAACCAACCCTAACATGTTTTGAGCTAGTTTTATCCTAGTTCTTTGTTCACCTTGTCGTGAAAATTGGACTGGTTTTCGAAATACTACACAATCCAGGCAGCCAACAGCAAAGGTCAAAGTTGCCAAATATACACAGCCTAGATTGAGGTCGCATGATGAATAGGTGTACTAGACTAAAGTGAGAGCTATTTTAGGACAACAGACCAGACATTCTCAGAATAGGCTTTGGTTTGGTGCAAAATAAAACGCTCTAAGAATTCCAGTAACTGCCAGCGAATGCAAACGCTGTCAGTTTGAAGGAAAACAAACTTATTATCTTGTCCACAAATAAGGGCAATCAAGATGATTGCTATAATGCAGACTATGGATTGTTTGAATTGTGGTACTTAATAGTAGTGGATGGAAACAAAAGTAGTACCAATGAAGGTATAATACTATTGAAGTATTAATTCTAGATGATAATTCAGTAATGTTTTAATTACAGTACCTATTGTTTATTGTCACTGTATATGTACAGTAGTCAACTTACCTGTCGTAAATGTGGCTTCAAATGACAATTTGAGATGATGTGTGAGAAGGCGTTAAGTTCATTAACTTTATTTTTTTAAAGAGTTGGAGCTCAAATGTTTTTATTACAATGTTATGCGACTTAATAATGTTAACAGAACAAAACTTCCACACATGAATTCTCGTGCCCAATTTGTAATAAATGTATTGTGAAAAACCGCTTTCAACCAGTAAAACTGAAGATAGACCGAAAGCTGATACAGCAGCGCAATTGGTATTGGCAGCAATGACAATGCACTCAGCAGCAAAATTCTACCGTTGTATTTTCAAACTAGCAAATATTTAGCGCAATTGCTGGCAAAAGGTTGCTTGTTATCAACACCAGGTAATAAAACACTTACGTGATAGTGGTAAAGACAAAAAAGTTCTAGTTTTGAAACAAAAGTTTTCTGATAGGAATGCCTTAAGGAAACTCTTCTGATAATTCCACAACAGAATTTTCAAGCACGAAGCAATTTTCTCAAGTAACCAATATTACTTATCCTGGAAGATAAGCAGAATATACATGGATATTATAGAGAGCTATACAAAATTAATTTTTTTCCCTCTTCCAACAAAAGTTGCTTACAAGCACGTGCAAGTTTTAAGGTTCAGTATTCTTTGGCGAGGGACTGGCAACAGTATTTGTGTACTAGTACCATTCAGTACTCGTACATTCCTGTTTTCCTTATTTTAAAATTCTAAATCGACTAGTTTTATTACCACTAATGGCAGCTAGTGGTCGGCTAGTCTATTAGAGTAACGAACGCCAGTGTTTTGTATGTTCTTTCATAAATAGCTTCTAATACTCGTCGGAATTCTTGTAATATTTAACTTTTCTTGTAATATGTATGTTTTCAAAGAAACGTACTATTTCTTACGTTGTATTCATCTTCGAACCAACACAAATATAAAAGGAATAAAAAAACGTAGCCCAATTTAACAGAAAATGGAGCGAGAGACGTCGGTTGACCGTTTAATTATTCGTTTGCTATCGAAGCTCCGACTATCGTTGAGTCCAAGGCACGCCAGCGACATCGATTCCCGATAGCCTAGGACTCCCATATTGGACTGTTGAAAAATGGAACTTTTACAGTCAGTGACTTTTAATATAATATATATACTGTGTTACGTTGTAAAAATTAAAAGGAAAGTATTACGTGCAAAAATAAAATGTATAATGTCTGCCTCATTGTATAGTGGTCGCAAGCACGAATGTTGACGATGAGGTCCTGGGCGAGATTCCCGGGTCGGGCTAAAGTATTATTGGGATTTTCTATATAAAAACTCTCAGTAGCAGCACGGAGGCAGGAACATCCCCCTCTCCATGTGCCCCATCTCCTCGCATATGGAACTCAAAAACGGCACACCTCTGCCTTTCCCTTCGGGGATTCTATATAATTTCACTGTTGGTGTGTGGCACATTTTACTGACTTGTTTTGTTCAAAACAATACATACACAATTATAATTACTAGTCGGTAGACTAATAATAAATTATCCAGTATTTGAAATATTTTCAAAAGTGTTTATATCAATTTACAAATATTTAAACGAACCCCTCTAATTTGATGACGTACGAATTCATTTACGAAGTGGTGCAATAAAATTTAATTGCCTGTCGGCAAGAACATTGACACGGTTCTAAAGGACATGTCCTGGTGTAATCAAACGATAGGGTAAAGTTACGTCACAGTAAAGGCGTGTTGATACCATCGTACCTAATCCTAACCCCTATGACTGTTAGCGTCTTAAATAAGGAATACGTTACTATCATGATAGTGTTATCAGCCGGTAACTTACTTGACATTGAATAGTTCTATCTTTGTCCACCTTTAGGTCGGAAAAGATTGAGGTCAAGTCAAGTTTGAGTTTGTGCTATCAAACTACGATCAACGGTTTGCGGAGGAACGTTGTTTCGCATTGCTAGCTATAAACGTATCTGAGAATAGACCTTAATTCAATATATTACGCTTTTTTTTGGAATAAAGATAGTGTCATCACGGAGGTACGGTTTGTATAATAACAAAACTGATGTCGCAAATTAATAGATTAGTAAATAATATTTCAAATGACTATATGAGAAGAATAAATAAATGAGACTATGTCATTTAGCTTACTCACACAGCATTCAAATCAGCAGTTAACAACTCGAGCAATCCACATTAATGATGCATAAAGAAAATGCACAATGCATTCTCTTCACACACTTTCTTGAATGCTCACTGCATTTCTCTCTCGAAATATTCAAAGTACATTTAACTTTTTTTTTTATATCTCTTACAATATCCAAAGTATTATAACCTAACATAACATCACACCTGTATTCTTTAAAGGATTCCGCAGTGGTGTACCACTGTACACCCACATTTTGCCGATGCCGTTATTGAGTCCTATATCGGGCAGACGGACATTTTTAAACTCTGCTCTGCGACTGAGGATTTCCAATCAAAAAACCGTACTATAACTTTGCTCGACTGGGGAATCTAATTTAGGACATCACACTTACCAGTCGCGCTCGCGACCGGCGCTCGACCAATGAGGCAAGCATTCAAAATATATTTTATTTTTATATTACTTTTTATATGATCTGATTATAATCTCCAAACAAAGCATCATCTGGTGTCCAATGCACAGACTACTAAAAACCATTCTATTTGGAACGGCGAGCAAACTAACATTTTGGTAGATTTGCATTTTCCACCTGCGAATGTTTGCCTTAGCAATTATATAAAGAAAAGTGCAAATTGCAGTACCATTTTTCTTTACTTAATTGCTGAAGCTTATTTATGTGTATACACATAGACGTGGGTTTGTACAAACACATTTTACCTTTTTGCTCAGTTAGCGGTGTGAGAAATCCCTTCTTAGTACGTGATTATGTCACGGGAGGAGTTAGCTTTCGAAATTGCATGTTCAAGGGTTCCTTTTTGATAATTAGCTCATTTGTTTTTGCGTATATTTACATTGTAACTTGGTGGGCTGCTATAAAATGGTGCTTATGTGGATAGGTTTTGTGTTAGATTATTTTAAGTACATAATTAATTGGACACGTATTCTCATGTATAAAATCAGGTGTTTTGATTCTCAATTGAATTTGCATAATATTTGAAAATCTTGACGTACAAAGGCACATATATAACTATCCTACAACTATTTCACTGATGACGTATTGAATCCCAAACCTAATCACATTTTGCCCAATCAGGGAATGTAAGCCAGAACCACACGTAAGGTAGTCATATTTACCCAATCAAAATCTTAGAGGCGGACCAAATTGTATACGCTTCAAACTAGTGGTAAATTATCAAACCTTCCCTATAATTAAAGTGTATTTTTTTTCTGAAGCAAAAAAAAGAAAAAGGAACAACTGCTGAAGAAGACAATAATTATATTAATTAATAACTTCAATCGATTTCCAATTATTCCCAACACTGAACAAATGAGCGCAATCCAATTAAAGCAATTTAAATTTTATTCCAATTTCGTAAGTTATGTAATTGAAACGAGCTTCAGACAAAGACTAGGACTCAGCGAGAATCTTAAAATACTCGTAGTAGATGAGAAAATCGCATCCAACGAAACGAATTGAATATCTACCAGAATTCTGGGGATTATACCATTGAATATATTATCCGTATTGTATCCTGTTGGACCTACTGTTTATGAAGATACGAGTATATCAGAATCTGCATTTGAGTTTGTTGAGCCAAATGTTAAATCTACCAGTTATATATGAATTTGTAAACTGCTGTGAACCATTCTTAGATTTTTCTGGTATATTTGTAAAAGATTTGAATGAATGGTCGGAATTCAGAAAGAGCATCTATAAGAGCATACCTAAATCCAGTTGGGTAGCCAGTCCAACTTATAAATATTTGTTTTGGCTGGATTATTCACAGACTGAAAATAATAAACATGACGTATGAAAAAACTTCAAGCAATAAATAGGTCATCATATAGGTATAAAGTGAATACCACTCACTAATTAATCTCGAAATCTGTGAAACCATAACGCCTATACCACAACGTTTGGCAAGTAGGTTCCTTATAGACTGTAAGTATTCATTAAATAATAAAATAAACAAAAGTAAAATAAACCAACTAAAAGTTTCTACAGTTTTTTTTAACATGGATGCAGTTATAGCTAGTAAGTATATGAAAATGATAATAATAGACTATTTACTTATAAGAAACGTTGTTTTATCCGCAATTTTGTTACATTAATTAAACGATTATGACAGAAATATCTATGAAAAATGTAGCATAAAAATAAAAATACTCTGGCGGCTAATAATTGAATCATAAAACAAACGTAACGTGTAGACCATAAAGCGGGTAACGTTGGGTATAAAACTACGTATTATGAAATAACTTGTTTCATCGCACGCTTACACCTAACCCGTAAAGAAGGGTTTGCACTTGAAATAAAAGGGCAATTTACATGTATATTATACGTATACAGTTTTATATAGGTCCGATTTCTATGCTAATGTCGAAAGGAAGGAAAAGTAGTGTGTATCAGATGTATAATAAGAGCAAGTTATTGAAGTCAACTGAAGGGTACGGATTATATTATTATGGTTCTTGAAGACAAAGCACTTACTATTACTGTGAGCCTGTCACATCCCACTGCTGGGCAAAGGCTTCACCCCTTGATTATCATTCTGTTCTGTGAAAAAGATGACCAGTCTTTTCCAAATGTGTTCAGTTCAGTTTGTCCTGCCATATCTTTTGCGGTCTTACAATACGTAAAAATGTTATAGACAAGATAAGAAAATATTAAGGTAAAAATCCATATAAGGTTTTTTTTTATTAATTTGTTTCAGGAATTTGAACTAACGATGAATTGGGTTGTTTCAGATGTTTCCGTAATCTATGTAATGATAAAATTTGGCAATTATTTTATTGCATTCGAAAAACATCAAATTTCTCAATACATTTAAAAAAATCTCAATGTATGCTACACAGTACCTTTTTCTTACATAAGAATGAAATACTTTTCCGAAACCTCTGTGCGAGATATCTTATTCTACAAAAAATTAAATTCGAGTCATATACTCACTTCAAAAATTGTGTCTCAAGCTTTTCCTATCTTTACGTCTGGGGACTTAGCAAAATGTTTAGTAGCTGCTTACGGTTCCAGTTGAACTTTTTTCTTTTTAAAACGGATTTTTGCTAGAAGGATTACTTTCTATTGAAAACTTTACATTTAACTTATTCCGTAAAGGATATACAGTATAGATTCATTTATTTCTTTAATGTCGTTCTCAATGATCTTCGAAATTTCAAGAACAGCCCACATTGTTAGATACACTTACAATGTGGGCTGTTCTAAATGTTAATACACATTATTGCTATTTTTAGAAACATGGAATATCTGTAAAGTGTGTTACTCTATGAATATTGCATTAAAACGATACAATAAGATCAGCTCGGAAATCCGATAAAATCCTGTCTGATAGAAACAAAGGGACGTAGACAGCAAGCTTTTAAAATTTCAGTCTGGGTTATTATCCCTTTTGAACAATACCGCCGGGATGAAATACGGTAGATATACATAAAAAAATGTCTTTGTTTTATTTATATAAAAATGAGATAGAAAATGTCGTGTCTTAAGTAATTATAAAATGGGTTATTTTGCTACAAATAAATGTGGTATAACAGATGATATTTTTCAGACTCATAGAACTGAGTCGACATAAAACTGCAAAAGACATATTAAATCCAAACTGAGAAGTAAATATAAAACTTATAAGATTTATAGAACATATGAGTACACATGAATATGCCAATAATACGCACTGAAATGTATCTAATTCCCCGACGATTTCATTATAAAGCCGACGGATTCATTAACAACGCAAAATAGAAAATTCTTGCCGATAAACGAACTGTGAAAACCTAGCAATTAATGCATGCCATTTTATTTACATTTTGTTACTGGATAGCTGTACCACCTCACAAATAGACGTAACAATACTACTGTCATGATCTAAAAAGAACTGTGACATTAGGTTTTAGGATAGTTTTTCGCTTGTGAATCATACTGCTCATAATTCTTGTTATATAGAATAGTGGGTGAATGTTTCACTTGGGTGGGGCTTTTGTGTAATAAAACGAATGCTTTCCTGCGTCTGGACGTCAATAGCTATGAGTGTTCTGAAATTTTGGTGGTACTTTAAGAGGAATTTTGTCAGAAACTTTTGTTGCTTTAATAATAACAAAGCATCATATTTTTATTCTTTGAAGGGTAAACCAGATGTAATACTTAATCATCCACATTATGCCGAAGCAATCATTATGTTCGACCACGAAACCACACTAAGTATTTTTTACTTACTTTCATATTATATATTGGCACAGTTAATACATACATTGAAAATATTTCAGTACGTTCTACAAGATCTTTACAAAGGTAAATAATATATAGGTCAAGCACTCGTCAGTCAAACTTTTTCGTATGTAAAGGCATTCTATTATTCATTACGCACATGAACCACACAAAAGGAGTTCCCCAAAACTTGGTGATATTTGGGGTAACTGACATACAATGAAACACAATTATTCACTTACCAAACTTGTGGCCGATACAGCCAGCCAGGACAAAAAATTGAAAAATGATATTTGCTTTAACGCATAAAATATAACTAATCTCATGTCAATAGTAATCAATCGAAATTTGAAACATCCCACCGCGGAACAAAGCTGATTAGTTGGAAAAGCAATATTTCAAATAATTAAATTGTCACTATTATATTTAAATATGATATCAATATAGGTCATGAGGGATTCATCTATAAATATATCAGACTAAAAGCTTTACCAGAATATCGAATAAGCCCATTTCATCTGTCTACGAGTAGACGGTACAGTCTGATGTTTAAAAATGTCGTGTATGCCAAATGAGATCTTTACATAATATATGAAAGGAAATATAATAAAGACAAATAAAACAATTAATTTATTTGTTTATCTTGTCATTTGTTTTGTATAAAAGAAAGAGTACAAGAATCAATGCATAGGTCTTCAATATCCACGAAATGATATATCACACGAAATATCAATACCAACTATACTACAGTTACAGAACCACAGCAAAAACGATTGCATAAATAAATAAAAAATACAAACTGTAACAAACCCTCTTCCATTTCTGTGGAGTCGAAAAAAGTGGCGATTGGATTTTGTTATTGACTTTATGTCGCTTGTCATTCATAGAAATCTGGAATGTACGGTTGGTAGTGGAATTATTGGACGATTGTGTTCAACGCGGAAACTCCAACTAAACGGTTAAAGCAATTCCGGAAAAAAAGTTGTACAATTCTTATCGCTAAATGGATCCTTCCACTGCACACTGGCCAGAATCGCAAATTAATATCCATGTGTATTCTTAGCATCCCATACGTTGCTAGAACTTGGGCTTTGACAATTCAGCAGAAAGTTCACCCTTGTTTGTAAGCGGGAAATAGAACGCAGTATCCAGGGATTCCGACTTACGGAATACACATGTCATCCAAAAAGCCACCAAGCTAAACTGCTTTGGCTAAAATTTCCTCTAGTTAGGTCCTAGTCGAACGCCAACTATCTGTTAAGCCTATAGTCCCACAGAATAAAAAAAGCCCTCAGTGCTCATTACTGGATCCAATTTTACCCTGAACATTTTTCACCGGATAACCGAATAAGAGATGGTATAAAATGGAAATTAGTTTAACGGATTGAAATCTAGGCCACTCGAGTCCTGGCCAGAGCCACCGCAAGCCGAACTGGCTCCAAAATCAGAATGTTACCCGCGGGTTTTTTGCGGAAAAGCCAGTTGGCTCACCACAACGAGACCTGACAAATTTCGTATTTAAAATTTTTTCCCACTACGCAAATACACTTTGTGAGATTAACGACCTTTTTCGTTTTATGTGGCCAGTATTAGAGGAAAAAAATTAATTGAGGTTTTGAGCTTTTAAAAGTATTAAATAAAACAACAAAAGTGGTTATGGCTATTTAAATTGAAACTTTTACACGTGTCAGCTCAGCTGCTCGGTTGAGTAAAATTATTGACCAGTGGGCATTTAAAATTTTAGTCTAAGGGAATATTTTGCAACCTCGTTGGTTAAGTAACTGCTCACGGGTATTACTCGCTCGACTATAATTCATGAGATCTTACGGAATTTACTTAATGGAAATATGTAATTCCATTAAGGTTCAATAGGCAATGTGGATTCGAAACAATATTATTATGGCTAACTACTTAGTGCTCAAACATTAGTCGCAAATTCCTAGAACTCTAGTTCTTACAAAGTATAGCTTATTTAAGTAATCAAATCAATCAATAGAGTAAGACATAATTTTACGAAATACCTTTATTCAAGCAACTAATAAATGGAAGTAATCAGACAGGCTGGAGCGCTTTGCAAAAGAAAATTCCACGTTGAGTGTTTGCAATAAAATTTTACGACTAAATAAATAACCACCTTTTATCGTTCCTGTTGGTTAAAACATTTCATAAAACGGGCTTGACATAAAACTGGAAATGGACCTAGTTGATAACAAAGGCATGATACGTCATAATGCGTGCGGTGTCTCACAATCGGCTGTAGAGTAATGAGATGGCTTCAATAGCATCAGGTGCAGTGACAACGGCTTTTGTGTCCTCTGCATCATCTCTTTTTAAAATTATCTCCGTGAGTTGGGTTGAGATTGGATTGCTATTTTATTTCTTACATATCCCCTTCGCGCCATTTGTTTAGTCGTATTAATTTTCATTCCGCCCTGGGATTAAAAGGGTAATGGAGTGTAACCGCTATAAATTTGCATTTTTACGCAAAACCAGAAGAATTTTAATTCACATTGAAGATAAGACCTGGATTTCAAACTTAATGTAAGCAAATAAATTTAACCGTTCGTTTTAGTTGGTCAGTTTAATTATTTGTTTCAAGCTAGACAAAATTGAAGTGTCATAGTTGTTGCCAAAATTTTGACCGACATAATACAGATATCCAAATGTAATGTTTATCATTAAATAATTAATTATGTAACTCAGAATGTATTGTGGTCGTAAACCCGAAAGTGTACAAATTTTGTTTCAAAGAAAATTTTGCTTTCTTCCTGCTCATCTATGTGTGTAATTATGTAGCACTCGCGCCTGTATCTCAGAGCTGAGAGATATATATACATAATTAAACACATAATACCTATTCATTAACACACTCGTACAGTTCTTCACAGGCGTTCCTACCATGTGTTTGTTTCATGCAGACGGGAATCCGCGTGAATCTTTACCAAGCACATTTTCTTTGGAGAATTAAAGCCGTCACTTTAAACATTTCATATTCCATAACAATTTATATTCATCGCACATATAATAACACCGTTACGTAAACCGAAAATTCATGTTGTCAAATATAATAAAGTGTTCATTGGAGCAAATAAAATCTGATACGAAATTGATATTGATGGATTATAGAAAAAAGCGTAAATTGGATCCATAGCTCCTGAAATGCTACAATATTAATTGTTTGTTCTGAGAAAATTGATCGAAAAAAGTAAAATTACTGGATAACAGAGCCTAGGGATGGCGAAAAATAGATACATATTTTTTTTTAACTATTCCAACTTACTGAAGAAGAAGACTAAATTAAATATAAATAAATAAAAGTGTTGCCCAATAAAATGTACTCTTTTCATCTTTAACATCAATATATAGATAACGATGCAGTAAATATAAAATCATGGAACTGCTCGAATCAAAAATAATGTAAATATGATCCTAACCAAAATATTCCGTTTACCCAAAACTATAACTTATTATTTAACTCAGCAATTTGTTGATGGTCAGCATTTACCCACGTCAGATGAAAAACATATTATTTTGCAAAATATGCAAGTTGTAAAGCGAAACAAAGGGGTAACAAAATACGAAAAGGGTGTGGAACACATTACCCCCAATCATCATATTAGGATGGGTTCGAAATAACAGTGTTCCGAAAAATTGTAGGCCTGCTGTAACTTTCCCTAACTTCAACATAGTTTGAAGGTAATTCGCGTCATTAGTTTTGACGAAAACAAAATCTCATTCAATTTATGCATCACTCAAATAGAGCTTCTGGATTAGGTCAATACAAAAAAATTATATAGCAACTATAATATATAGAAAAATTAAACAAAACATTTTATAGACCAATTTTGTAAGTAATACGTAATACGATCAACGATCAGTATGAAAAACAATATTTAAGAAAAAGTTCTCTATCGTGGTTTTTTTATGTGTCAGCTCTTACATAACAGTAATTTTTATTAAATATTTCATATCATCAAAGTCAAAGTCAAATATTTTTATTGCAACTGGGCCTTTACGGGCGCTTTTAAAACGTTATGATTCTAGTTGCGCGGTTCCAAAAGTGGGTTGGTCCTATGGAGAAGAGACCGGCAAGAAACTCCATGGATACTCTTTTCAAAAAATTGTTTTATAATCTCCTTCAATACACAAATTATACAATATAAAAAATTAAAAACAAAAGAAATGTATGTATCTATTCGAATTGTTTATAATATTTATTATAAACAATTATACATTTTACTATTAACATGATATTTTATAGTAAAAGAAGTACTAGCTTAATAAGTTATTATCTTCTTATTTAGAATACATTTCGTAGTAGCTGAAAATAATTTTAACTTGCTTATATTATGTTTGAAAGTATTTTCAGAATATTGAGAAGAAGCATAACGTCCGTATAAACACACACATGGTAGAGACTTTAGTCGAAATATAAAAAAAAAATGTTAACTAGTAAGAGATGTTTTTCTTTAGCGAATCGGAATCTGAATTCATCGAGGGCAAAAAAAAAACGTAGGAACAAAATCCACAGAGCCCAGACTAACGCAATAATTTTCTTTTACTATCAATGTGACAGACAACATATCCTCTTCTTAAGACCTCAGATGGAGGCTTAGAAAGCCAGGCAGTATTTCACCCATACAATATATACCAATGTAATACAGTGTGCGAATAAAAATAAAAGAACTAAGTAACTTTCTCACATAGCGAGGAAATATTCATTACGGTGAAAGGTTCCCTCCATTATAATGCTTATTCAGGGGGTGCTATGCATTAATATTGATCAACGAATCACGTACTGGCCTTGTATAGCAATATTTGCAGATGTGAAAACCCTTGGATTTGACCTTGCATTATTTTTTCCTTTTTATATTTTGTTTAATTTTCTAGGGCACGGAAGCAAATGTTAATTAATATTTTCCACGTTTTACGAGGACGAGTGTTTTTGTTAAATTAACGCAATTAACGCTTTCATTGAAGTTGTTAGCTAACAATGGTGTGTAATATAAATTAATACATTTAGAACGTTGGTACTATCCTCACTTTATAATTCCATCACTTGATTGCCAATAATTAGAACCGACGATACTACAAACAAATCAATAGGTAATACCAGGAAATACCAACAAGTTCTTTCCTGGAATAACCAAAGAAATTATTAATATAAAATGTTTTCGCTGTCGTTAGGTTTCAGGGCAGCAAAACATCGAATCAATAAAATATTTCAATATTTTTTTACGTTTTTGGATGTTGACATCAATCAAGTTCCATTGAATCAAATCAGAAATAAAAACAAGCCTATTTACGTTGAAATTGAAATCACAAATTATCATATCAATATCCGATGTAACTCGATAATAGAGATTCGACGTCCAAAAACTCAAACAGATAACGCAAAGTCCTTGAACTCGAGAAAATCCAAATGTATAAGGAAACTATGCCCTCTATATGAATATATATACACTGTCGTGGACATGCGTATTGGCCGCTTATACGAACCGAAGCACGAATCTTCTTCACCACAAGCGGCGTGACGCGCTAATTTGGACTCTAACTTAACGCATTTGAAGCTGAAAATTGATCCAGGGTCGTGGCGAGCAAGCGCTCTATGTTGGGCGGAGGCATCGAATCGGGGGTGATTCAGTTGGAAACTCGCCGCATAAGGGGTAGTATCGCGCTCGCGCCCCGCTCGATACATAATCACTGATCAAAACCTTCCGAGATGACACCTCTCAATCCATCCAAGGAGACAGTTGTTTAGAATGTCAGTGCCATTTGTATATAAAAAAACGTTTCCAAATAGATTATACTCGGTGTTACGTTTCGGACGCCGGCTGTCAGAATCGTTGAAATCAAATACGTGTCGTTCGTCTACACATTGTTGTTGAAATTTAAAAAAGAAATATTAAATAAGAGACTGAATTTTGTTCGTGTTCTTTTTAATTTCAATTTTGGAGTGTTCACGGTTTCGAAAAGTTAACTAATTGAAATTTAGGTTTTTTAAAGTGTTCGGTTAGCAACAACAACATTATATGGATATACCTAATGCCGAAGTGCATCTGTAATGGCTGTGATATAAACTTTCGCCACTGGGTATAAAACTTGTTTTCCTGAAAAAAATATTATGTTTGCTTTAAGGCTTTTTGTAGACACGATTGGCAATAATCGCCTTTTTTTGTTCTTTGTTTTGTTACTCGCAATATGCTTTAAAAGATATTTATATTCCTGTTGTTTTTTCTGAACACAATTTTATACCCACCCAATATACATAATACTACGCATTTCACACTCATCATTAATATATGTTTTAATAATACACAATGTACTATTTTTTATAAGAACACAACTTCATGAAAGTTTAACTGCAGTTCCATCATAATAATATCGGTATAATTACGTTTACTTTTCTAAAAAATACACGATAATGATACACGGAATATTTGTATTATACTTGTTAAATGTAAAGTATTAAAAGTGAATTAATGAACGGGTTATTTGAGTGAAATTACCAGTACTTTACTGAGTACGTATGTAACCTAGAAACAGTACAATTTTATAGAACACCATTGAATTTTATAGGATCATCACCAATTAGCGCTACACTCGCTTTACTGATCATAAAAGCAGTTTCACACACAGCCTGTCCCACATTTTAACAGCTCCAACCTACATAGCAAAAGAATTACGAAATACGCCTAAACTCCAATGATATTGTTTTATCCAGGAGACTTCGAAAATCTCCTGTAATATATCATTTATTTATGAATAACTCAACTTACTCTATAAAGAATACTGTAACAAGTAACGTTATTTTTTCTCTGTTTTATGGTTCTATATGAAAGTAATTTATTTTATTTAAATTTCCTTTCAAATCTTTCAAACTCATAGAAAGGAACGTCGTATCAAAATATAACTTACACTTTTATTTTTTTCCAACCAGCACATTCAGGAGGTTGCCTGAATAATACACGAAAAAAATAAAGATTCATTGCTTGTGTAGAAAAAAATAAAATACTTTCACAAACATTTCAAAGGGATGAAAAAAAATGTTTCAAAACTATGAGCAGAGATATTTTTTGAAGCAAGACAAAAAATTCAAGTATACCAAAAATGTTTTTTGTTCCGACCTAATTCAGTCGCTGCTCGTGTAAAACCGTTACGTTGATAAAAATATTAAAGTGAAGGTGTCAAAAACTGTTTTCTTTAAAGACTTAATGATAATATTATCCGGGAAATCTCACGAGACTAATGCAAAGGTATTATGCAAAACATGATATTATCTAGGTAAAGTATTTTCAGTCGATAACCCTGAAATAAATTAGTCACAGAGTATAATATTCCAAAGTAGGCCAGACGTATGAATTACGTCTGATAGCTCCAAATAACACCAAAATATATTTTTATACAAAATGCTCATGGTTTATTCAAATATTTACGTGGTAACGAATGAATTGGTCTTAGAATATCTACCTAATAGCAGGTGTTGGTTATATTTTGGTCGTGAACATCTTGGTGAATCTTTATAGAAAATGGAATCTGAATGTCCTAGATGTCTGTATAATTCAGGTTCTACCTACTTGCTTTGTCTGATTTTACCACTTGATTATACAAAGATCAGAAAACGTCTTTCGTCCATTAGACCACTCCTTGACCTTACATGAACTGAAGTTCCTTTAAGACTTGATGGCTGATCACTGTCATTTTAGAAAGATTCGTATAAAAAGAACACTTCTAAGTTTAAATTAATGTCAAATGTAAAGTCAAAGAAGTCATATCTAGATTTTATTTAACTTAGCCCATTTCAAGCTCGCTTCAAGTAGGTATTCAATATTTAAATTCAGTTAGAGATTTCATAAAATGTCAATGATTTCTTTTTTATCCTTTTTGTAACCTAAAAGACTTCTATTTAGAACACGTAGGCAGAACGACGCATCCAAGTATTTCTATCTATTAATCATGCCACACAAAAAGTTCAGTACTATTAACGCAAGCCCACTTTTGAAAATCATCGTAACCTTCCTTATGTAGGAAATTGCCCATTTATCGTGGCTACCAGCGACCATTTTCTGAAAGATTAAGATACCTGAACGAAAATTATAGCCCAATTGATAAAGGAGACTCGGAAGGCACGTTAAATTCTTAGGAAATACATCTTATAGTAGAAAATGTTAGAGATTTAACTTGGCTCGAAGATGGAAAACAGTGACCTATATTTTATTATACAATGTTCAATATGAAAGGAGCGAATCAATCATTCTTCACAAACAGAGGTATGATAAATTGTTTTTACTACTCGATAATGATAGCTATAACCCTTACAATATGTTGAATAATATCGATCAACAAAAAATAAATATATTTTAATACTGAACTCCGCTCCGCAAAAGATACCCTTATTAATATATAAAATCTTTAAACTACGCTAACACTAGAAACTATAACTTAATTCATAGATGTCATAACTAACAAGCAATTACTTATTCATATAAAACAGGAAAGCCAAACTTAATAACAGAAGCAGCAAAAAACATAATTCCGTAATTATTCTTTAGAAGAATATCTCGAAGGCATTGGGGTCGAGAGAAATGTGGCGAACGACGCTAAAGGTTTTATTGTGACGCGTGCATCGACCGCCCGACCGACGCCGACGAGTCTCCCGCAATCTTGGATTGCTACAGTAAATACATAGATTACAGACGCTAACAGACATGCAATTCCTTTTTATGTTTATTGGACCCTCACTGATGATGTCGCTAACTGCAGGCTTATTTTTCTAGTATGTTATTATTATTATTGTTTATTTTTTTTAGTTCATTTTCATAACATTGAAAATATTTTGACGAACACATATGAACATGATATCTACGTGTAGTAAGTTTTTTTTCGATCATTGTGTTTTTATATAGTTTTATTCTTATTTTATAACCAAATGAAAAGAGATAAGTTGATAATTTGTCGCTTCAAAAGTTTGAATATAAATATTTTATTCATAAGCTCAGTTGGTTTGTACCTCAATGTTTTACAATGAGTAAATATAAAATCGAAAAAAGTTCATTCCCAATTGCCGTTACATTTATTTGGGTAATTTGATTCGAACAACCGTCTGCGTGTGTTTATTCTATGAGGATAATAAAAGGTTGGCGCCATTGGAGTACGAGTAAGCAAATTGAGTGAGGGCACAGATAAATTTGTTTGGTAAAGGCTACGTGCTAACACGTTCCGAACTGTCATTAATTTGACCCAGTATGAGAGCTGTAGCACAATTTTACTTTTGTGTTTTTACTCGGCCATCATAGAAAGTTCATAGGCCTAAAGTCCTGGACATTTATACGATCGTCATCGCAATTTTATTTCCACTTCATTTCCGGGCGCAAATGTCTTCCTTAGCAATGACTTGCCTGAGATTTTTTTCAACTTTTACCTCTACTGCCCTTTCATTTGCTAATAAATCTTACTCTTTTGTAACGTCTTCATTTTTGGCTTTTTAATTCTTTAGTATCTACTTTTTTGTTGGTTCAAATGTATGCGTATGAAAAACAGTGATGTGGAAAACGTGAGCACATTTCCATACAAAGGTTTTGTTTTCAAGGTATTTTTATTTCCAAGGTATTTTACATTTGAGAGCGTTGTAGACTCACAATTTATGGTACTTAAAGAAATTTAGTTTTATTTCGTTTACAAGCAACGAAGAATTGTTAAAGTCAACTAAAGGTCTTCAAAAGTTAAAAAAATAAACAAAAAAGGCTTTCTTAGTTATTACTTTGAATACATTTGTGAAATGTGCCTCAAAGTGGATTCCCAGTATATTTTCTTAAACGTGTTTTCGTTCTAAAGACCGCATTGTTGGAAACTGTGGCCTTATCTGTTTACGTCTAAACAATCAGAAGTTCCTCTAACTTTGAACTAAAGATGTCCAGATTGAGCGCTAAGATCCAAATTGGGTCCAAACTTAAATTAAAATCACACTTTGCTTTTAAAGCTCTCTGTATATTGTGGAAAGAAGGTCCATTACCGAATGCCATAATATCATGTCTAATGAATAAAAATCTCAAAAAGTTTTTATTTGATGTTTCCAGCTCCCCATAATAAAGTGGCTCGTGTAAAAGTTTCTATTGTGTAAGCTGTTTTGGGTAGAATATTGATTATTCATCCCCTTTCTTCTTGGAAGCCACTAAACTCTAAATATCACTAGCCAGAATTTAAGCTATATTATTATTAAAAGAGATTTTTATAAAATTTGTTTTTTTGTCAACCTAGCACTAAATGTGTTTTTTTTTTATATGAAATAGTTATCATATCTTTTCGTATTTTCAAAATACGTAGTATAACCTATACTACAATAAAATTACTAATATATCACTCAAATACACTAAATATATCACACAACTATCTGTAGGTCATACGAATATTTGTTCTGTGCGGGATTGGAATCCCAATAGTATTTAAATTTATTAGAAATTATGAATACATTTGAATATAATTTTATCTAAAGTAATTGTCGTCTCAATATTCCCAGATTATACATCAAGATATAAGTCTCTAGTATTAAGTCCATCGATGCTGAATCGACTACAATATATTGCAAGGTACCTTTGTTCAAGCCAGGTAACATGCCAGTCAAACTTCGACCAACAGAATCAACCTTCAAAATTCTAGGCCTTTTGAAGGCAAAATTAAACTTGTTCAGTTTATGAACGAAGTTTTGTAAGTAATCAAAATTAACTGGTTTATTTCGCTGTTCATTCGTTCTTAATTAAAAGGGTACGGTAAAAATATTGGAGTGTTTTAAATGTAAGCGCGGACATTAATCGACATCGCTCAGATATTATTATGTTTCTTTTTATATAGACGGCTGAATTTAATTGCAAATCCCTTAACGATCAAGTAAGGGACGGTCAAACAGAATACAGTAATAGAGTAATTGTACTTCTTCGAGTCCAAGTCTAACATAGTAGTGTAGCATTTTTGGATTTAAATTATCGCTCTTTTTGGCAGTGCGGTAAAGAAACAAGTAGAGAGCTTTAACCATAGATTACGCTAAGATATAAATGTCCTTAAATACATAGGATTCGAAATAGGTACATTATTATTAATTTTTATCTAGTATCAAATTAAATTTTGTTCAAAATATCAGCCTCCAAAATCTATTTGCTCTCATGAAACTTGGATTTACGATACAGGCTCTGTAAAGCTAGGCATATTGATGAAAGGACTTTTGACCATCCTTAAAACTAATTTATTTTTTCTATAACAAGTTGTTGTAGAATTAGTATTTATAAATATTCCATCAAGCTTCTTATAATTTCGATCTATTCTAATATAGTGTGATTAGATTAAAAAAACAGCTTGCTTATTCTAATATAGTGTGATTAGATTAAAAAACAGCTTAAATACGTCATCGAGAACATTATGGACTCATCTCAAGCGTAAAGCTGAGGTTTACTCACGATCTTTTCTTTCACCGTCGGCGCAAGTGATAATCAAATGTATGGAAACAACGATTGTTAAATCACGATATACATATATGTACATCCAAAATTTCTTTTAAGTAGTAAAACAAATTTGTTGCCAACAAATGTGTTGTGTTACCATTTTGTAAGTAATTAAGGAACGAGAAGGCTCGTAATTAGAAGGCGACGTTCAAAGATGAAAATTAAAGCTAGGTTAAATAAATTCGTTTTCTACCCATACAATTGGTTGCGCCAAAGTCGAACGTAGGTTTAATAAATAGTAGTGGTAATTCAGGTATTCTGACAGATCCATCTAAATTGGACCCCAAGACAAATTTTAAATAAGGTCTTAAGGATTCTGTTGACATTTGAGCTGAACATAACATGTGACTATTTCTGGTAAGAAAATGTATTATAAAATTTTAACTTGCGTACAAGCAAACACTTTCGAATGGGCAACGATATGTAAAAAAAAACTGAAAATGATTCAAAATGTCTTCATTAGCGTAGTCATCATGACTAAAATCACACACTATTAATTATACCTAGTTGCAAAAGATAACGTTGACGGATCAACATGACACAAACTTCGTGCATACATAGTCTAGTTGTGATAGTTCTAGCTTCCACCAATAACCACGTGAGAGACAAACAAACTCTGACTGAGACAATATTACTTAGGATATAGTCATCTCTAAGCCTGACTGTGAAAACACATTTCGAAATTGGTCTGTTGCTACCCAAATTTAGCATTGTGCGTAGGAGTCCTACAAAATATTATAGTTAGGTAGGTACTTTTAATATTTTAAGTCGGAAAAGTTGTAGGAGTGCTCTTGTCCCAAATTAGGCCTGTGTTACGGGATCCAATTAAAATAAAAATGTTTGTTATACAGAATTTATTATTAATTCTAATATCATATTCTAAAATAATTTTGTTAAATGATGCTAAAGATATTTATTATAGGTTAACGGATCTATGCGGACATTATTCACCGTTTAATACACGTGTTTGCTTACTATTTTGTAGATAAACTTTTATGTGATTGTTAGACTACCATTCCCAAGATACGATGCCAAAAAGTTGTTCAATCAAGAAATAATGATTCATTTACAACTCTTATAACCTAGTTTCGAATCCGGACGTGGTTGTAAAAATGGTTTACGAAATCGGTCAGTCGATACAGACTAGAATTGTGTGTCTTAAGGCATAATATATATTGTCGTAGCCATGTAGTCTTGATCGATGCTCGTTGTACACCAGCTGTCGACACTGGCTTGGCCAATGTAGCCCTGTTAACTAACTGAACGTTTAGCCAAACTACGCTACAATGTGTGGATTATAATAAAAACATGAGTTTCATTGCAAACATCTGGCATACAAAACCGTTTGGAGAAGTTATGTACAGTTATGAGACGGCGTGTAGTTTTTTTTTTACATTGATATATACAAAAGGGCTGCGACATTTTAAGAATAGGTTGTTAACTCCTTTTTTCTCCTAATTTAATATGTATAATTTTTCTCTTACCTACTTACTCTACTCTTTCGTGATTATTAATATTTTCTGAATATTTTTGGAGACTTTTTTCCTATACCGTATTATTTGCTGCATTTTTTAACAGATCACGGTACTCTTTTAGTATAGGTAAATAAAATGAAAATAGTTAGACATGGAATTATGATTTCAACTAAAACCCCATAGCCTAAAATCGTGACCTAAATCAACCAATAGTGCTCTATAGTGAAGTGCACAAAGACTATGTACAATCGAAAGCTGACGATACGTTTATCGATAACCGAGAATGACGGAAGCGAGGTGAAGGAGCCCAAGATCAATGCAACACTTGTCTCAACACTACCAGAACATGCCCTGTCGACGTCATCGCCGACTTATTTATATCTCTAGCTGATGCAGCGATATATCACTGTCGATGATAGTCTGCTTTGTCGCTGAACTCACGTCGTTTCAGGTACGTCATAATTTATCTTCTTTGTAATTCAGGGCTTTCACAGGTAATCAAAGAAAAGATAATATGTATTGCTTCGTACCAGTTTCATACATTTTGCTTTTAATTAAAACACTGGAGCAATAATAAGTTGCTTCAGTATAATTACAGCTTTCTTAACGCGCATTGCTTTTCTGTGAGAGCCCCAAAATCCGATAAAATAGGGACATCTACTTCTCTCGATCAAAGTCCCAACTGGTATAGACGAAAATATTTTCTTAATGCAGTTGAGATAAGTGTAATTAAAGGAAGAATTTAACTATATTCTATTTCATATAACCGACAAATAAAACCCATTTTAACATAACAGTGAACCGAGTTGCGAACTTTGCTTGATGCCGAGAAGGTATTCGTGCCTTGGTTTGGCACTTTTGTCTATTGTTATAATAAATGGAATATGGATACGAGTGAGAATAAATAAAATTATGAAATGAGCTTGTATCGATTAACTTATTGAGACAAGTGAAAAATGATTTATGCCAGTTGCGAGAGTTGATAGAGAAAAGTGAACGTCCCCTATATAACGATGCTAAACGTGACTTCGACTTGACTAATGAAAGAATAACAACAATAGCGTGGCTATGATACTGCATAACACCGAAAAAGTCTTATAAAAGAGTCGACTCATATTCAAAGCTTTGTCGTATCATCAAAATAATAGGCAGGTCGTTTCACCTCTGGCATCTGAGTTTTTTTCCAAAGAGTGAAGCCGGTAAGCGGTTGTGGTGTTACTATAAAAATGCTGATTAAGCATCGTTTGTCTTTTAAAAATAAAAGCCACTCCAACTTAAAAATCCGGATAAAAATAGCCCGCCCGAGCCCGAAATTGTTTTTACAGCAAAATATGATGTTGGGCCGGAGGAAAATTGTATAATTGATCAATTTAAATTAAATCAGTTCAGGTCGTTGCTTTTTCATCACCTATGTGTTTATTACTCGAACCGTCAAAACTTTTTTGTTTTAGTACTTAAGCTTGCCGAATTGTGACGATGTTGTTTTTCATTAGTAATGGAAACTCCGAGAGGAGAGTATTTGCGACGTAATTTATATGCCCTTTCTTACGCAACTTCGGAAAGGGGAAAGTTTCTTGCGTTTGAATTTATGGATATAAAAATTTTCGTTTGTGTGTGACGGTGTATTTTTCGTTTGACAAATATTGACAAATATGTTTTCGCCGAATTTGTTCTATTGTTCATTTCCATTAGAAGAATAAAGTTTGCTTTTTTTAAGTCGTACAATAGGATAGTACCTATTTTAACCTTTGCGGTATCAACAAATTACTTGGTAAGTCTAAAAATATCTCCACTTAACGACAATGTCTGTTACTTTACCATAACATCGACTATTGTGGTCCCAATACCTTCTTATATGGGATAGCTATACAAATATTCAGTTATCAGTATCGTAAACGAACCTTCTTCCTGGGAAAAGGAACCCTCGTTGATTCTCAAGAATCGAATATTAAACGATTGTGATATTACACATTACTGTAATGCAAACACAAAAAAAAAATATTTGTGAATTAACAAGAAAAAACAAACAGTAGATATTAAAATATACCATGGTAATCTTATTGAGATTTTTATCTAAACAACCTTCTTTCCCGAATGCCAAATAAACAGAGGGAAAAACAGGTGAATTGGCAAAAGAAAACAGTCAAATAAGGTTAATCATTCTGAATGGATTTCTTACAGCAATGGACTTGATTCTGTAGAACATTTCTCACCCACAGAATAAAGATACCCCATACAGTCGTGACAGAGTGATGAATGGATGTTTGCCCAAGGTGAACAATTTATAAGACCTATGATCGTACCAAAGAAAGTTTCAAACAATTGTAAAAGAAATATTTCTACGTTCGGATTATATTATTCTATTATTAATATAAGCCTGTCATGAAATCGTTATCGGGATGTTTTTTAAATTATTCTTTCATATTTCAATTTTCCAATTTGTCGAAGTGACACTTTTTATAAAAATATTCTTTATTTTATAAAAAAATATTTTACGGTGGTTGCTGGAGTAATTTATGTCATAGGCAAATTGATGTCATGCGTAAAATAAATTAAAAATATTTGAAGTTGGGCGGATGTTTGTTTTGACTTTATATGCTGTAAAAATACTATCACCGTTCAGAAATACTTCAATCGACTTTGATAACAAAGAATATTTGTATTAATGTATAATATAAAAACATTTTTCGTTCACTGCGATTACTTAAAAAATATAAAACCACACAATAATACCAGTGAAATATTTCACATTTAAAAATACAACAGAAGAAAACCAACACTGATATTTTCGACCTTCAGCTGGCTACTGCAACACAAGGTAAATATTTGATGTTAACAACAACCGTTGTAAAAAAAATAAGGAACATTTTTATTTGGGCATCATCGCGTGTTGTTCATGTCCAACCCATTTCTAAATTGCTGGTCGACATGCGTGTAGCTACCCCATCTTGAATATTTGAAGACAGCCACTATGTATAGACACAGGCCATGACGAGTTTTTAACGTGGTTATGTACTTAGAGACACACTTTTTACACTAGTACTGTAACCTACAAAATGTTTAACCAAACGAAATTCAAAGCATGCAACTTCAGTTCAAGAGAAAAACTAGTACAAAAATGATTGATGTAACACAACTATCACACAATATATCTACCCGTTTCTTAACGTCTGCAATTTAAAAATAGCTAATATACTAGAAACCTTTTTTCATTTCCATCAGCCTGAAATAAAGCTTTCCATAGGCTTCTCGATATTTTTCCATTTATTTTGTACCATCTTGGCTTAACGCTTCATCGCTTTTAAAGCGCCTCGAAAGGAAATCTCGAGAAAATCATGAAAAGAGATTCACGACTCCTCAGAACAACGAAACGGTCTGGGTTTTGCTTTAACTCCCTCACTTAAACGGCCCTAGACTTAATACCCATTTTTCTTAAAGAGGATTCGAGGAAATTACTGCATAAAATGTTTACGACTGACTCAATACGAGTACGACCATACCCAGACATACTATCGTGCTTTAACTGATTATAATTTTCTGAGAGGCAGAGGAAATGCGCATGATACATTTGTATTTCAAAGTTCGTTGACCGCAGCGCGACTTTATAATTATGTCTAAACAGTATATTGCTCGGATATGTATGAGTCCTACATCAAGCCAAAAGACGAACTTCATCACTCATTGTATAAGAAAACAATGCGTTGTATTATTACTTATTTTGCTTAATAAGATCTCATAACATGCAAACCGTCTGTCCGCCTGTACAAATATCCATTTAATTAAGCAGGAAGTTCCGAGGATATTTGTTCCCCAGTTTGTTTTTGACGTTGAAATCCCCTGTGTTTCCCCATGTAAAGGCCAGTGACAAACAGCTGTATAGCGTGCGAGCATATCAAGAGTTTAAAAAAATTAAAACATTCTTGTAATAATGTTAGAAATTCCATTGTCATGACTAAAAATAGAATTTGTGGATAGTAAAAGTTACAAGCTAAACAACTTCAGTAATAAGCCAAAGAATTTATTAACAGTTAACTCTTGATGAAATATGCGATCTTCATTCAGGCCTTAGGTGGACCCAACATTCCAGTAGCGTTTGGGATACTTTACTGAAAGGCATCACAAGCAATACGTCATTCATTTTGTTAAGAAATGATAAATTATCCGCGAGTCCGAAAAGAGGAGCTAAAAATTGCGATGCTAACACTCCACGGTGACATCATTTTTCTAGTTCATTTCGCACAGACTAATTGATTAAAAGTTAAGGAAGGTTATTTTATACTTTGAGCAATTTCCAGAGTTAATTTATTTCCGAGGATTATCCCGTAAAATCGTAGTTGTAGCCATAAAACCACAAGAATTTTAAGTATATGAAGATTTATAGAGTAGATCGAAGATCATAAATGGATGTACAAAATTGAAATAGCTCTTCAAAATACTTATTCGATTTCTTTAAAAGAGAATATCTTGAACCGAAAAAGAGGAATAGCTTTCAGATGGAAATAATACTCATGAAAGGTAGAAAATAAACTGATAAAATGGTTCAAAAAGATGGTTGAAATTCAGTAATTTTAAATCTCTGTTTACCTTCCAAAGCAATCTGGCGTGTAAATAGAGATGATAGATGTAATTTTTTCGCTTTGCCTCAACATTTCTAAGAGTTAATACTGTTCTCAAACGATGCGTGATGAAAAAATCTTTCGAGCTCTTTGAGAGATCACATTTAGTCGTAGCCGCTCTACTTGTTTGCTGTTGACTCTCGGAGACTCATTACCTGCTTCATTAAAGCAAGTGTGCTCTTGAAAAAGCGGTAACCGTCTTTCCCAGGCAAGCGTTCGCTTGAAGGGTTGCTGTAAGCTCTTTGAGTACAGCAAATGACTCTTTGCATTGTTTATTAATAAACAATTGAAGAGTATTGTCCAAGGTTGTAGAGGCTTTAATATGACTGAAATTTTGAAAAAATATTTGGACGGTTTTTAGAGAACAAATTAATGTATATGTGGTTTTTCGTTTAAGATGATTGTATGCATTTAAAACGTTCATTTTCAGGAAATTGAATTCTATACATAACTATCGCCTATAATGTTGATGTAATACTAACATTTGCTGATTGTCTGGTGGTAATGTCTCATGAAATTTCTTCTCTTGAACAAAGAATACAATTTTCAGTGCTTTTTCCTTTTAAGTGTCGTTTTGCTTTTAATTTTTCTTCCAGGTTTCATTGTTTCATTGAGTATCAAAAGTATTTGTTATTCGTTAATATAAAAATCATAATACAGTGTCTTATAAATTGTTTGAAAGTCTTCTTTTAAACAGTCACAGTTATGTATATATGTACTGTGTTTACCTTTTCGACCGATTTGTGGAATCAGACGACCATGCTGGGAAGTTTATTACAAGTCGTTTACGAGGAGGCTCAATGCTGCCATTTATTTTGACAGGGGCGCTTGTGTCAATACAGATTTGAACGTAATAACTCTATTACTGAATTCCCTTCCCTGCTTATGCTATAAATATTTATATGAAGTATACAAACTGCACTTTCAATATAACTTGGATGTATAAAATGAAAGAAATATCCTTTCAAGTCATTACTATCCACTCGAAAGAGATATGTGAATTTGGAAAGTTACTATATACCCGCGAGAAGTTTTGATTGGTTCACCAACTCCAATATTATTAGTATACACGCTACGTTATCAAACTTCAGTCGAAGAGAAACCAATAAATACGAGGTATTCTTTTATACATCGTTGTTTTGAGAGAGTAACATTACATTTCACTGTATTGTTAGATTGTAGTAATGTTTGCATGTAAATCCAAATTCTGTTCAGTGCCCGTGAATGAATTATTTTGTATTCAAGAGCTCTATAAATTGTAAACTTGACAAAAGCTTGCTTGTCTACATGAAGGTAACAAAGACAAGGTTGATCTCATAAAATAATTATGGCTGTCAGACTGAATCAACGTTTGGCTCTGCATAATGTAAATGTGAGCACACAAACTAAAATATTTCCACCAACGACCACGTGAAAGGGTGAAAGGGGATATCCGATGTGTTTACGCCGTGTTGGAGTTAAGTGACTAGCAAACGCGACGGTGATGTGATGATATTAAGTTGGAAGGTTGCATCGCATGCCTCTAATTAAGTACCTTGGTGAAAAATACGAAACTGATAACATCAATATAAATAAAAACAAAAATAACAATACGTCATGAAGATATTGTTCCTCATCTTCGGCCGGCTTTCGGGTGATCAACATAATACCAATATTTTCCTTGATGTGTATTTGTTCGGAAAGGCAGAAAAGTGTTATTTACTAGCATCTTTTATCATAGTATGTAGGTTGGCGCCACTTTAGCGAATCGTTTCCCCTGTTTCATAACGACTGCGCGAGCATAAATTTTTATCTTCCCATCCCATATTTCAACATATTTCATATATATTTCAACCATAAGCGTTATGCTTCAAGATGTTAAATTGAAGTCTCTTATGCAATTAAAATGAGCAAGAGCCTTCCAATTTATAATTAACATGCTATTCATTAACAGTATATTTTACGTTTTTTTAATGTTCCAGAATAAGGAGTATAGTGGATTTTATGCAGAATACTTTAAAATGTAGTACCAAATAATAAAATGTTTCATCACAATTCATTAATATTGCCAAATTTTAATTTACAGTCCAATGTTAATCAAAGCTTAATTAAATTATGAAGAATTCAATTTTGAAAAAAAATAAAATTAATAAACCATATAATTATATAGTTTTACAAGGAAATCTATAAAAAGTAAAAAGTAAAGTTATAAAAACGTATTATTGAAACAAAGAGAAAAATAATAACCGTAGGGAAAGGAAAATAAACAGGGACTAATACCTTTACTCAGAGGAAAGAAGATAACAACAACACAACGCAAGAGCTTGTCAAAGAACATGAGACGTTAGTGACAATGGCTAGCTTTTAGAGGCTTTTCGCGATATAATGCATTCGTAGATACGGATATTTTATAAAAATATGAAGAAAACTGTATTTCAAGAAATAAAATAAGATTTGGATTTGGATTGATAATTAGGATACAATTGAAAATAAAGAAACATATTTTTCTTCGTATTAATTATTTAAAATAAATATCAATCAAGCAGTGATAGCCTAGCGGTTGAACGCTTGCCTTCCATGCAGGAGGGTCTGAGTTCGAACCCGGCCCGTACCTCTGACTTTTCGGAATCATGTGCGGATCAGAATTTGATTATCACTTGCGTTTACGGTGAAGGAAAACATCGTGAGGAAACCTGCACACCTGAGAGGGCTCCATAAAGTTCTTGACGGTGTGTGTAGTCCGCCAATCCGCACTGGGCCAGCGTGGTGGACTAAAGCCTAACCCTTCTCGTTCTGAGAAGAGACCCTTGCCCAGCAGTGGGACAGTAATGGGTTGAATTTATTTATTTATTAATTATTTATATTTTATAAAATAAAATAAAACAGGGATAGTGCCACAGTAACACGTTTAAATAACATTAACCTATATCGTAGGATCGTTGTCAAAACAGGTACATGTAAACAATTGCGACCCTTTCACAACTGACGGCGATAGAGCCAAGATAGACCATATCTACATATCAGGGCACGAGAAAATTTCCTCTCGATGGATATCCCGAACCTTATTTTCGTCACTATCCTACCAATCTTATTTTGAATAAACAACGCAGGACTTTCTCCCCAAATGCTATATTTCGTCTCTATGAAATTATGGCTTTGTTTTCGTCTGTATGCCGCCAGTCACTGTGATTCCGCTGGCGAAATTAACGGCCTTCTCCATTTTACTAAAGTGTCTATCTGCTAAGTGAGAGATATCCGAGATCGTATTTCTAACATTTCAAGGAAGTTATTACGTATTCACTTTGGCTTTTGTGATATTCAACATTGTGGTTTTAATTCTGACAGCATTTGTTAATATTATATTCTGCTATTGTTACTCGAAATTTTGACCCTTATATTTTGTTCCAGAGTTTATTTGTATTACTACAGCTTCTTCAGAATCTTTTCTAACTCAGGTAGTAGCTACCTAACCTAAAAAAGAATCGTCTTTAAATTTGTTTGAAACTCGTGTTTTACAGCCTACAAGGTAAATCTTTACGACACTTTTTAAGAAACTTCAATGCTTAATTGCGCATAAACACAAAACTTTTCGACTAACATTTATCTTTGTAAGGGATGGATAATCCTCCCAATAAATAATTTTTGACGAAAAGTAAGGTTGTCACTCATTTGGGTTGCGCGGGAATTATGTGTTGCGGTAACATTTAGATTCATAAAAAAGGTACAAAACTAAATGTTGAGTACATCACTATTCTTCTCCTAGACAAAGATTTTATTTTACGACCAATGTTTACTATCTTTCTAGTGTATATCGCCAAAAATACTTTTCCGACAAAACAAGTTTGATACAGCGAAATTTGACCTTTAGAAAGAACTTTAATAGAGTTGATTTATGACTGGAATTTTATAAGTATATTTGTGGAGTTTGGTGGCAAAAAACAATAATAAAAAGCGTCAAAATTAATATTAAAATAGTTAAACAAACCGAATAGTTCTGTGGCCAGAATGGAGTGTGCCGTGTTGGGCACAAAGTGAAACCTAAGTATTTCAATCTAAAAGTTTTGTTTGTATCGTGAGATTAAATAACTTATTGAATAGAAATATTTTTGTAAGAAACATGTTTAATAAAGAATGAGAAGATTTCAAAGGTGTTTACCGAAAATCCGTCGAAAACAGAAATAATAGGGCTGAATTTATTATAATAAAATATTATGATACATTGGGTATTCTTTACGTCGCTCCGCATATCTAGCAATTTATTATGATTACCTAATATGAAAATCATTTTAGTTATAATATACTGTTGCTATGATTTACTTTTGAAATACGTCTTCCTCATTGCTCTTGTCGTGTAGAGTCAGTCAGTAAAATGTCAAAGAAGAACGACAAAAGTTGAATTATATTCTAATAAATATAAATCCATCCACCTCATTAAAAAAATGCTATCGCTTTCATACCGTAGCTGTTGTCATAGAGGCTTCTTTATTGAAATATATTACATTTCTAAACGTAGATATCACGTTTTAATGCATATAACGTCAAGGTACTGTCACTACTGCACTATTATTAGTATAAACTGTACCCCAGATTAGTGTTTCATCACCAAAAGATCCTTAAATCTTGTAGATCGGCAGCTATGTTTACAACTTTCATAATTTCCGACTTATCTAACCAACAAAGTATAACGACATCAAAGAGTATCAGCATAACTTAAATCATCTATCATCATCATCATCATTTCTAGATCGGCGCTTATATAAAATAAATGAACGTGACTCGTATCTAAGCCGAGTAGGGCAAGTATCAAGCCCTTCCGATGGTTGGTCTAATCAGAGGGCTCCATTTTGCTACTAACCGCTGATTGATTCAACTACTAGGCCCAAGCCAAGCTGTTTACGATCGTTAAGCCAAAATGAGGTGGCTGTATTTTTCTTTTCTTTCATTACATTTGTCTTGATTTCTTTTTTTATTGCAATACTTAGATATTGTGCGGATAAAATCGATTTATTTATATTTTATATTTGTTTGATTTTTTTGATAATTTAGTTACTGGTTATTGAGTTTATACTGGATAGTATATGTAGAATAGAGTACTGAGCAACATGCATAACAAAACTATTCGGTTCCTGAAATTGTCTAAATATAATAAATTCACTTACAAAATTGTATAGGAATAACGTTTCTGTAACTCAGTGAGAAAATTAGAAGCTACATCCGTTCAGATTAATTGAAGGCAATTTGAACGAGATGATATTCAAATTCGTTCTTCTTGTAAATGACTCGAGGCCTACTTTTGAATATTCAGACACTCCTTGAACTTCCTACTATTTATTTGAAGTCATAATTGTTCACGAAACCTATTCTAGTCTTACACTGCCAGGCTCTACTAAACTTAGTAACTAAATCGAGGTATTGTCGAGTGAAATTTCAATATAGAAACTTTGTTAATTAATGCAATTTGCCGTTAAATGAGGCTTTTTTCTAGTGATGTTCCTAAAAATAAGTGTAGTTAATTAATGAAAGTGTGGATGGCTGTTTATTTTAGTCTCCTTCTTAGTAACAGCAATATAAATGCTAAGCAGAAAGCAATTTAAATAAATGTTAAGCTTCAAAATAACCTTTAACGGGATCTAGATAGGTAATAATTTTTATGGTGTTATTAGGATTTTTTTGATTTTGACGCCACTTTACTTTGTTTTAAATGAAATACTATAAAATAATGTGCCAAATTAATCACATGTCACCCTCAAATACTAAAGGCAATGAACCAAAAAATAAAATGAGGTTCTTATCTCGATTTATTGTCCCGAAAATGGGGACTGCGTGAGCTTAGTCTTAGAGCGAAAATAAGGCTCTTAATATCCTAATTTCGCACAATCCTTATTTCACGCAAGATCTATTATCGGGTGAAAATGTAACAAGAAGAGGTTGTGAGAGAATTGACCCCGGGTATTTCCCTTTTGCCGCCTTCGAAGGGCTAGATAAAAATCGACCCACGCCGAAAGTTTTATTTATTTTTATGGCCACCCATTTGTTAAGGTTCAACTGATTCTTTGCACCCGCTTTTGGCTGAAACACCCAAGTGTGCCGTACGAGTAACTTTTCCGAACTTCGTCAAGCAATTTGAAATTGTTACACGTTCTAGGATGAACGAAAGAATTGAGATGGAATGTTTTTCGTGCTATTTTTCTATAGGTACATTATTTGATTCATTGTTTTGACTTCTTTTTTTGTCATGTCAGCATGAGCTCGTATGAATTACTCAGCCCGTGGTGGAAAACATTTTAGTAAACTAACGGGACTAACTATGTTTGTGCGCATCCTAGTTTGCCATACGCAGTCCAAATAGGTTTGGGATGTGATTACTAAGTGACAATACGGTAGTCCCCATAATACGGCATGAAATATCACCAATATTGATATATAATATAACTGTACAACAACAATACCTCAGGGTTCATCGTGCGAGAGAACAGACATAATGATAGGTACCTAAACATTATTTTACAAAAGTAAATAAATCGTTATTTATAGTGCAAATATGCACATAATAATTTGGAACAACTTGTTGTCACTATTATCCAATTTCTAAAGCAACGTTCACACATATCTATTTAAACAAGCTTATAATTTATATAACAAAGCATAAATAAATCATCAACTATGAATCTTCGCAAGCTACCCAAAATTTTCACTTTATAACAGCATAACTAAAGTATAGCTATAAAAACGATTTAATGTGTTAACTGGATGCTTTCGAGATAAAATGAATAAATTAAATAATGAAACGTTGCGGGATCAAAATGTTATAGCCAAGGGAATAAACGACCAAACAACATCAAAGTTTGGATTAACAGCTATTAATTTATGAATGAAAATGTTGAAACCTCAGCGTATGGGAATGAATGGGTTTATATCAATTGGATCACCATAATGTCGTCAACTATTATATTTGTAATTCAAATCGGTTAAATTTATTGTTATATTAAACACAATTTAGCAATCACTATCAAATTAATTTATCATCGTTAATATAAATTATATCAGCCGTAAGTGAAAATTATTGGTAACCTAGTGGCCTTAACGAAATACTTCCATTACAAACAATAATGTTACCATGCTCTTCTGTCTTTTTTTATTTACTCTACCTAAGACCTATGTTATTAGTCTCCACCAATCCGCATCAGTCTAGCGCGGTAGTCTAACGCTTAATCCTTATCATTATGAGAAGAGCCTTATTCCAAAAGTAGGTCTTTAATGGGCTGAATTATTATTGTTTTCCAGACTAATAAGTGGTATAAAATCAAATATTACACACAAATAACTTTTTGTGTGTCAGCCAGAAATATTCATATTACACATACACTATGTGCGTTTTAAAAGGATTTTTATTTACCCAAACGAGACTAGCATCAAGTTTTGTCGGAAATATGTTTTCTTTATTTCTTTTAGCTGAATCCCGGGTGAGTGTCCTGTTTCATTTTATGGAATTTTATTTGCTTTTCCGTCTCTATTCGTGCTTTAATAGAATTATTATAGCGTCATAATGCGTTTTAAATGATCTAATTGTGAGTCGTTTTTCATACAGCTTTAGTTAAGTATATTTTTTTGTTTCTTTTACAATTTTTTATACGTATGTTAAAGTAACTATACAATAGCATTTGAAAAACGTATGAGATATTTTTTATAAAACTTGTTTGATTAAATATGTTGATATATTTTTCAAACGCTATCTGTCACACACATTACACTGAATGCTTTTTCTTCTCTAGCATAAAATAAGATTTTCTTAAATTATGAACTAAGTTGCCAATTCCATTAGTCAACACCTCCCCATTCTCAAATCTGATTCGCAATTTGTTACGTTGGTAACAAACGTCCAGATAAGAATTGGTAGTATAAAGAACTGAAAAAAAAAAAAAAGGAATTTGTTCAACTAATGCTATTACTCTGTTGAAACGAATTTCTTGTCAGTGGATTTATTAAAGTGAGATTACACAAAAAAGATAATAATTTAACGTTTTCTTTAGTTAAAGTGTGAAAATAACATTTGATTTCTATACAATTAAGCTCATTTCATTGTTAGCACCATTTGTTATAATTTTAAGGCTATCGCGTTCCTCTGTCTTTGCCTCCATCCCACCGTAAAAGGTAGCTGATATTCTCTCGGTCATCGTTTCATGGCACGTGGAAGCCACTGCGCTCACTGCTCCAACTACCTTCAATTCTTCAGCAGTCATAGCCATTGATTTCTGTTGAGGTAAATAATTTAGTAAGTCAGTCCTGAGTGATGAGTCAAGAGGATTACCTTATTTATATTGCACAGCCTTAACACTTACGGAGCCGTACTAAATATTAGTAATTCATTGGAAACCAACCTGTTGTTTCGGTTACTTGAGTAAACGTTGGCTATTGTAGAATGGCATTCAAAAAGAATGGAGAGTTGTTTGGGATATTTTTTGGATTGTATTTGGAAGCTATTGATATAAAATACCAGGCATAAGTTACGTATGACAAGCACACCTAATAGTCTTTGTAAGAGCCATTATTATCACATGACCGTTTCTTTTCTTTGAGTTTACAACTAAAATTATAACACCATTTGTAAATTACATAAATATATATTGGTGCAGCCCATTTATACGAACTTCTGTTTCATTGTGACATAGCATTTTGAATTTGCCAGAATATTATTAAATGGCCTTAAAATATGGTATAAACTTAAAGTTAGACTCGATACTACCATTGCCGACTGACTCGACTTTCCACTATGCCATGCGTGATACCCATGTTTGCTCGAACCGACTTGACAGGAGAATCTTAAAGCATCAGGTCACCCAGTAATTGGATAGCGGAGATTGGATGCTAGTCGGTCCGTGTAAAATACTGATTTTCAGCCGCATCTGACTACACTGGGAGCTATGAAAAGGCTAAGAAAATTATGATGGTTATAACCATAATACCTAACTTGATATGAAAAGCCTTTGTTACAAAAATGTCAATGAACTCTAAAGTCCTTCACTTGTTCACTGTCCCGTCTATATTTCAGTCACAATAGACTTCACACATGTCATATGATTGCGTATGATATGAGTGCTATTTTATATGTGTATGTGACACGCATATATGATGAAAACGGTTCACTTACAATAGGAGTGAGCTTCTACGATATCTACTTAAATACGGCCCTGTACGCCAAGACAAACCCAATCACAACCTGTGTTGGCAAATGTGATTTCATTTGAGAACTCCCGATGACAAGTGAGATAATAAATCATCGAAATATGTATTTAGGTCAAAGAAAGGGATTCTCTTGTCCAGGCTTCATAAACGTTTCTGACTTAATTAGCGTCTTAAGCGGCTAGTACATTACTATATCGTGACGCAGGATTCATTTATCAAATGAAACTGTTCAGGAATGCGTCATACCACGACACAACATAATCATGTGAATCCAGCTTCATGCTTCCAATTGCCTTACTGGTATTATTAATCTCTTAATCCTTTCTTATTACACCCGAACACTCAATGAAGCAGAGACTTCACTGCAGATATGAGTTAGTATGTCATTAAATTTCGTAATGTAGGTCGGGTTGTCGCCTATCCAGGCGCATCGTAAATCCGACTAAACGTAACAGTATGGTGCCCGAAAACGAGGCATATTGCGTGTACTGGGTGGCACAAGATTTGGGGGCATTAAAGGTGGCTCCTTTCTGTTATAGTCGGAGTTTTGTGTTAAATATTTAACTCTATGACGTCATTACCGCATGTAGCTCCAAGCAGCTTGACGCGAAGAAAACGTGGCAGCGATGCATACTTAAGTGCATACGCCACATTAACGTGAAGTATACGAAATGTAAATAGCATTTAAAGTTTGATAATCTTATGTGAAACATTCTTGAGGTTTCTTGTGGTTTTAGGTACCGAATTCGATAATTAACTCACATGCCGAGCTTAGTGCTTAGTAATGTTCCTTAATGATAGTTCGTTGTACTATCCAAAAGGCCTTTGTTTAGTTAACAATGGAAAGTCACGGTCTAGTATTTGTTTAATAAACACAAACATAATATAGGCAACATGCTTTCCTAAGGTATCAAAAATGTACCTGGAGTGGATTGTAAGAGTGGCATAAATCAAATATCGTAATCTCATTTACACAGAATTTTCTTTTAAAGGTAAAACAGAATTCCCAAGTGTACCTACGAGAACGTCGATATTCACTCGTATCGAAGCTACATGCATGAAGCAAAAGTAATCGTCGAAGTCACTTAGAACCAGTATCGATACTTTCTGACTCGATTAAAAATTCTTAATCGACGTCACTATCGAAAGGTATCAATTCAATCGAGAACTTACCGAGGACAGGCGATACCAATACTGTGAGTGTAAATTGACTCTAGTGTTCAAGATAGAAGCTTGAGATCTTAGAGCATTAGAACTCAATCCCGTGAGTTGACTTACAAATTGGAAATTACCCGGGATCAAGTTAAATGTAGGTTGCATAAAATTCCAAATTTAATTGCAATAGCAGAATTCCACCATTTATGAATCTCTTATGAACAGTCAGCGTCATAAGTTGATGTTCTTATTTTGTAATTCTGAAATAAGTCAGGTCAAAGGTTATTTTTTCTTATTTGACGTAAAAAGTTTCTTGAATAGAGGATATAATTATGTAAAATTTGAGAATAATGTTATTAAAGGACACTAAAAAGTGGTTAGTATGTTTGTAATAATAGACGCGTCACAATTTAAAAAGTAATAATTATATGAGATGATTTGACATTTTAAACCTTATTCTACCATCTTATAAGTCTGATCTTAAGTTCGCGACATTACGAACTTACGATATTCTGTCGCACTATCCACATTCCCAATTACTTGTGTTACATTTCTAATAGTATTTTTGGCGAGGTATTATCAGACTCAGTCACAAAAGTCAATGAATGGATTGAAACGAAACCGTATAACCGTTACATCGTATCCTATCGATTTACTTCATGACACAACATTTGTCAGTATTGCCTGATCGTTATCAGGACGGTGTCAATTCAAACTGATGTAATGCCTTATACGATATGAAAAAGATGAGTAATGGAGCCCATTTCAGCAAGGTTACAATATACCGTGCATCCGTCAAGGCGTTATGCGTGCTTCATCACGCCTCGTCGACTCTATGGTAATAATATATGGGAGATGGCAGACAGCAGGAGTGCGTATGTTTATTTTATGTTTAGAAAGATTTTCGGCGACTATGGCGTTACTATCTGTCTACAAAAAATTTCTTTGCAATGTTGATTGAATAACTTACTGGTCTGGGAAATACACAAGAAATTGAAACGAATTTTCTGCAACGGTCGACATACTAGACATAGCATCACGCCTGTATTCGACGAAGGGTTAGGTAGAGGTGTACTGTTTAACACCTTCTTCTTTCTTCTCATTTCGCCGATGCCGTTATCGACCAATGTAATAAGGGGCGAGCCTATTGTTATATTCCGGGCATAGTTTCAGACTCCGTGCTTCTACTAAAAATTTCCATAGAGAAAAACCCAATAACACTTTGCCCGACCTAGGAATGGAAGACAGGACCTCATGCTCAGCAATCGCGCTTGCGACTAGACTAATGAATCAGTCAACATACTTAATTATATAGTTTTGTTTTTTTTTCGTGGCCGCATTAGAACCTAATTAATAATTAAAGCAGTTAAATTTTATTGTCAAAACGTCGGAGATCCGATTATCCGTTGATGATCCGTTAAGTTCATAAAGCATTATTTCCTTCATAAATAGCAAGTTCAAAAGTCAATTAAAGAAAATAGGTTATTATGAAACTAACAAGCTGTGCACAAGCAAAGTCTGTTTATTCCCCAACGTGATATTTAATCTAACGCGCTCGCTGTATGCTGCTTTGTGCACATATACATATATACGTATTCCTCAGAGCATAGCATAAGCTAAGCCAAAACGAGCGAAAGATAAGTCTTTCCATGCACTACACTGTTTCGAGAAAACATAAACGAGGAAAAGGCGAAAAATAAAACAATAAATAAAATTTCCAAGACGTTGGTTGAAATCCCGGTGCGTCCTATATAGTTTTATGTGGGAATCAGTGCTCACATGAAAATTGCATGTAAATGCTACCGACTCGATTTTACTTTAGTATCACCTCTATACTGGGGTAGGTACGCGAGGTTTTTAGTATGGGTACTCCGACTTCAAAATGACTTGTATGTCATATTAAATTTTACCGTCGTGCACTTTATGGGTCTCGAAAGCGAATACAGTTACCATGTTACTTTCCGATTCTATCACTGGAGACAAAAAAAAATACCTCAGTTTCAGAAAATACAATTGGTGATATCTACGTATACCAAACGTATAAAAAATAACATTTTATTATTATTGAACCACATTCATATGATCAAACATTTAAAAAAATATGTAATATTTCGGCTGAGCGACAGCTGTTCCATTTCCCAGAACGCTAGAAAGAGACAGAATGCTTACAGCATCGCTGGCCGAATATTTCCCTCAAAATTATGTCTTCCGCCATCTCTAGAAGGATTACACGGATAGAACCTTCGCGAGTTATAATGCTTTTTATTTAGGCGCACCCTGGGCATGTATTAGCTACTTTAAGAAACTTGCTCACAAGCTAATATTGCCACCACGCTGACAACTCTCATATGGCAGCCGCGCTTCAACGACAGAAGAAAAACAAGTGATTTTAGGAAGGCAGAAGGAACATACAGTTTCTCCTAGTGTATATGAATATGAATATACACTAGGAGAAACTTAACGACACAACGGCCCAGTGGTTGAGTGATCGACTGCTGCGCTACGTATCACGGGTTCGCTTCCCGCACGGAACCAATATTTGTATGATCCACAGATAGTTGTTTCGGGTCTGGTTGTTTGTGCATGTGACATGTATGTTTGTAAACTGTACCCACGATACAGGAGAAATCCTAGTGTGGGACAATGTTTTATATAAATAAAAAAATAAAAAAAGATATTTGATTCGGGTTTGGGTGTAATGTCCATGAATATTAGTGTTTATAAACGCGCCCACGTTACAGGAATTTCTCCTAGTAAGTATGGGGCAACGATTTTTATTTTTTAAATGAGAAACTGTACTTATTTCCTAGCGCTACTAATATGGCAACGGCATCTCAAGTCATTCTATCGCGAGTTATTTTCAACCTCAAGTGCAGCGTCGAGGCAAAAATGTAAGAAAAAATTGTACCCGCTTTAAGAAGTTCACTCAAATATGCGCACACTCACGCAGACTCGTCGGGTACCGATGAGTTTCTCATAACCTACTCATACTGATAATAGTATCAATTTTTGAGCTTAAACACAGCTCTTTTATTTATTAAAAATGTAATTAAAATCAATGTAAAAGCCGTAACGGGCTTATTATGTTATTAGTTTTCCAAAAACTAAGTATTGTAATTCTGTTCGCGAGATTAATACTAAAACCTAGATCACATATCATAACATAGCATCATGCCCGTATTCCTCTAAGGGTTAGGCAGAGGTGTACATTACATGAATCTTGATAGTTCCATATAATAGGGGTTGACCCTATTGCCACCTATCGGGCATAGTTCCAACTCCGTACTGCTACTGAGAATTTTTATACATAAAACCCGATAAAACTGTCCCTGACCCGGGAATCGAACCCAGGACCTCACACTTAGCACTTGCGCTTGTGAAGACTACATATCACCAATACGGTAGTCAAGCCAAGCAAACAAGCTAAAACCTGGGTATCCGACGAATATCCAACTAATATCCTTGATTATATAGAATAGTATAGCAAAGTCTCTGGCCGGTTGATGCTGAAGTTTGTAAGAAGCTTGACAAGCCTGAGAAGATTTAGAGGCAGTACTTAATTGATATTCAATTTTGAAACTTATCTAGGTCATGTTGAGGATGATATTCATCTAATTTTAAAAGATATTGGCAGATAAACAGCTATTCTTCTTCGCAATTCTAGGTGTCCATTCATCCATTTCCCGACCATTAGAGGTAATCTGTTTCAATGAAAATGTTCTCGTGTTCAATGAGACGAGCACGATCAGTTATTTCAAGCATGAAATGAGTTTCTGCCGTCAAAACTATAATCAGACCACCTGTTTTCCACTAAGGGATAGTTAGAGTTCATTCACAAATACCGACGGTCAAGTTGTTGAATTATTGATTGCTGAAGTTGGTTAACTATCACAGCAGTCAACTCCAGATTTGAAACGATTCTACCTTTCCAAAATCGAGGGTTAAACTATCAAACATTCACAATTTGAATGTTTTGCCAACCTTCAGGTACACATAGCCTCCAACCTTTCGTTGGTAACAAAATCAAGAAAATTCGAAATAAAATTGAGTCGGGCACTCGTAAATATATTGGGAGGTATAAAGGATAATGAATGGGGATACAATTTGACACCTCCCGCAATCCGTGGTGCCACGTGTATGTAAGCCACCTGATGCCATAGTAAAGCTGGATATGTTCTCGTTTATAGCAGTGGCTTATAATTGAACCAAATTATTTTTTTACAATCCTACTCCTACTATCTTATCCCACTAATATTATAAATGTGAAAGTTTGTGGGGATGGATGGATGGATCTTTGTTACTCTTTCACGCCAGAACTTCTGAACGGATCTGGATGAAATTTGACCCATAGATAGATTATAGTCTGGAAAAGCACATAGGCTTACTTTTATCCCGAGAAAATATACGGGTTTGTAAATAACGCGGGCGAAGCCGCGAGCGGATGCTAGTAAAACATATGACTTTAAAATGAGTTGGGATATAGATACTTTGACATCGAAATATGTAGTTTCAGCAACGTAAGTACGTAACGTAATACTGTAAACAAATTTTTAATTATAACGATTGTTTAACCCATCAAATGGAATAAAGTACATGCAATAGTATTATTATTTTATTTACTGACGCTGGGCGCCTGTTTGTCTTCAGAAAATGTAATTAGTAATTCCACTAATATAAATCATGTCAAGAATATTGTATGGAATTTTGCATTGCATTGTAGTTTGGCGCAATAGCTCATACAGCCACTTTGCAAAGGTATTTAATAAATTATCTGTTTGTCTAGCATGCAGACAAAAATTCATCAATTTTTTCTGTTACGAGAGGACTTCCAAAACTTTTACATCTGTAACTTGACACATAAAGGGAAAGGTAGGAAGCATGTAGGTAGGTAGAATGACTACGGTTTTTTTGTTCTTTCGGTGTGTATTCGTTTTTTAATCGGCACATGTACTGATTTGTAGGGCTTCGTAGTGTGTGGTAAAGGTTAATTGTGTATACGTAACTACGCGTAGGTAGGGTTTTAGAAGGCTTTTATTTCAATAAACGTTGTGGTATTTCACGTAAATAATATTATTAAGTTCATGTCAAAATTAGATCATAAAAATTGTATTTTATATGAAGAGATGTCTAACGCTTGCTAAAAATAGGTTAGGTGTCCCTTACAGCCTGTGGGATTGTGCCTAGGGAAGTATATCTCGTATATACCTATTATGTACTGTAACTGCCTCATTAACCTAATGATCGCAAGCGCAATTGCTGACCGTAATTCTCGGTAGCAGACCTGACTTCGAAATTGTGCCCGGTAAATAGCAATAAGATGATCTACTATTACATGGGGCTTAAAAACGGCTTGGGCAAAATTTGGGGATTTGGTTTTACATTTTTTTTGTGCAGTTTATAAACATGCACACACAGCCAGACCCGAAACAATTTATCTGTAGATCATACAAATATTTGTTCCGTGCGGGGATTAAACCCGCGAGAAAGCTAATTGCTTAACCACTGCACCAACCCTGTCGTGAACACAACAGTACAAATCTGTCTGCGTCACTACCTAATCCTTTGTTAAATAGAGTCGTGATACTATGATATAACTATTGAAGCTCCATTTTCTCCCTAGATCGTAATTACAGAGCAGTCATGGGACCTTTCACCTATTACGCGTCAGTCCCAAGAGCTCACTTACGACAGGAAATGACTACCCACAATCGGAAGGGAACGTAAGTAGGCAAATATTGGCTAGACGAGTAACGTTAACGTATTTATCTTAGTGTTCTGAGCAAAATGGCGTCGTTATTTTATTCGAATATTATCTTGTTCTTCATAGATATCGATAGACATACAATGTCAATGAAAATATTGAGTAAGGCAAGTTGGTTTCTGAGTTAATTTAGGAAGGTTGTTTTTGGCTCGAGAAAATCTTCTGATTGTCTTTTCAGTGATCCATGTCCAATAAATTAGGATTTTTTTTGTCCGAAAATATATTTTCTAAAGAAGTTTCATCAATATTTTGTACCTATTTGCAGTATGTAGTTTACTACAGAACATACTAGATGTAGAAGCAAATCTGTACATTTACTAGTTTTACAATATTTTGCCGACGCTTGTACTCAGTGCGATGCGGCGCGATCACTTTGTTATTTTAGTAGACAATAAATCGACAAAATAGAACAGTTACAGATAGTGCCATCCACGAAGACGCGCCCCACTATTTTTGGCCGAGGCTTTCCAGATGACCGTAAAGCTCTCCCGTAATTAGTCAATTCATCGTACTGTGTGTAGTGTGCACTCATAGGTTGCACACTTGTACTGTAAGCGATTAGGACGAAGAGTGGGGCGCGTCTTCGTGGATGGCACTATCTGTAGTTTTTTATTATATTCCTTCCGATCCGTAGTACTTATCAAATCAATCATTATATCTATCAATAACACTAATCAAAGGTGTGGTACACCGAACAAGGCTCGGCCCAAATTACGACATAAAATTCGGTCCTATTCATTCTTTCATTATATTCGAGTATTTCTGTTTGCACATGTCAGTACCTACCATTTTATCTTCGTTTACATGACCTTTATATTCTTAACTTACTCACTTAAATCCAGCACACAGAAAGAACATTTAATAACGCGAAAGCGTCTAAAGAGTGTGGCGTTGCAAATCACGATTATTTTTGGGCGGAAAGCCGCCTTGGCATTTCCAAATTGCTTCTCTAATATATTACAGAAGTCGCAAACATTTTGTTTGTTAATTATTACGTAGATTTAGGACATTAATGAATTGTATACTTTCTTGTTTTGTTTATAAGTTGAACGTTTTATCCAATCTGAGAGTGAAGAAAAAATTCAGTCTAGTTAAGAATCTGCTAGTCAATCCCCATCATAAAATTTGACTGATGTAAATGGATGTTGTAGAACTTCCATAACTTTTTTGTTTGGGGTTTAATTCAATTAAAGGTAAAATAGTGTACCTAAGCATCAAAGATTGTACTGTTGCTACGACGTAGCTTCCTTGAAAATAAGGGTTACGTCAACTACGCAGTCGTAGCAAATAAACAAATTGTAACCCGTAGAGTAGACTTTGTAGTGTAAGTATTGGATATCTATTTTGACGGTGACTGTTTAAAAATTAAGATCAGTTTCAGTTCTGCTGAGACCCAAGCTTCCTCTTTCAAAGTCAGGAATTGAGAATTGATAGACCGTAATCCACCACGGATCCGGATTGTTAATAATGGTAATTTATCGTTCTATAAGAGTTGTTTCTAGTACTCTGAAAAAAATACAGATTACAAACCGTATGTGGGTAGGTATAATATATATATATATTTTTTTTCATTTGTTTCTATTCAATTTTGTTGCAAGTCTCGTTGGATTTTTCACTCCGTTACTGTTTAGCATATTGTTTTGTCATTGTTGTGTAAAATTTCATGAACATTACTATATGTAGCCCCATTAAAAAGAGATTAGAGCAGCCAGATATGATTCACAGTTTAACGGATAAACTGTTTGCGATACATTTTTCACTGCTTCAACTTCGTGTTATTGCGCCTTGTAGCGATTCAGTTAGCCAGCGACTAATGCCCATGTCCCAACCGCAAGTTTACCTTGATCCCTAAACTAGTTAGACGAGGAAAATTCGCACACATGAGCTACAGATAAAATAACATAACATCACGCCTGTATTCCCCTAAGAGTTAGTTAGAGCGGTACTATTGTATGCCCAAATATTTTTTTGAGTCCAAAAAAAAAAAGAAAACAAAGACACTGCTCACTCGGAACTCGAACATAGTAAGCCCTAACCACAGCAGTCGCTCTTGCAATCTCTAGACTAGAGTTGGTCAGTAACACACAGGTTATAGATATTAATGACAATTTTTACTATACTGACATTATATCGAGCTACATAACAGATTTTTTACTGCTGCATAAAATTCAACATTTCGTGTTCACAAAACCTTTAAAACCCAAAGACTTATTTCCATAATGTTATCCGAAATACTAGCTATAAAACTACACTTGTGTATGTAACAGGATAAGCTGTGATATTTTATAGTGTAAAACGACTACTTGGCACTAGATGCACCCAGTGCTCTCTTTATCGTAGCACTTCACGCCCAATACGACAGCTTGCGATAACCACCATTAACAGCACACTTTAAAATTTAATAAACTTGAAAATATATCGTACACGTTGTTTACCCCACTTTTACTTACACATAAAGTTGATTAAAAGTAATAATTTGAAACTTCTACCAACTTGGTAATCATGGTCTTAAATTAAGATTTATCATCTTGTTAAGTTCAAAACTCGTCTGCGGTAGCAGTTACTGGTTTGCGAGCTTGCAATATATTATGGCTGACGAGATTTTAAATAACGCTTTTGCCAGAAAAAGGTAGTTACTATTATTGTAAAAATAATCTTAGGTTATTATTTCTATTAGCAATCTACTCTGCCTATCGGAGTCAATTGATGGATCATAAAACAAGACTTTTTTTTAAATCAAGATTGTAGTAACTATTACTTAAAGAATTTTCTTGCAGTTTCCTGCCGGTTCTTCTTAATAGACTTACTACTAATCGAAACTCTGCGCTTAGAATCTCAACGCTTCATCTCCTGCCTGAATCTGGTTTTAATATTCTTTCTCACAAATTACGTCACAACATTTGGTGTTCTATCTTACGCATCCAGTTCACCCAAGCTACCCTTTTTCAGGTCTTCAGGCCCTCTGTATGGGGCGCGTCCCAAACTACGTTTTCATTAGAGTTTCCTCCCCTGAAATACTCCTCTGCTCTAACAGCTATTAGTCCTTCGATAGATATGGTCAACACATACAACCACAGCTTGATTGTATATTCCCTTGATAGAGTACGATTTCTTGTTTCCATGGAAACCCAAATTTTCAATGCTTATACACTTATTTTATTATGATTTTTTACACATTATGATTAGGTATAATACCCTATCTGTTGAACATTTGCTTTCCATGCTGAAGGGTCTGAGTTCATACTAGGCCCGTACCTATGACTTTTCGGAATCATGTACTGATCAGAATTTAATTATTATTTGCGTTAACGGTGAAGGAAAACATCTTGAGGAAACCGGCACACCTGAAAGGGTTCCATACAGTTTCCGATGGCGTATGTAGTCCGCCAACCCACACCAGGCCACCGTGCTGGACTAAGATCTATGCCTTCTGATTCTGAGAAGAGACTCTTGCCCAGCAATGCGATTTTCTTAAAAATTCTTGTACAGAATTTTGAAACGGCGTGGATGTAATTTGTATATGCCAATCGACACGATCTTGTATTAGATTAACCAACGATGAATGATAGATACGATGTCTACATTACTAGTTAATAGATTTTGATGGCATATGTGGTATTGACATGTAACAGATGCAGTCATTTGATTGATGGCGTCTGATACTAAGACATTGTCGTTGTTATAGTATAGATTAGCTATTAGTGTCAGTGATTGTACATATATTGGTATTGTTGTTATTAACATACAATTTGATACCAGTTGATTCAAACAGATTAAAAGGTGAATGGATTATTTTAACGAGTGCTTCATTAATCTGTCTGTCTCATTGATCGTGACATCTTCCGTTCCTTCCCCGAAAAAGTGATATTGGGTTTTTCTGTTAGAGAATTCTGAGTTTGGTATTGTGCTCGATAGATGGCAATTGGAGGGTTCCCTATTACGTAGTACTTTATAACAGCATTCGCTAAATGCGGATGTGCCATAGTACAATGCCTTGCCTTTTTTGGTGAAAATAAGCATGATGCTATGTTATGCTTTTTAGTTTTTTTAATCGATCTTCATCATCAGAAGTAACGCAGTTTTTTTATGTACACGAAAGAAACGTAAACATCCAAAAAGCCATGCAATTAGAGGAGTGAAATTTACGAGGAACATAAATCTCAAATAGGCAGATCCAACTTTTTCTTTCTCGTAGCAACTTGGCAATTAGGCTCAACAACATTCCCATTACGCATCCAATTTGAAAAAACCATCCAGTATCTTCACAAATCAGGATGTTTGTAAGAACTTTGGAACGATTACTCTTCTATCGGTTTTTTTTCTGAAAAGTTCCTCAGCGTATCGGCAGATACAGCGTATCAGCACGTATCTAAAGGCATTAATAGTATTCCCTCATACTATCGAAAACGGGATCTCAAAGAGACAGAGTTGGTTTCGATTCTATGTGTACAAAGTTATGAAAATATGTATCTAGAAAGCAAGCTTAACGCCATTTAAAACACGAAGATTGTAATACTTTGCGTGTTACACAAGAGTTGATTTCCTAATCAACGGCCAATGAGAATTAGTAAATGATCACAAAACGAGTAGAATTGTATTTTATATCACTGCTTAGTCTTTGGATAAAGCAGGCGTGATGCTACGTTATATAATAATTTTCATAAAATTTTCATTAGATAAGCACATGCCTGTGGAAACTCGACCGGTGTCAAATAAAGGCCAACCGCTCTCTACATTTTATTACGGCATTGTACATTTTTATGACACTTGAAAGAATTCACACTGAAGAATTCTTACCCTTAATAATAACCGCCAAAGGTGAGGGCGGAATGACGAAGCCTTTGTCTTTGTAAAATTTCATTCGCTTTTCTGGCTTTTCGTAACGGTCGATATCAAGATTAATTTGTAAATATAATCTCGAAAGATTATGGTCAGAAATGTGGGAAGGACTAATTCCATGTTTTTTTTTTCTTTGACAAAATATTTCGAGTTTAAGTCCGGTGGGCTTTATCTCATTTCTGATTCACCCTTTTTGCGGGTGGAGTTGTTGACATGTTTTTGTCCTTCAAATAAGTTTAACCTCTGAATATTTAATCGTAATAGAATAAAATAAAATATTCATGTGCCAAAAAGATTTGAGCGTGATACTGTTTACACATAAGCTTGCACGGATAGGTAAATGAGTTAGATTTATTTGAGTAGATTTAGAATAACAAAGGCTTTATTCTTTGCTTATCTACCTAAAACCATAGCTTTTTATTGAGTAGATACGCATATACTTGTGCGATTGTGCGATTTTAAAATAGGCGCTTTATTGAATAATTTTGTTTCACTGCTATTGAATAAGAGGGAAACTTCGAGAATTTCAGCAAAACTAAGTAACCCTTTGTCTTACCCGAAATCTGAACCCAGGATCTCAACCCAGCAGCTGCACTTGCGACCACTAGACCAAAATGAGGCAGTCTTATAATTTCTCTTTTCTTCTGTCTTGATTTGTTTGAAAAGTGAGTTGATGATTCGTCTATACTTTAATCGTTTCAAAAATAAAGTCAGTAACCAGTTGATAAGCAGGCTCTTTTACAAAATGGTACGGTTTTCCTTGGTTACGCGTAAGACTTTTTGCTTAAAAACAAAATTACAGAAGCAATTGGTCCCACGGATTGCTAACGAGCGCACAAATCGTTTCTTTTATCAAAACATATTCTGGCAGCAGGCCAAGAGCTTTGATAAAGGAGTTTCGTATTGTTCATGTTACGTTTTCTTGGTATGTTACTAGAACTATAGGCTGTATCAGGCCCAGCAAATTGTGTTTGTAGTATTAAAATGAATTATTTTTGGAGGCTATATTGTCTCATTGTATTTAGTCCCAAGCGCGGCTGCTAAGCTTGAGGTTCTGGGTTCGATTACCCAGGTCAAACAAAGTTTTATTGTGTATTTCTGTTAGAAAGTTCTCAGTGACAGCTTGGAGTTGGGTATAGTGTTCGGTAGTTGGCAATAGGCTTGTCCCGTATTACCAATAATTGCATAGGTGAAATGTAGCTATACAATAGACTCTACCTAACGCTTCGGGGAATACAGGCGTAACGTTATAATGCTGTTTCAATACTTCAAAATGTTCGATCGGTTTGCCTTTCCAGGAACTCGTTATAAATTTATTAACTGCGATACTATTGACGTTATGGAGTTTACCAAAGTATTGGAATATGGACGTTGTTCATTTCTTACATTTGTATTTACACTCATTCTTAAACCAGCTAAATTACAATTTTTCAGGATTTTTTTCAAATCCTGAAAAATTGTAATTTAGCTGGTTTTTGTAATCTATCCTTTTTCCACAGGTTTATTTTTTAGAGAGAGATAATTAAAATTAGGTATTTCAATTTGAATTACAGTAATAGTGTTTACAATTTCACGGGTGGTTTTCCCTTGTGAATGTAAGGTGAGCATAAACACAGACGGTACTAATAGTTCCTAAAGAGTAACTTCAAGCGAGACAAACATGAATTGCATTAACTCGTATCCAAGTTAGGTTTATCTGTAAGTGTAGAAAGTTATACACCCTGGTACGTTATACTTCCTGTGTCGACGTTTGCTTTTCAGAGTAAACTAACACAAACATTGAAAAACAGTATGAATGTTCGGATACAGAAATCACTGATCAGTGATTTCGGTCAGGGCGTTTCTCTGCTATTTTGAAACCGATAAATGGGAGTCTTATGTAGAAATGCATAGTTTTGTATACGTGTTCTGATGTGTCATCAATGGCATCTTCCGACATCCAATATCCGACGTCGGATCGGAGTACTGAAAGCCGTAACGTTTATTGTTTTATACACATCTCAAATCGATAAGAACCATTTCTTGTGGCATACTGTATATGATTTCCAAATTTCAAACTTAATGTTACTAGAAGCAACTCTCAAAATTCTCCGACAGCGTCTATATATTGATGACCGTTTTTGTTATATCTCATACGAATGCACGTTATATGCGTAATGTAAGCAGGTGCCACGTGACGCGAACTTGACACAGACGTGTTTCACGACAGATTATGTCCTGTCCATGTCAGCTCCATGTCACGTGTGTGCCACATTCAGTCGGGTGTGAACTGAACCTAACGGATTTCTAGGTCATTGTCATTAGGCACTGTATACATTCAACCATTCAAATGAATTCAAATTTACAGCTAGCTAGTTTATACTACCTACTCCACAAATTTTATTGATGATTAATTTCTGGTTCGGTATGCTACATTTAAGTAGATTATTGCGCCAATTATCCTGGTGGTTGGCGCAAGCCTGCTTGGCAGACATACTAGCAGTCAAACAGACGAATACCGCTGCCAACCCTTTTAATATAATCCCTTAGTCCATTACGAGTACAATAGGAACGGAAAGTAACCAAGTGAATAGAAAAGAATTAAATCACATTGGATTTTCCTCAATAGATTTTTATCAACTATACCGAATGAATATTAGATGCAAAGATGGAAAAGTGGGTTTTGAGCGAACCTTGTCCAAAAATGGAGTATGATAGGTAAATTAGTTTGTTTAACAAAAAAATAAAAGGAGCATTATTTAACAATTTCTTTTAATTCAAGCATCTGACAGTAGTGGACGTCTTTTGACTGAGATCATGATGATGATGATAAAGTATCTCATGACTAGTTTCTGCGGTAAACGACGAAAAATTGCGCTTACTAAAAAAAAAACAACAACAGTGCATCTTATATAAAAATATAATTTTTCATTTTACTCGATTACCTTTGAAGAATAAACCGGTCGTTAACCTATCGCATTCTGATGTGGATGACGTCCCACACTACATTCACAATTTCCCAATTGGTATGTACATATAGGTATAAAGGTGCCTCCGTATAGCTTTAGGTATAAATTACTTTAGAGTGACAAATAAGTTACAGCGTACGTTATGACGACATATCCCGTGTTTTCACATCTGTTTCGGGACCGGTCTTATGGGAATGTTTTTGTTATTTTATAACGTGACGTGTGGGATGCTCGGAAAAGCGTAAAAAGGGTTTTATAGGGTTGACATTACATTGGGCTTTGAGATATCCGTTTTGCGGCTTTGTCTATTTTCGTTTAGATTGCTTTCCGTTGCTGTAATGAAACCTAAATTTCAGCAGGGTGTCGTAATATTATTTGATTTATTAATTAGGTTCATTTAAATCTCTCATTTATCTAGTGGTCGCATGTTAGCTTACCAAGCACCGAGCAATGAGTAAGTCTCAGCAGCAGCCAGAGTATGGAATTGAGCTCGATACATGGCAATAGACTTACTCCTTTTTACACGAGATTTAAAATTATTGGTAAAATGTGGTTGTACAATAATACATCTGTGCCTAATCCTAGCAATCGCATTAAATAATTCTCGGCAAGAAATTTTATTTTTAATAATCCCTTCAGGTTAATCCAAGTGAAAACATAAACAGTTGTTTATTTTTTTAAAGCCATTGTTTCTATACAAATAAAATACATAGGTACCTACGTTCGTGACAAATTCTAAATAATTGACGATCCAACATGTTTGCCAAGATTTTGAAGTACCCATCCGTCTTTTTCTCGTCAATACTTTAGAGCGCGACCCAAATCCAGGCCAGAACGATGAATTATTCGAGTCACAATCGACTCGTCTCTGTATTAAGACGTCAATTTTAATTTCCCAATGCAACGTTTTAGAGTTTGAAAATCGATAGAACCTTTTCCATCTCAGTTCCTCCAACCGTTCATGTTTGAAATTAGCATCAATAGGATTTGGGAGGATGGCCAGTTCAGTGGTTATATCCAATAGGCAGTGGGAGTCCCCAAAATAAGGCTAATTTGCTTTTGTAATACCGATAGCTTTTTCGTTTCCTATTTTGTTTGAAGTGATCGCAATAAGGTAGTAAAATATGGGTATAATCTCGATTGATTTGGATTACATTAGTATGATGATGAGATTTTTATTATTATTTGATGGACACAAAAGGACTGAATGCGAAATTAGGTAAATTGAGATGAAACAAAGTAAAGTAGGTTTTGGACATAATGATACTTCTTTTAAATTGCCTTTGATAACCATTAACTGATACTGGGTTAATTAAGATTTAAAATTTAATTTGGTAATGTTTATATTAATGTCCTCCTGACCTATTTTGGTCACGGCGACTAATTTCACCGGAGATTAGCCAACTACGCAGGAGATATTATAGAGCACAAGTTTGTGCGCAAACACAAGTGCTCTCTCTATTCCTTCACTCTCATAGTCCGATGGGACGGCAATCCAACACGACCGGAGAGAGATCAGATCGCGGGACAAACGGCTTTATGTGCTTTCCAAGGCAAGGTGTGTATTCACATACACAAAGATCCAGATCCGAAACAAGTATCAGTAGATCATACAAATATTTGTTCCGTGCGGGAATCGAACCCGCGACACGTAGCGCAGCAGTCGACCTCTCAATCACTGCGCTAACCGTGCTGCCAGATCCAGATATTATTATAAAGACAAATACATATCGGTCAAGAGCTGTTAAATCGATGATAACGTACGATTTTTTCTTTGATAACAAAGCTTAACGTAACAAGGCTTATCTACGATAAACAAATGAATACGCGTCACAAACCTACCATTCAGACACAATTTGATATTTCCATATAGACAAATAGAAAAATGTTATGGCAGTCAGTGCTGTTGCTTTCATTTAAAGTAGGACCATTTTTCCCAACTCAAAGGTTTCCATTCAATCAACAGAACAAAGACAATTCTGCCGTGACCAGTTCTATTTTTTTCTCGTTCCACATACAGACAGTCATTTATTATCCGTCTATTGTTTTAAAATCGGTTAGTTCCTCCCCTTCCACTTAAAACTCCTAATTAAACTTGGAACATTGTTTGTCCTTTGGGTCAGGTTGTGATGTCAAAACTTTTGCAATGGAATTGCTGTTAAATCTTTTAAGATAAAGTGTTACGATCTTCGCAGACTATGGTCAAGGTTGTAGTTAGGCAGACATATGCTGTGAGAAAACAACACATTTTACTTTGAACAAGATGTCTAACAGACTATATTGTTTTACGTCTATGTGAAACAATTTCAAGTGGCCTGTGGAATAGAAGATGTCTAATAAACGCCTCTTAAGTAGATTTATTTAATTAGACTAGTCTAACGTACATAAGTCTTGATTATGGTGACCATACGCTGGATATCTTCGAAGGGATTAATTGCAGGAATGGATTAGTATGACATAATCCTATAAATTACCAACTGCAATCAGTACTATTGCAGTAGATGTTTAAGATTTATTGGAATTCAGTTCGTTACAGCAATACTGCGCTTTAGTGATAGCTATAGAAATAACCTTCATTTCGAGGTTTTAAAGATCATGCTTTAATCTATTAACTCAATCTGAGTTAATCACATTCTATTGATAGATAGGTTTTCCTACTGGTTTTGTAGTGGCAAAATTATCTTATTGTAGTTACGAGTATCTATTATAAGACTGCTGTTTAAATTTTTCAGATGATACTGAATCTGATGAAAAACATAAGTAATATTTAAAACTTTTTTATTTGAATATTTTTGTGCGATATCGTACATACATTTGAGGAGCTTTTTTTGTCATACTATTTTCATGTTACTCTTGATCTCGAACCCGTTTACTATAATTTGGGTGTATATGTTTGTTCATTCCTTACTCAAATAAATATCTAATTATACCTATAAAATTTAAAAAGGCGTACAGTTAAAATCAAAAGCATAAATTAAAATTAATTAAAAATGAAATTGCATAAATATCAACAAATCATGTTTTTGTATCTCTATTTTTTATTTGAATACTCCAAAACTACTATAAATTAACTCAAACTGTAACAAACTTGGCTGGAACTGTAGAAGGAATTCCTGCCCCCGTCAGTTGCAATACTTCTGTGCTTAGCACCCACAATGTCCAGTCTCGAGCTAGGAGTAGTTAAACGTTCTGTTACAGTACATAGTGCGGTGCGGGTGAGTAAGTATTCCAGTTAGAAATATAAATTGAAGAAACCTTAGCTATATGCAGTTTTGTGTCTTATCCAAGGATCCGTTATGTTAACGTTACTGGTATCAGAATATGATTGAGAAATACTACGTTGAATATTTTTTCAGCCAAAATACTCCTATTAAATAAACCACACATCTTAGTGGATTGTGTAATTTCAAAACATGCCACACATTCATTCAAATAATCATGAAAAATATATCTAGTTATGCAATAAACTTTTTACCCTTTTATACGGAACGATGCAACTCAACTACATTAAAAGAGTAAACATGTCAACAGAAGTTTGAACGAAGTTCGGAAATGGATGAACTCAAGTAATCCGATTGCAATGTCAGTTTGAATAGAAAATGGAATTTCTCTTTGTCAGTTCTCAACGAATCGACAGCAGTGTCAAATCTCAAAACAACTGAATACACTGAACACAAAATTGAAATAATGTCATTTAAGTTTGTTTGCCTCTCACACTTAGTTCTATTAAAGTGTTATTAATTTGTTAGTCATGTAATACAAAATTTTATTAACGACAACTTTGAACTTACGTTTGTGTTTATCGAAGCTAAACTTTTTAATGAGCGCTGCTTAGCTGTTACCGCAAAACGGGAATATTTCAGTTGTTATACCAGCTTTTACTAAGAATGCAATTTCCACGAAATAAATACTCACGTTTTAAAGTTATTGACATGAAACGAAATGTACACGAATATTTGGAAGGTTTCTAGTAATTACTTATTGCAATGGTTTCCTGCTTGCAGTTTCATTTGCAGTAAAACGGTATTGCCTGTGTATAAGTGGCTAGCACTTATTTATTATAAATATAGGCATAATTTAGATAAATTATTGTGATAACTTTTGCATAAATGAATAATGTAGACGTAGATTTTTCAAACCTTTGCATTTAATGTTATTTATATTATGAGTAATGTTTAATTTGTGTGTATATTGGATTTAATAAAAGATTGTGATGTATGTTATTACAAGGTTATAATGCAGCATTATTTTGTAGGTACATCCTACATTTGTTGCAATACTAACAGTACAGAATTATAGTGTCTTTAAATTAAACTGCAGTTTTATAATTCTTATACTTGCTGCTCTTAAACTAACGAATCCGGGGCGACTGCAAATTCTGGTCGATTATTTCTGTACAATGTATGAGACTTTTCTACAAGAGGAATTGACATGAATATAGTAATATATAGTGTATCAGTGGAAATAGTGTAATGTTACGATACAAAGAAAATCATAATCGTTTAATTTTACACGTGAAAAATCTCTGAAGAGTAGATAAAATCATTTACACTTTAAAAAATAGTCTACAGAAGCTGTTGCAGACAAAATTAACTTCTAAGTTGAACTGCACACGAAGAAGTTTATAACTAAGTTTCAGTACAAAGTGTAAAAAGAAATGAAGGAACTTCCTATCTGACTTCACTGACATTTACGCGTAAAAAAGTGTTACCTGGCACCGTGCCTAGTCTTAAAGTACCAACTAGAAACTTTATTAACTCTACAGGCTTTGCCTTACTTTGCTCGCTAGCTCAGGTAATTTACTTCAATTTGCATTGATTGAAGTTTCACTAATCACGGTATTACCTTATCTAATTATTAAGGAAATACTGTGATGTTCTATAAAGTGAACAAGTTGCCTTTTTCGCCAAACAATGGCGCAACATGGTAACTTAAACCATAATTTTGATGTTTGTTCCTAAAAGATCCTGAACTACTTTTTGTGTATTGGCAACTGATTTTGTCAGTCAGTGAAAATGCCATAGTTCTTTTGAGAATTCAGTTTTTGCGATTCATTGATATACAGAATTATAATATTCTATACAATTTGGCGTAGGTATAAACATTTTCTATCTGTATTTCTCTGTGTTCATTAACTTATTAGATACATAACATATTACTATGTATAGGCTCGAAGTGCGATGCTATAGGCCTTATCCCATTTTCAAACTTCATCGTTTCAAACGAACACAATATTTCATACAAGGAAGAAATCGAAAATCGAAAGCTATATTAGCTCTTTGAGATGGCGGCTGTGTCGGCAGTTAAATTATTAAAAATATGTTTAATTACATTATCAATTAACGAATAGAAAAATACAGTTTCAGCGCCATACACTGAAAAGCTGTCTATCAGAATAGTATGCACAAAAAGACTACACAAATTGTCCGTCTACACTTGCGTGTTCGAACATAATAGCTGTAAAATTCAACGATTGATAACTAACTTCTATTGTTGCATGGTTCTATGGAAATGGCGGTCACTTAAGTTGTAATCAAGTAATCTTTGTGCTGTTTCTACATGCAATGGTGACTAAGTGCTAGACTAGCTTTGATGCTATCGGAGCCGAGTGTACAAGCCACTTGACCATGGAGAGGTTTTTACAGCGAACGCTCACTGTTAGTCATACTAGTCAACAAAATTAAGTCTGTCCACATACTTAACTTCACCCCTTTTATTTTCAATAGGGGTAGGCCAAAACTACAAAATGCCATGGCCTATCTAGCTATCCTTACGCGCTCCTTTGGTTTCATCTACATTCATGTATTGCACATTGTGCTGTGAAGTGACCTAATTAACTTTGACTAATAGGGGCGCAAGGAATGAGTCTTTTAGACCAGATGGCGCACCCTGGGTAGTCAGTCTAGATACTGCCATTGCTGATTAAGTAATCTTTCAACTACAGCATGAGCATTCTCTTATCATAGGTTGTCTCGACACTATAGAAGATGTAAGCGTTTATCACACGTCTTCTCTAGTTAATCAACAGACATCTTGTTTCAAGTGTGTCCATCTTCATTGCTTTCTTAGTCTGATAGTCTTTCTAACTTGTTTTGACTATCTTCTACACGAGCCCTTACTTTTGTTGCCATTCAAATCAACTTGAGCGATGATGCTTATAGGGGAGTTATAAACTTGTCTGTTCCTCCATTGCAATCACTCATACTTTTTCCTTCAGTATACAGTGTAGGGATTCCAAGAATAGGGTTGACAGCATACGATAACCTAATGGTTTGAAAAATTGCTATAGTGTTGGTACATGTCGACAGAAGTTTCTAATTCGACTTTTACAAGTTGAGAGACGTGAACTTTTTGTTAGTTTCACAGAATGCTGTCTACGTTTCGGAGCAAATGGTGTGTGGCTGAATGAATTTCAACCGAATTGTTAGAATTCACCATATAATAACAGGAGTATATTAATTAATTTGTCTCGCCTTACTAGCCCGTTCGTTTTCTACTTTTGAATATCGAAATAACATTTGTTATTTCCTATCGATATTCAGATAAATATTCGTAGGGTAAGTTCGTAGTTGCCTGCATAAGATATTATTATTTCACGATCTTATGAATTTCAAAAACCTAATAATAATAAATGGTCACTGAACTAACTTATAGTTATGCTTAATGCTCAATGAAGAAGGAACAATATGAACTACACAACAATTTTCCAGCTTTGCTTTATAACAAAATGTATACCCGTTACGTTCATAGTTGCCACCCAAAACCTTTGTTTTCACCCTTTTCTGTAACAAACCTATCAACAGTCTATCATTTAACCCACAATATACGAATCGAAATAGGTCATTAAGCTCGTTTGCCAGCACAATGGAAGTTGGCCGTTTCAAAAGACAAAGTTGGACGGCGGCGGGCTTTCGGGGTTAAGTAATAGAAAATCATATACTACATGCAGTTTGTTACCCAGGGCACGTATTGTACGGGACGAAAGCCTTCCTTTAATGTTTACCCGCATCGGATGAACTGGACTAACATAAGTTTACGACTTGTGAATTGATGTTGTTGGATTGCACGGAATTGATATGGTGTGCAGTATTGGGATAAAAAAAAAACATGGCCTCATACCTGTAGTCCTCGAAGGCTTAGGCAGAAGTCTAGATTTATACAATACGTATGTATTGTTATCAGCGGCGTGCACAGAATTTTTAGACAGGGTAGGCAGAAAATTTTAAAAGCTTACTTACCAAATATATCTACTGCATGTTGATGTTGTTTCGTTGTCTTGTCGATTAAATAATGACGTATGTGATTTGCCACCTTAATACCCAAATATTTTATATTAAATATTTATCTGAGTTAGGTAGGGTAGACAGTGTCTTTTTGTCTTTATGAACCGCGCGCCACTGATTTTTGTACAGATACAACCATATTTCGCAAATACTTTTAGACTTTACGTTTTCTTTCTCCAACATGTGGGATAACTGGTAATCCTACCGTGCTTATGCTAATATTATAACGATCAATCTCGTGGTTTGTTAGATGACCATTATCTAATAATGGACGTCTAAAGAGCTAGAAATCCTCCGCAACTAATAAAAAAATAAACAAAGGATTGCTCAAGGTTATATATAATTATACACAGTAAAGGTGTATTAATACTCAATTATATATACTTAATTATGGTCTAGCAGTACTTTACTATATAAAGCAACTTTATTTACTCCCGATCAATGATATTAATGCCTAATATTGGTTTGAATACAACAATACACAGCGTGCTGCGATTTTCAAAATTAATCGAATAAACAGACGCACCGGTATCGTATAGGAAACCCATAATAAAATATGTTCCAGAAAAACGTTTTTGGTCGCTGTCTACCGAATACTCACCGGACTTGTAAACCAAAACGAATAGCTGCCGAAAGAAAATGAACGTTATTCCAACATACCTAGTTGAAATTCGAAAACTCTTGCCAAGTGGTGCTGTTGTCTGAACAAACAAATACCTAGCCTCAACAATTATCAAATCTACTCATATCATATATTATTTTACCCCGTAATGCCCATTGCAGACGATGCGAAATAACTTGCGTTGCCGATACTTAGTACTTACAGTATTTAACGCATTGGATCACTTACACTGAGCAAATTAATGAAATGTGCAGCTAATAATAATACTGCTTGCGCTTACTTTGTTACTGTGGTACTTCACATCGTCTGCAAGCCCCAAATGTGTTGTACATACTAAAATGACAAAATGGTGTCGCTTAGCACATGCAAATTGTAAGATTGCCGTGAAAGAAGTAGGTCAATATATTCGATGGTATCTCCCAAAAAAAAAGGCACAAGGTACGTGTCTTTCTTGATATTAAAAAGACTTTCTTTGGGAGGTAAAAATAGAACTAATTTGATTTATATTCCTTCCTGGAAAAGTAGTTCAGCTATCATATGTGTTGGTATGCGCATTTTAAAATTCAGTGCCAATCAGCAATTCCCTAAAAAATTCTACACTATGTGTGTAGAATGTTTTAAATAGTACTAGAACTAGTAAATGGATAAAAATGTAATAAAAGATTAAAATAAATTACGCTCATTTAATAAGAGCCTACGTTGCATTTTTCTAATCTGGCAATTGCGCCATCTCATTAAATAAGAGCGCAACATTTTTATTTAAACGTTCTTCTACTAGATCATAAATGAGAATAGAAAAAAAATAAAAATATATGTAATTATCTATGTCTTCTTTAACATGGTTTTCAAGACCCTATCTGCAGAAACTCTTTTAAGCCAGTCAATATGAATATGAAATCTAAGAAACATAATTAAGTTACTTTATATCATTAACAATGAATTAGAAAACATTTCTCCTAACTCGATCATATGTAATGACCCAGTTCTTAAATATTATATAATTTGCCGTATCAATACATACTACAGTAGCCTTTGTTCCAATTGTGAATGATTACATCGATTTCACAATGATTAGTCAATCGACTATGAAAATTGTGGTGCTCACAACTGAACTAAAAATACACGTACAACAGTAATATGTTCATCAGAGGGTGAATGTTTTAAGCTTGTCACACGGGGAGCTGAGCGGGAGCAGAATTAGGTAAAATTTTATTAAAGCACGACAAATGGAATTTGGTAACGATTATTTTGTGTGGCGACTTAAAAAGCGGATAAAATTGCATTTCATAGGGATAGCACATATTATGCCGGTGCCATTGTTGAGCCCGATGTAATAGGTGGCGAGCCCATTACCATCTACCAGGTACAATTCTTAACTCTCGGCTGCTACTAAGAATTTAACAAACAAAAAGAAACTGGTTACACTTTTTCCGACCCGGGGATTGAACTGAATCTCACGCTTGAAGGAGTTTGTCGGACAGGTCAGACAACAAAGCAAGACTACAATATGATATTAGTAACTCAAACTATTTAGTACAGAGAACACTTACTTTACATACCAAAGAATCTTGAGACTGACTCTTGAGTGACTTAACCTGTAGTACATGTTACATTGAATTACATCAAAGTAACTATTGTATTTATATATGCACAAACGGCTTCGTATCCATGGCACAGGAACAGCGTAGGATTGAAACGCATCGACAAACTTGCCATCAATATCAGTACATATAGCTATAGTTTAGTCTGTGGGGACTCCTTTGAGCGTATATCGGTACATTGATTCCAGCATACCTCTTAAAGGATGTCAAAAGCTCACTAGACAGTTTGGATCTAACAATAAAGTTGAATTCAGGTTAACGCTCCAATTCCGCATATCTAAACAACTGTCGCGCGGTGCAAGGGTTAAAATCGAGTTCTTTGTCTTTTGTCATTCTACACCAAGAGAAATAGCGGGTCAGATAGCAACTTTAATTGCACTTTTATAACGTGCAATGTAAGTAGAAGTGATTTTCAACTATTTGCATTTTGTATAAGCATTGTTCTTTATCTTACCAGCCCGCATTCTTTCATTATGATCTTTAAACTTTTTTATAGTCTTGCAATCTTTATAGTTACTTGTTCTTAACCGGTGGCTTCGCAAATGTGTTGGCAGAGCTTCAAATTGTTAACAGTAATTTCGTGCATTATTTCAACATTATACGCCAAGTTTAGCCCCCATACACTTGGTTCCATAAAAATGATAAGGATGCACTGCAAAATAGAAATGTTTTGAATTGTAATATTGTGGATTTCGTTTTAAAGTGCAAAGTATAAGTCATTTATTATGCGGAAGATAAAGACGATAATATATGTATGTATTATGCTGTTCGGTAATATCAAAACACCCCCTTTTACGAAATCGTTCAAGTGAATGGCAGCATGATAACCAGTATTATGGGAAAATATGCTTTCAATTTATTGTTTATAAAATATGAGTATTGTAAATGTGAAATATTTCCACGCTATCAATAAAAATGTGTTTTATTTGTAAAAAAAAATCCTCGTTATTTTCTTTTTGCCATCAACTTTTGAACAGTAAACTACAAAAAGATGTATTGTGTATTTTCCAACTACTGAATCATTGATTTTAAATAGAATATCATTTACAGTCATAATATGTGTTTCATAACATAAATTTAAAGATCGAATTTTCTGAACTTCAAACAAAGTCATCTTAAATTTTCCCACATCTCCAAAGTTATCTAGATTATAGACTTTTGCATAATAAGGTTGGCCCAACTATTACGTTCTTTGGCGTCAGCAATGCATCGCTGATCGAAACCGCAGCACCAGACTTGAACAAAGTTCGAAACTTTGCTAAAGTAAGACCCCTGCTTTATTAAACTGCCTTTATGTTATCTATATGTTTACCTATTGTATAAGTTTCCTCTGTGATGCGATATGTCGGAGTTAGACGAGTTGTGTTGATGTCTTTAGATAGACGTGAACAAATGTAACTTTCATCTTTGTTACTTTTGCGTATAAATTGTTCTTTGTAATGACAGCCAACAAACGTTACAACGTATTTATTGTTATTGCTTCCAGTAACTACTCCTACAAAAGTATATAATTTCTTTGGCAATGGTTCATTTTATTTATTACTGACCGCATGGCTTAATATTGGCGGTTAAGTTCAATGTCCTGTTACGTTATATTTTATCAATTTTGGTAATAACTCCAAATCCGGGTAATCAGATATGCTACAGTACACGGGAACAATTTTCTGTATTGTGAGGTTATTTGATCCTATTGTTAAATCCGCTTCTCTTATAAATCCGTTTTTCAAATAAACCTTCTTCGTTCGTGAAATTCTAGACGGCGAAATTGTTGTCTTCAATGTCAGTATTTGCAACAACTACAGATATTACATGACTGAAACATTTCGCAATTCACAGTATAGGGGGAAGTTAAAAAAGAACTCTTGTTCTAATAGAGTAAAAGTATAAGCTTGAATAATAAAGACTCAAATAACTTACTTAGGAAAGTGATAGGTATAGAAAAAAACCTTAGTGTTTTACGCTATATTTACGAAGCTTTGGTGAAGAATTAAAGATACAAGTACAAAATAAATTAAAGAAATCCCAAAATGGACTTAAAAACCTCTGTTCTAGCTCTGAAATTTCCTGAACACGTAATTCCGGGACTGAACTTTGCTAAGGTTAAAACGCCACCTGTAGACCTTTGCCTTGATTTAGCGTTCAATAAGCTTAAGTAAAGACAGCTGGTACCAACAATTTAATAAAGTTCTTCTTAACACCAGCAAATTGTTCAATGTTCACCTAGGTATTGAATTTACGTCTAGATAAACTTTAACTATGTATAACTTTAACAAACTACACGGTCAAACTTAACATAGACCGACTGAATAGTTTCATGGTTATCATATTCAGATCTCAATATCGATGTAGGTGTGAAAGTATTTGATGGGGTATGTGTGTGTGTGAGAGAGTTTGTTGACAGCAAGGATTTAACCTTGATTTGAAGAACCTTTTTCAATGTCACCTTTTGAACAAAGCTTAATCCAAGCAAATACCTTTTTAAAACTGACAAGCTAATTAATTTTATTATGCTTGTCAGCGGAATCTAATCTCTGAAAACGGTGTGAAAGAAAAAAATGAAAGGAAACACGAACATTTTTGGAGATAAGTTGAATTATAGCAACGTAACGTATATTCTCGGAAGGTTTAGGCAGGTACGCACCTTTCGCCGATGCTCTCATGTAATACAGGGTGAGCCTATTGCCATCTACCGGGTACAATTGCAAAACCCGAGAATCGAACCCAAGATCTCACGTTTAGCAGCCGCGCTTTTGACCATGAGACTACTGAAACAGTCCTTGGATTTTACTATTTTACTAGCAAGAGAATAGTACAGTGTTTTACTTACTGAACAAGTGGGGGGATCAGTGAGTAAATTCTCACTTAGCATTCTCAGCGAGCTCTACTTCTACAACCTACTTTGTCTAGTCAAAACTTTTCTGTGTGGAAAGCGAGGCGGTTTTATTAAACGGCCTGTTATCAACTCAATCTTAAGTGAAAAAGTGAAAATCTGTTTGCAGTCCTCGCTTCTGGCGTAAACGGGCTTCGTTCTCGAGTTTCACTTAAACGTGGGATTAGTGCGCCCTCAAATTTACTATTTTAACGTAACTTGGCTGAAAAATAGAAGGTGGATATTACGTTTCATTTTCTCGTTTGTTGAATGCTAACGTTTGAGCTCTCAATACTCCGAACGCGGGTAGTAAAATAAAATAAAACCGTCGCTTTGCGCAGCGTAAAATAATGTAACAAGGCTTCGTATTGAAACAGTTTTATTTAAAGAAGATCTTCAAACAAGTTCTTTTTTTAAATATTGTGACCTATTTTAAAGTAAAATTGGAAAATTAGCTGCTATTTATATTAAAGCAGCATGTTTATGTGTATATGGCCACATTAAGTAGTATCAAATCTCATGACTAAATAGTAATTTTATGAAGCTTACGATCTGTCGATTAACCTAATTAAAATATATGGGTACCTCTACTCAATAACTACAATAGTTCTGCCAATTACAATTATAATTATTAATTGAAACAACATTCGATGAAAACGCTCGAGGATTTTCAACTCTTCACAATTAAATATCCATAAATATCGAAAACACAGTAATCAGTTCACCCGAAAACTTAACACGAAGCGCAGTCAATATACATAATCGAATTGTAAAACAACAACAATATAATTAATATAATTTTATTTCAAGCCGTCTGATGGTAAGACCTTGTCACTCACGTCAACTCAAATAAGCTTGTCACGGTAAATTTAGCAAGAGCCGTAGAATTAATTTTATCTGGAAACATTTGTACTATGATTAATGTTTTCAATACTTTTAGTTATATTTCATGAGTCTTGTAACTAGGCTCACAGACAAATAGTTATCGATTACGAATACTATCGAGATGAAGCTCGCGCCATTAAAGATCATGTCTAAATCGAGAAACCGTCCAGTTAGCGCTTACGTATCTACAAATTTCCAAATTCTCTCTATATCATATTAGAGATACCTTTAATCACGCAAAATGTTATGATAGATGCAATTAGAAGGGATTTTAGTAAAAAACAAAAAAAAATGAAACTAAATCGAATATGAAACAGATTCTGTGAAATGCGTATTATTTTAATTTCAGGAACATGAAATGCATTAAAATGTTCAGGAATTTAATTTGTTGCAGTTTAATTGTAGTTCAGTTTACATTATTCATCATTGACATTATTGATATCATAATTTTGAATTATATGGCTGATATTTTAATACTTACCGCTACAAATTGGTTTATTATTGAAAATTGTTATTTTAAATGCTTATTGTATCTGTGATATATTTAAACACGAAACATGAATTTCATAAATTTGTTAATTTATATAAAAGAGTTCGACATTTTCATCTGTATTGGAGATACTTATTCCGAAAGTGAAAAGTAATTTATTCAACCAATTTCGTACACCCGTTGATTGAGAACAAACTCGATTTCCTTTATTATGTAAGTGACGTTTACCGTAGCCGCTCCCTCATATAAAATGGGCCTTGTACGAATAAACCAAATAGTAATTGTTTTAAAAAAATTTGAGTGCTTATTCGGAAAACTTTACTTGAGACATTTTCATAGAAATAATAAAAATATCTCATTTTAATAAAATATCAAAATATATGTACATGCCTAGGTAAAATCTATGTATTTTAATCAAATTACCTGATCTACTTTGCGCTTGGCACACTCTAAATTACCACAAATAGGTAGCATTGTTGGTAAATCCAAAATGATAAAACATATAATATCATGCATATAAAGGTATACATATTTTGGCGGTTTCTCTACAAAGATCCCTAAACAATAATTTCTTATTGCTCCATTTAGTAACGCTGCCTAACAAACCGCATTTAGTGACCATCAACCCAATAGCATAATTTGATAGTAATTAGGGTGACCAAAAGGGACTTGTCCCATTTTAGTTCAGTGCAAAAACAGAGAAGAAGGCTTAGTTCAGATTTATGCTAACTGCCAAATGTTTGTACAATTAAGGAACTATAAAATGAAGCCATTCATTTAAATGGAATGGAATCATGGATATAAATGTTTTATTTTGTTTAAATTATATTACATCGTGGAGCATGAAATAAAAATGGTATACAAAAAAGCAAATTAGTTTCGTTTCAGAATTGTTTTTGGAATGCTTTGCCGGAGTTTGCAAAACGAAGAATCTCGTAATAATTTGGATTTTTCTAACATAGCCAAACGTTTTGTTATAATAGAAGATGTGATTATGTTACCCAAGCCTGTATTTACTCGGTAAATGTAAGTTAAATCTGATATCGTATATTTAGGTGTACCTATATTATATTCCGTCCGTATATGAACTCGATATTTGGGCTTCAAAATAGGCTAGCGAATAGACAGGCTTCACTTCAGATATTCCTTAACATAACGATTTAAGGATACTATCTATTTTGTTATTATGAAAAATTTAAACTTTGTTGATGATATAATTAGAATATTATAGCTGTGACCCAGAACACCACTAAGTCAAGTCCTTGCATAATAAGTTAGTGTTTGACCCACTTGCCTTAATAAGTTAATTCTGAAAATTGAGCAGTTTTTAAACAGTTTTTTTTTTTTAAATTCCTTGCTCTTTCAGTTCTTGAATAAAATTATAAGATATTATAATAATATTGATAGTGATTCTGTTGTTTACAAACTAAAATAATTTAGTCTCAATCTGTGTATTTTTTGGAATATTGTGTGAATTTAGTTGGCATCGTCATACTCGTCATACTCGTCTCGTATAGAATAATTTGACAGTTTTTAAGACACTTTTGACAAATTTTTTCGTCCTTTTTAATGACGTTAGTGCAATGTAAGACTCAAAACCAATATAATATGTTTTGTGTGTATTCTTATTCTTATTATTAGAATCTGCCTTTCTGATAGAAAACGCAATTATTACTTAGTAGTACGAGTATTTAAGTAGGACTAAATTATGTAGTCAAATATCGTCTGTTTGTACACCTTTCCTTTATCATTTACTAGCTTCCGCCCGCGGCCGTAACTGTGGTAACAGTACAAAGAGTGATTGAACGTCTGTGACCTTAAAAATCGAATAAAACACCGATACTTTTTTTGTTTTCTAACTGAAATTTTTTATTTCCTTACTTTGACTTTTCTGGTTGATCCATGATTTTTGTGTAAGGTTTCAAGTTACTTAATGTATATTATTCTGGCTCCTAAACTGCGACATATAATAATATAGATGGGCAAATTGATATCTAATACTTATACGAAATATAAAAATAATTCAGTCATCGAATTGCGAATTACTGAAAGCCACAACAGTAATACTTGATATTATTGGGTCTTTACATGTTGGACCCACGTCTCCGCGTAAGCCTACCAAAAAACCGGCTCCCTCTTGAGTAGGATCTAACCCGTCAGCAATAAATACATGAATACTCTTCATTCTAGTACAAGTCAATATTATGACGTCACCAACATGTCATAACGTCGAATAGGCGACAATCCTTAGGAAGTATTGATTTGTACGTAGTCATTTCATGCATTGATACATAATTAGTTCAGAAGGCGCTTGGCTATTAAATATACATACGCTGCCAATGGGTTGTGTTTTAGATAGATTAATGTAGGTCGGATCGGGTTATATAACAACTTTGTTTGTTTGTTGTTTTTGAATTACCACTAGTTGTATAGGTACGGTATAACATACATTATTCTGTAAACAAAGTAGGTACTGTTTGCTTTTTAGTAATATTAAATGCTGTCATGCGATTAAACACAAAAGAGACATATTATTTACTAGAACTAGTAGTATTAATAATACTCGTGTTATAATGTAGTGTATGGCTCGCCCCCTATTACATGGGACTCAATAACGACATCGGCGAAATATGGGTGTCCATGGTACACCTCTGCCTAACCCTTCGGAGAATACGTGTGGTGCTATTTTATAATTATTACCTATGATGCTGAAGTACATAAGCATAACTTTTATGTTATTTTTTAACTCGTAGAATTATTTAAGTTGCCTAAAATAATTTAACCAACTATCAGTTGAATAATTTATAGAGGGGCTCATAGCTACATAGCTACTGCGCACATCGGCCGATCCGATCCGAGGTTAAGCAGCGCTTGACACGGTCAGTCCCTGGATGGGTGACCATTTTTCTCATATCGAGACCCCTCCGTGCCTCGGAAAGCACTCGTTAAGCAGTTGGTCCCGCGGGTCGTACGAAGACCTATAATAGTCGTTACGGGTGTCAGTAGCCCAAAAATTCTGACAACCAGTCTAACCATAGAGTATCAGTGTCTTCCAGTTACTGGGTGGTGGAAATCAGAAGACAATCGCTCTGTGTAAAATAATCAATTGAATAATTTAAGAAAATTATCAATATGACATTTTGATTCTTTCAGTTTGACTTTAACAACTAAATGCCATAAATACTACTTTTTTTATACTTATGTACTTTATTGTAGTTAGTAAGTAGTAAGTGTAAGTAGTTTAGTGTGAAATCGTTCATTTATTTGCCTATTTTTATCTAACCTTAATGAACGACATAACAAAACTGTTTTTGGTATTTTCTTCGATGAGTTTCTGTTTAGCGGAAAAGATGACCGGTACAGAATGCCTCACGGTATTAAGTTCTAATCTATATTATTCTTTTATATGTCTACCTCTACAATAATGAAAATATTAATGTCCATTTTCAATGTTAAAATTCAAAATCTCCATTGTATTCAGGTCTCATCGTTGGAGTGGTCCGCACCCATGACAAAAATGACATGGGCGTTTTCTGGTCACGCACAACAAAAAACATAATAACAGAATTAAACCATATTCCTTGCAAAATAAAGGCTATTTTAGTACAGATACTTTTCTAAGCCAACGACCTCGCTGCAGTAATTACCGACGAAGATAACAGACCGAAATAAATTGTGATTTAACGCAGTTGTAATTTCATTAATAGGTATCTATGTTAAACCCCCTTTACATGAAAGTTTGGTAAATTAGAAATAATTTTATGTAGTTAAGTAAAAGTAAAAGTTTTCATTTAAACACGAAATATTATTTCGGAACCTCATAAATAATATACTTCGATAAGTTCAATGTTAGTGTTTGTAGAAAAATACATTTCAAAGTTTATAAAACGTTCGTAGTCAATGGAAAATGTGACATTGTCCGAACTTAGATATGAAAATGGTAAACACGAAATAGTTGCGTGACTAAAATGATCTAGTGGCAAGTAGGTACCTACAGTGGACAAGAAATCAATGATAAATGAAAACATATTAAAGGCACATTCATCTGTATGTACTTTTCTATGTTTTCTTTATAAGTTAACTCTTGATTGTAGGAGTAATCTTCAGCCTCCCGAAATATGGTAAGCCATGCTTATACTTAAAGAGTTTCTTGTTGGGTTTTCTCCAAGGAACCGTATTTTGAACTGCACTAACTCTGTAACTCACACTGTACTAAGTTTCATCAAGTATAGCAATGATATACAAAATATTTAAGCAATCACAGTAGTATCAAAATCAAAATATATATCATCGTTATTTTTATTCCAGCTATAAGTTCTTAGCTCTTAGATTCTTGGCGGTATTGCATACTACAACATCGAAACTATGGACAAACATCCTGTCTCTTGCACAGATTTAGATTTCCGATACGACTGTATTTTCAACATAAAGTATCAAACGCAGGAAGTAGGAAACACTCCGCCGCAGATAACATTTGGTCTGTTAACAACCATGCAACCATTCACGGTCCATTTCCTTAATTTACTTAAACATATTTCACATGATAAGCTACAGACACACTGGACTTATCTACATAATTCATAAACGCATTTGCTGAATATCACTAAACAGGTTTCAACGTTCAACGAAATTTAATAAACAGTAAGTATAAAGTCCATTTTTAAATGCTTTTTAATCATCGAAATGCAGACTCAAAGTAATACATCTGCCACAGAGATAAGAAAGGTTAACGTTTGAAATGAAACATTAAATTGGATTTTAATCTCATTCGCATAGAATGTCAGGCGTAACTTTATTAAAAGTTGCTATTGCTCAGCTTGAATAATTTATCCTTTTAATGAACCTATTTCAGTCTAGGCGATGGATATTAAAAAATAATTTTGAAAATGATATTTGACTCGTTGGAAATTAAATTAAAGATTGCGGTTATAGATAAGATAAAAATACTTACATGGAATATAAATTATGATACTTATTATAAAAGTGACAGGATAGCGTGTTCGTATTAAAATTTGTTTAACAGCTAACATAAAATTCTAAGGTAGAAACAAACGTTACGAAAATAAAAAATAATTAAAGCTAGAAAAAAATAAATCGGGAATGTAACTTACACAATTTGTTAATAGACAATGATTTGGCTGCCGTTCCAGAAACCTAAATACCAATTCCCTCATCGAAAATGACATCAATAAAATTACGTCACATCGGTTCGTGTGCAGGACCTCATTTACATATTCATCACCAAATGTTCGGAAGCAAAATTAAGCTTGTTACATACAAATGAATATGTATTCATGGGTAATGTTGAAGCTAAATCACCTTGGAGAAATAACTAATATACGATAACTTTGAATATTTTTCGTAGTTAAGGAAACCATAGAAATGCCAAAAAAAGAACAAGCTTGGCGAGTTACCAAAACTTGAAACCGCTCGATGACACATGCAGTAGGAACGTTTGGATTTGGTAACCAAACTGACGATGAGTGATCAAACTGTGATTGTGCCTCAAACGCGCCGTTATATTATTTTCTAACAAATTAATCGAAAAATTTACGGTGAAAACTAGTACGTTTAAACATCGTTTAGATTGACTTACCGGGAATATACCGTGTATTTGGGCTTTATAAGACCATGAGTGCAGTGATGGTGAAACTGGTAAGAAAAAATTGCTACCTGGAAAGAAAAAGAAGAATTCGTTAATAAATAGAATTTCTACAATTTTTGACGTATTTAAATTCCATATAACGATTATGATAAACATGGGTCCGAAGGATTTTAACTTCGGCATGATGAAATAGAATTGAGACTACTGAATCATCAAATCAGTCAAGTTTATTTTATTTGAGTTAAACAATGTACACACTATGCAAGTTCCGCCGAGTGTTTTGTTTGCAAACACTGTGCTTGAACCTAAACGTTGCTAATTAGAATATTATGTTCTGATGTGTGAATAATGTAGGAGGAATGTTAAGTACTTAATGCACGCCAAATTATATCATCAAGCTAGACTTACTCAAATATTGACCACGTGCCAAGAACAGGAGTATAGAAGAGTTCATTTTAATTCTACAGAAGCCCCAGTCAAATTCAAGAGAATTCAAAAAATTCGAGCAATATTAGAAAGTTTAAAATAAAATGCATCTTATAAATAACATCTTTTGATGTAAACAATTTCAAATATTTTAGTATAAAAGAATAAAACGTTATTGTAGAAGAGAATAATGATTTCTCACTTTACATCGGTATGGCTACTGTCACGCATAGTTAAACCAGACAAACAGTGTTGGCAGAAAAACTTACAGCTCAATGCTTTAATGCAGTTTGATTAAACGCTAACATTTCAAAGCTTTAGTGGAAAATTGGCTCGTGAATAATTTGTTTGTTTTAATGAATTCTCGTCGTATCTGTTATTTTTATTTAAACTTTTCTTTGCTTTTATAAAATGTTGAACGTAAGTTAAAAAGTAAATTTTATTTTTTTACCTATTGATAATAATGTTTATTTATTTATTGGACTAGTGTGGGAAGGATAAGCAAATAACACATTATAGATTTAAATAAAATTTCGTTGAAATATTTCATAGACACAAAATAATATTTCAACGAGAGATTATTGCAAAGGTAACATTTAAAAAAAAATATTGTTACACTAATTTATTATAGCAGCTTAATAATAATATATACAAACATGCTATTAAATTTATTTTGCACCGAAAGCAGATACATGTATGTAACTGCAGACATTACAAAAAAAACTAAAAAAAAAAAATAGTTTCCCAAACTTATACTAAGTCAAAAAAGTTTTATTACTTTTAGAATTTTATGCTGGGAGTCGCGGGCAAACTTAAATTTAAACATGGGTAGGTGTGTACCAATCTGATAAGAAATATGTGGATGAACTTCTGAAGAATACATAAATCAAAGTTTGAACAGATAGACATCAAATAGATGGCAAGTTCGTGGCGAAGTCGGCAATGATAGTCGTGCTTAGAAACAAGATAATATGTACCTAAATCATTATATTTTGGTATATAGTATTATAATATCGTAATCATATATTTGGCACACATAAGAAAATTAGAAAGGTTAAAGATAAAATTAATGGCGTCTTCTACAAAAAGTTTAGGTCGTATACAATGCTCTTTTATGTAACATACGTGCACGTAGCACGTGGAAGAAACAAAAATTTAAAAAAAAAACGAAAATTGAACGTCATTTTGTACAGGTTATCCGTAGTATATTTCATAATTTATGAAGACAAGCTTCTTGAAAGGCAAATAAAAGGCAAACCTTACATGTCTTAAAATGTGAAATTTTGAATTTTAAGCTAAATTTATAACTGACCACATATTGTAAAGCTGATAATGTTATTTGCTATAAATTTTCTTTTAAAATAATGGATATTATTTAAGCACTTTATATCCCGCGAAAGTTTCTTAACCACCATAAATCATAATATATTATTTTTTTGCGAAATATTCGTTTCGTTGTGCGAATTGATGCAGCAATTTGGACAATTTCTCATTTCCTTAAAATATAGCATTCCTTCAGATTCAAATTGGCACTAATCCAAAACGGCATTGGTTTTCTAAATCAATATTTATGAAATGTGTTTCGAAACTGCTCTATTTTGCTTTAAATATTATATTGCATAGTTTAACGTGATAAGCAGAATAATTATTACCTACTTATCACCTACACTACACTTGGTATGCCTCTTAAGTGATTAGAGTAGATATGCGAATATATTTCTACTTCTATTGATAATGTTTAATAACATCAGGTTTGACAAGAAGTCTTCTTCTAGTCATTGATTATTGCAGTGATTTATTTGAGTTTTCCTACATATTGGTGACATTTTTCTCCCAAGAAAATATGTAATTTACCGGCTCACTAGCTTTCTTTTTGTTATGTCGTACAGACTTCTCGCGTATAGACGTGATTTATAAGTTTGTTTACTTCCAATATTCACTTATACAGTAATACATAAGATAAAATCAAGATAAAATTTATTTCCAAAAACATACACCAAATCTAAGCAAGCTAAATCTAATCTGGATCATGTGTGTCAATGGCAATGTATACCATACTGGGTGTAAAAAAAATCCTAATGCTTGCTTTCTTTTAAGATCTATTTTATACTACCTATTTCTTTGCTACAAACAACAATACTTTCAGCATATATTGCTTATTTCTAGAGTCTATCCTTTTTTTGTATGATGTTTATATTCTCGAATCCTGTCACACGCAATATCTACTTATTACTTAACATTATCAGTACTTGTACTCAAAATGATATTTCTACGCGTCTCCCAGGTGGTGTAAATGAAATTTATGTCCTAATATCCTCTTTATCCTCTTGCGTTTATTTCGAGATAGAAACGGCACATCTTCAAGTGAATGGTCACATTCCGACATACTTTGCGGCAGTATTCCAGTTTACGAGTTATCTGTACGTTGGACGAACGCTATCGGACATTATTCGTTGGCTGATTTATGATATTTGCTCCTGTGCCCTGTATTGATACACCTAAATATACAAGGGACCTTTGTTGATAAATAATAGGGTCGGGATCAAGGTGTTTTATGGGATTCGTATTTGCAGATTCAAAATGGGGTTGTGTGAATTTAGAAATGAAAGGGAATGGGGTTACCGCTGTAGGCTTGTTGTTAAAATCGTGCCCTTGTGTTTTGTTCTGATTTATTCCTTTGATTTAAAGACCTTAAACTTACTTAAGTAGGTAGTACACCGATCGTGCAGCACTATTAGATAAATATAAAGGTACAAGCAGATATTAGAAAATTTCTCTTTAACAAGAGAAAAACAAAGTTCATCCATAGTATCGGTCTAAATATTTAAATTGAATTAAAATGTTAACTTTAATCGTAATTAGCCATAATGGCACTTGCATTCAAATGCATGTTAAAAAATATCACAATATATTAATAGACAAAGCGCATTGTATGAAAGAAATAACAATATCTTACGTCAAAAAGCGACGCATATCCATGCTGAGAAAAAGGTTCTGTTGGCCATTATAAACGACAGTACTAGACCATCTACTTTCTTACCTTGATATTCGTTTTATTAAAGAATCGTATCACCAATATTATTTAATCGTTACTTTATTCTTATTAAAAAAAAACAACGTTGGATTCGGCGAACTGGTAATAATAAAGTCGTATAAAACCCTCATTACCATTCATTAGCTTAAGGCCATTTGTAGGCGTGACACTGACGGATGAATTGTTCCGAAAGAAGGGACCGCCAATAGAAAAAATATTGATTTTATTGAACTGTTGAACCAATTACATGCTAAATTCGTTACGTCAATCCAATTGCTAAGAAATTTCTAAACGAAAGATAACGTTTTAAAAAAATGGAATATGTTGATTTAAATTGAAAGTAAAACTGCGGAACGGACTGCAAAACATTGATTAATTTAATCGCCCCCAACACGTTGCAAACTATCATATCGAGTTTCAAAGCGCACGTGTCCTATAATTGAATTCCCAATCATTTATCGCAAATACGGGGAAAGACTCAAAGCGGAAAAGCATTAAACATGTAGGTACTCATTACACTGAATTTCATAAGGCACTACAGTAATGAAGGAGGATTAACTTTTGAAAGTTAGACTCCAACGGTGATTTCTTTACGTTAACACGGAGATAAAAAGCTTTTTTTGTGGATCAACGCGTATTTCGAACTACATTTTATTTTTGCTCGCTGTGCCCAAGGCCCACAACAGGTCCACAGACCAGAATGCTCATTGACCTTTAATTATTTCTTACTAGCTTCCGCCCGCGGTCTCACCCGCGTGGTTTACGAACCCGTACATTTTTCCGGAATAAAAAGTAGCCTATGTGCTATCCCAGACTATAATCTATCTCTGTGTCAAATTTCATCCAGATCTATTCAGCTGTTCTGTCGTGATTGGGTAACAAATATCCATCCATCCATCCATCCTCACAAACTTTGATATTGATAATATTAAGTAAAATGACCACTGCTGGGACTCACCCAGTAGTGGGTACGAGTCAGTAAAAGATCTAGAACGATTAAACAAGGTGACTGAATAAAATGTATTATGAATGCATGGATTACGTACTTCTCAACAAAATTCGTCAAGTATTACCTATTTACTTACAACTAATACATATAAGGAGGAAAAGAGGTCAATCCTTACAAACAAAACAATAAAACTGTCAGCCATCTAATTTGTTGTTTCCTATTCATTTGTTTTTCTAACGCAAATTATAATTCGGTAGGTTTCTAATTTAGATTTCATCTTCTTTGTATTTTGGCTAAGTAATTGTCCAAAATCTGAAAAATTATGTTAAAAATTTACCTTTATTCCATCATCATCATCAAATGCCTAGCCTTTTCCCAACTACATTGGGGTCGGCTTCCAACCTTACCGGTTGTGGCTGAATATTAGTATTTTTACACGGAGCGACTGCCTTCGACCTCAACCACCTAATTACTGGGAGACACTGATACTGTAAGGTTAGACTGGTTGTCAGACTTTTTGCTACTGATACCCGTAACGACTGTCATTGATCTTCCTTTGACACCCGGCACCAACTGCTTAACGTGCTTTCCGAGGCACGGAGGGATCTCGATATGTGGAAAATCCAAGGATTGACCGCGTCAAGCGCTACTTTACCTCTCAGATTGATTATTCTGCGCGCTAGCTATGTAGCTACGAGCCCTTCATTCACCTTTATTTCATCATTAGTGTATATTGCATCTTATTTAAATGAGTTCAAATCACTTTTTTCGATAACGTAATTTAGTTGATTTCTTGCAATTATTATATTTATTTATGTATCGAAAATCTATACTTAAGGATGCATCATATTTTGCGACTAGATATTAGCGGTGGGCAGTAGCATCTTTTTTGGATAACGAAACGCAACTGTCTATCGGATATCAATAGCGGTTATTAAAACGCGCTATCCTGCTATTGGTCGCTATTTGTCATATCATGAGCAACACGTAATATTATAGTGAGGTTTTGATGAGCTTTTTTTTTTTTTTTAGCTTCATTGATGCACTTCCATTTCATTGGATAACGAAACGCAACTGTCTATCGGATTCTTTGGATGTTAGCTACTTTTACGTTAGCATGTTAGCAGGTTAGCACGTTTTTCAAATAACCTGCTAACCGTTATTATGACGATAGCTCGTTTCAATAACGTGTTTAAGTTGCGCAACGACCACCGCTATTAGCTACTTTAGCGTTAGCATGTTAGCAGGTTAGCAGGTTTTTCAAATAACCTGCTAACCGTTATTATGACGATAGCTCGTTTCAATAACGTTTAAGTTGCGCAACGACCACCGCTACTAGATATTTCTCCCGAGAGTTTAATTGACCTTGACTTAGTATCGCATCGATTGCATTAAAATATATTAGGGACGCGAACGAAATAATCAGACTGAATACACTAATCTTCCAATTAAAATTCTATGTACGGACTAAAAAGGGCACGGTTTTTTTCTTGAATGGCAACCAAACACCATTCTAGTTCTTACACCCACTCAAGATCATAATATGAATAGATCTCTCATGAAATAACTTTTTCTGAAGCACTTCGGATGCTCACGACCTTTCACGTACTCGACTCGGGAATAATATGATAGTACCGAACATTACCCATCCATCATCTACCCGGAGTCCAAGTGGGTCTTATGATCAATGTTGGTTTACATCAGACAAAGATGGATGGCACCAACCATAATTAAGGTTGCGTAAGCAAACACTTTTCGTTGTAACTTTTTGTATCATACCGATTGAACCTCTAAGTTTGTGTAGTTAATTATCACGTTCCAATAATTCGAGGTAACAGTTATATATCTGATAGTAAGTAATATCATAACATAGTATTATGCCTGTATTCCCTGGAGGGTTAGGCAAAAGTTTAGGTACCGGCAGCCTAATTACGTACAAAAGCGACACCAACTCGACAACCACGCGACAGCGATCTCACTATCAGTCAATACATGACACAAAAATGACGTTTGACAAAAGATATCGCGCGATCTACGCCTATCGCAAACTGATTACTACATCGGTAATAAGGCTGCCGTTCTATACATTCACATTACGTTGATGTTGTTATTGAGTCCCATATAACACGAGGGCACATATTGCCATCTCAGGCACAATGCCGAACTCCAGCATGCTACTCAGAAAAACTCTATAAAACTACCTAGTTCTATGAGGGAGTACAATAAAGTAACTACTCTATTAAGAACATTTATAAGTCCTCAGTTATGCCATAATTACATATTACATTATACGTGGTAGGGTCTGGGTAGTTTCCCAAGTCACGAGATGTAGACCTATAAATATTTAACACGTTCGCTGTAGAATATGTAATAGTTTATCATAGTAAGATTTGCTTCGCCTATGAATATAAGATTTATAACGACGGAATGGAAATCTTAAGTCTTGATAACATCATAATAAGTCTCAATTTTGCTTGAAATCAGAACTTGTTTGTTAAATGCCGTAGGGTAATCAGTCGTGATATTGCCAAATATGAGAGAACAGCGAAATACAGTATGTTAGTCGCACGAACTCACATGATTGTACGCGACCATTCAAATTCCGCGTTGCATCCAAATTTCGGGGTTGAAATTTTCGCATACGAATCGCTTTGTTAATTTTCAAAAGCTTCCATCCAATCCCTGGAGAAGAACTCGTTGCAAAAAAGTGTTTCCAAATAAGACCTCTATTCATGTAAACACCAATACACAAAAAGGGTATAGGTAATTCGATTTATAAAGACGAATAAACTATTTATTGATACTAAATTCATTACCTACTATTTTTACGATTCTTTACTAAATTATTTATGAATTATGATAGTATAAATATAGATAAAAATATTCAATATAAAATAATATTATCCATTCATCAACGTAAAAATTCTATATCCAATAGACAATTATAAAAGTTTTCAAACAAATCGAAACTTAAAAAAAGCTCTATTTAACTTAATAAAAGGTCAAACTAGACGTCGATATGTCCTAAACATTTCAGAAGCCACCCACACACCTGAACCACCCCAGCGTAAATAGAACCGAAATACGGGTAGGAATGCAGCGCATTTTCAGAGGCCAATAGGTCACATACCACGTGCAATAATGAACAAATTGTAAAACATCTGACATTTGCAGTTCAATTTCAGCTGTAGAAACCTATGTTTGTCAATATTGATCTACCGTTCGTTTCCAAGCAAGCTTCATATAAAAATTATACGTAATTACCTTTTTCCTTTGGCATTTGCGTTACAAATGTATTTTAACTGTTTCTTCAATTAGGAGTTCAGTTACCACGTAAATAATTGTTAGCGTTTCGTCAATTTTGTGCCTTTGATGATGCCGAAAATACCGTTCAAGTTTTCTATTGTTTTGGCTGTGGATTAATTATATATTCATGGGCGTTTCTCGTAATTATATAAAAGATCGTAAATGTCAAACGCTAAACGTGAACCTCTCCTAAAAACTATTACAATGGACGGCCTTGGTGGCGTTAATTCCATAATAAACGTGATTGGCAGGTCAGGTTTTTAAAATTTATTGTTGTATGATGTCATAAATGGAGATAGTACTAATTTACATACAGATAAGTCTTGAATGCCTAATTTGACAGTTATTTCTTACAAAAAAATATGGCATTAACTAATTGGAAATCCATGAACATTTAAATGATGATTTATTAGTAGACCATGTACGCATGAATATCAAATTATACAATGTACGAGTAGGTACTTATTTACATAGATAATACCGACCCACTAGTAGTTGATAGTTATCTGGACTTTAATGTATTGCTGCAGAAATAGCTTCGGACGATGCTAACTATCTAGCTTCGCATCTTGCATTGATATCACTTTACCCTCATCCATTAGAGGGTGGAATGGAGGTTGTGATTTTTCGTGAAGTCCAGGTGTATACAAACGCGCAAGCAGCAGAAACGAGACATTTCACAGTACAAGTTTTTAAGTAATAAGTACCTACATATTATATTTTTGTATATAATATAGGGACGTGTAATGAAATAGTGTGTTCAAAAACTTATGGTGTGCAAAGTTGCCAATTTTTTGGAACATAAGTTGGTTTTCTTTAATGCGATGAGATGCGTGTGGTCGAAAAATAATGATGCAATAAAATCATGCAATTATTATAAAATATTGAAGTAAACAACTTGTTACGCAGCTAAGGGCCTTGTTTGCTGGTCTGGAAACATGCGTATCATTACGTATGCGTAAGCATTATATACCTACTAGCTTCCGCGCGCGGCTTCGCCCGCGTGGTTTACGAACCCGTATATTTTCCCGGATAAAAAGTAGTCTATGTGCTATTCCAGACTATAATTTATCTCTGTGCCAAATTTCATCTAAATCCGTTTAGCCGTTCTGGCGTGAAAGAGTAACAAAGATCCATCCATCCATCCATCCTCACAAACTCTGCAACAGTTTGTTGACAATAATGGCGCTCTTTTTTAAAAGAATATTGTGTATTTTATGTATACATATATTACACATTCATCTCAGTATATAGGTACATAACATTATTACATTTACAATAATACAGTAGCATATCACTCTCAGTAATTTAATACTAATTGTAGGTAGGTACATGTAATTTGTAATTATCATATTCATATTTAATATATACATTTTCCTAACTACTTATGCTAATGTATTAATTAAACCGTATAAAAAACAAAAATGAAAATCTATCTTAAACGAATACTTAGGCGTCAAAGTACTCCTCCACATCGCTGTCAACTGGTAGTGTGCCCAGAAGTCTGGCAGCATTACCACGTTGAATGGCAATGCTTATTATTTGATCAAAGAACAGGGCAGCCCTCATAGGTACATTATACATATTCATAAGAGTGTATCTTTCAGTCTTTTCTTTAAGGTAACAGTGCTTATCTTTTTGGTCGTATCTCTTATAAAGTTTATTTTATTATATATTAGCGGAGTTAAGTGGAACATAGCTCAAATTCATAGGAGTTGTTGATGAAAATAATATTAACGTAAAAAAATCTAAAATAGGATTATCATGTGAACCCTGTAACCACGTCGTGTTGGTGAGGTTTTTGTGGTATACAACGTATAGCAGTATTAAAAGCTTGTGGTTTATGGAGAAATTAAAATAATACTGATCGAAATATACTCTGTATGGGATGTAGCTCATCAATCATTTGTGTTACTTGAGTAAATGGCATACTCGGAGAAGCTGTATCCACAACCCATCAATTTGAAAGAGTTAGATATACGCCATCTCTCAAAAAAAGGTTACGCTTCGTGGCAAATAGTAATCTTTTTGCCAATAAAATCTTTCTATAATCGTCTCTGATATTGTAGATATTTATGCTGAATATTTGACTGATTGACTGATACACTACAGCGTCAACTAAATAGCGTAATTTAAAAACCTGAAATTTGGACAATATCAGTCCACTGTCAATTTTTAACTTTAGTTAAACATCATAGCGGATTTCTAAGTCTTAAATTCAATATTTTATGACATCAGCCTCCACTTCACTGATGTTTTTAAGGACTGCAAAAAGGACGAATTTGTCCATTTACCATGCAGACGTATGTACACTACTGAGAAGATTTTACTTTGAGTACCTAGAGAACAGTATTAATAATACTGTTCTCTAGGTACTCACTATACCCGTACTTAATACCCCATTGGTGTTGAAATCAGGTTTCAAAGTGCTCTTGGGCATAGAGCCAGCTGCCTGTCGCCACTACCGCTTTATTGCAGTTTAACACTAAAAAAGACCTGTCTCCAGCGGTATCCGTCCGGGAACTTGAACATCGTTAGCACCTATATAAGAATTAAGGACAAGTTGTTGACGATACAAAAGTACATTCGCGTACACAATGAACTTCTGATTCTTTTGAAGACAGTGAGGAAATACGGTTATTCCGATCGTTAGGAGTACATCATTACGTGATATTGTGTACACTTATGTCAAAGTTTATCATGCTTTGATGACTCGGAATTAAACGAGCATTAGAATGCGGGCATTAGCTTAACATTCATAGGTCATGTAAGTAGAAATCGATAGTCTAACGGGTTGTTAATGTTTATCTTTCGTAGACATTACTGGCACATTCGCGGAGGGTTAAATATTTAACATAATAAATACTGCTTTTGTTCTGTTGGCACGAGCTATCACATAGGAATGATCGTTCATGTCGTAGGGAAATACCTAATTCACCAATCAGCAACGGTAGAGTCAAGGCTAGTGTCAACCTCGATCGGCAAATCTCTGGATAGCCGTCTAAGGTGCGCCAGACGATCTTAGAAATCGTCACTCGTAGAGACTTTATTTGTAATCCATCAATAAACAAATATTATTCGATAGTCTTTAGCGAGAATAGGCATTTAAACTTATAATATAGGTACTGGATACTTTACGTGAATTCTCTACGGTTTTTACAAATAAATAATAAAAAATAAATTACCTTGTAAATACCTAGACGCAGCAGAATTTTCATCAAGAGATTAAAGTGCCGATGTGAATAGTATTTTGATACAAAAAACATCTTTCTTTACTCAAATAGTCCTACTATAATATCCTAATATCCTAACTAATATTATAAATGCGAAAGTGGGTTTGTTTGTTTATTTGTTACGCTTTCACGCCTAATCCAATAAACCAATTTTAAAAATTCTTTGACCGATGGAAAGCTACGTTATCAGCGAGTAAAATAGGCTATATTTTCACGGAAACGGGAATCCTAACTAATATTATAAAAACAAATGTGAGTTTGTTTACGTTCATACTGCCAATGTCAAATGTCAAATCAATGTCGCTCGCAACCATAGATTTAGAGTAAGCGAAATCCTAAGTCTGTGCTCGCAATTGACGTAATAGAACAAAATTAAAAATAAAATATTTGCAATGACTACAGAGGTATAATTATACTCTATGACAAACTTTTTGAAAAGAACGAATTTCGGCCACTAGGCGACTGGCTCGATTCGGTTATGCTTATAGAAGGCAATTTTATAAGATAGGTTTCACCAATAGATTTTAGATTTAAGAAGATTGTTTGTTCTCAGAACTATATTAATATCCTACCATCCTATTCTATCCTATCCTACTATAAATATAAATGCGAAAGTTTGTGAGGATGGACGGATGTATGTATGTATGTTACTCTTTCACAAAAAAATGGCTGAACGGATCTGGATAAAATTTGGCAAAGAGATAGATTATAGTCTGGAATAGCACATAGGCTACATTTTACCCCGGGAAAATGTACGGGTTCGTAAACCACGCGGGCGAAGTCGCGAGCGGAAGCTAGTCTAAAATAATTTCGAAATATCGAACTTCTGTTCATTATTGGACCTTGTCCTTAGACGACTTCTTTCCAATGTTGCAGTAAGTCTCCAGTAATCTCTTTCCCATTTCTCCGCCGGTTCCTCATAATATCGACGGCCTAACGGGGATTGTTTCATTATTTTTTCCTTGTATGTAAGTATGTATGGAATAAATATGATACCACTTTTCCTCGTTGGATAAATAGTTTTGTCATTGTTGATAGTCATCGGTATTGATGAAACTGATTGGTTTCTAGCTATCGGATTGTGCTTATAAAGTTTATGAAAATTCTTTTCCCCAAAAATTCTGGCACTTCTAATTGCAAGTAGACACGGCTAAACCAATGTGTATGCAGAGCTAAAATGTTGCGAACAGACCTCTTTTTCGATAAAACTTAGTACAAAAATCTGTATTCACTTAAAATCCCGAAAATGGAATGCTCTTGTTACATTTTTCTCAAGCAAAATTGCAAAAATGCTTTCGTGAATTTAAAATTAACATACAATAAATATGGATTTTCTTTATAGAACGTGAAAATTATGCATGCTAAAATTAATACTAAGTTAATTACGCCATAAAATTATAGCAGCAATTTATCACAGTTTGTTTGCTATAAAATAACAAGTTCCATTTTGCTGTTCAAATAAAATTATTAATCTGACCCTTACCCAAATTTTGACAGTAAAACCATTGGGTAATGATACTTTTAACGCTCGGTTTAAACCTAACTGTGAGCGTAAATAAATTGTCCTTTTTCCCGATAAAAGTTCATAATTTTCCAGAAGATTTCCTCGCAATGTGAAGTAGCTACTTCTTAAAAGAAATTTGTGTCTTCTTTGATAATGCTATTTTACAAAAACAAATAGATGAACAAAAATAAATTTCATACGGTCATAAACTTTGTCACAGTGTAGGTTATAAAGAAAAATGGTCTTCGATTTAGGAATATCGTTCGAACAGTAACAATTTACTCGCACAAAGCTTACACGGACACACAAGCATTCACCAAATTATCATCTTCATTTACCCGTTCATCCCACTAAGGATCAAACTCATCAGTGCTTCCCACCACTCATCGCCTCACGTCAGCATTTGCTATCCCACCCATTTGTATTCAAGTCTTGCTCCAATCCCCAATATGTCGTCACCCACCTGACTTGACGACCAACTCTACTCTATTTGGACGCAGCGAAAATATAGATATTTCTGAGTAAAATGTTTATCTGCGTCGCTTTTCAAAAACAATGTATTTCAACTTTTAGTATTTCACTTATTTTACAGTCGTCGTAAAGCGTGATACGTGCTTTGGCGTGATGTTTCGAAGTTGGCAGAATGTTAACTGCATTCGTTTATTGTGATTGTTGAGAAATAAAATGTGATTCATAATAGCCCCGATTGAAATAAATCTAAACTAAATTGGCTAATAATTAGATTGTTACTCTTTTTATAAGTAAAGAAATTCTCCAGAATTGCAATAAAACATTTTTAACAGAATAACGTATTTTTTATAAAACTAAAGATGATACAATAACTTTAAGCCCATAACTGGCCCATTGGTGTTCACTGGCCTTTTCTCAGAATGATAATAGTTAAGGCTTTAGTCCAGCAGCCCACACTGGTCTGGTGTGAGCTGCACATATATCATTGTCGACTTTACGAAGCCCTCTCACCAGTAGGTTTCCTCACAATGTGTCTGATGACGACTTGTGATCCACACAATGTATTAATTCGGAAAGTCGGAGATGGGGGCTGGGTTCAAACTCAAATACCTACTCTTGCATGGAATGCAAGCAAGCGCTCAATTTTACTGAGTAAAAAGATGATAACTTTAATACCTATTATTATCAAATCTTTAAGACTTTATTTTAAAAAAGTACCAAGTCTTGTACGCAACGATAAAACTAGCTCAGCTCAATACTCTATTCAGGACAAAGATCCATATATCCTCTTATATAATTCACTACGAGTCGACAAATGGGGAACATGCGTAATGTTACATTTTTTATTATGTAATAACAAAAAAAATATGCAGAAGTTTTGACAGGAAACGAAAAAGTTCTGTTATGTGTTATGAATGTGGAATGAATGAATGTGCTTGCTCTAAAAATAAAGACAAAATGTTTGCGGTCCGTTTACGCTTTCACGTTTCTAATTTCGTTTTGTTTGTTTGTACAAATTCATCTAAAGTTAGTGTGATTGTTTTGGTAAAATGTTGTTTTTACCAAACGAGTGATACTAAGAACAGAATTTGTTTAAAACAATTTGTAGTGTTTAAGCAGTATTTATGGAATGTTCTCATGTTTATTTTTAAAAGACGGTATAATTATAATGTCTAAGAGGTACAAAATAATGATGATGGGGAACAAAATATTTCAACAATAATTCACGTACTTTCCCTAACCGTTTTGTTACTAAGAGAAACTACTAGTCCTAGTTAGTCTTCTATCTTCGTTCTCTCAGATATTTCATCTAGGGAAGAGTAAACGGGTAGTTTCTGCGAGGACAGTTTATACGAATGGTGCTATTACGATCGGATCACCCAAGTTTAACCGAATTGGCGACGTGATACCGCAAATCTATTCGATATTACTGTGGAGCCTCTAAGAGCACGTTTCCACTAAACAAAGGAAAACGCTGACAAAGCAACAGCTGAAAGAGTGAATAGTTTTTGTTGGACGGCAATTAGGTTGCGTATGTAAATAGTTCATTAAGCATGTATTGCGTTCCCAGTTTCCAAGAATGATTAGACGTGTAAGAAGCACAACTGTAACGGAAAAGCTCGTAGCTACTGTAGCTATCGCGCTGATCTGTCGATCAGCGAGGTAAGGCGCACATGTTGCGGTCAGTCCTTATATGGGAAACCATTTTTCACACATCTAGACGACACCATGTCTTGGAAAGGTCGTTAAGCAGTTGGTGCCGAGTGTCATACGAATACCTAAGATGGTCATTACAACCAGTCCAACCTTAGACTATAAATGTCTCCCAGTAACTGGGTGGCAGAAGTCGGATGACAGTCGCTACGTGAAAAATACTGATACTCAGCCGCAACTGTTGACCTAAGAGACGATTCCAATGTGATTAAGAAAAAGCTAGGCAGTACTCGCAACTGAAAATATTTTCTAAAAGCGTAAAATTTAAAACCCAATTCGTACATAATGGCATTAAAACATTTGATGAAAGACTGAAACACTTTTAATTGAACTGTAAATATCATACCAAATTCAAAAAAAGAAGGTCCCATGCGATGTTATTAAACTTTGAAATAAATAAGCTTTGTTAACGAAATCATCTTGTTATATGCACAAAACATTTTTATTACGAGCTAACTTTTTACAAAACAAAAACTCGACGCAAGGCTAATGTACTTACTTAATGAGTTTCGCTTTCAATGTTTCACTTAGGTACAGTTACAGGCCAAAATTGCATGCATTATATGCTTCATAGGACAGTGTTTTAATTAAAATATCCATGTCAGACAGTGTTAGACGTAAATTTAGAATTCAGTCATACTATGTATATGTGATGATGATGCTGATGATGATGTATATGTAGGTTCGGGTTTAATTAAGCTTTGGTTTTCAATAATTCATGGTAATGTTACTTCGAAATTACTTTAAGGCCACTGCACATTGGTATTAGAATTACGCTTAGTACTAGTCTTGACGCATGAGCGATTAAATAATTTGAGTGCTCTGTCACCTTTACCTTTAAATGGTTCAGTTAATGTGACGGATATAGACTGTTGGTTCAAAATAAATCCTACACGAGCAACGTTATCCATACAAAATGAGTTTGATGGAGTTAATTTATTATTTATTCCACTGTTTGTCAAATCTCTTTTATCTTGTTTTAATTTATCACACGGTCATCGTTAATGCGGCAAGTTTTAAGTATACACTATTTAGTTTTAGATAGGTACGAGAACTACATTATATTCTCCTTCTATCTACAAAACAAAAAGCTTGCAAATACAGATTCAGCTTCAAAAATATATCAGGCTAATAGAAACCAGGAAAACCCTGCATAAAATAGAGATGAACCCCATAATAGCCACACGCAGATAATTAATCTAATTACCTTACCAGAGGCATGGCTCAAAAGAGCTATTTAGCAAATTGTAGCACGTCATCCTTCGCTGCCTTGGGCACAGTCAAGTATCCAGAAAATTTTAATAAGGCACAAACATGTCTTACAAACTAAGAGTTAGCTAGGCACGCAATTTTATTTGCGTAATATCCCAAAAATGCTTTTGTGCTGGCCTAATTGGACCTCTGACAGTTAAGCTAAAGTATTTCTCATTAGTTACCAAAATAATTGCGCCGCTAAAATGTAGTACGTATTTAGCCTTGGTCAGTTTTCAAAGTGCATCGTCTAAATGAGTAAAATGCTTGTATTATAATATAAATTAGTAAAATGATTTAATAAAATATGCTTTCTAGAATAGATGTCGTTAATATTGTGCGTATCTTCGGCACTTACATAAAGCGTAATTTTAATAATCTTGGGTCAAGGATATGATGGTATTTCCTCGAGGGCGTTCCCTTACGTTTTAGAGGATAACGGACATTGTTATGTTAAGAAGGGTAAACGGTTATGAGTTCAAAAATATAACAGAACTCGTGTATCTTAAGTTTTACGAGATGCCTTAAGGTTTCGTTCTACATAATTTTAAGCCAATGGGCTGAGCGCTGTTATAAAGATATTTTATCTGTAATTTGTTTAAACTATTTTAATAACGTAACAAGAAATTTAAGTGTTCTGTAACAACGTTAATTGTAGATGTTAATCAAATGTTTAATCCGCAAAACAGATTTTGCAATCCAGCATAAATCGCAACAATTTCAGTGTAACATACGTCAATGCAAATTGAAATCAAAATTTTCGCGATCCAACAATCCACTGACAGTATATTTCGGTGTATTTCAGCTGCGGAAGCCGGTGTCGACGCTCTCGATCCCGGGCGCGATGAAGGCGTACTCGGGGGGAGGGAGGGACGCGGGAGGCGAGGAAGCGGGCGTCGCACTAGTCGGCGTGCACAGCGAGTACCCGCGCTTCGGCGAAGAACGAGCGCTTGGCGGCGGCACGTACAAGGGCGGGGGGGCAGCTAAGCACAAACCTAATATAGGATATAGGTTAGTGTCCAATACTCTGGCTGTAATTGGAGTGGAGGTGCGTGATGTTTTTCTATTGAGTTAAATTGTACCTACCTGGAATCAGTTGTTAAGACGTGAAAGGGAGTTGGAATTGTCGTAAAGATATTTTGTTATCCTTTGCTAGGGTCAATAATGTTATCTTGATGAGAAAATGCTTACAATGAAGCAAGTACTTACTTTTATTAGGTAAAAAAGCAGGTTATCAGATATTGATAGGAACATATTATTCTTTAAGACAAGAAACAAAATATGTTATATTACATAAAAATCAAACCATTATTCATGATAATTTTAAAATTCGATTCGAACGTGAAATGTCTTCTTAAATAAACATTAGTGTTCAACAAGATTCTTTAGGTTCCAATGACACGATATTCAATTCATTGAAACAAGTTTTAAATAGAGAAGTTTTGAACACAGTAAGAGTTTTTCAGAGGTCGATCAATGAAATGACAATGAAGCAGACAAAGTTGGCACTTCAGTATAATTGGAGAGCGTCTTTGTAAGAACACACAATGCTGAGCTTCACTTTCTTCCATGTGAATTCGTGTTTACTTTGAAAATAAAACAAATCTAATAATTTTAATAGCATTCCTTTGTTTTACCAATATTTTTATCCAGAATCTCATGCCCCCTGCATGAGACTCTTCTTAAAATACTAAGCCGGTGTATAATAAAAATAAACACTAGGTATTTAACGTATAAAGCGTAGTTCCAAAATCCAGTTTACAATCTTTCGCAAGCCTTTGACAGATAACGACAGCGTTACGTTTTTTCCCTTTTTTTTTTTGAATTCACAAAGCCGCGTCTTCATACGAGAACGTGCTGGATTCAAATAACAACACTTACAATTGCATTAGAACGAACACGTATGCCACATGGCACAAAGGCACGTATGATAATAATTTTTCACTCCAAAAGCCCCAGTACGTTATACAATGCAAATAGAGCACACACCGTCACCCACTATCTGATCAACCACGTTTCCAAACCACAAACCCGGGAACGATTTATATACCCACCATTTTGGTCCGATTTCAATATGAAATTTTCATTTCATAGTGGTCCAACGTTCGCTTTGATACGCTGTGTGTAAACGCAACTTGAGAGGAAAGCAAATACGGATGGGCATAAATATTTAAGGTTAAACAAAATGGATTTCTCTTCAAAAGTTTTACTAGGCTTCATGTTGTAGCTTTGATGTTTTACGCATGAATCTTTTGAGCATCGTGTAAGATAGAACAACTGAAAGCAAAGTCGGCTACCTATAATATTTTTGTTTTTAATTTGGCTTTTATAAGATAAATACGTATATTTTACTGTTTTCTTCGAGTTTACATGACATTTTTACGTGTTTCTCAAATGTTTCAATCTGGTTTTCACAGTAACCACCGTAGTTTATCTAAATATTTAGTGTATAAACTATAAATATATATTTCATAATACATGCTTCCGTGTAAGACTTTACTCGCATTAATAATATTTAAGAAACTTTAAAAATTTAAAAGCAATACAAACAGAATTCTGACTATTGGTAAATATTTGATGAATGATGAAAATACAATGTAATATAATCATAATGGCAAACTTCATTGTTTTGCCGATATCCTTCGCTATTTTCATTAAGTCTCATGGGTTATATGAAACCAATAACCAGCTTAATAGAGCTGCGGTCAATCCTTGGCCAAAAGCCGACGAGTTTATTCTCTCGAGACCAGAATACATAAACGATGTATCATAGATAAAGCCCTGCATGTTTCAGTACAGACGTGACAAATAGGTGGTTTTCTCCAAAACAATGGACCTACGTGATTCTATTCAGCCAAACTGAAACATAATTTTGTTTCGGAGGCTACACGGCTCAAACCTAATAACAGCTGTATTTTTTTTTCCAACCGTATATAGTATTTATAAATAGCTTCGAACTTTTGAACCTCAAAAATTACAGTGTGATAGCTCTTGAACAGTAAAAACTAATCCATTTCCCAGTTTTGATTGAAGCCACGATTGGATCAAACGACATAAAATTCAATAAAATGGAAAACCCCAAATAACTGCTTTCAGTCCGGTTTGCAAAATATTTTCATTGAAACCATTCATAATATTTTTATCCTCATTTCAATTTTGTGATAGATCGCTTTTTAAGAAACGCTATAAATCTCAACTTCTACTACCCTTTGTGCTGTTTTGTTTGCGTTCATGACTGACTTGTTTATTAGTAGGTGTTTGTAACATCTACTGTTAACTATAAATTCGTCAGTGTTATCTTTGACAGTGGCATCTTTAATAAGACCCGTAAGCATTTAAACAACACTAATAAATAGCCTATTATTGTTTTATGTATACTTCAATTATTAACTGTTACCTATACTTATATTTATGACAACAAGTAACCAAATTTTAATTGTTATATTCTTTTACGTTGAATTCATCATCATCATCATCATCAGCCAGAAGACTTCCACTGCCGAATGAAGGCCTCCTCCAAGGCAGGGATTTGCCATAATCCCCACGCTTGGCAGTAGGACTAGGGTTGGGGATCGCAGTGGCTCACCGATTAGTGAGAGGACGCTGCTGCCCATCCTCAAGTGTCTGGCCGCAGTTTTAGGACGTACCCGGGTCACGTTGAATTATATATTGAATAAAGGAACTCGAGCAACATAATTAACATATTCAATAGTTAATAAAAATTCACTATTTGTTTTGTCAAGTATACTGACCAAATAAATAAATGATACAAACTACACAAAGCGACCATAAGGCAGCGTTTTATTAATGCCTATACAGCCTTGAACGCACGGAAATAACTTGCATCAGGGTCGCATCGATTTTGTTCGTCTTTGGAACAATTCAAGTGCAACATAGAACTTATCACCAATTCTTAATTTAATAATGAAGACTTGTTTGGGCCTTTAATTATCAAAATTATTGGTTTTCCCAGAAAATTCCTAATATTTGTTGGGATTGTTATTACTATGGTAATAAGAGGTATGGAAAAAAAAAAACGATAGAATAAACCAATACGAATTTGTATACGTTTTTCATGACAATATTTCCTAGTTTAGAGTAATTAGAACGCCAAGCTGTAGCAACGTGAGTTGCATCGGTGTTGTTAGAGTCACGTACAGCAATAACGTGCTAGGTTTAAAGGTCACAGCAGTTCAAATAGTAATAGTAGTTTAAAATCGCGCTAAAAGTGGTACAATTTATCTCGATTGAAATAGTTTATTTTTTTAGATTTGAAACATTAAAAACTTTAACCTTTTTTATTAAAATAATGAAACTCGTTAGTTTTACGTCTCGTCAAGTTTGAAGTTAATCTTTTGAAAGACTGGCTGATAAAAGGCTGATTAATCAATTGGGAATATTGCGAGGTACCGATCAGTGACTATGAGCCTTCGTCAATAAAGACTAATCCCGTGATCCTGGACGTCGGCACGAAAACTTTGATGTGAGGCAAACGAGACCCAGTTTTGGCCCTCTTAAACATTTAGAAGTACCTCTTAAATTTTAACGTTTAACTTTGTGAAAAATTAAGCTGATTTAAAAGTGCTTACTAAATACGTTGTTTTTCCATTTTTCAGATTAGGTAGAAGAAAGGCGTTATTCGAAAAAAGGAAACGAATAAGTGATTACGCTTTAGTAATGGGAATGTTTGGTATAATAATTATGGTTATAGAAAATGAACTTTCAAGTGCTGGTGTATATACTAAGGTAATGCAATATTTGAATTGTGTTATAAGGTTGCATAAAAAGTGAATGCGTATTTTCAATTATTTACTGCTTTTCTGTTTCAGGCGTCAATATATTCGCAGGCGTTGAAGACGCTTATATCAATGTCGACTGTGATTTTACTTGGCCTAATCGTCGCGTATCACGCTTTAGAAGTACAGGTAACAAATAAAACTTCATAAACTTTACCTTTCAAAACTGTGAGACGGGAAACTTTCTTAATTAATTTTCGTCTCCATAATGCAATGGATCAATACAGCAATTTTACGCCACTCTTTATAACAAAACGCTTTAGATTTTTATTAAAAAAGTTGGAACTTGGTACGCATGGTTGCTTGAATTTTAATTTTAGAAAAATATAAGCATCTTGTTACCATATATTATACATTATTTTGTACATCTCTCGTCTATTGGTTGCAAGCGCGACTGTTGAGAGGACCTGGATTCGATTTCCGGGTCGGGCAAAGTGTTATTGAGTTTGTCTAAATAGAAATTCTCAGTAGCAGCACGGGGTATGGACCTGTACCCGGATGGGAATAGCCTCGCCCCCTATTACATGGGACTTAATAACAGCATCGCGAAATGTGGGTACAGGTCTCGGTGTAATCCATCGGGGATACAGGCGTGATGCTATGTTATGTTATTTTTAACATATACCTTTTATTTATTTTCAGTTATTTATGATAGACAACTGCGCTGACGACTGGCGAATAGCAATGACGTGGCAGCGGATAGCTCAAATTGGCCTTGAGCTTGCTATTTGCGCCGTCCATCCTATCCCTGGACAATATACCTTCACTTGGACCACAAAACTTGCTAACAAAGGAGGTGTCATTGGCGTTGAAGTAGTAAGTTTAAAACTATTTATTGCGTTTCATTTTATAATATATGTAGATCACTGTCATTCAAGCATTTTGGCCTTTTTATGTCGATTGTCAATTTATACTTGATAGAAGTTTCGTCTTGAAACACGAAGCTTATTTTCATTTATCTAGATGATGTTGTTATTTTTGTTTTCGGTGTCGTTTAAAATTTTTATGGTATAATATACGAGTATATATTTATTTTTCATCACTTGACTAGTTTAGAAATTGGAATAAAATGTAGATATGTACAAACACTGTTACCCTTCAGTAGAAATATTATTTTTCATCAATTCTTCAAGCTGTTGCTTTAGTAAGGAATATACTTTAACTATCTATCTGTTATCTAGATTCATTCTTGTACTTTATTTGCTTACTGACATTCATTTTTCAATTTTCTCCTTAGGGCACGATGTATAAGCAAATTCAGGTCTGTATTCATTGAGTTGAAGTGTTACCGAGTTTTAAGTGATGTTAGAGTCCTCGTCTTGAGCATGTATCCATTTTATGTACGAAACAATCTCTCTTGTATTGTGTATGTGAATTTGATAAAGTGGTATGGTCATAGTGCTTGTCACTGATGTTTTTTATTTTGGTATTAATACTTGTTCGGTCTTGTTTTCATTGTATGCATGTAGGCATTGTTAGATAATAATAATAAATTATGCGAATATTTCTAATGAAATCATGGTCATAATAATTTTGTTTATTGTATGATAATACTGTGTGTAATACAACTGCTATGTTGAACCAAACATAAAGTATATTATATTCATATTAGAACAGACTGGTTCAGTTTTCATGTGAGTTTTACGTTAAGATAAATAAAATTTTACCATATAATGCATTGTTTGTTTGTATATGTATTGTATGATGGATGGTTTGTTTTGATGGAAATTGCAAAACTTAAATTCATGTTTGAGCAAAAGTTTTTGATTTAAAAATCACTTCAGCACAGCACAGCACATTGGTTTTGGTATTTGAATGCTGTAATGGTTTTTAAGCTAGAAAAAACATAATTTCATTGAAAAAATTATGACGAACATCACTTCAAATGTTTTTTACCGTAATAATTATGCGTGTATATTTTCGCGTGTCTTAATTTAGGTTTTTAATTTAAGAATTTAATATAATTGAGATCTATGTACTTTCTAAAATATTTGAGTTCCTACTAAGTGATTCTCTTCTTCATTTCAGGTTCCATATGACGTCACGCTGTCTCTACCGATGTTCTTTCGACTGTATTTAATATGCCGAGTTATGCTGCTTCACAGTAAATTATTTACGGATGCGTCATCCAGGAGTATAGGAGCTTTAAACAGAATTAATTTTAACACTAGGTAATTAAAGCTATTTATAAATAATAATAAAAAGATTCGTTTACACTTGGCTCCTTTATTTAAACAATCAATTATTGATATAATATGCCTATGCCAGCAATGGAAACATTAAAAGGCCAACGATGACTGTTATTAAATTTAATATTTATAGATATTTAGAAAACGAAACTCATCAGTTTCATATACTTATAAATTCGTTCAAAACTATATAGAATTATGTATCTACTGTACGAAATATAATGGGTATAAAAATATAATATTAAATGTACTAAAATTACCTGTTCACAGATTTGTCTTGAAGACACTTATGACAATTTGCCCAGGCACCGTGTTACTAGTTTTTATGGTATCTCTTTGGATAATCGCAAGCTGGACGCTACGGCAGTGTGAAAGGTTGGTACAGTTGTTATGTGTTGTTGGTGACATAAATCTTAATTTGCGTAATATATTCTATGTGTTCGAGATTTTTGGCGTTAAAAGGCCTATAATAGTATTTAGGAAGTCGATGTGCTCATTCGATTTGTTCAGATTATATACTTTATCATTAAAAGTTGTTCCATAGTTTTCTGTCAGTATACCCGCTTCCATCGTTTTAGTTTGATGTCCACATTCTGTGTTTGACACTCAAATTATCAAGTTTTAAATTTCACCGGTGTATTGCCTATGTGGGCATGCTATTGCTTATGTACTGTGGCGTTGTGTATATGTGTTTTTATTTTGCTTTTTCAAACCCACTGTGTTTTTATTTTTAATGTCTCCGTTGAAAGATTTACGAAGAGTTTATGTAGCAACGCTAGGTCCATAATCATCACAGTGATACAAGAGTTTGACTTTGACTATTTTCGCAAATTGTAGCTTTTTAAAATGTACTCAGAACACAAGTGCTGTACTTTATATTTTATTAGTTTATGTGTTAGATGTAGTCAATAAAACATATCGATGTCAAGAAAGAGGATGCTTGTTGTGATATAGTAGATTTTATTACAATTAAAAACATGTCATCACTGAAACTGCACAATGAGATTGTTGATATAGATGCCGTGGATCTATATCGTTGTATTTTATTAAGCAGCAACAAAATCACAGCACGGCTTAACACTATAAATAATATATCGTACACAAATATAAAGTAATTAAATAACAAGGTTTTAATCACGCACAAAATGGCTCTAGGATACAATACACTTGATGTTAGACAAAGCTTCTGACTTACCATCGACATGCACAGAACCATTGCACCTTATCACTATCATGCATCAAAACAAGTTACCTCTTCTTCCCGTTAAAACAAAATGCTTGTGACTCACTTTTACGTGTTATTACTTCTCTCTTCTCGCCAATCTATCTACTAAATGTTTATCTGTGTTATCATAACCTTCACTTAAGGTTCCAAATTTAATTCACGCATGGCTACAAGTATAATTATTTGGTATTCAACCCAGATTAATGTTTAGAATGCACGTTGTATTTAAGAATCTTTATATTCGGTATTAGTACGTACAATATCTGTGTAGCAAGAAAGTTTTGTTTTTCCATTAGGCATGACAAAATTTTCTTTTGTGTAAAGGAATTATGTTTCACATTAATGTTTATCAAATTTAAAATTATTTCCTTTAATTAAAATAGACACGTTAATTCAGCTAACTTTGCCACAGTTAATATTTGCTTAAAAGTCCCTTTTTAAAAGTTTCATTTTTATGTATCTTTAAAGTTGAACTTATGTTGACTGTAGTAGAAACAAACGGTTATCTGTGGTTCTTGTCGGGCATTTTGGCTCTCAGGTTCCACGATGAAGACCATGCCAATTTGCTAAACTCAATGTGGCTGACAGCTATAACCTTCCTCTGTGTTGGCTACGGTGATATAGTCCCCAACACTTACTGCGGCCGTGGCATTACCCTCACCTGCGGTATGGTGGTATGTATGAAAACATAGTAGGATACTTTGGGCTGGTTTGAATATTTATTCATCTTTCATACGTTTTGTGTGGCTAGGAGTGAATTGCACTAGGCATCGCAAGATTTGCGACAATTTCAATGTTGATCAAATTACAAAAATAACTTGCTTTGTCTAGGTGATACTATGTTAGGTCGGTAAAGGTGAGCCATTTTATGTGTTGTTAATAACGTCACAAAATGTTTGAAGCAATTTCACTGTTAAAATTTAATCAAAGTCAAACTCTTCGACACGGATACCCTCTGTCTTTTCTTTTATTTAGTTTCTTTTACATTCAATCCACTACGCATGTAGGAATCGGCTTGCGTGCGATGAGTCAGTAGGTAGGATTTGTGAATGAACACTCATTTAGCGGTCGCTTCGAACTTTAGGGTAGACAGGTCAATGAGTAAAGCGTTGAAATTTATTAACCATTCAGGTTTCACGACGAAGAACACGCTAACCTACTGAATGCAATGTGGCTTATTGCGATTACGTTTCTCTCCGTCGGTTTTGGTGACATAGTGCCAAACACATATTGCGGCAGAGGTATCGCTGTTAGCACCGGCATTATGGTAAGTTCCTTACAAACAAACTTTATGACTGTATGTGTTGACTGACACAATTTATTTGAGCACCTAACAATATTGATTATCATATTGAAATGTCAATGTGCGCTAAAACACGCCAACATAACAATGTTGGGATGCTTTTGCCTTTATACTGATGCTTTAAATATTTCAATGTGGAAGTCAGTCAACACTAATGTTTCAATGTACCAAACAATTCACACACCACACTTAAATGCTTCACACTTTCGAGATTACGCTAAATCACAAAACTTTGTCGGTGTATTCGATGTTATACCTATGTTGTGATGATGATGTTTATATATTATATCTGTAACACGAAATGTTGATGTTAAAATATTGTGAATGCAGTATTATATCTATGTACACACACCTTTATGATGTCACCGCCACTTCTGTAACTCACACTCAGTATACACGATATTGAATAGGGTTACAACCGTAATATTGTATTCGTAGTTCTTGCAGGCAACAGCATTATTTGGAATACCTTTATCAATACTATAAGTACGGTTTCAATGATTTTTTTAAATAAACTAACGTCCATTTCCCTGTTAAAGTCAGCTATTAGAAATTATATAATTTGTAGTATGGAATGCTTCATTTCTCCTTACTATTTCTAGCTCTCTCTTCACTTAAATATTTCACTCGATTGCACAATAAGTTTGTTTTTAAAATGGCTCACTTTTCCTAAAATTATTTTAATACCGAAGTGTACAATAAATCTTATTGCACCTAAAATAGTGTTTGTGTAAATGTTGATTAAGTTAAAATGAGATATTAGATGTTCTTAATGTTAAAATGGAAGTAAACGTTGAATTGATTCAGTCTTGTGCACTCATTAGATGGAAATGCACTATAAAGAAATAATCGTTGTATTTGGGGACAACTTGTTCATTTTTATTACAAAAAATAATAATAATAAAAGAAGGAAACCGGCCTTAAAGAACTTTTCAACCATTGCTATGGGGTAAGACTTTTCCTTCTTTTATTCTGTTTGCATTGTGTTCCGCATTTTAGCACAAGAGGTTTGAAATTATAATATAAGCAAATTAAATAAATTTAACTAAGGTCTAAATAGTAAACATAAAAATACAAGCGATCAAAGAGGATAATTGAGACAATAGGGGGCGATAAGATTAAAAAATCGCTATTAGACATTTAATTTGTTGTGTCTGTTATCCTCAAATATATAAAATTAAAAATTAAAATCTATATATTAAAAAATAGCACATAGCTAAAAAATTATAGTTTATTTTTGATTTTTAGCCTTCAAATTTGCGTTATTGGAATGATAAATTCTTGAATGCTTCTACACGTTCGCTTGCATTTTACATTAAGGTATTCACTTAACAGGGAGCTGGATGCACAGCGTTATTAGTCGCGGTTGTTTCAAGAAAATTAGAATTAACTAGAGCCGAGAAGCACGTTCATAACTTCATGATGGACACACAACTTACTAAAAGAGTAAGTATTGCTGTGATATAAGTTCATCACAATTATTGTTAATCTAATTAACAGGGGGCGGGATGTACAGCATTATTAGTGACCGTTGCTTCGAGAAAATTAGAGTTAACTAGAGCGGAGAAACATGTCCATAACTTCATGATGGAAACCCAGCTAACGAAAAAGGTAAGGTGACTGTGAGTAACAGTTAAAGGAAACGATGAAGGTAAGACTTATCAGCTAGGTAAAGCTAAAGATAATAATAATAAATTAAAAAATAACAATAATAATCTGCTTGATAATGATTACGCTTGTCACATTGAATAACACAAATTAGATGAAAATAACGGTTTTGCAAAATAACACATACAATATACTTATCTAAGTAGCGACACTACGCTAGAAATTAAAATAATAAACTAAATAAAACTAATAATAATGCAAAACAAATTTTGAGCTAATAAATAGCTTGAGCCACTAAAGCTTTAACCAACATTGGAACACCATTGTGTTGTCATGTGTTCGGCTATTCTGAATTTAATGTAAATGAATAATCTGATTGATTGTATGGACACTTCCAGCTGAAAAATGCAGCTGCAAACGTGCTTCGAGAAACGTGGTTAATATACAAACATACAAGACTTGTGAAACGAGTCCATCCTGGAAGAGTGCGAACGCATCAAAGAAAGTTTTTATTAGCTATTTATGCGTAAGTGTATTTCCTATTAATTACTACTATTTTACTTAATCTTTAATTTTCATTTAAAAACTAAAAATCTTTGAGTAATAATGCTTAATCAACAGCTATTGAAAATTGATAAACTCGATTGTTGTAAATTTTAGGTTGCGGAAAGTGAAGATGGATCAAAGAAAACTAATGGACAATGCCAACACAATAACAGATATGGCAAAGGTACGTTGATTTCTATGAAATATATTTACCGCTATTGCTACACTCATACACTCATTTAGTGGTAGAACCTTAGTTAGCACATTAGGATTGCAATCGATAGATTTAGAGGTAGAAGTCCATTATGATTTGTTATTGAATTTTATTTTGAACACCCCTAAACTTAGAAGAATGTCCTTTTCAAATATCTGCTAGAAATTTCCATTCAAAAGTTCCCGCGGTTTACTGGTTCAAAATTACATTGCAAATAAATCAAAGCATGCTATTAAAATTTTATTTCAATTCCATTTGGCTATTGGCTTGCGCATGCATAAATTAGGCCAAAACACTCCGCTGTGATATATTAAATCAGTCCCGCTAAGCATGATTTAGAATTAGAAACCACAATATTCTTAAGAAGATATTTTGAGGACAAACATTATGGACATTCATCTAAAACCACATGACACACATGATAATCAGACAAAAAATACAGTTACTCCGATCCAATACACTTACACGAACTAGTGATTAGAAACTACAGTTAATAATGAACTGCAAAGCGATTGAAATTAGGACCCCTTTCTCTTACAGACCCAGAACACAGTCTACGAGATTGTTTCGGATATGAGTACGCGACAAGATACTATAGAAGAGAGGCTGACTAGTTTAGAAGAAAAACTTACTACTTTACAGGTAACATAATTTTAATTGTTGTTCGTTCTGTTAAGTCACCTTCATCTTATAAGGATTCTAGGGTAAGAGGTACATTATTTTCTTTGATTTTTGTGATGTTTTCATAATACTGATTTATCAGTTTTCTGTGTTATTAGATAATGGAGAGATGCTACAATTAGTTAAAAACTTATAATTTCAATTATCTCATTTTCCTCTGTAGTTTTTTATTTTTATCGTACAGAGACAAAAGTACCTGATCATTGTACAAAGTTTCATTCGTTGTTTTTTCTTTTTTAATGACTATTGGCCACCTTAATGACTTATTTTATTTAAATGTTATAGAATATCAACTCGTGTAGAGCTAGTTGAGAGTTAAAAATGTGTTTTTTTTTTTATACACAAATAGTCCCATACAATAGTCCATATTTTATACACAAGTAGTTACCCCCTACTTATTACCTATATTGCTGATCGTACTATTATGTGCTATTCCGCGGAAATCATAATAAATTAGATCCTACTTTAATATTAGTGTAATAAGTATGTAAACATTACCAATGAATAAACACCGCTGATCTAACTGGTAAGGTGGTTATAACAAATCAGTAGATTATACGTTGTACCAGTTTGCATTCGATATTATTCGTTATTTTTTAAAACAATTTCACTCAAATTTTCCTTGTATGTATTTCAGGAACAAGTAAATAATTTACCAGATGTAATGGCTCGGTGTCTGCAGCAGTGTTGGGAACGAGCGGAGCAGCGAAGAAACTTCCTGCATCCCGACACTGCTGCAGTACCTACTCCGCCTTCATCTACTATAGCGCCTTACACCAGGTATTTTTTATTTACCTAGTAGATAATAGTTAGAAGGTGATCATTTTATTTTGTCTTATTTTAAAAGTATAATATTTGATAATGTATCTGTATTCATTTTCAGGACTCTGGCAACGGCAACACACCCGTGGCCGCCAAGTCCAGTGCTGCAGCCGGCTGGGCGAACGCATTCAGCTCCAGAGAGCACCACAACGCATTCACCATCACCTGCGCAGCCGCAGCCATCTAGCCCCGCTCCACACGCGTCTCGGCCTCCTCTACCCAGCTGAGTACCGCCTTCCAACTCCGAACTCCTGTGCTGAACTCGACGAAACTCGGCGCCCGTCCTCTGACCCCCCCTTCACGACTACGCCCCAAAAAGGTTGCCGGGGAAGTTGTTTTACTGCGGAAGACAGAGATTTGAAGATACTAGTTCAATGAACGCTTTGCACGAAAAATATTAAGATTTTTTTGACAGGTATCAATCCACTGAACGCATGTTTGCTCATGTTTAATACAATATATAAAACGAAGCTCCAATAAAGCACGCAACTCAAAAACAAAATCTTTATAACAATTTTTTCGTTTAAACTATATTCACGGTTTTTCATAAAGTGGCGAATTAATACAAATAACTACTGTGTAAATATTTGTATTTCTTATAATATAATGAATTAAATTCGTTTATTGAAACTATTTTCGACATCTTTATCTTACGTTGGGTAATGAATAAAATAAAGTGAAACGATTTTCTCGGCGTACCGAAGGACCACGCCGCGGTGCGAGACAAGGTCAGCCGTAGTTTTCTTCGCTGTTCCCCAAAGTTTCGGATGTGCCAGACTGTTTTCTAGTGATATTGTTTAGATAGTGAATTGAAATGAGGCGGTACGGACTTGCTGTTGTGATTATACAAATGCTTTATCGATAGACGCTTTAGCTAATTACGTTAGATGATATTTTGAATACATTATCAACGTTAGTATAGGTAGTTATTACCTACACGTCTGTTCACGTTTTATCTGATGTTCGAGGAACCAATAACACTTTTGTAAGCTGAGTGTGTTTTTACTAAGGTTTTTATGTGAATGCCACCGATATTATGACATTGAGAAGTCTATGATAATTAATTTACATGTAAACAGTTTCATAGATTTCTTAATGTTCACACAGTGCAGTAAAATTAAACATAGTGACTAAATAAATAATAGTTAACACATAGATTTGCATTTATATTATGCAGTCATTAAGTAAACTGACTGCATAGGCATTTATTGTAAAGTTCACATAGTGGTCACTATAGATTGGTTTCGGTTCCTTGTGTAAGTATAAATTACAGTTATATGGACACGATTCAGAATAATTATATCACAATGCCAGATTTAGCTATGAAATAAAAACTATACATTTATTCCATCTTCTTGAGAATTGTAAAATGTGTTTCGTTCGCTAGTATTTGAATGAAAATCGAAAAATGTGTATTTTATATGAAAAACAAAGATCTGACCAAAGTATTTGTTATGTATTTTAAATACTAAGGATATAACAAAGTTATATTAATAAAAAAAATAGTTATGCACTGTGTTTCTATAGAGACATCGAAATAAAACTAAATAATAAATACTGAGGTCAGGTTATGGCCTCGTAATACGTGGCTTCACATAAGCTAAATATGTTTCCATTTTAAATGTTCAAATACTAACGAAGTGTGACACATTCACATATTCTATGAAGAACCTGTATACACACTTTTAGATATAAATGATTAGGTAAATTAAATTGTTACTACCTGCCTATTGACATGTAGATTGTAAACAATTTTTTCTAAGAATTAGACTAAGTAAAGCTTTGTATAAGACATAAGATTGATGGCTGTCTAAATAGTGCCTAAAACACTACGAAATTTCGATAATTCAGTTTTATTATCTTAATAACTTATGAATGTAAATAGGTAATCTAAAATTTGAGAGCATAATATTTAGTAAATATCTGAATTTTGTAGCTGTACGAGTTGTATGATGGGATCAATTTGTTTGTACATTTTAGTTTTAAAAGTTCCCTTCTTTATAAATGAATGATGATTGGTTAAATTTTCTGGATAGACAAATGGAAAATCGGATTTTGCATTGAACATAAATATCAATACCTGTCATGGACTTTGCTCAAACAAATCTACTCTGATTTTTCAGAAATCAAATTCAAGTTAATTAAAAATGATTAGCAGATATCGCAGCACGCATGTTATTCATACATAGAATAGACCAATATTGTATGAAAATAGAAATAGTTATGAAACCAACTAGACTTAATGGCTTTTTTACAATAGTCGATGTAAGGTAATAAAGGTACCTATGTATTAGATTTCTGTAATGATCACTACATAGTCTAAAATGAAACATAAAGAAAAACTGAACAAGTTTTGTTCAATGGAAAAAGAAACTTACAAAATAATCAGTAATTTTTTGGTTTCGTTTTAATTTTGTTGCAAATATTATTTTTCGAAACCAATAATGCACGATATACCTTCATACTAAAATATTTCAGAAAAATGAAAATTATGCAAAATCTTTAAACAAAACATATTTGGAAATCTGAATTTAAAGATTCCGTATCTGACGGCGATATCGACTAATGTAATGAGGAATTATAATAATAAGAAGGTTTTCACAGAAATAGCACCATACAGAAATAGTATTTTGTAAAAGTCATATAAGTTATACGTTGGTGCTGATTTTAATTCACTTGGATGAGAAATATCGTAAGCTCTTGACTGAAGCGTCACATCCACAGAATGTTATGAACGTTATGAATTCACCATGCTAATTTAAATTAAGGAGTTATAAAAAAGGTTTCTTTATAAAAATAAAAAAAAAAACATTCGTAGGAGAAGGAGCGGACAAGGAAAATATAGAATTGTTGCAATCCTCCAAACTCTCAAGAACAATGAAGAATTAAATTTTTGTATGTCGTCAACGTTGTACGTATATTTTCAAACTGAACTGTCGAGAGACATTTTTATTTTGGACATATATCTAACAAATACATTGTAATTTAAAAAAAAAAACTATCATCGTAGTTCATGCTTAAATTATGCTTTTCACAATTTTTTGTACTTATTTATTTGATCTATCCGGATCAAATCCAAAATAGTAAGTATTAAAAATATTGTTCGTTTAAGATTACCTTTTTGCTTAATTGCTTAAAATATATCTAAGTGAATTGCAATCAGGTCCATGTTGTTTTGTATTTTCTTTTAATTTTACTATAGCTGTAATTAGGTAGAGTAATGAATAATCCTATAAATTAATCGTTCGTAATATTATACAAAAAACACCAACTAGTATATTTAGATATACGACAGATTTAGTGTAGAAATTAAATATTTCCTGCATTATATTTATTATTAATAATATCTTACCCATCTTATTAAAACTTTTCCTAAAATTTTTCATAAACAGTGTTTTAAAATACTTTCTATATTCCCTAGTGTTTGTAACTACCTCGACATTTTTACACGTCATTATTACCTACAGTTTAACTAGTAACTGCCACTTTAGGTGTTTTGCTTTGAAGATAAATTATTATAGTACCTTTGTTCTCCCTAACATCCTATAAAATTAAAGTAAACAAAATTATGGTTACGCCTCTTTTTCCTTTAGTTCATTTATTTTAAATGTAGACAATTTCGAATTCCAAAACGCACAATATAAATAATATTAAAAGTGGCATTTTAGTAAACCTAGGTATTTACATTTTCGGTCTTTACCTAACAGTAGCCTAATAAATTGTCCTCATTATGAAGAATTTTAAAGAGTCTAGTCACTAAGATTAATTGCTTTATAGTCTGTTTTATCTAGGACATTTGTTCACAAAAGTGTTTGTACTCGTATGTACATTTATATTTTATCACTTAAACTCTTAATCCTACCGACTAGAATATAATTTATACTTTCAATGATATAATTATAAAACTATAATTATTATACTTATCGAACACTTTTGCGAGTGAGTCCCAATGTTAGCTAAATTCAAAGTAACAAAAAAAAACTATTTATTTATAAATAAGAATTGACCAAAATGTTGTTTAAGAAACGTAGAATTTGTAAATAATAAGCGAAAAATCAGTAAGACATTATGTATAAAGTAATAATGTAAATACCAGTTGTATTTGCGAATTTTAATGTAAATAAAGTAAAGAATAATAAAAATACGGTTCCAGTAAAATTATTTTTAAATAATACGTTCAATTGTATAATGAAATTTTAAGTTGTATGCCAACGGAATGTTCTATGCGGTGCGTAAACAAAAGAAATGAAACTTTTGTGATCATTGTTGATGAAATGAAAGTGTAACTTCGATTATATGAGCTGTAGTATTTTTTAAATTGATTTTTATTTTCACCCTATGCCTAAAGATGAAAATAAAGTTTATAAATATATCCAGCAACATTTATTTTGTGATTTTAAAAATCATTATCGTTTTTCCTATATTTAATTCAATTAAGACCTTTCATCTTTCACGACTGCATGAGTAATACCCATGTGACAGCGCGTACCGATTCGACAGAATATGTCCTGAAAATTTCCACTACGGAACCAAGACCTCAGTTGGTCCACCGTTCAGCGGTTGCAGAATGTTGATATTTACGAGCAGAAAATGTTTTGGTTGATCTGATCTGTTATTAGGTCCCATGTAATAAGGGGGCGAGCCTATTTTCATAAACCGGTTCCAAACTTCTTAATGCTACGATCGATAAAAAAGTATTTTTGGACTGCTACGGGAAGTTAGCAGGTCATTTTGTCAATCGTGTTTTTTAAGGTTAAACGCCAGAACTATTTCTAAAAAGTATCAGGAACTGTAGAACTCAGCTGTATTTGAAAAGAACTCTCATTTATTTTTGATGAATGGACAATGATCTGCTAAGTTCACCCCCATGCGAATAAGAAGCTTTTTACAGTATTTTATTTTCAACTGAATATTATACTAACTACCTATATGTTTTAAGTATAGACCTATATACCTATATATTGCAAGCAGCGCCATCTATGTTCCACTCTGACAGTTACCTACGACACGAATATGTATTCGTGTGGTCGGTCTAACGTTAAATCAACAAGAGGGCGTTTGAACAAGTGAATGAAACATAAACTTTTTTATTCTTCGAATTCGATGATACACAGACCATAATGCACGCATTTTCTGGCATTCCGCAGTTTTATTTTATCGGTTCTTGTAGTTGCTACGAAATTTTTTTTGCGATCAGGATGTAAAACCTTACGGTAACGTAGAAAATTTATCTCTGGCTGGACAAAAAACGGATGCATATATTCCAAGTTTATGGATCTTTTTTGAATATTTATATTAGGGTTGTCAATGAAAATAGAGAATTATTATTTGGGAACTATAATTCTGCTCAACGTGGGTTTAATATTTTCATCTGTCACGATCAATTCAATTTGACCAATCACCTATCACGTTTACCTATAAATGTCTTTGAAGTTTGTGAACTTTATAAATGTGCACAGCAGTGCTGGGAAAGAATTATTTTTAATAAGAAAAAGCAATGATAAATGTTTTTTTTTTTATCTTTGTCGCACAGTAAGAGTCATTATGCAACAATGGTTATTAATTATATTTACCTAAAATACGACTTATCCTCTCGTTCTTTTTGCGCTTTATTAATTTCTAAAGTAATAAAGGCAAATTAATATTATACGGCTGTGAATTATATGAAATGATGTATTTATATAACTTAAGCCGCTTTATAATTATGTATAATATTAACTTATTTTCTTATAAGGAAAATATGGCATACGAAGGTTATGTATCAAAGAAATTTGTTTGTTATTCAAGTCACGATGAAACCGAATTAAAACGCATCTCATCTCATTTTTTCTCTTTTTCGTGGATGGAAATTCGTCCGTCGAACATCGGTACCTATCGATGAGATGTCGATAAACAAGAATACTCCTCTGCCTACTCTTATGGGTAAAATAGGCCTGGTAGAAATTAATTACACCTGAATTAGTCACACCTGACTGTGATGTGTTTGAGAACGAGGATCACTAATGTTGGTACGCTTGGAGTATCTACTGTGAGTTGAGCGTATAAATGAAATGTATTTAATTAATTTAAGTAAAAAAAGTTACAAGCTCATATTACCTTGAATCACATCAAAGTAATGTACGATGAAACGACAAAAGTAGATAAAAGTATAAAGTTTCAAAAGATTTTTGTATGAATGAAAACTTTCAAATTTCTATCCTTTGTGTAATAAAAGTTATGATAGAATAGCGTAACTTTATCAAGTGTATGAAAAATAGTTATCTGTTTTTCTAAACCAATTTCAAAAGTACGAAATATTCATCAACATAAATCTTTTTTTATTTTTTTATTTCTAATTTGAGCGGGTTTGGCAGCACTTAACCTGATGGTGAGTGACAATACTGCCGAGGATGGATCACGCAAGCTCAAATAATGCCTATTCACTCTCGCCTTGGGGGAGGGAATGGACAGGGAAGGCGGCAGTTGTGCAAGGCGCCCAGCACTGGGCAAGCGCCACTGGACAGACCTGCCTTCTCAAATGGCTTCCCAAGGCAGCAAGCCGGAACACGCCCGAGGGCGCTTGGCGGCATGACTTTGCCTTGGGGGTGGTGACTAGCCACGGCCGAAGCTTACCACCAGAAACCGCCAGAGCCTCGTTTGTTATTCAACAGGATGTACCACGAGTAGGGGAGGTTGGCATGGGTCCTGTAAGGTGTATTATAAGATCCTTTACACCCCAAAAATCGTAGACTAAACAACTATTAAATTATATTGCTATACTATAATATAATCAATAGTCGACTAGTATATAGATAGAGAACTTCAGAATAAACGACTATTTACGTTACGGAGACAATAGTTGAATAACAATATACAACGCCGACGCACGTCAGCTTCAGCATTTATTGCTGTCTATAAATTTGGACAAAAATCGTGTGGGTTGATTTATTCCAAAACGTTTATTCATTGAAGCGACTGTCTGCCTAGTACTCACTAAAAAACCAAACGATATAAATTGAATACTATCCGAAGTTTGGAATTCACAACACCATTAAAATAAATAATAAATAAATAGCTACATCATTCTGTTGTTATATTTCCAAATAAATTGAAAGATAGTAATTTTCTAGATAAGCTGAGGAATCGGAGCGGCGCCGTCTAGAATCTGCTGTGGACTTTGAGACTTAAGATGTGTCGAGTCGAGTAGCAATCAAGGCAATAGAAAGCCGGAGTTTATCTTAGGTACTTGTGTTTCCTACTTGAATTTAAACTCACAACAAACCCCACCATTACTTAGGTAGGTATATTAATGCTTAATCGGCCTTATGTTGTCTGTCAGACAAGTCTTTGGATAGAGACCGTGAAGCATTAGCATTAGACGTAGAACGCTCCTAGGGAAGTCTGACCGACTGTGACGACTTGGAAGATAAAAATATCTGAAAGATGATTAATGATTGATGATGATGATGATGAACTATTCATTGCATTTTCAAGGAAAAACAATCAATGTATTTAATTATTAGTAATTGAACCTACTATGAATAAATTATGTGAAGAATAAAATAAATGACTAATGATTCCACTATGGCATAAACCAATTCAAGAGAAGACGAAGAATTAAGGAGCGGTTAGTCATTACAAACTAGTCTAGGACCTTTTTCAGCTTAAATAGACTAATAGCCAACTTGCAACGTTTTTTTTTATAAAAATATAAATTCTGCCCATTACTGTCTCTACTTATCCACTCTTAGGCAACTGTTTGTCTCTTATCCACTGTTAGGCAAGCCCCTCTTCTCAGAATGAGAAGATTTAGGCCTTAGTCCACTCTGGTCTGTTGCGGGCTGGCGGACTACCCACACCATCTAGAACTTTATGGAGCCCTCTCAAGTGTGCAGGTTTCCTCACGATGTTTTTGGGATAATTAAATTCAGATCTGCACATGATTCCGAAAAGTCTGAGGTGTGGGCCGGGTTTGAACTCAGACCCTCTTGCATAGGAGGCAAGCGTTCAACCACCAGGCTACTGTTCATCCTGCATCTTTCTTGCATCTCTTATAAAATACTTCGATCAAAACTGACATATATTAAAACAAATTCTCGCCAAAACGTTTATTCTCTACGGTATACAGTAATATTATGAAAAAACCGCACAGATAACCCGGGAACAGAGTCTCAAGGTCCAACAATACATCCTCTTATGCAATGGCTTCACGTACGAAATTTGCATAAATTACAGGTCTGTAAGAATGGAAATGTCGAGTCTCCTTGCTATGTATCTCCGTACAATAGGAGTAGACCCTAATAGTCGTTTCAGCGAACGAATGCTAACGAGGCAGATGTGCATCAAGGAAAGAAACACATACATATTTCATGCTTACCCTAGTTGGAAACAAAATTGAATACATTTAGTTATTCATTAACATGACCGGTGTCAGTACTTGTATATCAAAACAAGCGTCTGTTTACTTGATTCGAAAACAGATTATACAATTTTTGAATATTATTAATGTATCACGTGTACAAAATTGTTTTTCTTTATATTATAGTTATTCTCAAAAAATGAGTAAAATGTTTGTATATCCATATTGTCCATGTAATTTTCTTCTCTTTCCTTACATTTTCAAATAAAATGTAAATGTAATGTAACGTTACGCATGAATACATACCGACATCCGAAAAAAAATCTGTATTCTTAACTTCATTTAAATATTTATTCCGTTCGAAAGTATACGATACGTAGCATAGAAAAACTATAGTTTGACTACTTCGCAAACCATGCCGTCGATTATTACGTACTAGTTTTTCAAAATGATAATGGTCACCTATTACAAGTAATCGTTTCAAAAATATCCCATAAAAATATATACGAGTATCTATATATATACAAAGTAAAATTGGGGTATCTTCTTCTCAGCGTGTCGCGTCGATTGGGGTACATGACGTTGATAAACTCCAACGCCGTTTGACCGATCACCATGAAAGTTCGCACCTACAGTGTTTTTAATGAGGAAGGTTCTTAAGCTATCCATTTTGCTATAACTCGCCACTATATGGCACTCTGCAGCGCAACATTTCCTATACGGTTCAGCCGAGCGCCATGAAAATCGGTATGCGTAGATACATATTTGAATATTCACACAATATCTATTTAGCTATAAGAAGCAATAGCAAATATTGATTACGACAAATAGTAATTTACAACAACTAACAAACAGTGATTGTGACTGGGTCACACTACTATAAATGCAAAAGTAACTCTACTTACTACCTTATTAGGACTAAACCACTGTACTGATCATTATGAAAATTCACGAAGAGATAGCCTGGGTCCTGAAAAAGGATAGGTATGGGCTTATTTTTCCTATTGCAGCAAAACATTAATTGGATACACGCAGAGGAACTTGCGGGCAATAGCTAGTATAATATCGTTCATTACTCCAGTCCAATATACTACTAATTTCTTCAGATATACGCTAAGGATTGGAACCATTAGAAATACCTAAGACGAAACAACACAAATAGTTTACTTATTTCAGAGATAAAGACACTGTGTCCAACAAAATTTGAATCGAGTATTTCCATTTTCATTTCCGTTGAAACCCACATTAATACCTTTACAATTTTGGAAGATACAAACATTATTTCCTTTGATTTTGTTTCTTTATCGGGCTTAATCTGTTGTGGGTTCCAAGACAATTTAACTTTCTCCCGGTTATTTCGTGTTTTATTATACACGATGATTGTTCTCGCTGATTGAGTAAAATATTCCATTCGTTACTCTATGGGCTAGCTTATTTTATGCCAAAATAGATAAAACACCAATTTAATTTTTTTCTTTTCTTCAGAAGCCTTTTTGCTGACTTTGTGTTACAAGGCTTAGCGGGAGAGAAATCGCCGTACTTTGTTTTACCAATGCCTACACACACATTCACTACTTACGTCGGTTACATTACACACAAATATTTGGACTGGGAACAAATATCTGTAAGCTTTACAAATGTTCCTTACACGGACCAACCCTACTTTATTTGACCAACCAAGCAACCCTATTTTAGTACTTTATCACCTTTGATTCACATCCATATATACTTTGCTTTATCGAATATCTATATATTAATACGTGAAGCAAAAACTTTGTACCCCTTTTTACGAAAATTACGCGGACTTAGGAGTATTAAATTTGGCACAGTTGAAGTTTATACGGAGAAGGAGTGCAAAAAACTAATATTGTTATATAATATTCATTAGAAATACATTAAATGAATAAAAAAAAACATTACACACACTACCATTCGTTTGATACACGCACACGCACACGCACACATATCTATATATTAATACGGGAAGAGAAAATCTTGTACCCCTTCACAGATTTTTAGCGGACCTTGTGACTATGGTTGTTGTCTAGAAAAAGTCACACTGGGGTACTAAATAACTCCATGCTAATTTTTTCTATTAATTACGACGGTTGATGCTTAAACTTGTTCAACGGGTGTCGCCATGGGTCATCATGATCTATACTCCATTAATTATAACAAAGGACGAATATGGTATATTTTAAATAAGTAAAATGTATAGAAATAAATGTAGTGTTTGCTTGAAAGAGGGATTCAATACATTATAATGGTCAATTAAACTTTAACGGCTAATCAAGATGATCTAAAATTCCACTTGAAGAAAATTGGGTATTAATTGTCTATTTTTACAATAAATACAGTTCTACAGTAGTATCTACTTGAACAGAATCAAACAAAATATAGCCTTTCTCTTGTTGTTTAAATATTACTAGCCTATCCAACGTAGTTCAACAATATCAAATGGGCCTCTTTATGTGTGCTTTCAGTCGATCCAACCGTAGCCGGATGCACCGGCCTCTGTGCCAGTCATACACGATAGACCAACTGTGATGACTGATAGTATAAAATATACCTAGTAGTTCCAGTAACTAAAAACAAAAGCCTGTTGCCTCAGGGATAAAGCCTGTTAAATAAAGAGAAAAAAAAATGTAATATTATTTCGGTCATTGCCCTTACCTATACTGAAAATAATAATTCATTCGCAAATGTTCTGAAGTACATAAGTACATGTCGTCTCAATGAGTATAAGTCCTTGATTGTACAAATGGATAATAAAACACTAACGTTCTTCGCAAGGCTAAGAATGTACCTTTTAAGTGTTTTTCTTAGACCTGTTTTTCCTTATTACTATTTTTCTCAGGAAAAGGTACCGTTTTCACGAAATAAAAACATAACTCATTTTCAGTTCAATACTCATAGGTACTTTCTTCTTATATTATTTGTATTGGCTGTAAGGCTCTCGTGAATCCGTCTGCGTGGTGTTCGAATTCTCATAAATGTTAATCATTATTTGTTTAGTTTTTATGCCATCACTGTAAAGGTGTTTCAAGGAATTCTTAGCTGTTAATATTGCTTATACTGCTCAACCCATTAGGTATTGTATTAGGTGTAAACATGTACTTAAAGATAGTGGAATCTATAAAGGTAATTGAAGACAATTCTGTTTATAGTTCTAAGCATAATAAAACGTACTAATTGCCTCATTAGGATTATGGTAGAAGTATGAAATGCCTACAAGTCTTCTGAACATTGGTTCGATATTTAAGCTGAGTAAACCTTTTATTGAGTTTGCTTGCTAGGTTATTTTAATCAACAGCTCTAGGGTGGAATTCTCTTTGGATAGTGGCAATTAAACTCGCTCCCTTTTAAGTCGTGAGACTGTAGCAACTGATTAACCTTTCGAAATACAGATGTTGTATTGACGTAACAAACTAAACTTCTCAGCTAACCTTTTCGGTCATTTGTGTCGACCTAGGTAACTCAGATTTAACCACTTATGGTACCCAAGTACATGTGAGTAATAACATAACATTCTCGGTTTCTTTTTTGTTAAAAAGATTAATTCTAGTCTAAGTATGTATCTTCTCGGACGATACATTATAATTCGAATAACAAGTGAAACCCGTTTATTACTTCTTTACATTGCAATACTTTCAATTGTTTCCGACAGCTTCTATTAGTTCATAAATATATATGACAGCTAATATAAGTATTTGAATTGCTTGAAATTGGTATATTTACAATAACTATTCCATTGATCTAGACGAGAGTGGTGAGGTTTATTGCTGGATTGGCTTCTTGACCTTTAGATGACATAATCACAAGCAAGGCTGTGAATGTGCAAAATTGGTTTAATTTATATGCAAATGAGGTATATATTGTGTTATAAATATATTAGTACGTCACACGGATTCTTTCTGCTTCTATTTTTTTTCTGGATTACCCACAGCCTAAAATAATGCTTAATGTAACGATAAAATAGAACTGGTTTCCTTTTAAAAATTGTTTCGTTTCGGCTCTAGTTCAATTGGTTTACAAACTTTTGCTATTTATTAACAAACGAACTTAGCCACCAGTTTTGCTCTCAAGGTCACAAATCCTGGCAAATCCTGTAAACTTTTAGTGAACCTTAAACATTAATAAGAGTTATTTCTGAATGACGTCATATGGGCCGCGCGGCCCATACGCGACACATTGTGTTCGGTACATGCCAATAGTCTTGTCCTATATGACATGGTTCTTAATGACAGAATCAGGGATATATAGCTGTACAAGAATACACATGCCTAACCCTTCGAGGAATATAAGCGTGATGCTATGTTATGTTCACTTATAATCTCGCCCTGAACAGGATAATTTTACTTGTATAAAGATAAGTATAACATGATACAATGCTTAATAGTTAATACGTCACTGAGAGTTGTGAACATAGCAATCATTCAGTATAGTTTTATAGTTACGAGGTTACAGTAGTGTTGAAAGAAACCGGTTTATATGAACTGCAACATGTACTTATACATCATAAAACAATATTAAAGTTTGTGGTAATGTGACACTTAGGGAAGTGATTTATATCGTTGTTTATACATTCTATCTTTGATGAATGTACATTCTATCTTTGATCAGTTCAGTGATAAAAAAAGGATAGTGAAAATGAAGTTATTAAGTAAAATCTGAGATTAAGTTGGTAAGTTTAAGTTTAAATTATTTTGAGTATAAATTACAATCTCAAATTAAAAAGCAAAGAGATTTTAATGTTTGATTGTAAAAATAATTTTATAATACCTAACGAGTAGTTAGTTATAGTGAGCTCTCAACTTTTCTCCGAATTTGTAAACCCTAATGAATGAGACATTTTTATATACAGCTAAAAGTATGCGAATATAATCAATTTGTTGATTAGTACATCGCCATCACGTTATGTTAAATTAATCGAGGTGATGAATTTACAGAAAAAATATAGGTAGTTGAAATTATGGAGTCCTTCTTAATACAGACACCTAGTCGCGCCATTTTAATATTTTCAGATTTTATTTTATTTCAAATATTATGAACTTTTTATTAATCAGTATTTCTAACACCGTCTAAAAGATTTAGTTAAAAGATAATTTTACTTTTTGAATAACTAAAGGTTACGTTTGTTCGTAATAAATCAAAACACTGAGCTAAGTATAATATTGTGCTACAGACTATTTTGCTTTTCAATCTCGACCCAATTCAAACTGAACGATATTCAGTTCTAGTTCCATTTCTAGTTGTATATTTAGCATTAACATCTTATCGACTGTCAAAGACCGTCTCAACGACCCGCGTCGTCGCTTTGCAACGACTGACCCTCGATGCAGGAATTAACTAAAGGGAATTGAAATTGTATTGGAACCATCTATAGTGTATCCAATAATGTATATAGGTATATTAATCCATCAATTGATGCATGAGACACCATAGAAAAAAATATTGGGTCTTGTTACTGGGCGCCGCATGTGTCTTTATGAATTAATTCTATTATTAATTACTACGTTATCTTACTAACAATACTTAACATAATTTTAATAAATTTAACTGTCAGGACTCTCATAAATCAATTTTACCATGCAAAGTATACACAATAAGAAATGTATTGTTTGTGGTGGCCGGCAATAGGATTCGAATTCATGAATAAGGGCTGATTTTCAATAGGTGGGTTGATAAACCTCGGATAATTTATTCCTCTCATAAGTCCATACAAAATCTATTCTAATTTCAAATTAACAGATAGATAGCTTTTATCTGAGCATTCAAAAATAAGGCCTTAATATAATATTTTAAGTTTTTCATAGATTTGGAACCGGCGTTCTTAGACCAAATTAAACCTATACAAATTTAATATATTTCGTAATTTTCGGTTTCTAAATCCATAAACAAGCACAATAAAAACCTTTAAGTTGGATTAGGTGCCATTTATCGTCTCGGTATTAAAAATAGCACAAACGTAGGTACATCTTATTAATCTAATGGGCTTCAGTCATCAGAATAGTGTACCATTCATATTAATAAAACAGTTGTTACTACTTTGCACATTTGTAAGGGCCCAGTAATATTATTATCAAGTTCCATTAAAACTCCTGCGCCAGACATCATCTATATAACTCGCCATTTACTAGCACTCTGCCGGTCGTTTGATGATACTGGATGATGGCTACTATTTAGCAACTCTCGTGAAACTACGGATGGATTATGCAGAAGCGTATGCGTAGTTGGTCACAGTTCTAACCTAACCAAACCTATGGATATTTTTGCAGGTACACACCGCTGTAAATAAAATTAAAGAAGACGCTTTAATTAATAAAAACAAAAAACCAATTCATATAATTAGTGAGTGCGAAGCAAGCACTTCCTCAAGTATACGTGCTAATATGCCAACAAACTTGAACTTGAGACAAGTAATATATCAAACAAAAAAGATATGACTTTGAATAATAGTGTAAAAGATAGTTATGTTGAGAAAATATAGGATTACAAATAAAAGTATAATAGTAGGTTCACTTTTGTGTTCTCGTTTTAAAAAAGTTTCAATAAATACCAAATTCAAATATTGTGCTATACTGAAGATTTTATTAACTGAAAATTAAGATTAATTCTTATTAGGTATAAAATAGCTATCTTTAAGGCATTTCAAGCTATATAACATTTCAAAAAAGCAGAGATTTTACGCATTACCAACATAGCCGTAAAAAAATTATGGGGATTCCACGCAAAAAATAAACAATGAAATAGAAAAAAAAACTGAAAAGAATAAAGAAATAATTATATAGGAAATAGCAAGTAGTGGATTCCAATACCTATTTCAAAATTATTTTCCTCTTAACATAAAGCCTTGATTGAGTGTTATAAAATGTTGTAATCTATTAAAATATAAACCCTACGACTTGGTTATCGTGATTTCGCATTTTTTTGTATTTGTTTGTATTTTAAATACTTTTATTGTATAACTGTTTTTCTTTTTTTCTTTTGTGTTTAGTTTTTTATATTGTATAATTTGTGCATTGAAGAAGATTGTAAAACAGTTTTTTGAAAAAAGTATCCATGGAGTATCTTGCCGGTCTCTTCTCCATAGGACCAACCCACTTTTGGAACCGCGCAAGTAGAATCATAACGTTTTAAAAGCGCCCGTAAAGGCCCAGTTGAAATAAAAACATTTGACTTTGATGTTGACTTAGATAAATATATAATATAATATTAATATATAATCTAAAAATTTCAAGTCTCTAATTATCGTAAACTATTAAATTATACCAAATATTTGTGAGGCTACATTTTTTTTGTAATTACGGACATTGATCTTTTAAAATGGCGGATGTTTGAGTAGGCATTTTTAAGAAATGTGTTCGATAATACGTATTGTTTAATTCGAGTCGTAAGTATTCATTTTTAATTAGCTTTTTTATTAATATATTGTTGTGGCTAAACACTACTTAATTCAATATAGTGACTACTTCAAAATTATATAATTAATTGTATATGATTGTTATCTGTTAATCACACAATAATTATGATCACACTGTAACTACCTATCATTGTTTCCACTTTTATATAGATATATAACAATTATCTGCCTAGACCTTTCCCAACTGCCGCAACCGGTTAGACTGGAAACCGACCCCAATGGCAATCTAACCGGTTGCGGCAAAATATCAGTATTTTACACGGAACGAATGCCATCTGACCTTATATATATCTTATTTCCCTCTTATACAATATTTCTTCCATTAATAGGAGGGGATGCCCTAGAAGGACTTATACGCACCTCATTGGTGATGTCCTGCAAAAAGATCATGTGCGCAGTACTCACAACCGGCATCCGTGTAAAAGGGTTATGTATGGGTCGTAGCACGTGGCGTTCAGTAGTTTCTGCTAATCCCCATGGGAATACTGTCGACGACAAGATTGGTGCAGTCGTTGAGCGATCGACTGTCTCTCTCCTTGTCCCGGGTTCGATCCCGCACGGAACAAATATTTGTAAAACCTTTAAATAATTGTTATGAGAAAATTTATTTATTGAACGATTCGACGTAGAATTTTTAAATTATATTTTTATTCTTGGCTGAACAGGGTTTACTTACGGGTCCGATGGTTGCACAAATGAATAACATTCTCAATTCTTTGATTGGCATTCCCGCGAAGACACGTATTGTTTAAACGTGAAACCGTACGTTATAATCGTAGGACGTAAGTTAAGATTACTAAACATTGAAGGTTATATAGTACAGGGTACATGAAATCTTAATAGTTTTACTTTTCATTGCCTAAAGCGAGTTACGTGAGGGATTAATCCTTTGGCCATTAGTACACCTACCCTCATTCGTCTTGAAATCTTAGAAACGTTTTCGTATAATTCTATTACGAAAATCTCTACACTAAAACATGAGTCCCCACTCACGTTTTAGTGTAGAGATTTTCATGATGAACATTATGTACTATTGAAGGAAATTGATCTCGGACCTCAAAGACTAAAGATACTGACGTAGGAAACGCTTTCAAATCTTTTATTACGCACACTTATTGCAATTTTATTTCATCGTAAAATAAAGAACTGGGGTTATTCATGGTAGTATAAAATTGAAATAAAGGAAGAAATATTTCCGTTATCTGCAATTTCAATAATGGATTATTTTATATATAGAGATTTTTTTTTTTACTAAAATTGCCTTGTTTTGGCAGTGTTACATTTTCGTAAGATTAAAAAGGTCAGTACATACGCAGGCAATTGAGCTTTTACAAGCAAAAATAATAAGAACATATCGTCGTATAAATTCTTAAATAAGGTAGAGAACACACCAATTAGTTCACTGCTGTGCGTCACTGAAACGCAACAGCGATGTCAACATTCCAAATGTATGAGCGTGGAATACATAAAGAATTTGCTTTTGTGGTGGCATCGCATCGCATTCATAAAATAGTAAATCGTTTTTCATTTTTGTTTTTTGTAATTAATATATAATAAGTAGTTAGTAAAATATATAATTATTAATTTATGTACAGATTATAATAATATGTAGTAATATAAACAAAATGTTACTATCATTAAGCATTATGATAGATTTAAAGTATTTTTTATGATCTTTAATAGAATATAGTTTTTGAGATTCACACATTCATCGCATTCATATGTTTTAGCCCTTATTCCTCAGAGTGTGTCTAAACAATTCTTTAGTAACTTACTAAGTTACGTGTAACTAAGTCTTAATTAAGACAGACATTCTCATATTACTTCGTTTCTGTCGGCGGATCAATCACATTGTGGTTTATTAGATCGGCTTTAGATTAAAGGCTAACGAATTGTTTCTTTTTTTCGTGATGGTAATACTATATGTTATTTTGGAATGGATTTGTTTTGATTTCTTGAGGTTTTGTTACTAGAATGTTTTTATCTTATTTGGGTAAATAAAAGTTAAACAAGTACGTCTCATGAAAATTTATAAGTCCATCACTTTCAATAAAAGTATCTTGTTTTTCTTTTGTAATAATTTTTAACAGTACTATTTACTTCTAATTATTTATTATAATATCAACGATTCAATCTTAAGCCAACGTGAAATAATACAAAATGTACAAACCTTAATGGGAGGAATACAAATTCTACTTCGGGCAGAAGGTACTTATAGAAAAGTACATTATATTATTATGTATCATTGGTAAACTTGAATAAATTCTGACGATAATTTAAAAAAAAAAAACAGTATAAATTACATAGGTACTATACGAGGAATCAGACATGCGTCTAATTTATATGAAGCCGAATGGTATGATATACGAGTACTATTATTATTTGTACCACAAAATACAATAATAGTACAAAGACGTGGGTGACTCCACTTAACCACGTCTATGAGATAGCGAAAGCTCTCAAAGACCTATTTATTTTGTAATTTAGAAATAGATAGACATAAACCCCTTTTGATATTATTTCGTTGTTAGTGTTAGTCCGCAGGTGTATTTCAGAACAGACTTATTCTGCTTGGCTGCTTCAAGATGCGAATGGCCAACTTCAAGTTGTTTAGAACTAGATAATATTACTAGAATACTGCTGTATGTAATTCGGTTTTTCTTTTTTATAAATACATTATGTTACTCTAGGAATAATTCCTGTATCACGAGTGCGTATAAAAACAAATAATTATGATGCACCAAGTCATATATTCGTGACGGTTACGAGCGTAATTTAGCTTGAAAATAATCTCATTAATTATCTTTAGTATTAATTTTCTTCATTTCATATTCTAAGGCACAGAGCGCCTCATGGCATTTAGTTCATTTTACTTACGCGCTACCATTATAATATAGGTACTTATTTATTATAAAAGATTTTGTTTCTTGAATAACCCTAGAAACAGGTACACCCATTAAATCGTTGCTAGTATTCAACTGTAGAGAGTATTTATGGCCAAGGTTGCGTTCGTCAGTAGATGGTCGACAGACCCATTCGAAGTATAAAACAGATTTTATTATTTTGGTCCTGCTTTGGCTTTTTATTATACCTATAGTATTGGCCGTCAAATAATGATTAACATAAGAATAGAGCTAATTTATATGCTAAATATCGATATATTTTATTTCATTAAATAGTCTGTCTCAAGAGGTCAAAACTGAACTTAAAGAAGAAGTTTGCCTAATTGGTTTAGTGGTCGCAAGTGCACCTGCTGAGCGTGAGTTCCTGGGTTCGATTGTCGGGCAAAGTGTTATTGGATTTTTTAGAATGAACATTCTTAGTAGCAGCATGGAGTCTGGAATTTGTACCCGGTAGATAGTAATAGGCTCGCCTCCATCACATGAGACTCAATAACGACATCGGCGAAATGTGGGTGTGTACAGTACTACACCTCTGCTTAACCCTTCGGAGAATACAGGCGTGATGCTATGTTAAAAAGTTTGGAGTACAGTTATCTAGTACAGCGACTCCTAGCTATGGACCAGTGACTAGCTATGGACACATACACACACTAACAACATTAACATTGTACCTGTGTATATCATATGTGAACAAGGTACCTACCATTTTTGCTCCATATGTATAAATAATAAATACGTATGTTTTAACATAAGTAGGTACCTACTTACGCACAAAAAATTCGGAGTTAATTTTTATCTCACTAATGATGTCAATAATATTATATAATTAATAGTTCCAATTAGGGCCATATGGTTTTGAAATTTTAAAAATGTGGTATCTGAAATATAATAACACAACATTACCTACTGTAATGCACAATTTTGAAACAAATTAAAATATTAAATATTATACACATTCATTCACACGTTATCATTGTAGTTTTCTACCTTTATCTAAATTTATAGTAATAATTATATCTAAATCTAAAACTTTTAAGATTTAGAATTATAATATTATTTTATCAATTTTGCATAAAACAGCAAAAATATTTTCCTTAATAAAGGAACGCATATAACGTGATATACCTAGATATAGTGACTATCGTTTAAATAAAAGGAAGAAAACTTAAGCTACAAACATAAATGTTGACTGCTGCCAACAATAATAATTTCTTGAAACAGAAAGCGCAGCGAAGTCAAGTGTACGGCAACACTGCACTTCTTCGTTCTAGCCCAATGCACTCCTATTATTTTGCAAGTCTCATTACTGTGCAGTTGGCTGCATTGTTTGTTGCATAAATATCACATTTTTATATTTGAAGGGAAAAATCTGGAGCGCAATTTTCTTCTTTATAGAAAATGTATTATAGAGACAGTCTAGACTACATAAATACTACAAATAAATAATAAACCAATAGAAGTCAGGAAGGCGCTTGATTTTGTGGCCGTGTATGAAATAAAATTTTGAGCATCGCAGAAAAGACATTGTGAGAGCGCGAGTAGAAGTATGACGTATTTGCAATGAATAATAAAGATTAATTTAAATTGTAATGGATGCAAAAAATTGTGCTGTGAATAAGAGACCATTAGATGTAGTAGATGGCATTTCTATCGAGGTATTTAGATTTCCTACGTTTGGATATGAACGCAAGTTACACATTTTGCAAAATTGGCGATCTTTCGAAAATCCTATTTTAAATAATTTCAAATACCCCCATTTCTACGTAATCGGTTGATTAATATTACCTATTTTACATATCTTTAAATTACAATGACGTATCTTAGGTAGATACCTTTATTGTAATTGTATATATAACTGTACCTACTTAATAATGGCATCGGCGTTGGGTGTATTGCCAGTGTATTCGTAGATACACTGTCTAACCCTTCGGTGAATACAGGCGTGATGCGATGTTACCTATTATGAATATAAAAAATGTGTGTTAACTCTTTTGCTCTGCAAGGTCAAGGTCGGTGACAGATCCTGTAAACATTAAGCATCAGACAATAAGAGTTATTTATGAATGGACGTAATATGTGCCGCGCGGCCCAGTCGTCGAGTTCAACGGTACTGACTCGCGTATGGGCCGCGCGACGTGACGTCATTCATAAATAACTCTTATTATCCGGATGCTTAAAAGTTTACAGGATATGATAGGATTTCCAACCTCGAGAAAAAAAAAAATTAACTTTGTATGTTTTTAATCCTAGCTTTGTACAAGATAAGGTCTTGTAGAAAGTTAGGATTATACGTACAAAGTTTATTTATAACAACCTAATTCATTTTTCTTCAACATTAGCCCAAAAAGGACGATTTTCTTTTGTTCCTGACTTTGACATTGACATAAGGCAGTAGTAGCGTCATTGAAGAACGTCATTCTCATCACTTGTCAACATTATATACGGTAGGTACTTTTACTTTTACACCATCATCTACAGTGCCGGATTAAGCAAGCGCGGGGCCCGTAGCAAATTCTATTAAGAGGCCCTTGATCTGCTATGGGCTCTTAAGTATAAAGTGACTTTTTGTAGAACTTGTGCGTTTACCGTATGAAAGTTTATGTTTTATTTTGCCAGAAAAATAATCGGTTAACGGTTATCTTAGTCGGAAAACAGGTGTAAGGTTTCAAATTTTTGAAACAAAAAGTAAATTTTAAAAAATTACGCTCCCGCTATGCGTGGCTGGTTACGCAGGGCCCCCTTTTACGCGGGCCCCGTAGGAATTGCTACACTTGCTACGTGGTTAATCCGGCACTGATCATCTAAAGGATCAAGCTGTTAGTCAATACACATTAAATCAACTCGTTTACAGGTGATTGTACATTTACATTGAATGAGTAGGAATCGATTAATGTGTCACAGTGATTGTTATTAATTGTGAGATTCTTCAGTCACTGAGCTCATAAAATGAGTAACCTGTCAAATCAATCGCTTTCGCTAGAATTGTAGCGAGTCTCTTTAAACGAATCATTCGTTAAATATAAAAATAATTTCGATTTTAATTAATTTGAACAGTAATATTTTCTCAAAGTTTAAATATGTACATATAAGATGGTCGATTGAAGATGTTATTCAAACAATTTTCTAAATATAGGTAATGAAATATTAATTTTTCATTATTATCTAAGACTTATTGTTGAATTTTAATTAATAGTAGTTTAATGAATAATTCAATGTTTTAATGTAATTATCTTCAAGACACTTCATCTATAAAACACATGCGAAGAGCAAATTTTAAAGAAAGAAAGAAAGAAATTTTAGTTATTGTGATCGATAATATTATTTGTGGTAGCTCAGAGGATAGAGTGGCTGCTGTACTGAACCATTTGGTTACAGGTTCAATTTCTGCTCGCAATACGATTTTTTTTTTTTCACACAGAATTTTAATGTAACATTACATAATATAGCATCTGTATTCCCCGAAGGGTTAGGCAGATGTGTAGGTACCTACTATTTATTATACATCCATATTTCGCGGATGCCGTTATTGGGCCCCATGCAATAAGAGACGACCCTATTGCTATCTACCGGGCACAGTTCCAGACTCCGTGCTGCTAATTTCTTTATAAAAATTCCATTAACACTTTGCTCGACCGGGGAATCAAATCCAGGACCTCACTAGACCAATAAGGCAGCTCTAAAATAAATATAAGTAGGATTAACTTAATATTTTTTCTTCATTGCCACGTTTTTTTTTTTCGATAATATAGTTGTTTACACAGCTGTTGAGTAAAATGTATGCATGCACATAGGCATATATACCTAGATATATTATAATATTTTAAATGGTTTTCATGACATTTGTCCTCTATCTACATTAAAGTTCATTGATCCGTGATTAATATGTCTGTTTTTCAATGAGTTATGGAAATCAAGTGTATTAATGGTAGGTATTTCAAATTATTTTTTACATAACATAACAGCATCACGCCTGTATTCCCTGAAGGGTTAGGCAGATGTGTACTATTGTACACCCACATCGCCGATGCTGTTATTGAGTCCCATGTAATAGGGGGCGAGCCTATTGCCATCTATCGGGCACAGCTCCAGACTCCGTGTTGCTACTGAGGATTTTCATACAGAAAAACCCAATAACACTTTGCCCGACCTGGGAATCGAACCCACGACCTCACGCTCAACAGTCACACCTGCGACCACCTGACCAATGAGGCAGTCAGCAATTATTTTTTAATTTTTAATATTTTGCTACATATACAGAATAATTTTATTTATATTCTGTTTATTGATTGATATATATAGTCGACACGGTTGGCGCAGTGGCTAAGCGATTAGTTTTCTGTGCTACGTGTGGCGGGTTCGATTCCCGCACGGAACAAATATTTGTATGATCTACAGATAGTTGTTTCGGGTCTGGTTGTATGTGCATGTGAAATGTATGTTTGTAAACTGTACCCACGATACAGGAGAAATACTAGTGTGGGTTTTTTGTAAACAAAAAAAAAACAAATATCGTGATGTTTGTTTTTCTAATATTATGTGCCTGGTAGGTAACAAGAACTAATACATAATTGACACCTGAGTGCATGATATGAATCGTTAACTTATGCGCTATGTCATAACAAAAAATATCATGCGAGTATGTTGACAGTTGTCTTATTTTTTAAAACTACTTGTTCTTACAGTATTGAGTTCCAAAAATTTATTCACGTAGTTAATAAGTTACGCTACTTAAGAGGGTATCTATTTCCTAAATATATACAAATTTACTGGCAAAAAGATAAAATATTTGTGTTGAGAAGCTGTTTATTTTAAATTGGTACAGTTTTCGTAACTATATTTGTATTTGTCTTATCAAGATTTATCCAGGATCTAATGAAAAATCCACCTATCCCGTTTTTGACTTTGAATTTAGTTATTTAATGTACCTACCTAATCTCCATGGTATTTTTTGTATTAACTAACATATCTTCCTTCTTGTAAGTCTCCGTCTAAATTTTATTTACTATTTTCAAAGGTAGTATAAGAAACATTAAGTAAGACAAAGGCTAATTGCGCACCGGTATGGAGCTAATTCGATCCTAGTTTGGAACTTTCGAGGTTAAATTATAGTTATAATGGAGCTTTGTTTTGGAGAACACGTCATTGTAGTCCCAATAAAATCGGACGTAAACGCTAAAAAAGAATTAGGTGTGTGTTACAATATAAGAAAATAAAAGTAAATGTATTTTAAGATACAAAAGTATTTTTTTAATATAAAAAATATTTAAAACATCTTCATAGTAAATATAAGTACGTACCGTAATAAAAGTAGCTTTCTTTGTATCAGAGATGACAAAGGGTTCGATCTAATGAAGAAATGGATCCCTATTTTGTGAAACCTTATATACTAACCACTATAAAAATTAAGGTACGTATTTTCTTTTGCCAATAGATACTAGAAAAGTGTCAACAGATTTTCAGCTCCAACACACACACACACACATACCAATAAAACGTACATATATATATATTTTTTTTTTTTTTTTTTTAAAAAACGTTGCCCCACACTAGGAATAATTCCTGTATCGTGGGTGCGTTTACAAACACATATATTCACATACACAAACGCCCAGACCCGAAACAATTATCTGTAGATCATACAAATATTTGTTCCGTGCGGGGATCGAACCCGCGACACTTAGCGCAGAAAGCTAATCGCTTAGCCACTACGCCAACCGTGTCGTCATATATAATATAATAACAATAAAATACTGGATAGTATGCATTAAAAACAAAACTTTAATCGCCTTTATTTTACTTTATTAGCCGTGACTGTCCCCATGCAGGGCAAACTCCCTACTCAATCCTCTTGGTTTAACGAATCCTGCGATCAATCGTTACAATAGGTGTCTAACTAGTTATTTATTTGAATGGTCTAATATAGGTATAACCTTCTATTTTCATACAAATGTATGTATGTGACGGAAATAAAAATAAGATGTAGTGAGCCATGAAAAATATTTTGGCTTGACATCCAATCTTAAGTTGAGGTTGTTGTTGAAGAAACATGTTTGCGGAAGGATTAATAGGATATTGAGAATTATTCGTGTTTTTAACACAAAACTTTTCCACTAAAATAATATTCATATAAAAATAAAATAAAACTTGGTTTATGTGTCTTTTCTAGACATAAAGACAATTCAATATTTATTACTTTAATTTCAATAAAAATATCATGTACACTCAATAGAAAAAAAATTATAATTAACGTTTCATAATATCGAAATTAATTGTTCAAGTAATAAAATTGTTGCTCTAAACATCTAAACAATTACACTTTTCGATAGAATCACCATTTTCTTTTAATAATTAATAACAAAACTGCAAAATTTTGTTCGTAAAAAACTTATAAAACTTCGTACAGTGATAAGCTAATTATGTATAGGATATCTTTACCTTGCCTTTGTCTTATTTTGGACGCCGCAATATGTGTTTTCCTTCCATTCGAGTCTATCAGACGTCATCTCAGAATTCATTTTCTTGTCCGCCATGTTGTTTCACGCAATCCTATTCGCGGGTCTTTAATTATCCATCCACCTTTTTTTTAGTAATTTAGTATGAGATACTTATGTTAATAATATCCTTCCTAACCATTTGCAACACATTGGCTTGGTTGAATTCAGCTACAAACATAAAAAAAATATTAAAAATACACCTAGAAATAATGTCCTACATATTTCACAAATATAAGCCGCTAAATGACCTTACATTATTCTGTATCATTTTGGCAGTTTAGCCCATAATGGGTTATGGACGACTTTTCACCCAAGTGTAAATATTTCATAAGAACCACATAAATATTTACATGATTTATAACCTTGAAGGTAACCCTAATGTGCTAAGGGATTGCTAAATCATCGCTTACATCATAGTAACGTAAATTTACGAACATCATTGTATCTTTTATATATAGACCGATAAAGGTTCACCTATTTATACTTTTCGTTCTATAAAAATACTCAATGATTTTCAATCTGATTGTGTCACGCAATTGGAATATATGACGTCATGCAATTTCAAGAGCTTTGGAAAACTTACGTGGCCACAAATGTTAGAAACTAGACTAAACTGTCTTATCTTATCTTTGTTATAATGATAGTTTTAGATGTGCTTTTAGAGGAAAGATACGACAGCGACCCCATTAATATATTTAAAATAGGTTATGTAAAACTATAACAATAGCTATCGTAATAAGTATTTTTAAAAACAGCAAATCTTTTCCTAGTATAATACTGGGGTTAATAAAATCGGTTTACATACGATACAATAGAATGTAGGTGAAAAGGTTCCCATGTCTTGTATCATTAATTTATTAACCTATATTAATAACAATTTGGACAACTTTCATGAGATTAACGTTCTTGTCCAAGGTTAAGTCAATTAAGTACTTCATTAAGGCCTTTCTTAAAAAACGGAAGACATATAAAGGAACTTTGTACCTTAAAGGTATAAAGTTTTAGTTGAATTATTCAGTATTATTACAAGAAGTATTGAGTTCTACAACTACGGGTAGTTCTTGGATTTCTTTACGTTCCGCGCAACTGGGGAATTAAATTTCTAGTTTATGAGTAGCTAGTATACGTTTTTCTGTTATTTGACTGTTCTTTGAGGGACAAAACATGAATTTTTCTATTTTACGGACCTCGTTCGTTCAGTATCGGTTATCTATCAATTTACATATAATCGGTTCACTTCTATCAGTAGCAAGCATAATGCTGGCTCATCTCTTTTGTGTTCAAACTCCTTTCTCGATCCCATAATAGTATCTTCAAATGATACCAAAGTGGTGCCTCAGCACTGCTGGAAATTACAAGCCAAATATAACCGTGAATGGTATAAGTTAAAGTTCAAATTTGTACCTATCCTTCCATTTTAGTTGCAGGTAAAATTATTGGTCCTTCGCCTATCGCAAGGATCAGTTTCTTGGGATATTGATGTAGACCTCAAGTAGCTATGTATGGTAAGGAAGTTGAATATGTTGATAATCTTTTATGATTTATATAAGTTTTAACATAAAAATTTTATACTAATGTTTTGATAATTATATAAAGTAACGTAGTTTGGAGTGGACTTATCAATGTACTATATGTATACTAGATTAAATTATTGCTGTGCACAGTCAGTGTCAATTGCCTGTTTTTGTTTGATTTAAATTGATTGATAGTAAGTACTTCGACTCGATTCGACTTCGACGAATTCTGGTATTACCGCCAGTAATGTCCAGAAAAATTGGGAAAAAGTTTGGCTATTCGTCATATAAAACTACTTATACACTAGTACCCTTTATTGATCGAACGTGCACTAGGTAAATAAAATTGGCTAGGTAAATACAACACTAGATGGGTAAATATGACAAAGAAAGAAATTGTTTTCTAGTCTCGTCTGATAAAATACTGTAAAAATCTATACATAGGTATACTAAAATTATAATAGGCCGATGTCTGTAGATTATAGATATTGGAGAAAACCTAATATGGGAGATCTTTATTAGAGCAACAGAAGCCAAAACAATAGTTTTTATAATATTTTTTCGGTCTGTCTGTATATTTGTACACGCATCACGCAAAAACTACTGCATAGAATTAAATCACCGATGTATTGCTAGAGGTCTAACTTAAAATATAAGCTCCATTTTACTGCAGGAAAATATCAGATTCTAAATTCCACGCGTACAAAGTCGCGGACAAAAGCTAGTGCTTTAATAAACATTTAAAACAATATCAAAATAACATTTGTGCTGCTACCAAATTCAGAGATCACCAATTTATGTGCCTATCTATCTGCCATGCTCATATTAAAAGTAACAGTGTATTAAAAGGCTAATATTTAAATGTGATCTTAACAATTTTTATTGATAATGATACAGATTCAAGCTAATAGCGTCCTTCGTTTTTGCGCAGTTATAAGTTCAAAATCTAATTAAAACTTTTATAAGCTAAGTGACCAGTATCCACATAAAAAAAAAACATTAATTCATAATTAATTTAATTGAATTCCTATTTGGATTATTGTATCCTGGACTGGATTTTATTTAATAATTACTGTGCTTAGTTCATTTCATATTTCCGTAAACACCACATTTTAATGATCATTGTCCATAATTATCATAAAAACCAAAGAAAAATATTAGTATCTTTAAATACTTTAACCCTACTGTACTCGCTTATTTCCCACAGTTCGTGCGTTATATAGAACTAAACAATGATCATTTAGAATGATCTCACTTGTGCGTGTGATTAACACTTAAGAAGTAAAAACAAATGATGGATGGATGATAGTGGTAAGTTATTTACAGGCGGCTTAGTGTCTAATATGTCATTAACTCGTAAATTAAACAATGACTGAGCAATTAGGATTTGTTTACTAAGCTTGTTTAAAGTAACTACCTACACTATGTAACGAGTTATTTATAGAAAATGTAATCAGTTATATCTTCGTTTCCCTGACGATTATTAAGGATGAAAAAGATGGAGAGATGGCCACTATCGCTGAAATTAGGATATTAAGTTGAATGGCCGGTACTTACTTAATAAATTCACTATGCCGAAACGCTCTGAGTAATATGTAGGTAGATTAACCAGTGTCTGGTTTAAAATGAAATACATTGTATTGGGGATTAAGAGACTGAATTTTACATATACACTTTTTCGATATTTTTAGAACCGTACCCATTGTTAAACACATACATCTTTCTTAATAATGACGATATGTTCACTTTTTAAAATAATATACGTGGCGACATCTAAATATAAAGATATATTCAGAATTCACCACGTTCATTTTAAAAAGTGAAGAATACAAAGAGTAAACTTCGGATCCACTAAACTTCGGATCTGAATAAAAAAACACTATCTATAATGGTCGCAAACCAAGATAAATTGCTACGCAAGGCAATGGGTTAGATTTAGTGGACAAAAACCTACGAAATAAAGATAAATATTCGGCTCTGTTTAAGCGTGACTTCGAAATACTTACCATGTATCTTTGGAATGTTTAAAATACAATAGAAAAACATTATATCTACTGTTTTATGCGCAGTTTTCTAAACTAAGTTTAAAAAATACAGGAATTCATCTAAGTGTGATGCAAAGTTTAAAAAAAGTGATGATTTGCAGAGAATGCGCATGTCAGTAGTTAACTGTGAACACAATTATCTGTAATTTAAAGGCATTGTGTGGTAATATGATTCCGCTTCAAATAAGCTTCAGATAGTTTACGTAAACATCGATTAGTCTTATGATTTCGTCCCAAGCGTAATCCGCACAAGTAAACCTACATGTGGGTTAAAAACTCTTCTACAAACGTTGGTACGCAGCATATAAGAAAGATATGTAGGTGTTAATACACCGCTTCAATCTAAAAGCAATCTCTATAATCTACATCAGCGCCCAACCTAGAATGCCAATATTAAAAACGAAGGCGTACGACCTTCAATTCATATGACGTAAGCGGTCACGGCTTTGGGATTTCAAAATTCTCCAGAGAACTTAAAGAAAAGGGATAATAGGTTATTGACGCAAGCAATGTGGGGAGGTACCATTAATTACTCAGTAAGTACATAAAAATAAACAGGCCTATCAATTTAAAATACCATAGGGAATTTCGAAATAAACTTGCAGACAACATACTGTTTGTATTACTTGTACTTACTTTAAAAAACTAATAATTTTTTTTTCAAATTAACATAGGCATTCGTAATGTTCAATTTAGTTTATTAAAGGCTATAATCATAAGGCAATAAATTGGCTGTTAGGAATGTATGTAATGTAGTTATATTTTGTGTCATAATTATGAAGAGCAAAGTAACGTTTCATGGCCATTGCTTGTTGCCGAAAGTAACTAGACGACTCTCGTGTCTACCCTGATAATTATAAACTATAAAAAATGTATCAATTACTAACCGATCCTGTGCGTCCATTGAATGATATTGAATGGAGGGTCAAACATGATATTCAAGGGTAACAAAACGCATTGACCGAAAAAGCTATCAACTCACGTTTGAATGATAACTGATTTATTACCCAACTTACCCACCATCTACATTCATAAGATTTGTTATTCTAAATAGTGCTTGTACATTATCATACATAACAACAGGGTTTATCACACGGGTAACCTTTTTTTAAAACGGACCCTTCATTCATCATCATCGTCGTTTGCAAAAGCCTATGATAATTTGGTTGACAATAAAAAAATAATATTTATGAACATAAGTAAAATAAATGGGCTCTCAGATCAGCTTACAGATAATTGGGTATGACAGGCTGAAGGACAAACTGCTCCCTTGGAGTTTCATGTTTTAGTTCCGGTACAGTCTGCGACGAAGTCGATGAACATATGAACAATGTTCCACAAATTGATTACACCTTAAACATCGAAGGTCGCTGATCAGCTCCAGCTCCAGCAAAATGTTAAATTGGTGAACATCATAGTAACAAATTTAATAAACATGCTCATAATACAAAATTAACTGAACTTTTATAAAATCATGATGATTTCTAGCTTATGTTCCGGAATTTTCGAAATTTAGGAAGAACAACTCAGAGGTTCAGTCCCATAGATTGAATCCGTAATCATTTCTAATATTGAATTACTTGTTTTCATTTACCTTAATATAAAAAGCTACTAATTAATAAATTCACTGAACTATAAAACACTGGGCAAACCTATAATTGAATATTGTATAAAGACGTAATATTTTTAATAATAGAACCAATTTAATTTTTCTATCTTAAGGAAATAAAAATGCCTACAGGCTTAAAAAAAAAAAAAAAGATTAATTATCAGTTTTTTGAAAAATGCAAGGTTTTAAATCTATTTTTATGAAAACAACAATTTATTTTCTCATAAACCGCAACAATAAGTCCCTGACTTATGTCTACAAGCACACCGATATTCTATAAATAATTCATACACACAGAAATACAAACAGGCAGTATTATTTATTATGGTTTCGCCCTACGACTTACGTAAAAATTCAATCAGAGAAATGCATCAAAGGACCTTACTTTGTTTTATGAAGCCCAGTGAGATCGTGATAGATAAATGTTACGATCTGTTCTTATGGCTTCATCTTCATGTTCTTGCCTGTGGTAAACAACAAACATATAGAAGAAAACAGGGCAGTTAATAAATGACAGTAACCAGCGGATTAAATGTGGCACCCGAGACGACTCTAGACGGCGAAAATAGAAAGTTTGAGAAGTATGTATTTGACATTGAGCCAACATTTAGGGAACGGCACGACTTTAGTTCAGCCATAATTGTGTTTCTTTAATTTTCTCGTTGAATTGATAAATTGTCAAAGTTAAAGTCAAAGTATTTTATTTCAAATAGGCCTTTGCAGGCACTTTTAAAAATTCGATACTAAAGGCGCACGGTTCCAAAAGGGGATAGGTCCTAAAGAGAAAAGACCGGCAAGGAACTCTTTAAAAAAATTTACAATTAATATATAATCTTAAATTTAACATGCATTACATAAGAAAGAATAAACTTATCAAAGCGTTACGTTCCATAATAAGGTAATATAGTATAAGTCATACAAGTGTTTTGAATAAAAAATAAAAACGGCATAAACAGTTTAGTTTTTCAGTCAAAATAATAAAAAAAGAAAGGAAAATAATGAAGTAACAAGAATGTCGAGAAGCGAATCTAATGTAAAACAGAACTAGTAGATAGTAGATATAATGGATAACCAGGGAAACCACATGTGTAGAAGATAATTAGCGCCACACGTCTCTATCTTCAACATAGTCATTTTAAATGTCATTTTACTGTGGTATAGGTCACCATCATCATCATAGCCTTTCTCCAATTACATTAGAGTCGGCGTTCAGTTTAACCGGTTGCAACTGAATATCAGTATTTTATATGCCGCGGAGTTCAAAAGCCAGTGCATCTGAACTCATCGTTCATTTATATATTAATTTTTTATAAGAGGTTACAGAATTGAATATACATAAATGTATTAGGGACATTTATTTAAAGATATTTGTGCGTTATCCAAACGGACGCGCTAAACCTTACGCGGCGACGTCAAATGAACACCAAACGTTTTGCATTCTAAAAAAATGAGGTAATATAAGCACATCTCGTCGTAAGGGTTAACTTTATTGCTGCTTTTAAGTGCATTGCCAATTTGCCACTTAATTCTATATTAAACTATACCAGTTTTTATTTATCGCGGTTCAAAGAATGTTATGGCCTTGTACGTACAGTAGATGAGTTTTAAAAAAGTCCGTCGTCTTATTTTATTATCGTACAAGAACTTTATTCGAAACCAAAAAAATATATTATAAAGACCAATCAAGTCTTTTATTGTTTTTATGTGAATAATAATACTGAGAGATGAAAAGATTTTTTTATTACTATAGGTACATTTTATGGTAAGTTTTTTCGATGGGGAATAAAATTCCCCATTCGTCTAGACAAATAAATTCAAATAGAGCTTAATCTAGACCAGTATGTGTAAACAATTTTACTTCTTTTTTATTGTAGTGAGTTGGTATAAGTATACTCAATAATAAAATAATACTTACTTGGGCTCGTACCTAGCTATGAGCGCGCAGATGGGGCATTCTGCGGATAAGGCAACGCTTGCTGCGGTCAGTCCTTGGATGGGCGACAATTCCTTACATATCGAGACCTCTTCGTGCCTCGAAAAACAAGTTAACCAGTTTTTTTCGGGTATCATACGAATACCTGTGCCAGTCGTTACAGGTGTCAGCAGCCCAAATAGTCTGAAATCCGGTCTTAACTTAGAATATGAGTATCGCCCAGTAATTATATGACAGAGGTCCGAAGTTGTTGCAACGTATAAAACACTGTTATTGAGTCGCATCCGGTTAGATCCAACTGTATTGGGGTCGGCTACCAAGCCCACCCCAATATATGTAGTTGGGAAAGAGGCAGATGATGGCAAATAATACTTACTTACATATAATGTCTTAATTGAGTTTCTAAACAATAATAAGTAGGTATCAATCAAAAATAATTGAAAGGCTTATTCAAACATCGGTAATCATTTAATGAAGAAACTCAATAGAGAATTAAGAAACTTCAATTAATTTGCTATTAATTTTCTTCTGATAAGTTCCGAATATTTTACAGAACTTGCCAAGTACTCCTTAGAACGTTTCATTCGATTTCCTTCTTTCGACCTTTTATTTTTATCTTAATATCTACTTAAGATAAAATACATCTAAATGACTACTGCATTATAATTAGATCTTTTCTCTTTTTGCGAATCCGTAAATTAAAGATCGAAATCTTTTTAAGATTAAAGGAATGGGTTTCTTTTAAAGCTCATTATTGAATGAACTTAACTTCTATTATACTCAAATGAAAGTGAGTAAATAAGAGTAAAGTAATTATACCAAGTATTTGAAAATAGAGCCGACAAGAATACTAATTTGAATAAGTGCTTACCGGGCAAGCTTAGGGTTAACCTAACTTAGTCGAACTTTATATCGTGTCTTGTCAGCTTTCTCATGTTATAGATGTCACTAGAAAATGTTTAAATCAGGAATTTTGTGAAATCCCTAGGGATATCATAGAATCACGAAATGTAACGCATATATCCTAATAACGGTGTGTGCCAAAACAACTACATTTTATATCATAATTATTTACTATAAATTATAAATCAAATTGAAATGATCTCTTTCATGTGTAAGACAATCATCACGTACAGTGATTTATGTTTTAAGTATAATTGAGTGTAAAATAATTTTCCAATAAACTTTCTAAAAATATACATTAATTTATCCTCATATTTCACCTATAGATGCTAAGACATAATCAAAGTCTATATTAAGGTAATGAGGTGACGAAATTACTAATTTCATAACTAATAAAAATAAGCTATCGTTCCCTCTGGAGCAAACATTATCTCATCATGAGTCCAACGTAAAACATTATAAAGATAAATTGGTCTCCTTGCGTAAAATTCACTCGCGTGGAGACAGGTAGCACTTATGCACTAGTAAAATCGAAACCGTATCCATATTTGAATTGGTATTTTTTTCTTTTAATTCTGTGCACACGAGCATGTAGTTTTGTTACAAACTTTTATTTTAAAATCAGTTAATATATCTACAACATTTTTCAAGCTTCTAACACCTGCCTGTGTTTATCAGAACAGACATCCTATCATTTTGGCTCTTGATAAATATTATAAATGGAGCGCCTCTAGCAAACTGGATACTAAATATATTAGGTATTTAACCCGCTCATAAAAATGGCGATTAGTTCTAATGGCAAATATTCGCTTTTATGAAGCCACTATAGCTTAGATATAACTTTTAAACTCCTGACTAAACTTTTCTCAAAACTTGCTTAGCTTGATACAGTCTATAATGAACTAACTTGAAATTAAACAATATTACTTACTATGTATATAATTTTCTCGTTAGCTCTTGAAGCACAATATGGGATGCGCTGAAAGTTCTAAATGAAAATAATAAAGGTATTACTTTGATAAATCGTTGTGGGTTTTAGGAACTTTTATTTTTAATATTGCTGCATCATTGTTAATAATCTTAACGCCCGCGCCACTTGACCTACAATTCCAAACTCTTTTGGTTTGGACTTATTTGGACAGTATTTGGACTTAGGCCAGGCTGGGTAACAATTGTATTTTTATGGTCGAAAATTTACCTATGTATGCTGTATTAAATTCTGTCGCGTTTACGAAATTTCAATCTGTATACAAAACATTGGCAGAAGAGTTTGTCTCCAGACGCTTCAGTTACCTACATTATTAAGATTTACGAGTCTTTCCACAATCTTCTACGCATTTTACTTACGTATGCAATAAATTTGTTGTAAGCCAACCCAAGATAATAACCTGTGAAATACTGAGACAACGACTTAAACTTGAAATAAAGCACTTTGTTTATTTAATTTTAGTTGAAGAGTTGGTTGAAGGTAAGAGTTATTTATAAACAAATAATATAATCTTATGTACCAAAATCCTTTTGTTTCTTACGTAGAAACGTTAAGATATTTTGTTTATTACGTCATGGCATAGTTGCTAAGTGAGTGGTTTTTCACCCTTTTGGTCGCATATATCCTATCCTATCCTATATCCTATCCTATCCTATAATATTATAAATGCGCAAGTTTGTGAGGATGAATGGATGGATCTTTGTTACTCTTTCACGCCAGAACGGCTGAACGGATCTGGATGAAATTTGGCACAGAGATAGATTATAGTCTGGAATAGCACATAGGCTAGGCTAGGCTTTTTATCCCGGGAAAAGGTACGGGTTCGTAAACGCGGGCAAAGCCGCGAGCGGAAGCTAGTTCCATATATACATAGTAGTTTCATATCTGGGTGCCTTATACACCAATTTATTGTTTATAAATTCATCTACGATACAAACAGAACAACAAAGTCGCAAGAAAATAGTGTGAAGAAACATGACACGTTAACGAAAAAAAATTGTGTACTACCGTGTGTACCACTATACAACATTTATAGCTTTTTCGGAGGCCTCGATTACTCTTGCATTTTGATAAATATACAAACTTAATGTCTGTATATGATTATTAAATTCAAATTTAAAAGTAAGACTTCCTAATGTAATGTGTCACACTATTTTTATACTCCGATTATAATTCTACGTAATTATTGCGCCGGGTCTTTTATCATAACAGCATTAATGGTAAGTATTGAAAATAATAGTTTTGCTTTATTTATAATTGACTTTAATAAAGGGTCGTCGCCGCCTAGTCACTCACGCATAACTATCACATTAGATTCAATGATAAAGGCATAATATTATTGCGATATCACATTTTATCTATTCCAGTAGTTCGCGTAAGTATTATGACGTCACGTTGTGCTATTAAATGGACTACGATAGCAACGGGAGGTCCTAAACAGTCCTAAATGTTAACAGTAATTGCTGATTGAAGTCGGCCATTTTATCGATATTTATTTGACAGCTTTAATCATTGTTGGACAACTTTTAAACAATATGACCTTCATGTTGGAAATTGACATTTTCAGCCAGTGAAATACGCTTATAAAATATATTTCGACGGAGTGGATAATATCTGTTCATGCAGCACTTTTCTGCATAGTTTTTCCAGATTAACATTTCCAGACAGAACAAAACTCCAACCCAATTTTCTCGGATTGAATTATCTACACAAACCTGATTTATAATACCTACATATACTAGCAGCACTGTATGATGGCTTGTGGCAGCTTACCCACGCTCATGAATTTCGTAAATATTGAAAATAATTGAGTATGAGGAAACAAATGCCATAGGTACTTCATCATTAAAATAACTTGTTGGCTATCATAAGCCATCATACTTACAGTGCCGCTAATATAGTCACAATAGCGTACAACATAAAATTTCCTGAACTAGTACCCAGTAAACTATTTTGTAGACAAAAAGCCCCCCGGGTATTTTCGAAGAAACTGGGAGATTTTCAGAGCCCCTTTTGTACCAAACTGTCTCCTTTTGAAGAAACTTGAACTCTAGAAAAGTTATCCGTATCCCTCTATGTGAGTTCCAGATGAGTAATTTGTTCAGTGAATTGTATTTTTTTTAAAACATTGCCCCTCTGTAAAAATTGTTCATGTACTATGGGTGCGTTTACAAAAAAAAAGTATTTGCATATACACACACTCAGACCAGGAACAACTCTGTAGGCCATATAAATATTAATTTGTTCCGTGCGGGAATCGAACCCGCAAAACGTAGCGCAGCCGTCGATCGCTCAACCTTGGTGGTACAGACGGCGAACTGTTTAAGCGATCTACTTATTAATATATTTTATAATATCACGCTAGTATTCGCCGAAGGGTTAGGTAGAGGTACTAAGTTGTGCACCCACTGTCGCCAATATTGTTATTAAGACATAAAATGCTATTTTAACTACAAAATAGGGCCTTAACCAAAACGCTATTGCGAAATTTTGAGTTTTATTAGGGATGATATTTTTACCCATGGTTTTGAAATAATAATTAACTGTTAACATAAAAGGTTCCGTATTGAATTACGAGAACCATAAAACGCGCCCGAGGTCTCAAATTATATGTCAGGGTCCAAATAAGATTCCATTTTATAAAAGGTACGCATGTTTTGGAAACCTCAACTTGTAATATTTCTCTTTATTACTTTACTCATAGCACAGGGTTTCTTTTTTTTAAGTATCAGCAGTACTTTATCTGTTCATTGTTGTGTACAAATCCATGTAAAATTGTACGTAACCTATACGTTAAACAATAAATACATTATTATTATTATTATACTTTATATTATTATTTATCGGCTGACTTTCTTTCATAATCATGACTTCAAATATATTTTACGTTTCATATGTGCAATTCTTGAGTACACTGAAAAATTTTTATTATGGCTGCCATAAAGTTTTTGTTAGCTTTTATCAAGTAAAATGTTCATATATGGGAACATAAAGCTACTTGTTTGCTAGCAATAAAGCTAACTTTATCACTGATTTAAACAAATATCATACTAAAAATAAATAAGTTTTTAATCGTGTTCATCAGTGAAGTTGTTTAAATAAACCTTACCTGATAATTGAAATGACTGTTTCAAACAAGTTAGTTATTAGGAAAATAATGTGTGATTATTAATATTTTGATCATGTTGACTTTATCGCCAATAATCATGTATGGTTTATAGGTATTATAATTTTCTTTTTAGGATTAAACATGAAATACGTACGTATAAGTAAAATTCGCACTTGTTCAACAATCTTTTTTTTTCAGTGTAAGTTAGTAATTAGAATCAGTTCACGATATTAAGAAGGGAACCCTTTATTCATAGGTAATAGCAATCGGGCACCACACCTAACGCAATTCAGCTGGCCACAAACCTTTCCAAGACAATATAATATTTAATCATTGACACGATAGAAATAGAATAATAACAATAAGAATCGATGTCACCTGTGCGTTACTAGAAGCTGTCTGCTTAATTTATAGATAGATTCAAAAGTTAGATTTGACCTCTACTAGTAAGCTAGCATATTCTGCGCTCACTGTATGAGCACAGAATATGCTTCGTTGAGAATTTCAAATTTCGTGACCTCCTCTTGGAATACTAATATATGTAAAATTCTAAGGAAGGTTGGCTTTATTATCTTGCCCTCAGGTTAGTTTATTGTTGCGTTCCAATTATTCAGTTGACAATTCAAATTTCGAGATATCAAGGAATTTAATAATAAGTACCTCAATGTACCACGTCGTACCTAAAACCTAAAATCTCCAAAAATACTTTTAAAAAAACCTTATAGATCCTTATAGACCTATAAGATTTTCTTTTAAGTATTGGTGGACTTTTTAAATATTGTAAGTACTCAGTCAATTTTCTTCATTTAATTATTCATTTAGTATTTTTTGGCTCTTTTTATGATTTTTAGTTGAAAATAAATGACGACTTGGAACTCTTTGTCTGTCAGATATATAAGAGGTACACAATTGCACATACTGTTATATTAAAGACATAAGGTAGTTTTTGCCGCAATTCACAGGGTTTTGATGCTGTGGTCTTAAAAGCCAAAGAGTTAACAACACGTCACTCATATAGTCACTGCCTAACACTCATTTCGGAGCCTTAAATGACATCTGAACAATTACTCTTAAAGAAGCACAAAGTTTTAATGACAATCCAGCAGTTTTTTTTTGACACACGATTTTAATAATATTAACCGGCATCACTCATTTTTAAAGTTTCTGTTCCCCAGTTCCCAGCCAAATGTCAATACAGACTGAATACAGGTTCTCAAATAATTACAGTGTTATTTTCTTTTCGAAATGTATGTATATTATCGTTTGTTTATCTAACAAACATGAACAAGTTTTATAATTCTTGTTAATAATCAGTAATCTTGGTAATATTTACGTTATGATAAGCCTACAGCAAGTTCCTGTCCAATTACGGCAGATTTTTCTCCGAAGGCTTCAAAATGGAGTAGGTATATTTTCAACCAACTTTGACAATATAATAGATATGTTTATAATCTACCTTTTATCAATAAGAGTTCCCAATTCCTACAGACCGTGATGTTTATTACCTCTAATGTCTATTTATTGCTGCAATTATGGGGCAAATATTAGTTATTATAGAGTCTTTGGAGTTATCATTATGGTCATTCTACAAATGGAATTTATCATACAAAATACATTGAAAAGTAACGGTAAAAAAATATATATAGGTACTTCTATTTTCTATTTTCAAAGAAGTTTGCCCATAAAAGGAATTATTCCTACATTACAGATAAAAATCTTAACAATGAAGACAAAGACAACGACCCGCAGCCTAATTACCGATGTAGCGACAGGCGTAGATCGCGCGATAACTTCTGTCAAACGTCATTTTTGTGTCATATAATGTATTGGCTGACAGTGACGCGACAGCAATCTTACTTTCAGCTAATGCATTATATGACACAAAAATGACGTTTGACAGAAGCTATCGTGCGATCTACGCCTGTCGCTATATCGGTAATTAGGCTGCCCGAACTGACTGTAGGCCGTATGTATAAATATTTGTACCGTGCAAGAAATTAACCCGTAAAATGAATAGCAGCAGTTGATCGCTAAATCACTGCACCAACCATGGCATCTTATGTAAACATTGATGTTACAGAATTTACGATGAATTCAGAACTTCTATCCCAAGATCTTTTTCCCCGAATGTGTCTAGTATAATTTAGGGAAAAAATACTGAATGCTCGTTTGTACAAAGTAATCGTTTGGTTCGCCGAAAATACTCTTCACAGCGGAACCTTCTAAGAAATATTCGTTTGTCGACTGACTGTTACCACATCCCTTCAAATATATTAGATATTAAAAAAAAAAAAAACTTTAAATGTATGATGTATGAGTTTACAAATCTATGCTCGCTAGAGACTATAGATGTAAACGGGATGATTTCCGCAAGTCGTTATCAGAGCGCGTATTTAGTGTTATCTAGCGACTATCGAATAATATTGTTATAAAAACAAGCGTGGTTGCGGTTATCGCACTTAACTAATCTAAAAGCCTACTAAGTTTACCGAATGTACGAGTAATCTATGAATTTAGATAAGATACATTAAAATCGATTATGTGGAATTCGATCAATCTTTGAATTTAACCAATATCATTTGATTTGAAATCCATTCTCTTCATATGTAGATCGTAATATTTCATCTGAAATCAGCTGATATTGCATCTTGGGTATCAAGGCTTACCTATTAGCTTTATGCGGGTGACCCAGAAAGCGCCATTGCCAGTTACTCTCGACATAGACACATAGTTATGTATTTGAGTGTCGTTTGAAGCTGAATGGATTAAATGAACTTGACTGCCGTATCTTAATTGAGATGCCCTTGGTTGGATTTTATCTGTTCAAAATGGCGGCATGTAAAAATGTGTTTACACGTGTACCTCATATAAAACTTTTATAATGCTCATCAAAATTCTATTCAAACGGAGAGAAAGCATTTTGTCGTGCGTAGACTATTTAAACAACAAATTTTAGCGTACCTACCTTTGTTATTTTTCTTTGTGTAAACACTGAAAATTCGGAGGTCCCAACTGTATTTTACTTTGACGGTTTATTATTAAAAAATATAATTTAATAATTCAATAAAATGTATAGATACAGTATCTATATGTATATATATTTTCTAACCAAACTAAATAACATATAGGTAGTACACTATTTTATGAATATAATTATGTATATCCTAAATTCATTAAATATAAAATCAAAAACGACGATTAACATTTATAAATCGACCAGATCTCCAGACTTGTGCCTTACATCTATTAAAGTTCATTAATGTCGGTCGTTTTAAATATAGTGACGCCCTTTATAAAGTTCTAAGCGTCTTCAAGGAAATTGTCCGTTACCTAACGGACAATTTCCTCGAGCACGCCTACCTACTTACTTGCTTTCTATTGGCAAACTTTAAACGTTTTACGCGCGGTCATTTTGTTTTATAGTTCTTAGCAATTTCCTAGGCTGCACTGAATGTTGGAATGTTTGACTTTCGATTATAAAAGTCTACTTTACTTTTTAGATACAAAGTAGATTACTATTTTCGTTATTGTAGTGAATTATATTTGCGAGTTGATGACGATATGACAGTATGAAGAGTCACCATTTGGCAAACAGATAAAATAATTTAAATTTAGTTTATTTAAACGAATGTAATGTAGTAATGAATCAGTTTATTAGCTAGATTTACCTATCGGACAAAACTTGTGAAACAAATACATTGTAACGAATTCGTTCAGATAAGTTGTGGATAGTCAATCGGCTAGTTTATCAGTAAGAGGTGAAACGGGCCTTAAACCTCTTACTTTATCTTATAAAACAACTGGATATAGATTGATGATACTGACACTCTTATATAGTCTTACCGTTAATTAAGATCAAGGATTTCAAGGGTTGCTTTTAATTAGAAAATAGGATCAGATTTTGTTAAGACCGTCTAACTTAGATAAACTAAGACTAGTCATTATTTTATTTTATCTAGGTATTTTAGAACCTGCGCAAACCATTGCCAAGATTATAGTTAGACAGATTACCTCTGACCAATGAAGGTGCGATGTCAAGATAGGCTTAATTGTCTGATGTTATTGCCTTGCCTATCGGTTATCTACAGGGCTTCTTTCGGAGAGTGTGCCCAGGAACTTCATGGCCTCCTACACCATTCTCCATCCTATCATCACACGACTAGGCGAACGGGAGTCACCCTGACATTGATATTCCACCAATACGCACGAAGCGTTTTGCTTCGTAATTTCTTACGCAAGCGGTTAAGGAGTAAAATTCTCTGCTAGTGTCTCCAATTCTTTTATATAATATGTATGTTTCAGACAAAATTATGCATTGTTTGTGCTTGCCGCACCACCGTGAGCTACCGTCAGCTACCATCAGGTGAGGTGGTGGAAAACTCACTCAAATTATATAATACTCAAATGTGTAACTGTCTGAAGTCAGATGTTTGTGTAGTACTAGTCTGACTTTGGACAGCTGTGTTTATAGTGAGGCCCAGCATCTCATAGGAACTATATTTCAATTTCGTTTTGTACAATGATAAAGGCTTTCACAAAAAAATACACTTACCTAATCTCGAATACATGGTTATGTATCTTATCTATCTATATTAAAACATATAAAAACACTTTACTATAAAAGTCTTGTTCTGACTGACTAACTGATATATCAAGGCACAGCCTTAATCGCTGGGGTCATAAAACTAAATTCCTTTTATGACGTACATTTCATGTCATACAATAAAAGACACTTGTACAGGCACAGAATAGGCCAGCCGAATAGATGTATTTTTTTTACGTACAAATACATTTATTCGGGTAATTTAAAATTATTATTGATGCAGTGAACGAAACGACCTTCGTTTATACGGTGAAATACCTACCTACTATCCAAAATTGATTTTTAATTGAAAATAGTTATTCCATTAGTAAAATAATAATAGATTCCTGCCCTTATCCCATATTATTTGGGGGGTCATCGCTGCAATATATATTTTTCTTCCATCCATCTCTATCAGATGTCATCTCTGAGTTCACTTTCTTGTCCGCCATGTCACATTTCACGCACCATATACAAAAAAAATGTAAATGCGGAAATCGAACACACGACACTTAACGTAGAATTAATTGCTTAACCACGTCTCCTTGCCATTATTATTTTACGTATAGTTACTTATATATATATATATGTACCTAATCGAACAATGTGTAAGTTTCCGGATCTCAAGTAATTAGCAAATTGTTAATTTGTGGCCAAAACTTGATCTTTATTTACTAATAATCTAAGTGTTATCAGTTTAATCGTAGCCTATTACGGGGTATGTTCAGAATATATGACTGCGAAGTTGTAATTTATAGGTTCTCATTTAGGGTAGGCCGTTTAGACGTAGGTTATTGACCTAGCGGCAGCCTAATTACCGATGTAGCGACAGACGTAGATCGCGCGATTACTTCTGTCAAACGTCATTTTTGTGACATATAATGTATTGGCTGACAGAGAGATTGCTGTCGCGTGGCTATCGCGTTGCTGTCGCTTTTTTACATAATTAGGCTGCCAGTCTTTGAGCATTAAGATAAAACTTGTAAGCAACATTTCTTATGTTTTTATTTTAAACTTTGCTTCACACTAGAATTTCTCCTGTGTCACGGGTACAATATACAAAGTCATGTCACATACACACAACCAGACCCGTGACAATTATCTGTAGTTTTTGTATGAAAAGCTATTTGTGCCGTTCATTCACCACGTGACATGAGATGCATAAAGCTAATTGCTTAACCACTGCGCCAACCGTGTCGACATAATGCGTTGAACTTGATCTTATACCTATTAAACGACACCAATGGGAAGTTTACGTGCATTCTAAGTGATGCTGTTATCTACCTTCTCACTAATAAATGGTATAGGTATAAATTTATGTAACAAATAACGATATTTTGGTCATATGTAGGTATACATTTTTACGTATTCGCTTGACATAACTCCATTCTGAACTTACTAGTACGGGTGGTAGATTTTAAGCACGAAACTCAAACCAAACATTAAACAAATTGTCGTACACCCACTCTCAGCCAAATACGTCATTAGTCATTAGTCCCTTATGAAATTTACCGGTCATAGTTCAAACTCTGGGGACTCATCAAATTGGGCAATAAATTGCCTACCTATATAATTATCAAACGTGAAGATCAAACCTAGGACCTAAAGATTCATTAACCCTACGGGTCTGGCAAAAATATTTTATACGTTACTCTTTATACGTTAATGTATAAAGAGTGTCATCCTCTCCTCTAGACGAGTCTCATTAGACGGGCTCATAGCTATATAGCTATGAGCCCGTCTGATGAGACTCGTCGACTCGACCAATCTGCGCAATTGGTATGTAACTATTAAGTTGGTCTCGGGAGTCATAATACCTATGACAGTCGTTACCGGTGTCAACATGGTGTCAACAACCTGCCAACTAGTCTAACCTTAAAGTATCGGTGTCTGTCAGTACATAATTGGGTAGTGGAGGTTAGATGGCAGTTGCTCTGTGTAAATACTGATATTCAGCCGCAACCGGTTACACTCGTAGCCGACTCCAATGTAGATGGGAAAAGATTTGGCAGACGATGATGATCTATGTAGAGTCTCATTCAACTTCAGCTTATGCAATGCATAATTACCCACCTTGTATCTTGAACTTCCTTTTTATATAGTTTCGGTGTCTTATCAACTCTTTTTACGGATCACTCTAAATGCCATCATTTCTATGAACTGTTTTCTTATGAATCAATACCGCAAAGCACAACGCATTCTAATTAAAATATTATATTATATATTAAAATATTATGGCGTTCTGACTCGTTATCGTATTTTACCGTTTCTTGTTGCAGCCCGAGGATAAAAGGCTTTACAATATCGGACCAGACCGGACATTTGACCTCAGACACATTGATTCACAAAATACAGTTTTAAGGGAACATTAATATGCGCACGACTACTGAATATTTAATAGCTACCGCACCTTGTGGGTTTCAATTTCAAAACAAATAAATGATTATTACGAGGAAGTAATTTCTCAAGCTTTTGTTTCAACTGCAGATAATATTTCTAAATCAGAGATAAATTGTCGTTGATATACCCATCGCGTGTCGATGTTGGACAGTCGTGGTACGTAAGTAATTTTAAACTGTTATCTGAAATTGTTATACCCGAGCGAAATTGTTTAGGCGCGTAACTTTATTCGAGATAGAAACAATGAAAAAGTTATTTTGATACTGAAAAGTTTATCTAAGATTTTCTGTTAACTAAGAATTACCTCTAACTGCTCTTTGAAAAAATAATAACAATCTAACGCCTGTATTACTCGGAGGGTTTGGCAGATGTGTACCTACTACAATCTGTACGACCACATTTCGGTGATACTGTTATTGAGTATCGTGTAATAAGGGAAGAGTGTATTGCCGTCCACCGACAACAAATCTAAACTCTACTCAAAAAGACAACCCACGTCCTCACGATGTGGCGCGTCTAGCTAGCGATTACTAGACCAATGAAGATCCTAATATATGGCAGTGAAATATGTACCTACTATTGCAGACTCACAATCCTTAATATTTTTACATCGCCGTATTCGTATTTTCGTTTACCGTAGACATGCTGATTCACTTCAGACACACAAAGTTAAACTCGTTTATCATTTTTGTTTGTTCTATAATTCTATTTTTCCAGTGGTAACACATCAAATATGGCGAGATGCTTCGAAATGAAATGATATTATTTATTTTGCAATTAAAATTTTTCAATCAGTTTAACACGTCTTTATTAAACTAGATGGCATCGGCATTTCCTATGGCTATCCCTGAGAAGAAACGCCGAAACAAACTCAGGGGTCATGGTCTATTTTAGAGTCCAGACAGGTTGTAGTAAGGATTTATATGAGACAAATATAGGTAGGAATGGCCTTTTGAAAAAAGTGTCATAGCTATTTGAACTGACCTGTCGCAATAGAGGGCAAGCATGGATCAGTCATCGCGAGAATTAATGAAATTAAGAGCGTTCAGCCTAGATCTCACGTTTAAGATGTATAGCGGTTATATATAAAAGATCATTTACATTTAATTGACATTACAATATCAAAATAATGAAGTAAATAATATAATATTCAATGGCAAAATTGCATATAAAAAGAAGGAAAGACTATAGAGCGGCTCAATCTCAAGTGTTTTTGTCGTCTTAATAGTATTCTTTTAACAAAGTTGAGATTTAATTACAATTTTAAACTTTTTTAGTTTTAAATTGCGTATATCATTGGGAAGTTTATTGTAAAAGCGTTTACATTGTCCCATGAACCAGTCGCATAGTCTGTGGAGGCACGTAGCATGCACCTACAGCAAAATTGTGTTTATTCCTAGTGTTCAAACAATGTTAGTTTCGTTATTTTTGTTAAATATATTTCAAATATCTCTTACTTGGATTCCAGTATAAATGCATTATTATTCAAATTAAATGATAATGGTGTAACAATGAACACGGAACTGATATTTAATTAATAAAATACATACTCCATACTTTTATTTGTGTAATTAAATATAATCCCGGGTACGTATAGTTACAATTCAATTTAACAATGTTAAGCTACTTAACATTTTTATGCATATTACCTATACGATTTTGACCTTTAAAATAGTGAAGGTTATTTGTCTGCTCTTAATCCGGCTATTCAAAACAGTAGTATCGAAAATTAAACGCCTATCAATAAAAATAAAAGGAGTAGAAACGGACTGCGCATGAAAAAGTTGTTTCATACACAAAGAGCCGTTCCGTTTCTTTTTTCTGTATGTATACAAAAAAAAAAACTAACATGCACAGACACATGCAAACCCGGAACAAGTATGTCATAAAAATATATGTTCCTTGCGGGAATTGAACCCGCGACACTTAATATAACAGTCGCTTGTGCAATCACTACACCAACTGAGTCGTCCAGGTTAATAACTATATACACACACATATAAGATATAGCTGACGAAGTAAGTGACTAGTGATAGCCTAATGGCACATTTAACACTAATGGTAACATTTACCTTCCGTGCAAGGGGGTCTGAGTTCAAACCCGGCCCGCACCTCTGACTTTTCTGGATCAAGTGCGGATTAAAATTTAATTATCGCGAGGAATCCTGCACACCTGAGAGGGCTCCATAAAGTTCTCGATAGTGTGTGTAGTTCGCTAACGCGCACCAGACCAGCGTGGTGGACAAAGGCCTAACCTTCTTGTTCTGAGAAGAGGTCCATGCCCAATTGTGAAATACACCTTATGTTGACAAGAATAAGATTAAATTTATTTGATAACATTTCAAGAACAACTCTTGAACACTGATTGAAGTTGGTTTAGTTTAGACTTTTAAAGAAAACTGTAATCTCTTGTAAAGTTTGTTTAGATTTCTGATATTTACGATTCAAGTTCTGAAATTATAAAACTTAGTTTTAAAGTACTTATTGTTTGTGAATATTTTTATTTGTTTATTTTATTATTATATTGTTTACATTCTCTTCATCTCTAACACGAAATACAAATCATATCTATTTATAGCTTAAAATATTTTAACATGTTCTGTGCTATTAGTTACAGGAGACCACGGCATACATATTACAAAATAAATCGCTTTAAACATTAGATAAATAATATATAACTGTTTTAAAAAACTCGGTCGTATCAACCCTGTATATTATTTTACATTATATAAGTAATAATTTTACTTATATAATGTAAAATAATATATATATTCATCTCATTGTAACAAAGCTTTTTACACATGAAATTATGAAGAAAGAAGAATTAAACAAAAGGATATAATAACATATTTCACAGACTAGGTACACATTAGGGCTTTTTGATATTTGTGCATCTGCATGAATGTACAAGTAAAAATGACTGTAAAATGAACTTACAATAAAGAATAAATCTCAGTATGACGCAATGTTTCAAAAGAAATACAGTTGGCAAAAACAGTTTTAATCAATGGACCTAACATATGATCACGCTTTTCTCAAAGAAAAACTCAATAACATTTTACCCGAGCTGGGGATCGGATCCAGAACCTCACACTCCTCAGTCACGATTATGACCACTAGACTAATTAGGCAGTTATTAACAATAGCACATCTTTCTTGTTGAAAATACATAACTTATGTGTGTAAAGTAACATAATTTATAAGAGTTTTGATATTTACTAATCTTACTTCAGCTATATTGATAAATAATTTGTCAATTGTTACCATAACTGCTAACTATGAGATTTTTTTTAAATACAAATCGCAATTTTTCGATTTTAGAGTCTCACCTATGGCAGGCATTTTTCAGCCAGGTATAACTTCCTATTCTACTAATCCTACTAATATTATAAATGTGAAAGTTTGTGAGGATGGATGGATGGCCGGGTGGATCGATATTTTTTACTCATCACACCAGAACGGCTGAGCGGATCTGGATGAAATTTGGCGCCGAGATAGATTATAATCTATAATAGCACATAGGCTACTTTTTATCCCGGAAAATTTTACGGGTTCGTAAGCCACGCCGGCGAAGCCACGGGCGGAAACTAGTGCTTCATAACTTGAAATCAATAGTGCGCTCATTCATGACTTGTGATAGTGACACAGAAATTTCGTCTTACATAAAATATCTAAAAGCTATGTACTTATTATGTTACTGAACAATTTTATCACCAAATTATATCTTCAACCCGTTTGCGCTGATATGTGTATTCGAGGACCTGGCAAACAAAATCAGTAACGCATGGGTTACCGTATATGGCAGAATTCTATATGCTACGATAAAAGGTTGCCATTTTGGATTATTCAATCCGTTAACTGGTTCAATCTGTTAAAAAGTAGTAAACATAATTATATTTAGCCTTCAAAATTCCTGTAATCCATACGTAGTATAGTTTGCGAGTACTGTTCAAAAGAGGAACAATACAAAAAAAAAACAATAATATTTGTGAAATGTCGTAGTTACCATATTTCCTATTCATATTAAGTTGATTCAAAGATCGTTAATTATAAATTACTTGTAAGTACACTGTTGATTGTACTGCTTAGTGTAAACAATATTAGAATTAAAATTAAGATAACACTGAATTCTAGTAGTTGATGAATAATTAATATTTCATAAATAAAAAATACATAAAAGTTAATTGTTTAATTGTGAATAATGAATAAGATTGAATATTTCGCGTAATCATGATTTTTGCATATTAATAAGTTTGTTTTTGTTATTACTAGTCCATTATTTGACTAAAAAGCGCGTGATCCGCCGCTTTATAATTTTAACAGAACATTGCATCACGCCTGTATTCCCGAGGGGTTAGGCAGTGGTGTACAATTGTGCACTGATATTTCGTCAATGCTGTGCAATGTATTAGGTGAGTGTAGTATGTAGTGAGGATGTATTAAGCGAGCCTATTGCCATCCACCGGGCACAGTTCCAACCTCCATATTGCTACTGAGAATTTCTATACATCTTATAATACATTGTCCGATCCAGGATCTAACGCTCAGCCGTCGCACTTATGATCACTAGACCTAAGAGACAGATTAGATAAGTACTTAGAGCCATTGGAAATCACTATCACAAAAAACGAATTTATGTAAACAATCGTATCATAGCAGCCCAGTTGTTACGTATGTCAGTTGAAGACAAATTGATTATAATAGTCCATAAAGGATAGCCGCTGAGTCGTGATATTGACTGAACGTTATTGGGAAAATCAGAGAAATATTAGGGTAGAAACGAATACCTACCTATATGAAGTGTAATTAAGGAAATGTTATAATAATCACTACTTAATTATAAGCTTCGGGAAATAGTACGTTATTACACCCTCGAGAAATCTGTGACATTCGTCAGACACATCATTCTGATGACAAAATAAAAGAATATATTCGTTATGTCATATAACGAGACAAAATTTGGCGCATGCGTATGTCACGATTTTTCATTTCCCCAAAGTAATAAAAATTTATAATGAGTTTTGCTAGATGTATGTTTAATGTTGTCGTATTGATATCATTGCATCTCTTTTCTACGATATTTTATGTTATGAAATTTTATTATGGATACGGCTCCTGACAAACAAATTTGTGAAAAAAAAAATAATATTATACAAAAAGTTGACATACGACTGTTTTCTGCTAAGAAACTTGTCTACATTTATTATATTCTGTATAAATTAATGCGAAAAAATATAGAATACGTTTAGCAGAGAAACTCAATAAATCTATCAGTAAAAATATTTTTAAACGCCACTATTTCGAGGTGTCACTTTTCCTGCATAAAAACACCGGTGGGCACGGGTTATTGAAAGAGCTTATATTTAGACTGCCTTGTGTCATTTGTTATCTCGCCTTCATCATTACTATAGTACACTATTATATTACCTGTAGGTATATAGGTATTCGACATTCGAATTTTCCAGTTGTAATGGCTGAAGGTTTGATTAAGATAATAATCAATCAACCTTGATTTAGCCTATAAACAGGTACCCTGTACAGGCCTGAACCTGTATATCCGTAATTATTTTCGTCTGCCATATAGGTATATGGCATATCTATGTTGTTATTTCAGTTACAATCTGTTATCGGAAATCGTGACAAAATTCTGAAAAATATTAATAATACTCCACTCGAAAACACCTTTGTTGAACCACGTAACACTGAAATAATGAGGTTTGTTTATGATGTGACGAAACGTATTTATTCAAATGACTTCAGTTTTTTTAACGCGTTACTATGAAAAGGTTACGTAAATTGTTCCGTTACCTTCGGTTTAAAATTATTTGATTGTATTAAACACTGTAAAAACAATGTTCTTGTTGCGTTAATGTCCAAAGGTAAACAAGAAGTGATGAAATATAATAAAATTTCAAAAATTACATTATCAAAAAAAAGTGTATTCCAAATATATACCTATAGCACACAGTTTGGTAACCAATAGTTCAATGAAAAAGTACCTAACTAAATAGTCTGCTACCAGCTGTAAAAACAAGTGATGGTATAGCTAGTATGAAATTCGAGTGAATATTTTCAGTGTAACACGTAAATGACGCACTAGTTCAGACAGTCCTTTGCTAGTAACCGACGCGGATCGTCGTGCGGGCGCCGAAACCCAACCTCAAACCGCGTAAAAAAGTTTTTGATTCGTGTAAATTAATGATTCAGTTATAGTATTTAAGTGATATATTACGCTTTATTAATTAAGTGGACAAAATAAAGTACTGAACACAAAATTTGTTGATTTAGACTTTTTTTTTAGGAAAAATCGTGAATTTGGAAACAATTACGTGAGTATTTTATTGCGTCCTTTTCACATTTTTGTTAAGTAATTTTATACTCATCAAAGAGTTGAAAAATAAGAAGAAATACCGCGAAATACTATATTAGTGTGAAAAATTTAATAAAATGCATCCATTAACGTTATTCAAACCGGTATTATTATTTTTTTGTTTTGCTAGGGTTGATAAGATTTTTGTAAAGTTCATATGATAAATACATTTAAACTTTGCCTAGTCAACAACATTGCTGCTTGAGTATCTACGTAATAATTTACGCCATATATTTTTTTTACAGAATCATACACTATGTAGGTATTTCGTAAACGCGTAACTGAATAATTTTCAAACATATCATTACTTCAATGCAAATAACTTATTTCGTAAAGCAAGATTCTTTTATGAGAAAAACTCATCATTATAAATTACATCTTTCAAGAATCTGAACACTGTGTACAGCTTCTTGAGAATTTGTTTCTTGACATCTCCGCAAATTTTCTCATAAAGCTACAATGATATGTGTATCTATGAGTATGATATTTTTCCTATAATTTGAAGTTTGCTGGATAATGTATTCTACTAGAAACAATCGATAAAGTTAACATTTATCTAAAGAAATTATGTAAATATAATTCAACTATGTGATCTATCTGTTATTTGAATAATCTATTGCGTTAATGTCTCTATTATTTCCTGAGAAAAATTTATTTGCACTATTATGTGCACGTGGCGTTCCGTAGTTTCTACCCCCCATGGGAAAAAACTAAACCTATGTAAAACTTTATCTTTATCTGATAACCTTATATACTTATCTCTGTTTGAGTGTATCAATGTTAAATAATTAATTTTTCTTTCAATGTTGGATACATGCCTATCTAACGAATATTCGGATAGAATTTACGTAAACTATTCTCTTCAAGCCGTACATCACTACAGAGTAATTTTGATTACAATAGTTGTCACGAATTGACTGCGGGTTCCGGGGAATTCGGCCTCATGTGTCCCTTCATCATTGGACGCCGTTTCAATAGTGTTTCGAAATTACTCCGTGATTGGTTAGATGTCTGTGACAATCGTCATTCGGACCCGCATCCTCTACAATCACCATCAGTAGGTATAATGCAAAATCAAACAGTTTGTGACATATTCAATTGTTAAAAATCATTACGAATATTTTTTTAGAAATGGGTAAAGAAAATGATAACGTTATAGATTATGTAAACGGCTCTAAAGATAATAATCTAATAATAATTTGAAACTCTTAAGAAGCTATAAATAGACGAGTGGTTTGTTGAAACGGACGAAATACTGTTTGGTGATTAAAACTTTTTTTGTAATGAGAAGAATGTCAGTATTAATTAAACACAGTTCCCTTATTCAGAGTACCTTAAAACTGCATTATTTTAAATAATACTAATATTTTTCTTTATTCTATAAGTGATACCGTCGATAAAGTTTAGTGTACTTTATTTTGCTTACTCAGATTTTATTTTACATGATTTATGCGTGATATGACGAATTATTAAGCATATTTCCCAGCATGAAAATCGTTTTCATACTCAATCTTCCTCATAAAATCAAATCATTCAATACAAGTATCATTGTTATCAATGAACAGGTGAATACATGCGTAAAAGGCTATTCAAGAATTCTTCAATAGGCTTTTCGAAACCCACACATAAATGGCATTTCTATTATCTGATGAAGGACAACCCACTCTAGGAATTCAGGACAACTGAATGCCTAGCAACTTAAAATGAATATTAAATCCAAAAGTTTTTTGTTGAAAGCCAGTAGGTAAATATTATTTTTATTTTTGAATAAAAATGTTTTTCTTCCAATGATACGGGAAAATCTGTAGATCATACAAATAGATCTATACCATGCGAGAATCGACCGCGGGATACGTAGCGCAGAAAGTTAACCGCTAAGCCACTGCGCCAACCGTGTAATTGTCAAAGTCAGAGTTAAATGTTTTTATTTCAACTGGGCCTTTTTAGGCGCTTTTAAAATGTTATGATCCTAGTTGCGCGTTTACAAAAGTGTGTTGGTCCTATGGAGAAGAGACCGGCAAGAAACTCCATGGATACTCTTTTGAAAAAACACTTTAACAATATTCCTCAATTCATAAATTATACAATGTAAAACAATAAACACAAAAGAACATAAAAAGAAACATATACAATAAGAGTATCTAAAATACAGACAATGCGAAATCACGGTAAGAAATGCGAAAGCACGGTAACCAAATCGTAGGGTTTAGACACGATGTGACAGTTTACAGAGAAGCCACATGTGCAGAAGAAAATTAACACGTCTTTATCGTTAACATAGCCTATAATCTTATAGTATGTTTTTTTATAAGTACAGATTGGTACAATAGATTCGTCAGGTGTTAAAGAAATCAAATAAAATTGAACTGTAATCCGTACTGACCTATATTCGGTAGTGAATAGGTTAAAGAGAAGAAGGAACAATTGTTTGACAGGTAAGGTCAGTAAGGATAAGCCTTAATCACTTTACTAAAGAAGTTTTTGTGTATAGTAAAGTGTGTTCAGTAAACAAATTTAAACGGCAGCCTAATTACCGATGTAGCGACAGGCGTAAATCGCGCGACAGCTTCTTTCAAACGTCATTTTTGTGTCATATAATGTATTGGCTGACAGTGCGTTTGCTGACGTGTGGCTGTCGCGTCGCTTCGCATTTTTACGTAATTAGGCTGCGGGTTACAAAAAGACAGTTTTTTTGTTTTTCAATGAAAACGTTTTCTTTTATTGGTAATTGTGTATTACACAAAAGCTTTACTAGATGGATAACATTATAAGAATATACTATAAGTTAGCGGAAGAAAGGAAGTTGACAGAAATGTATCGCTTATTTCTTACTCGATGATAAAGAACTAAAAAATAATTATTGATAAAGATATAACATTTTACTATTCGTTTTACCGTAAAACGTTGTAAAACTTTGTAATATTAGACCAAATGAAAATATCTTCAAATAACTTTTTAATCAGTCAGTACACGAATGTCGCTTTTGTAACACTGCGTTAGTACGTATTATTGTATATCTAGAGAAAGATGGCGCTACTTGTCGCTTTATAGTATAAATATTTTATTTAACTTCCATTGAATAAGAAAACAAGAAAGCGTCTTAATTAGGTTTTCAGTGTTTTACTAGAAAAGTTCTAAACCGCTCTGTATAATTTCCTTTAATAAAAGCCTCCTCAATAAGGTTTTGAAGAGAGTTTTGATCTGATGGATCATTGATCTGGGTAATTGATTGGGATTACTAGATAAATGAGATGTGGCAGTTAGTTGTACCACTGCAAGCAGCACCCATTCAAAGATTATCTCATAAACTTATATAATTATAGTTTTAACTCCGAGAACTTCTCCTTTTCAGGATATACTCTGCGTACTTCTGTTACTAAATGCCAGAAATGTTAGGTACTTAAAATATCTGCACTAGTAGTTTTAAGGTTTCGTTCGTTAGATGTTTGGATCGCTCTAATAGGTTTCTTTAATAAATTAACCCAACTTAGCTATTCGTTATAGGTTATTTGTGGTTCTAAGAATTTTCGAGTTAATGAGAAATTTGTAGTTTGTTTATTCTGCTATTTTTACGCGGCTTGGTTTTCTGAGTAAACATTAGCGTAGAAATTGTAGAACCGTTGCAAATATAAGTACTACTTTAATAACATTCTGAAAGTTCTTACTATTTATGATCTTCTGGTACGATAATGAGCTGGCATCCAGCAATTAGCTTTCTGCTCAAGGTATCGATCTCATACGGAACAAATATTTGTTTAGGCTTCAGATATTTGTCCGTTCTGTGTCAGCGATTGTGACATTTTTGCTGTTAATAAGTCTACGCGCGTCCTCTCACTAATCGGTGAGCAACTGCGATCCCCAAGCCGCCTGCCAAGCGTGGGGATTATGGCAAACCAGCAGTGCACGTCTTCTGGCTGATGACTAAATCTACGCGCAGGTAAAGTCTGAATCGAGAGAAGAAATCATATTATTTTTACACGACTGCAAAAAAAAGATTTACTGTTTTTAGTGGATGTTATCATAAGCAGCGTAGGAATTTTATCCTAAAAATTTAGCAACTGATTTAGCAGTAAATCACCAAAGTATACATTTTGCAGTGGGAAATAAAAGGAATACACATATACAATATACAGTTTTTGGTATAACAAACTATACAAGGTCATGACAAAGGATTTTAATGAAAGGAGAACTTCCGATTTTCCTGTTTGGCTTTAAATATTTGAATAGGGGTGTAAAGACCAGTTGCCCTTGACATACATTTCAATCTACAGTATGCATTTCAATCTCAAAAGCATTGTGCTTTATTACTTTCAAATGCGTACAATAAAATTATTATAAAAGATGACCTCAGTGGTTCAGTGCTCACAAGTTCAGAGAGTTAAAAAAATTACAGATAGACATCAAGAAAATCAAGAACTATGCCGAATTTTTTCACATTACGTTTTGTGTAAGAAAACTATGTTTTGTGTATTTGTCTAAGAAGCGTAATATACAAAAAGAAATACTAGTAGTACTAGTTCGTACTAGTATAGTACTAGTACTAACTAGTACTATACTAGTACGTTAGTATAGTACTAGTACGAACACGTAACGTTGAACTAGAGTTGATTTTGCCCCACGCAGGTGTGGGTTAACCACAGAGGATATTACGTTACGAGCAAAAAATACATTAGTGCAACCGTAATTAAGGCTGATATATATTATATTATTCTTTCATTCCTTATTTTACGTGGAAAATGTTAGCGTTATCTTCTTGGTCGTTTTTAGCAAACCGCGAATGTTTTAAAACATTTTTACAGTTTTATATCTTATCTTTCTATGTCTATCTATCTATCTATCTATTTCTATCTTTATTCTTGTAGAAAGATGCAAAAAGCTACAAACTTCATCAATAACGAAGATTTCGATGTAATTCCTAAACGTGGTAATATTATGAAGATAGATTAGTTAAAAAAAAATTCAACATAACTTATCGTCGTAAACAGAGTACCTACGGTTTATTTTTTCTATTAATAATTATTAAATTATCACTTTACGTTAGTTAATACTTTTCTGAAAAAAATGTGTATGTAGTTATTTTTCTTTTGGGACTGGGCTGTTTAAATAATCTCCTAAGGAATAGCGTTATATATGTAGCCCCTTAATAATGAATTGACTTTTAGACGTCGCTATATATAATATTAACTACAAATTATTTTTCAACATTTATCAATACTTAACTTAGTAATACTGCTTACGTAGACAACTTTCAAAGTCATCAGTTCAATTTAGAATCTCGTAGCTGGATACAGAAACGTTATCCGACTGTGTCATGCTGTAGATATAATTATTATTGAACTTAGAACAGTCTGCAGGCGAAGTAAGAACGATATTTTCAAATGAAATCTTTTGTTCTGAGTTCAGATTTAATTTGCATTTGCATTGGCTTGGAATGTAAAAGATCTGAAGCGCAATCAATTGGACAATAGTCCAGTTAATTGTTACAAATGTTTTGTCTTTAATTACTACAGATCGTAAGATTGGCTTAGCTGTCCTTTTATTGAATTAATGTTGCATAATTACTAAGTTACCAGTCATCTAAGTGTATGTTGAAAATATCAGAAGAAAGAGTAGTCTTTGATTCCAACTAATCATATCACATTTTTATTAGCTCGTATTATAATTATTCTCTACTTAGCCTATCGTAGAGCATCTTTGGTAGTAGCTATCTCTTATGTTGCCCAACAACACTTGGTTGTACTGAAGCAATATTGGTTAACTCAGATTCCTATTTAAGCAAATAGGTATCTGTTATCTACATCGTGATGAAATTGTTACCCGAAATAAACCTGATGGATTAATCTCCATAATGCCTCTCCAATTTTATTAACTTTTGGTTCAGGAAATATCCGCTTAAGCCCTCAAAATTGAACTATGTGTCTTTTGAAGTTGCAATGTGAGATACGCATTCAAGGGGGCAATTTTCGTGCAAGTTCGACATAAGTTTATTTTCGATACAGTCCTTCATGGAACTTTTATAATAAAATCTTGTCTACGTCCAACCATTGTTGCATTTCGATGGTATAAATTAAAGATATTTCTATGATTTTAGGAAAATTTGGAAAGCGAGTGACAACCATGCTGAAAATTAGTCCCGCCCTCCGTATGTAACGATCCATTACAAGACTTTTCGAGGGTAAAGGCCTCTGTTTCTGTTTGTTGCTTGCAAATATTGTTATACTAAGGTACCGTCTGTCAATTGTTGTTTGTGTGAACTCAAGTTGTACTAACGTTGAAACAATACAACCTCGTAAATAAAGATGTTACAGACATGTTAACTACCAACGGTTATTAACATTCATTATTAATTTATGTGTACCTACTGTAAAAGTAATATATGTATTGTGTAGGTTATGATTCGTATTATTTATGAATGACACATTTTTTCTTTTAGTTGAAGTAAACAAGTAATTAGTCTCGGGTTATCCTTATTTTTGTTCTTTTGGTTGAATTTCAATATTTGACTTGTTGAAAGAACAACTTTAATTTTATTATGTCCTGCAAAGGCGTCCTCGACCAGTACTGGGCCAATGTATGTAAAATTTACACAGAGCCTATCCAGGGTATTTACGTAAGTAGTTATTTTAATCTCTTTAAGGTCTCACCAAAATATTCGTCAATTTCTAAGTATTGGGTAGTCACCAACTTTTATTATTGTATTATACATAGATATAACAATCATTTTTTCCACACTTCAGAATATGTCATTTGGAAACAAGTTATTTTCATTATTGATATTGTTAATAGCTTTTACTTTCTTTGCTTCTAACTTAACTAACAGTGACATAAGTCTTATTTTTATAATTGTTATAATCAGTATCGCTGGAGTTTCTCAATATTCTTGGGTTATGATATAAATCAAATAGGGTATCAGTTAACTCGTTCACAACTAAACACAAAACGATTAGAAGTTTGCAACGAGTGAATTATTTTGATGTTTACCACCTCAAACAGGAACAAGTAACTCAATATTTGTTTATAACTTAGGTTACCAGATACATGAATATACAAACTTTTGTCATCAACTCATGTTCTAACACAAAAGTTGACAAATATCCCTTTGAGAATGTGCCTGAAGATATCTCACTTATCACTTCCCTGTAAAAAATTTCCTTGCCATCTTGGGCCAATCATTTAGAAAAGAGATTATCTTCGCACCGTGTCGATGGAAAATTAAATTTATTAGGCCCCGTATTTGCGGACAGCACTTTCAGTAGTTTTCAATAATTCCAGCATCGTGCAGGTGGCAGGGCACAGGGCAGGAAGCAAGACGGAAGGTGGGTCATTGTCTGCTGGAAAACTTCGCACTCACACTGGAGTTCTGAGCCGACAGAGATAATATGATACATACCTAATATGTAAATATTACCATAATAACATTAGCAATCTTATACGTGCCTACATACTGTCTATGTCTATTCGTCATGTTTCACTGAACACTGATGGAAAAAGGGTTGTTCTTTTATTTATAAACTCTAATAAAATTACCTACATTGTTCTTTTTAGGCAGAGCTTTACCTTTGATGCAGGAACTTTGATATCAAAAGTATAGCTTTTGGGTTTGAGTTTGAAAACCCATTTCTCTATTGTTGAGCTCATAATGCTTTACGGATTGAACAACAAATAACCAACAAGGGAAGCGGTTTAATAATAATATTCCTTACTCTTTTATCCTTTGAATGCGGAAGTACCGAATTTGTGCTTGTTCACCTTTGAAGCCAGGGGGATAATTTAATCGGCTTTTCAACGTGCTATAAAAATACCAATTTATTCAGGGTTTACGTTAAATCAATCTCATCCCATCGGTACGGTCAGTGAACGAAATAAGTACCCGTATCAATCAATGGAGTCTTCCTACCGCAAGTCTTAAGAAGGATACAACTAAAGGGAGTAAGAAAATATTTTCTTACTCCCTTTATGGAGTTTTGTATGTGCTGTGGCAAAATACTCTAAACAGTTTTTATGAGACACAATAACAGTTGCTTGTGTAGTGCATACTTTACCTTTTTTGCCGTTTGTAAGTACAGACAGCGACAAAAGTAGCTGATCCACAGTTCAAAGATTTTTAATGTATCTAAGAATGAAAAACTGATATATTCATTACGTTTTGTATTTAATTATTTTAGAATGCCTTACATTATGGACTAAAAAACTTTATGAAATTAAAAATTATAATTCCCTATATCATTTTAGTTTTCACGAATAATAAAATATGAATGATTCTATTTTTAAATATGAACTAAAATCTAATAAACACCGAATAGTCTTATACTTCTTTTTGCGTCAAAAGCGATAATGATTATTTATCGTAAATGGGATTATTGTTGATAAAAACCATTAAACGTATTTGGTCTTCATTAATTTTGATATGTAGGTTTCAATGTAATTTACTACCTACATACATGATAATTAATATCATCTTCTCATACAAATCTGTCAAGCTGATCGGCAATTGTTTAGGAAGATTTACTTTTGTCACAAATTTCAAGGTCTAGCTTGACTAATCAAACTGATATAAAAATAATTCAACGCGGCAGAACAAGTTACACGTGTTCAAATATCTCAACATTCTAAATATGGCAACAGAAACAGTCTTAAAAGGTAATACGACATGCACAGCTTCAAATAAAAATTGAAGAGAGTCCTCTTCAAATACGGTAGGCAACGCACCTCTGGTACCGCTGGTATTGCAGATGTCCAAGAGCGGTGCGCCTGCCTATATGCCACTCTATGGCATAAAAACTGTTTAGCTACAGGAATATACACACGAACAATTTTTTTAATATCTGATTGTATTTACATTTCGCACTTTAAGTTATTAACATAAAAAAATGAATAACTTTGTACTTCTTGGTAAAATTGCCGTGGATGCATGTTTTTCTTAGAAAAACAGACCTTAAATTAAGAGAACCGGTGACTTGCGAACTCAAAAAAGGCCACATTGATCAAAAGCGTAGACGGTCAAAGACCGAGTATAGAATACCGAGAGCCTTCAACGAATTATTAAATAATGAGAATCTTAGTGTGATTAAACTAAGTCGGACTTTTAGGACACTCTGAAAACATTGCTTTCCTTAATCATATACCAAAATTGTGGTATGATAAATCCTCATACAACTCAACTGACCGATCACCACTGGTTATAATTGTATTGTGGTACCTTTTGTCGCAATAGCGAGCATTCGTGCTCTCACGTTTCCCACATCATTCAGTATTACTTCAGTAGGCCATTGAACGTCGAGGCGGTCCTCATGGAATAATCTTTAAATGGAACAGGATAAGTCCGAGCATACACGTGTCAGTACGCGAAAATTAAATAGTGTCGCATGCAACATCGAGGCGAAAACTTTCGCACACCGTTCAGTTAAAAATGCAATTAGTTTGTGATAGATCGGTCTTTTATTTTTGGGCTACGTTCGCTAGTTATAATATGCCTCCAGAAATTGTTAGAAATGTTTTTTCCTCATACGGTTTCCAAGAATATGAAAACTTGTCATACGATGTAGATATACATCAAAAATACTATCAAAACTCATGTTGACAATATCTGAAAAGATCGTCGTTATTAATTTTAGTTAAGAGATAGCAGATTACTTGATACGATTTATTAATTTTTAGCAATACGAAATGAGCTCTAAATAAAACAGTCCATAGGGGTTAATTAAAGAGAGATAAACTCCACGATGCCTGTTTGCCATCATCGGAAAAAGGTTAGCTGAATAGAAATCTTATAACATGATAAATACCTCGACAATTAGACAATTGATATGGTGACATAACATAACAAGGCATGAAGCCTAAATCCCCAAAGGGTTGATCCCCAGAGATACTGTTGTGCACCCAAATGCCGATGCTGTTATTAAGTACATAGTAGCGAGCCTATTGTCGTCAACCGGGCACAGTTCTAAATTCCGTGCTGTTACTGAGAATTTCTATACAGAAAAACCCAATAACACTTTGCCCGACCCGGAAATTGAACCAGGGACCTCAAATTCAGCAGTCGAGCTTGCGAGCACTAAACCAATGAGGCATAAAAATGAATAGGTAATGGAATAAAATACTTTCCCTAGCAAATACTTTCATAGGATATTTTCATATCATATCTTGTGATGTGTTATTGAATAAAAGATTAGGTACGACCAATCATGTAGGCATATGACAGTACCTTTATCCATGAACGATCAAACGACAACCAGTAGGTGAATACCTATCTTTGAAAAGGTTGTTTGTTATTTTATTCACAAGTCATTTTGAGGAAATGTATTTTTTTCTCAGAATCCAAACTGAGTTTGAGATATATTATATATCCTATATTTTCCTCGAAGTCAACTTAATATAAAATTACTTACTGAACGTAAAATTATACACGATTTGGTTATTATTCGCTTCGTGATATATAATCTATATTTATAAAAATGAATCCCTATTACCCTTGGTCACGCCATAACTTGAGAACGACTTTACCGATTTCGTTCATCTTTTTTTTTAGTTTTCTAATACTTTGTAGAAGGTTCTTATGGAAAGAAAAATTAAGAAAATTGTGCAGATAATAAGAAAATTTCAGAAATCTTAACCACTATTTTAACTGCTTCCCGTGCGAAGCCGGGGTGGGTCGCTAGTATAGGCATAAATTCATGTCTTATTTGGTAGAAAAATATATTTAATACCCAAATATTAGTTTAAGCAATACTTACCTATAACCAATTTATTATAAATAAAGGTGTTCATTCAATTTTGTATTTATATGCAATTTCTTTAATAGGAATATTATTTTTTTCTTGGCCTGTAATCTAAGCAACTGGTTTATATAATTAATTTAAATTTTACGGTTAATTATTCAATAATCATTATTATTCTAATATAAATACTATTGAGATAATTATTCAATTTTGTAATAACAATTATAAATACAATCTTCTTAACCGGAATATTAATTATTATAATGGATATTTTATGTTATTATCTTCAGTTTTTTTGAAGTTAAAGGAGTTATTAAAAATGGTGTTGTGTAGGTACGTAACATAAAATTCTGTTAAAAATCGTTTTAACACAATCTAACAAAAAAAAAACATACATAAATTAGGCTTTATCAATAATTAGGCTGCGGATCTGTGAAGTCCGTGCTTGTGTGAATACGTAACGCACGTGTGCACACTTGCTCACTTACTTGTACTAAACTGCACAGTGTAGCCGAGCTTGAACGATTGTTAGTGACAGATTATTTATGCCTTGATCACACCAAGCAAATTTGGTTGCAACAAGCTGTTCGGGCCGAATCAATCATTCCCACCGTGTGATTGAGGGTTTAGTAATGATACTTGTGGCAAGGGAAATATTTGCTTCGGTCCCTTTAAATAAAGCTCACCCTTTTTAAAGCGCTCAACTGCCTTATACCATAATTGCACTTGAAACTCTCAAGCAAAATAAATTTAATTGATATGAAATAATTTACGGGTTTTTGATATAATTGGTAACCATTTGCGTTTTCTAAAAAATATATACTTTTTCAGTTGTTAGTATCAATCACAAAAGTTGAGAAAGGGAATATGATATTAGATAGGTTTAAGAAGTACGAATTGGCTGTCAAGATAAATAAAAACTAATAATTCGTCTGATAAGAAAGGTTGCAAAAAGTTTGGCACAAATGAAATTGGTTCTGAGACTGAATATGAATTATCATCGTTACCTTTTAGTCGAAAATATATGAAAAAATCATGCGCGCTCATCTTGAGTGAACTCACTTTTCATATATTTTTGGCATACACGATTTATGGTTGGGGTCAAGGAAAACTTGTACAAGAGATCTGCCCTTAATAAAAATATAATTCATACCAAATTCAAAGCTTTGTAGATGAAGCTAATGGACAAATAGAATATTGTACCTTAAATCGGGCTTTGCTAATCTTTTAAAACTGAATACTTTAAATTAAAATACTCTTGTTTTGACGTAGGACTCACGTCCCACGTGAAAACAAGAAGTAAAAAAAAATAACCAATTAAAACAGTAGAATCAAAAAACTGATGATGTCACAACTTTGTGCAAAATAATTCCTCTCGTAATTATATGAAGCAACAGTGCGACTGCACCGTCCAAAACATCCGAAATAGTCAGATATCATATCATCAAATGCCTCAGATCGTACCTATTCACTGTGTTCCCACTACACAGCCTATGCTTGTCTAGTGATAGTGGTCACTGTTTGGTTGTAAGACTTGAAGTAAGTGAGTTGGTTTCGAGCATACCTTGTTGGCCAGTGAACCTGACCCAAAGTTCACAGAGTAAAAGCGAAATTGACGTTCTATTCTTTGTTTACAAAATAAGTAATATACTTTATTGAACATCAGAAAAATGTGAGACACACAATTAGTATCTCCATTAACCCCTCAAACATTGGATAGATACAGACAACAAAAATGTTTTGTAAACAGATCATTTATTTATTTGTTACGCTCTACACGAAATACTTAATTGTCTTTAACAAAAATATTTGGAACTTAATTACTTAATATTCATCTTTTTATTGATGTATTGACGAGAACAGACAGTTATCATCAAATTAGGTTGCGTTGTCTTACTTTACCACGACACAATAGGTCACGTCAATTTACAATTTAACACGGTGCAAGAATATAATATTATACGCCTATTAGCTTGCTTTAAAAATTTACAAAACAATTCAACACAATAATTGGCTCTTGTACATAAATTTCCGATTCTGTAACTTCAATAATATTGCTTTTAAATACTTAACCTAATTTTACATAAGTCCTCAAAAACGTTTCCTTCGGACTAATCATTTAGACTTAAAAGTGATTTTTCTCCACAATATAACAAAGCAGCGTTATGCGGTGATCTTATTAAATATAGACAAAGATGAGCTGTGACGTATAAGAGGAAAACATATTAGGATCTTTTTCTATTTTTAAAGTAAATCTACTTAAAACTCATGAATTATACATACCTATTAAAATATTAATGATAATTACAAAAAAAATATATGTATTTTATTAAACTAGGTTTGACGGAACCCTGCACAAAGTAATACTAAAAATAACTTGAATCTTACTTGTAATGAAGTCATGTACATGTAAAAAGGCTATTGGTTAGTCGTTCTAATTAAGGATCCATTCTATGTTAGAGATAGAATGGATGAATGGATGGGATTAATTAACCTTGGATTAATGTTTGCATATGAATTTAAAAAACTTACCTTGTTTAAATTCACAAAGTACGCCTCGATGGCTGCATTTTCTTGACGAACCTACGCGAATTGCTTGCAATTCTTGCGTGTGCGCAACCTGAAGCAATAAAATTATATTAAATATTATTTGTCTCATACCTCATTTACACATATATGTTCACACATCCTAAATAAATCATATATGTTGTCAACTTTCAAGATAAATCCTTATATTGTCAAGAGAAAAATTAAGACATTAGTTTTTTGTCGTCCACAGATATCCACTCAATAGCTCAGAATAAAGTTTTATTGAAAAACTAGCGACCCGCCCCGGCTTCGCACGGGTGCAATTTACTAATGAACAAAATCAAAAATTTCATACAAAAATACCATTCAAATTTTCGACGTTTCCGGTGGATTTTCCAAAAAAAAAATCCTACATAAAAACCTTCTCCTGACAATTACAAACACAACAAAAAAAGAATTAGCCAAATAAGTGCAGCCATTCGGAAGTTATGCGCTTAGCAACACATTTGGTGATTCATTTTTATTTATATAGATGAAAAACCTTCATCATTGCGGCCATCTTGATACTTTATTTATAGCTTATTAACTGAAACTTTCAAACTTTTCAATATTTCATATTCATAACTTTATGAGCTAATCAAAAAAATTTGAGTAAACATTTGTGATGTATACAAGCCATAATTTTCATATTCCACCGAGACGAAATTTTGCTCGCGGCAAAGATACTAACGAACTTAAATTTACGCATGAGGAATCCTAAAGTTTTTACACAACCGCGAGCGATAGGGTTACCGAAATTACTCAATCTGAAAATAAACCAACGGCTGATACATATACCATGATGTAGGCATGGGTAGATTATATTAGTAAGCTATGTTGTAGATCGAATTTATCAAACTGAATGGTGAGTAAACGTATCTTCCAATAAGATTAACTGTTTTTCCAGCAAGCCAGCAATTATAAATAACCAGCTTTAGTTTTATTTAAACACTAGCTTTTTCCCGCGACAAGAAATTTAGAATCTGATATTTTCCTGTGGCAACATCGAGCCTTTATTTTAAGTTAGACCTCTAACAATACATCGGTGAAAACTTAATTCAATTCCGACTAAATTATTAGAAGACACTGATACTCTAACGTTAGACTGGTTATCAGACTTTTTGGGCTGCTGACACCCATAACGACTGCTACAGATCTTCGTATGATACCTGGAACCAACTGCTTAACGTGCTTTCCGAGGCCCGGTGGGAACTCGATTTGGGAAAAATTATCATCCACCCTAGGACTGGCTGCGTCAAGCGTTGCTTAACCTCGCAGATTGACCGATCTGCGCGGTAGTTAATATCTATGAGCCCCTTCGAATAAATAAATAATGTAAATTGGTCGAAATTAATTCTTGTGATGACATCAGAATAACGCCTATTACTTTTTCTTTGTGAGTTCTTTTATTAGGTGTCTTTGTGTGTTTTTTTGATACCAAACAAATCTCCCAAGTCCAAATCCAGCAAAGAAATGATAATATTGAGTTAGCCACTAGCCTTCCAATATAAATCCAATAAATGAAAAGGGTAAGGGATAAAATCTTTAAGCTGGCTGTATACTGAGACCACGTTATGCAAAATTTAGTAGCGTTGGGTCGTCGTCAGTTTTTTTTTGGTAATGTACGTAAGCCATTCATTTCCGTCCGTCAACTAGCTGAATGACTGGTTGAATTCGTTAACTATTTAACATGTTTCCAGTTTCTATTAAACGCGATGATGGTCAAATTTCGATTCACAAGCATGCGACTTCAAAACTTCGTCTTACAGATTTCAAAATAACATGTTTCAACTTTCATCGTTTTGTTATTTGCAACGTATGTTGAATTATTTGAGAAAGGAGTTGGGATCTCTATTTTGGTTTAAAAATGAGTAGTTAAATTCGTAAACGAGATGATTGATAGACGATACCTATATTCATTAATCCTGATGGTTGCATATTTTGCCTACTGTCAAATATTACCAGCGTTCTAAGATCAAGATACTGAATCAGTATAACACCAGCTTAATATTGAACGTTTTTACTCTATTCCAATTTCTTTTTTTTGTTGACGTTGAAGTATGGATTTTTATTAGCCTGCTTACTGAATACCTATGTAAATAAAAAAATAGACTCGTCTTTATGCTTAGATTGGTCAGCTGAAATGTATGAGACAGGGTAAGTAATTTCAGCCGTCTAGGTGATCATGAAGAATATACATATCGGCCAATGCTCACTCATCGTTTTGATCCTTTCTATTTGATTAATATTAGACGTATTATATTGGTTCGATCATATTTTACACAGAATCGTATGTTGCTTCAATTTCGCTTTAACATTTGGTAAATCTCCAATCAAATTAGATATTGTCTAAGAAAAATCACAAGAGCATTCACACCGATATAATACTGATACAACTTCAACATCTATTTCGAACAACTGCATCGAGAGTGTATTGACACTATACTTACTAAAGCGATTATAGGATAGGGGTTGAACGCTTACCTTCCATGCTGGCAGCGTGCATAGAGTTTTTAGACGGGGTTGGCAAAAAAATGTATAAGCTTACTTACCAAAATTCCTACGACATGTTAGTATTAGTTCGTTGTCTTGTCGATTAAATAATGATCTATGTGATTTGCAACCTCAAATATCTTATAATAAATATTTATCTGAGTTATGTAGGGTAGGCAGTATCTTTTTGTCTTTATGAATCGCACGCCACTGCGTGCTGGCAAGATATGCAAGAGTAGCAGTTAAAACATGGTGCGCACCCCTAAATTATCCAATTCATGTGCGGATTAAAAATTGATTCTTACGGGAGTTAATGGTGAAGGAAAATATTGTCAGTAAAACATGCTAACTTCTAATAACGCAACGGAAATAAAAATAGAGAAAGGATAAGATGTCATTAAGTACCCTTATCTCCTCTTCACGGGTTCCGAAACCGCAATAATCATACTTTAACGTAAGCAGCTACCATTTTTCCTAGAAACACCTTATGAAAATAAATTCGAGTCAGTTAGGACCTACTTCGGATTTGTTTCGACAGCAATATACTTTTTTGTTTCATTTTTTTTTTTTGTTTTATTATACGTACATTTGACAGTTATTTTTAACAGCTTATGTATTAATTTTAGAAAAATGATTTGTATTTATTTATTGTATTAATTTTAGATGATGATTTTGTTTCTTCTGATGGGCTATCGACCTATCATTTCACATACCGGTCTTCAGCCTTTTCACTGCTTGTTTTACACTGTACCATATACTCATCATACTCTGTGCCATTACCTATATACTTATTTTTTATAGTTGCTATAAATATGGTTAGAACTACATTTCTTTGTACATACAAATTGCATGTATATAGTTTTACATCGATAGAATTAGCGGATATACTTAAAAGATTAAAATTGGATTCACTACGAATTTATTTTCTATGTCAATCCAATTTCAATTAGAGGAACAAGGCAGCTTACATTCCAAATCAGATTCATTAAGATACAACTTACGCCCACCATCGAGAAATAATGAGAAAGGTTAGTAGGTAAATATAACCGATGTTGTCAATTTCGAAAAAGCTTTCGACAGAGTCAAATGTTTGTTTCTAGACATTTGTATTGGGCTGTATGTTCAACTTCGTAATACCGCCACATGTACTGCCACGTGTAAAGGAAATATTTATATCTTCCTCATAGTAAATCAATTATAAAAATACTAGCTTCCCCGGCGGCTTCGCCCGCGTGGATTACGAACACGTGCATTTTTTCGGGATAAAAACTATCCTACCTCGGAAGTTGGACCAAATAATACAAATATTCAACATTTTATTAAAACGATTTATTGTTTTCGGGATTAGCGTAAGCGAACATCGTGATACGGGATTTTTATATATAAAGATTTCAGGCCCATAAATCAAGCGTGCAAATAAGGATAACGTTCCGTTTTCTCGTTGTAATGAATAGCCGGTACTGTGTCAAGGTTCCAATCGTTCTGAAAGTAGGAAGAGACACCACGAAACGTGTGGTCGTTTGCCGCAACGTGGGCAATACTATCACTGCTCACTGGCTAATCATTCCATACAATTTGATGGTGGAAAAATGTATCCTGAGTTCCATATAGTTAGTCATATATTTTTTGATGTTTTAATAATGTCCTCCTGACCGAATTTCGGTCACGGCGGCCAATCTCACCGGAGATTAACCAACTACGCACGAGATATTATAGAGCTCAAGTGTGAGCGTAAGCACAGGTGCTCTTTCTATTCTTTCACTCTCATAGTCCGATGGGACGGCAATCAGACACGACCGGAGAGAGATTAGGCGCAGGGCCAACGGCTTTACGTGCTTTCCAAGGCACGGTGTGTATTGACATACACAAAGACCCAAACCCGAAACAACTATCTGTAGATCATACAAATATTTGTTCCTTGTGGGAATCGAACCCGCGACACATAGCGCAGCAGTCGATCTCTCAACCACTGCGCCAACCGTGCTGTCAGTCGTAATATGTGTACCCTTATAAAATCCTCCACACAAAGTTTCATGAAGGTTAATACTTACACTGTTAAGTGGTAAACAAGACCGCGTTAGTTTCAGTACTGCTTCATCAACTTATTATGTACGCTAAACTTGGTTTAACTTGTGAGGAATTTACTGTATTCTGTAGACGTCATAATATTAGTTGTAAGACTAAACAAGAAGAATCAGTTAATCAGTTTCTAGTATTCATTTATTCCAGTAATCATCACCTTAAACGTTTGAATCTAAATGTATTCTATGTACCGATATGTATTATGATCTACATAATATTCATATGTAGCTATCTATCGGTGAATGAATTTTCACATTCGGATCATTAGTTCCGGAGATTACGTACGGGGTACATACAAACAAATTTTACTTCTTTATAATATTAGTACATACCTATTATAGATAAAATAATTACAACTGAACATTACGACTTTCTTACCCAACAATTTACGGAAAGGTGTACTCTTAATTGTACACATACATTTCGCCGATGAGAACTTAATATCAATCAATTCTTGGATTTTGATTATGTCATAATGTGCAAACTCCTGAAAAATCCAAGAATTTATTTTCTTTGATCTTTGGCAAGGTTATCTCCATTTAACGGTGGTGTTTAGAAAGCATCTAAAAATATTACTTCAGAAACACTTGAACCAATATTGAGTTTTCTTTACTTTGACTTCATGATCGTATAACTTCTTATGTAACATAATATATTGAATACATACCGTACCTTCATACATTAATAATAATACATAAGTTAATAAGTAAGAAAACAATAAAACAGACTAAATGTTGCTTGCTAGTTTCAAAATTAATTTCGCTCAATATTATCAACACGCTTGGCAGTCGACCTTGTAACCAGACAACTGTCTATATTAGTATATACCTACTAATTATAAATATTTTAAAATAAATTAAACTCTTTATAGGGTTCCGTACCCAAAGGGTAAAAACGGGACCCTATTACTAAGACTTCGCTGTCTGTCCGTCCGTCTGTCTGTCACCAGGCTTTATCTCAAGAACCGCGATAGCTCGACGGTTGAAATTTTCACAAATTATGTATTTCTGTTGCCGCTATAACAACAAATACTAAAAACAAAATAAAATAAATATTTAAGGCTCCCATGGCATGGCATGGCAACAGGTAGGCACTTGAAATATTCACAAAATACTCAGTTGTATTTTTACTTTAATAATAAATACCTACTGTTGTTTACCAAGCAATGGTACAGAATCCTTCGTGCGCGAGTCCGACTCGCACTTGGCCGGTTTTTATGTTATATATTATTATTTATTAGATATTAATATATAGTATTTTTTTTATGAATGTTTACTAGATAACTCAACTTATACAACTTTTAATATAGATATTCATATTATTATTACTTAATGTATTATGTTCAGAAAGACCGAAAGTGCGGGATTGAGTGAACTTAGATATGATCATTAAGAGCCTTTACGCCGTACAGTCCGTTATTGGCATTTTTCATCCTGAAATTACTTCGTTAAATTGTATGGATCATATATCAAAATTGCTGTCCATTTAATAGGAAATTTTGTAAAGAACAAATCTAATACAAAACATTTTTATTTTTTTTAATAATTATATATACTAGGGCTATTGTTTGACACCATGTTTCGTAAAATTTACGAAACATGACTACTTCATCCTTCGATACCTGGCAAAGTATATGAAATAAAAGCAAATAATAACGGTTTTTAGAATACATATATACTCGTATACAAATCTAGTAGACAACATTTTTAATAATTATTATTATTCTAAAGTAAATTACGAAACAACATTGCGTAAATGATATATTTGCCAATTTTGACAAACTTAATTATGGCTAAATTACATATTATATTTTTTTTTACATTACTAGAATATGTCCTTAACAATAAGGCAAAAAAAAATTATTCAAAAATTTAATAAACAATTTTTAAAATAATTTTTAAAAGTACCATATAAACTGACCCGCAACTCGGCGCGAGATCAGTGCCCGCCGAGGCTTTCTAGGGTAAGGACATGTCGCTCTGCGCTCCGTTTTTTCGACGAAAATATTACGATCCTGAATAAATAAATTGGAATAAATCTAGTCCAAAACATATTGATACTTTGGGTAGAAGTAAACAGTTGAATTATTTTTGACGACTTTTTATGAAAATTTGTACAATAATTGTTCGTAGTCCTCTTATACTTCTTGGTGAGGAGACATGATGGTGGAGCCGATGGCATCGAAGACCTGATGATGGATCCTGAAGGTTACAGGAACTCGGTAACGGTTTATAGTAGAACCACCGTGTTTAGGTTTGTTTCATTTGTCTCGATCCGTACTTTTATCCTAACTAGTGCTGATGCCCTGATGATGCTGATGATGATGGGAAGTGTTTACAGGAACTCGGTTACTGTTTATAATAGAACCATCGTGTTTAGGCTTGTTTAATTTGTCTCCATAGGTACTTTTATCCTATTGCTAATGACCTGATGATAATGATGACGATGATGAAAGGTGATTACAGGAACTCGGTTACTGTTTATAGTAGAACCACCGTGTTTAGACTTGTTTAATTTGTCTGGATAGGTACTTTTATCCTAACTAGTGCCGATGACCTGATGATGATGATGATGATGGGAGGTGTTTACAAGAACTCGGTTACTGTTTATAGTAGAACCATCGTGTTTAGGCTTATTTCATTTGTCTCGATAGGTCCTTTTATCCCAACTAATGCTGATGACCTGATGATGATGATGATGATGGGAGGTGTTTACAGGAACTCGGTTACTATTCATAATAGAACCACCGTGTATAAGCTTGTTTCTTTTGTCTCGATAGGTACTCTTATCCTAACTGCTGCCGATGACCTGATGATGATGGGAGGTGATTACAGGACCTCGGTTATTGTTTACATTAGAACTACGGTTTTTAGGTTTGTTTGATTTAGTATAGTGCCGATAACCTGATGATGAGGTTGTGAGGTGCTTTTAGAAACTATATCCACCGTGTTTGAGTTTAGGAATTTGTATTAATTTAATCAGGTCTGGGAAACAAAGAGCTTTTTGTTTATTCGGGAAAATAAATAAAATAATAAATAATGTACACAATTTGTATCTTGATTATTGATATAATAATTCGCCACCGGAAATATGAATTATTGTAAGGGACAAAATGCAAGTTATAGGAAATCGCAAAAAACTTAAAAAAAAAATGGATAAAACCTTGTATTTCTTTCAACTTTAATGGTATCATAATAGTAAATATACCATTATTCTTATATTTTTGCGCTCTATTTTTCCTATAAAACAGGATTTCAATAACTCTTTTAGTTTCAGGTATAGCCATTACTGTAAGGGAAAAATTATTTTCATCAGCGATTAAGGCAATTTATTATCAGAAAAATCTTTAAATCATGTTTAAATTTAATGTAAAGGCTATTAAGTTTTGTAATTATTTAGGGTATAATACCTTTGTATAACTATTTTATTTCGGTTTTAGAGTTATGCTAAACGTATGTAATATACAAATTTGAAGCTTGCTGATTGGATTTAAGGTTGAATTTGTTGTATCTCTGCATGAGTATTTATAATCATACCATGCAATTGCCTTATTATTTATATTTTTTTTAAGATCTCAAAAATTAAAAATAAATATACCAATCGATAGAGCGGAATTTTCTGAGTAAAACTGTATATTTAACTAATTTTCGACAATTTGTCCCTTACATTAATTCATATTTCCGGTCTCGATATTATCGTATTATGAAAATATATCGTAATATCTAGGTACTAATAAATATTAGCTCATGTGAATAAAAAAATACTAAAAACTACAATACAAAATAAATTATAATAAACTAAAAAATACCAAAAAGGCAAAAAGGATCAACATCGCCAGCGCGCGCTTTAAGCATTGCCTCCTCACAGTCCGCACGCACACACACAAGCGGGTGAGCGGTCGAGCGCTGTAAATACCTAATTTCGCTCGCCACCGCGCGGCGTAAACGCTCTTAACTGCTTAAACGCCTCTATCTGACCAATGCTTCATTAGAATAAACGTTATTCGTCATAATATACGTGTTTTATGCTGCACATTAATTAACAACTTGCCCTTTCTACCCTTTCGTGTCCTAATATTAATAAATTCCATATTATAATTTGGCTACCCTGTGATTAACTATTTGAAACTCAAATTGTAGTTTCAAAATGATAGCTAAATGTAATTCATCCAATAAAAGTTTTGGCGAAACCCGCTCTTTAATAGTACGTTCATTTATAGAATCTGAAAGTTTAACCTTACATGAGATAATCTGGTATGATGAAAAGCTTAAATTAACCGGATCTTGTGGCTGCTCGGTTATCTCAAAGTTTCTTACGTAATGAAGCTGTGAGAGGAATTCACTTATTTAATATAGATCATGTATCCCTCGCTATTGATATCGAGTGAACTGAATGAGCAAATTGACATGGGTGCATAAAGCTATTCAAATGATAGCCACGTAACCATGTTATCGTAGTTGCTAGTTTAAAGGATGGGTTTATGCGTTATAAAACAATCCGTTATCTTTGATTGAAACATTAAATTCAAATCGACCACGATTTCTCTAGAAGTTATATAGCATTAAACCTATAATTTTGTTTAGGTCGCGATTCGGTACATTTTGGCTTGAATGATATTGTATTTTAGTATCCATTTTGCATTACTATCTGGTAAATAATATTGCCAAAATATGCAAAGCTGTTGTTGATATTGTTGCTCTATGCATAGTCACGGGCAGTGTTTATATTGCTTCAACCGTTATAGTTATATATGTACAGTAAGCCCGACTATGGTTTTGGGGATTTACTAGATAGTTCGGTGGGTGTGATCGAAAGTGTTACGATATATTCGAACGAAATGGTCGTGAAGATTCAAATCACGGTTCGTTATAAATCACCTGAAACTTGATCCAAATGAAGAAACTCAGATAACATACGAGCGAAGTTAACAAATGTGTGGCCCGCAGCTAAATGGCTCCTTCGCAAATCGATCAACCTGCGAGCTTGCCGTAGCTAGCTCTTGAAAGGCTGGCCATTCTTTACAAATCAAGATTTCTCACAGCCATTTGTGACGGGCAGGCAGTACTTAGTTGAGAAAATATTAGGTATTCAGATGCAGCGATCGTATAGAAGTCTGACTGCGTAAAATACAAGTAGATATTTAATGCAGTTTGGTTTCATATGCCATAATATGTAAGGTCGTAGATCGGTGTTTAGGTGACAGAAACCGACTCTAACATAGTCGGTAAAAGGCAAGGTACACGAGTTCAAAACTAAAAAATCTGCAAGATATAAGCGATCAATGATTTGGCTTCCATTAAACTAGCCCGGAAACTATCATCTAGAAAAGTGAGTAACGAAATATTGGGTTACTATTGAGGCCTGATGGAATACAGTTTGATTCGAAACCATTATTTATCTTGCTGTCGCGACCGTTGATCACGAAGACCTGATGATTTGTACAAATTTCCCAGCTAATAATTCTTTTAGGAATAACAAACCAGTAAATGGGCCGTTTGCCAGACGTTTCGATTTTAATGAAGCTTGTTCGAGCAACACGAAGCCAGATGCGAAACAAGACTGCAGCTGATTGATATTATCAACAGGTAGAGAGTGTAAATGACGGCTATTTGATAAACAAAACAGTGTATGAGTGTTTGTTGTTTGGAATTTACGTCGTTCTGAATATTCTCGATTCAACAATCATAACATATTTTGACGTAAGTTTCTGATAAACCATTTTAAGAAGATTTTGAACTAATTATAGTGAACTAAAAGGTCTTGAACCTAAGAAATATAATGAGATGAATGTATATTTATTTGACCGTAAGTTTAAAAGCAAAAAGAGGTTCGTTTAGTAATAGTTATATTAAAAAATTGTCTTGTTTTACCGTTAGGTGCAATATAACTCTGGTATATTATAACCCTGTGAAAGGAAACAATAATAAATGATCTGGAGAAAGAACCATATTTCATTTTCAAATTCCACCGTGAATTATATTTTTGCCAGTAAAACAGTTTTACAATACAGTTTTAATGTCTAACCTTCGATTAAATGTTATACCCCGTTCCTTTTCTTAATCTACTGTCTCTTTCTACTGTTAGGTACTGCTGAAATCATTTTTCTCTATTTAATTTGTATCCGTGTCATATATTTATGGTGTCCGTGTGTCACTTTACTATACATATACTAGTAGAAAATCAGCACTATTGCAAACACAAGCGTAAAGCTGAACTGAGTACCCGTTTGGCGCAACTGAGATACTTAAGATTTATTCTCTAAAGTTTAATAAGTGATGTTGTTTAGTTTTAAAATATATTTTTTTATCGTGTGTTAGTGTCTTATTGCATCAAATAAATAATATTCTATTCTAAAACTGCAAGTATAGGTAATTTAAAATATTGTCACGTTAACATGAACACTTGTGTAATACAGCAAATATAATCCAAAAGCGCACTTTGCATTTAAATTGTAGGGTTTCGCTTAGAGCAAAGTTTGCTGTAGAACGTTTAGCAGGGGTTAGTTCCATGGAACTAAAGTGTTCTTATAAAAATATTTTATAAGAAAAAATATAGTAAAGAGATTGCTTTTTTACTTTACATCCATACTTTCGAGGAACAAACTTTCTATGAGTAGCTGTTCCTAGTACTGTATTTTTTTAGTGTGGTCCTACCAAGCTGCTTATTGTAGGCATAGAAAGTCTGGACATGTTATGGACTCCGCTGGCCAGAACCATATGGTCCAAATAGCTCTTAACTGGCCAAAGATGACGCGATGCTTCGGAAGACCTCTCGTCATTTGGGTGACGATGGTCCTGGAGGACTTGAAGGAGAGAAAAGTAGAGGCCACATGCTAAATATAAATGTAGACAGTGGACAATTACAGCTGACTGAGTAGATTGACTGAGCAGGCTGCTTATTGACTATTCTTTCATCATCATCATCATCAGCCAGAAGACGTCCACTGCTGAACGAAGGCCTCCCTCAAGGGGGGTTTGCCATAATCCCCACGCTTGGCAGGCGGCTTGGGGATCGCAGTGGCTCACCGATTAGTGAGAGGACGCTGCTGCCCGTCCTCCGGTGTCTGGCCGCAGTTTTAAGACGTACCCGGGTCAACGTTCTTTCATCTACCTACTGATATTATTCTACCTTATTTGCGTTTTTTTTTTTTTTAATAAATACCAATTCTTTCATCCGCAGAAAGAGTCTAACGTGCCGCTATATTTCAAACGGAAATTAAATAATTTCCTGTTTCCCAAAGTTTTTCTCATAATAAACTTGACAAGCGGTATTCCAGTTTAGCAGTTATTAATTATAGCCCTTGTCTCATTATACTGTTTACATTGTGGATGGCTATCATTAAGGGCCCCTTGAAGATTTGCCGCATCGTTAGACGACATCAGAGGGAATGAAATTTAAACTGATAACTGCTAAATACAAATGAAATATAATAAAATTACAATGTAAAAGTAAAGTATCATGTTGTCTGTCTGTACAGCTAAAACTTAAAAACCAGTAGACAGAATATGTTGAAGGGGCTTAGATTGAGGACTAGTTAAGAGTGGTAGTTAATAAAAATGCATTTAATATTAAACATTAACGTTCAATTTCAATAACGTTCACGAGCATTTGGAATTCTAGCAGACAAAGTAACCACACAGTTAATAAATATTAATGAAATATTTATGAATATAGCTACAGATAATAAGATTGAAAAAATGTGCAAAATTTTGACTATTTATAAACGTTCGATGTCTAGATTGCGATACAGCCAGTTGAGATACAATTCCAGACGAACTCTTAACGGATGGCTCCGTGTTCGTCACTTTTGGGTACTTTGTATTGTATTGTAAAATCAATCCCAAAAGGTTTATACACTAAACGATTTTAATTTTTTTTGGAAATGTAGTGATTATAGTGATAAAGGTTACCTTAATTATTCTCAAATATCAAGATCAATATTTCAATTTATTCTAAAATTTAGATTTGATTTTGAGGCTGGCTGTTCAACAATATTAAATTAAAAATTGTCGTATTTGTAATATAAAAGTTATGAAGCAAATTTTAAGCGCGTTTTTTTATGTCATAGGCGGCAAACGAACAGACGGTTCGCCTGATGGTAAGCGATTAACGTCGCCCATGGACACCCGCAACACCGGAGGTTTAGGAATTAATTCTAGTGTACATCGCTCGTCGATCTACCGTTGAAAATACGAGCAGTCAACTTACATGACGTACATACTAAGAATTAAATTTTCAAGCAAACGTAAAATAGTGAGTCTGCTTTACTTCACAGAATTGAGAAACTTTCACGGCAAGCTGAATGATATCTGAGAAATGTCAGACGGGTATAAAGTTTAAAGTATCGATGGGATCGAAGGAAAGAGCGGACACGATTACCTAAACTTTAGATCGTCTGGCGCACCCTGGGCAACTTGTACATATGGATATAATTGCTATCTAGCTAATCTGTCCACAAACAAAATGGTATTGGGTTTCTGTTAGTACATCATTTGGTATTGTGTCCGATAGGTGTCAATAGGCCGCTCCCTTTTATATGGGACTTAATAACCCTTTCGACAAAATTTAGCATACAGTAATACTTTTCTACCTAATCTTTCGAGGAATATAGACGTGATGCAATCTATAGAAATATTACCAAGAATAAATTTTTGAGATTTTGTTTAAAGAGGTTAATATAAAAAAATCCTGTGACTATAAAACAAAAATTTCGTTTTTTATCGCAACACGTGAGAACGTACATTGATACAACTCTCAGTGATATAGGCACCTATTGCTAATATTCTAATTGCGAAATGATTACCAATGTGTGAAAAAAAAAAACACAAGCTCTCTTTCTTCCTCCTAATTTTACTAGCCCCGACAACGTCCACAACGATCTTATACTTAGTTTTAAGCCTACCATCTTATGTAGAACGCAAATAAAGTATTGAATATTGAGTCCAATTTAAAATATAAGACATTTTCCACTTAGATCGGTACAAAATACGCACAAATGGTATCGTAACGGACATATACCTACGGACAAATGGTTTAATGGGGTCGTTCCTAGATATATATATGTTTGATCCTATTAAAAGCAAAATTTCCGATTAGATAGGTACCTATAATTGCGAATAATCGTTTTACGAAACTACATAAGCGACCCCGAAGGCAAAACTATAATATAATAATATTATTAATGAGGTACTTTATTTGGAGAGGAGCGCCAACTAACAAGTTGAAAGCATTGTTTAAATATTTCAGAACATTAGACTGAATATTTTCCCGTTTAAACAATATACATACATTGAAATTTAATTTGATGTAAAAGCACGCAATTATGATACCAGTGTTCCCGTTAAGTACTTTAGCATTTTTAAAAGTGAACTATAAATATAATACTTAATGTTTAATATAAAATAAATATAACCTATGTATAAGATCTTTTATAATTGTTAGTATGACACGACTAGCTAATTTTATTTTATTTTTTTAACAAATGAGAATATTGTTTTCAAAATGTTGTCTTGTGTTAATATTTTTCCATATTGAGTATAATCAAAAACCAATATATAACCGTAACCAATATCAAAGTAGAAAAAAAAATAGCTTTTCAATATTTTATTCCAAATATGATTCATCGGTTCGATCAGTAAAACATAATATTCAGTTTGTTTACGTAAGAACAAATGAGAAATGATTTGTCAAACTCAGCATTTAGAATGATTACGTTCGCTGATGTTCTAATCGCGTGTTTCCAAAATGTTTCCTTAAATAATGTCTGACACTACGAGAAACTCACGTGCCGATAGCCGGTTGATCATTTTACTATAATCGCTCGGAAATACATCCATCATACCATTACTCATTTTTCCCAGGGGTTGACAGAAACTACGTAACAATAAAATATGAATTGAATGTATTATAGAAACAAAAGAAGTTTCATTGAATTTTCATCAATAGCTAGACGATAGGAATTAATCGGTATACAAAAAGTGGATGAAGTTTTTGGATAAGGACTATTTAATAAACAGTTTACAGAGTGGACGTATGGTACACGTGACGTAGATATGAAAATTATCTCGCTTCTGGGACGGACGTTATGCACGTATTCCGTAGCATATATGTATATACAGCAAATGATTACTGCATATTGACAGCTATCACATATTTATTGCATTTTTTTCGTACCGGTTTCGAAACTAATCCCAAATATTTTTTAACTACATTATTGTCTACTTAACTTATCATTTTTCTATATTATTCGTTGCAAAAATGGTATGGGTAAAATTATTCGAGTATAGTGGGCCTTTTCCCTTCTTCATTATAATTTTATTCGTACTCGTAAATAGATTCGGACGCTCAGCTAGTTAGAAAATACTATAAGTATGTATTAAATTAATCAATTTACATGATTGTCATCTTATTATTAATGTATTTTATTTATTGAACAAAAGGTATAATGCCAGGTAAAATTAATCGAACAAAGTGAATCTTGTACCTTCTTCAATTTAATTTAGAATTGATATAAACACACAAAGAATAACATTAAGTGAGAACTCGTAAATAAAGCCATACGACCCATGAGCAGTCGGCTAGTCGACCGCTGAAAATTAATCGTTATTGCTTCCTAGAAAAATCGTAGATAAAAGTGAGAGTATTTCATACGAATTCCGTATCTAGAATCCGGAAATTTTATCTACCAGATAATCTATTTATGTAATCTGTCAGTAGTTTTATATTAGGAACTGTTGACTTTTTGTTGACATGATTCCCTGTGAATCTTTAGGAAACAGTAAAAAAAAAAATTGTTTCAGGGTATTGCCTGATCTCGCGCCTTGCTGGTCTGGATTCCAATACAGCTTCAGTATGGTGCGAAGCAGGATTCTGCTGTAAAGTGAGTATTAACAATTTTGTAATCACTAAGCTATAGTTATCCTTATTAAACGGAAAGCCCACCTAAAAGTCTTGGTAAGGCTAGGCTGAAAAGATATAAAATAAATGACCTCATATTTTTAGGAACGTTTCAGTATGAAATTTTAAAGGCCAGAGATCTAAATCAAATTCTCATTAATATATCGTTGATAAATTAAACCGCTTCTTGATTCAGGCATCATTAATCAATCAAGTCGGTTTTGGTTTCGTTCCGTTGAGTGATCAAGGAAAACTGACAGCTGACTCAAATTAATGATTAACGTAATATTACACACATACTGTTATTTTACAATGACACAAGTGGCCTAGCTAGCCTATGTGTAAAAAAAACTATGTAAATAAGAACTAATTCAGTATTAACTAATAATAATAATAATAATAATTTTTATTTCGAGTGACTCATAAAAATTGTTAGTAAGACTTACACCTATGGTAGTAGTTAGACTTTAAGTAGTCTTTAATATTTAATTGACGTCACAGGAAAGAAATATTCTGCCAAACTTTATATGCATTTTAGACAATACAGTATAAAATTAATGACCTTCAGTAAAATGGCTATGGATCCCCAAAAGCCATTACGAGTAATGTATCATTGGTTTAGTGCTGTTCCATTAAAAAAACGTTATAAATGATGGCGCTAGTATTTTCAATCGTAATAACTAACGTGTGATGTTCTATTGACGAACCTTTCGTGACTGAGCCAAGCTTTTACAATAAAAAATCTTACAAATATTATTGTATATTAAAACTGTTATGATACCTAAACAAACAACTGTTACGATTAATAAAATTGCAAAATATACCATAAGGAGACGTCATAAGACATACAATGAAAATGATCATGGAATTACTTTCAGACTAAAAATAATAAAACCTTGAAAGTTTAAAATACTAAAGAACCGTTTTGATTTTATGAGAGCACTGATCCCTAAAACAGATTCGTTAAACCAAATACTTAAGTATTTTAAAATGTCGGTATCAATAAAACACTTCACCGCGTTCTTTCAGCTAGACTGATTTACATTCCTTTGTGTTTATGTAAATCAAGCAATCACATTTTTTTCGATTCCGTCTTCTTGAAGAGTTGAATATTTATAGATAGATTTATATTCCTTGATTGGATTTAGTTTTCAACAAGCATATTTTTATCACCATCTGCCTAGACTTTTCCAAATGTGCTACGAGTGAAATTTCTGTGTCAAACAACTTTAAATACCACTTAGTCTTGGATAAGGCAAATCTGTATTTAAATGGGTCATTGCATTTATAGCCAAAATATAAATTCATAGTAATAAAATTCCAATAAAATCAGAATGTGGTATAAATAGTATTAAATAATGAGTAGGTACTATTATTAAACAATGTGCAAGAGTGGACTGAGATAGGCTAGCCGAGCCTAGTTGGCATAGACAGTTTTTTTTTTTTTCAATCATTTATAGTGTTACCACTTTCTTACCTGAAAAATGATTTTCTTCTGTTGTGTCGGCACGTGCTAGAATCATGCACATGCACGCTGCCTGCACTCAGTGCCGGATTAACCACGTAGCAAGAGTAGCAATTGCTACGGGCCCCGCGCAAAAGGGGGCCCCGCGTACTCCTAACCCGTCCACCTCCGCCTAGTCGTAATTTTTTGAGTGAAACTTTTTAAAGCGTGGTATATTGAATTTACTTGATGTTACAAAAACATGAAACGTTACACCTGTTCACGTCAGACAATCGGTAACTGATTATTTTGCTGGCGAAAAAAAACATAGTAACACGGGCCTATTTTTAGCTCGTCTGTACTTCCATAAAGTATGCTGTGTATACTGTGATAGTCTGAACAGATCGATTGTTTCTGTGTTATTGTTGAAGTTTTTCGCAACATTTTTGTTATTAAATATACATGTAAAAATTTCATATCGTATGGGTTTTACAACTAAAGCCCATACAAGAAGAATAAACACTACATATGTATTTCTGTATTTGTGTAACTATTTCACCTACATTTATAACAAAAAAAAAAAAACATTACAATCATTTTTCTCCAACTAACTTTATTATTCTTCATTTAGTTTTTGTTTTCCTTATTATTTCAGTTACGACCATACATTTTGGGCGCAGATAGGTCATATAAATGTCAAAAAGAAATGATTTAACTTGTTCAATTTTATAAAATAAGAAAGCACTGTTTGAAAAATTCTATTTATTTTGCGTATTTTTTTTATGTGCTATTTTCTGCACAGAGTGAAAAAAAAAATTCAATTTTCGTGCATGTTTTTGATAGTTCAGTTGATAGCCGATTAAGTAATTTCTTATATCTAGTAGGTATATGTGCAGTGTTTCGCAAAGGTGATTCTTGAAGTAAAGTTATTTGAACAACATTAAAAAAATATTGTCTCATCAATTTGAAGAATTATTTTTTTCTGATATGTGCTAGCAATAATGCCCGTATCGTGGGTGCGATTTCATAACAAATAATATTAATATGCACAAATCTCCCAGACCCGAAACAAACATCTGTAGATCGTACAAATATTCGTTCCGTGCGGTAAACGAACCTGCGACACGTTGCAAATCAGTTGATCATGTAAACACTGCGTGAACGCAGTCGTCGCAATGACTAATGCTTACAGTCACAGTAACTATCAAAATATGAAAGTTTATTTACCTTGTAACCTATTAAAATATCATATCTATCCGCAAGACAATTTGACATGTCACAGAAGAAAATGACAAATGGTTGTTGACATTACGCTTTGTTTCAAGACAGACATATATCCGTTTAAAATAAAATTTTAATTTAAAAAAATGTTTCAATGCCATGCGTTGACATAAAAACATTTCAAATGATATTTTATAATACTTTATTGTTTGGCAATGGTAAGAAAAATTAATATAAGAATTTGATAAAATCTTTCTATAGGTTTAAAATGCACAGTAAATAAAGTATAAAGTAAAAAACCGTACCTTAACAAGACTTATCTATATGTAGTTATTTTCCTGCGGTTACGTTTGCTTATTTAATAAAGTTCCATAACATACCAACACACCAGTTTTTCCTGAAGGGTTAGACAGAGGAGTACCTACCTGTAAAAGTGATAAACCACATTCCCGACATTCCCATAAACTGAGGGCGAGTCTATTTATACCACTCGACGATGCTGGCGAGAATCAAGGAAAAAAAAAACAACCGAGCATTTCACCTCTTGGACTATGCTCAGTAGGCACACTTAACAGTAAATTTGACAAATGAAGCAGATGTTTTATAATACCATCACTGTTTTAATGAATAAGTTTCGTGAGATACAATAGAAGGATCAATCTTCTACCGATTTATCTATGTCACACGTTAATTAGATAAAGCGGATTATCGATAAATTCTACGAAAACCATTCGGATGACTCCTAAATCCTTTCCTTGTCCCAATAATCCGAAAAACTCTACAATCTTTTTCGCTTTTCCCAATTGTTATCCTGCGATATATACAAGTGGAGCAGTTGATGTAATTATTAACCCGCATGTGTGAGAGTACGTTACACCTTGTCCTTAATGGCAAGCGCGTGATCGACATACGTAAACACGTTTGTGATCCCTGAAGGGTTAACTAAATTTATACAGTGTTGATTTGGCAGACAACTCCTGTTACAGAGCTGGCTAAAACCAAAAAGGAATAATGACTAATAAAAACTGTACCATTGAGAATTATTATAATTAATTCGGTTACGAACAACTCTTACGAGAATGTATGATTATGTTTCTAATTGCATAATACTCATCACATGTAAGTCAGCAAGCAACATGTCCTATCTCGATTTTATGAGGATTTTACTTGGTTATACCATTCCAATTTATTTCATACTAAAAATCAAAATTAGACGCCAAAATCGAATTCATTCAATTTGTACTAACATCGACCGCGTTGTATGCACAACGTGGTCGATAGTTTGTTCTTAATCCTTTAATATTTTCGAAAATTAGATAGTACCAGTTGCCAGTTCACAATCGATATGTTTTTTGCTAGAAAAGCAAGTACCCTTCATTTATTTATTTATTATTTATGCATTATGTACAGAGGTGGACTTAATGCCTTAGTCATTTTCTACCAGTCATCTTTATCAATCAGGACAATGACATTTTTTCTTTCTATTAAAATCTTTTTAAATTAACTATCCTCAGTAAAACCGCAATTTGTATCTGGGAAAAGGTTTGCGGAATTAATATTTGTGTAATTACCGAAAACAATTTACCTACTAAGGTTTCACTAGCTTACAAAATAATACCAGTAGTTACCATTCCTGATAAACATTTTGTCGGGTATAGTTATGAATGTTTTAGATTGAGTTAACAAACTAACGACGGGTTGAAAAACGGGCAAATCAAAAAATATATTACAACGCCAAACTTTAGTGAAAGAAATAAAACATACAGTCCCTTTTTTGTAAGCAAGACGAAGAGTAACCAATACTAAGAAATGCTTTAGAATTCCCTTATGTACTCTACATAAGAAATGGATACTTCAAGTTGTCTCCGAATCTTCTCAAGATAATTCGTGAAAACAAAAGTTGTGAGTTTACCAATGGTTTGAATTCTCTGGTGATATCAAAATATTTTGAGAGATACTTAACAGAACTTGTTAGCACAACACTAGAAACAAACTTCTCTTACGTCAATAATAAATAAATTCCAAGAATAATACAACATGGCATATTGTTAAACAGTTTTTTGAAAAGTTTCTTTCCAGTGTCTTCTCCATAGGACCAACCCACTTTTGGAACTTTGACTTTGACTTAGCATCACGCTTGTATTTCCCGAAGGGTTAGGCATAGGTGTACACCCATATTTCGCCTATGCCGTTATTGAATCCCATGTAATAGAGAGCGAGCCTATTGCCATTAACTGGGTACAGTTCCAGACACCGTGCTGCTAATGAGAATTTCCATATAGAAAAACCCAATAACATTGATTGTTGCATTATACAATCAATCATCGCTTTCACAAATTCAAATCGGTTAACTAAGTGTAAGGGCGTCTCCACACGAAAATTGGCGTTAAAGTTGATGAAGATATGTTATTTAAGTAGCATAAAACCTCTCCAAATCATTCAAACGTCAAACTCAACGCGCCTTTTTAATTTTGACACAAATGTTTAATGTTAATGTGTAAAGGCGGTAGTTATTTGTGCGGGAATGGATGGAATATGTTTTTTTTTTGGTGTTGGTAGGTACATCGTTATCTAGGAAATAAATATTTATCGTTTGATGTCACCGTTAAAACATGAAAGAAATGTGCATTGCAATCATATTGCAACGATGACTCGTACCGTCTATGATCTTCCAACAAAATTCTAGAATAAGAAGTTCACTTTTTATTTTGAACTTTTGATACAGAATGTAGGTTATTTTGTGTATATTTTCATTGAAATTATAAATCATAATTGAACATATTTATTTGTTCAGAGTGAATGTAGAAATTATAGTTACAAATACATGTAGGCATCCACGAAACTGACTATAAGGGAAGTGATAAATAGTTATGTATTGTCGCAAAGCACTTTCGCACTTAAACATTAATTTCCGGCACATTACAATGATAACCGCATTAATGAACGTGACTTGCAGCATAATAATTGGTTAGGTTTCCCATTTCAAACAGAGTATTAATTTATCTGAAACAATTTCTAACACAACACATTTAGCTAAATATGTTGAACAAATAAACCGTCCCCATAATAGTATAACAAAGACCTAACCCTACTCATTCCGAAGAGGCCATGCCCAGCCGTGGGAGAGTAATGTGGAAGGGTAAAATTATTATTATTATTACATAGCTATAGTTCAATACTAGTGTTTGTTATGGCTTTCGGACCACCTTTGTTTGTTTATAAACATCTGAATGTTGTTTATACCGGTCGTAAAACAGAAAAAAACTTATGCTATCGAGAACAGATGGTAAACATCGGCCCTATTAATAAACCAAGATCTTACTAGGATTCACAAGCCAAGTATATTACATAAGGCGATAAGACAGCCATTTGTACGTACTATGTAATTAGGTACACTTTGCATTATGTTTATTTTTTTGCGTGTAACGTAAAGTATACTCTATATGTTATGACCTTAGGTGTATCTCTACTTGTCACAGCATTTTATTGAAGAACGGCCCCCGAAAGGCCTGAATTTTCAGTAGCTGGATAAACCTCAGATAAGTTATTCCTCCAATAAGTACATACAAAAACTGTTTAAATCACAAATTCAATGCTAATTGGCTTATATCTGTGCATTGAGAGATCAGGCATAATTAAGAAACATTCTGACAGTTGCTGTTGCTAATAAACAACTTTTTCAGTATTCTCCGAAAACATACGTAATTGATAAAGGTATTCACCATTTGTTAGTCGATCTGTACAATGATGTTCTATGATCAACCAGTGGAAACTCCTGTTTGAATCTCAGTCAGTATTTCTTATAAATATATCGGAACATAAGTATGACGACACTACTTATTTCATGCGGGAATCGAACCTATAACCCGTACCATTCTTTATTCTGTTTGTTTTCCTTTTTTTTTCTTTGTTCTGTTTTATATATTATTATTATGTGCCTTTAGTTTGGGTCAAATAAACGTATTTTCTTTCCTTCTTTCTTTCTTACCACGGGAATTTCATCGCTAAATTTTAATTCCAACAACCGATTAGTCTTTGCGCCAACTGAGCTGACAAACGCTATTATTTTGCCCAAGGCCGAATCTGAATCGTATATTCCAGATTGGATGTTATCACTTCGAACACGTGAGTTACTTTGGAATTCAAAGACACAAAGTAAGGACCTCCTTCCCGAAGTAACAGCTGAGCATCGTTGGGAACTAAATCCTATAAAAATTTAAAATTAACTTTTTGTATGCACCAAGTTGTACGTAAATTTGCTCACTCTTTCAACTTAGCCTGAGAATAAAGAAATCCCTTCATCCACCGAACTATCATAAATCTTAATTTAAATAAATACTGGACGATAAGTATTCTACTAAACAAACATTTAGAATATTTCAAAGTTTTTAAATTTTGACAGAATCAGTAACGGTCAATCAATTATTGTGCAACTTGTGTAAATGAATATTGACTTCGAATTTGAAAATATTTGTCATAAATAAATATTTACAGATTTGGTTTTCACGCTATAAATCGGCAATCTCGGCAGTGGGTCAAGCAGTTTAAAAGGAATTTTCAAAAATAGTTAAATAATAATTATTAGTTATACTAAGTTATGTTATCAAAGGAAACTTCGTGTTCTAGAGAAAAGTTATTCCAGAGCTCTTGTGATATTTATGAAGAAACTCTTGTTTTCTCTTTCGCAAAGGTTTCCTGGGTAACCTTTACCCTTAAGTTCAAGATCTTCTTAAAGGTCAATAAATTATATTAGGATGTTATGTTGGTAACATTGCCTTAGGCTACTTACAAACAGAGTACTAATAATTGTCCCATGTAAATAAAGGCGGTACTGATAATAATAAAAATAAATAGTTTATTGGTACATATTTTTAAAAATTTTAACAATATTATGATTGGATTCTCCTTTTAGGCAGGTAATGCCTGTGTTAGGAGAATCCGATTATTATGAACAAGTTATTTGCGGCTTTGACATAGCTGTGACCTGAAGATCATGAATGCTACAGATTTACCCGTTCGATCGGTGGGAAAATGTCTCATCATTATGAAGGCCGAGGATAAACGAAGCTACCGAGGCCGAAGAAGAAGAAGAATAGAGAAACCTAGACGCATAGCAGAGGGGCTTAGAAGTATATGAAAGAACTTCAAGGCGCTTTTGTACAGCAGTTGGACAATTTGTACTACATTCTTTTTAGTTAATTATTTTGTATTCGTTTTTTATTCACTTTGAACTGTTATTTGCCGTTTTTATTTTTTATTCGATACACTATAACTTGTACATATGTTGTATAACTTGTATTACCTCATTATGCAATGTAACGTTTTGATAAGTTTGTTTTCACTTATATAATGATTGTTAATTAACTTTTTTTTAAACTTTGTCCCTCACCAGGATATCTCGTGGGTACAGTTTACAAACATACATGTCCTATGCACACACAATCAGGTTCGAAACAACTATCTGTAGATCATTCTAATATTTGTTCAGTGCGCATCGAACCCGCGACACGTAGCGCAGAAAGGTAATCGCTTAGCCACTGCGCCAACCGCGTCGTCTCTTTCGTCGTTCCAAAAGAGTATTCATGAAGTTAATTGTCGGTGTGTTCTCTATAGGATCTACCCTCTTTTGGAACCGTGTACCTAAATTCTCGGCTTTTTAAAAGTGCCTGCAAAAGCCTAGACATAAAAAAAACTCTTTGAAGTAGAAAAATTAAAACAATAACAGCTCCATAGAGAACAATTTCAAAACATAATAAGGAAAGTTCACTAATTTCCAATTGTCATTATACGAAGATTGTGTGTAATATTAGTTGGTAACTCAAATGGGTTTCTACTTTAATATTCCAATAAACATAACAAACTTGTCATATATGTACCAGGATCTCTGAGATTCATAAACTATGAGATACATTTAAGTAATAGATGCTTATCTTTGTAACTTTATCACTGGTGCGAGGCACTAGGACTTCTCTTGATATTTTAATTATAATGTTTCAACCACTTAATGAGGAGACTCTTGCGTTGCTTATTTTTAATTTAGACGTTACCCGACTATATACCATAATATGGTCATTGAACTGCTGAGCGTGAGGTCCTGTGGGTTCTATTCCCGGTTTGAGCAAAATGTTATTGGGATTTTCTCTAAGGAAATTCTCAGCTACAACGCTGTATATGGCAATAGACTCAACTCTATCACATGGGATTCAATAACGGTCGGCGAAATGCGGGTGTACAACAGTACCCCTCTACTTAACCCTTCGGGGAATACGGGTGCAGTGCTATACATGTGATGTATGTAGATCAAAATTTCCGAACGTAATTCAGCCTATAACAGTCTGTCAATACATTTACTGCCCAAGAGCATCTATCATAAAAGAAACCATTCATAATAAGAACTTTATTTATTGTATTCCATACGGCGAACTACTGGATTTGGTAACTTTTTTAGAACCTAGTCAAATCATTGTCAATGCATGTATAAAAAGTATCAAGAATCTTTACAAATAAGTTAAAATTGAAAGGCAAGCACTATATAGAGACGACATTTCAATATTATAATATTTTTCATGGAAACTTTTTTTGTACAATACTTCGTTTTGGTCTAGGTATTAGAGAACATTTTGTACTACTTACTACAATAGAAAGTTAACAAAGTGATAAACCGAAAGAACTTCTCAGTACAAAAGATTACCTATATAAACAAGAGATTGCTTTATAGCCATAAGACCGCCAATGCCAGTAGCATTGGCGGTCTTATGGCTGTATCTTATCTTTCTTTTTTTTTTATATACCTATGTTATGCCTTTGACCACCATCTCAGTCATCTGATGATAAGCGACGATGTTGCCTAGGACACAAATTGTATGTTAGTTTTTTTTTCTATTTTTCCTGTATTTCCGTTTGTATGTGAAATACTCCGTCCGACACTATAATTTTAATATTTATCTTTAAAGTGCTCAATACTACTTCTCTTATGGCATGAGTTCAATAAATGAAGTACCGGCTGTTGTATCTGGGCATTTATATCTTGTGTAATGTACTTAATAGAGGTCAATCAAAGAGCTGTTAAGCTGGCAATGTTTTAGGGTGGTTAGAGATAACATTATATATACACAAAAATAAGATGTTAAAACTTCAAAGTGTCCTATTTTTCCATTTAATCATATCTTTTGAGTAGACCGGATAGGCACATCTTTCAGCTGAGCATAGATCAAGAAAACTTAATTCCTCAAACCAATTAGCTGACAAGTCGAAATTCGCCGCTAACATTTCATACGATGACTTTGTCCTTTAGAATGCCTATGAACTTGATAATTAATTGTAAACTTAATTATAAACTTTTGAGAGTAAACTGAATATGTGACTCATAAATATCGTGGTTAGCACAATGAAATTTTAACCAGGTAAAAACTGGCTTCAGTATTTTTTCGAACATGATCGTAGTTAACGTGAAGCCAAAATGTATGTGAAAAGAGTGCACCACTTATTCATAGATACATTGATTGATTAAAAAGTAACAACGGTCAACCAAAAATAGCCTTTGGGGTCTCGTTGTCCTTGATGAGATTCATTTGCAATAATGTACTCCGTCAAAAATGTATTCATTTAGTAAAACTTAACTATATATGTAAACTGACCCGGGTACGTCTTAAAACTGCGGCCAGACACCGGCGGACGGGCAGCAGCGTCCTCTCACTAATCGGTGAGCCACTGCGATCCCCAAGCCGCCTGCCAAGCGTGGGGATTATGGCAAACCCCCCCTTGAGGGAGGCCTTCGTTCAGCAGTGGATGTCTTATGGCTGATGATGATGATGATATATGTAAAAGGCGAAATACTACTTACTGACTGATTATGAATTCTCTGGAATTATAATAGGGTCTAGGTGTCTGCTAAAGATTTGTGTAAAAATCATTCTACGCCGACGGGGTCGCGGGAACAGCTAGTTATATATATTATTATCGAGTTTCAGAGAAAATTAACGTTATCACGATAATAATAACATAGTTATTGTTGCGTTTTCATAGTTACTACATTATCGCGACAGTGTAGCAAATACTACTCGCAACATGGCAAAAAGTAAAGCGCCATCTATCGAAGTGAAGCTACAACAAGCTACAAAGTTTACAACGATTCTAACACATATACGAATGTCCAACATCAATCTTTGGGCTTCGGCCCACCAGGCTAACCACCTTGGCTGGTTGGAGGATCCTTACTTTTCAATGGAGGAACACCATACCTCATTCCTCCACAACAGAAAGAAAGTCGACGCAATTAATGTCTGGTGTGTTTCTTTGATTGTAACTTAGATACTAAACTTCCTAAACAATTACAGAAAATATAGAGAACCTTAATCTTTTTGATCTTGTTAACTTTTTATTTGGACCAGCTAATTGTCGTGACGTGTCCAGTTTATTTATAAGACCAATTTTTATCTTTTTATTAGCTTACTAGTAATGGACGATGTCGCCTCGGGTAAGGTTGTCAAAGTCGGACTAATTCGCTAACGAAGTGCAACAAATCTGACGCGATACTTAATTACCTTTCCGTAAAGTAAATATTGTTATATCTATTTTGTTTCTGCTATATATAATATTATACAATAATGCTGAATGTCACAGTGACTATGACTGTTCTAATAAATTTGCCTAAAGTAACATGTAACTATATCGTTCTTTAAAAAAGAGTCGTGACGATACTTTTATCTAATTTGGGGTCTGCGCAATGTCCTTTTCTTCCATTCATTTTTGTTAGATGTTCAAATTCGTTTTCTATTTTCATTCGTGTTACGTTTCACACGAGTCAACCATGTTTTATCTTTTATTTTCTTCTCTTTTTATATCCATTAACATTAATATTCATAATTATTAAAACCTCTCTTGTTTCTAAAATTTCTTAATGAAAATTCATATTTTGCTATGCCTACGCATTAAACTCAATAACGTGACAAATAAAATGCATACTTATAATGCCATCATTGATTTCTGTTCCAGCCATTTCTTTATTCCTTTCGCGTGTCTACTTAAATAACTTGGGCAGAAAATAAAGAGTGTTTTTGCCATAGAATACATGTCCTACAATATCTAACTTATAAGCCACATTGTTCTCATGCCTCTCACGTAAAATTAATATGATAATTATCATACCTGACACAACAGCATTTTCACTTAGTCCATCGTTAATCTAAAACAAAGGATGGCTTCAGATTTCAACTCTGGCTGAAGTTTAGTGCTGAGTTTGACTAACTTGAATCCCGGTAATCCGCAGGCAGTTGGGATTTCCTTGTAGGATGGGTTTCAAGTAACATTATAGTTTAATTTCAATGCCCATATAATAACGGGCGAGCCTATTGCCATCTATCGGCCACAATAGAAAATCCAGGCTGTTAATGAGAGTTTTCTAACAGAACAATCCAATAACACTTTGACCTGTAAATCGAACCAAGAAACTCACACTCAGCAGCTAAACATAACCATCCATTAGACCAATAAGGTAAATTATAAACAAATCATGTTTTCAAAAACAAAAGAGTAATAAAATAATGATTTTTGTGCGATGCGTCTGTCAGTACCGCAATTTGCAGAAGATTTGAAATATTTATTAACCAATTGCGCAACGGATTAACGGTAACTTTCGATTTAATTTACACATATTAGTAATTAATTAAGCTTGTATGTAAAGAGGTGAATAATTGTCGAGACTTAACTATAAATTTGTCTGAAGCGCTTAATCCCTCGCTGATTAGTTGGCAAATGGTTTCATACGCTTGAAATATACATATGCTATTATAATTCAGTTGCTTTATACAGTCAAATGAAACAATATGTATACCTACACAAGGTATAGACGTTGTACGTATAGGATACAAGATGGATTTTTAAAATATGGGTTTTAATTAAATGTAGTAGGTACAACTATGTCCCCGTATTATTATTTGATTGTTAATATTGTCGTAATCGCTAAGCTAATAAAATTATCGTATATATATATTAGGGTGTCCCATAAATTTCAAGTGCGATTTTTTTTTACGCATACCTTCTAAAAACTTTCGTAATAACCCAATATAGTCTAAAAACAAAAGATTAGCCCATTTTATGAACGATAACCCGTGCCGACTTGCGATTTAAACTCGCCCATACAAATTGCGCGGGTACTGCACTGCGACCTGTAACTACGTGTTTTATTTGTCATTTCATACGTGATTTTTTAGAATATTAGTACGCTGTTATTTCTTGTATAAAGATATCAGTTGAATTACGGAGTGATAAACAAAGTATTTTTCTTACCGGACTTCCAAAACCATTTAATAAATGGTGTAAAATTACCATCTAATCGACAAGTTCTCGCTGTCTTGTTTGACATTATTCGCGAAGTCAAACGACTTTTAGTGAAAGTGCTAATCTTGTGATTAGGAAGTGCATTATATTTTGGAAAAACATAAGAATTCCTACAAAAACCACGTTTGGAGAGAGCTGCAAAAAATTGTAAAATAACTCAGAAAATAATTGTGAAAGACACCTTGATAACTTATTTGATATTGCACATGCTGGTGCCTTTGAAAGAATGAAAATAGAGGAAGACAAAGTATTTTTGAAGAATCAGAGAGAGCCAGGTCGACCGGGATGCTTACCTGATGTACACAAAAACTTGGCGGACAAAGACAAAAGAGCTAGACTAAGACGATTAGAGGAAAAGGAAAGAAAACTAAGACAAAAAGAGTTACTGGCTCTTGCATGGACTTATACTACACATAACTTGGAATATCCACATGATTCAGACGAAGTCAGCTTGCCAGCGGAAAGAATCTGATAACACCTAAACTCGTCGTAGCTTTAGATCGATGCCAGCTAAGCATATGAGACTCCGTTTACATTCTTCATGCGCTCGTAGAAGCGCTTGGTCTGAACATCGATTACATCTCCATTAACAAATCCTCGATTCAGCAAATTCGCCAATTCGCTAAAATCATCTCAACTGCCCTCTATAACTGGAATATTAATGACAAGGTACAAATAATGTGTTGCGACACAACATCTTCGAATATTGGACGTTTCAATGGAGCTTGTGCTTTTGGGGCAGACTTTAGAAAGAGAATTGTTACTTTTCGCTAGTCGTCATCATGTTTATGAGTTGGTTCATAAAACTGTAACAAGATGAAGCAAATTACTAGCACTCCAGATATTCCGATCTTTAAAAGTTCAGATACAATTGGAAAAACATCAATTCAAATAGCATTGAAAAATGCCTTGATTTCGTAAAATACCATATTGCTGAGACAAACATTACATCTTTGTTAATGTTTTTTTATAGCACAACTGAACTAAGCTTTAATAAGAGACGATTATCACAAATCGGTCGAACTTTGCGTAGTGTTTTTGAGGGGGAAATTCAGATAGAAAAGAAGAAAAATAAAAATCTCGACTGAAGATCGACGACATTTTTCTTCAGGAATATGTGCCTTGGGAAGATAATGCTGCTTTTTTGGAAACTAAAAGAAGAATGACTCGTTTGAAGATTTTAAATGACACGGCTGAAAGAACTGTCAAATTAATGCAAGATTTTACGGACTTATCACGGCTAAAGAAGAGCAAAAATAATTCCTGTTGCGTTGTATCCAGGAACATAGAAATTTTTTTCCAGACTGTAAAAAACATACCCTAAAGAGAAATTACCCTGGCTGATTGTTGTTATTTTATGTGTTTAAATAAAGATAAATATTTCTCTAATTTAATTTTGTCTTTTATTTACTTCATTTATTGCATTTTTATTAATTTTATAGCAGAACCAAATATTAACATTAAACATGAGATTTGATAAACTTTGTGGCTCGGTCGGCACGGGTTGCAATCATGCTAGAATGATAAAATTTCATATTTGAGTATGGTTTTGCATTTATAAAAGATATAGAGGGTATGCATTACAAAATTCGAAAAAAAAAATTTTTTTGTCATATTTGGGACACCCTAATATATATATGATCTAAGTGTGATACTATGTGTAACTCCACTTTTGTGTAAAGGATAACGCACTTTTATACCAAACTGTAAATCACTACATATTATAAAACAAAGTCCCCCGCCGCGTCTGTCTGTCTGTTCGTGATAAACTCAAAAACTACTGAACGAATTTTCATGCGGTTTTCACCAATAGACAGAGTGATTCATGAGGAAGGTTTAGGTGCATAATTAGTTAAGATTTTTTGTAAATTGACTGAAATATGACGATGATAGTTGAAGTTGTCAGAAAAAATCATGCCGACTGGGAGCTTTACTGACGTGCGCCGAGTAAATGCTCGACGTAACAAGCTGATACAACACTTTGACAGACAAAAATGAGGGCGTATATGCTCTGCTACCCGTGCGAAGCCGGAGCGGGTCAATTTTGGAATATATACCATGTGTAGTGTGTACATATTCCAAAATCATGAAACATAATTTCATATCACTTTCTGAAACCGTCCACAACAATTACATAAATAATAAAATTACTATAGTTTGCTTTAAGTTTGTAACCAACCGTGAAATCACAGACAAAAACGCACCTGTTCTCGACTTAAACGTTACTTAACTGTGTTTTGTTTTTTTTTTTTTTTTTTTTTCATTTATTTATCATGTCATACCATCGAATTTGTTCAGGGACTGAACATATTATTTCGATCATACATGTCATGTCGTGTCATACATAATGTCACGCCTTTTTTCCATGGGGTAAGCAAAACCCGGTACATGACCCGGGTACGTCTTAAAACTGCGACCAGACACCGGAGGATGGGCAGCAGCGTCCTCTCACTAATCGGTGAGCCACTGCGATTCCTAAGCCGCCTGTCAAGCATGGGGATTATGGCAAACACCCCCTTGAGGGAGGCCTTCGTTCAGCAGTGGACATCTTCTGGCTGATGATGATGATGATGAAGCAAAATCTACGGAAAGCCACATGCTACGCTCTTTACATAACCTTTTTCTTTTATCTAGTTTCATGCATTGTTTCATACGTCAACGCCAGTTGTGGGTAGAGTACAGTGCGCACCTAGCCTTTTTGAAGCACATCACCAATAAAGTTCGTATATGTCCATCTAAGGCGTCACCCGGATGGTTCTTAGCGAGATCCAGAAAACAAAAAACACACAGACGAAGTTGTGGCTAAGAGCTAGTTGTTATGTACCTAAAATGAAATATTACGCCGCATTAGTGTTAACGCTGACGCTCGAGCTGGTACTGACTTACGTATGAACGAGCTTGTTCGGGTCAAAACTTATCATAACTATGTTATCAAATTAATCCTCCTGTTTGTTTAGACCCATAATATTATCTTGGCATTTACATGTTTGTTCATCAACAAAAGCTATCATAAATTGTTTTTGTTTAAGTTTGACCCTACTGTGAAATTTTTTTAAATATTTATACTTGATACATATATTTCTCTGGATTAAATTTTCCACGTTTTCAATTTCAGTACATAAATCGACAGTTAGGTGGTACCCTAAAGGGAATACACGATTTTTTTATGTCAAAATATTGCTCGGACAGATAATTAAGATTTTTACCATTACATCGCCCGCCTAAAGAACGGTTATTATTGAAATAATATTTCTCCTGCACCTATAGTTATATATTCGTATATGTATATTGGAGTATGTAAGATGTATAGTCTTTATTCCGTTATGTATATATGTTTATTTCTGAAGTGTGAAAAGTGAAGCAAAAGTGAAGCATGCTTAGTGAAGACAAAAAACTCACATTGTAGTATGAGTATATGACAACATAAATACATAACCAAAGTTTTCAAACGCCTATAAAACAAACATCATCGGCAATCTACAATCTGAAATGTATACTTCGTTGATTAAAATAACGTTACGTGACATAAACTTAAACTACGGGTACGGAACCCTAACAATTATATAATGAATCCCAATATTTTGAGACAAAGAGCGTTGTTATGTAACGTGTACCAAAATTTTAATAGGTAAATAAGAGCACTTTGAAGTTTCAGTAAACTTATTAAAAAGGGATATTTGAAACGTCTATCCATTATTTTCGTGTTTCTTTTACTTTTAAATAAAATAGTCAAAAGTTTTCGATACTAACTTCAATATAAATAATTATTAAAAATAGTGAATATCACTCAAAAAAGTCTTATAGATTCTCATACTGCGGTAACCACTCAGCATGCCAAAATATCTTGTAAATAGGACTCATTTTTTACAATTCAATTGCACTATGTTTTCAGGAGCTGAAATATTACAAGGTTATACATACGAATATATAAATTAAGGTGCTAGCTTGGTACAGACAAGGCGAAAAATGCTACACCGACAAGTGCCTAGCATATAAATTGAAGAGATACATACGAGTGATTCTTTTTTGTGGACTTACTTTATTTTTCATACAGATCGATATAAAAATGTCCAAGAATACAAGTCTTTGAAGAAAAATTATTTTACTATTTATTACTTTGAGGATTATTTTGTGGTTTAAGAAAGCAAGAATTTATGTTACGCGATATTCATATTACAACACAGTGAAAACCACTGTATAAACTGTTTCCACTTTAATCAAAAGAAAAAATGTTAATGTAGAAGAAATACACATGTTTATTATGAAAGTTTTATGGAATATCAACTATCCTCCTGTTTAAATGTGTATGTCCTCATCGGTGTAGCGGTCGCAAGCGCGGCTGCTGAGCGTAAGGTCCTAGTTTCGATTCCCGGCTCGGGCAGTGATGCTGGTTTGTTTGTTAGAAAAATCTCAGTACAAGCCCGGAATTTGGAATAGTGCCCAGACAAAGGTGAAATGTGGCCGTACAATAGTAGATTTATCTCTTACTGCCGCAGTTTGGCATGTTTTTAACCTTTTTGTACAGCATCAAATTACTTTTCGGGGCCAAACCTTAATTCAATATCCAAATAAAAAATATAAGATAAGCAATCTAGTACTTCCTGTTTTTCTAAGTTTCTACTTCACAAATGACGTAATGTACGCAGGAATAACATGTTTATCAAACATGACAAATTACGTCAGTCCTGAAATTCTCCAACACACATATTCGTTTACACGAAAAACTCCTATTGCGTTTAGTAGGAATTACGTAGTTTTAGAAAATAGCAATGCTAGGCGATGCGACCCGGGTACGTCTGAAAACTGCGGCCAGACACCGGAGGACGGGCAGCAGCATCCTCTCTCTAATCGATGAGCGACTGCGATCCCCAAACCGCCTGCCAAGCGTGGGGATTATGGCAAACCCCCCCTTGAGGGAGGCCTTCGTTCAGCAGTGGACGTCTTGTGGCTGATGATGATCATGAAAGCTTTGTTAAGTACTTACTGCCCAAGTTAGATATCCGTAAAAAAAGAGAAATCGAAAGCTCCTTAGTTCGTTTGGAACTTTACTAGAATCTAATTTTGAAACTGGGCTAATTAGGATTTCACGGTATATCATATATACCTATAATTTAGGATAGACTCCTACCTGCATATGATTTGGGAAATATTGTATAGGTACATTGCAAAGCAACCAAGTTTTCTAAAGTGCTTGAAATATTTTCCGTAAAGTTTAGTATGGAAGGGCTTGCGGTTTCGCGGTTTCATTTCGAAGTTTGGCAAGGCCACTGCCGCAGCAACAGACTTAAAAAAAAAATACCACAGAATTTTAAAAAGCTCTGTATTCAGGCCTGCTTATAGAAACTAAGACAATGACAGAATCTTCATGTTGAGAGATGTCTACGTATAAATATTCCAAATATGTATAAAGACAGTATATTTGTGGCGTTTATAATATTAATATAACCTACCTTTACCTTTTTTTGTATCTTTACGAAGGCAGAAGATAGAGAGCAGTAGCGATTGCTCCACCGACAAGAGATAAGCTCTTAAATCAAAGAGACAGACCTTTACTATAATGTTTATTGATTATGTTAAAAGCTTACCGAACATATACAGTTTTGTTTTACAAATGAATAAAAGGTACATTTTCTATAAAATTTTCATTAAATATCTACCTAAGTAGAGCGCTACGAAAATTCCGATTAAGCAGTTTAAAAAAGTTCAGTTAGATAAAAATACAATACTAAAACGAGCTTCAGTGAAAAAAAAGGAACTTAATTATTTATTCATCCAAAGCTGATTTATGAATAAGAGATGAACAGAGTTTATCCAATGTTTATCATTCTATGTAAAACGAAAAATAAGAAGAAATGTTTAGGATTTGAAGATTACAATTACGAAAACTTTATTTTTATGATATTGTTCTAACTTAGATATCATTTTAAAGTACCTACCTCAAGTACTTCAAGCGCTAAACTTTTATAAAGTTTTTAAAACAAAAAAAAGTCAAATTTATCCTTGTAATAAATAGTCAGACTGCTCTGTACCAAAGTAATCACAATAAAAAGATGCGGTTAAGTTGTAAGGTACCATTTTCAACCATCATGCATAGGTGCGGTTCTCAATAATGCACGTGATAAGTAATCCTAACGCTGACCTGATCTTGCATGGATATACCCAGGACCTCACGCTCAACGCAGTTTGTTTAGTCTAGACCTAGCACTACATTTTCCTCACATAATTTTGAGGAAATAATGTATTCATCAATATATTGAATGTTAAATAACCAGAATTTAAAAGAGTAACCATGGAGTTTCTTGCCCGTTCTTCTCCATAGGAAAACAACACTTTGGAACGTGGCAACTAGAGTCTGACTATTCATAAGTGCTTTGAACTGGTCTAGATGAATAAAAATTTATTTTATTTATTTATTTATTCAACAGCCATGCCACTGAGCAATGAGGCACTTTGTTAAAATTATTTCATTATTCTCTAGGTCAACGACCATTTCAGTCCATATGTGAACTTACGCGGTAAAATTTGTTCTATAAGTACTTTGCTGGTCTGTAGCGTCTTCAATAATGATTTATTTTATATTTTGGTATTTAAATAAAATCATTACTATACCTCATTGGTCTAGTGGTCGCACACGCGACTGCTGACAGTGAGGACCTGGGTTGGATATCCGGGTCAGGCAGTGTTATTGGGTCTGTATGAAAATTTTCAAAAGCAGCACGGCCTCTGTAACTTGGCCCGGTAGATGTCAAAAGCCTCCTATTACATGGGACTCAATAACGGCATTGGCGAAATGTGTGTGTACAATAGGACACGTCTGCCTAACAGTTAGGGGAATACACGCATGAGGCTATGATAGTAAATCATTATTATATTCTGATCATTCTGTTTCTACATTCAAACATTTGTAGTTCTTCCTTTCATTAGGACCAGCTTATATCCCTAAAAGGTCGTTTTCGAGCCACTTTTAGAGTGCATAACTGAGAAATACCGACAGAGCAGGCTGTTCACCATGACCATTAAGAACCAACGTATCCGAAAATCATAAAAATCGGTGATCCAAAAACTTCATAAGCTGCATTGATAGATACGTTAAAATCTGTTCCAATAAACTGTCTTAGATAAAAACCCTATTCACGTCATACAGAGACACGTAAAAGCTTTTCCTGTCCAATATCTGTTATTTCCGATTTCTTGTCAAACTGTCGTATAGTATTATCGCTATCTCTATTTTACCACCAATACAGTAATAGAACAAAATGTCCCAAATTGTGGGACGATCGGTGTAATATATGGGACATAGCGCGCATGTTGTATTTTGTGTTTTTCTTTTTCGTATTGTGTTTCGTGAGTAACGAACCATGTGTTTTGGAATATATATTTGGGCATATAATAAAGTTATAAAAGCAACACATTTTTGTTTCTTTATTTATTTGTCTTTTTTCTTTCTCGATATGTGTAGGTATTAAAGATTGGATACAAAAGATTATATCTTAAAATATAATACTAGGTATTAAGTGGAAGGAAAATAAATTGGTTTACACTGAATAAATAAAATTCAAGCCTTTAAAAAATTTAGAATAAATGTATTGCCAAAGTCCACGCGAAATCTAGGCCGCAAGAAAACACAAAAATATCCTAATTTCGGAAACTAAAATCAGTAATTTTATGTTTTTAGGTCCACATTTTTTTACCTATAACTCTTTAGTTCCTTTATAACCGTTTAGCTCATCGGAATTTAATTTAGACGTAAAAAGGAATTCAATGTTTACTTAAGTTGACGAAATCTTTGCCCTGTAACCTCTATCTAAAAATAGACAACGCTATTCCTTTAACGGCTCCAGCAAATGGCCAACTAAATAACGACACTACAGTTTAGGTGTAATTAAAAACTTTGGTAATTTATTTAGTGTCGACTGCGCTTTCTCTTAAACCTACATTCTAAAACATTAAATTGCTGTGAAGGTGATCAGTCAGCCTAAAAGAGATTGACAATGCCATTAAGGGTTGAACTCCATCTGACCGTACCGAATCGCACTTTCTTGTGCTTCTATCCTTTTCTGTCACTTAGAACCGTCATTTACTGGAGCTAGAAAGAGAGCGGGAGTGCGACCGCACGCGGCGGAATCGACGAGGCGCTCGGAAACACGGACAAAATGCGATTGAAGGTGGAACTACATCTGGCCGCACTGAATCGCACTTTCTTATGCAGATTCAGATACAAATTCTATCAAAGACCTACTTTTTTAATGGAACTGACAGATTACATAATATTATATAATGAACATAACTTTTCTTTTTCTTAAATTGATGAATGAAATACTGTGATAAATGGTCTTGAAAAATAGAGAAAGGTATGCTTCGATGGTCTGGTCACGTGGAGACGATGAATGAGGGACGATTAATAAGAAGGATTCATAGCGCGAATGTGAATGAAAATGCTAGGATGCCCTGAAAAGACTTATACTATATGTGCTTTGTTTGTGATACTGAATTCTGTAACACATAATTTTTTTTGCGTTGCACACCGTAGGTAAGATCCGGATTACCATAGTGGAGCAATTTTTTGTTCGTATGAGTTGTATTCGGATAACACTTTTGCAAACTGAACATGAATGTATTGTTCATTTGGCGAATCATGACGTTGCGGTTACCCGAATATATAAAATGTGTGCTTAGTTTTGCGACACCACGAACACCGATAGTTGAAGCTTAGGTTAAACACTAAATGAATACAAAAATAACCAGAGTAATTTTCATTATATTCAGATACCAACACAAAATTGAAACTTTTGTCTCCGAACAATACAATACGATGGAACACGAAGCCTAGCAAATTACCAAAATTTATAGGATAACACGTCCACAATATTATAAGTAATAGGTACGATTAAATCTGAACTAACGTTATAATCCACATGGATAGTATACTAGATGATCCCGCGAATTCGCCCGCATTAAAAGATTTTTCACCCAAAAAGAACTCCCTTTTTACCTATTTGGGGTTGTAATTTGGAAAAACCTTTGTTTGCGATAGCCTCTTAAGAACAGTCTGCCAAATTTCAGTTTTATAGGCTTTAAAGTTCCTGAGATTTCGCGATAAGTCTGTGACTGAGTGGTATTTCGCTTAGTACATACCTAGATAAAGGTTACACTGTGATTTCTCTTGTCAGAATTGTCATTAATTGTCATTAACTAAGTTAAAATCGTTGGCTAGAGGCATTTTCCGAACTTTCTAAGTAGCAGTCAATACAAACCCATTACAAAGTCTCCACAGAATAGAAACAATGTAAATACGAAATAAGCAAAAATCAAGAGATTATAGGAAGAAGTAGTGTTGCGAAAAATTGAACACAGTTTGAAGCAAAAATAAACTATGCTACGTGACTGGATAATGCAAACAGCCCAATATGAAATGGAATGTGAGTTGAAAGAAATCTATGGATGCGTATCCAACACGCACGAGACTCCAAATACGCGTGACCAGAGGGCTGGCCTATTTTTTGGCCGAAGAATCAGCGTTGCCATGCAGCGTGCCAACGCTGCCAGTCTTCTGGGTTGACAGCGATGCGGACGAGTATTTTGATGCGTAATGTTTTCATTATTTTTACTTTTCTAATCAGGTTATTGTATAATTATTCGCTAAACCACTGTGCGAATTAATGTCTTAATTGAATAAGTGACGAGTTAATTTTGCGGATTTAAGAGGTCCTACGGGCGGGCAATCTTTATCACACTTTGGGAGCAGAGCTTTTGCAGTATGCTGATATCAGCGTAGGCGTCTTGCTATCTACCTTACATAATCTCTTTGTTGCCTCCCACGCCAGGTACTTTTTGGGTACTTTACGATGTATATATTAAAACTCCTATTGCTATTGCTGTTTAACATTAAAAACGCTATTGCTTAGATAAGCATTTTTAATGTTTTGGAACAAATATTACATGTGAATGGGTGTGTAATAACAGATACACATCTTAAATATGCAAAACAGTGATTATGTAAAAAAGTCCTTATGCACAAACAAAGGTAAGTGGCCTAACTATTGTCTATAATATTCTGGCTTCTTGTTTTGACACAGTGAAAGAATTTTACGCGGTTAAAAATCGACTCTTAAACGTACTCTCGTACGATAAAACATTATGTAGGACGAAATATCTACATCTTATAAAATTTTAAGCTACTCACATATTTACAACCCCATTAGGAAAGAGGACAGATATAACTCGATATTTTATATTCGAGCCTGGATTTTTATGTGGGAGATTTTGTTTGCTTTTTGCAAATTATTCGTCGTAAGCAAATAACTCATTCAATCTTTGCTTCGTAAAAAGGTTCATAAAAAATGCCGACTGGATCATGATATATTAAGGGGAGGTATTTCGGCATCGTTATTTTAGATAATTTCAATCTATTTGTCTCGGGCCCTCTCATCAATCAACATTCTTAAAATTTCGTATTAAACGTTGAGTTCAGGTTTAATTAATCTCTTTTACTTTGCGTTCTCAGTTGTTTGAGCATAAGGCCTAGCTCAGAAGCCTAAGAAGTATAAAAGAATGTCGTCAGCTAGATATTGGTTTTAACTTCCAACTTTTAACAATAAGCGTCACATAAAAAATTTCAGTTTAATATTTAAAAAAAATTGGTTTTTGATTTTCATTCATAGATTTATTATTATTCAAGAACCTATTGTTCAGCGGTGAAAAAGCTAATTAATTAAAGCTGTTTAAGAATCTTACTTCTTTTAAAATTCATCTCATTAATGAATGATGTTAACTTTATTAATTATAAGTACCTGTATGAAATTGTAATGTCGAAGTTTTCTAATGACGATGTTTTATAGATTAGGTAATATTACCAAATTCGGCCATTTTACATTGAAATGTTTTAGTTTATTATGATAATATAATATCCTTCCTACTTAATATTATAAATGTGAAAGTTTGTGAGGATGGATGGATCTTTGTTACTCTTTCACGCCAGAACGGCTGAACGGATCTGGATGAAATTTGACACAGAGACAGATTATAGTCTGGAATAGCACATAAGCTACTTTTTATCCCGAAAAATGTACGAGTTCGTAAACCACGCGGGCGAAGCCGCGAGCGGAAGCTAGTAAACAATAATTGGACTATGTACAAATTGAATAGGCGCGGCGTAAAAACGTTCACTTTACCTAAATCAACAAACTTGTTTGTAAGAATAAGGTTTCATACAAGTGTTTCATTAAAAAACACCGGTAAGAGTCTATTGCCACACTTTGTTGCTACTTTGTTGTTGCTAACAAGGGTAGTCAGAAATAGACTTCTCTTGGGAATTGCTTGTCTATACAAGAACAAACTCAAACTGCCTACTTTTAATATTATAGTTTGAATACAAATTATATAAATTCTAAACTTTTACGAAATCTTTCAAACCACTAAAACCTAACCTAATATGATATTTTCGTGGTTGAAAGATTAACCTTAAGCGCGACTGCTGAACGTGAAGTCCTGGATTAGATTCCTGGGTCGAGGAAAGTGTTATCGGGTCTTTCCTTATGGAATTTCTCAAGCAGCATGGTGTCTAGAATTGTGCCCTGTAGATGGCAATAGACTCGCCTCCTTTTACACGGGACGGCATCGGTGAAATGTGGATGTACAATAGTGACGCCTCTGCCTATCCTTTCGGGAAATACAGGATTGATGATGCTATGAAAGGAAAAGCCTTAAATAATAAACTCAGGGCTGGGTCTCGTTTCTCAATGGCAGTTAATAACGACATCGGCGAAAGGTGGGCGTGCAAATATTTCAACCCTCATTATTTTTATTTATTGTACGTAAGTAAATAACGTACGTAATAAAAATGTCCAATTAATATTTCAGAAGTAAAAACGTCTTCAAAGATTTATTAGTTACTAGCTTCCGCTCCCAGCTTCGCCCGCGTGGTTTACAAAAAGTAGCCTATGTGCTATTCCAGCCTATAATCTATATATGTTATGTGCCAAATTTCATCCAGATCCGTTCAGCCGTTCTGGCATGATTGTATAACAAATATCCATCCATCCATCCATTCATCCATCCACACAAACTTTCAAATTTGTAATATTAAGTTATTAGTTATACTTATTATTAGTAGTATGATTATTATTAGCGGCTGTTTTGGAAAGAAAGAAACTGTGGGATATTTCGTACACTTGTTTCACATATTGGGATTCAATATATATGGGAAGGTATCTATAGTTATGTATAAATCGGGTCAAAAAATGAGCCAGTACCGAACGCCGGTCGTTGCCTCCCGAAGCTTTGTTGTCGTTCAGTAAACCGTTTAGGGAGTGAAAGAGAGTATTGAAACCCATACACAGTGTTGCCAACTTTTTCTAGAAGAAGTAGAGTATTTCTGATTTCAGAGGGTAAATAAAGACAGATTAATAAAAAAGAGTACTATTTTTTCAATTTATTAAATTGTGTTTTATAGCACTTTTTGTGGTACATTTAAACGAATTGTAGGACTCCAATAGTTCAGAAAATAGAAAGTTTTTTTTTGTGATGGACATAGCTGGCATCGGTGAACATTATCCCAAAAAAGTCAGTTTATGTAAGATAAGATAAGATAAGATAAGATAATTTATTTGTTTAAACATGAGTAAACATACATTGAGTGTGTATGCAAGATGTTTCAGATATTACAATTTCTGGTCACGTTTGCCACATGCAATGGCGTACAAATTTTATTTGCTTCTAATAATATGAATTTAATATGTCAATGAGCAATTATGCCGCATTATGAGTATTTAAAATAAAAAAACATAGAATTTATTTATATCTAGAATATAAATCAATCATATTAAAAAAATTACAATACAACACAATTAAATCGAAAAAATCGAAGAATATTTTAACGTACTCTATTAGTGTCATACATTATAAAGTAAACCTACAAGAAACAGAATACAATACTCTATTTTAGAGTACGGTTGGAAACCCTACCCATACCATCGACGTTTGTTGGTCCGGCCTGTACTCAGCTTAAGTAGACCAATCCTTCTAAACAATCATACTTACATAGTACCATGAATATATTGCTTGAACGATTAAACAGAAGGATGATTAGGTACTATTGTATGTAGATACATTCAACTGATTCCGGTAATAGTTGCTTGTAGGACTGAGTCTATTGCCATCTACAAGGCACAAATGCAAAATTTTCGCTGACTCAGGAATCAGGCTAAGAACTTTACGCTCAGCAGCTGCGTTTGTAGTAAAAGTACGACAGTAACTACAATTTTTATGTAAAGAAAAAATTCACACAGCTGTGACACACCAGGTGTACACCTGTTGTTTTTCATTTCACAAAAATTGTAGCTTTACAATTTACTTCGAATACCTACCTAAATACGTCATACAATATTAGTATCATAATATAATATAGCATCACGTCTGTATTCCCCGAAGGGTTAGGCAGAGGTGTACCTATTATTTATTATCATTTCTCATATTTCGCCTATGCCGTTATCGGGTCCCATGTAATAAGGTGCAAGCCTGTTACCATCTAACGGGCACAGTTCCAGACTCCATGCTGCTACTGCGAATTTCCATACTGAAAATCCCAATAACACTTTGCCCGACCGAATCGAATCGAACCCAGGACCTCACGCTCAGCATTCGCGCTTGCGATCACTAGATTAATGAAGCAGACAAATTCCATTTTAGCAAAATAAATAAAGCTAAGTAATTAATGTTATCAGCTTATCTCGCTTGAAGCATAGCGTGATAGCTTTTGATTACTTTAGTTGTTAGAATTTTTAAACAGACAGACTGACAGAGTTTAGCCAGCACGCGAGGTCTGGATAAACTTTCTAGGTAAACAGAGTTGTAGTGAATTATTTTACAAAGTAATTAATTAATTAACTCCTAACACATTTTTCAGGTTTCAGCACAAAGTATCATTATCATGATAAAATTTGAAGTAACCTTAATTTATATACGGGGTGTCCTTTTTAATGAGATTCTCAGTATATACACATACAAACATATCTTTCATATAAACATGCATATAAGCTCAATATGTACACACAACATTTATTTACTATTTTATTATCTCTGTTATTTTACTCGTTTATTTGGGTCAAAGATTCATGTAGGTACTGTACAGTAATGTAGCTTGATCTTTGTGAGTGCCGTTTTTTATTCGATTAATAATTCATTAATAGCCTATATTAATGCCTACTTTCTTATTTAAAACTAGCCTCCGTCCATGGCTTCGCCCGCGTCGATTACGAAACCGTGCATTTTTGAGCGTACAACCATTTTTTTTTTAAATAACCTTATTCCTTATAACATCAGCAAGTGAAAGTCCCGTCAAAATCGGGCCAGCCGTTTTGGAGATCAGCCGGAACAAACAGACAGACAACATTTTTAAATTTAATTTTTGTTATAAATAGCGTAAGTACATTCATATGCATTTAGTAAAATGCTGTTATTTTGACATTACAAACAGATACTTCAGTGTTATTTATTTCTATAGATACCTTCATAACTTTATCATACTCACCGATCAACCGTGAAAGTCTTTAAAAAGTAATAACTAAGTATTTAACATATCTCTGTACCCACATCCATTACATTCGCTTTATTATGATATAAGTATTATCAGCCCGCACGTATGTATACGAGGGATTACAGTTCATTTTTTTTAAATTAAATCAGAGCATAATGTGTCTTTAATCTCACAACTGACCGAGGCAATATCTATAATACAGAATAAACAAAAGGGTCGGAAAAAACGATTGAAATGGTCGTTCAAAGGTAAAATTTGGTTAACTAATGAATTCATCAGGAACCGCCACTTCTGACACTATTTTGGAAACTATGTTAAAGTTGTATGGGTTTGACGTCATAACTAGACAATTTTTCCGTTTTTCAGTATTTTCGAGACCTCCTTTTTAGCTGAAGATGATAATGCACACAACATTCAATCACAGTGTAAAGGGTGTGCAAGGATTTAGGAATCGTTTACCTACGAGTCGTTTATTTAAGTATAGGTATCTGGATATTTGGTGAGGCGAGGTGAAAAATATGTTACAAGAAAATTTATCAGTATGAATGTCGATGGATATAAGGGTAGAGGCAGTATCAAGAATAGGTGGATGAATTGTGTGAAATGTGACATGGTTGACAAGAAAGTGAACTCTGAGATGAGAGAAAACAATTTAAAAAAAACAGAAACCTACTGTGCCGACCCCCAAATAATATGAGATAAGGACAAGAGGATGATGAGGTACTAGAGATTAACATAATAATTGTAGGTACTAGTGTGCATATCCCGTTTTGTATTGTATATACCCGTAATGCACTACAGCATCAAGACAGTATGGGCTCATAAAAATTGATATCGTCTACCCAGACAGCGGTTCGAATAAAAATTGTTACGGTCGACGATTTCAAGAATATACATATATAGCCATAGTACATATGTATACTAAGTATTGCAGGTAATGATGACAGTAGTAAATAGCACAGCTGTTTTCCTTGAGACTAACAGGTTTTTGTTATAACGCTAGACATCTCACACAGGGACTTTCGCACAAGTTTCAACATTTAATGAAATATCCGTGTGACTTTATGGATGGTTGAAGTGTTGGATTCTAATTTAATTTTGACAGACATAGAACAAAATTGTAACCCTGAAATATTCAAATTTTCTATCGTCACGTTTTACTATTACTACCAGTACTGCCTTATTGGTCACTGGTTATTGGGTTTTTCTGTATGGAAATTCTCAGTAGCAGCATGGAGACTGGAACTTTGCCCGATAGATGGCAATTACATGGGACTCAATAACGGCATTGACGAAATGTAGGGGTACATAATAGGTACACCTCTGCCTAACCCTTCAGGGAACACAGGCGTGATGCTATGTTCTGTTATGTTACCTACGTTTAATTATACATTTAAAGTTTGTTTTAGCCAGCATTATTCCCACTATTCAGCCAGCAGCAGCATGAGGTTTACAATAAAAAACAAAAATAAAACGTTATGTCGGTTTAGTTACTTCCATATTTAATCTTCGTATGTCGTGTTGGCACGAGCTTTCAAATGGGGCTGTAGTGAAAAGATTGAACTGAAAAGATTAGATAGTCACCAATAGTGGTAGCGAGGCTGACTGGCCACGGTAAAATTACGGTAGGTACCAATAAAATATACCTACTGTGTGTTCTAGACAATACATTATTCATATTTATTAAGGGCCTGCATAAATTATAAGTCTAGACTACATTTACTTACTGCCTTAACAATGAATTTAACTTAGAACAAGCCATCTGATAAACCAAACTGTCTCAAGCTGTTGTCTTTGATAGACAAACTTGATCTTGAAAGACCAACCTGATTAAGTACTTTGTAACTATAATAATAGTGGCACCAATAGTTCATTAAATATTGACTTTACTAATGAATCACGTCTTATTTACGTAGCTACTTCAATTTAGTTTCATAAACAAGGTGCTGTCAATAAAATTAACAAACATATTTCCACTTAAATCTGCTTAGACAGTCGCGAGTCTCGATTCCAACAAACCGCCATTAATGGATCGTAAAATGAATTTTACACAAATTTTAAATATACTTCCTTGTTCTGTTTTTGGTCTAAGTAAAGTCATTCCTTAAAATACCGTTTATTTGGAATAAAATCAAAGAACTACTTTTAAATGGAAACGTAACTTATAATTATTATGTTACAACCAAACTGATCGAAATCAAATCGATCGACATGTTATTTCAATTTCGATCAGTCGATCGTCCGGTTGAATACCTATTTTTTTAGCACTGTCCTTAAAGTAATAAGTAATGTTTTAGTATTTTGGTACTAAGAAACAACTTATTAATTTATATTTTTAATAGAGACCGCATAGAAGCCTTGTCTAAATATCTTGAACATAAGTTTCTGAGTAGTTGAAATTCAGGAAATAACTTTGAAAAAGTTATTTTTGCACTTTAAATGGACTTCGATGTATACGCATATACGTATAACTGAAATAAGAAGAATATTGAATCCTTACATTATTACCTGGGGCTCAATAACGGGATCAACAAAATGTGGGTGTACAATAGAACTATACCTCTGCCCAACTGTTTGAGGCATACAGGCGTGATGCTATATTAGGTTATGTTTTGAATATTAGTCCAAATCAGAAATATTTTTCATTATAAACGTAATTTTATGAACAACTGTAATTAAAGCGATGTACCTCTCACATTTAACACAAACGAAGATAAATGTAGAATTCGAACAAAATAACTGTGAAATATGATGATGAGATTTTAATTTTAGTAATAAAAGAATAATTTAATTTTTTACGTAACAAATGTTTCGCTGTTCATGTTTGGTTCATGTTTAAAATTAAAATCTCCATAATACTTAGTGACCTTATAAAAATATATAGCCTAGGAAAAAAAGAAGTTTATGATCTGTAATCAATAATTAAAACGAACGCAAAAGCGCTTTAAACAGTAATTTGGCTATAGTTTTAAATAATCACCACCATTTTGCCATGAAACTCGTAAAATATTAATACGATAATAAGTATAAAAAATCAATATAATTATACTTGAATTATTACTGCTAGATCATGTCTAAGATCCTATCATGTGAGTAGGTATAAAATTAGTTCAGTATTTTGATATTGAAAAACAGACGTTGGAAAAAAAATTAAAGTTCGATGTCATATCTAATTTTCTACTTAAATCATCGTAGCCTTCTGGCTGAAAAAGAAAATGATGTTATTATAACTGGAAAAAACTCAACGGTCAATGACCCGTCACCGAGCGACGAGATCTTGCATCTTGTCAGGCATAAAACTCCCGCACACGCGCGGCTGCCCGTCATAGAGACGTAATTAAAACGACAATAGTATTTGAATATAACGGTAAAACAGTAATTAGAAACGGTATTCGTTAAATATTATTAAGAAGACATCTGAAACGTTCAACATTTATGCAAATAAATGATGTAACAATTTCTTTTGTGTTCAATTGTAACAAATTCGAATTTGGTAAAACAAATATAATTGTTGCCGATCGTCCTTGACAAATTGAGTGGAAACAGAATTTTGATTTCTTTTGTTATATTTTGCCCGTTTATCGTAAAAAGATTCAGTAATTAATAAAGCTCTTTACAATATAATAAAAAGTATTTATACTAAGCATAAAATGATACGTATATAGTAGATAAACATATGATTTACTTATTTGTCTGCCGATTGCTGAATCATTATTATAGTTTAAACCTCTGCCTTACCCTTGGAAGAATAAGGGCGTGATGTTTCTTTCTATGTACTTAGTCAACGACAACTTGACTTGCCTTTGTAAACTCTGTTTATAGTTTTCACAGAACATTACCGAGATTTAATGGATAAACAATGTTGTTGGCCTCACTAGCACTCAAGTCCAATTCAGAGCCAGGGGATTTAATATCCACTCCAATTCCACAATCCCAAAGTCGGTGAGCCGGAAAAATCAACACAATACCTTCTAGCGTAGTTAGAAGAATTTGAAGGACGAACTTTTCGGAAAAATAACGTCGCCGTCACGAGGAGGTGTTTAATATCATTTGAATTTCAAATACTTGAAAATATATAAGGATTGATACGATATTATGCTACTTACATTACATCTGAAACTGCATTATATTTGAATTACGATTCAGGAGTAAACAAATAATTTGATTATATTACTGTGCAAGGACCAAAGCCTGTTCATGCTACGGTAACAACACGACAACCACATTCGTATTAATATAAATAATTATAATTGGATGATAAAACTATCCTTCTTTTTTTCTTTTTTTTTGGATCCCATTATTCGCTCTTCTAAATGTGATTAAACAAGGCCTCACCCCTTCACAAAAGAATCAATAAAGTAAAAAAAACCGACTCCAAAAAACTCAAAAACAAAACTAATAACTAAAAAGCAAAAAATAAATCTTTTATTATACAATATAGTAGTTGAAGAATATTGAAATCGGTGCCAAGTAAAACATAAAAGTAATATACCTTGCTGCTATAATAGCGACATTGAAACAACGAGTTCACGTAGAAATTGTCGAGTGCGGAACGGATTATGCGTCGGACACGACAAATGCACTTCGCCAATCGTGTCGGTTTATCATTGCATGTTTTACTTGGCACCGACTTCAATATTCTTCAACTACTATATTGTATAATAAAAGATTTATTTTTTGCTTTTTAGTTATTAGTTTTGTTTTTGAGTTTTTTGGAGTCGGTTTTTTTTTTGTTTAAAAATTTAATTATTTTACAATTTTGAGTGATGGGTAGACCTAGTAAAGACGATTCTCTTGAAAAACTTTACAAAGGTCAAATGTATGTTGCCCCAAGTCGAGTGAAAACCTTAGACGGTATTGCACTATGTGATTTTAAAATCAAATAAATTACTTAGCCGACCACATGATGAAAACGCATTACGAGAAATGAAAAGATTAAGACGACTATTGTAACTAATACTGTGATAGTTTTGACTTTTAGAGGTTTAAAATGAGCCCAAACTCGAGGGGTTTACAAGTAGCTACTGAAGAGTTCCACCATCTATCTCCTGGCTCCATCATCAGACCCTCTATACCAAATGTTTTATACGGGACTCATCAAAATATATCGAGTGATCCCAAACTCGGAAGTTTTATTCCCTAACTCTTTACCGTTGAGGAGTACTATGACATCCATCATCAGCTCAGCATCATTAAATGATGATTTTCAGACGCCAATACCTAACTTATTAAGAAAAAAAGCTCAAACGGGCTATTTGTCTTACAATATTTGAGGGTATCCCTCGATTTCCCTAGGATCCCATCATCAGATCCTGACTTGGTGATAATGGGACCAAATGGGAAGCATACTCTTTCAAACAAAACAAGAATTTTTAAAATCGGTCCGTAATTGACGGAATAATCGCCCAAACACTATGTAGCTGCTATCAACCATTAAGGAGTTCCCTAAACAGTACTGCACCTGCATCACGGACCTTGCAGTGGCAGTCATTACCCATCTCGGTGTAAAGATCTTGTCAACACGAATAAAATAAGCCCAAACACGAGGTAGTTAAGATGTACCGTTGAGGAGTTCCCTCGATCCTCTGTCGTCTCCATCATCAGATCTGCCCTAAACCTCCATAGTATTGTAGTCTCATCAGATATACACATAAATATCAAGTTTTTACCCCATGCTCGCCTACAATTTTCAAGAGATGCCCTCGATTTCTCAGGGTTTCCACCATCAGGTCCTGATCTGATGACAATGGGACCAAATGACAAGCATACCCTTTCAAATAAAAAAAGAATTTTTAAAATCGGTCCAGGCGTCTTCGAGAAATCGAGTAACAAACATAAAAAAAAAAAAAAAAAAAAAAAAAAAAAAAAAAAAAAATACAACCGAATTGAGAACCTCCTCCTTTTTTTTGAAGTCGGTTGAAAACTAATCAAAGTCTTTTATATAAGTATTGGAAAAAAGCGTGATGTTATGTCTGTAGTCTGTACCAAAGGACTTTCATGTTCGGCGGGCTTTCTGGCATTATTTCGGATATAGCTTTCATAAAATGTTAGGAACTTCATCTTGAGCACATAAAAAGCTAGTCCGACACCAAAATTAGATTCCGAAGTAAAGCTCATTAATCCAATTTTGGAATAGGTAGCTCATATTTTGGGCCATGAAACTGTTGAACATAACATTTATTATTACAATATCCTTCACATGAGTTTGATATTTTATAGAGGCTTGATATTTCAAGCTCACTACGTGCACAATTGGAGTGCGAAGGACTTATAAAGGATGCAAATATAAAGGATACAAATATTTACATAGAAAAAGAGGAATTTGTAAACTACGAACGTTACGAAGGAGTCTCGGAGTTCTTAAGTTATTTCTGTCTCTTGTTCAAACGCAGAATTTATAAAAGTAGGTACATGTTCAAATTGTTTAAAAGAATAATATGTGACATTCGTTCAAATATTAAAATAAGCTTTTATAAGCATTTTTTTTTTGTCTTAGTCAATTTTAATAAAATGATGAAAGTATGAGCAAAACAGAAACGGGTAAAAAATTTACAAAATAAAAACTGTTGTAACATTATGTCACATTTATCGCACGAGTCGTGGATACTCTCGCATCGTTTCGAGCATTTTATTGCGTTCGTGGTCACCGGGTGTTTTGGCCAGTGAAATACTGCTGTAGAGTGATAATAAAATGAATGTAAATAATCCGCTTTGTTAACTTTAACACAGGTATTTTACATGCACTGGTTTATTCATGCGATATATTCAAGAAATACTGCATGGCATTAAATATATAATATTAAATATATAATTTTCATAAAGAAATCACTAACACTGATTTAATAAGTGTAAAATTTGGGAGATCCGATTCCAGAAGTTTAAGGGAAATCATTTGTCGTCTCATCACCATTTTATTTATTAAGACTTTAGAAAACTTAAATACAAGAATAAATATAAATAAATAACATTTAATGTAGATAATATAAAAAAAAAATATATAATACTATTCTTTTAAAAACAAAATACTATTAGATCAAAATAATTTTCAATCATTTTATTATTTTATTTTTACAGACTAACTACGGTCTTGACTATGGTGAGCGCAGGTTTAATACATAGTTATGTCCTCCCCATACACCATCTCAAAACTATTAATTCGACTCGCTGTAAGTTAGTTACATCGACAAGGCGGTGCTTATTTTGTTTGACAAATACATGCAATTCATAGTTGTCAGTACGGACGGGTCCATTTTTTATAACAGGCTATCATGGGCGTGCAGCCTTCCGAAACCGGAATGAGGAGAAATGTCTACTTACATGATATTCAATCTAATATATGTGGCGGCACCTATCGAACGCTTCCTGTGGATGCACATTTTCTGTTTATTTTAAGCAAGCTGTTTCCGGCAATTACGTCTACGTGTAAAATAAATAAATTCAGACCATTTCTGTCCCGATGCTGGGCAAGGGCCTCTTCTCAGATTAAGAGTAAGGCCTTAGTCCACCACGCTGGCCTGGTGCTGGTTGGCGAACTACACACACCATCAAGAACTTTATGGAGCCCTCTCAGGTGTACAGGTTTACTCAAGATGTTATCTTTCACCGTTAACGCAAATGATAATCAAATTCTGATCTGCACATGATTCCGAAAAGTCAGAGGTGCTGACTGGCTGGATTTGAACTTGGACCCTCTTGTATGGAAGGCAAGCGTTCAATCATTAGGCTATCACTGCCTCGTCTACGTGTTTTTGTGTACTCGTATTTGTTGTGTTTTTATTGTTTAATAATTGTTGTGGGTAATTAAGATTAAAAGTGAAGGGTACTTAAATAAATCAGTTATATATCAATCTTATAATACAACAATAATCCTATGTCCTTTTCCAGATTCCATAGAGAATCTATGTAAAATTTCATTAGGATCAGGTCAAATATTTACTCGTGATGAGGTAACAAATAGTCATACAGAGTTACTTTCCCATTTAAAACAGTAGAGCGGCCGAGCAGCTTAGCTGCGTGGGTGAATAAAATTAGAGTTTATGATGCCTTTCACAATCTTAGAAGCTTTCTTTGTAGATGGGATTAAAGGGAGCTTCTATTTTGTATTCTTTCAAACAATTAGAATGATTCATTAGAAAACAGCTGAACAACAAAAACTTAATACTCTAAGGTTATTATTTTTGGAATGAACATTATATTTAGAATCTTTGATTAAAACACGTATAATTCCCGTCATAAAATAATATGAGTTTCAACTGGAAGCGTCGCGGATTTTTTCTTTTATCCCACTTTTTACTAAGGCTCCGTCATTTGGACCATTTAACAACTTTATAAAGCAGGACCGCATAATAATAATATTTTCTTATACTAATTTAACTCTTACTCAATACAGAGTATGCATAAGTCAAACGAGCGCAATCTTGACTTTGTGGGCCTTTATTTGAAGTCCTGTGATATTTGTCTTGTCTGGAGAAATCCTTGGAAGCAATTTAAAATGCTTAACCTGCCCAATTAATTAAGTGTAACGTACATATTGTTATCCTATTTATATGTTCATTATTACCTATTATTAACTTTTTATCAGTACCTTTTTAGTAGTATTATTAACAAGATAATATTTTTTTTGTCATATTTGAAGCAATATTTGATGTAACATTTTTCTTAGTGGATAACATATATTTTGGCACTCCAAGCGTCCTTACCAATATTTTACTCCTAACGTGACTGATGGGGTGATATTTTCAGCTAGCACCGAAACTATTTGTATCCTGAAATATTACTAACACGTGGTAGTTAATTTGTTTACTTTTGATGTATTTCTTTCACAATATTGTGTTCGTGTTTAAAAAAAGTTGTATTTATATAATGGTAATATTTACTCGTGTCAAAAGATTGGAATTAATTTTCCATAAAAAATAGGAGTAACTTCTATACAAAAAATCACAGGTGAGAGTTTTTTCTTTAGATCGGAATGTGTTACTGCAAGTAATTTATCATCTTATTTTCTTTAGTTAATTTCGGTATCTGTATTTTCAAACCATGTAAAGCCAGAAATAATTTTCAAAAGAAGGAATTATAATATGTATACTCGGTTTGTTTAGGTACTTAAATAAAGGTAAACAATCTTGATGTGTCTTTTTAATATTTTTTGTTCAAAAACTCAGTTTAAAAATAAAAGGCGACTAAAAACCAATGTAAAACAACAATAACGGTTACCAAATCAATTGAACCACTAGTTTAAGCAGTAGTTTATTTGTTTAATATGTGTTTGTGTAAAAAGTCACATCAAGATTGTTTACCTTTATTTAAGTACCTAAACAAACCAGGTATACATAGTTTTTATTGTTCTTTCGATTACGTCATAATATTTTTTTCAGTACTGTAAATATTCCAACACAAAATACTGATTTTTTAATCACAGTGGTGACTTCCGTAGGCCGTTGCAATATTCTTTGTACAATTGAGGCCACAAAAATTGTGTCAATTTGATTTCCTGATCTTCCGTCTCATAAAGTATACCATTATTTTTGTTCGCCAGACCATTTCAAAACTTAATATTATAATGCTGTCTACTCTATATCAACTTTTAGAATATCATACTTTATTACAAAACTTTGATAAGAAAACTATTAGAATCTGTTTTAGTTAAGTAGGTATTACGTCTTCGTTCGCTTCATTCGATTCATTAAGTATTAATCCTTTTGTATCAGATCTTTTGTAATATTATAAGCTTAGTCGGTCTTCTATCTCCCAGATTTTTATTTTATTTTATGCTATTCTACTTTCATAGTAAGCCTTAATCACTCAATCCTTTTTTATACTACCTTGTGTACAATAAGGAGTAAATAAATTTCCCTGGCAATCCGTTGTTTTCAATTCTCACAAGTTAGTTTTTAGTTTTCAATGACGATTGTCTTGATAATATTTTTATTATCATTTTTTTTTTTCTCTATATGTTTTAATTTTAGTTATTTTATATAAAATTTTCTATTTTGTAACAATTAGTTATTATTTGTTTAAGATTTCTAATTATATTATTCATGTAATTTGTTTGTTAGACGCTAGCAACTTCAAATTGTAAATGTGCGAGTACAGTGTAGCCAGTAACTTTACATTTACTTGTCGGAAAGTGTGGATTGTTGCACTCACTTGGGCCAGCATATCCTTCTGATGAAAGTGGCGTTGAGTACTGGATCGCTGGGTCTCCAACTATTGTGGCTGAGCCTAGCTACACCAATTATTCCGTTATATTAATACTGTTCTTCGTGTGTCGTTTTGCGCACATTGGCTTGCATTGTACTCGCATAGTCTTTACCGTTAAAGATTGTAACCAGTTTAAAACTATTATTTTAAAAGAGTATCCATGGAGTTTCTTGCCGGTCTCTTCTCCATAGGACCTACCCCCACTTTGGAACCGTGCACCTAGAATCACAACGTTTTGAAAGAGCCTGTAAAGGCCTACTCGAAATAAAAATATTTGACTTTGACTTGACTTTGACTTTGATAAATAGTTCCTAACCTAAACATATTTTTTTTGCTGTCTACTTCTATTAATATCGACCAGCCATGGACTATAGTATGTTGTTACCTGTATGTGTATGTCAGTACATTCTACGTTCACACCATGATATTAAAATTGCCACACCGAGATGCTAACATGAGTCCATTACAATGACCGTTATCGTTCTTAAGGATTAGAATCTATTCTCTGTGTTATTCTTTCTTTTCACTCCAAGCGCAGGATGTTTGAAGTTGAAACTAGAACAGTTCAAATAACTCATTTATTGCTACAGTACAATATTGCAATAACTCGTATTTGTACAACATTTGTGTAACCCTAACATGGGGTAATAAAAACGTTTACGTTCTAACAATATTGCTATTCCATGCATAATCAGTACGAATATATGATCTCAGAAAAAAACATTAGAAATGCCAGACGATTTACGCATCCACACTATTATAAATGCGAAAATAACTCTGTTGGTCTGTTTTTTACCTCATCACGACTTAACCACTGAACCAACAGTTACGAAATTTTACAAAGAGGTAATCTGGAGCCTGGAGAAGGACATAAGTTTATTGCAGCGAAACAGTAATTAGAAATAGATAGTTATACATATTTCTTTGGCAGCACCCTGATTTCGCACTTCCCAAGACTACACCAAAAATTTGGCTGACGAAGGCTTATTAAGAAGAGGAAAATAAATTCTAGGCGTTATATAAAATTCTGTACTATATTTCTGATAGCATATTGGTACACTATAAAATACTTTTGAGAGATAATTCAAAAATTCAAAAGGTTTCCTTTCTATGCTTTATGTTTGTGAAACCAATTTTAAAAAGAATTTTAAATAATATTATCGTATAATCAATTTGCTTTCACAGCATATTGGAAAAATCTCTACTGGCAAGACATATGACTTTACGAGATACTTAGGACAGTAGTAATCATAAAAATGTCATGAAACCAAGATACTATTGAACACAGACGGTGGCTTTAGTTATTTTGTGTTGTATCCATACAATTCGATGTTCGTCGCCGAAATGACCTAAGACGCCATAGTATTTATTATTCAATAAACGATTATTAGTTCTTATAACATGTCAGTAGCAGCCACTGTAAGCAGTAGGGTCGTCTCTAAATATGCGGGAGTTAATACCTGCGTTATCGAATTGTGACTGTATCTTTTTTACTCGCTGTCCTGAAGAAGGCAACGTGTTAATCGGACTCTTACTGACTAAAACCACAAGAGTTCATTTGCCTATTTGAGGAATACAGGCGTGCTATTATTGTTATATTAAAATACTAATTGTAAACATTGACTCACTAAAACAATGGAAACCTACAACCAACAACGCCAAAGGAATCAAAACGCAATAAACGACGTCTTTGAATAAGTAATAGTCAATAAAACGTCGTATAAATATAGGTTCAGTCAATAAAACCTAAGTTATGAGTCTCGAAAGATGTAGCAAACATATATTCTGGAGCAAATATTACTGTCTGGTAATAATGCGATTGTATAAACAACCAGTAAATTGATTTTAACTGGCCAAAACTGACAACACATCCGTAATCTACTGTTAATGCTGTTAAATCTCACTCGCCATGAATTGAGTTCCTTTGTACATTAATGTGTTACGATTTATCGGCAGAAATATTTTAGATATTTATTCTTTGAGCAACATACTTTAATTCTAAAATCATTATTAATTTTCCCAAAAAGTGGAAGCAATACATGCCTCAGATATTTCAATGAACTTTTATGGATTAATTGTAGTTACGTGGTATTAAGTTTATACAACTATTTATAAAGGATATTTCTTATTGGGGTACCTCTTTGATAAAGGCCGAGCGAGTTACCCTCTCTTAATCAACCGCAGTCCTTTGTTAGATTATTTTAAAGCAAATCTTAATTACAAGCTTGGACGGTAATGGTTTGAGGTATTTGAAAGCTAGATTGCCTTGTTTTGCCATTTTGTTTGGTAACTGTAGTACACAGTATGTACCCACTTTGGTGACATATTATTAAGACTCTCTTATTAGTAGTTTAGTGGTAACTGCCGCACTACGTGTCGTGGGTTCCGTTCCCGCATAGAGAAAATATTGTAAGGCCTTCAGATAGTTTTCTAGTGTTTGTGGATTTGAAGATTTGTTTTTGTAAACTCTTGTAATAATCTACAGTATTACATGCATACCTCTATGTCCCTTTGAGAAATAAAGACCAAAAATTCTCTCACAACCGTCCTAAGATTTTCCTTATAGGACTTATCGTCGTAATGATGCTAAGAAAAACAGGCCCGAAGAAAAGCTCTTGTACAATACGTTAATTTATCTACGCTGTTATTTACTAAGGGATTAAGGGATTGAGGGAACTGACATGGGTAGAAGTTCAAGTGGTACAAACGTCAGCAAAATGTTTCGTCATTCGGAATCAGAGCAATCGCACGAGTACCTAGCTGTATGTTATAGTTTGATCCTACAATTTATTAAACATAATATAGCATCATGCTGTAATCGGCACATTTTTGCAATGCCGTTGTTAAGTTCTTTGTAATGGAGGGCGAAAGGTACATTGAGGTACGTTGCCTTCTGCTACTATCCCGCAGCCTAATTACTGATGTAGCGACAGACGTAGATCGCGCAATATCTTATGTCAAACGTCATTTTTGTGTCATATAATGTATAGGCTGACAGTGAGATTGCTGTCGCGTGGCTATCGCGTTGCTGTCGGTTTTTTACGTAATTAGGCTGCCGAACCCCGGTTGCTACTGAGAATTTACGTAACTCAATAACACTATCGTAGTTGCCAATTAATGCTGAGTCTATTTAATTACAGCGTTTGGAAATGCACCCGGTTTTTGCCAATAGCTCGACTCGCTATTACACGGCACACACAATCCCAAACGAAATCGGCAAAAAGTAGTTGTGCTCAATTATTTGCAATAATGCTGTGTTAGTATCTGTAGTTCTATAATATTAGGTTAGGTTAGTGTAGATACTCGTACATTGTTTGATGTCCAACTCTCCCCACGTCATGCGACATCCGACAGCAAACTGTCTAGTTCTAAGTTAATTACTTTAAGTCAAGCGATGCAGTACCCCGAGTTCAAGATAACAGTTACGCATCGTAGTTGCATAAATGTGACTGTTGAATAGGTATGCAGTTGAATGGCTACCACGCAGATCGATTGATCCCGTACCAATAAAGAAACGAATCTGAAATGGAAATTTGTACGTGTTTTAACAGTTTAATAAACGGTTGATTTATATTATACCTAACATTATGTCTTTACTGGTATTTTTTAAGCGTATCTTTCAAAACTTTCTATTAATTTTAGTCAGGCCAATAATTTTGAGAGTAATACAGCATCAGGTGGTTCTAAAAAAATATAAATGGGCAACAACATTTTGATCTTCAGCCGTATCTCGTAAGATTAGTAACTGACTGCTATAAAAGATAAAAAGTACTCCATCCATTTCCTAAATAACCCGTTGGTCTTGTAACCCAAATCAAACCCTTAAAATCCTTTTACTAGTAGAATACGAGACTACGGAGCACCTTTTGTCTATAATCTGTTTATCTACCAGTTACGGACTAAACTAGAAAATTCCTTGTAATCTCGGACGACGACCGGATTTTTTGTTTTATTTTTACGTAAATGCTTTTCACTTCAAATCAAAAGCGAAAATCTATGACTTTATTCAAATACGCATCATAAAGACAGCGGGACGCCGGCGCCGGCGGCCAGACACATTGCATTTTCTATTTTGTCTACTTCGTCACTTGATGGTTAAGTTTGCAATTTAAAAGCGTGTGCTCACCATATTCAAGACTTATTTAGTCAGTATAGTTTTACAAAAACAAATCTGTCAAATAGATGTTTAGATAGTCTTTTTTATCTTTTTAGTCATTTTTATATAAAAGCGGCAAAAGTAAGACGGTTTTACATTGCCGTAAGAGAATTGAGCTTAGCGGTAGCGGTAATTCGTTTAATAATTACAATAAGATTATGTAACTATAATATTACTTACTAAATAAATGGTCTTAGCGAAGTAAAAATAAAAAAAAATTAACGTAAAACCTGAAATACAAAATAGTCGAGTTTCAATATTACGCATATGTTAAATATCAAACGAAAAACTTGGCAACTCTCGATTTCAATTAAATTTAAGGCTATCAAACTTGCCTATTTTTTAACAGAATATTCTTGGGTGAATAATTACAGAGTATAATAAATACAAAGATTAAGATCACGAACTTGGAAAACCACATTATAGCATGTAGGTCGCATATTACCTTCATGTTATCGGGCCTGTACGGTACCCAAAAGTTTCTTAAACTTGTCTGATAAATCGCGGTGTGTTCTCCATATTCCGGTTCATCGCTTTGATATTAACAGACCTCTGACATTTTCACGGGTTGTTCACATGGGTCATGGGTCACGTCATGTTAAATTAATACAACATTAATTGTCAGATATTTGAATGAAAACATTTTTTAATGTCCCAAGCTACTAAAGTGCAAATTGGAATGTAACATTCGCGTGTTTTATTAAACACTTTCCTCAATAGACTGGAGAAGTTCTTGCACTCTGATTGTATGGTATGGAGTTAAATATAATTTAAAAGTGTAAAGTCCTAATACATATACCTATTAATATTTTAGTACTGATATATCGCTAAGAATCAATTTTATTTCAAAACTAAAACAACAAACATCAAGTTTTTTTTTTTTTTAAAAACGTTGCCCCTCACTAGGATTTTCTCCTGTATCGTGGGTACAGTTTACAAACATACATGTCACATGCACACACAACCAGACCCGAAACAACTATCCGTAGATCATACAATTATTTGTTCCGTGCGGGGATCGAACCCGCGACACGTAGCGCAGAAAGCTAATCGCTTACCCACTGCGCCAACCGTGCCGTCATCATAAATATAATTTAAAAGTGTAAAGTCCTAATATATATACCTATTAATATTTTTAATCTATCTATCGCTAAGAATCGATTTTATTTCAAAACTAAAACTTAACAAATTTCACGATATTTGAAGGTCCTACGCAATGATTTCAAGGTTTGCTTTTCATCATAAACATACAAACGTGAATCAATTTATGATTGCGTCGACTGTCGTCTATTTCTGGTGCTACGCGGAAATTGTCCCGAAAGGGTGGCACTGACCCTGAACAAAATTGTTTGCGGTACGTAGAAAACACCTGTGCGAAATCTTTGAAAAGCCAACTTTCATATTAGCAACTATCAAAATTAGTGATAGCAAGATGTTAAAATTCATAACTAAAATATATTTTATGATAATGACAATAGGCAACAATTGCCAACTGCTCATTGCCTGAATATACAAGTACTTACATGTTGCAACAAAAACAACCTGTGTTATTTTTCTCTGATTACTGCGTCTCCTAATGGTCTCGTGGTCGTAAGCGCGATTACTAAACGTGAGTTGTGAAAAACTTGATACAAGTGTCAAGCAATGTATTATTGAGGTTTTTATTATGGAAATTCTCAGTAGTCTGGAGTACAGAATTGTGTCAGGTATATGACAATAACGCTTACTGTTATGTACGCCCGTACGTACATGTTATGACATAACCCTTTCTACGAAAATACTACTTATTATCCTTCACGCCTGTGAAGCATAATAAGAAATACTGAAAGAAGAAAAGGGATAATTTACGGTATAAATTAAATGCATCAGATAAACGAAACCTTTAATAAACCGTGATAAAAACATACATTATTCAACAATATATGTACAAGCATTCTGAATATGCATATATTGTTATTGTTATGTGTACTGTTTAAAAGTTTCCCGCAGCATAGTTCTGTGTACATTCATGAATATTCAACAAAGGCAGTAGGCGGTCGACAAAGTTGTATTCAATTATATCATTCCTCGTAGTTGGAACCATTATGCTTTACTTGCTGAAGGGACCGTTAAACAAACACCTAAACAATGTGTAACTACTGTAAGAGAAAGCAAAGCCCGTACTTTCGCGTCATAATCTTCAGCTTACTATACTCTGCCCCCACTATAATACATACTCGTAGACAAAAATAAACCAGGAACATAATCTTGTAACATAACCCTTTCTTATTAATAGGCGACAGTGTTAACATTTTCTATAGTTATTACTATAGAAAATATTATATATAACAAATTAATTATATTTATCAAATAAAATTAATTTGAATTATCAGCGTTTACTCAGTCACTAGGGATATCTTTGAAAAATCTGTCCACATTTTTTATCTCGAAAGGTCAAGGAGGCTACCAAGGCAAACAGTGGGCTTAAATACATTAATTATATTTAGAGAAGTTAAGAAGACCATCCCTAAGTCTCTAACCCCGAAATGTTAAGCCTATAATTTCTAAATTATAAACAAGAATAGAGATGGGGTGATAGGGTTAGTTGGTAATGCTATTATTAAATAGAACGCTTTACTGATATTATATTATTATAACTATTACTCGGTAATAGTCAAATAATAGTTTACGGATTCAGTATTCGTTACCCAATAATATATATTATTCATTTAACGTACTCAGTCGTATGATTACACTATTATCGATACCGACTAACATATTACGCGAAACGGTCATTAAAATTTCCTTCATACGTTTACAGGCTTAGGACTACGAACTAGTTCGTTGGCGTATTTAAAAGTTTAATCACCGTTATGTACATTGATTCTTGATTCGTTTTTACTAGAATAGTTATTTGAATATTACTGAGTAACACTATTATTGCATATTTGAATAATCTATTATCATATTAATACTTAATATTATGTTACCAGTAACTATTATGATTATATTGGTGACACCTCTAAACAAGAATATAAAATGAAAACCTTACTATAACCAACTAAATAATTAGTTTATTTTCGTATATGTAGGTATTTTACCAGCCATAGTATGTAACTCTATGTTTTTTTTATCTCAAATCATTATTCTAAGTGGATTTGAATTTTATTGAATTCTTAAACTGGACCTCAATTTGTACTGCCTTTAGACAAGTGATTCACCTCGAGGCTGTCGTAAACTGACCCATTAAATGGCCACTTCAGCAGTTTCGAGACGTCCGTTTATCATTAACAATGGTTCTGAGCAGACCTAAAGTGGCTGCAGTCTACCGAAAATCGATACGAATGACGTAGACAACCTCTTTTAGTATAAACACGATGCTAAGTTATTTTCAGATGTTTTTTTACGTGCCATTACTAACGGAATCCTGCCTTTAAAATTTAGTCCTTAAAGAAAACAGCGTAATGAGATCATTTCGTTTGTTTCAGATTACCAAAGTCACGGTTGAACACGCATGACGAAACATGGACAGCGCAGACAACAATACCACATTATATGACGATGACACGCTATACCCAAGTGAATTAGCGCTCCACAGAGAATTCAGTTCCACCGAGACTGTACTAAGCAGTTATACCATTTGGCCGTCAGAAAAATGTCTTGAAACCTTCCTCTTCAACAGCACACAAACTGATGACGTCCCTACCAACATTTTCGCTTACAATGGCACTCAAATCATGTGCCTGGATCACGCCCCCATTTTGACTAAAAGCACTTTAATTAGAGCGAGTGTACTCTCGGCTATGGCTGTGTTATCATTCTTTGGAAATTTAGCAACAATCATTAGTATACAAAGAGGTAAAAGGGGTCGTGGAAGAGCGAGACCGTCATGGACTGCAATATACAGTTTGATATTCCAGCTGAGTATAGCTGATTTGTTGGTGACCGTGTTTTGCATAGCTGGCGAAGCGGCGTGGTCCTTTACCGTGCAGTGGTATGCGGGGAACATAGCATGCAAATTGTTCAAGTTCCTGCAAATGTTCGCTTTGTATCTCAGCACTTTTATTCTTGTGCTTATTGGAGTGGATCGCTGGCTGGCTGTGAAGTATCCTATGCGAAGTATGGCGACTGCAACGAGAAGCGGCAGACTTGTAATTATTGCGTGGGTGCTGAGCGTCGTACTCAGTGTACCACAGGTCAGTGACTACTGATAGCTTTCACAAAGTTCCTAGCGACACTTTTTCATTTCATTATCCATTAACACATTAAAGAGTTAGTCAACAGGACTAAAGTGGGGAAATACAGAGTGAAGTGTTATGAAAGTGGCTTCTCCGCTTTTCCGGAGCAATTAAAACTTAGGTCTGACACATAATTAATGCTTAACAGGCGAGATTCGAGTCACTTTCGGGATAAAGTTAATAACGCAAATTACGGTATTAATGTAGAGGCGTAAAATATGAAAACAATATAGAATCCCACGCAGGTGATATTTATTGTTCCAAAAATGGACTCTAAATTTGTATCGGTGTCAAAGTAACGTGATTTATCGATGTGATTTCCCTTAGGCTCAATCATGACGACACCGTTCTAACGGAATATAAACCCTATTTTATTACTGATACTGATTTAATGTTACGTTCAAGTTTTTATTACGAACACAGAAAATACTTCAAATAATCCGTTTTAATGCGTGATATCTAAAAAAATACTGCTGGTTACTCAAATAACAATCAAATTAGAACTTAAAAATATAGAGCGTTCTAAGGCCTTAGTGTAAGTTCTTTTTTAGCAATCTGAATTTTACTCATCGACTACGTTCAGGGCTCTGATTGACGAGGAGCTTAGAGCAGGCAAATGGGCACGCAGAACACAGTCTATGCCTAATATTGGGATTGCTAAAAAACCTTACACAATAATAATAAGGTATAGCAGATACCTTATTATTATTGTGTAAGGTTTTCAATCAAACAATGATCGTTACTGCGTTATACACATATTAGCACATAACAAAAACAAACGTTTCTGTTTTCCAACAAAGCATGTCTATTAAAAAGCTTAGCTTTTGATGAGAATGCGATGAAAATTCTACATTTTCATCGCATTCAAAAGCTAGCTTTTGATTTACTTGTAATTATTGTTTAAAACTCTTTGTAATTTACCCAGTAAATACGAACAGCACAAATATTACTGTAAAACACCTGTTTCAACTATGGAATTTTTGTACACAATTAGGACATTGTTATTATTGAATGTTAAACAGAATTTGGTACAATTTTACACGCATTTTGAATGTTTTGCGTAGACAATATACAATTTTCACGCGCTTAAACAATGTTTTTTTTTGACCTTGGCACGATTTGTGCTTTGGAGCAGTATTTGAATTTTCTGAATAATTATTATTAGCGTGTATATACATATATATACCTATAGCTATCGTTATTTATTAATAAATTATATTTATAGCCAGTTAACTAAATACCCAATGCCCTAGTCGTATTATTTTCTTATAAAGTAGAGCGCACATTACTACTTCTTGATTGTGAGGTCTTAAGCGTGTTTGTTGAACATGAGGCAATGGGTTCAATTCCCCGGTCGGGCCAAGTGTTGTTGGGTTTTTCCGTATAAAAATTATCTTCTGTGTGCGATAGGTAGCAATAGGCTAACCCCCTATTTACATACGCTTCAATAACAGCATCGGCAAATGAAGGTGTATAATAGTACCCCTCTGCCTAACACTTCGGAGAATACAGGTGTGATGCTACGTTATGGTATGCGTTTTCATTTTTTATTATTTTAAGGATTATATACATACATAAAGCTACGCCTTTTCGTAGGCAGAAACTACTGAACGCCACGTGCTACAATCCTTACATAACCCTTTTGCTTCATCTACATTCATGCATCGTTTCATACATGAACGCCTGTTGTGGGTACTGCGCACCTGACCTTTCAGAGACATCACCAATAAGGTTCGTATATTCTAGAGCGTCCCCTCCTGGCTTTTCCACTAAGAACCGCGTTATAAATCCCTTTCGTTAATCGCCGTTCATCCATCCTCCCTACATGACCAAACGAACGAAGTATACTTTTCTCTATCTTTATCACTACATCTTCTTTCAAACCGCAATTTTATTTTAAGGATACCATTTTTTAATAAGAGGAGGATGATAATTATGACGATACATTGGAACTCATTTATTATTCTGAAGATGAACGGAATTACATACCCTATTATGTTGAAGGTATTTCACCCATATAGTATCTAATGAGCGGTTAACCACAAGACATCCGAGTGCTTTCTAATTAATGCCAGCCCTTTAACAACGGAGTTGCACAACTTCAGATAACAATTACTAAAGATTTTGTTCTTGATCATGTACAAAATGTTGTACTTAGGTACTTCTCAATAAAAATTGTATGAAAAATGATGACAAAAAGTATTTATTAAGGTATTATTGATTAATTAATTTAAATAATCTTTGACTACCTCATTGGTCTAGTGGTTTTGCAGGCGCGATGGCTGGGCGTGAGGTCCTGGGTTTGATTCTCGGGTCGGGCAAAAAATGTTATTGAGTTTTTTTTTTGAGGTATACCAAAACGTCTAAAAATAAAAGAACTAGATCGCCCTATTAACTTTGTGTAAGTAATATAGAATGTAAGTACCTAATACAGATATTTGAGAACATAAGATATTTATCAGTATGTCCAGTTGGTATAATAGTAATAGTCAGTGCCGGATTAACCACGTAACAAGAGTAGCAATTGCTACGGGCCCCGCGGTAAAGGGGGCACCGCGTATACAAACCTGTCCACCTCCGCATAGCGTTACAGCTGTTTTTCGATTAAGACAAACCACGTTAGACAATCGGTAACCGATTATTTTGTTGGCGAAAATAAAACACAGAATTTCAAATGGTAAACGCACAAGTTCTGCAAAAAGTTACTTTATACTTAAGAGCCCATGGCAGATCTAGGGCCCTCGATAGAATTTGCTATGTGCCCCGCGCTTGCTTAATCACGCACTGGTAATAATAGGTAAAGTTTAGGTTTTGAATGTTATTATAAAGATATTTATTTATATTTGTGACTCCTCCGGTATTGCGGGTGTCCATGGGCGATGGTAATCGCCTGATGGTAATCGCTTACCATCAGGCGATCCGTCTGCTCGTTTGCCTCCTATACCATAAAAAAGTCATATATAAAATATATTGTAATATAATAAAATATAAATCAAATTCGTTATTTACCGAAGACGTAGGTACACAAAAGCCATTCTTACCTTTTATTGATGAGACACAATATAAAACGAACATCAACTTAGGTAATAATAAAATGTCAACAAAAGTAATTCCCTTGTCGTCAACTCTTGGTCTAAATCAATTGTGTTCTCTTGTGTAAATAAAGCTTCTCCTAGACCGTTGGATTTATTGCTGTCGACATCTTGTATTACAGCGATAGGTATAGTACATGAAAAAAACAAAAAAAACAACACTCGAGACAGAGAGACTTATCCAGTATCCACCTAGTTCTTTCGTTTGAAGTATCTAATTAGCAGTGGCGTGCGGTGCATAAAGACAAAAAGACACTGCCTACCCTACGTAACTCAGATAAATATTTATTATAAGATATTTGAGGTGGCAAATCACATACTTCATTATTTAATCGACAAGACGACGAAACGAAACCAATACCAACATGCAGCATGTACAATTGGTAAGTAAGCTTTAAAAAAATTCTGCCTACCCTGTCTAAAAACTCTGTACAGGCACGCCGCTGCTACTTAGCGAGACATTTGCTTGCTCCTATACATTGTACAACGCACTAGTATTGTGATAAAAATATATATACACTTAGAAAATCAGTATCATCCTATGAAAAAATATATGAGCGAGAAAGGGTTGCACTGTTTGTTGGTCGCTGTGGTTATCAGATTTTTCTTACGTAATGAAGGCACTGACGACTATAATGATTTTACTGACCCTACTGGACTGTAGAATGGTTTATTCTGATTGTATAGATCGGCGAAGGTTGTGAAGGAAACGCAGTATAGCCATTCTCATCACAGCACGCTTCAATAAGGTTATTGTGATTTATAGCGACAAAGTGGGGGGAGTAGTGAAACGATTGGTTTTATTGTATGTATTGTAGCTGGAATCGATTGTCGCACAGAACATAATTATTTTGGGTCTGGGTTTGTACCCACGTGAGTTGTAAGTTTGTATACCGTCGCCATAATCATACGTATAACAAATATTAGGTATTTATTATGTATCATATAAATTAATATAGAATCACGCCTGTATTCTCCAAAAGGTTAGGCAGAGCAGATTTTGCCGATGCCGTTAGTGAGTCCCATGTACCGGGCACAGTTCCAGATTCCATGGTACTATGCAGTTTCTTGACGGTTCTTCTCGACATTTCTTAAGTGTCTATAATTGTTTTAGATGTTATAAAGATATATTCTATTCGACTACTGAGGAATATAATTATATAATATACTTACAGAAAAACCCAATAACACTGTCAGACCTGGGAATCATACCCAGGACTTCACGGTCAGCAGTTGCGCTTGGTATCACTAAACGGAAAAGTAGCTTAGCGATAACACAGCGAGTTACGCGTTTGTTGTATTGGTTACCAAGTTGGATAACCAGTTTGTTTGTGTATGCAAATAAAGACATTCCTATTGTTGCTACAGTTTGTTGTTGCTCCGAGTAATGTGCTCGTAAAACTGGGATCTATACACAAATTCATTCATAGTTCGCGATATTTTTGATGTATTTACAAATTCTGTACATGTATTATGTTATTCCGCTTCAAACTCTCAATTCACGAATAGCTACTAGCTTTTGTGTGAATTCAGGCGCATGTAACATTAATTTGGTTTCGGTTGTCACTCTTGACTATAATTAATTAATAACCCCCAATTATATCGAATTTCGTCGTGAAGATTCCGTCGTATGAGAACAATGTTTGCCCTACACTGTCCAAAGACATTCTATTGCATAATATTATATTTTGAATTAATACTTCGGAATTAAAACCTGTTATTATCCTAGACATGTGTTTTAATGTTACAAATGCCTTAAATAAAATTGTGTTAGGACTTTTCCTTTAGTTTCCACCAACTAAAGGAAAATTCCGTCAATGCAAACTGTACCATAAAAAATAATTCTTCTCGCGATGAATAATTTCATTAGTATGCGGGATAATTATTTGTTGTTTACTGTATCCGCAGAAAGAAATTAATAAATCTGAAGTAAAATACATATCATGTATTATGGTGTTTTAACGGTTAACTGAAAATATGGTGACCCTCGTCGACCCTTTGAGTTCGGAATGCCTGGCACGTTGATGTGCGGCGCAAGCGATATTTGTTTTTCACTGACACAAAAACTTTGCGTTTCGAAATTGTTTGTCGGTTTTTACTATATTTTTATTTAAAAAACTGATTGTTCTTTTCAGAAAAATATGTCAATGTTCAAAATTTATTAGAGAAGACTTTCTGGGATTAGGACATGTAGGCAAGCATAAATCTATAAATATAAATAAAATAGGTGGGTTAACATTTTAGCACAAGTTGCTGTACTTCAGGTTGATTAAACGTTCAACCTATTGTTACGATTTTATTATTTTGCCTATTTCTGATTACTATAAAAGTTGCCTCACTCTGAGGTGAATCTCACATACACATTCACCCAGGCCAGGACCAACTTACTGTCTATTCCGTGCGAGGATTCAACCCGAAACGCAGAACGTCCAACGTAACGCAGAATACCAATCAACGCTATATGATTAGATCCTCAGTTCCGATTAAAAAAGTCACCCAACGGTGACTTCGTTTTAAACTCATTACTTAAAATAGAAATGAACAATGTCTAAATAAAGACAAAGTACAATATACTCTACATACGTACGTTAAATTGGTTCAAAATTCAAACATTTTATCCCTTATGTTAAACCTAATTTCGTAAAATTGTAGGAAAGCACTTGGTCGCGATGCAATGTTAATTCCTCTTATTTTTGTGTCATGGTAACTCATTTTATATCTCCATTTTTTTTTTTGTTTTAAAATACGAAAAGGTTTTGTAATAATTAGTATGAGTGTCACTTTGTATTTGGGTTATGTATACACATATATAATGTACGTGTTATTTATCATTATGTAATCTTTATTATTACGGTATGTGGCTCCTGGCGAAAAATGAGACACTATAAGCAATAGCACTCTAGTTTTTATCTGATCGTATTACTCCATTTCATATAACAATAGACAAAAGTGACTCACCACGAATATCTTAGGAAACATTCCATCAGTAAATCGTCAGTAAAATTTCATCTCTCTAGAGCCCTTAACGTTTAAAGCGTTGTACTGTGATAAATCATTCGTGGTAGCAAAAACATTGTTTATTTCTAGATATTTCATTGCTAACACTTGTTTCTCTTTTGTTATATAAAACTGATTCTTAGTGGTTTTTTTGTTTTAATTCCTTTTACTCAGTGTTTTTATATAGGTATGCAAAAATACAAGTGCACAGAAAAGTCATATATTTTTCTTTTGTGCATTCATTCGATACTACCTCCTATAAGTTATTACGTATAGAACGTAGCGTATTGCTCTTCTCGGCCAAGGTAATACTGAAATCGATACAAACATATTAAGAAGTTTGATTAAAAATACTTTTAGATTCTTCATTTTCTTGAGTTTGTGAGCTATACAGGTGGAAATCACTTATATCGTATTGGAAAGATTAACTAGTCCGTAAAATCAGTATCAGGGCTGACTGCCCAGGTTGCGCCAGATGACCTGAAATTTCAGCCTTTATGAAGGTTTTTGTTTGCATGCCTTTCAGATAACTAGCACTTTCAAGAATTAATTTTATTATGTACCTATAGGTATTAGTTTAAATCTCCTTGTTTGTATTGATAAATTACTTTTAGTAAATTAATGACTTAAAATTGGTTGCGAAAATTGGGTTCCTAACAGACTGAGGACCTCTTTTGTATTGTCCGTCTGTTGTGAGAAAAAAAGTTCCTATCTCATAATAAATAGTCTTATGCCCTTCACTCTTTGGGTATCTATCATATCTTATCTCACTTTATCATTACTATAACTATCGTCTAAATAAGAACTACAATATCTGTTGTCTTTTGTTCTAGGCAGTGGTATTCAGAGTGGCTCAAGGACCCTTCATCGAGGAGTTCCACCAGTGTGTGACGCACGGGTTCTACACGCAACGGTGGCAGGAGCAGGCTTATACTACGTTGTCACTAGTCTTCATGTTCATACTTCCACTAGTTATACTCGTGTCGACGTATGTGTCCACCGTCAGGACTATTGCAAGTAAGTACATACATACATAATGCCACGCTTTTTTTCCTTGGGAGTAAGCAGAAACTAAGGAACTCCACCTGCTACTAACTTCACATAACCCTTATGCTTCATTTAGATTCATGCATCGTTTCATGCACGGACGTGTGAACTCCATATAGAACTATACTTAGGTATTTAGATAACAGCAGAAGTCGATTTCACTTGATATGTATGAAAAATATGTAAAGACTAGATACCTATAAAATTTAACGATGAGATTTCTATCTCATTACGAAAACTAACATTTATGAAGTATGTTTGCTCCGCAAAATACAAGTATAATAATTATGTTGCTATGTGACATCAACAAGGTCAATCAACACGAATCAGATTGAGACGCGAAACGGATTTCATTATCTGCTTAGCCCTTTCCAAACTACTTTTGGGTCGTGCTAACAAACTACCACTTGTTTTTTTCACGAAGTAACTGCCATATGTCTAGTCCCAATCATTAGTAGATACTAATACGCCACGATAATCGGTTGTTACAATTTTTGGGCTCTTTCGGGACCAATCGTTTAATGTACTTTCCGAGGCACGGAGCGATCAAAGGAATTTTTTGTTATTAGAAAAATGATCCAAAATAATGAATTAGTGGCTGTAATAACGGTTACAACATGTTTTTATCTCTCGTAAAGGATACCCTTTGCATTTTATAAAAATGTTTTTATAGCCGAAGGTGAACCTAATTTAATTCAATGTTTAATATCTGGTACATATTTTGTTCCCATTTTCTCAGTGATTAAAACCATTTACTTAAATACGCAATAATTAGGAATTTATGTGTACGTGTTGATATACGCTAAAAATCTAGCGTCATGAGTACTTATGCCTCATCAGAAATAAATTAAAGTAGAAACTCCCTAAGAACTGTATATTCTCGGTAATTCAAGTTCCTGTTTCTCAGAATTCGCGTTCATCGCTTAGGTTTTTACTTATACGAAAAAAACACTCACATTATGATAGATTTACGTTGATAAATTATATTATAAAAAAGAATACCCTTTAGTTATCAGAATACTCACTTCTTGTATTTCCAATTACAATTTCATTTATTAACTTTTCTATTTCCATTCATTGAAATATTGATAGAATTAAAAAGCGGACCCCAAAAATAATTTGTGTTTAAAACAATTTTATTACAAAGTGCTGCAAATGAATTCAATAAAGAACTTCCTGTGGTAAAAGTTTTCATATAATTTTATTACGAACTTTGAAAAGCCATTAATAATAACATTGGGGTTAATTAAGATATGGAAATGCCAACAGAACATCATTGTTTGATTTGGGTTGCCAAGTTCTTTAAAAGATTGCCGATAGCAGTCGGTAACTTACCCATAGATACCTCGTTATCTTTTATTTTATGTTCATATAAATATTAGATATTCATTATTATTAGCTTCTGATATTAGAAATCTAAAAAGATTGTTATACTCGTATGTGAAGTAAACTATTTCAATATAACATCTAATAAGGTTCACTTAATTCCGTCATAGCTGGAAAAAATTTGAGTTTTCAATATTTTCTATTCTTTTTAATGATTTTTCTCAGATACCCATAGTTAAATATAGCCAGGGCCATTATCAATATTATAATTCCATCATAAACCATTTAGATCGTAAACGTTCACTGGTAAACACCTTCTTATAAAATACTGATGGATTTAATCACTTACCTACTACAGAATTTTCTAATTCCCTTCACTATGTTGACGAATTTGAGTTAGGATTTGTAATGTCTAATTATAGACAAGAAAATTATTTCACCGATGTATGAAAGGATTATCTTTTAGTTCTTTCAAATATCATTGATGCGGCAAAACCATATTCAATAAACTACATATTATTAAGAAAACCTGTAACAATTACATTACATAAAATTAAATACTCTATCTCCTAACCAGAACTGTACACTGATGAAAAAGATAACATATTTTCTGAGACCTACCTACGAGAAAAGCAATCAAATTACATTATTTTTTATTTATGATCTCATCCGCTACAAATTTCCTCCAATCATTCCTTCCAAATTGTACCATCTTGCAATATATATTGAGTTATGCCATCGAGAATTATTTTAAAATGAATGGAGCAACATTTTTGAATTCCGTCCCCAAAATTACAAACTTGTTATTGCTTTTGATGAAAAAGTTTTTAATGTAAATATTTCTAATACAAATACAAATTCCTTTCAGAAAGCGAGAAAGTATTCAAGCCAGAAGTAAGGAGGCAGGAGAAGTATTTTACTCCTGACATGAATCGAAGAAGGCTTATTGATAGAGCAAAAATGAAGTCTTTAAGGATGTCAGTTGTGATAGTGGCCGCTTTTCTCATCTGGTGGACACCTTACTATGTAATGATGATTATCTTCACATTCCTCAACCCTGATAAAGACGTAAGTATTCTGCAAAAAGTTTTTATTTATTCTAGGAAGAAAATGGGTTATAAAAGTATGGAGTGAGAAATTATAAGTTGGAACCCCTTCTTTAGCCAAACAAGTTTAATAATGCCTGGCCGTGCCGTGGGTGTAGTGTATGGGTAAATAATATTTGCTATACGCTACAACTAAATCGTTTTCGGAAGACTGCCTATATTTGCATTAGATACGAAATGTTTTCTTTAGTTATTAGGTATATGATGAATGTATTTAAACTATAAAAGAATATTATGTAAGAACCAACTTTTTTTTACTCATATTATTGTTTTATGAGGAAATCATAAAAAAAACACAGCATAGAACAAAATAAAACATAAAATGCAAGATGTACATTAATAAGACTGTGACAAAACAGTTACGTTTTACAGTTTTGAAAAGGCTTCCGTGTGGGTAAACAAATTGGAGTAGGTAACTAGAGCCATACACTTGTAACCTCGTTTTTAATTAACTACACAATCTGCATTTGGTGCCGCTGACATTCTTAAAAATCTTACTACTATAGGCTGCTAAAAAAGTAATAGGATATTTTATTATTTTATTATTATATTATATTATCTACTGTAGACGTACTAGAATTCAAACTATTTATTTATAATTCTACAAATAAAATATTAGGGAAAAAATTATGATCCCATCAAATCAAAATCAAATAAATCCATCGTCAATGATGAGCCTCAGAGTGAAAAGTGCCCTTCACACTGATAGTGTTACCCCGTAGTACTTATGACAAGCTTTGTTATTTCCATTACCTATTTCTTTATTTAATATTTGCCCCACAATAACTCCCGTATCGTGGGTGCGTTTATAAACATAAATATTCACATGCTTTAACACCCAGACCCGGCACAATTATATTTTTTCCGTGCGCGACTCGAACCAGCAACACGTAGCGCAGCCGTCGATCGCTCAACCACTGCGCCAACCGTGCCGTAATCACTAAAAACCAAACCTTTTTATTAAATAAAAAAAATTTGGTTTCCGTTATTAACAAAACAATATTTTTGAGATAACAACAACAAGTTGATTCAATAATTTCCTCATGTAGGTACGGGACTAAATGATTCGGTGCGAGAACTCCAATCAAAATTGCCAATTGTTCGCGAAACGAGTTCAGAACTTTGAACTTATTCAACCAAAACTTTTGGATTATCAACGTGAATTTTGGTACGTCCTTGACATGAAATTGTATTTATATTCAAGGAATTCAGCGCTATCGACAAATATCAAAATTAAATCATCGTTTTAGAAAAAAAATGTAGGCGTATATGCTCTGCTTCCCGTGCGAAGCCGGAGCTGGTCGCTAGTATTAAATAAAAAAGTTTGTAAGATCTACTATTTGTAAGGATATCATTCCATGGATTTTCTTGCCGGTTCTTCTGCATAGTGCATACTACATATTTACACGAAATAATTTTATTCTAGTATTATAAAGACAAATAGGTACCTACAGGTACACTGCAAGTACATTCTCGTGTTGTCAGTATTGATGCCGAATAGAATTGAATTTATTATGCGAAATTATATTATGGTTACACATGTCACCATAATATAATTTCGCAAAGTAAATTCTAAAGTAAAATCTATTGAAGAATAGTCTAATATCATATCTAATAGGCATAAAAAACAAAAAGTCACTTTTACCGTACGAAGGTAAGATAAGAGAGACCAAATCAATGACAAACATCATATATATGGAAAATATCCTTTTCAAAAAGACTCGTGTCTACCTACTCCTATATTTTACTCATTGCAAAACGATGTAATGTAATTCTTATTAGGTATTAACATAATTAACTTCACTAGAAGAACGATGTTGCTGTGGATACCCACCAGTTTTTTTTTAAAGATATTTTCCTTCCTGTATAGGCCTCTCATTTTCCTCAATAATACAGTGTTTTTCTTTAAAACGAAAAGGGTTGTTAGTATTTTGTGTTCTTTGAGGAAATAATATTATTTTTAATAGCTTTGAAATTATATTATTTCTTCTCGTTTCACCCAAATCTTTGCGGCCTTTAAATGAAAATCTTACATGATGATGATGATGATGGATGTGTTAAAACGTGTAAAATATTTATTTCTAAAAGATCTCTCTCTTCGTTATATTCAATTAATTTTATTACTTTTAATTCAGTCTGTGACTGCAATTAACAAAATAAAAAAATTAGAAGACGTAAAATTTATCGTGGAATTATAAGTTCCTTCACATCCAAGAGGGTTCATCATTGCTTCCGTTTCATAATTTTAATACCCCTGACGTTTTCCCGCTGAACTAGACCAAGAAAAAATATATATGTGATTCTTTTGTACGACGATAATGGGCACGAGTCTTTATCCCGTGCACATAACATTGCAATTTGATGAAGATTAAAATTATTGTTTTATTTAAATTATGTTGCATTTAACTGCCTCGGGGTCTAGTGGTCAGGCGATTGCTGAGCGTATGGTCCTGGGTTCGATTTCCGGGTCAAGAAAAGTCTTATTGGGCTTTTCTGTGTATAAATTATCGGTAGCATAACGGAGTTTGGAACTAAGCCCAATTGATGACAATAAGCTCACCCCCTATTATATGGGACTCAATAACAGCATCAGCGAAATGTGGGTGCGTCTACTATGTTAGATGTTAAGTTTAAATAAATTGCATTAATCTCATGTTAATTAAAACATTTAAGCAAAAGCTAATAAACAACACAAAACACTGTTATATAATTACAGTGTGCGTAAAATCATGTAGCGGAAAATATGTCTACATCTAGCTGTCTATAGCTGCTTAGCCTAATTATTCAGCAGTTTAAATTATGTACTGTCTATATTTATTCAAATGAAACTATTTTGCGGCACTTTCTGCCTTGAAATTAACTAATTTTATTCATTGTTAATTCGAAGAAACCATGTGCGGTAAAGTTATCGAAGTAGGCTGTGTGACATAGTCAAATGCTTTGAAGTTTTATAATTAATCTTCAGGAAACCGTATGAAGGGTACTGAAGACGTACACCCCACGTATCGACGGAATCTTGCTGAATGTGTAAAAAGTGTAAAGGAATGTGATGAAGATTAATGTATGCTCATGGCAGAAAATTAGATTACAGCATCTTATGTAATTAAATTTTGTGAGAAAAACTTACCCCTAAAAACTTCTTCGAAGATATCTGAAACAAAATTTGAAAAAGCATTAGACAACACGTTTGGCGCAGTATCACGGGTAGCAAGGAAAAACAATTTATATAGACTACAGATAAGTGCTTGTTCCCTAGCTAGTCTAATAGTGTAGGGCAAGCTTATTAAAATAAAACAAGAAAATCGCGGGTTCATGATCAAATGATCTTCAGATAGTTGTTTCGGGTTTGGGTGTATATCCAGGTGAATATTTGTGTTTGTAAACGCACCCACGGTACAGGATTTAGTTGCCTTGTATTACTATCTGCATTTAATATTAAGTCTTTTTGCTTTGAAATAAGATTGTTTTCTATTTGGCTCTACCGACCTACGTTAAATTTGCAGCAAGTGATTCACTTATCCATTATGAACAAACTACTTTCAGGGCTTACATTTATTCCATTACACGTTGTAAAAAACTATACATAAGTTAACTATGCATTAGACAACACGTTTGGCGCAGTATCGCGGGTTCGATTCCCGCACAGAACAAATATTTGTATGATCTATAGATACTTGTTTCGGGTCTGGTTGTGAGTGTATGTGACATGTAGTAGTGAGGGGCAACGTATAAAAACAAATAGTATGTAAATAATGACTATACAACCGTAATATAATTTACGCAAGAACACATATGTAACTTCCCAATTAAAATAAGTGACATAAAAGAATAATATAGTAAACAAAACTTATGATTTAATACGAGGGACGAGTGACGACAAGCTTGAACGATTGATTGCTGCATTACGTGTGACAGGTTCAATTCCTACAAGGAAAAACAATTTATATAGACTACAGATAAGTGCTTGTTCCCTAGCTAGTCTAATAGTGTAGGGCAAGCTTATTAAAATAAAACAAGAAAATCGCGGGTTCGATTCCTGCACGGAACAAATATTTGTATGATCTTCAGATAGTTGTTTCGGGTTTGGGTGTATATCCAGGTGAATATTTGTGTTTGTAAACGCACCCACGGTACAGGATTTAGTTGCCTTGTATTACTATCTGCATTTAATATTAAGTCTTTTTGCTTTGAAATAAGATTGTTTTCTATTTGGCTCTACCGACCTACGTTAAATTTGCAACAAGTGATTCACTTATCCATTATGAACAAACTACTTTCAGGGCTTACATTTATTCCATTACACGTTGTAAAAAACTATACATAAGTACTTATAAATAATAAAATATTAGGCAATAAAATTTGCGTAAAAAGCAACGGAAGAAAAGAAACACGGAAAAAAATGGTAAAGGATCATCAGTCACAATAATTGAATCTAGAATTCGTGCAAAGAATAGACGGTGACAGTTTTTTGCTCAGAATCTTTTTTAGACAACCTCAAATAAAAAACTAAAATAGTTTAGGAGCTGAATATATTTTAAGATACTAAAAATTAATTACTTGAATAATTCATAACACACAAATATTTTACTTCAGATTTTAATGCCTAAATTCCTAGTTTTATCAAAAAGTTTAATAATAACATTATCATTAAAATACACTGTTATGATAATCATTATTTAAATTTGATTCATACTGAATTTATGATCAGAGATGCCGTCAATCATAACAATAAGCTTTTATTAGTCTTATAATGATTTTAATAATGAAGTTTACTGACAAGAATGAAATTTAATTGAGAGAAATACGTTAATTAAAAAGTTGGCTGTATAATGGGAACAAAGTATTTTTTTTTACAGCACTTTTTATTTCTTTTGCGTTGCAATTCTGATACTTGAATTAAGTATGTATACGTATTTATTAGTTTGATTAGTTGTGTCTTTAATTTGGTTGTTATTCTAAAATCTAGTACATTTTAAATAGATTACGATTCTTATAGGAACTAAGTAATTTTTTACACTTTTAAAATGATATCAAAGTTTTCGACTTCATAATTACAGCAGTTACCAAAGTCCTCAAAAATTAATTGGAAACTGGTAAGAAAATCGTTAAGAGTTCAAACTTATTATTCTTCAAATTTTCAGCTCGAAAGAAAATAAGTAGGTGCCATAAAATTTCTTTCTCGGTCGTGCTATAGTTACATTACTTTGTTGAAACCAAAAAGGAAATGAATCTCTTCGATTGTTAAGAATTTGAAATGTAATTTACCACCTAATGCATTGGTTTCCGCTCAGTTGACAATTGTATGGCGTTCATACATCGACACAGGAAATTAATTCCCCTAATAGAAGTTTAATCAAGAATGACGTAATTCATTGTATTATGTGTCTTTGTGAGAAATGAACTATTTAAACATTTTTAGTGAGACCACAAAAATGCCCAAGTAGGTATACAGAACAAACTTCGTTTTTTAAAGTACAGAAAAGGCTCATTTTATATTAATAATCGTTGACACAACAAATTCACATAATTATTTAATACACAACATTTATACACTAACCAGATAAGAAAAGTAAAAATTATAGAACATTACGCATCAAAATACTCGTCCGCATCGCTGTCAACCGGTAGTGTGCCCAGAAAACTGGCAGCATTGCCACCCTGTATAGCAATGCTGATTCTTTGGCCAAAAAATAGGCCATGCTTTTGGTCAAGTGTAGAGTCGACTCTTTTCAGTTCGAATACTTGAATGAAAATAAAATACGATATTAACGCGGTTCCAAATCTTATACAATTACACTATATTATAATTATATTATCATTACAAAAATATCAATTTAGTTCGTTCAATAGTAGACGGTTTTATATTACTTTGCACAGAAACGTGTCGGTGACATGAAGTGTTACATATATTAATATCTAAGAATTCATACCGATAGAAGAAGATAGTAAATACACAAACGCTCCTCACGCTTTGATGGATTCTTCACTGTTTGGTCCTAAACAAATATTTTGCGTAATATAACAACGTATTATTCTCGTATAAATCACTACCAATCTTTGGATTAGTGAGACAGTGTAGGAATCGTTTTAACTGCTGCGAGTACAGACAACATCAAAAGTGATAATAAGTCATCAGTCAAGAAACAAAAGTCTATGCTCTAAAATTAGAAGCCTAATTGATGTTGCCGAATTTAGCTTGGATGGTTATTCAAACATATATAAATTTATATGCAATTACTTCTAGTTTGATGTTATTGGTACATGAGAGGTGCCAATTCTCTTAATGTCCCTTTTACGATACTTAAGGGGAAAAAGTGCGGGCTTTTCCCCTAACCTATTCATTGCTGTTTTCCACAAGGGGAAATACTAATTCACTTTTCCTTTCACAGCAAAGCGAGGAGCTTCTAAGCGGGATATTTTTCTTCGGAATGTCAAACAGTCTAGTCAATCCTGTTATCTATGGGGCATTCCACTTGTGGCCGAAGAAGAATCGATCTCACAGACACAGCGACAGGTATCTATGGTTTATTAATTATAGCTTAGTATTTAACTACTTTACAGGCTACGCTGAAATCATTGACCTGGCTATAAAGTGATCGTGGATTTATTGGAAATCGTAAATGGTCCATTTAAGTGTTTAAAGAACTCTCAGTACAATCATTAACCTAATTAAAAGGTTTTATACCTATAGTTAGCAGAAGTTTTATTTTATTATATTCTTATATAATCTCGTTAATATATAAGGCTTGTGTTTTGGTAAAAAGTCTAAAATGAAAATACTAACAAAAATTAGCGTCTGAAATTAATTAAAAAAGCAAACTGATAACACGGTTGGCGCAGTGGGTGAGCGATCAAATGCTGCATTACGTGTCGCGGGTTCGATTTCCGCACGGAACAAATATTTGTATGATCTAAAGATAGTTCAAACATTCATTCAAATATTTATTTGCATACCAACTGTACAATGTAGGTCTTACATAATAAGTTAATGTACTTAAAACCTAGCGGCCTTTTGCAGGCGTTGCAAATTAAAGGGATTTTTATGCTTATATAATATTTATATTATACTTATCTAATATTAAGCTATGTAATACATTAATAAAAGTAAGCTTCTTAATTCTATAATTTAAAATATATGTATGTATACATATATATTTTATTAATATAAATTGTTAGTTTAAATTATGAGGTTTCGGGTCTGGTTGCATGTTTATGTGAATATTTGTGTTTGTAAACGCACGCACGGTACAGGATTTATTCCTAGAGGGGGGGGGGGCAACGTTTACAAAAAAAATCTGTATAAGATATCAATAAAACAATATTTGAAATAACATTTGATATCTAATATAACACCTAATGTCGCTTAAGAATAAATTGTTAAGTTATTTATGGATATTTAAGTAAAATGTTAAATAAGTCTCTAAGTATCCCATAAGATAAGGGAATTTGAAAATTATGGCCCTATATCCAGACAGAAAGAACTATGCGACGATTTATGTATCATAAAAAGTGTCAGGATTTGTGACACCACCGTAAAAAGGTTTCATTCATTCAGCATATTCATGAAGGTTATAGCTTTGGGTACCTCGTAAAATCAGTCAATCTGTCACTGTATTTTCCAATTTTCTATATAAAATCTCTTTGGCAGTTAGTCAATGTGCATTTCTTTCAATAACAGATAGAATCACTACGCCTGTTTTCACCAAATGGTTGCAAAGGTGTAGGTACTGAGGCCCTAGTGTAAGTTTCTTTTGACCAACTCGATTTACTACATCGAACGCGTTCGGCGCTCCGATTGGTCCGTTTCATGCTCTCCACCAATCGGAGCACCGAACGCGTTCGATGTAGTAAATCGAGTTGGTCGAAAGAAACTTACACTAAGCCCTCTGTAAGTTATACAATCGCATTTGACCGATGTCTTTATTGAGTTCCATGCTTTAGAGGCTGGCCTATTGCCATCTTCCGGGACCATCTTTACAACGTGCTGCTGAGAATTTCCAGAAAAATACCAATAATACTGTGGCTGGTCCAGGACCTAAAACTCAGTAATTGACTTTTAAAAACAGTATCTACTATTTTTTTAGCCTATTATTCATAAGCTTTTTTAATATAAAACCAATTCACTTCAAAAGGAAAAGAAGCATTTCTTTCATAAGAAGAATTTCTTAAAGAAACTTATACGATATTTGTTTATACGAACATAGAGCTGTATAATATTAGCAGCCAAAAAACTTATTCATGGAGATACACATACTTATAATAATAATATGGGTTAGGCAGAAGTGTACTATTGTACATCCACATTTCGCCGATGCTGTTATTAAGTCACATGTAATAGGGTGCGAGCCTATTGCCATCTACCGTGCACAGTTCCAGACTCCGTGCTGCTACTGAGAATTTCTATACAGAAAAACTCAATAACACTCCACCGGACCTGGGAATCGAACCCAGGACCTCACGCTCAGCAGTCGCGCTTGCGACTACTAGACCAATGAGGCAATATAATAATAATATATTAATAATAATATTCATATATATTACTTTAGCACGTTGTATGTCGAATAAAGTTATTACCACCGTCCAAGATATTTTTTTTTTCAAATTACGCATACTTAGAATAAATATGATTATAGATGGCTTTTACTTGCAATTTTGTAAACATTGGTCTCATTTTGAGTCAGTGGTATGCTGAGGAGAAAAATATATGGTATCTCTGAGCTTGGTTTATACAATCATCAGTCGAGATTTTGGGCCTTTAGGGTTAAATAAATAGGATTCCACGCGTTACCAAAGAATGTTTCAGGATACATGTCGAAAAAGATCTAAAAATAGCCCGCCTTTATGTGAAATCACATTCACATTCTATTCGAATTTATGTAAAATCACATTCATTGTAGGCCCTTTTCCTTTTACGAGTTTTTTGTAATTTTGTTTCTTTTTCATGTACGTTTTTTTGAAAATGACGTACCTCAATGTTTCGCTTGAAGATGACCTTTCTATTTTCAAAATGGTTTAGTTTTTATCTCTTATCGTTTTTTCTCTTTACAAAGTCAAAGTCAAAGTTTTTTATTACAAGTAGGCCTTTTCAGGCACTTTTAAAAAGTCGAGACTCTAGGCGCACGGTTCCAAAGGGGGTAGGTCCTATGGAGAAGAGACCGGCAAGAAACTCCATGCATACTCTTTTCAAAAACAAAAAGTTAATTTACAATTAAAATCTTAAATTAACATGCATTATATAAGAAAAAATGCAAACTTAATAGAACGCTACTTACATACCTAATGAGGCAATAGAATATGAGTAAAACAAGTGTTTCGAATATAAAATAAAAACGGCATAAACAGATCAAAGCGTTAATTAGTTAAACTTGGAACATAAAACAATTTAAAACATGTTCTTTTTCGGTTTGTGATCTTTTTATTATTTTAAACTGTTTTAAATTAGTTGTGTAATATATTTCATTTCTGATAATAATTTCACCGTAAACTCACGAATTATATCGTAGCTAAAAATAATACGTTGTACGCAATTAGCGTTGGCATATTGTTTAATAACTTGATGATTAATCACTATTCTGAGGCAATTTGGTGTTTTGGTAATAACCGTTTAAATATAACACGTATGTTTCTTCATTAACGGGGTATGTAATTTAGATTTCGTGTGATAGTGCCGACAAATATAAATAAATGGTAAAGATGTAAAATGTGGAAACATAATTTTGACAGCGAACAGGAATCGAACCTGAATCCTTATTTTTTAGTATACCAGTTCAACTCCTGGACGCGGTCGGATTTTTGGTAATAAAATATACTTTTCTTAGCTTTAAATTTAAAACGTATTAATGCGTCAGAATAAACAAATCGTTACAACATGTTTTTAAAAACAGGATTAGTATCAAAGAATTTAATTATGTCATGTACATGAAACAAGTCTGCATACAGAACTGTCGAATTTCTAACGTATGCAATCTCCTTTAATGCCAATAAACGGATTTAAGGGACCATTTTTCATGGAATTACAGTAGTAATAAAATACAAAAAATACAAAACTAATACAAGTTTTTCTAAAAACCTACCTCAGGCAATAGTCTCTCACAAATTTAGGTTCTAATGATAGGTATCTACCTATGTTTAGATTTAAAGTAACTTTTGTGGAGAGAGATTAAATGTCTTTTATTACTATTATTACGTATGTCTCCTCCTTGCATGGGACTACAGAGTCCCGGAAGGCGTGCGTGGGGCCGAAGAAAACACCCAGAGGCGCTTTAAGACAACTTTAATGAAATTGTTATGGTAATACACCCAGGGCTATCCCTGTATGCACTATAGAAATGTACCCAAGGACAATTCCGGGATTTGCAGGATTATTGTAGAACTTATGGAGAAAACTATTTGGGCAATTGTGATGGGATGTCAGTAAACTAGGTTATGGGAAAGTATGGAAATTTATGGCGCCTGCTGAAACAATGTCATATACACACGTAAAAATGGCAGACAGAGGCTCGCCAACTCACTAACTGGGCCACCAAAAATAGTTGCTGGGGTCGTTGACATGTAAATACATCGCCAGAGACAACGTATAGTTAATTATAAACATTGAAAACAGAATTAGCAATAGAATAAATATAATTGTCAAACTTTCCGAATCTTATTTAAAATTGAATATAGAAGAAAGATCTAAAATTATTTATTCTCATAATTGGTTAAACTCGACACATCATTATCATAATTTCAGTTAGACAGATATAACCCAATTCTCATGAGTTAGGAATTCTGACACGTAGCTTACTTGAGTAATTGATCAAAAGACATGAAGTTTAAATTGCAGTCTTTGATGTTACAAAACATCCTGTCACAACGGAATGTTGATGAAAGGGCGTTTGAGCATTTTACAAATACAAATTGGAGCGGTATTTTTGTCCAACGACACATTTGAGACAATTCAATGTTTTTGAAATTTGTTTATAAAAGCGATCCAATAAATTATAATTATAGACAGATTATAAAGTATACGATCGTTATTAGCAATGAATTATGGTGAGATTTTCCATCAAAAAATTGTTATAATGCAGGATTTTTACTATATTATACTGGATGAAAATCCTGTTTACATGCGGAAATTATTGACTGAATAGGCTGCATTTTTACTATTGCTTTCACGATTTCCAACACGGAAAATGTATGTTAGAATGAATAAGGTTCAATCTATTTGCTACCATGTAATACTTGACACGTGCCAAGCTCCTATCAATGGGTCGCTGGACTCGGCTAAGTAGCTAGGTACAAATAGAGGAAAAATATTTACCAGTTAATCTATATTTAAGCTCTAGAGAATTCCCGTACCGTAGAAAATTCCAGTATGAGATTATTTTTAATCCAATATGATATCAAAAAGAATTACTTTCGCGTTCAATTTATAACATCATCACGTACTACTTAATTAAATACAAACATGAACATGCCTAAACATAAATTTATAGGCTTTATTTTGACTATGTTGGGGTACGAGCTCCTTGTATATCCTAAGATTAGTGTGTAGCCTGTGTATTTGAGTGGATTGACATAACAAGACAACAGTTATTCTTGCTTCATAGTTTTCCCGTCGTTAGTGTATCACAATATTTTCTTCCGTACAATTACCTGATTGCTCATGCGAATAACATAGCTTTTGATTGCAAAGAAAGGAACTTTTGTACGAAAATATTCCAATTAGGAAAAAAATACTAACAATAATTAAATGAACCTATCTATTTTCTTTATGTAGTTCTTTTTGTATTTTTATTTCTAGCATATCAGATATCATTACCGTCTGATACGTCGTTTTGGCCCTCGTAAAACAATCCAATTATTTAGACATGGAAGGTTTGGTATTCCGAAAGAATTGGAAAAGATAATTTACTCGTAATACAAAATTCCAAAATGCTATTTAATCTCGTAGATAGCCCATCGGAATTTTCTATTAGCAGTTTATGTTTAACCCAGACCGGCGCCATTTCGTGTAAATTCACTGATCAAAAATATAATTTATAGAGAAACGAAATAAGGTTATGTTCCTAAATTTAAAAATGAAGATACCTACTATTCAAGGTTCTAAACTTGGCAGGCTGAATCCCAGTGCAGCAGTGGTTGTGTGCAAAATTACCTCTTATATCGCACCAATCTTGTTCGCACCAATATTTAAACGTAAAGCAATCAGTGTAAAGCCTTATGTATTCAATATTCAGTCATATTAACATTCTAACACTTTATTTCTTTACAGGGAGTCTGGAGGCAATCACGCTTCGCTTCTCCGTCGTGGTGACAACAATACATCCTCTATTCGACTGACCATGAACAATCGGTCACTGAGGTCTTCAGCCAAATATTCCAACGGTCATAATGTTAGTTTATTATAACCATTACGTAAAACTATAATCAATCGGGCTGTAACTATACCCGAAGAGACAGTGCATATAGACTCAAGCAGACAAATTACTTGTGTAGTGTGTATCGAAAGACAAAGAATGAGAAATCGCTTCAATTATACCGATTTCTGAGTGTAAATATATTGATTCCTAAGTGTAAATCGACCGTATTCTAAGTATAAATCAACCGTATTCTAAGTGTAAATAAACCGATTTCTAAGTGTAAATATTGTAATTTTTTTTTATTACCTATTGTAAGATAGAATTTTATAATTATATAATGCCATTCGATGTTGTGATCTGAGATTAGTAGAATTATTAAAGTTTATTACGAAGCTTTTGTTTTGTCTTTTTATTCATATATCAATCTAGATCTAATTATCAAAGAAACTATAATCACATACGAAGGCTCTAAAATTTACGGTTTTAAGAAGATGAATATCTTGAGAGTTTCATCAAGCCTAGAATGATGAAATATGTCTCATTTATTTATCATCTCTGAGAAATGCTAATATTGCCTTAATCATAGTGTTCTAATAATAAATTATTTAGAATCAAGACTTAATGAGAAAACCAAAACTTATATTATAACGTTCTGGTTTCATTACAGTGTTTAACATCTGTCGATATAATTACTTATAAATAGCCAAAGTATCTAAATGGAACATTATTTCAAAAATTTAAAAACCGTTACGTAGTCGCTAAGCTTCATAGCAGTAATACTACTGCATTACTGTCTTACTGCTGGGCTTGGACAAATTCTCAGAATGACAAGAGGTTTATACCTTACTTAGTCCACAACACCGTTCTGGTGCGGGTTGGCAGAATGTACATAGCAATAAGTACTATTTGGAAGGTTCTCAGGTGAACTAGTTTCCTTTAGATATTTTCCTTCATCGTCAACCTAAGTGATAAAAAATTACAAAGTCAAAGTTGCGCCCTTTGTTTCTCTTTCAACTTCGACCCTCATATATGGAAAGCAAGCGTACAACAACGGTTAACAATCGTGTTATGTTTAAATTATTATATATGAAACTAGTCACACATTTCCTATCAAATGGGTGAAAAGTTTTATTTATCCAAGGGAACGCTGAAAATGATCCGGGTAAACTAAATGAAGAAGTGGATTCGGTATTACTCATAAAATCCGGATTATTGGAAATCGTGTTGTGCATCAGTAAGTTAAGGGTGGGAACCTTATAAAATAGTGTGATATAATGGAGGATAAAAAGTAAAAGGCACACGAAGAAGCTGGGCTTTTCATTATCCTTATTGCTGGCGAGAGAATATAAATAAGGCAGTTAAGACGATTAGCCTGAATTTATGGAACGGACCTCTACATATTATCATTATAATTTTTTTTGTTTGTCTCTTACTTGTAAATTTAGAATCAATACTACAATCCAGAACAAATAATACCTCATATCACTTAAATGAAGGTTAACATTGGTTTTTTTGGCGTTCAAAGCTACAACGTAGTATTGAATGAATGCAGCCATACACGTACATGGAGCGTAAGTATTTCTTAGGCACCGTTGAATTTTTATAGGTATAGTTCAACTAAATATACCAATCAACGAATTCAGAGCCATCACGCATAAAAAATATTAGACGGATTAAAAATATTAGACACAACGTTATAACAATGAAATCCTACTAATATTATCCTACCCTACTTCCTACTAATCCTACTAATATTATAAATGTGAAAGTTTGTGATGGATGGATGGATGGATCTTTGTTACTCTTTCACGCAAGAACGGCTGAACAGATCTGGATGAAATTTGATACAGAGATAGATTATAATCTGGAATAGCACGTAGGCTTACTTTTTATCCCGGAAAAATGTACGGGTTCTTAAACCACGTGGGCGAAGCCGCGTGCGGATGCTAGTACTTCATAAATATTAAAGAAGCTTACTACTTGCTATCCGAAGATGCCCGATTAGCATTGCTTATTTGATTAAACTGTCCATGCATTCTAAAAAAATATTTACTAAAGAAAGGTTGATTTGTTCACGATCCATCGTTGTTTCTAGCACATTTGGCTCTTCCCCTCTTCTTAATCCATTCGCCACTTTTCACAACACCGATCACCTATCACAGAGTTCATAGAACCCATCAGATTTAAATTTACCAAAGTACAAACAAAAATGATTTTTGGTTGCAACTACTATTACAACCAAAAATAGTAGTATTAGTATATAGTATGTAGTAGTTAGCAATCAGCGTATACAAGTTCCAAGAAATATACTTGCCTGTTTTACCACCTGATATGAGTTAACAATTTATTAACGATATAACAATTATAGACACTTAAACAAGAAATAAAGATCGAGGTTTCTTTCTCTTATAAATAAGAGAATTTATCTGCTAAATTCACTAAACGGATACTTGTGAAACAAACGAACTATTATCAGTAGTGTATTCAGACAGTTTAATAGAAAATGGTGAAACACTCCCTTAATCTATTAAGAACTGGTGAAATTCAATTAAGTAACAAAAGGGATACAATAAATTAGATCATTTAAAAATCAAATAACAAAAGTTGAAACTGGGTCACTACTTTAAAGTCTCTAACAAAAAGTTCTCAAAATACAGCTAAAGTTGGTTAACAATCAGTCATCAGGTGCGGAAGTGGCTTTACTGAAATTCAGCTTAATGTCCTTCAAGATTTATTGACGGGAATCGAAACCGAAAGCGACTGAATAAAGGGCTGATATTTATATAATATGATAGTATCAAGTATGATACATAAGGCGAAAAGTAAGAACAAATGAAAAGCATTCCCAAAATCTTGTTAAAGATTTTAGAAATAATCAACTAAACAATAATACATCAATAGCAAATGAGTGTCTGTTTGTTACCGCATTCATTGAATTCGATTAAAGTATTTCTTGTTCATGCATAAATTCAATATTATGCAAATTCGCAAAATAGTTGAAAACATTTCTCACATATCTCAGAATGTGGCTCTTTGTTGAAGAAAGCTTTTCTGAGGAATGAAACCTATTTGTTTTTAATAAATAGTATTCAAAATAAACACAGCGACGACGCTACGACTAAAAAGGTACTCCAAAATAAAGAATAACCTTGAATTCAAAATGATTTTTGGTGAGCAATCCTAGATCAGCAGATAGGCACTCAAGCAAACGTCTATCGAATGAGAACAGGCGTCTATTCTCATTCAATAGTCTGATGTTTGAGAAACGCCTCAATGAACCCATGTAATAAAAGATGTAGGAAGGACTGGATATTTCGCTACAGTGAGCCTAAGCTGTATTTGAATTTAACTCACTCATTTCATGAAGACAGAATGTACGCCTCTTGTAACGGATGGGGATGGACAGTGATCTAAAATGGACAGTGATAGGCTCAGTCAATTGGTTGGATGGAGTTTTGTTGCAGTAGTAATTATCGACATGACGAGCACAACTGCTGACGGATGTTAGAGAACGGGAAAGAAATATCCATCTTCGAATCATTAGAGCGTAAACGTAAGGTTAAATTTAACAAGTCTTCATTTCACTTAATTTTATTCATAATTCAGAATATCAAAAATCTAAGGATTACTGTCTTTAAGGTTTCAAAAATAAATTTTAAAACAACGCACATTATTCCCAGAATTGTAATTCGAACAGTTTTTTGTTACGAAGGAACAGCCAGAAACTTGACAATCCACAACAATTCTTAGTTGAAACGAATAAAGCTTAAATATCACAACTCCAGAATATAAATCCAGACGGCATTACTGGTCTCTTTAAACTAATTTAAGTTGAGGGATCTTCATTTTCCCGCAAAAAGTTTTCTTGGATCAAACAGTCCGAAGAGTACTGTGAAATTAATTCACTTAGTCAGTTATTACTGTACAAAAGTTCTATAAAGCTTTGTCTCTCGCCCTATCTTATCCCATTTTTCGTAACCCTTTAAAAAATATGGTTTACAATAAAATATTTAGTTTAATACATTTAACTTTGTACAATATTTAAGCATAATTATTATTGTTATTGCGTATCTCACAATGTTCCATTATATATAGGATTCTTAATAAGAAACTAATTTTTCTATCATGTTAGCCCCCGCAGGTTGACGCTGAAATAACAAAAAGCACTAAAGGGTGAGACTTATCCGCAATACTTTGCAAAGGTGTATTTTTAACAGAGGGTTTATAGGTCACTAGCTTTTGCCCGCGGTTTCACTCCCAACCATAGGGCAACTTTTTCAAGTACCAGATAAAAAGTAACCTATTGCATCCAAATATGTTCAGCCATTTATAAATACTGTAAATTTGAGTTCGCATATATTATAATCTCTTATAAATAACCTGCAACTTACATAGATTATTGAGGCCAAACTTTAATGTTATTGAACCCATCATATTCCCAATATATTGTAGGCGACTTCCTGCCACTTAGACAAGCCCCTCAAATGCACTAATTTATTATTCTTGTTTATTTCGGGAAGGCGCGTGGGACGTGCAGTAACGTGCCGTTGTAGCTCTTACGCCACTTATAAATCCTAAGTATAAGATAAGGTGAATTGCATGAACATATAAATATAGTATAAGCACTAATAAGCAGTGAGTAAGAGTTCGACGACACGGTTGGCGTAGTGGTTAAGCGATTTGCTTTCTGCGCTACGTGTCGCGGGTTCGATCCCCGCACGGAACAAATATTTGTATGATCTACAGATAGTTGTTTCGGGTCTGGTTGTGTGTGCATGTGACATGTATGTTTGTAAACTGTACCCACGATACAGGAGAAATCCTAGTGTGGGGCAACGTTCAAAAAAAAAGAAGAAAGAAAGAAAGAAAGAAAGAAGTAGATAATGGCTTTTAATGATTTATTCGATTGGCTTTGGTTGGATTGGACTAAGGTAACAGATGCTCAGCGCAAGAATAGGTGAAGTACAAAATCCTTAAAACTTTCAAGTGGTAACAAAGGCTTTTAAAGAAAATAACGAAGCGTCACGCCACTTCAAAGGGTTATAGGCAGGGATTTTCTATAGTACACCTACATTTCGATAATGCTTTAAAACTATTGGCATTTACCGAAAACAAACGTCGTTATGCTTGGCGCAGTGGTTGAGCGACCGACTGCTTTGCTAAGCGTTGCAAATTTGATTCCAGCCCGAAACAAATATTTGTATGATCTACATTTGTGGTTGTTTCGGGCTTGGGTGTGTGCATGTGACATGTATGTTTGTAACCTACGATACGGGATAAATCTTAGTCTGGAGCAAAGTTTTTTTTTAAATAAACCAATTACTTACATGAACTCTTCCAGATGCCTTAGTGTTAATTAAACATTATTAGTTTCTATATACCTAACTACTATATATGCTAAATGGGGACTAATGCATAGATACATTAGGAAGAAGAATTAATTAATTTTCTATATAATTAGAGCCTTTCATTCTGATTTACGACCATCGTCAATTTATAATAACATATTATTATGTTGGTACTCAATAAAACAACAAGCCACGCCTCCTGTCTCCGCATGCTTCCTACACCCACCAGATGACGTCATGCAGGGGCAAGTAAGTAAGCCATGACACCATTTTTGCAACCACTACTCTAATTTCGGCCTATTAAATTCAGTTAGATCTTACCTGACCTGGAAATTAAGACTGGGGGATATTCTCACGCATATTAACAAAAACCTATTTTTAGAAATAGTCTATAACTATAGATTTTTTTTACTACAATCTCAGATGAGTTCAATTACTTTAGCATTTCGAGCGTTTAGATTAAATATATTTGTAACTTTATATTCCGAGAATTTGGAAAATGTAAGGTAGAGATATCCGGATAAGTTTTATTGAAATAATATTGTAACTCGATTTTGTCATGTTTTCAATGTGCAATAATATACTTTATTTCTTTCTTTCTATCTTTATATTTATTCATAATTGCGCTAGAATTGCTCCTTTGAAAACTGAACTAAAATAAAACTTATTTTGTTTGCACTAATGTTGGACTGAAAAGCTTTTCTTGTAAGGCCCGTGTGCCCGGATATTACTGACTTGTTTTTCTTTAAGCATAAATTTTTTTCGATTTATTAATTTACCTACATATATATTATTTATTGGATATACATTTAAGTACGGTACTTCGTAGCTACATAGTTACTACACAGATCGGTCGATCTGCAAGGTTGTGTAGCGCTTGCTGCGGTCAGTCCTTGGATGGGTGACTGTTTTTCACACATCGAAAGTACGTTAAGCGGTTGGTTCCGGGTATCCTACGAATATCAATGACAGTCCTTACTGGTGTCAGTAGCCCAAAAAACTCTGACAACCAGCCTAATCTTGGAGAATCAGTGTTTACCAGTAATTAGGTGGCAAATGGCCGTCGCGCCGTGTAATAAAGTTAGGCAGATGATGGTGATATATATTTAAGGTAAAATACACTTTATACATAACATAGTAGGTACCACAAGTGGACTTATTGCATAAAGCGATTTCATTCGGGTGGAAAACAATGAAATGAACAACTCATGGGGAAATTCCATTTGAGAACAGTCCCAGTACATTGGTACTGGGACTGTTCTCACTCTGTTATTGAACAGAGTAAAGAACATAACATAGCATCACGCCTGTATTCCCCGAAGGATTAGGCAGAGGCGCACTAATTGAACACCCACATTTCGCCGATGCTGTTATTGAGTCCTATGTAATAGGTAGCGAGCTTATTGCCATCTATCCGCCACTATTCTAGACTCCGTGCAGCTACTGAGAATTTCAATACAGAAAACCCAACACACTTTACCGTTGCGCTTGCGACCACTGGACCAATGAGGCAGTCAAAGAGAGTAAAAAACAAAAATTATAAAAAAAAAAAACTGAAAATATCATATTATCATATTACATTTTTTCCTGTCTACTTCTTAAAACAGTAAAAACATTTAGTCCGGTCTAACAATAGTGTTTCCCTGTATCGGCCGGGCAATGAACTGAATGCAATAGAGACGAAGCAATTTAGTCAAATAATCGTCTACAATTCCGGTTCAGTAATTTCACCGTGTACAGCTTGGAAGTTAATTAATTCCTCCTTTATTAGGGGTGGCACAGGAAGTGAGAGGGTAACGACTTTTGTGATTGCTAAGTGAAACAAAATGTACCGACTTAATACAATTAATTGTTTATAAAAACTGCCCTAAAAGATTATTTTTTTACGTTAACGATTTAACTAGCTTCCACCCGCGGCTTCACCCGCGTGGTTTACGAACCCGTTCATTTTTCTGAGATATAAAGTAGTCTATGTACTATTCCTATACTATAATTTATCTCTCTACTCTATCACGCCAGAACGGCTGAACGGATCTGGATGAAATTATGCACTATACTCGGTTTGTTTAGGTACTTAACTAAAAGTAAACAATCTTGATGTGTCTTTTTAATATTTTTTGATTAAATACCCAGTTTAAAAATAAAACGCGACTAAAAACCAATGTAAAACAACAATAACGATTACCAAATCAATTGAACCACTAGTTTAAGCAGTAGTTTATTTGTTTAATATGTGTTTGTTAAAAAAGTCACATCAAGATTGTTTACCTTTATTTAAGCACCTAAACAAACCGAGTATAATTACATCCAGATCCGTTCAGCCGTTCTGGCATGATAGAGTAAACAAATATCCATCCATCCATCCACACAAACTTTCACATTTATAATATTAGTAGGAAGGATTAGTAGAATAGGATTTGTAGGATTAAGGTACAAAAGTATTATTTTTATTTGTACGCAGGTATACTGGGTGAATTGTTTTTTAAGGATCTTTATGGCAATTTTATTACCGTTAGAGGTAAACTTGTTTTTTTTTTTTAAATAATCATTGACTTCGTATTTGTCCACCAATTAAAGTCGCATGTATCGTCACTCTGGAACACGCTTTCACGTTATGTATATCTAGGTTATTCATGCACCCCATAAATTCTCATAAACCGAGATGAAAGCGTCTAGAACTGTCCTGAAACTTTTTGGACTAATAGCCGAAAGCACTAAAGCACTATTTATCTTACTCTAAAGCTAACATACTAATGGACAGCGAATGAAATGGCAACTATTTCCTGTTTACAACAGATTGTCCCTAGACTTGTCACATAACCTAGTCTAGACGCAATTAATGGAGCATCTCCTAAGAGATCATAAGACCAAATGCAGTGTTATTTGACCAGTGACGATACATGCAATTAAATTGCATCAGACTAAAAACTTCATTGCTCCATAATCAACTACTCAAATCTATAAAGCATTCCAGAGTTCTTAATTAGTATTATCGTATATATAAATGAATTCAGTTTCCCCTTACTCATGGAAATAACTATGAGGGCGCAAGGCAATCATCATTCTAGATGCATTCTATTAACGGTTTTATATCAAACTAGCTTCCGCGCGCAGCTTCGCCCGCGTGGTTTACGAACCCGTACATTTTCCGAGATAAAAAGTAGCCTATGTGCTATTCCAGGCTATAATCTATCTCTGTGCCAAATTTCATCCAGATCCGTCCAGGCGTTCTGGCGTGAAAGAGTAACAAAGATCCATTCATCCATCCATCCTCACAAACTTTCACATTTTAATATTAGTAGGATAATTGGGGTGCAAGGAAAAAGCTTACACGAGTGAAAAACCCTACGGTTCTCTAGCGTACCCTGGGCAGTTACACTTGGTGATTGGCTAATCTTACCACAGCGACATGAGCGATTCTCATGTGGTAGCTTGTGCCAACACAACACAAATTAATTGCATTGAACTGATTGAATAATAGATTAAATTGACCTTACGACCTATACCTATATTATCTATAGAAGAAGACGATTATGGTATCAAAACTGTCACCACTGTCACTGACAATTTTCTGTTGAGTGAACAGAAAATTGAAGATTAATCCCAGGAGCTGATTTTTTCGAGAAAATACATAGATGCTCTTTCAAACCTCACATGAAACAAAAAAAATAAGCTCTACACAAAATTTTATAGGTAAATACTACTTACTGTATGCCTATTGATTGATTATAGGTAAAAGGAAATTACAAAATGGAGCTTTAGAGATAAATTTTATTGGAGAATTTCGAACGCACATATTCTTTTGTTTACGCCCACTGTTAACGTGATTCGAGATTCGAATACTATAAAAAATCAGTAACACTGAAGTTGTTGTGATCATTTGGAACTGAAAAGATGGATCTTTTCAGTTCCAAATGTAAAATGTCAGTTATAAAAGTCGCTATATAAAATTTACATACTAGAAGTAAATACCGATTTAAGTGGGTTTAGCACGGTATATTTCAGGACTAAGATGTCTTACCTTATTAACGTGTCCCATTTACGTAAGATCTACGCGATAATAAATGTGTACAAAATATAAGGCTCCGGATGCCTTGTGAACACTAAATTGTGTGTCCTAAGAAGCTTATGAAAAAATAAACGACGTAAGTAATGACAGACCGTAGTCGAAGTAATTTAGTATTCTTTTTTTTTTTCAGCTGTTCATCATAAAATCTATGTTGAGGCTAGGATATGAAAATAACTAAATACGAAGAATATTGGCACAAATCACAATGGTGATATTTTTTTTCTATACCATACATGTTTTGTATATATACAATATATAGTTTAAAACTTCCTCGTTGGTCTCGTGGTCACAAACGCGATTGCTGCGTTCTTGAGTTAAATTTCTGAATCAGGCAAAATGATTTTCGGTATGAAAATTATCAGCACGGAGGTTTTAACTATGCTCGATAGATAGCAAAAGGGTCGCCTCTTATTAGTTAAATAAATGATCTTTATCTTTACATGGGACTCAATAATTATTCTCAATCTCAATAATTCGGCATGTGAGTATATAATGGTACACCTCTGCCTAACTGTCTATGGAATACAGGCGAGATGCAATGTGATGTGTGTTTGTAACGACACGGTCGGTGCAGTGGCTAAGCGATTAGCTTACTGCGTTACGTGTCGCGGGTTCGATCCCCGCACTAAACATATATTTGTATGATATACAGATAATTGTTTCGGATCTGGGTGTTGGTGTATATGAATTATTCCTAGGGTGGGGCAACGTTTTCTAAAACCAAAATGTTCCATGGGAAAATGGCGTGATTTTGTTGTGTTGTTTAATTTAATCGAGAAAAGAATAATAGAACAATCAAAGATATTTTTATTTTTAGTGTTAAAAATTAACTTAGTTTAACAAGCAACGCCATATTCTAGTTTGAATTTGGTAAGTTACTGAATATTTTTCAAAAAAAGAAGAAATCGAAAAGTGTCTTATAACATTTATCCAATGTTTTTAACGTGGCATTTATGAATAATTATATTCCAAAAAAAGGGCAAACCTCTTACCTTCTCATTTTCAAGCTCACAAGCGTTTAAGAAATTTGTAAATATACGAGATATTAAAAAGGGAAGAAACGTGCAGTTAACGATGTCTAAAGGATAAGCAATTTCCTTCATAATCACAGCGAAGACAGCCTTTTTACTGATTTACTTTTTGCTTCTATATTTGTACTATGACAATGGAAAAAATGGTCAACCGAATAAGGTTGAGAAAGAGGAAACATTCATATAAATATAGCACATGTTCGAATCATTTCTACCCATATTAACTACTAGCTGTGCCCGCGACTTCGTTCGCGTGGATGTCGGAACTTAACAATGTATTTTTAGTGAGACCAAATGTACTTAACCCTATTTTTTTCTAAAATAAAAGAATTTTTCTAAAATAAAAGTAGCCTAAGTTACTCCTTATTACATCAGCTACCTGCCAATAAAAGTTCCGTCAAAATCGGTCCAGCCATTTCAGAGATTAGCCCATACAAACAGACAGACAGACAAAAATTGTAAAAAATGTTATTTTGGTGTGTGTACCGTATTCATATTCATATGCATGTAGTAAAAAACGGTTATTTCAATATTACAAACAGACATTCCAATTTTATTTATATGTATAGATAAGCTCATTAGAAAACTACCCACCGATATTGAAGCATATTGTTTAATATTACTTTTAAAATCACCATGCTTTATGAGCACTTTAAATGATCTCCGTTACTAGAAAGCTTAACATAAATTTTAGCCGACATCATACGATTGATATTATTATGCAGTAAGAATAATTTATTCTAATCAAATGTCTCATCAGTCAACGTAGAAGTCCTCGAACAGTGACTAGATAATTAATAGCACAATAATGTAGTTCACTAACGACTTGTCAAATGTGGATGACATCGTATTAACTCAGACTTAAATCTCAGCTATGTATTGTCTCTTGTCTAGATGATTTGCTTAATTTTGAATTTGCCTGAATGTTTTGAAAGTACAATATTCTAAACTACCAGATTTAGTACAAGCGAATGCTCATAGGTTGTTATGTAGGTACCGCCTATTATATTGTGGGTCCGAAACTATTTTCCATCTATTGTATCAATACAAAAATGGCTCGCCAAGGCACAAATATCTTTTGAACCATTTCTTAAAGCAGAGTTTGAGCTTAATTGATGTTGATTGGCCGTTAAGGTTGATAAAAGCGTTACAGTGTGATGAATCCATGAATGAAAATAATGGGCCCTAAATGTCTGGAGCATAAATATAGTGCAGAGATAAAAATTTGATTGACGGATAGATTATTTACACCCAGCCAAATCTAGAAACACGACATTTGTACATAGCTTTAATTATATAGAGAACCACTCGGAAAATATTTGAAAATACCATTTTTCAAATATTTACTCTCGGAGGTCTGAAAGGATTCCCGAGAGGAGATGAAATTAATTACACCGCTAGTCACGTCGCCAACGAAAGCTAAAATTTTCGCAAAAGCACTAATATATTTTCAATTACATTTACTATATTAATTTAATCCAAGTAGGCATTCACAGCTGTTTTGAAGGAAAAAAAATTAAATGAAATTATCTAAAAATTTTCATCCTATCCATCATAAGAAAAAGATTTATTACTTTGAACAAAACTAGCTGTAGGTTATTGCTTTCCATCCAATTAAGTCTAATTAAATAAAAGAGATGAAAATGTACAGTCACTAATGCCCAGATTTGAACTATAGAACCTGCCAACGCAGGTGGATTTGGGTTAGCATTTACCCGCTTTAGCAAAATCTTAAGGTTTCTTTCATGTGATTGATTGAATCGTGTTGCGGGGTAACACTTTCTCGCCAGACTGCAATCCTTGTTAGATTTTTAAATAAAAAAAAGTTGTTTTTAGATTTTAAGGCTACATTCCCGTATTTTTTAAATTTTTATTTCTGCCATTGTATCTCTTACTCTATTGAAGCAAAGACAAATTTCTAGATCACTAATAACCTCATTCTTATAAGCTTCGGTTTCTACGGAATGATTTGCGGTTTTACTGTTTGTCACACTGATTTTTTTCTACGGATTGCTATCAATAGGTACCTACTATGATGGCGTATAGCAAAAACATTTACAATAATTTAAAAATAAAATCTGCAGGGATAATTAAGTGCTAAATGATAAATTATATTCAGCTATAGTCCATTTTGTACGGTCCAAGGACAATACAAAATATTCCTGTATTCCTGTATTTGAGTCACCTACTGTTTGATAAATTATGTTCGGCTAAATTATATGATAAAATTGTTCCTGTTTCGGCAACGTAAACAAAGATGGATAATATATTAAACATTTTTTATATAGAACACAATATGAATCTTTCTGGATATTTGTTCAATTTAATTTACCAAACTAATTAAGAGAGCACAAAAATCAAGGAATGCCTTTATTTAGTTGCTAATATTACAGTTGATAATAAAGTTTGCATACAGTAATTTTTAACACTTATCTTTGAACGAGAAAAAGTCAAAAACATTATTTTAAGAAATGTTATCATATCGAATTGCAAAACTATGAATAACTAGGAAAATAATGATTCTAAAAGTGTACTGTTTAGCCTTACATTTTATATTTACGTGTCTCAAAATAATTCTCATTCTCTTCAACATAGCCCCATCGTAAGATTTTTCCTGTATCGTGGAAACAATCCACAAATATATCTCACATGCAGTAGATTTTGCAAACATTTTTCTGTTCGGAAATCGAACTGCAGCACGTAGTACAGAAGCTAATTGCTTAGCCACGCCAATCGTGCCGTCAATACTCGTAATATTCTTCGTATCAATTTAGCTTCACTGTCAACAAACAGTATTCTTTTTGATGTTTCAAAGCTAACAAGTTGAGCAGGTACTAGAAACAAAACTGTATTAACAAACTTTATATTGGCCTAATTTGACAAAGATCAGAACATTTTAGGGAAATAAGCAAAATGTATTTTAATTACACTCACCAAGAAGTCCTCAAAGAGCTATTTAATACATTTTTTACAACATCACAAAACGTTTTATCAGCCTCATTCGTCTGATGGTCGCAAGCGCAGCTGCTGAGCGTGAGGTGCTGGATTCGATCCCTGGGACGGGCTAAGTGCTATTGCGTTTTTATTGGTTTTTTCTGTGAGAAAATTCTTAGTGGCACGCCAGAATTTGGAATTGAACCCAGTAAATGGCAGTAGGATCGCCCCTATTACATGGGACGTAATAATGCCATTGGATGTGCAATTAGTAGATTGGTACAACTCTGCCTATTCCTTTTAGGAGTACAAGCGTGACTATAAATTTAAACATTGTTAGTATGATATCCGTTTGTTGAAGCGGAATTTCCTCGGACAAACTGCGACTTATGACACCATTAGGTATGTATAATATCTATAAGCTACCATCGCAACTTATATCTTTGAACGTACAAACACTAATGCTTGTGTGGTTTAGATACATACATTTACCTGCAATTTTAATAGAAAGACACCAATGCTATAATAAATCCGTCTCAAAACGAGGTCATAAGCCAAAGAGACAAAGAGTCTGTTTGTTCCATTATACTTAAACAAAAGGAGGGATTAATTTCATTCTTGAGACGGAATCTAACATGCGAGGTTACTTGTCTTAAAGCAAAGAACGTCAATATTAAATATGAACGACTACTGTATTTATATATGTAAAGACATTCTTGTAAGATCAATTATGGCTTGGCTAAATCAACAGAAATAGCGAGCTCTGGATTCTAATCTACCTAAGTTAAACAGTTTAATACTACCTAAGTCAAAGATAGAGTCGCAGTTTAGGAGACAGGAGAGTTTCAACCATTAAAAAGTCAGTTATGATCGCTTATCTCTCTAGTTATTTCATTAATATATCGAAAGTAGAAGGTTTTTTAATAAAATATTCTTTGATAAGAACTGGAATTTGCTCGAATTAAGTTTAGAGGCTAATATATACGTTTCTTCATGTGGCCGTCACATCGATTTTCGATTTTCGCTTGTTTCTCAAATAGTTGTTAGTTTAAGAGCACTTTTATTAAAGTAGATGTTCGCGGAAATTCAAGTAAGTAACTTGAATTTTTGGAAAATAAGAACATCTAGACAGAATGTACGGAAGCAACAGTATTAGGGTAGGGTAGATATGGTTAGTGTTATTATATTTTGATGTATATTGAACGTGACAAGCTCTTTTGATTTGCAAATAATAATATATACGCGGAGTAAGTACCAATAATATAAATATACCTCAAAGAGCAATGATACGATACGACGGCAACAGGATAATGTTAATATTGAATGTTTCTTCTTATATAGTTATAAATTTTGGGACTTCGATCTTTGTTTGGATAAATATGGTTATCGTTTTTATATAGCAGTTATTGTACAAAATGATTCATACACCATGTTATAGGTATGTATATAGTCATTACCGGCCTAAGAATTTTAATCAGTAGTAAATTCCGTTGATACAGTAGGGTCTGAGATATAACCTGGCTCCGCAAAGTAATATCTGGATGAGATTTTGATCTTTACTTGCGATAACGGTGATGTAAAACATCGTGAGATAATCTGTACTCTTGGGAAGGCTCCATAAAATTTTCGATGGTGTGTGTAGTTCGCTAACCAGCCAGGAGGCATTCTGAAAAGAGGTTTATTATTATTAATTACCTAAACTTACCACCGGAAAACACGGTAGATACCCTCAACATTTTTATTCCTTTCTTGGAGCTCGGAGAAAATAATTTGAGAACGAAAAATTTTAGGATTCTTTTGTACAAAGAATTACTTCAGTACATAGTTCGCACTTTTCCTTTGTGCTATTTCCCCGTTCCATTTTTGTTTTCTCATTACTCTTTATTTCGTAGTTGGCTGTCTTGTTATGAAGTTTGCCAGTACTTCCTCAGATGGTTGTTTCACTTCAACTCTTATTAACTGGGAACGTGCTTGCAACCATGCCATTGGAATTTGCTATAATTATCGTCTATTTGCAAGCCCAAAGCGGTTTGTTTTCGCATTTCCTTGTCACTAGAATAAACAAGACTGAATTCACGTGTCTGATTCCTACGCTAAATAAGGACGATACAGAAGATTAAATAGTATTTGATGGAACTGATGGTGTAGTGGCTAAGTGATTGGCGCTTCGGCAGCCTAATTACCGATGTAGCGACAGGCGTAGATCGCACAATACCTTCTGTCAAACGTCATTTTTGTGTCATATAATGTATTGGCTGACAGTGAGATTGCTGTCGCGTTGCTACCGCTTTTTTACGTAATTAGGCTGCGGGTCGCGGAGTCGATTATTGCAAGGCTCGAATATTTGTATGAGTTAAAGATATTTGTTTCAAGTCTAGGTATGGGTACATCTGTAAACTGTACCCACAATGCAGGAAAAATACTACACTGAATATTATCCATCGTTAAAAAAAGGAAGTATTCTTATAACTACAAAAATCAATACTATTGTACTTATTGATTATTGTAACCAGCAAATTATTTTGACTTTACTGTAACCTGAAATTCCAGTAGTGTTGTCATCATCATCCTATGTATAATTTTTTCTACAGTTGCGGCTCTGGCCCCTTCTTTGGTTACTGGACCGCTATCCACTATGGAGGCCCACTGTTGATTGGCTTATTAGTAATGGTTTATATAAATAAATACAATGTCTCTCATTGGTCTACTAATCGTAAGCGCAGCTACTGAGTGTGACTTCCTGAGTCAATGGTACGGGCTAAGTATTAATGTGTTTTTCGGTTAGAAAAATCTTCAATAGCTCCTACTGAAGATTTTTTCTAATGCTCGGAAAATGGCAATAGGGTCGTCCCCTATTACATAGCACTTAATAACGCATAGGTGAAATTTAGTTGTACGGAAGTACTCCTCTGCCTAACCCTTCGAGGAATGCAGGCGTGGCGCTATTGTGTTTGCGTTTTATTAAAGAATATGTGCTCTAAATTTCAAGGTTGCTCAGTAAAGTAGATGCTTATCCTTTCAAGATCAAGTATTCAAGATCGAAGGAAAATGTTTCTAGACCATAAACCCTCGTAAAACTGGAATGTCAGACATGTTACTTGATGGTATTACTAGCTTAAAATACTTGTATAAAAATAGTAGTTTGATTATGTTTGCGATGCAATTTTTATTTAAAAAAAACAGTAAAGTAAACTTTTCATATTTATTTCATACCCTAAATGTTTTGATATCGATAGCATAATATGTATGGACTCTTCATTTTCAAGACAAAACATTGCTTAGATTTATGCAATACTTATGTATTGATAGAAAGTTGGTCGTCTCTAAGAAATCGTATGATCATGCCTGTATTTCCACGAGGTTAGATATAGGTATCATATTAGCGAATTAAGTGTCAAAATTCCAGCGAATCCGTATGTATCTACCAGACATAATACCAAACTCGGTGACACCTGAGAATTTCTTAACAGAAATACCATATCTATAGGTAATAATTTACCCGATCAAATAATTTGCCCGACCCGGTGATTAAACTCAAGATCTTATTATGCTCAGCAGGTGCGCTTGCGACCATCCCACCAATCAGGTAGTATTTACATTTCCTCGTCAGAAAATGATAAGCATTCCCCCAAACGCCACTAACAATATGACCATTAATTTACTACATAAGTTAAGCTCCAGAATGAAAGCCGGGGCACAAATCCGCTTTCATATCAGCAAAGTGGATTATGAATGGTAAGCTCCTAAACGATGAAAGTATTCCGTCAAAGGCTCAACACTTTACCATATTCCTGAAGAGCTTATTAATCACGGATTGGAGCGCCATTTTTGAAGCGACGCGCGCGTTTTATTTCTTAGCCCACTCTCGCTTGTTCCTATGTAAGTAACTCATACGGGGGAATGTGACATTATTTGCAAAGGGAAATTGGTTTTTATTTATGATAGCATTTTATGGAACTTGAAAACGCCCTGTTACTGTAGACCAAGTGCCAATAAATTTCAATAACTAAAATGTATATCCATGTCATTCTTGATATCGAATATTGAACTAAACATATAGGTACTTAAGACTTCTTGAAATAACGTGTTGCAAAATACGGACAAAACTATGAAAAATCAATTCACATATTGAATGTGGTACGTAAAATGAAAATGATCTACGAAGTTTTTTGGAACCAGTTATAGATAAGCGACTGACACGACTAACGTTGCATTAATTCAATGAAACAATAATACCTGCGAAGCGAAATTCAAAGCTATAAATTGTTGAAAGAAAAATCCGGCCACTAGCGGGCTCCTCAATATTTATTTAGTGAACAAAATATAATACAATATATTAGCATAAGTAACACAGCTAATTGTAGTCAGCCTGAATTTCTCATTTCAAATTAAACCAAAGTATTTTGCAATTTTGTGTACACTTAAAACCTTTTATTACCATATTGATAAAAAGTGGCTGCACTTTGATAAAATGCGTTGTTTAGGTACACCTACGAACTTTATTGAAAATCGATATACAGTACCTACTAAGTACTCAGATAGTTCCATTCACTGTAAATAGGCCACGATATTCCTAAAGTGGCAATGTGACAAAATCTGCATAGGTACATTTAGATAGCTGGCTTTTGGTAAGACGCTGCTCGCTTTGGTATATTTTATAAACTGAATTTGCATTTCTATTTTATAAAAAGAAGGAAACTAGCTTCTATCTAATTTTATTTTATAATTATGGATTTCATTGTTTAGTATAAAAATGTAAAAAAGATTTCTTATGTTGTCTCGTCCTTTATCCTGGTAAACCATATTTTAGTTGATTTATTCAAGCATAATTAGCCCATTGAGATCTTAAAAATTTGAAGAAACTGATCATGTACAAAGAAGACAGATTATTACGTCAAGAACTTATTGGTCACCTAACAACTGCCCTGAAATTCATGTGTCATCGACGAATAATCTGACTCATTTTTAAGTAATGGTTAAATCTCATTTTGAGGTCGACAATACTGACAGACTGACAGTTTAGAGCATTTCAAAGTTGAAATGTGTTTAGAAAAACAAAAACAAATCAGAAAGATACTTTAAAACTTTTTTAAGTTCATTACAAAGTTTCTAAATCTAAAATATATTTAAATGAGTTCAATAAACTTCTGATTTAGCGGGGATGTCTACTTTATAACTAAAAATAAATTCTCATAATGTCTATGTAATAAATATTTCATAATCTGCAGATATTAGGCAATACGCTATATTTTCCGTTTTTTTTTTCCAATATCGTAGCCTGACTACGAATATTGTTTTTTTTTTCAAAAATCCAAAGCTGCAGTTTTAGTTTTCATCAAAATCGGTCTCGAGACTCCTTTGAGTATTTTTCACTATTATAGTTTCGGATTTGGTCATCCACGCCCACTCGAAAAATTCACCCTGTATATATATACATGTTAAGTATCAGGTTATTTTTCCGCATAAATAAATCTACACGCGGACAAAAATTGCTTAATGGTTTGTAAGTAATGAGCTAGCTACTTCTGGATGTTTTTGCACTACGGCAGTAAAAGTTTGGAACTTCTAACACCCCATCAACTTGACAAATGCCTCTTAAGTAAAAGCTTTTGCATAAACAAATAGGAAATAATTAGGCAGGCACAATCCACATCTAAATGTATACCTATAACAAGAAAATAGTTATTAAGGTGTTTGCCCACTACACCTTACGTTACCATGAATTAATGAAATAGCAGTGTATCTGGAAAAAAATGCGATCATGTATTAATCAGTTGCTCCACAACAAATACTAGCTTGTAAATTATACTCATAAAGTAGATTTTTATTTATTTCAAAACGAGCCGATCCGTTCATAGCAATGCTGGTGCTGGTACGGTCTAAAAGGGGTTGGCCTATATAAATCTATACAAAGAATATTCGCTTGCCTGAAACACACCTATTATGGACATATAATTAATAATAATACGGTGTAGTGGTCAGAAACCCTTAAAAACAATATTCAATATTTTTTAAGTACCTATTCAGTACCTTAAATTAATACGAATTCTCTTTTCAAATCAGTTCAATTTTTTGTCAGCCCTTCTACATTATACTTGACTTAATATTCCCCAAGATACTGCTATCTTCTAGTTGTTAAATTTCCTATTCAATAGTTTTATGGCATTAATCTTATCTATATTATTAGCCTTGCCAGGCTATTCATTGCCTGTCGGGCTATATAGCCGCATAGTAATTATTTAAACTTTAACGCAGAAATTCTCATTACTATCTTTAAGTTTAAAATATCACCTCAGTTGTTTATTTTCCTATATTCTGTTTTATTTCTATTCAGAATTTATTTAACAATTAGGTACTTAATTCATTAAGATAAACGCGGCGCCCGGAAACGATACACAATAGATTTTTTATCTATTGTGCCTCATTTAGATTACTTTTAAATTATAAATCTATTAAATACCAATTCGACAAACTAGCCTCACAAAGATATCACTGCTGTTTTTTTTTAACTGTACAACAAAGTTTGTGACACAAATCCGTATAATCAACTGAGAGTACAGAGATACAAAAACATAAGAGGGTCACAATATGCCTTATAATACCACGCAAAATGCAAAAGTCATCTTGGGAACAGGCTCTTATCTAAGAGTACCTTAAAACACCCTTGCTTGACTGCCAACTAACGCCATCTATGTACTGTATGGTAACTTGATGGACTTTTGGCGGCCCCGAAACCGAACCCAAAATATTATTTATTGCTGAACAAAGATGTCGTTACACTAGACTACACCATTAATAACAATTGATTACTAGGTACATAAAAGAGGTACTCGTAAGTATGTAATTTTGAATATAGGTAATTTTACGTTACATTTTGGTATTTATTAACATAAGAAACCAACCACATCTTGTGAATATAGCTGGAACTAACACATGGAGATGGATGGATGGATGGAGCAGGCTTCGTTTTCACTGAACGAATTTTCTACAGTTTCCTTTTCTGAAGTTTCTAAAGTTTTGCACTAGATGGCGATCCACTTGATATTTTCATGACCAGTATAGGTAATACCATCTTTTGAGGAATTTTTGAACTAACGTACCTTGTATTGTTACATTTTACGGGAACTTCGGTGTTTTGGTAAGGGACTTTGAGTATTTTCTAAAGTCCTCTAGATGTAGCTTACATTGATTTTACTTGGACGTAGTTGGCCTCACATAGCATATTATTTAATTGCTGTAGCGTGGATATAAATAGGAAAATAATGTATAATAAATATGAGCTAAAATGTAATATTACAACTAACTGCTACAGTTGGCGCAATTACAAACTCCAAGCTGCTATAAAACCCAATAACACTTTTCACGTACAGAAAATTGATCCAGAGAGATCCAGATCTAACGTTCATCAGTCGCACTGAGGAATATAAATTAATAATAATCTCAAAAACTGCAGTATTTGAATAACCTGGAAGATATTTGTTCACTAAAAACAAATCCTATACACGAAACATCTATCGAATAAGACAACATTCGCTTCATAATATTTCTCCGCTGTAGAAATTTTCATATGTTCATAGTCTCTCACGAACGTTTGATATATATTCCTTCCCTAAAGAGTCATTCCGTTGATAGATTTTACATGGAACACATCAGTAGGCAGGTCACGTATTGGGATTGGTTCAAAAGTACGTGATAGCAGAATATGGTCCATATTATTAGCCATAACAAAGTTTTCAGTGTACGACAGGTCTTGAGACAGAAATCAAAGTTGGACGAGTATTGGTTACAACCTTTGATCCAACATCTTTTTGTAATGTAGATTGTTCTAGGATTGAATTTGAGCACGACGTTGATAAGTGTAAACGCATTAGCCATGAAATGCGCAGAATAGCGCCAATTGCTACAATATCTCTTAGAAAAACTGGTGTGAATAAGTAATAGATACTAAATTACCAAGCGTTCTTACGTTTTGGAACTTAAACTTACATAACAGTCGAATAATAACCGAAAATTCGTGTACTACATCAATTTGGCAAATCTCCAAACACACTAAAACTTAACCGACCTTTTTCAGTCACAATCGCAGAAATATAATGATCCTTCTGTACACCGTTGTTCAGAAGTATAACCAAGGGGAATAATAATTGAATTCAGCTGCAGAGACCTAGATACGGCTTTGATAATAGGGTACCCGAGTTCAATGGCACTCCCATGCGATATCTACTCGAATACGGTACTATTCTGCGGTCCTATTTCAGCACGTTGCTGCATCACTGTATAGAGAATAAAGATATTTTTCATTGAGCTCATAACGGCCAATGTAGTAGAGTATTGTTTCAATCTCGAGACTTGTTTTAAGTTCAATAAGAACCATTTACTGGTATCGTAGTTATCGTCTTTTTTGGCTTTGCTATAACATTCGTTATTGAATTGACTACATATTATGACGATGCATGCACATTTTTGATTTTCACCACAAACTCGTTTCCGTAGTGATGAACATTTCGTAATTTATTGTATTACCTATATTTTGTTGAAGCAGTATCCTCATAACGAAAAGTATGATTCTATTTTTCAATTGGTGCATAGAAAAAATACAAACTGACGTCTACAATTCACTATCGACTCTTGTTAGAACCAATCAAAGATAATTGCAATTTAAATCACAGAGGAACTTATAACACAGAAGCGCATCTTTGTGAAAAGGAGAAATTAATCAAAGCTGAACTTTGGTAGTTAGCGAGTAATAATTTCTCAGTCTGAGCCAAGCCAACGAACAGTAAAAGAACTTAAAAAAAAAAAACTATTTTTCGTGCCTATTCGATTGTACCACTCAATCGGTGTTAAACCAATTGTAAACATTTGTTCGAGCTCAACAACTTTGCGTTTGAATAAATATTAAAAAAAATATTTGAGTTTTAAAAAGTAGGCTAGATAGCGTTTATGCTAAATTAAAACTAGTTGCCTGTTACCCAAGACTTAATATCCATAAAACTTGTGAATAAGCGTTACAGCTAACCCGTTATCATCAGTTTCGTTTGCAGAACATACTGTAAAGGTTTCATGTAAGAGGTTATTATTGGTGCAAAGACTGGTAGCGTGATTTAAGAACAATAATTGAAAGTTTGTGTGACAGTATTCAAGATTGCGTTATCAAATTGAATATAATTGAAAATTATTTAGATTTGCTCGTGCGAACGATACAGAGAGTATATTATAATTGTAGTTTCGTTCTCACCCCAGGTACCGTAGTACCTACTGTCATCAATTATTTATATCAATTAAATTTTACAAGTGACAATAATTAAATATTAATACTCGTAAAATTTAATTGATATTATATTGTAGATATAACAATCATTAATATCAGTCGATTCTGTCGGATTTTATTATAATATTTTTCGCAATAATATATTTATTGTTCTATAGGTACACGTTCGCACAGAAGTGAGAGTTGCGAGATTTTTGATGTTACATCCTATCATCGTTATATTAACGGTAATTCTTTGTACGTTACTGCCTATTCGCTTAATTTAATTGGTTGGATACCACTTACGACACCCGTAGGAAGTAAAACTGCTTATTTTCAGCCAATAAAAAACTTACAATTACATAAGAGTTCCTATAACATGCGTAGACTTGTATATGAAATTAATACTTCTTGTAAATTCAAATCGTTATGTTTAAGATCTAAATTATATTAGTTAGTTTCTTAGTTTTTTTTTTCTTAGTTTTTAAATAAAACGTTGCCTCACACTAGGATTTCTCCTGTATCGTGGTACAGTTTACAAACATACATGTCACATGCACAAACAACCAAACCCGAAACAAATATCTGTAGATCATACAAATATTTGTTCCGTGCGGGGATCGAACCCGCGACACGTAGCGCAGAAAGCTAATCGCTTAGCCACTGCGCCAACCGTGTCGTCAATACAATAGTGGGATTCCCCCCTCCGGCATTACAAAAATGGGACATGAGAATAAATATACAAGGTGTTACCATCTCATGTGACATACACAAAAAGTTATAAGCAATCATAATTAATTTTGCTATTGTACGAAGGCTAGTAGTAACAACGCCTGGGCCCCAACAAAAATTGCCGGCTTCTCTTCAACATCAAGTGAGATAAAGTGAGGGAAAAAGCCTCAATTGCACAGCCGTAATTTGGTCTAGATTTCCTTTTACAGCCTCGCTTTCTTCGTATTAGGAAATTACCAAACCCTAGCACTTACAGTAACTGCGTCAACACTTTATAGACCTCTTAAATTTCTTAGTTCTCTTTTTTATTATGCTTTTTATTTTTACATAGTTGTGCCTTACAAAAGTTAGTATTCAGATCACAATGTAAGGCTTCTTCGAGTGAGTAAAACAAACTTTTATATATTTTTTGCCTCTGCTGATAGCTTACGCCGAATTAAGTATAGTTTATTAAAGTTATTCAAAACTTATGGGTATAATTATTCAATTATATGTTGTTGTTTATAATAATAATAATAATCATCATCATTTATTTCAGACCAGGTCCATATTTTGTTAGTAACAATTTACTTAAACTAATGTTAGTATTGGCAACAAAATTAAATTATGACATGAAGCCGCACCCACCTTTGCAGCATGGGGGACTCCCACCGATCAGTTTATATCGGACACATAATCAAAAGTTTCAGCACATTTTTACCACTACACAAAAAAGTTTTTGAAACAGGTTCTAATTAATTAGGCCAAGAAATTGCTTGGATGCTTGCTATCATAAAATTTGATATTTTTTAAATTTGTGGTTACCTATGAAAATAATAGGTCTTTGGATGGATTTAAATTTATTTTAATTTAATTCTTATATCGCTTTAGCAACTATCATACCATGTATATTAATTGAAGCAAAGTAAAAAACCAGCCTACTGTTTAAATAAAACAATAAGACCATCCATTTGTCTAACTGTAGCTAAAGAATTTTTAATATAGATTGTTCTATTGTTAATTTGGCAAATGTGGTTAAAACTTATCTAGTTCATTACATCTCAGTAAAGTACATTCAGAAGTTCAAAATTTAATTAAATACTCGCTCTACTGAGACTAATATACCTAAAAGCCTTATTGCAAGTTAAACACCAAATTTTCGACTTCTAATAGATTTGCTTTTAAAGTTAAACAGGCCAACTATGTTTTTAAACATAAGAATTTTTGCTACTGCTTTATTGGTCTATTGGGTGAAGGCCTTGGTTCAATTCTCGGATCGAGGGAAGTGTCATTCTCAGTAGCAGCCAGGAGTTTGAAATTGTGCCTGGTAGTTAGCAATAGGCTCGTCCCCTATCTTATGGGACTTAATAACCAGTTTAGAACAAGTCACCTCCACCAATGGGTCGATAAAGGTTTGAATGATGATGATGACAATTCTCTAACTTTCTTATTAAGAACTAGCTGTGCTCGCGATTCCGTCCGCATAGAAAGATTTTTTGTGCAAACTGTCATCCCCTATTTTATCCCCGTAAAGCTGGAATTTCCCAGAATCCCTTCTTATGTGATGTTTCCTACCTATAAACTACTTACGTGCACGTGTACTTACGTGTTTTCGAGGTTTCGTGTTTTCGATTCATAAGAACATTTCTCATTTTTCACAATAACAAAGTTATTGATGTATGTTGTGTAGAGATTTATTCCGTAACCTTAACACACGCCGAAAGATAAGGATTTACCTATTTTTAGCATGGGCTCGGCTCACAGTGGTTAACGTATTAATAAAATATTCATTCAAAACGTCAAGGATTTGAATCCTCTTTACAAGGAAGATTTTCCCGTTTCGTCCTAAATAAATAGGTATTTCTTTTTGGCTATAATATACTTACGGAAAAATCGAAATTTTCCCTCTTTTAATTTTAATTATTTATTTAATGAAGTACTTTCCTGTTTCCTTGGTTGTAATCCCGAATCCAAGCAAACGGAGTTGCAGAAAAAAGCTTATAACTAGATAATATTAGGTGTATTAAAAGTTAGTACAGTTAAACTGAAGTTCAAAAATATATTTTATTTTATTCATATTTATTACAATGCGTTGAAAAAAAATTAGTTCAAAGGTTTTTACGAATGAAAGACACGAGTAAAAGTTAACACTAGAAAGAGATGTTTTAAAAAGTCAAGCATTTTCACAAAGAACGGAATGCGAAACAAAGGAAGGTCAAGGGTACTGCTTCATACGTTTCAAATAAAACACCAGGATTTTTTTACAGTAGATACAATATTTACATTTATAACCTTTTTTTTTTTACCGACTCGTATTTTAAATATACATTTGCAATACAAACACGTTCTCTAGACTCGCATGAATTTATGTCAAGGCATTTTTGAACACCTTAAATCCGTTTTAATACCTTAGAGATTACGAAGGTTTCCAGTTGACAGGAGGAAGTGGGTTATGGAACGGCAAAATATATATCCTTAATACATGTTGTAGCTACTTATTTTGTTTGTGAATATTAAGAAAAAGTAATATTCAGAGATTGTGAACGGTAAAATAATCTGTTCTTTGTACCACATACTGAGAACAAATATTTTTAGCTATATTGCAGCAGAAGTGGTAAGTCTAATAATCAGGCTATTAAGACTATAGTTTAGCTAAAAGTTTTCATTCGTTAACGTTTTTACCCCACTAAACATAAACTGATTTTGCTGTTTTTTTTATATTTTATAGACACAAGTAAAAACTAGGTCGTCACGTTTTTTTTTTTATATCATTTATTGATTGAGAAATAATTAACTCTCAAAATGCGTTTTTAGCTAAAAATCTTCCTTAGACTTATCTCGTGATAATTATTATTAAATTAAACAAAATTTTAAAATTAAAAAACTGATCCTATCGACCAGGTTTATAATCTAACAAAACGATAAGGACCAAAATCAATTTAATTCGTTAAAATTTCGATGTAAGAAACGTTAACGCCCAAACACCAATTTTGCACGTATTTCAAAGCAATTTTCTAAGAAGCTGGCAGCTAAACGATGCTCTTAATGATGCCAATGTTGCCTAAAATTGGCATTGTTAGACCTTAGGCCTCTTTCTGTAAAATCTACAGTCTAGATGGTAATTCACAGGGGGAGCCTAGTGCGAATTGGTAGGGCTGGCTTCGAGTTTCATGTTTTTTTTTGCTTTGTCTGTGAAGGTACCTAATGCGGATATTATTCATGGACAATATGAATGTCTAACTACATACATTGGAAACCAAAACGAATCTAAAGTTGGGGTGACTTCTGCTTAGTGTTCATTCACAGATTTAGGATTAGCTAATGATAGCTAACTAGTGTATCAACACTTAAGCTAAAAATATAAGTAGATATGTTTTCTCTATGTTACAGACAAAAAAAAATTAAACCGATTTCATATCAATAACAAAAACTTTGATACCACTTTGACCCGAAATCTAAAATAAATAGGATTCTAATTTCAAAATTATTGTAACCGTTTTGAATAACTTATCCATCGCACAAAATTAATAAAGCGTGAAATAAATTCGTGGAACTACTCGAGTTAATAACAATTTATACAAGTTGCTGTCGAGTCAAAACAAATAGTTTGGACGTTGCATTTCATTAAACCAATTTTCGACTGATTAATAACGAACCCAAAACTTGTTTCAATAAATAGTTTAAATAATTTGTGATCATTGAAATTATACGGGAGGGCATTATTCATTTACGGTAATCATTCACTTTAAAATGAATATGTTCGTATAAGTTACCCATATCTCCCAATCCGTCGGCGTCGCTTGGTCCAATTGATATAATTACCTAAATAATAACGTGAGTGAGTAACATTAACAATGACTGCTGGTCAAAAATCAAATTTAAAATCCGTAAACGGTGATGGCAATTATAAAATATGAGTGATACTGCTATCGCGGCATCGGCTGGTTATACTGGAGGCCGACGCAAGTGGGTTCTATAGACTTTTTTAGAATAATCTCATACTTCCGTTCAATGATAAGAACTAAAAGGATATGGAATCAAATTAAATTATTTTCTTCTTTAATTTAAGAACTTAGGTCTTGTCGGTGGAACTACAATATGCACTACCTTCTACCCCTTCGTTTTAACCACTACGACTCAACCGCAACCTTTCACGTTCTTTTCCTTCATTTTAGTTTCTGTATTCAAAATCTAAAGTCGAAAAAACAGGACTTTTTCTCAGTACTTTTGACGACAGCGGGCCTTCTTAAGCAACACTCGCTTTAAGTTACGATAAAATATTAAATAAATAGCGGAGACAAAAGCCATCATTGAACAAAGTTTTTTTTTAATTTAATAAATTTAATTAATCAACGGCAGTTGTAAAATAACAATAGGTAAATATTTTTAACATTCACTTTTATAATATGCATACCTATCGCTGCCTATGTTATATTTTATGAATTTTAGCTGAATACTGTAATAAAAATAGGTATAGTTTTTATTCATATTTGGAAACCATTCACTCATATTTTATAGATTCCATCCATGCCTCTCGTTGTTCATATTTCGAATGAATTGCTATGAATTCCTGAAATTCGTTTCTTTTTTTCAGTATATAATGGTGTCGTATACCTATTCACACAAACGTAAAGTTTATATGTTGTAGCAAATACAAAAGATGGTACAAAACTCAACAACCACTCCCTTGCCAAACGTTTTGTCCCACTTTTTTTTTGTATGTACTTACTTATGCGAAGCGTATTCAACAATAGAACATTATAGGGACATTATGACAACAATTTCATTCAACTCTTGTACGTAGTTGTAAAGTTTCAGCTATTATTGCGACCGTAAGTTCGTGGCAAGGTTTACTTCCCCTCTTCTGGAGTTATCCCAGCCTAGTCCTGGTTTCATTTTCAAACTTAGTCCTCCCCTACGTAATATAATTAATAAAGTTCAGTCTTCACGACTCAAGTTTCAATTCCAATGAGTGTTACGCCTATCAACAAATTGAAATTCAGCCCCTAATAAATATATTTTTCGCGTCTGTTTCCAACTGCGGTATGCTAAAGTTTATTTTCGGCTATTTAATTTAATTAAATTTAATTGGATGATTACGTCAAAACGCAGTAAGTACTCTAACCGTAACCTGGTTTTGTATGGTATAATTTATTCAGACTTCTTCTTCATTCATAGATTTCTGCCATATTAGTTAGAACATTATCGCAACAATCTCGTAACGATATTGTCACTAAACTATGAAACACTTACGGAGTGAACTTGGTAATATTAAGTGGTAATTACCGAAATACTAGAACAATAATAGAATTGTCGTGGTGGGTGCTGCAGAGCCATATTTGTCAAGAATATAAAAATTAGAACACTCCTTTTTCCAAACAGTTACTATACGCTTTATGTTTTAAAATATCTAAAAGATGAAAATTATGATGAAGTGACACATATAGAATTGCAACCTAGAGTAAAAAAAAAATAGAGTCTTTTAAAGAATACTGACACCAGAAGAGGAATAATGGTAGGCCAATTATACGACACATAATAAGCCACGATGGCTTTTTAAAAATATCATTGAAGGAATAGTAAAAGAAGGGAAAGAAAGACCAAGGAAATGTATTGATCTGATCTATGTAAGATCAGATTAAGAAAAATCTGCATGTCAAAACGTACAAAGAAGTGAAAGAACTGGCGGAAAGAGTCAAAAATGGAAAACGCTACACCGACTATAGTCAATGTTTGAAATTTATGATGATGGCAATCTTCAAGTAAGATTATTATGAAACTATATTTTGATTACCATTGTTTAATTTTAGAAATAATACAAACCGTTTGCATGTCCATTAGTCTAAATGAAACTATTCGAAACATCACGAAGATTTAATACATTAATAACCTAATTTCCATTTAAATAGACTGTTAGCCATTAAACTAAAAGCAATCCTTTCACAAAGATTTGAATTTTACACCAAACTTCGCCAAATCCCACTGAAACTTTATCGAATAAATGTGCGCCCGTTCGTCTGTCAGTTACGTAATTCTGAGATAATTCAGATCTAACATTTACAGATGACATCTTTCTACTCTAAACTCATTATAATTCAAATCCGGGTAATCTGTGAGTTGTCACTGCATATATTTAAATATATTTTGCGCTTGATGATTCAGCTTTGACACACGTTTATAAATTATTCAAACAGTTTTTGATGAGCCTTTGTATACTTTATTATTTCAGTCATGATATCAATCTGTATGGTTTCATTCTCGTTTGAAAATAACCGGTTATTTTTATCGCAGTGTTGTATGAATCGGGTTCGGTTTACTTTGGATGATTATGAGAATTGTTCAAAGCGAAAGCGAGGTCAGTATTCAAAATATAATGATAATTCAGCCCACTACTGGCCTCTCTTAAAAACATGTTTATTATGTAATTACTACACATGTAACATGATATGACACACTAATCGACAGCCTTAATTAATATTCTTGAAGTCTGGTTTCAGAAATCAAGGGCATCAATTATTGTTTATCATGCTAGACTAAATACCTGACTCATTGGTACACTACAAACCCTTGGATGTATCCAATTTGAATAGCGTAACAATCAACTGATACACTAAAGTATCTTATCAATTTACTATACGAAACCATAATTATATGTATATATACGTATATTTCTTTATATTCAAACCATTATATATACGATATTGGTTTTGTTGTCTTTCTTTTTCTTATTTAAGAGCCTTGATCTTGTCGGTATAGCCAGTGAAGTTCTTTGTAGTCCTGTGAGCAAAAAAAAAACAGATTTTTGAACTATTTTTACTAAATTTTGACTGCCTCATGACTTCTGAGCGTGAGGTCGTGGGTTCGAGGCAAAGTATTATTGGGATTTCTGTATTGAAATTCTCAGTAGTAGGACGAAGCCTGGAACTGTGCCCGGTGGTTGGCAATAGGCTCGCTCTCTATTACATGGGACTTAATAAAGTAATGTGGGTGTACAATAGTACACCTCTGCTCTGCCTATCCCTTCGGAGAATACAAGCATGATGCTATGATATTTACTAAATAAATATTTAGTCTTAGATATTTAATAGACTCTCTTCTTAGTTTTCAGAACAACATCTTTTATGCATTGTCATGCTTGTCTGAATTTTGGTAAATAAAATATTGACCTACTAAATACAGGCTCACCCTTTATTAATGCCTTAAGGCTAGGGGTCTAAGCTTAGCGTTTTGACAGCAAACCTGAAAGGTATTTTGATAGTAATTATTGCTGTATAAATATTATATATTTGGGAATTTTGGTTATTAATCTTATCTAAATATAGACGACATTTGAAGTTCGAGACAGTTCATTGAAATAATGCGTAAGCGCTGTGCAAGAGTACGTAATGTACTATGGATAGCACATCGTCATGTGACTTTGCACAGTAACAAACCTACGAGGAGCACTATACTAAAAAGAAAAGCATTTAAAAAATCTTCGGTACAGCTAATGAAATTTCCTATTACATAAATGACAAAGGTAGACAACAAAGTAAAATTATTCTGTTTCTGCTCACAAATTTTTTGCTTCCATTAAAATATCAGTCTTCATTTAAAAAGTATTATTCTTTCTTTCAGGAAGGACATTGTGGTGTATTGAAACGAGAATTCATTGAATGTTTAATATATTTCTGCTCGATAAGGCCACTGAAGAGCAATTAAATTGGCCACATTTTCGCCAACTCTTTACTGGACGAATCAATGGAACACAAAGGGTAATGAAAATGCTTATTGGTTGTGAAATCATAAGCCTTTTTAAAATACCGTTTCCCGACAAAAATACGTGGTTATCTCAATAGTCCAGTAGTTACCAACCTGGCTACTGAACCAGCTGTCCGACTGACATGGTTCAGGTGAAATACCCAACCAAATGTTTGAAATAGTGCCCGGTGGATGACGATAAGCTCAATTCCTAGTAAATAGAACTTTTTAATAGCATCGGTGAAATATGAGTGTCATAGTCAAAGTCAAAGTCAAAGTTTTTTATTTCAACTAGGCCTTTTCAGGTTCTAGGCGCATGGTCCAAAGGGGGATAGGTCCTATGGAGAAGAGACCGGCAAGAAAGGCCGTGGATACTCTTTTCAAAAAATAAAAAGTTAATTTACAATTAATAATCTTAAAAACATGCATTATATAAGAAAAGGACAAACTTATCATAACGTTACATTGCATAATGAGGTAAAACAGTACAAGTATACAAGTGTTTCGAATAAAAATAAAAACGGCATAAACAGTTCAAAGCGGATAAAAAAAAGAATACAAAATAATGAAGTAACAAGAATGACTCCTCCGGTGTTGCAGGTTTCCATGGGCGACGTTAATCGCTTACCATCAGGCGATCCGTCTGTACGTTTGTCGCCTATGCCATAAAAAAAAATGACGAGACATGTGAAGCGAATCTAATGGAAAATAGAACTAGTGAATACAATGGATGGCCAGGGAAGCCACATGTGCAGAAGATAGCGCCACATGGCTCTACCGTCAACAAAGTATTTGATTCTATAATATGCTTTCCTTGTTTCCTTTGTGTATAAATAGAAAGGTGGGATCCTACACGACGTTATACTCTGTTCGTTGGATTTAACAAGGGTGTGGACTAAACGATGTAATTGACAACAATGACTACACTCACTTTGACCACGCCACGGAACTAGGAGGACCAAACATGCGGGTAATTCGAGCATACTCAAAGGAAATCCCGAGCAAATGCGACGTACATCGTCTGACTGTGCACAAAATATTGGAGTATTACTTCTGCTACGCAACCAGTTGAAAATTCGTTTGCAGATATGAGTAGGAATGCGAGAGAGCAGATATCCAACAATCTTTTGTGTAAGAAATTGATCAAAATTGGCTATAAAGATATAATACGACACGGTTGGCGCAGTGGCTAAGCGATTAGCTTTCTGCGCTACGTGTCGCGGGTTCGATCCCCGCACGGAACAAATATTTGTATGATCTACAGATAGTTGTTTCGGGTCTGGTTGTCTGTGCATGTGACATGTATGTTTGTAAACTGTACCCACGATACAGGAGAAACCCTAGTGTGGGGCAATGTTTAAAAAAAAAAAAATACCTCTACTCCCATATTCTTAAATTTATGCTATGCTTATATACTTATTTAATTTAGAATGGCGCAGGAGCGTAGAAACAGGCACTTTCAAAGAGAGGCCTATGCCCAGCAGTGGGCGATGTCGGGCTGTGGATGATGATGATGATGAAGGAGAAGATTATTAACATTGAACCAATGAACTACATTAGATTGTGCAACGTTAACTTCGCGAAAACCTAGTGATTGTCGTCGAATTTTAAAAATAAGAGAACCGTCATTTATGTACAATAATATCTGTACAGCAGTGATACGCTTGCCTTCTACGCAGGAGGATCTGAGTTCAAACCCGGCCCGCACCTCTAACTTTTTGGAATCATTTGCGGAAAACACTGTGTGGAAACCTGCACACCTGAGAGGGCTCCAAAAAGTTCTTGATATTGTGTGTAGTCCGCCAACCCGCACCGGGCCAGCGTGGTGAACTTAGGCCTAACCCATCTCATTCTGAGAAGAGACCCGTGCCCGACGTGACGTGAGTGGGACGGTAATGGGTTGAATTTAAACGTACACATGAATACCTTATTAAAAACTGAAAATGTTAATCAAAGTTGTATAATTGTATTTGCTAATGAGCTTCACTATCTGCAATAAAAGCTTCGTTTTTATTTTTCACGTTTTAAATATAGTCAGAACATGTTTATGAATATTAGCACTAAAACATTTGAAGCAAAAATTATACTGTAAAGTTATGTGTGCATTGCTAAATTATATTGCACTTCTGCATCACAAAATTGTTAAATATCACTTCGCTTTAAAATATTGTTGAATACAATTAAGCACTCGTATGTGCTGAGTGTTGTTACATTGAATTGAGTTGTTTTGTAAGGACATTGGTAGACTTTAATGTTGACGTTACATGTTTCCAGTCGATTGTGAACATGTCCTAACTTTCATCAAGTAATATCTTCCCACATAACCTCGGATAATGCAGAGTAAGTGTTAATTTACACTGAAGTAGGATACTTGTATGCTCTATAGACGTTCTGCCAAAGCATGGCATCCATATCCGTATTGCAATAATTCTAATCTCAGAACACAAATCAATAATTGCAGCTGAAATCAGTATTTAGTACTGCATTTACGAGTACTATAATATGTCTATATGTTTATATTACTACTTGTATTGTTATTACTTGAACCATAAGTCTGCCTCATTAGTCTCGTCGCAAGCGCGGCTGTTGAGCGTTAGGTACTATGTTCGATTCCCAGGTCAGGCAGACAGAAAGTTGTTAGGTTTTTCTGTACCTGTTAAAATTCTGACCACTGAGTCTAGAACTATGCTTGGTTGAGGGCAATAGGCTCGCTACCTATTACATGGGACTTAATAACAGCATCGGCGGAATGTGGGTGCTGAATAGTACACTTCTGTCTAACCCTTCTTGGATACAGGCTTGATGCTATGATGATGCTGTCCTTTACAGCTCATTATTTGGGGACTACAAGTGTACTTATCGTAGTCTCCATATGTAATAAACGGGGAGTATCCCTCACTTGATCTCGACACTTTTGAGTTTACTTCGCAAAATCGATCGATTTACCCAGACATTATAAAGAAAACTTGAAGCTTCTTATTCAGCAAATTAGAAAAATGACTAGTCAACGTCTATCAATCTCCAAATTACGATAATGAAACGAGCTAGCATAAAAAGCGATTTTTCATATTTTTTTCGTCTGAGGTCAGCGGCTGTCATTTTGAAGTCAGCTTTTAAATAATTATTTTTGCTTAGTTGATAATGATCCATTATCAAATATTTAAAGTACTTTAGTGGTACTTAACCCCTTGATCAAATTGGGTAAACTTGGTAAATGGGATTTTAATGGATAAACTTTCAATAGATACGCCTACTGCGTAGACTATTAATTCCGTTTATGTTTTCTGTCTATTTATACGTAAGCAAAGTCTGGAATGAACAGATTCAGCTGTTAATAAGTCGATATTTTCTTATGTAAAACTGTTTAGTGATTTATTTTTTCATGTTTTTACAGCCTTTTAAAACAATACTCATTCACTATTATAATTGCGAAAGTAACTTTGTCCGTCTGTTTGTTACTTCATCACGACTAAACCACTGATCCAATCGTAATATTTTTTTTCTAAGAGGTAGCTTAGAACCTGGAGAAGCACTTGTGCTTATTTTTATTACCGTAGCAAAATAATAATTATATAATAATAAATACGAAATACACGCAGACGAAGTCGCGCGTAACAGCTACTCGTATTATTCTATAAATAACACTGAAAAGCTATCTGCTTATTTAAATTGACTGTTTATATATTATCAGGATACAGAACTTAGCTTTTATAGGGCATTACGTGAAGCCACGGCAAGCTATTTCTTTCCATTTTAATATATTACACCGTTTGTCTAAGACAGTTATAAAAGGTATTACTATCCTTTTTAGTACCTACGTATTTACTCACAACGCCCAGAATTTGCACTTAATGTTTGTATTTTTATCTACAATTGATATTAAATATTGCTTGTCGTATATATTGATGGTTTTAAAAGGTTGTTTTTTTGTTTAAATGAAAAAATATGTTTGTGTATATGAATTATATTGAAGTGTTTAAACATACATAATAAGTAAACAAATTTTAATGATGCCTGGTTAGCTTTATATCTGTATTTCTTTTGTAATTTGGATTTAGTTTAAAAACGTAAGTACCTCTTACATACATACAGCCGGAACTATCTGTAGAACATACAAACATTTGTTTTGTGCGGGAATCGTACCCCATACATGAAGCGCTGACAGCTAAGAGCTTATCCACTTCACCAACTGTCCCATCGGTAGTTAGTAGTTGACATCATTTTATAAGGTAGATGACTACTAGTCATCTGAGTTACTTTTTATGAACTGTCAAAAACGACATTTTGTTCTAAAAATGTTTTTGAATACAAAAGCGTGACGTCATAGTTTTGCAATACCATTTACATTGTATGATATTGATAAATTAAAAATTGAAAACGCCAAAGATAAGCAAGAGGTTAAGTTTTACTGAGTTTTTAGGAGGAAAACTATTTACCAAACAAGATTTCAGAATTTATTTTTGATTCAGTCATCTAGCCTATTGTCATAAAGCAGGTCAAACTAGAGGCGGTAGAGGATTGGTCTTTATCATTCGATTCTTTATTTATTACGAACCGGTGACCCCAAAATTTGTCAACGTTGCACGATCTTGTCCTTCTCCGTAGAAAATCAAACAGTACAAAAAAGGTTCACTTCATCGATACGCTATGACCCGACCCCTATTTTCTGTTTACTGTGTGATGTAGTCTTTCGTGAATAGGAGTAGTTTCTTAGAGTTCGTAGGATAAAAGAGGATGAGGTATTATGAGACTTCGAATTTTAAAGGCTTTCGTAGTCATTTGTTTCAAGTTTAAAGTTTAGAAAACACTCTAATAACGTAGTAGCCAAAACATACGACTAGATGGCTAAAATGAAATTGCACCTATTCAAATTCAGTTTGGCTTTTATGAGGAAACAGAACACTTTTTCAGATTTTTTCACGGAAGATTTATTTTTGAATACCCAAATCGGATTCAGCGTAGCGTCCAATTTTCGGATATAGGAGATAAGCAGTGTGCCGCGAAAAATTTGAAACTTTCAATGCCTATTCCAAAAGGAAATTGGAAAAGCTAAGCCAAACATCCGGTGGTACAGGATATTGCTTTTCGGAAATGAAAAGTAAGTAATATGTAGATAGATTGTTTTTTCATACTTTAAAGTGAAGAATGCAACCTAAACTTTCATGTAGAAAATATATATGTAAATTCATTCACATTTGATGATTAAAACGGATTTCGTGAAGATAAAGGATTTTTTTAAACTGCTTCGTTGGTCTATTGGTCACAAGCGAGACTGCTGAGCGTGAGGTCTTGGATTCGATTCCCAAGTCGGGCAAAGTGTTATTGGGATTTTCTGTATGAAAATTCTCAGCAGCAGCACTGAGTTTGCAAATATGTACGATTGATGGCAATAGGCTCGCCCCCTATTAAATTGTACATTACATCGTGGACCCTGTTGGGCACGCAAAAATAACAGCATCGGCGAAATGTGGTTATAAATAAATAAAACTATAAATAAGTACACCTCTGCCTAACCCTTTGGGGAATACAGGCGTGATCCTATATTATGTTACTTTTTTTGTACTTGTACATCTCTCATGGTGCGTTCTTGTCAGTGAGAAAATATTATATACCAAAGCATTTTTCTCCGCATTATTTTCAAGATGTTTTTTTTATTAATGATAACGTTTTCTTTATATCAAGAGGTTCCATTATTTGTCAAACCAATCTCTTGACTATTCAACCGAGAAAACAGCAATTTTTATGTTTTGTTTCATATTTTTCCACGCGACTGTACTCATATTATTTTAGAAAGGACGGGTGTACCCTTGTTAGTAGGTACCATTATTTAGTAATATTGTTTGTTTTTTCCAGAAACATGATTGATCAATCATTTTTTATATTTTGATAGAAGATGTAGAATTTCTTTGAGATTTCTAACAAAATTAATAATACCTAACTAAAAACAAAAAAATAATAAAAGTAAAAAAATCATGGCCTTAAAATTTCAATTAAATACGGTGCATATAAGGTGAGGTTTAAAAATAGAATTCATCAATAGCAGGAAGAAATATATGAAAATCTCAGATCGATTCTTAAAATACGGTCAAACGAAAAGAGGTATTTATCATGATACCGACGAAAAGAAAAACCCTTTATTAATAAATAGATTTTGCGCACCCGCGTAAGTGTTACGTTTTTTTTTGCTATAAATGGCAAGGCAATTTAGGCAGATTTAATGACACAAATCAATAAATAGATTACGACCAATTATGACATAACGGAACAAGAATACCACCCATTTGCATATTCAAAGCTTAGCTCCATCGCTCCTAAATGACTGAACGGATTTCCGGTGGCCACTTTATTGGCACGATCGTAAATAAAAACCGAAAGTATCGTTGGTTTCCGAACGAATAATCGTTTAACTCCAATGCACACGACACTTAACGCAGATATAGGCTATAAAATTGATGATTGATATGACGTACAAATTCCATTTACAACTGTGTCTATACAAGGATTTGTTAGTAATTTCGAGTTCAGTAGGTACCTACGTACGTACGAGTACATAATAATTCCTCAGAGAATAGAGTCTTGCCAATTTAGCGAACTGAAGATCCACTGAACTTAAAAGCCTTTCGTCCTCAAATCCACCCTAGGTACTTATTTTAGGCAGTAGGTATTGTAGTAGGGGGCCATCTCATACGCTTGTCGATTGAAGGTCTCTAATCAAGAACGGCCATCGGTCCTTCGACCGACATAGCTATTATCGAACTAAGCATAACATAGCGAAGCACAATATAGCATCATGCCTGTATTTCGTGAAGGGTTAGGCAGAGGTATACGTTACTTACATTTCACCGATGCCTTAGGTATTAAGTCCAGGCGCAGTGGTTGAGAGATCGACTGCTGCGCTACGTGTCACGGGCGGGCGTATTAGTTCTATCCATAATATGTTTGACGTTCAAAAAGCACTAGTAGTAGTCTATTTTGAATAAATGAATTTGAATTTGAATTTGAAAAGTTGTTTCGGGTCTGGGTCTTCGTGTATGTGAATACACACCGTGCCTCGGAAAGCACGTAGGTAAAGCCCTTGGTCCTGCGCCTGATCTCTCTCCGGTCGTGTCGGATTGCCTATTGGACGGACTATGAGAGTGAAGGAACAGAGAGAGCACATGTGTTTGCGCATACACTTGTGCTCTATAATATCTCCTGCGTAGTTGGCTAATCTCCAGTGATATTGGCCGCCGTGACCGAAATCGGTCAGGAGGACATTATTATTAGGTATTAAGTCCCACACGATACGCGAGTCTGCAGACACATTTCAAAATTCTGAATTTTCTAACAGAAAAACCAAATAAAGCTTTGCTCGATCCGTACATCGAACCCAGGACTTCACGCTAAGCAGCCGCGTTTGCGACCAACGAGGCTATTCTATTACTAAAAATGAAGGACATTATGATTAAGTAAATTTTGCTCCCGGCAAATTTATGTGTCGGTAATATTTAAACATATTATTTACTATATTCTATAATCTCAGCTCAAAACAGTTAAATATTAGTTTAGACCTAAAATAAATAAAGATTAATGCGTGTTCATAAATTTCTGTTAATATTTGACTTTACAAATTCGATTAAATCCCTCTTTGTTTAGATTGATTAGAGCAAAGTTATTACATGGATATTGAACGGTGCGCATCGCGGAATTTAATTAATGTTTTAACATATTTTGTAGTGAGGCGATGTTCATAATTTATTTGTACTATAAAATAATTAAGGCAGGCGTTTAGAGAATGCCGCGGGCGGTTCGTGAACGCTTTTTGGTAGAATATCTATCAAACCTATCCCTTCTCGAATATAAATAACTAGTAAAGGAACTTGTCAGGTGGTTTTCAGAAAAATGTGTGTGTGTGCTGTCATTCTTGAAACACACCTTTTTTTTGTGCAAATGCAAATGTTCACACTTATTTATAGCAATAATCTGTCTCCAAACAAAATCTTGATTCACTATGCAGCAAAATTTCTGATATAATGAAAAAAGTAAATAAATCTATTTAATCTAACTGTAACATTCCACAAATAAAAGTACCTATCTACAGGCCGTTGAGAGCGAAATGCCCGAAATATTTGAAATGGCTCTCAATATCAGTAATCCGATACAACTGTTTGTGCTCGTTTTGTACTAACGTTGTATTGATGAGATCCATTTCAAAAAGCGTTTTTAACTCGACACGAATTTTTTGTCCTTTTATCCCGTTCATTTCCGCTTGACACTGTCGAATATTTGGATAATCGGAGATATTGCTGCAATTACATAAAGGCAAATTAAATGGGATTACAGGATGAGTGAAACATTCTTGATAACCCGTCACATTGTATTGCTTTTAAAAGACTCCAGCAAATCAGAGCGAGGAGGTAGCAAGAGGGTCTGTGTATAATATGTTGTTAAAACTGTGTATAAATGTTGTTGAAGATACTTTTATCTTGACGTACCCTCTTTAGTAAGAGAGCATATGTTTGATCTTTCAAACAGATGAGCCGTGTCGTTTTTGCAAAGAAAAATCAGGCAATACGCATTGTTACCATAAAATTCCAATCACCAAGCGTGAAGATTATTGAAAGAATTTTAGCTAACATTCCAAAAACTCTTCTGTCTTAATTGAAACAGCAACATACACTCCCATTAGGTAGAAAGGTATTAGGCTAAAACTTAGCTCCCCTAAAATAGTGAACAAAGTTCTAGTACGATCTAAATTAGTTGTAGAAGTTAATAAGAAAACTCATAATGCGGCTAAAGCGCGACTAATGAGACTGCGTTTACACACAATCATAGGTACATGAAGCATATTTAATATATACCTAAATAAAGGAGTGGGTGTGTGGCGAACATAAGAATAAAATTTGTGTTAGAATACAATTCAAGTATATTTAAAGTACTCGGTCTAACGTAAAAATAATACATTGAAACATATTATTTTCAAGTATTTTTATTAGGCACCAAATTGATTTGACATTCTCAGTCTAGGTACTTCTACTGGCCATACCTCATTCATTTTTTCTGTCAGAAGTGACCTGAATAATTACCGAGGTACCTATTTAGAAACAGTACAAGTCGAATAAAAGCTTGTAATAAAAATAATTGCCAAAAGCAAAGTAAAATAAGCAAGTAAATTGAAAAAGGAATAAATTGAATTTAAACCCTCATTACTCCAAGCAAATGTAAATAAGGGTAATGACAGTTTTTTACTGCTTAGCTATCTTTGAAAGCCTTAATAGAAAGTTTATTTTTATGTCGTATACATAAACTTCCTCTGAGACTGTTACTTTACTGAATGCGTGTTCAAAAAATCAAGATCTGCTTTGTAGCCAATCAGGTATTTCTAGTCGTAATTTAATTTTAAAAGCTTAATATTTAAGCAACCAGACGGTTGCTTAAATATTAGGTTCTAGGTGTATATAGTTATTCACCTTTTGGAAACGTGTTCATTCGTGCAACTGCACCCGAAGTTAGAACGCGTGGATGTTTAATGTCTCGCCCAGTGTAAAATAATCATTTCTCTTCTATATGCGCCCACTTTTCTCTTATGTATTAATTTAAAGCAAGAATGAGATATTATAAAATTATAAAAAAAATAAAAGGATTCGCCAGATCTGTATCTTCACTGTCAGAATTACCAGGTTGGTTTAAAAAAGCAAAGATGTGAATATACACAAACTCCCTTAAAGCTTACTAACTCCAAGTAACACTGCACCTAATTAGAGTGCTTTTCAAATCTGTTACATCCATTTCTTTGCTAAAAACGCTTTACGAGCGGAGTCCTAGTTAAAATAAGTGCATCTACTTAATTGGCACTGCATTTCGCGGTAGAATGCGCACGAGTGATTGTAGTTTGCAAAAGAATCGCAATCAAAGAGCAGATGGCTTCACCAACAAAAGCTCCAGGGTGCAATATGTAAATGGTGTGATTACTTCGTACACTGTACTTTAAGATCTGTAAACTCCCGCAAATATCACTAGGAGTGAGAATAGTTTAGTCTGAGATTAAGAGCAACATCACGCCTGTTCTCCCTAAAGAATTAGGTAGAGGAAGGTGTACTGTTGTATTTAGCTACACCCATATTTCGCCAATGCAGTGAGCAAGCTTATTGACATCTATGTGGCACAATTCCAAACAGTGGGCTGCTCTCAAGAGTTAGTTCCAGAAAAACTCCTTAATACTTTGGCCGACCTTCGAATAGAGCTCAGCACCTCCACTCAGCAGTCACGTTTCAGAATACTAGAACAACAAGTTAGATTAAGATTAATATTTTATGTGTTTAAAAAATATATCTTTTTGTACAAAATTCCGGTGTGCATGTGTTTTTAATTCTTGTCTTACTAAATGGCTTGATCGATATTGATGATTTTTTTTTGTACTTACGGGTTCTTAGCTATTGTTGGACCTGGTAGATGGTGCTGTTCTTGAGATCGAACATACAAAATACATGCAGACGAAGAGTTGCAACAGCTAGTATTATTATAAAAATTATAGTACATGAATTGGTTATGCGAGTTATCTGTATGATCAGATTAAAAAACTATATTATAAAACCCTCGGCTAGACAGATTTTGGGAGTGAATATAAAACAAGTAAAATTAGGACTTTACGCAATCTGGGGTGAGTGATCGTGTGACTGTCCTTGTTCGTAAGATTGGATGTCAGAAACGCTGATGACGGTTTTCTACTTGACTTAAAAAAGAAATATTCTAACTGAATTTAAGAAGCTTATTTAATAATAGATATCTATTTAGATGCAAGATATAGGTGTCAAACAGTTGTCTCCAAAGTACATTTGATATACGTAAGTGAAAGAATAGAATAATATTTTATAGTTATGTTTTGGTGATTTGTACTCCATAATGTAGATACCTAAATATTAAGGCAATATTTCCTTGTTAGTTGCTGCTAAGAAAAACAAACAATACTGAAAAAAAAAAAAAAAAATTCAGCTGACGATTATATTTCAGCAATCGTGAAAAAAATATCGACACCTGTATGCAATTTCGTATGCAGAGCAAGCTCTTAAAAATTGGTAATTAAAATTGGTATGTTTATAGAAATAATTCTACACATAATGATTTCTGTTCATTGGTCTAGTGGTCGCAAGCGCGACTACTAAGCGTGACATAGCGTGAGATCTTGGGTTCGATTCCCGGGTCGGGCAAAGTGGTATTGGGTTTTTCTGTATGGAAATTCACATGAGCAGCTCGGAGTTTAGTCTAACTATGACCGGTAGACAGCAATAGGCTCACCCCCTATTACATGGGACTCAATAACGGCATCAGCAAAATGTGAGTGTACATTAGTACATCTGTGCCTAACCCTTTGGAGAAAACAGGTATGATGCAGTGTTATGTTACAATAATTCCTCAAAATTCAGTTATCTTGAAAAATAGTACTTATTTTTTTGCTCTTCCCAATTTTTCTTATACCCTCCATCCTTTCAGAGTATCCCAAAAAAACCCTGACGCAAGGATGGATGGAAGAATATATTCCAAATATGTTTACAGAGATTTATGCTTGGTATGTTCTAATCTTATATAGCGTTCCTTCCTTAATTAAATATTCCTCGTTGAAGCGACAGTGATGAAGTATTTCAAGTTATTAATGTTATAATGAATGAATAGGTAGTAGCAAGATTCAAAAGTATAAGGCTAAGATAGAATTGTTGTAATCAAAATTTAATTTAAGATAAATCACTATCGAATGCAACCGTACAATGTGCAATTTGTTCATTACTCAAGTTACCGCCTAAAACTTACCACAAGGAACGATCTAAAAAATGTATAAAAATTCCTTAATAATAATAAATACATCGTTACTTAATAATAAGTATGCCATAAACTATACCTCACCTTTTATCCTTAGATCTCATTCAGACATTTGAAAGTCCAGACTATTAAAACTGACAATTATTAATAGCTCAAATGTAAGTGTCAGACGTCAAATACGCACCTTCGAATGTCGCTGCACCCGTTGCTTCTGACAGGTAATTAACATGGCATCCATTGTGATCGCGTCAAGCCATCTCTGGCACCGATAAACCGAAAGATGAGGATAATGAAAGATGTATAAAATATTATAATGGTACCGGTGAATACGTTGTGAAGTAAAACGTTTTAATGTTAATAAAATGACAAATAAATCCGCGGCTACAGAAAAAAAAAAAAAAAAAACTCGTTAATTGCATGTATAACGTTTTACTAATACTGGAATCGTAAAATGAAAATTTTAATAATTATATTTATATTATAAAAAAAAAAATTATAAGGTATTGAATGCTGAATTTTAGATAACCAGATTTTTTACTGCAATCATTTTGTAATTATGGAACATTCATGCCAATTTGTTATTAAATTTTTGGTCCACAAATATTAAGATAACAATGTTAGAGGCGGACATATATTGACGTATCGTACTCTTGTAAATTAGTATCAGAAAGTCTGTACCTACAATTTACCCTCGTTGCTATACTATGATATAATATACAATACTATAATACTATCGGTATTTTATATCAAATCCAGTGATATTATAAATAACACACAATGATTAAATACGTTCCAATAAAGTTATTTACATATCAAACGAGGCGTGTGTAATCAAAGACAGATCTTCAGATTCTTGCCTAGAAAACTCTACAGAAACACTACGTTTGCTCTTTCAATTTACACGACACGAAAACAGTCCCACAGCGTCCGTAAAAATTCAAATGCTCCCACTGTAATTTTCAGCTCTGCACTACACAATTGTTTGGCTTTGACAACCAATTATCATCTTGACATCGTACGCCATTGTGAGCCCTGAATGGAGCCCACTAATCTGATGAAACCGTAACTTTCACAAAGCATTGTCTGTTGACAGGACTTGGATGTTTCACAGCGTTTTTTTCACATGACGCTGCAAACTAACAATTTTACGCTGTGTTTGTTCTTGGGATTAAAATCCACGGTTACTGCACGCGGTGTAGTTTTGCTTAATGTTCGTAGCCTAAGCTCCTTTTAGCTTCGTGTTTCCGTGTTTAAAAATGGAAGTGAGAAATGGATCACCAAAAACAGTAGGGTTAAATTATCATCAGGGTCACATGAATATTTATAGTGAAATTGCATTTGTTTTTCACTGAGTTCATAATTAGTATGGAATATTATCATAACATCACGGCTTTATTCTCCTAAGAGTTAGGTAGAAGAGTACTATGTCGCACCCATTTTCTGCCGATGCTGTTATTAGGTGTACTATCTAATAGGGAGCGAGCTTATTGCCATACCGGGCCCAACTCAGGACTACTACTAAGTATTTTGTAAACCCAATATCACGCATCCCGACCTAAGGATCGTACCCATGACCTCACGCTCAGGAGCCCATTGCTTGCGATCATAAGACTAATGAGTCAATGTTGTATAAAATATTATGAGAATTCATTTGATCAACCGACTTTATTTACAATTCGAGTGCTAACTGGGAGAGCACTTCACACGGAACAATACAAACTTATGTCATCTCTTTTCATTCAACTGCAACTTTTGATATTGAAAAACTACATTATGGCCAGCAATTCGATGTTATAAAACATTTGGGAAACGTAATAAGAGAATACGTAAGCAACGAAATTTCTCACAAGGCGACAGTTACCGACAGGAAACAATAAAAGGAGCGACGCATTCGACAGTCAAATTTAAATAAAACACTATTCCTAGCATATAGTTCCAGAATAATACGGAGCTCATATTAGATTTTATATTCACCACGTCAGAACAAGTGTGTACGGTGATCAAATTGCTCAAATGGACCTTAATGATTCTATAAGGCCCCCATAAAAGGAAATGTAAGATGAATCAGCTGCTTCGTTTCCCATACAAACTTGTTAGATATAAACGGAAAAATATGGAGTATAAGTACTTGAACATTATTTGGGCCGCTTTGCGTATCCAAACATTTTACGGTGTAGATATTTTAAACTTATTATGTAAATTCTCTGACATTTGCAAAAGACATCGAGATAAGGCTTTGCGTCTTTTAAGCAAAAATACCCGAGATGGACATAAGAACGGTAATACGGGTAATTTTCATATGCTATAATATGACAAAAACAGAATGTGATTCTCGGAATCGTGAGAAGACACGTCTCAATTTTGCAAATTACAGCCCCTTTCTGTAGGACAGAATAGAAGATTTTCTTTTACAGATACGTAAATTAAAATGGATTCTGCTTGGTTGATAAATTCAGGGTTGTTTGTCTCATACTCACGCACTCATTTAAGAGAGCTCCCACAAAATTGTTATGTACTGTATTTATTACGTACATATTTTAATAAAATTGGAATCGTAATCATGCCGTTCGTGGAAATGACAGAAGATTGTGTGTGAGGCTTATTTTTGCGGGATAATTTATTTATTTATTGTTATTAGTTTTCCTTCGCGTGTATCGCCCACCAGTATGCCAACATCTACCATTGGCTTTACCTTTCATAATATAAAGAGAGGCCCATGCTATACCCAACTGTGGGAAAGTAATCATCTGAAATGTTTCATACTCGTATGTATAGTATTATTATATAAACATTTTTTTTTATCATTGACACTGAACTTAATCATTTAGTGCGTAATAAAATGGTTGATATTTCCTGGAAGCATTATTATTACAAATTCTTAAAAATATATAGGTGTACCTATGAAAAATTTAAAATCAACATAAGGAATGTAGATTATAATATTTACTTTAAGACCAACATGAACAAATATACCAACCACCAAATTTTTAAACCATATTAACTGCCCTCACAAATGTTGTATATTTTTGGAGCAGTCTAATAAGTGTTGTTTGCGTGCCACGAACTAATTATTCTTAACATGAACAGAGGCCGCAACAAAGTTGTTCGATTCCCTCGGAGGGCCACATAATGGCTAATTGAATTACCCCAAAACTATCTCCCTCTCGACAGTGCGGAATTATGGCTACCTAACATTGTTAGGAAGATGTAGTGAACCGCTTATCACGGTTTGTGTTGCTTGAAAAGTTTTTTTTTTACATTTGTATATTCATCATCATCATCATCATCAGCCAGAAGACGTCCACTGCTGAACGAAGGCCTCCCCCAAGGTGGGGGGGGGGGGATTGCCATAATCCTCACGCTTGGCAGGCGGCTTGGGGATCGCAGTGGCTCACCGATTAGTGAGAGGACGCTGCTGCCCGTCCTCCGGTGTCTGGCCGCAGTTTTAAGACGTACCCGGGTCTGTTTTTTTGTATATTATTCAACTGAAATAGCTTTGCTTATTTTAAATAATAAAATAAGAAAAAAATATTTATATGTGTAGAATACCTTAACAAATAATAAGTTTATTTATGAATACAACTATTGTTTTTACAATGATATTGTTTAGTTAATGTAAGTTCTTATAATTATATTTTTTGCTATATACTCGTATATAAAGTTTGTGTCTGTTGATTCAGGTCTTATTTGCGAATGATTATTCGATAAATACGTACTTCGAATATTTCAAATTCTTCATCTACATTTTATTGTTCAATGTCAAACTTCAAATACCCAAGCGTCATATTTTAAAAGATAACAAACTTGTTTGTTTGAGACTATTTTGAGAAACTTTTACCACTTCAAATTCAAAGCTGAATTATTTTAGTCTTCAAAACTTTTAATTGCCATCTGACGGCGTCTCATCTAATGCATTTTACTTTTAACAAATATTTTATTCCTCAGTTATTATCTCAATAGAAATCTCATGAAAATTAACATTTACCCTTAAAACACCGTTTTAGAATGTCTTTAATTAAAATCTTAAAGGTTTCTTGAATATTCTAACGAGGCTGTAATCGTGAGACAATTGTTCAAAACACTTAAGATGTGAGATAAAGCCGCCTAATAGTAGATAATTCTCTTAGTTAATACGACTAAGATAATGTTAATAGGCTCAACATTACGTTTTGATTTTATTTAACACTAAGAGCTACATTTGAGTAAAATGCCTAAAATTCACATTTAATATATAAATGCGACAGTCTTCCATTTTTGTCATTAAACTTTTATAATGACAAAACATCCCCAGTAGTTATGAAAAAAATAGTTCAAGAATGACACAAGTTGATCATCAGCAGTAGAAAACAGTTTCTATTCAATTAATTGATCCTGTTAGATAGAATTCGTGAACCATTTTATAGAGGTGAAATTACATAATACTTTCAACAAAATCTATCCTTACCTTTGGTTATAATAACAAAACAGCCCTTCCAGTAAAACGACAGCCACTTGAAGCGATACATCAAAAGGCGAGCTCAATCAACTAGCTGCGAAGGTATTCACACTGAAACACATTCCAAACGGATCGACTGTTGACCAGACAAATGAGGAGAAGCTTGATCGAGTGCCACTTCACCGTCCCGTAACTACATAAAGGGGCACTTGTGGACGTCAGTCTGCCAAACTATCATTACTTCTAATTGAAGGCATTGAGGAGTTCAGATTTGGAACCAAAATGCCTGCTAATATCGGTTTTTCTAAAAATCCAATGTTTTGTAAAATTAGTATCATTATTGTACGTAAGACTAACAGGTATTGATGTATAGAACAAAGAATAGATGCATATATTATAACTATTTGTATGTCTTTTCCATTATTTCTTTTCATTTCTTATTACTATCATTTGGATCTTTATTTTGGATCTAAGTTTTATAATAAAAATATTGTTATTCTTGGAAAACGCTGTGAAGGTATTTATATGCACATCTGATTACAATATACACCTCTTGGAAAAATAAAGACAAAAAAATTGTGGTTATTTATCTATCTTCGCTGCTGTCTGAAGGAATTGACCACCCGTATTTGCCGGCCGCGTGATCTATTATGGAAGTAGGATCAAATTTTCTCAACCAATGTTTTTTATCGCCTTCCATGAATAAAACAGAAGCAGTCATTTACGCGAAACAAGTTTACCCTTCGAATACGTTTTTGTAAGTGTCTAAGTTTTCACGGTTTTGAAAAAAGAAGGAATTACAATTTTAAGGTTTGTAGCTGTATAATGAAACAAAGAAAGTTTTATAAGAACGCATTGAGATCCAATTAGGAACATTAATGAAATTTGTCGTATTTAATTTTATACCTCTAACCAATTTAATTGTTTGAGGACTATTATTTTCATAGTGCATCTTGTAAGATAAGTGCCTATTTATGGTGCTATGCGAGTATCCAATTTCAAACGTTCTTCATGAAAAGGCACTGCAAAATAGAAGTTTTATGTGATGTGATAAAATAATTCGCTTATTTAATCTGGAGATGTTTGGAATATTTGTTCTAGAGGATTCGGGTAACTCAGATATTGATTCAATTTACAGTCTCAAATGGTCTTGAATGACAAATATTAGGCGAAGTTAATATTAGTTCGAAGTATACTGGTAGTATATTTGTATAACCTCTTTCTGACGTAGGACCATAGACTTAGAATTTCGCTTTACATTTTAAATCTATGCGTAGGACAGAATGTTAAAATAACAAAGCCTCAATAAATACACAATAGCCTCGAATTATTTAAGTGAAACAACACAAATAATATTGTTTAACTGTTTTCGTTACATTAAGATTACTATTATTCTTAAGTTGTTGTGGGTGTAACAGATGATTACTACGACATACATATACGTTGAAATAAGTTGAATTGACGTTGGGCGTCTAAGATTAAAAACTGTTCTAAATTCAAATTAATATTTGCTTGTTTACCTTTATTTAAACACTTGCTACAAATCCTAAAAATATATTACATTACTATTTTAGTATAAACACTAACAAGCAAAGTCACAGATGTCTCAATATCAATGATCTTGACCACAGCAACCTCATCGGCAATCAAATAATATCTGAACACGCATTATCGATTACCCGTAGACCAGCTCCCTTTTGTATCTCCGAATCTATCTGTAGCTTCGATTCTGGGGAAGGTCTAAACAAGCAAAGCCAGCGTTGTTTGTCCGCAAATACGACAATCCACAAACAATGTCTATTTGCGAGCTACCTTTACAATGTATCTACATTACATGATATTAATATACATAGAACGTAAAGTTAGAAAAAAATGCAATGTAACACGGGAACGTTTAAAAAAGTATTTTAAGGTGATAGTAATAGCTATTGATGTGAATTTGTTTTTATTTTGTTTACACGGTTCTTTTCTATATTCATATAGCTGGCACACATTTTTCAAAAAAAGAACAGCTTCAGTTAACTTAAATTACTTAATTACTCCTGTGGTTCAGAGACCTGAAATCAGTCTTGGCCTCCAAAGCGAGAGCTCTCGACTCATTTAATTTGCTTAACATAAAATTCTAAAGAACAATTCCATTATTATATTAGCTTGTAGCAAGTCCACTGAATATTACGATGTGACAAAGTTTAACTGTAGAAACCAAACCGATGGGTTTACACAGTCAAAGTTAGACAATAGTCTGACTATTCATGATTAAATTTTGCCGAGGTTGACACGAATCCTATTGTGAATTCCAATGTTAATAGACGGTCCATTTACAATAATGAGTTTTTATTTTATTATATTAGTTATCAGCGATTTTTTTTTTTAAGTTGCCTTTTGTCTTTTTTGTGTTAACATCAGCGAGAACGAGTCTCGGGGGGGAGTGATGTAGCGACTATCGTCGAAACATAGCAAAAAGTAAAGCGCCATCTATCGGAGTTAAGCGACAACAGAAAACCCTGAATCGCACTATAAGAGTTTACAACAATTCTAACACATATACGAATGTCCGACATCAACCGTCGGGCTTCGGCCCGCCAGGCTAACCACCTTGCCTGGTCGGAGGATCCTTCCTTTTCAATGGAGGAACACCATAACTCGTTCCTCCACATTGGTAACCCCGACGTGATCATCATCCTGCAGCAGACGTGATCATCAGCAAGCAACCTCCATGGAGCAGACCAGCAGCATCAGCACCATCACTTCCATTGCAGCACCCCCAGCATCCAGAGCAACAGTAGCAGTATACAGTCACGAGGGTTACCACGACAGCAGACAACGCATCCTGGACATAACCCAACGACTGGAGGAGGGCAACATGCGGCACCAGCGTCCGGGCGACAGAACACTGCAGTGCGACCGGTATAGAACGAGACAACAGGTGGCTACAGGATGTAGCGACTATCGTCGAAACATAGCAAAAAGTAAAGCGCCATCTATCGGAGTTAAGCGACAACAGAAAACCCTGAATCGCACTATAAGAGTTTACAACAATTCTAACACATATACGAATGTCCGACATCAACCGTCGGGCTTCGGCCCGCCAGGCTAACCACCTTGCCTGGTCGGAGGATCCTCCCTTTTCAATGGAGGAACACTATACCTCGTTCCTCCACATTGGTGACGCCGACGTGATCATCATCCTGCAGCAGACGTGATCATCAGCAAGCAACCTCCATGGAGCAGACCAGCAGCATCAGCACCATCACTTCCATTGCAGCACCCCCAGCATCCAGAGCAACAGTAGCAGTATACAGTCACGAGGGTTACCACGACAGCAGACAACGCATCCTGGACATAACCCAACGACTGGAGGAGGGCAACATGCGGCACCAGCGTCCGGGCGACAGAACACTGCAGTGCGACCGGTATAGAACGAGACAACGGGTGGCTACAGTGACAAAGGAAACGAGACGGCATGGGTCTTCACACCGGTGTACTGGCAGTCAGTCCACGTGGTTCGCCGTACAGTTGCAGCAACACGGAGATAGTTCGATCAGCGAGAACGAGTCTCGGGGGGGAGTGATGTAGCGACTATCGTCGAAACATAGCAAAAAGTAAAGCGCCATCTATCGGAGTTAAGCGACAACAGAAAACCCTGAATCGCACTATAAGAGTTTACAACAATTCTAACACATATACGAATGTCCGACATCAACCGTCGGGCTTCGGCCCGCCAGGCTAACCACCTTGCCTGGTCGGAGGATCCTTCCTTTTCAATGGAGGAACACCATAACTCGTTCCTCCACAATATCAATATTTGATCAAGCCTGTTCAGTTCAAATTGTTTTGTTTTTATTTGAGTTGTAATAGTATTAGAGAGGTGGTTAATTGTTTTATAAATTAATCGTCATAACAAACAGTCTTAATAAAATAAACCAATATGTTCAGAAAATAATATTTGTGGATCATTTTTTTTTTGCGCATTAATTTGACATTATGTGGCCTCATGAATATTATTTAACACTTTTATATCACCCAAGACGTTAATATATTTTTTCAAGTATATAAGCAAAACTATGTACCTCATAATACACAACAGTACGTCAATAGTTTTCAGGCCAATTATATAGAATTTGGAAATGACAATTATATAATAACCTTCTAAAATAACATTAGCAATTCTATTACATCGATTTCCATTTCATTAACCATAATTAGTTTAAAATTACAATATACAAATTCAATAGCTCTGATAACTGTGTGGTCTAATTATGTTACTCCGATACCTGGGTTCGATTTAATATGATGTTTACTTTTAAAATGTCACACGAAATTGATTCTGGTTAATGTCGTATTTTTTTCCCATAATTTCTTTTTTATATGTTATATTATAATAAGCGTCCAGACGAGAATTGAAGAATAAGTGAGTGTATCTTTAAACTAATTATGAAAAGGATATCAGTGCATTTTATCAATACTTGCAAGAGTACTGATAGTCTAATAGTTAAACGCTTGCCGCTTGCCAGGGTCTGAGATCGGAAGCCTAATTACGTAAAAAAGCGACAGCAACGCGATAGCAACGCCACAGCAATCTCACTGTCAGCCAATACATTATATGCCACAAAAATGACTTTTGACAGAAGTTATCGCGCGGTCTACGCCTATCGCTACATCGGTAATTAGGTTCATCATCCCTATCTTAACGAAATCATTTGCGGATCAGAATTTGATGATTATATACGTTAACGGTGAAGGAATATCACAATAAGGAAACCTTGTGTGTAATAAACTAAAAATATAAGTATGAATAATAGAATATGATAGAAAGATGAGTCAGGGCAACGGGCATCGAAACACCACAGAATATAAAATGACAAACGACCAGAAACATTTTTGGTGCATCACACAGATGCAAAAATGTTCAGAGGCAGAAGGAGGCAAATCGAGTTGGCAAGTACACCTGGTGTATAAGGCGTGGTGATGACACGTGGATTAAGGCTCCTTGGTCACAACCAAGGAGCGACCAGGGAGTGAAAGTGTTAATATCAGTCGACTGGTTGTGAGATGGAGGGACAACATCGTTGCCATCGCTAGTCGAACCTGGATAAGTACGGATCAGGAAGAAAGAGACTGGCAAAATCAAAGAATGCTATACCCAGCAGTGGGCGAAGTTGGGCTGTGGATGATGATGATGATGTACTGTCTATTTCGTTATACGATTTCACTTTGATCACTGAAACTCCATTATTTCAGACACAACAGGCTTTCTACAAATATTTCAGAAATCTTGTTTGAAGATCCGCTCAAAATCTTCCAGAAGAAAGGTTCTTTATTCTAGAGTTCTATTCATTGATGTAAAATATGTCCCAGCTGTCGACTATCAATTCTCGACGTGTCGTAGGTGAACCGTGAAATAAGTGCCAACCGAATAATGACTCCCTTTTATACGATACATACAAAAGAGTTTGCCCAAATACCTATATCCTTTTATTTAAAAAGATTTACATAGCATCATCACGACTGTATTCTCCGAAGGGTTAAGCAGATGTATACTAGGTACTAACAATTTCCATTAACACTTTGTACGACCCGGGAATCGAACCCAGTCACGTAGTTGCTTGCGACCTTTAGATGAATGAGGTTGTCTCAGTCTTTTATGCATAATTTATTTTCTGGAAGTAGAAGAAAGTATTATGATATTTTTATAACTGTTTTATGAAGGCTTTTGGACAACATAACAAATTGTCCTATAAAAATATTCAAATCAAGCATTTCTGTTTTTATGTCCTTGAACAAAAAAGGTTATTACGCACACAATATTATTTGCATTTCCACTATAGTATGATTTCCATTATAATTATGTTCTTTACTTGTCGGGATAATCTGCTCTTTTACTGCTTGCAGAGTCCAACAAAGAGGATCACAAGATATTGATGAATTTATCTTAAGTAATTACTGATGCATTCGAGTAATAAATATATTTTCACGCCTGTATTCCCCGAAAGGTTGGACAGAGGTATAATAATGTACACCCACATTTCACAGTTGCCGTTTTTGAGTCCCATATAAAAGGTCCTAAAACTATGCCTGGTATATGAAAAATTATTATGTCTAGACTCAATATACAGAAAAATCCAATCATTTTTTGCTCGACCTGGGTATCGAACCCAGGACCTCATTCTCTGCAGTTGCGCTTGCGACTAGTAGTCCAATGAAGCAGTCCCTAATCAACATACATGAACTATACTGATTTAAAATACTATTAAAAAATCTATTATCCATTTTTTAGGAAACTTCATCTATATTTATCTGTCAAACCTGTATACCTGTCCCTTTCTTTGACTTTTAACGCTTTAGAACTTGAGTCCTCTATTTTAAACTTTGCTACAGTTCACTAATTACGATTATTAGGTCACATGTGGTAGGGTCCGAGCTAGCTATTGATTACACCAATTCAACCCTAGTATGTACCTAGAGATCTAATAGAAAAATCCAATCACACTTAGACCGGCTTGACTCGAAGCCAAAACATTACCATCTACATTCATGCCTCAGACGACAGTCATGTACCGAAGACAATACCTAAGTTTGTAAATAAGCGGCCTCTTTGGTCCTGTGGTTGCAAGCTGAGCGTAAGCTTTTAGGTTCGATGCACGAGTTGGGCAATGTATTTCAGTTTAAAAAATTTCATTGAAGTACCGGAGTATGGAAAGGTCCTCGGTAATTAGCAATAGACTAGCCTCCTTACGGGACTTACTGTAACATCAGCGAAATGTAAGTCAACAAAGCACACCGCATACCTTTGCTTAAACCTATCGAGGAATACAGGTATGTTGGTATTGTTAATCTAAATAGGCTTGAACCAATCAACAAAATTTACGCCACCCCTTAACATTCTATTTATAACCGTTCCTCTTTCAAATTGATAGCTAAAATCCAATTAAAATAAACCAATTACACAAACAAAGCAGTAGCAATACGCTCCGCTAATAATAACAAGGGTACATCCATTTACGCATCTGGTGACCGTAGGCACGGCCGTCACAAAGTACCGACTTAAGTACATCTGTGCACGTGAGAGGGAGCCTTAACGAAATTACAAGGGATGAAGGGATGTTGGGCTACCGTTTGCTCGATGATAACGAAAATAAGCCAAGGATAATCGTAGAGGTTAAGTAGGTTGGTTCCGTACACGGTGATATATTTTTTATTTGTTACTAATATTTTAATGGTAAGAATGTTAAAAAAAATCATAACCAACACGTTTTGTTACCCTCTTATTCTCTTTCGTGCCGATTAGATTTTCTAGCAACTAAACTCACTCACTTTGTTAGAAAAAGGCAACAAAAATGAAAGAAACGCTGGAAAATAATTTGGTACCATCAAATTAGACAACTCGCCCCTAGCTACAGTTTGCGCCTCTATGTGTAGATTTAAATATAATCTGTAATTTTTAAAATACTTTTCTAAAAAAGTATAATATAGTGTGAATAGCTGAGTGCGATGGTCAACAGAATCATCATATAAAAGTCACATAGCATAATGAGTAGTACTATTTATTTCATAATCTAATTTAGCAAATTTTCCCAACAGGAATTCCGTACAAATATTTTAACCTTTGCGAACAAAATACTTTTCCCTAGTCTTTTAACAATGAATATGAATATTAAATATACAATTTTGCCGTTATTTTAGCAAGTCATTTTCATAAACAGAGAATAATTTCGTGTACAAACTAAAGGCCTGTCTGGAAACTATGTTTTAAATAAGAATGCCTTGAATTTCAGAGTATAATTATTTTAGTAGCGACTGCTAAATTACTCTAATAAGTTACTGTGTTATTGGAAAGGTCCCTAATTTTTGGAAAGAAAAAGACTTACAGCCAATCTTAATTGCTTACTTTAGCAACATATTTTTTAAACAGACTGTAGATGTCAACTCTAAAACGACGGCGAGATATCGTGAGGCGAGTCACATCTGCCCCTGACAGTGATACTACATGACGGCCATCATGACAGCCATAATGACGGCACCGTTGGCGCAGTGGCCGAGTGATTAGTTTCGTACGTTATGTGTCGCTGGTTCGATTCCCGCCAAGAACAAATATTTGTATGATCAATAGATAGTTGTTTCGAGTCTCGGTGTTCTTGAAATTGTGTATGTGCCATATATGTTTGTAAACTTTAACCATGATACAAGATAAAAAAAGAACTGGCCAGGCGATGTGACTAAGGCGTTTTCACCCCAAAATCATATTGTTTTATACTGACCTTTTATACCCATGTTAAACAGTGCACATTACGAGCAAAAACAGACCATTAACGTAAAAACGACGCATAAAATCCTTCCAGTAGCTATAGGACAACTTGCCTTATGACTTCCAATGAAAACTTGGATACCTTAGTGCCATATAATGTTTCTAAATGTGAGAAGTTGGCAATATAGAACCGGTGACATGTAGAACTAACAGAATGTATCTGTTTGAAAACGCTCGCAACAGTTATAGTGTTTCGGTATGTTATGTTCCAAGTTGTCGATAGAAGTCGGTTGACGTCGTGAACTTAGTAGATCTATCGCTTGAAACGTTCGTAGTTCCTCCGTTTTATGATTCTGTGTAATTTACATACGTGTGCAGCAAAGCACTGCAAATATATTGCAGGTAAAATAATTATTTACAAAGTGTTACTTATTGTAATTATTAGGATTATACATTTATTTACATCCATGGAGTTTCTTGCCGGTCTCTTCTCCATAGGACCAACCCACTTTGGAACCGTGCGCCTAGATTCATAACGTTTTAAAGTGCCTGCAAAGGCCCATTTGAAATAAAAAACTTTGACTTATTGCCATTTTTTTGATAATGATATATATAGAAAAATCTATATAAAAACGGAATTCTGTTATTCATGTGACGTATGTGGTATTTCTTTTTTTTTTATTATCACGGTACAGTTTTATAAGTAACTAGCTGTAGCCAGCGACTTGTAAATTGCTGCAATAGTAAAAATAAGCTTATGTCCAGGTTACCTATCTGTAAAGTTTAATAATAATAGGATCAGTGGTTTAATCGTAATTACATATCAAGCAAACAAACCGTATTACTTTAGCATTTACAGATAGTGACCAAAAGACCAAAATATTATTGTGATGAGCTTGTCTCTATCTAACGAAGAAGGAGTACCCGTTTCTAGGCTAGTAATATGATAAGTATTAATTTCATTTTGCGCCAGCCATATTTATTTTTCCTCACAGATACTTTATACTCACGTAACGTTATAATAAGACTAGCACCATAAGTATAATCTATTACCCTCGGGGGAGAAGCCTAAAGCAATATAAATTGCCTTTCAAATACTTGGCTCTGGAATTTTGGAAGAATAAAGTCATGTTCTTGTTTAGGCGGACGAAGAGTAATCAGTCACTATAAAGTGAATTTTTGTAGACTTTGGACTTATTTTTGTCCTATTTTCTGATATTTTTTGTAATATTTCCTAAAACCATTGCTAGATTAGTACATAGGTAATCAATGACGAATGTTCCGACGATACATGTCACGAGGTGACTGACAGTGAAGTGTGTTCAATCGTCGCTGTTGGCACCATCTTATATATAATATTTTAACTTGCAAAAGACCAAGATTAAAACTCAAGTTCTTTTTATTTTATTTTATATGTCTCTTTTGCCTTCTTAAAACCCTAATGCGTCCCTAAGGCCCAATATTTCAGGTAATATCGTCCTACAATTCAAATGTTCTGTGTATATTCCGAAACACTTTTGGAATGACCAAACCAATTTCGATGCTTTCACCTCAGGGTCTATTCAAAACGTCTACAGGTTGATGGAACACAAACAGTCTATAGCATTACCTCTCAGTCTATGCCTAGACAGTTTCTTCATTATCACTTCAACGGCGAACAGAATGCTGTGTTCCACTTACTGGCGTCATTAATACTTGGTTATGAGAGTTGAATTCAATATTCGATGACATTTGTGAATTCAATTTAGATATTGACGTTGGTGCAGTTACTGAAACGAGCTTTGATTGAAATTAATATTTTTGTATATACAAATATATTTTTAATGAAATGAGTAGTGAATTTTAGTCGGTAGGTAGGTAATATTTTCGTGTATAAATAACATAGTATCGATGTTTTTATACGCTGTCAGTGTGTGATTTTATTATAATTATTAGTGTCAATATATACGAATAAACGTAAACATAGCTAATTTGTAAAAGTTTACAATTAATTTGCGGCCAAACTCAAATTATTTAACTTAATTAACATTATACATGTACTTACATATACTTCAATGTACAATAGGTGGACTTAATATCATAAGGCATTCTCTGCCAGTCAATCTTTTAACTATAAATTAATAGCGTCATATCTGTATATAACTAAGCCTAGCTTATAATATCCGCTATATGAACAATCTCAAACAAATCAAAGCCCAAGTGGAACGCACTTTGAATGGATACCGGCAGAGAAACTGACGTGTCCCAGCCCGTCTGAAATTCCAAGGCACGGGCTTGAATGCTCTTCCCCTTAACCGGGACACCCACCCCTCTTCACCCCTCCACCCCTCTGAGCTGAAACGGCTTTAATTGTTATAGACCCAGGAAGCACCCGCGAAATAATCCCAGTTACTGCCACCGTCTTATTAACGCTGATAATACCGCTGTGTTTATGTGATCAAACAAATTTAATGATGGCATTATGATGCGTGAAGGGTATAATTTGGGGAACTTATACTAACGTATAAAGGAGGTCTTCTAAGTAATTTTCAGAGTTGAGGACTACTTCGTGCGTAATAATGGTCACATTGATAAGATGGGTCAAGATATGGCTTCGTTCTTGTAAGTTCATTTTAGAGACATGTTAAATGCTCTCCCTTTATTTCTATATGTGTTTCAAACAATACGGAGTAAGATTCTGCTGTTAAAGACACATAGAACAATAACACTGGAAGATACATATCATACGACGTAACGAGTAACTTCTACTGCTGAAAATAGGTGTCGGCAGTACCGTGGAGTATAGTGCGAGGTATAGCCTGCACGAGTGGCGAATCTTGACATTATTTGCCGCACCCTAGGCAGTCAGCTTCGCTAACATCATTGCTGACTAGCTAATCTTTCCACCACGGCATGGGTGATTCTAATAAGATCGCTCGTAACGGCACCACAGAAGAAGAAGAAGCCTACCGCTGTACGACCAGTGCCCGTGAAAAAATATTGCCATTCTTCAAGCCTGGCTGATGGTCACCAGGTTAATGAATGATGCCTTTTGATACTATTAATAGCATCTCCTTGTGTGCTTTGAAGAAAGAGCTTTCACTAAACAATTTTCTAAGTACACACTTATGAACAGATATATTTTATATACAATTCACTTCACGCTTAGCGACTTTTAGGAGCTCAAGCAATCCATCTCGGTCCTAAAAATTTCCCAATAAATCGGAGGGTCAGCGAATTTGTTGGCGGCTAGACCAATAAAGCTTTGGAACTAAGTCTATTGTTAGGGTCGGGGCGGCCATCGTTTGATACTTGATCAACAGCTCGGGCAAAGTGGGTCGGCACCCTTATAATCTATTTCCTACATAATCTTGCGGCTTTTGGAAAAATTGGATGTTAAATCTCTGATATATATTTTACAAAGGGCTCTTTACCATGGATAATGTTGTTGATATTATCGTTTTCTTGTGTATTAGAGTTCTGACAGACACTTGTTTACGAAGTAAATGTAAAATATAAGACAGAGACGATTCGAATTCTTCGATAATTCTTTGATACAGTTTCATGTGATTACTATTGCCGAGCTTTGCTCTAAGAAACACAAAAAGTTAAACCTATATCATCTCTAATACACCTTCGTCGCAATAACAACCAATATTTTTCTATATTTTTCGATATTTTTCAAGAGCAATCTGGGAATGAAAGGGAACCATATCGACTTCGTCCCACGCAAGCTGTGAGAGTTAATTGGAAGGATCGAGTTACTTATTGGTGCTTGTAGATTCGAGCTGGAAACCTGTCTCTATTCGTTGAGTATTATGATCACCAGACCTTATATGTTATTGCTGTTTCGTTCTGTAGTGGTACTCACAAATATCACGTTGATATCGTTTGGAATTATATCGCTGACTCTGGATTTGGCAGGACAACACTTGAAATTTTAAATACCAAATGGAAGATCTCATGTTTTATTTTCTATCTTTAGTTGAAGGATTTAGTCGATCAATGGGATTATGTATTTTCACTTTGTGATACATAAAGCTTATGACTGACACACAATTAACCATCAGGGGCTAGTCTTAGCATGTTCCCAGGTTTATATCGCGCTATTTATGCGACACAGTGTAAGTAGAAGATAGAACGGTAGAACGAAGATAGGTGAGGCTCATAACAATTGAACACTCGTGTGTGTTTATTAATAATTATTTTTAGTATTTATACGATTGGTGAAAGTGAGTACTTTAAATTTGTTTTTAATATTACACTCTGCAATATTAAGGTGGTGTGGTAGATATCTTTCAATTATTTTTTTTAGTTAATTTAGCATCGTATAAATTTACACGTATTTGTGATAGAATTCCTCATTACCTTATCTTTAAATATCTCCTTATATTATCCATTGATTAACTACATCTATTAAATGCTTAACGGACAGGTAAGATTAAGAAAATCATAAACCTATAATATATAAAGCCGTATTCAACAAATAATCTCACTTTTAACTCGGAAACCAACCACAAAATTAAAAAGAAATCTTTTGAAATCTGTAAATTAGTCACCAAAACAAACTGTTACATAAATGTAAATTTTCTCTTAATTAGAAGTTTTGTGTACCAGAAGTGACCAGTCTTAATTTAAGATACCAATAAAATACCTCTACTCTTAACTTGAGATTGTATTCTGTGGTTGCGAATATCCAGACGTGCCTTGAAAATGTATTTTCGCTTACTGATTTTCAATTTGTTCTTAAGCTTTTTTGGCCGATTGAATCAGAAACGGCTATAAGAAAAAGAGAGTTTGTTTACAAGTAGGTAGCTACGACGCGTTTCGTTTTCAATATTTGTATCGATATATTTGTTTTGTTTTAGCTGATGTTTTTGCTTCATGTTGTTTTTTTAACGTATACGAAAACATGTTTGATGGACGATCCTGTATCGACTTAACGATATTTTTTGTTCTGTGGAAAATTATATAACATAGCATCACGCTAGTATTCCTCGAAGGGTTAGGCAGAAGTGTACTACTGTACACCCACATTTCACCGATGCTGTTATTGAGTCCCATGTAATTGAGGGCGAGACTATTGCTATATACCGGGCACAGTTCCAGACTTCGTGCTGCTAATGAGAATTTCAATACAGGAAATCCCAATAACACTTTATTTAGTAGCTACCTACATACTTTTACATTCTTCGTGGAGTTTCTGTTCGGGATTTTATAATATATGTAAACAAATAAGTTGAATGTGAGAATTCTTGTTGGAATTCTGCTAAGCTTGTTTAGATTACTAATAAATTTACTAACCCTTAAGGTACGTGTGTAGGTTTTACACGGAATTCAAAACTAAAAATCTGAACAAACGGATGTCAACCGAAGAAGTACATACTCATTTATAGCAATCTTTCAAAAAGCACAATGGCATTATATATAAGAGTAGACAGTAATAAATTATAGTGATAAAACGTGAGATAAATTAGAATTCTCTACCGTTTCATGGGCTTAGAACCCCTCAAGTCAGCCTTACGGTCAGTCGGTCAACCTTTTGTTATAAACGTAGACCATTAATCAGGAGATGTCGCAGGATCTGAAGTATTTTTTGGGCCAGCTGACAAGATAAACCTTTTCACACCTATTCAGGCCCTAAAAAAACTATGGCTTTGAAATAAAATCTCCTGAATTTGGAGCGAAGATAACTCACGAAGAAAGGAATAAATTTTCTGAATTCGAAAATGTGTTTTCGTTCAAACCTTGCACTGTATCGTAACATATTTTAAAGTTGTCTGTGCCAAATATAAGTTCTATATTGAAAGCTTCATGCAGTGATAAGTTACCAGCCGTCCGCCTCGAATAACTTAATAATAAATAATATATACGCGACACATACCATATAAAATTTCTGAAATAAATAAATTTGATTTCATTGCAGTATTTTATACTACGAAATAATGTTATATATATTATAGGTTGTAATATCAAAGGGACAGTGAATTTGCACCAGCAAACTTTAATAATAAATATTTCCTCCAGTTCGATTTGAGTGCATTTTGATTTATTTTTAAGAATCAGCATTTTCGTTTGTTTTTTTTCCAACTAGCTGATTCACGTGGAACGTTTACAATTTAATCCATCATTTTTATAAAACCCATTCCTTAATAAACTAACTCGTTAATATTCATGACACTTTATAAAGTACCGTTGAAAATGTAAAAATATGTTGATTTTAGTTATAAATTAAGTGTTTAATTCTTGCAGAATGGCCCATCTATCTTTGCGGAAACTGCGGTGCATTGTTCACATCACCAAACATCCAACACGAAGGGTGCTCGATCACGATAGTCCGCTTTTTAAAATTATTGTGCATAACTCTACGAGTTTATTTTATACCCGTGAATCTACATATATAGGTGAGAAAGAATCACTGTCAATGAAGTTCTTATTATATTCTTTACTGACGTTTTTGCGGTATTGTCTGGCGCTGGATATAATCTCCCAATTTACGTCACAACACGCGGTTGTCTTGCCTTTTGCGTCCAATTTATAATCTGATTTCAAGTACGTGCTTCTTTTCCTTTGCCTAATTTTTTGTTTCCTGTAGTAATTTTGTAGGCTTTAGAAAGAAAACAAAGATCGTGTATTGTATATTCACATTGTTTTTTTTTCAAATCCATTAAACACTTTTCGCGACGATAGTATTTAAAAGTCTTCAAATTTGATATTAAAATTGTGCATATAATTTTAATAGTTTAACAAAAGTTTGGTCTAATTTCTTGTGCTTGTAAGTGCCAAGCTGTTTTTACTCTATTTTATCTCCCCGATAATATCGTAAGTCATTCAAATAAATAGATTTCCAGTGTCCATTATATCCCGTATGTAAAAGTTCGAACCCGTTATATAAATTGCGGCGACAATTCAAACATGAAATCAGCGGTGACCAGACCGCAACTCCACACTCTGGAACGATTCCAACTTTTACTTGGATAAACGTCGATGGACGGTGGAGTAACAAAAAATCTATCATTTCTCTGATTTACAGACATTCACTTGTTATAAATTTTCAGGAAACTGTTTTTTGCTGAATGGTGCTGATGCGAAGAGCTTTTTGTTGTTTGCCAGTTGGCATATAAATAATGATTCCTTTTTTTATGTCGCAAGATAATGAATAGGAAAAAGTAAAATGTCACAAAAATCTATACAAAATTTAAATTCCTTAGGTATTGCAAATTAGAAATGGTACCTACTTTAATTTTTTTTTACAGAAATGATTTAGAATTTTACATAAGATAAAATAAATTTCGCACGGTCTAATATAATATAATATTGCCAAAATAATTTAAATGTACCTTCGCCTAAAATACAAACATAATAATAATTAATGCTGTTTAGATTTTAATGAGTGTGAATATTACATACAGAGAATTTATAATTTAAAAACCTGTCTACTACGCATGACTGCAATAAAACTTTGGCGCTACATACAATATTACTGTAAGCCGACACATCTATCAACAACACAAAATTTAAATCGAAAATTAATTCTAAACACAGCTGCTAAATATACCTGCGTAAATATTTATGAAACGCATAGTAGATAACATTACGCAAATTGTTTATTACGTAAACATAGTGACAATAATTATTAGGAATAATCGTATTAACTCAATTAATCATATAGCGCCTACGGCGGTGGCATTAGCATACCAGTTACGTGAATAATCATGCAAAGTGCTCTTACGTATAATTATTAAATCCTCCGGAACATTGGAAGTACATCAATAGCGTAGCTCAAAAGCTATGGTGCGTAAAATTACATTTACGTGAGAATCAGATCGTTGGTTATAGTTCGATCGTATTGAATTGATTGAGAGCTAGAAATGTTATAACTCGTAATCGGTAAATCTGATCATAAAATATACAAGTACAAGAAGGCTTTTCTTATTTCGTGAAATATGTAAAATAAAATCTCCTTATGCAGACATTGACAAGATGGATTGACTGAACGATTAGCTCTTTGCGATTTGAGTCGCAGGTACCCGCACTAAAAAATTATTGTAAGTCCTACAAATAGTTGGTTCGTGTATGATACAGTTTAATAGACCATAAATTTTAAAAATTAACATTGATGGATTGTAGATTTTTTATACTATAAAAAATCTAAATTAATCTAGTTATTTAATTATTTTTTTAGTCATCGACTATATACTATGTACCGAAATAGCTATGAAAGGAAACATATGTCGTATAATATAGGTATTAGATAAAAATCTATCATATCTTACACTATTACAATTCACAAACTAAAATTTACACAAGTGAGACATGGAAATGTCATATGTTGAGAACCGTGTAGAAACACAAACAGTTGTAAAACAACAATAGATCATACAAGATGTATGGAGTTGAAAATCTGCAGTATAACCGCTTGGGTTTGACGGCTTCTAGACAAATTGGTAGCTCTTTGTAGTTTGCTTTATTGTACATAGTTTAGAACTTTGGTAGGCCAAAGGCCGATGTTATGCTTTAAAGGCATTTGACGCTCCCATCAAATTGATGAGCCCAACACTATTTATTTATGAGGTGTTTTATGACTTTTCGTTTCATTGTTAAGTAAACACAATGTGATTTTGTGAACGTGCGTTTTTTCAAGAAATATGTAAATTTAAGAGCTTATTTTTTAATATTTATTTTCGGATCCGCCCTCTTTGACATTCACAAAGATGATTAGATAGTTTCTGGAATTTATAATATTCATGCATAAACTTAGTATTGCCATTCTCAGCTCAAAAGAAATAACTCACCTTTATTCAGATATGAATGTTTTACTTGTACGTATCTCATAGTTTATACACTTTAAAACGCAATCATTATGGATGATATATACATCTTCATCGATTTAAATGGTGCGGCCCTAAAATAACTGGACTATAATAACTAATCTAATTGTACATTTAGTAGTAATAAATAATACCTGAAATGGTTGATCAGTTGCGTGAGTGTATAGGTACCTACACAAATCATATTTATGAGATGTGGAGGAACGAGGTATGGTTTTTCCTCCATTCAAGAGGGAGGATCTTCCGACCAGGCAAAGTTGTCAGCCTGGCGCCGAAATCCCGACAGTTGATGTCGGACATACGTATATCTGTTAGAATCGATGTCAACTCCCATAGTGTGATTCAGGTGAGTCTGTTGTGCTTCACTCCAATAGATGGCGCTTTACTTTTTGCCATGTTGCGAGTAGTACCTAGTCGCTACATGAGACTTCAACATCATACTGATAAAGTTATCATGATGAAGTGGCTAAGCGATTGGCTTTCTGCGCTAGGTGTTGCGGGTTTGATCCCCGCACGGAATAAATCTTTGTATGGCTTATAAATACTCGTACTTGTTCCTGCTCTGTCTTTGTGGAACTTCTGCCTGTCGACTGTATCAGGAGAAACCCGACCGTGGACGACGTGTTTTATAAAAATAAATAAATCGAAAAGTTAAATGTTTAAACCTCAATTACTAGAAAACACAAATAGTATGTTGCAGCCAGCTTTTATTCCAAACAAATGTTGCTAATTATATCGGTATTTTACATGGACCAGACTGTCATCTGACCTTTACAGTCCAAAAATCTAACTTAAACTTCACTTATCTAACAAAACTGTCTGTCTAACAAGCATTACGAATACTAACTATCTAAATATATTTGAATTGAACGTCAGTTCATTAGTAAGGCGTAACCACATCTAGTCATCGAGCCATCACAATATATCTTCGTTGAAACCAACATCAGACCAAGTTAAATTAGTACGAAAACGTGTTCTGCTTTTATTATCTGCCCGCAGAGAATTGTGTACGTTTACACTCATTGTTAAATGTTAATACTATTTATTTTTACATATTGTTTTAATGAAATTGTTGGTTTCATCATCCAATTTTGTTTTATCTGTACACACATCAGCGGTATGATTTCCAATCCGAATATAAATAGAGACAGCTATTTATTTTTGGGGTTAAATCGTACCTCATGGGGTTAGTGGTAACAAACGTTGAGGTGATTGAATTTATATTGATTTATGTGAAAAAAGAGAATACTTCTATGGCCTTTATTGGGATGTAAATATTATTTACACTGAAATGACTGAAAATATCTTAGAACCTATACCTGCCCGAACATTTACGTATTTCAAAAAAGTGTTTCATAAAACATTAGTTTATTTTCTCATGGAGGTATGTATGTGAATGTGTATTCATGTAATATTAACATTTTATTAATATTACATGAATACAAATTATTATAATTTTACAATTAAAATTATATACACTATATTTACACAGTACCTAATCAGATTAGAAAAGTAAAAATGATAAAAACATTATGCATCAAAATACTCCTCCGCATCGCTGTTAACCGGCAGTGTGCCCAGAAGACTGGCAGCGTTGCCACGCTGTATGGCAATGCTAATTCTTTGGTCAAAAAATAGGCCAGCCTTCTGGTCACGTGTAGAGTCGAATAATCGCTTTGAGATCTCTTTAAACAAAAGACGAGCACTCGGACCCCATGTCTTAATTGTGTGTTTAACACACAAAAAATTTAAGTTAATCTTGCACAACAAACTTAATTCTTATTTTTATACTTAAAACTAATGTGTACCTATCAGTTAAGTGAATAAGTAATCCATTTATATTGCTGTCTATCATAAAAAATACCGATGCAAATCTTTATGTAAAATATCCAATAGCCAATCAACTAACCAAATAAACAAAAATAAAAGCAAAAAATGAAACAATCCTACATGCAATGGCAATACATTGGATACGTGGTTTGAAATTGAATAGATCTCCATTTAAAACGACCAATTATAGTGACTATTTAACTAATCAATAAAGTTTTACAGACGGCACGATCAGCGCAGTGACTAAGAGATCGACTGCTGCGCTGTGTCGCGGGTTAGATTTCCGCACGGAACAAATATTTGTATAATCTGCAGATATTTGTTTCGGGTTTGGGTCTTTGTGTATGTGAAAACACGTAAAGCCTTTGCGCCTGATCTCTCTCCAGTCGTGTCGGATTACCATCCCATCGGACTATGAAAGTAAAGGAATAGAGCACCTGTGTTTGCGCGCACACGTGTGCTCTATAATATCTCCTGTGTAGTTGGCTAATCTCCGGTGAGATTGACCGCCGTGACCGAAATCGGTCAGGAGGACATCATTATTATTATTAAAATTTTAATAAAATACCCTAAAGATAAATGTGAAATAAAATAAATAGACTAAAATGATTTGCAAGCAACGCTTGGCCTAAAACATGGGTACTGTTTGTTTTATCTGAAACCAACACCAGTACTCACCTACTCACCTATACTTACAATAAGTACAGACCACTGCACTTGTAATTTTGTACTGGTTAAACCTTAGATAATTTATTCAAACTTCAAATTATTCTGATAACATACTTGTACTGAGAAATACATTTTGCAATATGACAGCTATTGTATAGAAAATATATACGTTATATGACGATTAAAAAATCCGCCTTAGATATCATAAATATGGTTATTCAAAAATCGCGCCTCAAACATTTTAATCTACATTAATTCACCGTCGAAGGGCCTATTTCACCCCGACGACATTTGAAACTGACAATGTTTTTACAAATTAAACATTGAATAGGTAACTCAATTATGAAATTACTCAATTGTCATGTCGAAAAAATTTAATATTGTACTTTGAATATAATAACAATTAATATTTTAAAGTATAAAGAGACGACTGCCTCATATAGAAATTCTCAGTAGCTGCACGGAATCTGGAACTGTGCCTCGTAGATGGCAATAGGCTTACCCCCCTATTACATGAGACTCATTAACGCCAACGATGAAATGTGGAGGTTTAATGGTACACCTCTGCTTAATCCTTCGGGGAATACAAGCGTGATACTATGTTATATGTTATGTATTAAGAGAGTGGTTTTATGTGCAAATGATATTTTATAAGGCATAGTTGACATAAAAAACGACGTCTATTGATTAAATACGATTGAGACGCATGGAAATGCTACGGGGTAACCTATATCAAGCAGTGGGTGATAATGAGAAAAATACATAGCATCACGGCTGTATATTCGGAAAGGTTCGACAGAAATTTAGAATAGTTCTTGTTAACTCCCATGCAGGTTGCGCGCCTATTGCTGTCAACCGGGCAAAATTCTAAACTCCAGGCTGCTGCCAGACTGAGAATTTTTCGAACCCGAGAACTGGGGTTTTGATCCCAGAATCGCATGCTCAACAGCCAGTCGACCAGCAGACCAATAGACAAAAGAATAAAGGAAAGAAATGGTTGACCGAGTCATTGTATAGGCCCGCAGGCGTATCTTTCCCTGTGTCGCTATAATTATTTTGTTATATTTTATCCAACATCTTATAATAGTTGAACAAAACGTTACAATACACTACTGGGCTCCGGCTTATCTCTTTCTAATTTTCCGGCTTATCTCTTTCTTTGTAATTTGTGATCGAGTTGCTTTGTTGAAAATCTTTACCTTGCGTCAGGATTAAATAATAGGCAAAATAAGATTCTTTATCTATCGAGTCAAAAAGAACAATCACATGGGAATCACTCATGCTTAAGTGGAAAGATCCAGTCAGCATTGCTGACGGCTGAGGCTCAGGTGAGTGGTCAGGTTACTTCAGATGATCTCAGGTCTCGTGATCCATGGAGTCCTTCCATACACACTGGACAAGAATTATTTAACGGAATATTAAAACTAATGTGTATATAGCGAATACTAGTTACGCTAGACTCCGAAAGGTGGCGCTAAAAGTACAGCGCCATCTTTCGGAATCTAACAATAGCATAAATCCTACATCGCGCTATGAATGTTTGCAGCGATTATACACTATATGAGTAACGGACATCAACCTTCGTATTGTAATTCGGCGGGCTACGCAAACCGCCTTCCAAGAACCTTGTCGCAAGAACATCTCTTTCTAATAGATAAACACCTTACCTGGTTCTTTTATAAGTACAACTACTCTACATGTTTAATGTTGTTAAGGAATTCTCATCTCATCCATTTAGGTGAATCATTAACGAAACTTAATAATAACTCCGCGGTTCTTGATAATTATGTTACAAAGCTTCGTATGTACCTAGAATGCGTATTATTACACTTACCTAAATGGGACTGAGAAGTTTAGCAAATCAATTCTTTTATAAGCGTAGCTAAGAATTCGATAATCTTCCGATATTTTTTTGAAGTTCCATTCATTATTAAAGAGTTATAAGTAGTTGGCCATAAGCATTAATGTACCCCATTTTTTTTATAGTATTGAATTTATAAAATTCGTAAGAAACGAAGCGTAGCGGATAAAAGGTAAAATATACCAATACAATTATCATCACGGCATTTTGATGAGAGGAGAAAAATAAATAGAATTCTTTTGGTATTTTATATTCTCTATTCAATTCCGTGGACAGACACCCAACAGCTGCGGATAACAAACTTCAGCAGCGCAACTTGCACTAAGAATAAAACAACTGAAAAACATGTCAAGTAAAAAAAAGAAGTTCAAAAAAAGAAAACCTTCAACGCTTTATAAAAAACGTTACACTTGTCTGTACAAGAATAAAACAAAACAATCCCTATTTTTGTGCTATCCGTCTTTTTGTTTCCTCTCATTTACAGTCTTTTTAGGACACGTAAAAACTTCTAACCATTCCGAACTAGTTTAGATGAGGTTTTTATGTTCGTGTTTGAGGAACTAAAGTCTGTGAATTCCCAGGTATGTTTTATACAAAAATCTGATGTGTTTTTATCCACAGCTTTGAAAAGTAGTATTGTTTGTGCGTTCTAAAAATAAACGTTTATACACGAATAACGAGATTTAATTTCAAACTAGATAACAAAGCATCACGCCTGTATTCCCCAAAGGGTTGGGAGGTGTACCATTCAACCCCCAGATTTCATCGATGCCGTTAATGAGTCCCACGTAATAGGGGGTGAGCCTATTGCCATCTGTTGTGCACACATCTGTTGTTCCGGAGTCCGCGCTGCTACTGAGAATTACCATATTGTAAATCTAATAACCCTTTACCCGACCCGGAAATCGAACCCAGAACTCACGCTCAACATTCGGACTTTCGATCACTAGATCAATAAGACATTCAAAGTTCAAAAAAAATATTAGGCATATAATAAGATCAAAGATCATTATGAAGTTCAGATAATTATTAAAAATAATAGGTAATTTTGAATATAATATTAATACACGAGGAATATAAGCTGTTACAATCTTCTTAAGCCGACGGTAATACTATTAATTTCCTGCTTTATCGGGACAAGGATATTATTGATAGCAGATGAATAATCAATAAGCTTCATGTATACATTTGTAGGAACATAAAAAGGCATTGATTGTGCAAAGTGAACACAAACCGAATATGTATATTATGTAGTTGCAGTTATTATGTGAAAAATATTTAAGTACTAATTATTTTAAAATTCAGTGTTGAATATGTATACATATTTTTGATCATGACTGTACCAAAGCCTACACAGAAACACCATCCGTATGATTTTTACTAAAGGTACTATTAATCCTCAAAGCCATCGGCTTAGAAAAGGTCATACCCTCATTCCCATTGATGTTTTGAAAGGCGATTAAGTAACGTAAGTACCTCGTCAGAAAGATGTGATGTCAGGACATAGCATCACGCCTGTATTCCCCGAAGGGTTAGGCAGAGGTGTATAATACACCCATATTTCACAAATGCCGTTATTAAGTCCCATGTAACAGCCGATGAGAATAGTGCCATCAAGTGGGCACGGCTTCAGATTGCGTGCTGCTTTTGAGAATTGCAGTACAGACAGGTGCGGTCGCAGCCAAAGACTTTGCAGGGGGGTCATATTAACAGTAAAGTGACTTGGGGGGTGGGGGTGTAATATTATACTTGAGCTCGATTTTAGGACCGCCGCGACTCAGACCGCCACTGAATATAGAAGAACATAATAACACTTTACTAGACCCAGGAATTGAACTCAGCACCTCACGATCAGTCTCATTTGCCACTTTGAACACTTCGACTAGACCAATGAAGTAGTCAGTGTTAGTGACTTCAGGAAATAACATTTATTTGATTTTCGATGTTGTCGATACGTCTCTTAAATTTATATATTTAGATAAATTAAAACCACGGTTATTTATAGGTTACAATTATCAGTTTACCATAATGGCTCCTTTAATGAATTATTTCACTCCTTAAGTATACTTCTGTTCTTTTCTTTCTTTCTTTTCTTTTTAGAAGAAACGTTGCCCCACACTAGGAATAATTCCTGTATCGTGGGTGCGTTTACAAACACATATATTCACATACACAAACACCCAGACCCGAAACAATTATTTGTAGATCATACAAATATTTGTTCCGTGCGGGGATCGAACCCGCGACACGTAGCGCAGAAAGCTAATCGCTTAGCCACTGCGCCAACCGTGTCGTCGTTCATTGGGGATATTAATAAACTTCCTATAATAATTAAGTTGTAAGGTTTTGAGTAAGGTGCTCCCAATTAAGCAATGGACGTGAATTGAACTTTAACTTTGGGTGAATGATATTAATTGGACTAAGAGGAATGTCGTCAATCTAATTAGGCACAAATCAATGCTGGAATGATCTAGAACTTAACTAGGTGATAATGAATTAGGATTTGTGGTCAATTCGATCTCATGCCTATTTGCTGAAGTTATTGTATTGAATTTGATTGGCTTAATGTGTTTTGGGTTCAATTCAAAGTAAAATTAAAAAAAAAATTGACCCATGTCTTAAATACAGTCTAATAATTTTAATTAATTTTATTTCATTTTTATATGTTTATCCGTCAACACTACCGTGATCTTTATTCACAAATCGAGCCCTATGCTCGTACCTCGAAAATCACGTTAACAACGTCTCGGGTGTCGTATGATCGATGTTGTGTGAATACCTATGACAGTCGTTATGGGAGTCAGCTACCCAAAAAGTGTGATAACCAGTCTAACCTTAGAATATTAGTATCTACCAATAATTGAATGGCAGAGATCAGATGGCGGGCGCTCTTTATTTAAAACTGATATTTCGCAACCTGTTAGATTGGGACCGACCCCAATGTAGTAGGGAAAAGGCTCGGCAGATCGGCAAAGTGGCGGTTAACTGAGTACATTTTTTGTTCACTAGCTATCACTATAATTCACGGAATATTACACTCTATAATTATAACACTTCTTTTATCAATTAAAATTTTACAAAGTAATACCATTCGCTGACTAACGTTCCAGAAAACCATTATAAACCTTTAAAGCAAATCATTCAGTTCACTAACATCATTACTTATAATGAATGTTACCACAGCTAATACAATATTCCCTTACATTTAATATGCTTTTGTGTCAAGATTTAATTATCTCCGGCGGATAATAATGAGACCTTACCTTTCCCGCATTATCACAATTTCCATACAGCTTGGTTAATGAATAGTAATGAAATAAGTCCTGCACACATCGACAGGTAATTGTGAATAAATCGAATCTCATTGTGATAGTATTGTATTAAAACAGTGTTTGTTGTTGATCTATTTTACGTTACGATCACTTTAATTAAAACTGACATGGGAATAAAAGCGGAAACTGATGAAACTCTGCAATATTAAACTTATTTTGCGAGTGCCTGTACGATTTTCGATTTAATTTGTTCTTGTTTCTTTTTTGTTTAATTTTAGGACACATTTGTTTGGTAACGATGTTCTGTTGAAATTATGTAGGTATGTTTTGGATTTGAATATAGTATTTAGATTTCGTGTGGACTCTGATAAATAAACTTAAACAGGTCATACTCATTACTGCATTGAACCTTCTTAACAATTGTCTATTTTAACGATTCAGTGGTTCCACAATACATGCGATAACTATAATAATCTGGAATGACAGTTATATGTTTACGTTTTCATATAAATATGAAACCTAAATTCTATTCTATTCTATTCTAAATTATTCTGCCATAACTAATTAATATAATTGATAAAAAGGAAAAAAAAAATGTCGATTTTAATGTAATCGAAATAGCCACAGTGAAACCCGCACCGTTTATAAAGGAAATTAAAACAATGGCGAAACTGAGAGGAAAGTGCATAAATCAGAGAATGTTAACACTAAAAAGTTTCAATTGAACAACATGGCCGAATGGGAAACTGGGTACTGTTGAAAACTGCAATAAATCCATTTGGAAATTAGTTTCGAACGACAGAAGACTCATCCGTGGAATATTAATCGCTTTTCGATTACCAATAGTTTGTAAAGTTAACTTGTTGAGTTATGGCACTTGAAAACTCATAAAATTGTAAGAACCATAAGGCTGACAACGATTGTTACAGAATAAGTTAGGAGTTAAGTGCCTTGAAAATTTTCACAGCTTAATCGTTTCGAAATAAAGTCTTGGAGCAGCTTACTTGTTTTTCTTCCACTTCTATCTAAAATTTAACTAAAACAAAATTGAATTGCTAGGAAAAGACAAATGACTTTTAGACCATTTGTAATTTTATTTATGCTTTATGATTATTGTAACGTCAATATAGTGATAATATTTTACTTTATTCAGTTAGGTTTCTTCTGTAGCTAATTCAGTTGTCACGTAATAATTAGTTTTATGATTACTTACTGAAAACTTGCAAATGGGTACTAATTACTTTGTTTGTAAAAGAAATTGTTTCCCAATTTCTGACCGTCTTTAGAGTTTTTCATAAATAAATATTAAATATTCAAATTTTAAAAATACTGGTCACCTTATTGGCTGTATATGTGTGTATCTCTTGTACTTATCAAATTCTGTTTTAAATTGGTAATGAACATGTACTTCACTACAAGAACAACGCCATCGCAATACCCTTAGGCAACTATTCATAACTTCACTCTCAGAACTTTTATACACCTACTCGACTGCAGAAGCCTTAAAGTATAACTTAGTAAGCTAAGCTTCTACTTCCTTTACTTAACTATGGAAAAAAGCTTCTTTACAGGCTCAGAATACTAATTGGAACTATTACATTATTTTTTCCGTTATATCTTACTTTGTTAACTTTCTTTTTGACGTTTACTAAGGAATTCGGTACCTATGTAAAATTTTGTTTATATATTACTTTTTTTCCCATCGCAACCAACATTCATCGCAGTTGAGAAATAAACGTCAAAAGGTGTTTTATTTATTACTGTACTTTAGATTTGATAGACATCGATATCTCCGTTTTTTTTTATCGTGCCAGAAGATCTCAGGTATCAACCTGTGTAGGGTCTTTCCATGCACTACCAGATTATTTTGAGACATCATTAGCAGCAAAAGTTTGATAATTTACATTAATAGACGGATTAAAAACGAAAATATTGAACTAAGTGGCTAAGAATAGTATAGTTAATAAAAAAGAAAACTCACATTTCATACCGAATTTGAACCAAAAGTTGTAATCAGGTTTCCCGTCAACGTACATTTAGGTAATTGCGGATGGAAAGCACAAAATTACATCAATAAATTATCTTCGACAGGTTACACAGAGTTTCAATTATTGTCGAACCACATTGTTAACGAGTTTTGCATACCTACCTACGTAGGTACATTGATTTATGATAACAACTATTACCTTGCTATTAGTGCGTTAATAACTCTTTTTCTACCCTTCATAACTTGAATACTTTCTTTCGCTCTCAGATAGCATGGAAATGTATTTTTATACAGTTCGTACCAAAGGACCAGATAAAAAAAAGCGATACTCTATTTTGTCGCACAGATGGGCTTAGTATCCATTTTAGGATTCATGACCACTTAATACGTCACAGCAATTTGCCTATTCTAGACAGTCAAGTAGATAATAGCAATATTGAAAGCCAATCCAAAGATGTCGCAATGAGTGGTACGTAATGAATAATAGATCCATGCATACATGGTGAGTGAGTATCATTAGCTCTTTGCCTACAAGCACTACGTGAACGTAATATCCTCAATGAATTTTCAATACAGTCAGCACACGAGGTTAACTAGCTGCAACAGCCAATGACCGTATCAAAGGATCGTCTAATTGGTGAATGTAACCGGCCATCGGATAGGCTCACGCAAATGACTGCGTAACCTGATTGAATAATGGGTTTATTCACCTTTCGTAACTCGTTTACACTTGGCTATGCAATTCAATCAAAGCAAAGTTCCAAGTGTGTTAATAGTGAGTGTTAAGTAATAATACCGCACAAGCAAAAGTCAACTAATCTAATTTGGGCAATGTGTTTGACATTTGATGCATTTTAAGTATCACTTGTAACTTTCACTAGAATTTCAGACTAATTAAACCTTGCTACTTACTACTTACTCAACAAACCATAGATTAGTACCTTACATAAAACGTACATTTCTTTATTTTACGTGGTGCAAATCCTAAGGTCCACTTTGGTGGATACACGGAAGGTGGATCTTGAGAACTCTTGGGAGACCATGTCGAAATCCACAGTGATGCTACGTCTAATAAAAATCAGGTCCTGGGGAGAGCCCGCACTGAAGTCTCCCTATACCTTTTCCTTTGCAGTCCGGTGCACCGTCACACGTGTGACTACAACGTTTCGCCGGGTCTTCCTTCCTCTGGGTCGCTTAGTATAATCGCGCTAATTCCCCACACAGTAGGTATGTTTACGACCCCAGAGAATTTAAAGCTTACCTACCTATCATTTCTTTAACAACTTTTTGGGCGAAATTCGCGGAGCCTATTAATTCAGCCGTACCTACATTAATTAAAATAAGCTACATAGAAATAGCAATTACTACGAGTAAAGCAACAATCTTAAAATTCCCTTCAAAATCGTAAAGGGTAGGCGCCATTAATCAATTTTCTTTTTTAAAAAATATTTTAAACTAAATGTTGAAATTGGCTAATATCATTATTACCTGTATTCTCATCATAAACACAATTATCATCATAATCTAAAACATTAAAGTGTACCCCAGAACAGCTATACTAATAGTAATTCTGCGCCACTTAGGCATTGTTCAACGTAATTTTCACACCATTAGGCATTCCTAGCAATCAGTGCTAAAAGCGCGTTTTATAGTTGAATCGCTTTGTTTGTGCTCTTCAAAAGGAAATATTATTCAACAAAATGTGAAACACACAACCGGTCTTTCCCAAAGAAGCATAAGCGTAAAAGCCTTAATCAGTATAATGATGATGATGCTCCCTTTGACGTATTCCGTCAACGGCGGGCCCTGTCAACTGGCCAGTTTTATTCATGTATGTCATTTCAAAAAACCTTGATCAATATGCACTTACCTGGCCAGTTTCACTGTGCGCCATACAATAGGAATTTTATACCATGTTTGTGTGTGCTAGTCATATTTATGCTCATCATAATTACTACACTTGTGAAGCTCACTCATACTTTTAATGACCTCTTTGTCCTTTATGTATTCTGGCATTAAAGCGGTATGCCGACTTTAAATTAAAGACCACATTTGGCAGAAAATTGCCGGTAGTTTCGCAAAATCTGCTTGTTTGATAAGGCACACTGTCATATTTTTTTAAGAAAGATATTTTTGGTCGTTATCATAGGTAGGTACGTATTGTCAGGATAATAATTATTTTAATTATAAGTCTACTCAAAATTCCCATGAAGCCGTAGGATAACGCTGGCTCAACACACATTAGTATTTAGTTCCATACACGTGCTGAAACCATAAAGGGACCAAGAAATGCTACACGTGCAAAATCCATGCATAGGAAAATACGAAGTGGTAGTTTCACTGGCGTCTTGAAATTGCGTAATCTTTTGTAGACCTTGAAAAGGATAATATTTTTGTTCAAACAAAGATTGGTGCCATATTGTTAAAACAAAAGTTAACGGAATCCTTTATATTTTTATAAAAATATATGTTGAATAAAGCCTGCCGGCTTGTCTCTAAACACAGGAAACTTTATTAAAAATAAATAAATAAGTAAAGATATCATCATTTTTATCTATACAGGGTGCCAGCGAGCAAGTATTTATTAAAAACGAAACCAAACAAAATGATTTTCTCGCATGTTATTTTTTGCATGTTATTACGCTCTCATTCAAATAGGTGAAGAAACGTGGAAGTAGAAATTAACATTGTCATCTTTATCTGTTCTACACTTGTAAAAAGAAGATTAATTTATTTGGTATTTACTGGTTATAGTCTTTACAGCCTTTACCTAGAAATCGTTATAGTTACCTATAGATGTACTTGTAAAATTAAGAAAAGTTTAAGTACATCCTTTGGCTAAATTACAGATTGGTTTCAATTGATTGTATGTTTCAATCATAAAACGTAATACAAACTACATGATTTCATTTTATGTGGTACCATCATCGCCACCCTGTATAAAAGTATGAACTTACCAAGCTTAAGTAATGAGACTAGTCTTAATTTTTTTTTTTTTGCTAAATCACCCTTTAGTTGTCTTTTTCAAAATGTACACACACCCGTTATTGTAGTTTTAGTAACTTAAAGTATCGCATTAAGACTCTTAAGTTAGTCAAGACTCTTGATTGTGGTCAGTACCGGGAATTGATGTCAAAAATCACACACATATTGGTTTAAGAAACAGATACCGTGATCTATTATCAGAAATTCAGTGTAAAAGAAAATTTCTTCGAAGTAGGTACATAAGTGAAATATTTCCGTAATGTATCTAACAACGCACGAATGCCCCCGCCGGGTTCCGGGAGCGTATTGCGATTCAATACATCGGTAGGTACTGACAGACGCAAGTCAGCACTTCCGTTGACCCACATCTTTCTCAAACAGACAAATCAATAATGCCATAAAAAGAATTACTTTTCTTCACTGTATCTATATTTAATAAGTCAGCAGAAAAATGTGCTTTCAAATAGGATTTGTGTCAATTGTGTATTTCTTCTGTTACATGGTTCTCTACGGAGATCTTAACGTTACAGATTACAAAAAAGATAATTTTGATCATGAAAGAATCAACTCAACTGTCCAATGTGTATATGTAATCATTGTTCCAAATTACCCATACAATAAACATACTCTTATGTTATTCAGTGTTTAAGGCCTCTATTAGTGCAGAGCTCAGGGGCTCTAATGTAAGTTTAAACTTACACTTACTGGCTATTTTCTTTTGTCCATTTTTCTAATAGACTGTAGAGACTGTGCCAGATACTGTAGTTTTACACCGCCATCTAGGAGTTGATAACGATACTACTTGATTTCACTCTAATAACAACTTAGGTATCTAAGTTTGACAAATTATAACAACACGATTATTTCGTGTTGTCCCAATAGTTTCAGTAACTTGTGTGAGCTATCCTTTTTTGCTATTGCGAAAGTCTCTTTATCTGACAGTCGGTTTATAAATTTTACTTTTTATATTTTAAGACTACTCAATAGGTACTGGTGTACCTAAACTTTTTTGAGAAACTTGAAATGTATTATTTCATACGCACTTTCTTAAAAACGCATAGGAATACGTTTTATGTATTGCGTATAAAATTCAGGATAATTATATTGAACACCATTGAAATCGGCATGTACCTATTGTTTCGGGCAATTTGTATGAAAAATTTAACTATTCTGGTTAGTTTTTGAAGGCCAAAGATTTTTCAGGTACAATAGATTTATAAATAGCTTTAAAAATTTTAATTTGAACCTAAAATACTTTTCTGGATTTGTTTCTGTCTAGCCTTTTCCCCAACTATTTAATGTATATAGACTTGCGGCATAACCCGGTTTAACTCCAAATCAGTATTTCCATGGAGTGATAAACTATAAATAGCTACATAAAACGTTTCCTACAGTTATCTTATATATAATGTTAATAGTTCACGTTTCGTAAAATGAAAAATATATATACCAAAAATACGTTAATAGAATTCATCACAAAACTTGCATCTGTTCGTAAGAAATTGGATTTCAAAAAATCTGTCATATTATGTTTCAAAACGAAACAAATAAACGTTAACATGAAATTTGCCTGCCCGTTCCCCTCACGATTCCCTTTGTCGTCATCCCTCGCTCCATTATAACGTCGCAGGCGAGGACTAAGTTATCCGGCTGCACTATGTAAATGATTATTATGTACCTATGTGGTTTTATTAAAAGCAATAACAGTTTAAAATTGATTAAAACGCCATCTATTGCAAAGAGTTTAAAACAAAATGAAATATCAGTGAGTATTTTGTCATAGAAATGCATTGAAAAGGGTAAGAAAAAACCTTGATTAATCTTTTTTGTAGAAAATACGTGATTTATGAGACTAAATACATAAAGTAACATTAAATAAGAAAATTCTGACTCTTACTAATCTTACTTCAGCTAAAATCTGCCGTTTAACGATTTTCAGCAAATACTAATTTCATAATAGATTGTTACTTATGCTCCCATCTATGAGAGTTTTTTAAGAATAAATACAATTTGTTTTAGTTGAGACCCCATGCCTATACAAGGTAGCCTAGCGTCAACCCAGCGCAAATAATGATACACGTAATAAACTGTAGTTATATAAATATACATCAGCAAAAAAGGCTTCATTCAATTTCGGTGTAAGCTAGGTTGACAACCACCCTGTATAGCCAAAATAAATATTATCAGTGACTGCGTTGAAGCTAGGATTCTCGATATATCCAGTTTGCGCGGCTCGAGCCAAACGTGACAGGTGGCTTTATCGGCGAAGTCGTTTTCACAGTATTTGGTACGTTTTGAAGTTTGCTGTGTGTGAATAAAAATGAATCATGATGTTTTTATCTGCGCCTAAACTGCTATTAATTTTGTAAGGTATACGAAATTAATATCAACACGCTTATAAAGGGTGGCGTAATTTTAACTAATACTATTACTAAGTCATGTATAAAATACATCCATTAAATTGTAGGTACAATAAAGTAAAACCCAGTAAAGTGATGTTACAAATCATTATACTATATATTAAGTTTGCATAAAAGAAATAAACTTCGCCCTTTTCTAAGAAATTGGATTCCGAACGTAGCATTTGAGCCACCCATAAAGAGTTGTTCAGTATTGTCTCAAAGGGTATTGATGATAATTCCTGTTTATATCCAATAGAAGAAAGGGAACAGCGATATCGGGCTGATATACGCCATTCTCGCATTTAAACGACTTTCGCATTGGTACCAGGAAAATTCACATTTTCCTAACGAGTGACTCAACGAGCGATAAGAAGTCTTGAATAGACTTGGGTGAGATTGAGCCATTACATTTGGGGACCTCGATTATTATAATAGCTTCTTTTTACTTCAAATACCCGGCAGGAGAGCTTTATAAATATCTGTGATTAAAAATAAATAAAATATAGGTGGTTATTGTTTCTTAAATTGTTTTTTGAATTAAATATTGCTCTCCCACAATGAAGAATAATGGTATACAGGCATGAAGATATGCTAAATTCTTCATATTGCAAAAAAAAAATGAATTTTCAATAGCTTTTTAGAAAACATTATCGATAATGCTGACAGTGTTCCTCAAACGAAAATCTGGTGCTCCGGCAATGTTTAGGCTAAGCATTTGAACAAATCCTAACACACACAATCAATTTTAAAAAATAAGACACATTAACTCTCTTCACAAGCCTACATCATGAAAAATAGACTATGTACAAGGAAGTTTTAATTCAATATTTTTCTTTTCTTATCAAACTACTAAACACTAATATTATACCTGACCAGTATTTAGCAACCTCGATAGCTCTGTCGGTTTCAAGAAGAAAGCCTCCCTGAAAGCAACTAGACCCGGTAACGTAGGATCTAGGCTACCAATCTCTCCACTGCAATGAGTAACAACACTTATAAATTACATAGATTAATTATTAAGCGTGAAGAATTTACCAAACGACACAAGCTTGTATCTTGATTTTTGACCACCTAAGTGGCATAGCAGTTTCCAATATAATCTCATAGTAGAACATAGAAAATATCGTGCCCATTGTAATCAACTTGCGCCATACGACACAAATGCCCGTCAACTGCACGGCCATATTTGATCGATCTATCAATTTAGTTGATTAGTCGTGAGACTTTTAGTGGCATCATTTTTTTGAGAGCTCTTATTCGTTCGTAACGCGAGGTGATTATGACCACCATTAACTAAGTAGGTATAGGATTGGAGGACAATGTTAGCTAGTGATTTTTTTATGAGATAGTATGACTAAGGTGTAGTATTCATAATCTTATTAGTAGATTAATTAAATTATCTTAATTAATCTACTTATCTCAAATTATTTAAGTTGTTCTTTTTATTTGGAATATTTTTATTATTTCCTTAACTTTCTTTACAGTAAAAAAAAATAAAACCACAAATAGGAGACTCTATTCTAAAACCCGTTTAACAGTCCAACATTCACCAATTTATTTTACGGTTGTGGAACCAATATTTCACCTCGTTTCTAAGTGTCACGTGAAGTAGACAGTGACAAAGTTGCCTTGCCACCTAAAAAACCTATTGCGGACACGATGTCTCATCGAAGGGCAGATACAGGTACGGAATTTATTTTCGTAAGAAAGTTCGCATTAATGTCAGGAGCAAGTAATTTATCTTGGCGTAATTCGCGTAAAACGCTTATTGGCTGTCGTGGCCCACACGGAGATAACATGATTTATATCCTTCTACTAATTATTTTATACGACGGTGAACATCTTTTTCTAAGCTGGCAATCTGGCGTTTGATAGTTATTGGGGAATAACGAGAGAAAATATCGTGAAATAGTTCAGCTTGTACTGGTATTTTCTTTTAGGTTTATTTTCTTTTACTGTGTAGGTATCTATTCAGTTGATACTAATTAACTACACGTGTGAAATAATGAACCACCTACACGCTTCCTACGTATTTTTTTAAACTGCTTTTTATGCTCGCTTAAAAAATATCTTTACCGGTCTTTAATTTTTAACTTAGGTAGTAGTCTGTTTACTCTAAATCTTTGATTTCAGCAACACTAAAGGGGTGTCTGTATAAATTTAATGTAAAACAGTGTTAATGTCACACACGATTCATTACCAAACCACGTTTTACCTACATTTCGCTTAACGGGATATAAACGGTAATTCAATGAGAGAACAAACAGTGGCAGGGAATGACGCGTGCACTAATGGCTATGTCGGCGCGTTCTCCCCACAAATATGCACTCGCAAGCCGCAATGCAGTTTATGTCACTTTGCACTGTTTTGTGCAGCGAGTTGTGCCAGGTTACTATTTAAGTAGGTATATGAACATAGGTTTTTTAATAGATACCTAAGCTGAGAACTAACCGGTCCTAATAATAACCTAAGTTAGTCTTTTAGCAAATGAATTAGAAAAAAAATCTGCTCAATAGCTTTCTAGCCCTGTGAAACACAATTTCTTTGAGAATTATGTCTACCAAAGTAAAGCCGTTTTAAGAGGAAATTTTACCAATTTATTTGGTTTTTATGGAGCCAATATTTCATTTTCCTATAGGAATGGATTATTATATTGATTACGGTAAGTACTCGTTATTATGCCAAGGTTCTATGATCTTAACTTCTTAAAACAGTTTTTTATTTAAATTTAACTAAAATTACCAATCACTAGAACAAAACCTAAATTCATTTTTTATGTCCGACAAGTACCAATCAATGTTAAATTGAATGGAGTGGAACTGGACATTGTGGATTCAACTGTTTTTCTAGGCATCACTATAGACGCCAAACTGCAATGGGGCCCGCAAATAAACAAATTATCGGGTAGGCTTAGTTCAGCCGCGTTTGCTGTCAAAAAAATTCGGCACTTAACTGATGTGGATACAGCCAGAATAGTTTATTTCAGTTATTTTCATAGCGTTACTTACGGCATCCTCCTCTGGGGAAACTCTGCAGACATCAATACTATATTCGTCTTGCAGAAAAGGGCTGTCCGAGCTATTTATAATCTTGGTCCAAGGGTGTCGCTGAGACACAGATTTAAGGAAATTAATATTCTAACTGTAGCGTCACAATATATTTTTGAAAATTTAATATATATTTATAAAAATATTTCGAACTTTGTCAAACTGTCTGATACTCATTCTTTGAACACTAGGAATAAACACAACCTTGCTGTACATGCTACGCGCCTCCACAGAATAAGCAACTCGTTCATGGGACAATGTATACGCTTTTACAATAAGCTTCCCAATGATATACGTAATTTAACATTAAAGAAGTTCAAAATTGTAATTAAATCTAAACTTTGTAAAAAAGGATACTATAAAATTTCGGACTATTTAGATGACAAAAACGCTTGGGATTGAGCCGCTCTTTAGCCTTTCCTTTTTTTTTTATATACAAATTTTGCCATTAATTATTATATTATTTACTTCATTATTTTGTTATTGTAATGTCGTTTAAATTGAAATTATTTCTTATATATAACCGCTATACATTGTAAATGTGAGTGAGATCTAGGCTGAGCGCTCTTCATTTCATTAATTCTCACGATAACTGATGCATGCTTGCACTCTGTTGCGACAGGTTAGCTCAAATAGTTATGGCACTTTCTTCAAAAGGCTATTCCACCCTATATTTGTCTCACATAAACCTTTACATCAATACAATCTGTCTGGACTTTAAAATAGACTTTGACCCCTGAGTTTGTTTCGGCGTTTCTTCTCAGGGATAGTCATAGGAAATGCCGACGCCATCTAGTTTAAAAAAGACGTGTAAAAGTGATTGAAAAATCCTAATTGCAAAATAAATAATTTCATTTCATTTCATTTCATATGGTTTTCACTAATTAAGGATTCGTTCAATGTTTTTCTAGTAACTTAAAGTTGCTCAATCGTATAACTAAATTAATTAACTTAAACCAATCAGGTGGAGGCTTAAGTGGTATTGAAACTTTTGAGACATCATCGTCATGATTAAAATCAGAAGTAATAACAGGTACAAAACTACCACAAACTACTAAACGGAAACTATGCATGTATTGGAAAATCAAAACATTTTTAACGAGATTTAAATTGGCTTTTTGTTAATCCACGCGTGTGTCGCGATCCAATTGTGTTTGTCAAACATAAATGCAAGCTGTATTGCAAAACTCCTAAATAAATGTTTCCTCGCCTGTTGAAGGAAATAAAAGATAAAACAACCGACAAAAAACTTTTGAGAAAATTTCAAAGATGTCTTTTTATTATTTTTTTGGATTGTCGCGTAAACATGTCACTTTAAGTATCTAAATGGGCCCCTTTGATTCGCGACTTAAATAATAAAACACTTTTCTTAGCTAAAAGCTTCCTGGTGTACCGTCAAATTACTTTATAATGTTACTTTTATTATTACCAAGTCTGATTTAAAAACAAAGCATCCTTTTACTTTCAATCCTTTTGATATTTTCAAATTACTTCAAAGAAGTTACAGAATTTAATTTGTAAATAATTCTCTATCTTATTAAGGCGTGAAATTTGGCTTAGAAAGTAGTTGTGAGGTTGTCCTAAGATTGAGGATAGTGTCCTTTTTAAGAAAATTCCAAAAGGAGATGGTGAGATGAACTGGACTCCTATGCAAAGAACTGGCCCTAAATCGCAATGGACCGGGATAAATGGAAAGAGAATTTTGCCCTGCAGTGGGACACAACAGGCTCATAATAATAATAATAAGAAGCCCGCAGGGCACCTTGAGGCGAGGTGACGGGGAGTAGCCACCCCGCGGTACCTAACCTCCGGCTTGCCTCATTGGCTGGCTAGAGTGAAAAATGACGAGGAACAGGTCTCCCGCCTCTGTGTTACCTTCACTGGCCGCCCAGAGTGGAGTCGTTAGAGCAGAGCTCTGCTCGTAGGGTGGATGCTGAGCATAAGCGGCGAGTGGGCCAGTGATGCCGGACCCTCAGGGAGCAAGTGATCTGAGTTTAAAGTCCATCGAAGCTTCTTCACCCTTCAACCGCTCACGTCCCTGTTGTCCCCTTGTTGCGACCCGAGCAACTATTTTTGGGAGGCCCAGTTAGTGAGTTGGCAAGTCTCCACCTGCCATTTTTACATGTTTTATTACATTGTTTCGGCAGGCGCCATAGGTTCCATAGTTCCTCATTACCCAGTCCCCTAACATCTCATCACAATAGCCTCAGTAGTTTTTCTCCACATGTTCTGCAATAGTCCTACAAATCTATGGATTGTCCTTGGGTGCATTTCTATAGTACATACAGGGAAAATCGCTGGGTATGTCACCATAAAAATTTCATTAAAGTTGTCTTAAAGCCTCTACGTGTTGGCCTCGGCTCCACGCACACCTTCCAAACGTGCGGGACTCTGTAGTCCCGTGCAAGGAGAAGACATACATAATAATAATAATGTATCGTATTTAGATGAGCTTTTATATAATGCCGTGGTAGAGGATTAGCCAGTCGGGTTCTTAAATGCCAATAAAAAATATTTTCTTATGTAGAGGACATTATATATTCCTTCTAATGTCTAACGTCTTCTAATAATTTCATGACTAAATAAATATAGCATCACGATTGCCCCGAAAAATTAGGCAGTTGTTAGTGAAGCGTTAGGACGAGCATATTGCCATATATCGGAACAATATCAAACTCCGGCTGTTACTGAGAATTTTCTAAAACAGGAACCGACCCCGGGTTAAGACACAGTAGCCGCGCTTGCAACAACTGGGCCAATGAGGGAGTCAATCATGACGGTCCCAATAATCTACTAACTCAATATTCATTACGTATGACTCTGTCACAGTAATATTATTTCAGCACAATGCAGCTACTAATAGCTTTTACAATGAACACGGACGTTCGGACACATGATAATTATAAACACATTAGCGCAATATTAACCCGTCGACGTAAAGTAAACACAGAAAATCGAATACTTATTTATGAATGATAGTGGTGATTTATCTAAGCATTTACTTATAATGAGTATTCTAGCGAATGTTTATATTACAGCTAAAATCTTAAGAGACATGAGCGTTTTGTCGAACATGGACATTCCTGCGAATCAACAAAAATGTACATTAAACTTTTTGCCGAACTCAACTATTCTCAATGTTCCAACACCGCGCCCCGGCCCTCACTGATTTATTTTTATAGTATTTTTGACGAGTATTTTTTTTACCTTTCGCTGGAATGTCCGGCTTAGACTTTCGGCTATATTCGTTGTCCAATTCAACGAAATACAAAAACAGCAAATGCTCGATGTATAAATAAATCCTAAGGTATATCAGCAAGCACCTTTACAGCTATCACATCTCGGGACAACTTATTTCATAAATGTAAAAACGTTTCAATAAAAATGAAATATTCGCTTTTTGCATATATTTTTGGTGACTCTTTTGATATACGACATAGGTCAAAGTTTTAATTTTAAATTGATTGCTACTCAAAACTGTCAATAAATATTTGTTTTATTATTGATGTTAGTGTTTAATAAGAGGTTATGCCAAATTGAAATGAATGGATAGATTTTGTGATTAAAAAACGAAAAAAATATTTATATTATATTGAAATTGTTACTAATTGTTTTGTAAATTACTGATTTGCGAATTGAAAAACGTCTGGCCAAGCTCGGTTTTAGAATTTTAAGAGAAACACTGCAAAGAAAAATATAAGTTTCTTTGTCAGTCAAGACAAGTAAGTACGGAGCATCCCAAATTAACTCTGCAGACGAATTATGGCAACACCACAAATAATATTTTTTACATCTTTAATCTGTTTAGTGTTTTTATTAGTTAGTAATAAGTAGTTAATAACATTGTATTTATAATTAGCGATTCAATAAAGTTTCTACATACTTAGGTAAAAGAATATAAAAGGTAAAATAAATTCATCAATTTGCAACAAATAATTATATTTACCTTGAAAATCTTTATTATAATTTTTATTCCAATTATAATTAGCTTTGCTCTAGGGATCTGTTATGTTTCTTGTAAAATATAAATTAACGCATTACTGTCTTCCTGTTAACCGCGGACTTCTCAGTTTTATCTTCCATGCGGGTTGGCGGACTACACAGACTATCGAGAAATTTATGGGAGCCCTCTGAGGTCTAAAGGTCATAATGATTTTTCAAGGCAAGTGTTCAATCGATGAGCTATCACTAGGTACTTATTCTTGCTTATATCTTGTACTAATTAAATATTTTGACAGAGACACTTAGATAAACAATGATTTTATATATTTTTTGTGTTATATATACACTTGCCACTCGCCCGGCTTCGCACTGGTGCCATTTACGATTTTTTGGGAAATTTGGATGGTGTTTTTGCATGAATTATGCATGATTTTTTTGAAAAATCCCAAACAATTACGAACATAACAACAAACGTTCTCAAGTGATGCTCCGTCATACATGTGGCATTGATTTGTATTTATATAGATAGGTAAATTATTTTTTTAATTAAAAAATCTAATATAATAATGTAGAAATGTGTTTAATATATAAGTACTTATAATATAAACATAAACTCAAACTCAGAGAAGATACCTAGATATTATGATTTGAAGAAACCACTACCTAACAGACGATAAAATTTTCTCAGCAACTTAACTCGTTTATGTTCTGCTATATAGCGTAAACTTAATAAAGTAATAGTAAGGTTGTTCTATACTATAGTTGTAATGCGAATTTATTAATATTCTATCCCAAAGTGTTACAGTTAGCTAAACTACAATATTATACTAGGGTATCATTACAATACAGAATATGCAAAAATATTCCTGAGAAATGAGAGAGAATTCATTTTAAATATCATCCTCATTCGTGCTGATTCTCTCACAATGAGGATTGTGAAATTGCTAAGTAATTCTTAATTACCTACTCAATCACTCTTGCTTTCCCCTATTAACTAACTCAAATTTATTAACCGTCGCTGTCGTTGAAAAAGAGGGACATTATTATAGACGATTTGATGTATTTTTTTATATAAACGTTACATTTTGCTACAGATAAAAATTTATAACATAGCATCACGCCTATATTGCCCGACGGGTTAGGCAGAAGTGTACTATTATACATCCGCATTTTGCCGATGCTGTTATTGAGTCCCATGTAATAGAGTCTGAGCCTATTGCCGTCTACCGGGCACAGTTCCAGACTGTGTTTTCTGGAACTGTGCCCGATGGTAATTGAATTTGTCTATAAAAACTCAAAAACGTTTTGCCCTACCCAGAAATCGAACCCAGGACTTACACTAAGCAGTCCCGCTTGCAACTACTAGACCAATGAAGCTGTTTTATACACATTATAACAACTCATCTCCCTTACTAAATAACATACACGTTGTACATTATACGATTATACTGACATATTAAGTATATTTTTGAGATATAAAGCAACAAGCTTAAATAATTTTATTCCGTGATTGTTAGTAAGGGTTGTATAGCAACAAAAAGTTCACAATTATGTGCTAACTTCTTTATTCGCCTTATCACTAGTAAAAGCAGCATAATAACCTAAATTTATGAACACAAGGTTTTAAGAGCACCGGAATTTGCCCTATGCACACGTGTTTTATAAGATATGACTGTTCCGCTTTTGTAAACCAATCTTAACAATTCAGTTCTCTTTTCAAAACGAAGCATTGAAAGCAGAAAATTCTCAATATCATTGCATCGACATTTTGCGCTGAATACTGGTGCCGCTTAGACTGTCAGGGCTGTCAAAGTGTCCATATTATGTCAAATATATGAACAATTTCAATTTTGTATAAAATCGAAAGAATTCATAGATGTGACTCATATTGCTTTTAACTTGAGTGCTTGATTCTTTAAGTTCTTTTCAATAATTTCCCTATTCTTTTTTACTTTTAAAAGCACGTCATATATTTTCTTTTCATCAAACATTCTTAGTGCAAATCCAGCCATACGTATAATATTCACGTGTCTACAGAAAATAAGGAAAATTGACATAGATTCTCTCGTTTATACCCTATAAAGACGGTAGGTTACGTCAAAATATATGACATTTGGATGGGTGTTTAACATGTCAGCGGATCGCAAAGCAGTAATTTTATTGGTTTGACAGTCTTTCTACTGTAAATATTGTCCTCAATACAAGAAATGTTTTGCGTCTCAAGATTCTTTTAAAACTTCAAAATTTAAAGAAAATCGAACAATGTGCTTTGTAAAAGGCACAGTACAGTAATATAAATGTTTAGGGCAGGCAATAAGTAGAAAAACACTTTACACCTAAAATTTATTGATGAATGAAGGACAGACTTGGCAGTGACTAAACACGGTTAGTCCAGCGGCTAAACTGTAATATTTCTGCGCTACATGTCATGGCTTCAATTTCGGTTTAGGAACAGATATTTGTATGATAAACAGAAAGTAGTTTCTGGTCTAAGTGTGTTTGTATGTGAGAAATCCTAATCCTAACTTCCTAACTAATATTATAACTGCGAAAGTAAGTTTGTTTGTTTGTTTCTTTCTTTTCACGCCAAAACCACTGAACCGATCATCATGAAATTTTGCATATACGTTGTCAGAAGTACAGAAAAGGAAATAGGGTACCTTTTATCCAGAAAAAGGGAAAGAACAATAACGTTCGAGGGTTACGATTGCTTGAGGACGCTAGATGATGTGTGACCCGAAAAAATGCACGGGTTCGTAATCAATGCAGGCGAAGCCGGGGGCGAAAGCTAGTATGTTTATAAAGTACCTACGATACAGGAGATAGTATTGAAGGAAGAATAAAAAAAGATAATGTATGTCTGAAAAAAGATCGATAAAGGTTGTTCAAATCACCAATTAGAAACGAGGTTAACCAACTAGAATGATAAATCAATAATTCAATAAGACTTGGGAAGCTAACCTATTCAAACCACAACGTCTTGATCATAGAGCTACAGAACAGTTTCCATACTGTTAATTTTAGCCAATTACAGTGAATGTGTGGTATTAATGTTTGACCAAACACGGAAGTTTGTGAGTTTGGTATTGATTGTATTAATTGTGGTCACAGCATCTAAAGGATACGATATATGTACATTTATATAAATGAAAACCATAGGTAATGTTACCCGAAATTAATTAAGGCGATATTTGATGCGTGAATATCGGTAGGTATCGTTATCTTGAGTTCACAATTTCACATCCCTATTTGTAGATGTCTTTTTTATCATTTTTTTTTTATTTCAATATTATTGAATGTAATTTTATTTGCAGCATGAATAATTTTAAGTGGGAACCCTGAACTCAGGGACAGGTATTGCGCGCTGAGCAATTAACTTTTCAGATGGATCTTTCCCAGCGTGGAATGCAGTAATACCCGGCAATACTAGCCGCTTTGCTATTAGCCTGTTTTTGTATTTGAAACAGATATCGAACTGTGGCGAGATATCGAGTTTGGAAACATAATTTGAGCGTTGAAATCACTTGTTTTTTTTTTAAACATTTTATTAAACATGAGAAATACACATAATAAAAATTAATCTTTTTAACAGTAAATATTATTCCTAATAATAATCATTATTATATCACTTTAATCAAAGGGCCTTTCACAAATGTGATATTGAACATCTCCCTAGATATTATTACATAAGATAATAAATTGACCCTTGTTACTCAGAAGGGTTGGGTCTTAGTCCACCACGGTATCCTGATGCTGGTTGACGGCCATATTATTAATTAGTTAGGATTTATCACAATCTCTGTTCATAACTACGATATTAAAGATACTGAAAAAAAATGGTTTCGAGCAAAGACACGGAAATGTTTTATTTTTATCCTTTCTGAATAAAATGAAATGTGTTATACATACAATGAAATACTATGGCCTTCGAATTGTTATTCAGTCGCGTGTCTGTACTTATATCAATTTATCATATCTTGAAGGACATGAGTCACACCAAAGGTAACATAAAGGTATAATCAAAGGTATCATAAAGGCATTTACAATCCAAAATCGATAGAAATGAGTCGAATTGGTTAGTGTTCTGAACAAACCTGCATTGTATATTTTTTCCTAGGCATCATCACAATTCAGCTAAATACGATTAGAGTTACTTAAGTAGATTTGGTATATCATTATTATATTATTGCTATTTAATCTGTCACAATATATCATAATATATAGTGGGTATATTTATAATATTTTGTGTACGCATCATATATCAATAACGACCCAGCTAGGTAGATACTCAGTTTGCCTTGCGTGCTTTAGGTAATCACTTAACGGAACTTATGAAACGTAATCAAAGTTGGTTAGAATAGTATACAATGAAACACTCGTATTCTAAGTATGCGTCTAACATTGGATTTAAGTAAATGAAAAATGATTAATCATTCTATTCATTCTATTTTAGGTTTTTCATATAAATTTAGCCTCAAATTATCAAAATGGTTTGGTCATTATCATAACATGAAAATTATTGAAATGTGGTTGTTAATTAATTAACGAAAACCACACGCGGCTTAAATTTACACGAATCTGACACGTGTCTATTTATTTAAACGAATGAAAATTGGCTCAGATTTTTTATTATTGAAATAACAAAGTAAATTTTCTGAAATAATTAGCGAAATTTTGGTGTACGCTGGACAGTCTACACTGCTTTGTATCAGTTCGAGGAATATGGGGTAATGTATAAATAAAGATAGGTTTACTACAATTTCAAGGCTTCTAAATGGTCATCATCACTTATCTGTCTTTTTTGCACTAGGTGTTGTTGTTACCTTTTAACACTATATCCTAATATCATACACATTATGCGTGTGATCAAACACTTTGTTTGTTTAACAGTACTTATATTGCACGTCTTGCTTGCGGTTTCCAAGCGGGTTTCTGGACCAAACTCCGTGTGCTGAGATGTACCACAGAGTAAATCTGACAATGATAATAATTTGTTTTCATGCTTGTTAATTCAGTTTATGTGTCTCCTTGTATCTGTTAAAGAAGTCTATACTCTTGACATAACAAAGATTCTTTATGAAGCGTATTCATTGCCTAGGTATAGTAAGAAGGGTTTTGAAGTTTTTTCTGAGGAAACTGCCTTATTGTTTTAGTGATGTCAGGCGCAAATGCTTGTTCAAAGTCCAATCCTCGACCCGATTGTATTATTGGGTTTCGTCTGTTAATAAACTAAATAGCACCCTAGAATTTGGAATTGTATTATATTATATCAGTATCGGCGAAATGTAGGCGTACAGTACTGTAGTACATCTCTGCCTAACCCTTCGAGTATACAGGTGTGATGCTATAATAAAAAGTTATGTAAACATTCAGTCTAAACAAAAAGTTAGACACAAAGCAACTGTTACTTTCAAGATGCAACTTACAGCCCCAATTGCCCAGTGACCTGCTATCTGCTATTTGACCCAAGAAACTTATCTTTCAAATGTAAGTTATAAGTTCTGTATAATACCTAACGCAAAAGGGATGGAAGTAGCTCGAATATATTTGTATCGTTTCATATCGTATCCGAGTTTATTCATAAAACATTTTATTTACTTTTCAAACTTTTATTTTGACACATTCAGCGCTCAGTTTAACACTCCGTAAAAATAAAATTTTAACTATATTTACCATTCTTTTCAGAACGAAAAACCCGTGCAGAATGCTATTTATATAAAAGTATAGCACGTAAAGTGCATTGCTGTGTAAACTGTTCCTAACATGGCAATGTACAATCGGGAACAGAGTTTTAATTCCTACTAAAAATATTGTTGTACTGTGTGGTGAGTGTTGTTTATTTTTTACACTAGAATATTTACCGTGCTTGTAGTTTCAGGCAGAGTTCGCGATTCTGCTGTTTATTGGTGGTAACATTTTCAATACTATCGAAATCGTGTCGGTAAATATTTTTATTCTCGAATGTACCATTTCACCACTAAGTATATTCTTCGTCGTTTCTCTTCGGTATTCTGTTGTTGCATTATTATTTTCAGTGTTCCTAGCACTTTTAACAGTATTTATTACCATATTCCTTTTTATATATTATATATTCCTTCCTATAAGGGTGAATTAGTTCACGTCTTAATGCAGTGGTTAAGCGATCGACTGCTGCGCTAAACGTCGTGGGTTCGATTCCCGCACGAAACAAATATTTGTTCCGTGTCTGGGTATTTGTGCATGCGAATATTTTTGTTTTTAAACGCAACCAAGATCAAGGAATTATTCATAGCGTGAGGCAAAGTTTTCTTTCTATACAAAAATTTAATTAATCATATTTTAAGAAAATTATATTATATGTACTACTTGTGCTCACGACTTTGTTCGCATGATCAGTGAATGCTCGTGAAAATTGTCATCTGTCAGTCATCAGTCATTAGACTTACCATGATAACTGTGTATGCTACCCTAATTTTCTAAGCCCATTGACAGATTACATACTCGAAATAGTCACTACGGCTGTGTTACCACACTCAGTGACCTTATTATTTACAAACCAAAATCTGTTATTGACTGTCTATAGCGGGGATGAAATAAATTATGGCTACCTATAAGCATTATTCGCATAGAACGACCCTGATAAATAACGATCTTACTCTATTCCAGATTGTTTTTCACAGTATTATCGTTATATTTCTGATTTATGGGGACAATTGAATAAATCAGTATGTACTAATGCATGTCAAATCAATAATCCATTGCCAACTTCATGCAAAAGTAACCCAAAGAAAGTTGGTGGGTATAATGTACCTACATAATATTAGTTATTGATGTCTCATTCGTATAGTGAGTTCACTTATCTGTTCGAGCAGTATCATTATTTTTTTTAAATTCTCAGTAGCCGCCCAGTATCTGGAATTGTGACCGGTAGATGGCAATAGGGTTGCCCCCATTACATGGGAATTCCTAACGGCATCGGTGAAATGTGAGACCCGTCAAAGATAATAACTATAATACGTTATTTTTAACAAAAAAATTCATTAGTATTCCCAGTTCATGTATAAGATTAAGAATGTATCAATTCAAATCTATACAAAACCGATTAAATAGGTACTTACATAATTAAGCACATACCTTAACAGATTGCAACACATTTATTTTTTAAATTAAGCTATTTATATTTTATATTTATAAATATTTTTAAACTATAATATTTCTTTATGGTTCTTCTCCATAAAATTAACTTTTTGGAACCGTACAGTCAGCATCAAAAATATTTATACACGTAGCGAAATTCAAACACATGTTCTTGGAAAACTATTGGTACAAAACTCTAAATTTAAATGACTATGTATTTTCATGTATCTGCAGATACTATGTGTAAAATTGAGAGAAACAAGATTTCAATCACTATTTCCTTTAAAAATCGCTTTTAAATTTCATTATGTGTATATATTCTTTGATGCTAACTGTAAACCTCAAAAAAGTTTCAAACTCACTCTTCTAAAAAGTTCCAAAAGTGCTTGTGATTTATTTGAAGTAAAAATCCATTTATTTAAAGTCTACAAAAAACAAAACACAAAAATGTGCACAAGAGTTTGATATTCAAAACATAATCCACGTAATACTCCCGCGTCTTAGGGAATTTCACAACCACAATAAGATTAAACAAGACAACATAGTCCTACAAAAGAAAAACAACCAAACATATAAACAAAAGCAACACAAAGTAAAAACACACGGTCGAAATCGAGCTGCCTCTCTATTCCTTCGATCCGCATACAATGTCCGAACAACTAATGAACACTGAACAGTACCTCTATCCCCTCTTGTCTAACAAACTACTCTGATAGTTGTCAGCTAAAGGAAACCAGCGACAAGAAATGTTCTAGTTAACAGCAACTGGCAGGCCTGTCTTCTATTGGTACAGATTTTCTCCCCTGTCGTATTATATTATTTTGCTATTGGCCAATTATTTGCTGAGAGCTTTACGAATTACGGACGAAATTTATGAAGCGTGAATGTGCGATGGGTTCTATATAAAGTTTTTTCATGAGTATTGGCACATGTTGTCTTTTTATCTATTAGTCACATTCTAGTCCTTTTGCGAACGTAATTTATTGAATTTAGAAAATCAAATCAGTGTCTCAATAACAATAAATTTTTCCATGAAATAGGGGGCGAACTTTTTGCCATCTATTGGGCACTTTTTCCAACTTCGGATTACTACTGATAACCCAATAACACTTTACTCAACCCAGAAGTCGAACTCTGCACCTCACGCCACACGCTCAGCAGCCGTACCAGCAATTTTATTCAAGAAAAAGGTAAAATACATGTAAAAATGTTGTACCTAAACCCACACAATGCAAACCTACTCATTTAAAAGACAATGAAGATTCTGACTGACATAGCCCGCTTAGACACGGTTCTGCAATCAGATAATTCCATTAATCAAAAGTGAGAACTACGTTCGTACAACTTAGGGTAACTAAAGAAGACGGTGTCCGTTTAATAACCTCAGAACTCGCCAAATCTAAGCGACGACATCAAATCACGGGCAGTCGCCCCTTGAGACAGTCATGCATACCACTACTCACACGTGGATAAGTGAGTGGCATAATATATTATAGACACACATACGCACACAAGTACAGGCGATGCCAGAGAGCGAATAAAAAATGAAACAAGTCTATAGGTAATGTGTGTGGGGTGTATATTCTTTTTCAGCAATTTAGATAAGTGGTTAACCTAGATATTTTGCCGTCTTACCATTTTCGTAAACACAGTCGAATGTAATTGAGCTCAATCGATGTATAAACTGTTTTTAGAAACCATCAATATTTATTGCGCTTTGATGGGAACATTTCTTACTATCACAGGCTCAATTTGGAGTTTTATGTACAACACTAGCAACACAGAAGTACCGTTTAATATTGGGTATAACAAAAATAAAGTAGTACGTTTTACTGTCCATATTATTTTATTGCAAGGCATAGAAATATATAGAAAACATTCATCAAAATTAAGAATCATAAACCAAATTTATGTCATAAATACAACATTAGTTTTAGTATCTAGATGCAAAATCCGAAATACCCAAGATTATCGTTTAAATAATTTGTGTATGCTCGTTGTCTCCACAAATTCAGACAAAAACGCGGAAGCCCACGTCCGTCGCTGATGTTGCTGCCAGCTGATGAGGTACGTAATATATTTAACATATTCTTGACATTACATGGTTTCAAACTGATAACAACCGACTGTGTTCCTGATTCTAAACAAGAAATTTTTGGTTTCCCATAATTTGCCAAATACTAAGATATAGAACAAACATATTGGTTAAATTGACACAGTAAAATACGTACACACACCAATTATGTATGCTAGAAGTTTAGTGCATACTCTTGTATACTTAGGTGTCAATGCCTTTTACCCTGACTGTACTGTTGAAATAACGAGACACCATTTTATTCTTGACAAGTCACTCTGACCGTGTCATTAGTGAAATGGGATCGAGTAGTGCATGAGATGTGAAAAAAGCTTCAAACATGGTGGCTTTTTGACCATGCAAGAAGGTTTTTCATGTCTAGAAAATTTTATAAAATAACCCTTGCCTTAGCGGTCTGTATTTCAGATGACAAAAATATTTTATATATAAGTAGGTAAGCACCGTAAACATCATTCATACAAAATCATCATAATTTTGTAATACTTATCTTTATTGTATTGCTTATATACAACAATCTTCCATTTGAAATTGATACACATACATGGCTTGCGGGTAAACGTTTTTTAACCATATACCTATATTCCGAAAGAAGTGGGTTTGCGTGTAATGTACTCCGAAAAATGGCACGGATTTGTTTTACGACGGAGATTCATTCGAGCGATAGACGTTTTTCATGTCGCTCGGATAAAAACCCGAGGTAGGAGTTAGCAAAACTGAAAGAAATGGATGTGATAGCGGATTGACGCGAATGTACGGGTATGTACAAAATAAAAGCCAAATGTTTGCTATTGAAAATGTTGTGGATATTATTCTATCGTCAACGAAAAACGTCGGAAATCATATTTTAACATAAAACTACAACATGTTATAATCATATAAGAGGTACATTTATGGACAGTTTACATGCATATATATCGTGCACATATATCTATCTGCAGGTCATACAAAATATTGTTCAGTCAAAGTCGCGACTAGTACAGGGAGCCAATTTCTTAGCCACTGCGCCAACCGTTTTGTCGTGTTGAATAATCACAGAATCTTTCGATATATTCACAACATATAGGTAAATATAGTATACCTAAATAAATTATTCTTTGCCTACTCTACTTACTACTCGATTCGATACCCGGATCGGGTATTGTTTTTGGGTTTTTCGGACAGAAGATTCTCAGTAGCAGCCCATTGTTTTGAAAAACGTGGATGACTATGAACTATTCAGCACATCTTTGCTTAATACTTCGGAGAATACAGGATTCATAACGACAGAACATGATGTACGAAAACAAAGAGGTGATTTCAACTGTGTATTTCAATTATATCAAAATAAATTCAATTCATCTGCTATTATTTAAATAATAAAATGTATCAAATATCATTAATCCCATAGGGAATATAACCATAATAGTAGGCAATATCAATGGCAGTCGCTCCGTGTAAAATACTGATATTCAGCCGCAACCGGTTAGATTGGAAGCCGGCCCCAATGTAGTTGGGAAAAGGCTAGGCAGATGATGATGATGATGAGTAGGCCATATCAAAATCAACGAGATATATTCCGATATTATTGATATAGCTACTTCTATTTGATTAATACTAATATTGCCCATTTTCACATTCAATTTTACTAGCAGAAATCCTTGTAGTTAACTTCTGGGCTGGGACTATTTAGATTGCCATCAACTCGCTAAGAAGAAGACTAATAGAAAATATTTTGAGACTTAAGATAAAGACGAAACTACATAGCTCGTTTCTGTTTATTATAATGATAAAAGCCTAATTTGAGCTATCTAAATGCTAATTCCTCAGAAGCACTTTACAGGTAATAGGTACGCACAATATATTTATTTTGCTGAATCAGGCGAATAATGAAACTAGATATCATATAATTTTTTTACGCGAAATAAAATTTGTACTAAATAAAACGTCCATTAAAATCCATCATAAACGCTTGGGATGAGTTTATATATGTTATACTATAACAGCATTACGCTTGTACCTATCCTCGAAGGAATAGACAGAGGTGTACTATTGTGCATTCACATTTTGGCGATGCTGTTATTAAATTACATGTAATAGGGAGCGAGTCTATTACCCGGCACACATATATACCGAGCTCACTTCCAAACTCCGTGCTGCTAATAAGAATTTCTATACAGAAAAACCCAATAACAATTTGTCCGACCCGGGAATCGAACCCAAGACCTGAAGACAATCGCTTGCGACCACTAGACCAATGAGGCTTTCTGATTATGGACATTTTCATAGACGTTCGTGACTATGTGTAATCAGTGTCAGATCATACAATATCAGTGTAATTCTTTCCGACTTTAGAATAAAAGTCGACGGGAAACACTAAAAGCAAAACTTGTCAACTATTTTTATTATTGAAACCGAGGCGGGTCGTCGTTAGCGCGTGCGATATTGAATGAAAAATAATACAGCACAGCGTTGCAAGTATTGTATAACGCCCGGACGCGGACGGCTTAAAGGCATCTTTACAGTATCCGCGATGTTTTCAAGCGCTACTATAACATGCTTTTGATCAGTAAGTAGGCTAATTTACATAACTTTGTAACGCGTCGATCACGTTGCAATAACGCTGCGGCCAAGTTGAAGTTTTAATGCTAAATAATATTCTTGTAATTTATAAACTGGCGCGTGAACTGCGCGTTGATCTCGCGTATCCTGCACGTGTGTCAAGCTAGAATAATCAAACTCACGACAATATAATAGGTATCGTTAATATGCTCGAGTGAAGTCAGCTTGACGCGAACGTATCTGACAGCGACGAAGAAAGCGACGATTTGGTCGAATCTTCACTGCAGCTTCACTTCAACCGAGCATTTTCAATTATGTGAATTAGCCTGGGTACATATTATAAGTGTTAGAAAAACATAAATGGGTGGGTTCTAATAAGTAGATAGATACTATAGAAAATAATATCAATGTGAATCCAATTCCGATACGCTTAGTTCAATAAATAAACCCTCACAAAATTTAACAATTGCTATTGAGAGACCTACGCTAAATTCACTCGTTATTTATATGCGTACCTACGTTCTATTGTTCATTATTCTTTTTTTTTCTTTTTATGAAAGTACCTGTTACACTGTTCGTAATGTAACTCTTGTGAGAGATGTATTTTTATTTATACATATTATAACATTTAAAACTGATGTATCATCTTTTGGAATCATCCAAATAGATTTTCAACGTTTTGAAAGTGTGTGCAAAGATCCAGTTGAAATAAAAAACATTGACTTAAAGTCGTGAGATTTGACCACAAACCATCAATTATGTTTCTTTTCCCGAGTACAAACAGTAGTAATAGTAGTAGTCTAAATGTTCGACATCATAAATCACTATCAGTTATTGAATTAATACTTTTGTAAATTATTGAATTTACAAACTGAGTGACTTTTTGGTTTAAGAAGGCAATTATCTTTTGTGATCCATTCGAAAAAATAACCTTAATTCCATCAACACCATTATATTAATATCACAAGACTGTTTTTGCATATTTCCTCTATCTACGACAATTAGAAAACTTTTAAAGCGCACTATATTTTAGCCAGTGTGTGTGCAACACCTAAAATAAATGTTATAGTTTAACCAATACCCGTCCATGGCACTAGTTATTTTCCATCCACTTCTGCTATTTTCAAATCTTATTTAGTGGAGAAGTATTCTAGCTAAACCTAAGAATTTCGTTAGAAAAACAAATCCGATTTCGGTGTTATTTAATCGTAAAAGCTGAACATATTATTCGCAAAAGCGGATCGTAAAAATAATTGAAAACGGACTTTGACAAAAAGGACAATTACGCAGCCAATCTAACCGGTACTTTAATATGGACCTATTTATCTGATTGGGTTCATTCAATAAGACATTTCATACCTCAATTTATGAAAGACCATCTTTCCTACTTATAACATCTTTGTAGGTGAAAAATTTGAATAAAATTATCGTAATAAATACAATTTTATGTTTTGACAGACGCATCGTCAAATATATCCTTAATACCTGTATCAAATTAAATTTTCTAATGGGATAGCTATAAGGGAATTATATCATACTGATACCGAGCGTATTTTTGTAGCCACTAAATATATTTTTCAATGTAGTGCGAAATAAAAATAATTGTAAAACAAATAATTATTTGGACTTTAATTTCGTACTATTGTTGGTCTATTTTCTGTTTATTCAAGAATATAAAGTTTAAGGCACATTAGACAGTAGCCTGCACACCATATTTGAGGGTTTTCAATTTCAAAAGCTATTCTACTACCGTTTAGTTCTACGCGTATACAAAACGAGGAGTTTCATCTCCCCTTTTGCGGTCGTTTGTATGTTTTGCCTTTGTAAATAAACGGTCGTGTTTTATATCATATATATCACAGCTAGCGTCGGTTTCAATGTCTATCTTTCACACCAAATCAACAAGATTGATGACACTTGAGCTCGAAATTCGAACAAATTTACGATTAAATGGAGATATTTTGCCATAGACTTGCAAAGTTCTACGCATTCGTGTGAACCAATCAAATATTTTTGGCAGAGGTGAAAGGAGCAGCTAAAAATAAAAAATAATGAGAAAGGTATTTGGATAGGTCCATTTTATAGAAACATGTATAATGTAAAATATTTTGACAACGCAAACAAAATGTCGATATGATGTTACTAGGTAAGTATAAGCATTTCCACACGTAAAAAAAAAAGTAAGAATAATGAAGTAGAAATGCAGAGATCCATAAATAATATGGTATTAAGAAAACGATTTTGCACACGTTAAAATTCGAGTGTGAAAATATACCCTGTTCGCTAGGAATTATATGTTAAACTGGGATATCATATAATGTACAAAACAATAATTGTAACGTGTGAAAAACGGCAACTGATGCAAATAATACTGTAGAAGCAAATAATATAGAATTAAGAGTAATTATGAAAAACAAGCTGCCTGCTATAATGTCATGCATAATTAATTATTTTGAATGCCCAGCATTAACCATTAAAATATTTAGTACATGAGATCATTAACGCTTCGTACAGATATGAACCGAAATAAACTTAATTAAAACATAGCCACAGAATTTTACGAAAATAAAATCGACTATCGTTTTATTTCGGCTGCTAATTAGGCAACTGAATTAACTATTAAACAATGTTTGAAAGACTAAGAACATGTCGACGCCTCCTACGCATAAAGTCGGAACACATTTTTTGAGTAAAATGATATTTTTGTCTCATTAGAACCATATTATACCATATTAAATATTCCTGAAATCAGAATATTAATATCTTGTATAAATAATGAGTTTTGGAATTGATAATAGTCGTAACATTTGAACGCTCCCACGCAATAGGTCGCGCCACTAGTTCCGAAGATATGCACCGATCTATTGGGCTTCGCATGGGTCAATCGGAGCACAGTACCGACGTCGTATGACACAAACGAAGCCCAATTTTGAATGTTGCAAATAATATTGCACAAAAGTTTCATGAAGTGTTGTTGTTTGTTTCTTTTAATTACTAAGGCCTATAAAATTATTAACTAGAGAAATGAGAAACGTACATTCGTTAAACATTTTGAAATTAGTGTAAAATAGGCCAAACTCAAACAGCGAAGTAATAACGGCTGGTGAATATCATGGAAATGGTAAGCTTTATTTTATCTTTGTATATTATTATGAAATGTACTTGTTTAACTATGTCATACTATCATACAGATAAATAATATTAATATGTGATAGTGATTAGTTTTCAGTGACAAAGAAAGTTATGATTCCAGCGCATAACGTCGGAATGTCTATGTTACGACTATATGCACCGTTAGTTACAACTTTATACTACGCAACAATTTTATTCTAAAAGTCGTAACTTATACTAACGACCATATGCGTGGTTGTAATTTAAAGATAAATAGATGTATAAAGACGTATCATAGACATAAGACTTTATGTTTTGTTGCGAAATAAAGATACAATTCTTTGCTATTCAGTAATGGCTAAAAATATCGTTAAACCAGTTTTAACGATATTTTATTTATTTTTATGCTATGAGTTACTGTAATTGTGTTTTTTAGTAAGTATTTCATTAGTAGGAAGTTTTTATTTTCAGAATAACCGGTGTATTTGACGTTGAATACCAGTGGGATTTGTACAATATGAGCTTAAGGAAAAATAGTTCGGCTAATCTTTTAATTATATTTCCAAAAGATTTTAAACTATCCTCATGGCAAAGTAGCTCTTTCAATTAGAATAACACATATCTTTAATTCATGTAAACCGAATTCGAGCACTTATGAAATGTCGAGACTCTAGGTGCACAGTTCCAAATAGTAGATACTATGGAGAAGAACCGGCAAGAAACTCCATGGAAACTCATTTAAAATATTTGATCTTACAATCTTATTTAGTACACTGTTGTGGTAAGAGATGCGAGAATAGTGTAATTTAATGTGTAAAATAAAAAAAATATATAAAAAGACTACGGTAAAAAAATATAATAAGATTGCCTCTGAACAAGGTTGCCATGGCAATTACAAGGTGACCAGTCCCGGCGGATGATACCCGTTTACGACTAGGACACATGTATAAGTATTGTTTAGCTCAACCACTTCGTAGGGAACCCGGCGACCCAATACACCACACCACCATCAGCGAGACAATGATTTTAGCGAGCATAACAAACTCGTATTACCAGGCAATAGGCAAGTGTTTACTACAATAAAAACAATAACACTATATAATTTTACCTATTTCTGATCTTGCTAGTCAAGAAGGCTATTGTTACACGTGTCCTATGAAGTATGAAGTTACTTGTCTATATTTATTTAGACCAAAGTAAATGACATGCCAAAGAATTCAAGTTTTGCGCCGACAATTGTGCCAGTCAAAACCGAAACCGAATTGTGCTTGCTTCTAATAGCTATGCAGCTAGGAACTATTGTATAACGATAATTTATAGGTTTAAAAAGGCATACACAAATTGTCGTAGGCTCCGTTCATGCTTTAATAGCGACAAATACCAAAAACAAGTTTATAACCCTGCAAAATGAATTGCCTAAGATAGTCAAAAGTCAACCCTCTAAATTACAATATAATGTCATTGAAATTAGTGTTACTGATTTTTACGACTGCAAAATTTTACTAGAGGATAGAGATTGGGCTAAACATACTAAAATCCAACATATATCATAGGCCAAAATATGAAAAGCTCAGATAGTGTCTAGGGAACTCAATATTTTAAACTATCGTTATCATTTTGAGGAAGAAAAATATTATGAGCTTAAGAAAAAATAGTTTTGGATCCATGTTACACTGATCATGTACCTGTACATTAGCAAAATTTAATGATTTGTTAAGTCTTTGTCGAGAACGCATAATACCCCAAGAGTACCCAAATTTTTATCATCAATTGTCACATAGTGTCACTGTTGCAGAACAGGACACTAGCGATTTATTATTAATCTTTGATTACATTATGTTATCTGTTATTATTACTTAAAAAATAACTAATCATTTCAGTTTAAGTAGTTTTCATTTAATTTTGTTTAGGTTATTATTTTTTATTTTGTATACGTTGATAATTATTAGTTACCTATGTTATAAGGCGTAGATCTTCGTTTTTAAATTCATTTATATTTTTTTAAATTAACCCAAATAACCAATCTTAAACTCTGAAAGTCTGATGCCAGTTCATATAATTTTAATTATTTTAAATGCGATGAGCCAGTGCCTCTAATTTTGCTTAATTCTTGATAAGTTTTATTTGTATTTTTTTTATAAAAGTTTACGTACATCTTTATCATAATGATTAAGTGATGCAAGAAGACTGATTAATGTGCCTATGAATAAACTGTCTTTAATAAAGTTGATTTGAGGTAAAATTTGTGTTGGTTTTTGATTATCAAGTAGCTTCTTACGACCCTTTTTTGAGAGATATAGACAATTTACACGCCGCATATAGTCGTAATTTAAACATACGAGTTTATTCGCGTTGTCTATATCAGTCTGATTAAAAGCATAACGTCGTAACAATAAGATACGACGTTTTGGCAATCAGTATAAGGTCGTAAGTAACTAAAATTTGCTATTTTTGTATAAATATTTCTTTTTATTACATCCAAAGCCCGGTATAATGTTTTTAGACTTATTATTGATCGCATAGTGTAAAAACTCCGGTTGTAAAAGATTCAAAAATCAACTATAACAGTAATGTTCACAAAAATGGCTCTCCTGAAAAACTACATTTTTAGCGTTACGACCTAATGCGTGGGAGGCGTCGATGTTTTACTACTAACTAGCTAATTGCCTATCCACAGCGTATTTGACAGAACTATTTCAAGTGTCTGTTTCACAAGTATCTGATAAGTAAATCTATGTGATAAATTGTCTGATCAACATTTAGATTTATGAGCCGTATTTTTTATGAAAGTGATTTACTATCTGGGTATTTCATTACTATCGGACACTCCAGTGATGAATCTGGCTTTATCTAGTAAAGCTTCTAAAGTACTCATAGATTTGAAAAAAGGCTGAAGCTTTTTTAAATGTAGGTATTATAACACAGTTGAAACACATTACATATCACGCCGCGACTGTAAAGCTCGGTTATGTGTAGTGATAAGAATGCCAAACGTTCACCAAAACTCATTCCTTTGAAACATTGTCTGTGATTTACTGAAAAATGTACAAACAACATTAATCTTTGAATTAATAGTTATGTTTTTAATTTACATATTATGAATTGTTATTATTTTATTTATTTATTTATTCATCTTTGAATCAGGCATAATTACCCATAATTTATTAGTATGATATAAATGAAATTAAAATGATTTTTTTAGTAAGAGTTATAAATTTTGACATTAATTTCACCTTTTTGATCCTTTTGAGTATCCAAAAAAAGATGGTTCTTTAGATATTTTAAAATGAATGCTATGACAGATATATTTTCATGACGAAAATTTTACCTTATAGCAAGTTTTCCAATGTAACGTTGAAATGTTTCTTTGAAAAATAGAAAATTGTAATGATCATAAAACAGCACGAACAATATGTCCAATGACAAGTAAACATTTTGTTTTATGGTAACCTTTTACCTCTGGAATGATTTAAGATTTACTGTTCTAAACATATAAATTAAAAAAGGAACTATACACTCGCCCGCGTACGTGATCTTTTGCGATCAGCAGAATAATAAAAAAATATGACGATATATAAAAAAAAATCTCGAATATTCAACGCAAAGGCAAACCCAGTCAAACAGAGCGAAGACTTGATAAATAAAAAAAGTAAAATCTAGATGCCTTGTACAGAGCCGGCTCAATGACGCGAAGGTACGCGAAGGTACGCGATATAAGGAGCCAATAATCTCACTATTCAGGATATATATGATCGCTTTTAGTGGGGAAGACTGAATATTAAGCCGACGTAAGCCCAGAAAAGAGAACTTATAACTCGTTAGGTACGACAGTCTGTGGATATGTCTACGATATTCTTTCCTCTTCTTAAGTTAAAATTTTGTAGTTCTAGTTTTAATTATAAAGTATAATTATTGCCAATATGTGAAGAGTCTATCAAATAATTAATTATCTCTGGTACGCAAATTAATTATTGACTGGATATTTCTGATAAGTAGATCGACTTTTCTTCTTTTTATTTAAATGAAGATTGTCAACAAAATTCTATTGAAACTGTAAGTACTTTAATCGGGACAGATTTATGATGATGAAGACAAATTTAAACAAGAACGGATTGATTAACATTCCACATCTCAAACAAATACGAATACGTAACAGAAAAAGAAATACGAAATAAATGCTTTTTCATTTAGCGTCCCTTTGTGTGTGGGGTTAAAAGCGCGCCACGATATATGGGAACATTAGGGAAAACAATGCCGCATTGTATTCTACGTGTTGTTGTATATCAAAACTTTGAATAAAACAGATTGACTGCTATTTTATCATTGGACTTTGTTTTTCTCAGCCTACCTGTGAGTGAGAACAATGCTATGCGTCTGTTATTGTCCTTTGCATACGGATATTCAACTGAATGAATAATTCCAACATCTGACCTAAATGTTTACCAAAAAGTGCCTAATCTCAGCGAGCATTATCTTTATCATGGAAAAAGTTGTTGCCCCAGTGAGAATTGCAAATTGGATTAGTTTTTCGATGTTAATTAAAGAAAAGACAAAGTTTTATTAAGTTACTTCTTGTCCTGGCATACGGAATTAGTTTGTTGTTGTCAAAATTATTAACAAAGATAAACAGTATCGGTAATGAAGCAAAGAGGGATTTTGAAATATTTTAAGATCGGATACTTGAAACCGTTCCTCAATTTACATTGCTTTTAAAGCGAATATTGTTCTAAGATTTGTTTCAATTTCCGAAAATGAAAGTGTTGAATCGTGAATGCCGAATTTGAATTGGCGTTATAGAAGCTACATGAGAGGGCATTATTAAAATTCGTTTCATCGTGCGGGTCCGTAAATGTATGAACATATATCACACGCGCTTTTTGATCTGGACACGCTTGTACCTCATTACACACATCAATTTGGGAAACCGAAACGTGCAATTTTCGCGTCGCTCACCCCGAAAATCCTGTAATTATATTACGGCTCAACTCGAGTGCTCGTTATCAACTGGCTAAGTGACCGTGTCTGTTTTTATGGCAAACTTGTATATTGGTCTTTCCTTTATTGTCATATACACATAGCATCACACCTGTATTCCCTGAAGGGTTAGGCAATGGTGTACTATTGTACACCCAAATTTCGCCGATGATATTATTGAGTCCCATGAAATAGGTGGCGAGCCTATTGCCATCTACCGGGCACAATTTCAGACTCCGTACTACTACTAAGAATTTTCATACAAGAAAACCAAATAACTTTTTGCCCAACACGGGAATCGAACGCAGGACCTCACGCTCAGCAGTCATGCTTGCGACTACTTGACCAATGAGGCAGTTACGTCATTCATTATTGTTATGGCAGTTTTTAAAATTAATATCTTTCGTCATTCTAATTCTTCATTTTCTCAAAATAATCTTACAAAAAATCTTCCCCGAGTGACGAACCCTGAGGCAGTCTGGCGCATCCTGGGCGCCTCGGTACCGCCATTGCTGATTATCTAATCTTTCCACTATGGCATGAGCAACTACCATGCGATAACTTGTGCCAACACGACAGAAGAGGAAGGATCATACGAAATAAAAAAAATATCAACCATCTTATTCAAAACTAATTCTAAAAGTCACTGCAAAATAATGTTCTATTATAAGGCCTTAAAATATATATTTTGCTTACAGATGCACAAGGGTCACTGAAGTTCATTGGGCCCCGAATTCCATCCAATTGGCTAGGTATCGATGGCAACTTGGCATTACGGACGGTGAACCATTATCGTTTTGGGTATAATGGACGTATCATAACGACGTTTTGTTTTTAGACGTTATCAAACGATAATGACGTTTCGATTGACTACAGTTATGTATGCAGAACGTAATATTTTGTCACTATGACGACTGTAAACGTATACACTTACACAGGTTTCTGTTATAGATTACAAAGTTACTTCGTTGGTTTAATGGTCATACGCGCGACTATTGTGCGTGGGTCGAGCGAAGTAATATCGGGTTTTTCTGTATCAAAATTCTCAGTAACAGACGGTCCCTGAAAATTTGGTCGGTAGATGGCAATAGGCTCACCCCCTATTACATGTCAGTCAGTAACGGCATCGGGGATATGTGGGTACTTATACAACAGTACCCTCTATCAAACCCTTTGGGGAATACAGGCATGGTGTAGATATGTAAAGTTGTATATAATGTGTATTACTGAAATGATGGAAACAGCTACTCCATGTCAACATGGTAACTCAGCACTTATGTAAACCTCACTTCATGATTATTTTTTTATGTAACACATTCCATATTGCTATGCTACACATACACAAACGATTATTGAACGTGATACCTGCATTTAAAGACACTTTTTTTTTTTCGGAAATCAATACTTAAATAGAATAAGGCCCTACTAAAATATTGTTCATACGTGCGGATATTACGTAATAAAAGATTCGTATGTTTGTAATAAAAATGCTGGCTATTTTTAGAAAACTTGGCAAGGATACTCGTACAACTGAGCATGTCAATATCTACAGGGCTTGGCGTACACCCGACAGGTGTACCATACGTCCGCTTACCTTCCTTATTACCCTAGTAAATAAAAAAAATAGAAGTTCTAAATTCAAATCAGGCCCTTTTTTCTTTTTATTGTGTGGCCTGACTTTGTAGAATTCAAAATTACGGAAGAGGTTTGCCCACGGAAGGTTGTTATATTTAAAAATATTTATGTAATTAGTTATCTGGTGCTATTATGTATTTTGATTTATTTCGCTATTATGAACAGTTGGGCGTTATTCTGTAAATGGACTAACATCTTTCTTTTATCATGTACAGACTGCTTAACCCTTCACAGCTTACTTAAATATATATTAATGCTTTAATTAATAAATATTGGAATTCGACCTATGTCATATAATAATTATGGCGATTTAGTATTATTTAACTTAGACAGAAATAAAGGTTCTTTAGCTGTCAGAAGACAGTCGAAAGACCCTATTACCTATGGACATATACATGTCTTATAAGTAACAAAAAGGTACTATTCTAGGCGGAAGAGTTATTGTTATAGTGACTATACGGACCGTGGGTTGGCAACCTCATAGTGCAAGTTTATCGACTTATATTTTATCCGTTGGCACTGATTTGGCAACCTTTAAATACAGCTTCGAAAAGCTCGGTAAGCTTTTTCTTGTTATTCTTAAAGTGTGTGATAAAATAATTGATCGATCTTTAATTCTTGTAATATTGTGATCTCGCTATCATACCAGCCACGTAACATAATCCCATTCTGAAACTGAGCGGAAGAATTAATTACGATACTCCTGCCTTACCTTTCAGAATACATGCGTGACGTGTGACATACCAAACTAAATCATACTTGAATTTGCACTAAAACTCTATCTGAGTTATAAAAAACTTTCAACATCTCCAATATTACTTGAGATAGCGTCTCGGCAACGGGATGATGCATGCAAAGAGTTAGTTAAAATCAGGACTACCGCTAACTTTTACAAGATACTGGTAATTTTCACTCCGAATTTAGACACTTTGCTAAATACTGCCACAGTTTAGTAGAGCAGCGGTTGGGTAGAGTTGAGTACCTAAATAAAAATACTACACAATTCTTGCTGAATAAAAATATTATTTACTAGAATTTATAAAATCTTGATACATATTCGGAAATATTATTTAGTGTCTGGTTCAAGCAAATACTATCAAAATACATCAACTGTTTGCATGAAGTATACTATTTTTATCCAATCCATCATGATTAAGAAACCTAAATATTTTCTCGCGTTGATAAACCCCTTTTTAATATTAAAAACGTTATCCAACAAAACTGCTACAAACAAAATAAAATGGGAACAGTATTGTTGCCCCAACTTGAAATATGAGCACAAGCACAAAATAAAACTTCGAGAGTGTACAATCGCTAACAGATTTCTTTCTGTAATCTGTCAATCTTCACTGACAACTAATATTCACGTAGTCCTTTCACGATCGACAATGTGAAGATTTATAAGGGGGTCGGTTTTGGAAAAAGTTTTTGTTCAAAAGAAATCTTCTTTTAACACTGTGCAATCTCTGGTTTGTATTGCTAATATTTTATAGGTATATACAACAAGAATTTTATTAAAAAGTAAAAGGTATTATGTTGAGATAATTTTTACAATAGTTGCAAAGTAATTAAATTTACTAATTTACTTTCCCTGCTGTCACAAACTGATGATTGGCTAACGCAACCAAAATTACATTATTCAGATTTATTTACAAAATATAGATACATATAGGTATTAGGTATAACCTGTATGATTGAATAACTTAAAAAATTAACGAAACAGGAACTGAGACTGGTCGGCTTTCAATTGTTTATCCTTATCCGCTCACAAACAACGAATATTTTTATGATGGGCTATAATTAATATCCGCTAATCTTCTTTATTTCTTCTTCTTTCTTCTTTCTTTTTAATAAAACGTTGCCCCACACTAGGATTTCTCCTGTGTCGTGGGTACAATTTACAAACATACATGTCACATACACACACAACCAGACCCGAAACAACTATCTGAAGATCATACAAATATTTGTTCCGTGCGGGGATCGAACCCGCGACACATAGCGCAGAAAGCTAATCGCTTAACCACTGCGCCAACCGTGTCGTCATCGTCATTTCAAACAACATTTCCCCGTTACAATATGAAGGTAAGCGCCAGTATTGTACATTATGTAGATACATCGTTACTGTGATTGTGCTAAGTCGGTGGAGTTATCAATCAATTAATTTAAGTGATCGGCAATTATGGGATTTAATTGCTTGTCTAGATGAGGTCGTCCGAGCAACGCGTTTAATCATGGTTGAATGAGTAACCAATTACTATTGCACCTCCTCCTTCCTATTATGACAATTCAAACGTCTAATCTGATCAAATCTCATCAATTGAATAGGGGATTCTGATATCTACTAAAATAATCTGTTGCTGACTCGACTTACTAGAGGTTCAGTCAAGGACATTACTTTAGATGAATTTTTTATAATTAATTAATTCATAACTGTTAGGTACACTAGTAGTAATTAATTACAAAACGTAATGTTTACAAGTTTTTATTCATAAAAAACCATATTAAAAATTCAATCAAGAAATGCTTTTATCGCTGATTGTACGTATTGAACGAATCGGATTTAGTTAAGACACGAATTTGGATATTCAGTAATTCTACGATTTTCTTTTTTGAATCCTAAATGGTTGCCTAAACCGCCGCGATAACAATAGAGGTGTCCTCGAAAAGTTAAGCTGTCTTCAAGCCGGCAAGTGAAAATGAAAAATGGGAAGCTTAGGCTAAAAATCTACGAATGAGAATTGTAGCAATGGCAAAAGGAGATTTTGACGACACGGTTGGCGTAGTGGTTGAGAGATCGACTGCTGAGCTACGTGTCGCGGGTTCGATTCCCGCACGGAACAAGTATTTGTATGATCTACAGATATTTGTTTCGGGCCTGGGTCTTCGTGTATGTGAATACACACCGTGCCTCGGAAAGCACGTAAATCCCTTGGTCCTGCGCCTGATCTCTCTCCGGTCGTGTCGGATTGCCGTCCCATCGGACTATAAGAGTGAAGGAATAGAGAGAGCACCTGTGTTTGCGCACACACTTGTGCTCTATAATATCTCCTGCGTAGTTGGCTAATCTCCGGTGAGATTGGCCGCCGTGACCGAAATCGGTCAGGAGGACATTATAAATTGATTTTATAGTGGATTATCTTCTTTGCAATGTTGATTGTAATGGTTGCCCGTTTCTTGTTTTAGTTTTTAATATAAACGTTTCCCCACACTACGATTTTTTCTATATCATGGGTACAGGTAACAGACATACATATCACATGCACACACAACCAGACCCGAAACTACTATCCGTAGATCATAGAAATATTTAATCGTATGACGTGCCGGAATTGAACCCGCGTCACGAGATGCAGAAATCTAAACGCTTAGCCACTATGCCAAATATTTCTATAGTAGATTTATAACCGGACAAAATAATTTTGCAGTACATTTAATATATTGCCTTCAGTTAAAAGAAAAACGTCACGTACAGGCCTATGCCTAGGCCTATGTCGCAAGGATAGCAGTTGGGCGTGAAGTTTTGAGGTCGATATTCAATTTTATATAAAAATAATAAAATGAACGGTACAGTGTATGTAACTGTACCTCAAAGGAACCCAGCTGTCGTGTACGCTTGTGAACAAAAGTTTCACATCAACACTTCAATCTCAACTTTATAGACACACAGTGTTACGTTACAAAGGTTTGGTGCCCATCAACTATGAGGTAGTGACATAAGGCCGGACTAATAAGGTTGTTGAACCCTCTTAAAAAGGAACAAGTCATTGATACTGTTTCAAAAGGACGGCATTAAATTAAAAAGACATTAAAAAAATTAACAATAAAAGGCTTTATAGTCTAAATACCTAATTATGATATCCATTCATCCATGGGTTGTGGAATTAATATTAAGTACATAACATGACGCTTACACGTATATTTCCCAAAGAGTTAGGCAGAGGTAAATATGACTAAATATGTCACATGTAATACGGGCGAGGCTATTGCCATCTACAGACAGAATTCTTTACTCACAGAATTTCCACAGAGAAATACGCAATAACACTACCCGCACCGGGAATTAACCCCAAGACCGATGAGGCAGTAGGAAGCGAGAAGTTTTTTTTTCTTTCTAAATGATAAGATATTGACTCTGTTTACTTTTAAAAATGTTATCGTTAAATACTTTTGAAAGTGCCTCTTTAGTCTACTTCCAAATATTTCACCATAAATCACCTCCAAATATTCAAGATAAATATTTGGGATGTTGTATTTGTGGTTGTTCCTTAATTTCCTCAGAGCCTTTTTCCACCAAGATGTATGGTTTCCCCTTTTTTTACAATGTACGGTGACTATTTGCGTGAATTGCTACTCGCGGTCAGTTTTTACGTAACTGAGACAAAGGTTTATTGCCCTTTTATTGTTGTTAAACTGGTATTCTGTGAAAGAAAACTGCTGTGACACTTTCTTGAATTGCTGACGATGTTTTTGGTTAGATTAAGGGGTGCGCTTTAGGTGTATTTTACAAGCGCTATTTTTTTTTTTTCTTCTTGGTTTTGGAGACTGAAATAAAATTTATATTCCATTTCAAACAAAGCAAATCTAGATGGCTTAAGTCCTATCAAATTCCATTTATATTTTGGAATGATCGCAATTTCAAACGCAATATTTTTGAAATTATTTTCATCAACAATATCAATCACAAACTCTGGCGTTATATTAACTTGGAAATACAATTTTCAACAAAAGGTTTTATTATAAGAGCTTACAAATTTTCATCCTTATTCAACTCGGCCTCGAAAAATCCCAAAAGGTGTTCAAGACAAACAGACAGGAAAATAAATGTTATATCGTTTTAGGTCCGTTATGGGTCGCAGATAATTAATTTTATATGTTCGCAGTAATTAAAACGAACGATGTTTCAAGTAATCATAAAGAACCCTTCACCTAATCTTTGCTTAGAAGTCTTCACTCCTGAAAATTGTATAATTAGCGGCGGTGGTGCATGGAATTTCATAACGTTTCGCAATTCCGGGAAATAACAGTAGGGGTTTAATTTCTACAATATTGTTTGAAAACGTTTTCTCTTTTTCGTTCATATACATAACATTTTCTATGTACAGTTTGTAGTGGTTTCTTTCGTTGCCCTTGTGTTGGCATCATGTGTTTCAATTTTGAATGTAGTCAAGTCGAGTAAAAAACTGAGAACTGTACTCGATTGTGCAAAAAATACATTGAAATATTACAGAAACACTGTAATATTTCAATATATAATATGTATGTATGTATGTATGTATATATGTAAATGTATATAAACTACACATTTACAGCCACACTGTCTTTATAAACTACACATTTACAGCCACACTGTCGCTTAAGCGTGAGATAGCACTAAGCGTCAGTCATTTTAGACGCCTGAACAGTCATACGGCGAACAGCCAGCTAAATTGCTTTTGTGATCATTATTGTTCGTCTATATGTATGCACCAAGGGAGTATTATTGCTTATGTGTGCTGTAACGGTCTCTTTATTGATAGTAACTACTACTGTGAAAACCTATCTAAAGTGTAACATTACAAAGAACGCGGTAGAAAGGAAAAGGGGACAAAGAATTAAAATGTATTATATAATTTCCTGTTTCCCTTCATTCACTTGAATCATGAATTTTTATGGTTCAAGGCGTCTTTATTAATTTTGTCAAAGAGGTACGTCACAAGGATAATTTTCTGTTAAAAATCTGTTAAAGACATTTAAAGTAAGAAATTTAATAATACCTACAGACTTACCAAAACAGAAAAATCAACCAACGATAGTTATGATTCGCAATCTGGGTATATATTTTGAGTCTCGAATTTTACGACCGCACCAGAGATAGCTTTAAAATACACTAAAGATCGTAACCAACTATATAATAAAATTGCTTGCGATGAATTTTTTTTAGATTTTGTACCTGTTGACTTCATAATAAAAATATACAAATATTCAGAATAAATTTTAAGATGAAGAATGTAATAAGTAAAGAGCGTAAAGATAAAGTTCCTGGCTAGCAATTCAGCCCAGCTTATTCGCAGTTACATCTTAGTAAAACAAAAATCTTTAAACAGAATTGTTGCTATTCCCGCAGAAATACCGAAAGACATTGTACTTTTCTCACTTGAAACCCGGCTTACCCTGTAACAAAGATAAGCGAGGAACATACATAGAAATGTCTTCCTTCGCGGAGCTCTTTCTTTTTCGAGGAAAATTATCTCCCGTTAATTACATAACAGGTTAATGTGATGAGCAAGTGAAGGCAACGAAGACCTAAGCATTAACTTAGAGAGGCATTACAAATTTTTGCTTAAAATTCTTATCTTTACAGGCTTAAAACGGGATTAAAATTAAGCAAGAGTATTTTGGGGTATTTACTAAATGAACGGTGCCAAGGCTAACTTTAAATAGCTGACTCCGCAAATTGATGTACTGGAATCTGTGGAGCAAATGAGCAACTAAAGGCCCGGCTATTCGAGTTGTAATTTTTGACTGGAAGTACGAGAATTTTTAATGGCATACTATTAAAATGGCTAAATAGCTCCTAATTTCATTACATAGCATCACGCCTGTACTCCCTAAAGAGGTAAGCAGAGGTGTACAGAACTCTTACATTTCATCGATGCCGTTATAAGTCAAATTCAAAACTCCGGGCTGCTACTGATAATTTGAGAAAATCCTTACTTCTAATTCCAATTAATTATACCTAGCTCCTAATTATCTTGAAAAGATTATTATAGAAAATAGCAGCAGTGAAACAAAATTAACTGTATTCTTAATAAAATACCAAGCAAAATTAACTGAACCGTAAAACCGGATACTAAATAAATAAACCACAATCGCTTCTTGAAACAACGGTTGAAAATAAATTATTCTCGTTTCAAACGATCAAAATTAAAGGGAAATGAAGAGATTTCTTATTTCACGTCAACTGAGAACTTTTGACTGACAGCTATACAAATCAAGCGAAATAAAAATGAAACATTTTAATTTGTGCTAAAAATTAGGCTTGTCTAAGGAGCTTCGGTTTCCTTTGCGTATTCAAATGACGTCCCAGGCGTCGCGCGTCGCTACAACACCGCGTGCATACAATCTTGGTTGGTGTACACTGCTTGCTACGTACGAGATAAAATTGTTATTCTACATAATAACTTTCCCATACATACCTATGTAATGATGGATTTTTTTCTTTAGTTAGGATGCCCCGATTTACACAAGTCATAATGACTCGGGGAGGCATTTTTTGCGTATCTTGTAGACTCTGGTTGTAAGATTAAGGTTAAGGAAAGGACCAAACAGGTCGAATCGTATCTTTAAATTGCCATAATCACAGTTACCTATAAGTAAGTGTAAAGACATTAGTAGGATTATACACTTACATCAAACTAAGTTTATTACATGAACTGACAAGTTGACTTCATCATCCATATAAAATTTTGTAATCAAGATTCAATTCCTCTCAATCGAAAAACAAGTCAATCCACCATTGACAGTCTATACCAATTTTCATTCTCGTTCTCAAACTCAAATTACAATCCTTCTGGCACAATGAAAATTATCACGAGTTAATAAACCCTCAGTCCAAGAAATTCCAACACTCATTACACAAACCGTCAGGATATCATCAGGAGTCTTCTACTGTTACCAATTACAATTCCAAGTTGTACGCAGTGTATGGCATCCGCGGCCCAAAGTGACGTATACGTCAGTCCGCTCCCGTTCGCTCCCTATTCAGTACCACGCAGCCTCTTGCCGAGGTAACATCGTTCCGCGGCATATACACCCTTATTATAATTTGCCTCGTTCGACCGAACATTGTCGTGTGGAGTGCAGTGAATAAACGTGGTAGTGCTCTTCGAATGTTATGGTTGCCTGGTAGCCATATCGGACATTTGTTTTTAAATGAAAAATGTAAGTACTTGTGTTATTATATTAGGGTTTAAGGTTTAAAAAAATATTATAAATTAATTAATAATATAATTTTCATTTGTTAAATTGTTTGAGAATGAAAACACCGGAAAATTATGCTATTAAAAACTCAAGCCACGAATACATTTATAATTTTGTGAAAAGCTCAACATTATAAAAGGGAGAGCCTTAAAAAATAATAAGGTAATAATGAAGATATAGTATTTAAAAATATATATTTATATTTATAATTGCACCGGTTACTTAACACCTATTTTACCACCACCCTTTTCTTAAGTAAAAATCTTCAGGACTAAGATAACTCCTAAAGACATTTTCCTGAATACGACATTTTCTAGTAAAAATTGAATTAAAATCATTCCTATGACATACGTTACATAATTACGTGCATAAATCTTTTTAATAACAAGCAAAAATTTAAAATTTTAAAGCTTAGGTATATAGGATCAGTGAAAATCCATATAATATTGAAATGTACCGTCTCAAAAACGAATCAATAAAAATGAACAGAAACTACGGCCGCGGTAGTTAAATAATATTAAAGTTACTATCTACTTAGCCCGAGAAAGAAGATATATATTTAACGGTAAAGGAAAAGTTCAATAATGGAATTTAATAATAAATGAAGCCGCGGCTATAATAACTATTAAAGGAACTTGTATGATGTTATAGTTGAAAACTTACGAATTTATCTCACTAATCACATTATTTAATTTTTAATTCATACCATCATAAATATTATAGTAAGTACACTTTATCTTCTTTATTATTTACAATCAACGAAAACACAAGACTGAAACATTATTCCAGTGTCGTGCTATCAGGAATTTATTAAAACTAGCGGAGAATTCATAAAAAGGATTCAGAAGCAAAATAACTCTGTACTTAAACAAAAACGTAGTATTGTCTTTTCCTTTTATAGAAAGAGCTTTGATGTAAAACTGCTTTCTTGGAGCTCTTTGCTTAAAATAGAAGCTCATACGAAAATTGGATTAAAAGGGTATTCAAAATGCAAACAGATGAGCATAAAAAATTATTATGGTTCAGGAGGATTATGTGGTCCCTTTGGTAAACCTTACACCTTGTAGGTACTTGGGACAATAGCCGACAGGTTACACCCAAAAGTCACCTTTCCTAATCATATGCATACATTGTTTCTGACACTCGCATTGGTTCTGGCTGGTCCTATCTAGAATTAACTATACATGATTACGGAAATTGTTATACAATATAGAATATTTCCATGGGCATCCTTTAACCCGTGACCTTGGAAGGGTATTGCTTCCATTGTTATGCATTTTTAACCCGTCAAATGACGCAAAATAGACACAAAAGTCTATTGTGTCTGGGCGCCGACGGCCATCTTAATGTGTAAGCAGCTGTAAAATATCGGCATATGAAGGCTTGATGGAATATCATGTTAGTCTTATTTCATTTTTAGCAATTTGGATATATAATAGTTTATCTGTTATCGCCTCCAAGTAAGTTACGATGATAGATTAGCGCTTAAATGCTTGCCTTCAATGTAGTAGAGCCCGAGTTCGAACCATTCCCGCAAATCTGAGTTTCGAAAGTGCAGATCAAAATGTTACTGTCCCTTGAAAATATCGTGAGGAAATTTGATACCGAAAATTTCCATAATGTTCTTAATGATGTGTTTAGTCTACAAAACCGCATCAGGTTAGCGTTTTGAAGGCCTTAAGCCTTTTTATTCTGAGAAGAGTCCCGTGGCCAGCAGTTCGTGTCACTAGTCAAAGCTGTGGTGCAGGAACTGCTGATCACCACAGACTGTCGCCTTGGTCGTTAACAAGACAATGTAATTCACCAATAATTAAAGAAGCCACCTATACATAGATACAATGTAGTTCATATAGCATATAACTAATAAAGGTATCCATTTTCGTAATCTGCCTTCGTGGATTTAACACTTTGGCTGACCGTCACACAAGCACAATGGTTAAACAATTAGCGTGAACTATACGTGGGTCACTACGTAAAAGAATAGACTGTTCCCATAAGATATTATGATGATATCAATTCCGAGAATACGATAAAGGCTGGCCATTTACGTGTTCTAGGAACAATCGTGCCTGGTATTATATAACTAAGAGGTTAATTATTTTTGTTTAATACGAAACGTCTACTGGTTATCGAAAATTGACAAGGATACCAATTTTCAGGAAACATATAATATTTGTCCTGTCACTCGCAACCTTGTGTTTTTATCAGGTCAAACCCTTTGATATATACAATGGAATATTTTTATAACTAAATTCCCTAACCATTTATATACTAATAAGCAGGATATTTGAGGTGAATTTTATTTTCAAAATATCTACGTAGAACATAAAAAAAAATGTAGAAAATTTAAATTGTTAACATTTTAAGGTACCCCAAATTCTCTACTAAAATATGAAATTTCTTTATACGAGCACACAAGGTTGTTAGCGGAGCTTTACTGTCAAGATGTGCTTTTTGCACGAACAGCAGTGAGACAGGTCTTGTGTGGATTTAAACTTTGTTACCCAAACTCTTAACGCCCCTCAAGCCTTTTTTGTCGCCCAAAATATACGTATATTTTATGAAGAGATTTACAGAATATGTATTTAGTGGGATTATCTTTAGAGGTTATTAGGCTAAGGATTTAGATTTCTTTAGTAAGTACTACTGGCTATCCGAAATTTCTATGAATAACTACGTTTGGCAAACGTATTAATAAATGCGATATGGTTTTAATAAGGTCACTTCTGCCCAAAGGAGTGGGATTAATATAAATAATGTAGTTCATATAATTATTCTTTGTAATTTTTGTCTTAGACATTTGAAGGTGGACTATATCCCAGAAAAAATATTTCATATTACTGTAGACATTTGTAACTTTTACCAAACTTCGACCAAAATAATATTGCTTCACACCTGTACTCCTCGAGGGGTTAGGCAGGGGTGTACTATTGTACATCCACATTTCACCGATGTCGTCATTGAGTTCCATGTAATAGGGGGCAAACCTACTGCCATCTACCGGGCACAGTTCCAAACTCATTGCTCATCCAATTACACTTTACCCGACCCGAGAATCGAACCCAGGGTCTCACACTCAGCAGTCAGGCTTGCAACTAGATCAATGAGGCAATCACTAATTTTATGTAGTTATAGAAATTTTAAGGGGGGCTATCTAGCAGAAAAATTGTTTCATATTGCTGTAGATATTTGTAACTTTTACCAAAATTCAACCAAAATAAATTGCATATCCCACACTAGTTGTGTAAGTGTTCCTTTTTATTAAAGCCTATTTGTACACTGCTTCATGTAACTTATTTGTGAGATAATTCTTTTTGTATCTACTGATACCTACCACTTAGCCTGATCTAGTGTTCTCTTGGTGATAATCCAACTGCCAATGTATTGAGCCTAAATTGTTATAATGGCCAATTAGTAGTGAAATATGACAGATTAGCGGAGTATCCTAAAATATCGTTTTATACTTCAATCGGTATTCTTAATACCGATATTTTAGAATACTCCGCTAAACTGTATTAATTATCGGTGGATAATCGGAGAATCACGTATAGAAGTCGGTAGGTAGGTCAGAATGATGGTAATCGTTCCAAGGAAAATATTGATACTCGGCTGCAACGCCTTAGACTGAAAGCCGATCACGACATAGTCGAGAGAAAGCTAGGTAGATAGTAATACATTGTATCGAAGTTTTCGCCGATACGGATGTCAAACAGACAACGAAACCAACAGGACACACTGGTATCGTTGATGAAATATCTCGATATCTCGAGATACCTCGATACCTATCCACACCTACCCTCGATCTAGATACCTTGCAAAAATTGCATTAAATCCGCTATTTCTATAATAGTATCAGAGTCTTGGCCGCACTGCTTCGTTGTCGATATTCCATTTATGTGTACAGGCAGCGACAAAAGTTGCTTATTACCGTCAATAGATTTGTGAGTATTTTATGAATGAAACCTTGTGACATTCATTACTTTTTCTTATTTTATTATTTTATTCATATTTTTTGAGATTTATAAATATAATTAATAAAAAATACATTTATAAATATAAAAAAATAGGGACCAACCGGGAACAGGTTCATTCTATATTGTTTTTAATTATTATAAAGTGAGAGACATTTTTCGACTAGTAGAGATAAATATTTTAATATTAAGACTTAGTTAAATTCATCTACGTTTATCGCTGATTGTACAAAGGACTCTGCCTTATAATTCATTATACGTATAGTAGCATTCCAGGTCCCGAATGGAATTCAAAGACGCCATTTATATCTGGTACGCTAGAATATTTTTCAAGGTGAAAATGAATAGGCATCTTTTTGTAAAGCGTCCTTCGTCTTATGTCGGGTAGCTAGATCTTACCGATGGTTATTAATAGACTCTTGCGACTGATACCGTTCCCGATCTTCGTTTCCTTAACTTACTATAATTGGCCCCATATCCGGATTAACTGAGCGAGTAGTTTGCGTAAACTGGGAATTTTTCGTACATACATACATAAAGTCACGCCTTTTTCCCATGGGGGTAGGCAGAAACTACGGAACGCCACGTGCTACGATCCTTACATAACCCTTTTGCTTCATCTACATTCATGCATCGTTTCATACATGAACGCCGGTTGTGGGTACTGCGCACCTGACCATGTTAGATAGGTTACTATTTAATCAACACCTTGTTCAATAGAGGTACATAGAAGTAGAATTTGTTAAGTAAAAGTACAATAGGCGGTTTTAACGCTATAAGCGATCTCTTACAGAGAACTGGACGTGCAGAACTGTATGTAAAAGATGAGGGTAGTCAGTAGTGTCTAATATTATATAAAAGCGAACCACTGTCACTCAATCAGTCATTCACTGACTAATGATTAAATATCAGGAACCATATAACTTATAAACTTGAAATTTGGCAGGTAGCCCTGAACCCTAAGGCGGTGTTATGAAAAATCTTTCAACGCGGAGTGAGTCGCGGCAACAACTAGTATACAATAAATAGACAACCTGTTAATCAAAAAACTTTGTGTGACAGGCAGTATTGATTGAATCACATCAATATTACATCGATCAATGTAACAATAGCCTCCGTTTGACATGAAGTATTCAAGTACATTGACGTGGGTTCATAAAGGGACATGAACAGGCAGTTGACACGTTTCTCTTTTGAGACTGTTTTAGGCATAGAAAATAAAATGATCCGTCATTTCCGTGAATATACACGAACATGGAACTTTGCTAGACCATTTCACGATTAATTTAACTTTTTACATTGTTCAAAGTTTCTAACATTTTTCAGTTCGTGTTAACCTTACCGGTGCCAGGAGTACCTATTGTTAAATACTAAATATATCGGGAACAGATTTTCTTTCTAAATACAATACCCGTCGATTAAACTCTCGGTGATTTATGGTGCCCACAGGAAATGGCAATAAGGAAGACTTACATACATTATTATAACAGTTATCTAAATAAATGAAAATGAAATTACATATTTAATTCCGATAAAACCTTAGGTCCCAGACTGAGCTAGGCCTTGGCTTAGTCACTGTGAAAAGCACAGAAGGTTGCAGTTATGACAGAAGTATTCTAAACGACAATAATAACATGTAAAAAATGCTTTTAAGGTGGAGGGGCTCGCTTATTCCGCCAAATTCAAATTTTATATTGTGTTTTGCTAATTGTAAATCAATAGTACAATGTAGGTTTGTAACAATAGTAATCGCGACGATGACTATATTTACAGTTTTGTATGTAAACATTTATTTAAAATCGTAAATCAGTCAAAATATTCAAAAATAAAATAATAAAATTTTGGAGTTAAACGGTTGTTGATAATGTAAAGTTATTATTGGGATTACTGATGCAGAGAACCTACAGTATGTTATTCATCTACAGTATGCAAAAAAAAAAACGAATAAAATATGAATTTGGCGGTCTAAGCGAGCGACTCCACTTTAAGTGCATTTACAGCACCAAAATGTGTAACTGAAAACACTCGCTCTTCTAAGTATTAATCTGCCTTAATCCTATTATATAGAGGATGTTTTTAATTCCAACTAAAACAGACTCCGCGTATAAAAGTAACGAATAAGCTACGCGAGCAAGTATTTTCTATACACTTTTTGCCAATTCTGGTGGCATATTACCGCATCTTGCTTATTGCGAAGTAAGTAGATGTGCTTTTTGCAAACTAGTTCCTGACCCATTTCAGTTTTAGTACCGTAAATCGAAACTGACATTTTATTCACTACGCATACTAGTTATGATATTATGGTATTAGCTATTTGATGGTCTAATGTTTATGGAACCCTATTTGCTCGAAACGGTTCGAATAAGGCCAGTTTACAAACACGAAAAGTTTTGATTTCAGTCGCTTTTTTAACTAGGTATATTCACTTGTGTACAAGCGTAGTTCAGTTTTCCGTCGATATTTTTGGGAGCTTGTGATTCCATAATGATTAATAATGGTGTCGATATCCATATTATAAATTCATCAAGTATTTTACTGTAAAATATTCATACAGCACTTTATTACAACACTTCCAAAACTTTCGCCACAATTCATGAACAAAATATTTTGACAAACAAGAGAAAATGTTGTTACCTAAATTTCAGATTTATCCTTTTGTTTTCAAGGCAAAAGTGGAAGCTATAAATTCGAAGACTGTAAAATTAAGGTCTGTTTGTCACAAACAAATGGAAAATACTGAAAAACGTTCCAGTTCGTGTGTCCAAATCATTTCACCTCGCATTTCTCTCTTGGGAGTGATTAGTTCCACCCCAGCACATTTATACCTACTCTCACAGAAAATTTATCACGAAAAATAAATTAGGATTTAAAGTACCAGTTTAATCCTAATTTGTTTTTCCTGGTAAACAAAGTATAAAAAGAGTTCATAGCGCTTTAGCTTCGAAAACCGTAGCAAACATTTTAATTCTATCAACTGACCTGAACAGGTTATTATCGAATGCGGCCATCATGGTTTTAATCATACTTGGTCCAAAGGATTATTCGACAGAAAACAGATGATGATAGTAGGATGTTATTTAAATAACATCAAAGGTTGAAACATTTTACTTGAAATTACGCTTCAAAATATTAAGATTTAAAATACTTCCTTCACCACCGTATAACTAGTTTACTAATTGACGGGCGACCGCAATCGAGCAATTATATAAATTTGCTTCAACTTGCGCTGAAAAAGATTTCCAATTTTCAATTACTTACCTCTAATATCTTTTTGAGGCTACTATGGGTGACAGAAATCATGCTGGTATTTGATTAATTAAACAGTCATATTAGAATTTTCGTGAAATCGTTTTCTTATACTGATGATAGTCATAACCCATTAAGTACCAATTTTTTTCTATATTGTTAGACATATTTTTTACAGAATATACACCAGAAGAAACACATAAAAAATATTTTTTAAATAATATTTTTTATAAAAAATGATTAAAAAAAATAATTACCAAATAAAACTGCAAATAATTTGCTTTTATATTTGTTTTCAAATAAGGGACTTCTAATCATTGGGACTTGAATTAATCGATTATATGTGATGAAGTCGTCACAAACGGGAACATTGGTATTCAATGGGTTAATATTAGGGATGTTACGGAGGTAGATTTATCGGAGGCGGAATCGGAGTCGGAGGTTCTCGTAGTGACCTCCGCGGAGTCGGAGGTGAATCGGAGTCGGAGTCGGAGCAAATCTACGAATGTAAAATGTAAATAAATAAGAAAGAAGAAACTTGTCGCAACTCATTCACTCTTCGTTTCTTCAGTTGTACAGAACACATATACTCCGTCAGTTGACAGCGTCACGTTAATAGCGCTCGGTAGCGCTGCAGCGATAGCAAGTCATAACTTGTAACTCCGATGTATACCTCCGTTTTGATATATCGGAACCGGAGCCGGATTCGGAGGTGTAATTTTAATCGGAGGTTCCGACATATCGGAATCGGAGTCGAAGCTCCGTAACATCCCTAGTTAATATTACTGTAGGACAAACAGTGCGGTTTTGTCAAAGGTATTAGACAATATTTTAAAGTCTGTGACTGCCTAATTGGTCTAGTGGTCGCAAGCGCACCTGCTGTGCGTGAGGTCCTAGGTTCGTATTCCGGGTCGGGCAATGTGTTATTGGGTTTTTCGGTAACGAAATTCCCAGTAGCAGCACGGAGCCTGGAACTATGCAACGTAGATGGCAATAGGCTCGCCATATATTACTTGGGACTCAATAACGTTGAAATGTGGCAATATCAGCGAAATGATATACCTAGATATCTACATCTCTGACTAACCCTTCGAGGAATCCAGGCGTGGTTCTATGTCATGTGTTTTGTTATGTTAAAGTTTCAATAATAACGTAAAAATACAATAAACAACAAACCCAGCGACACTGTTCTCGAAACCTATAAAACTAACACTGTTACTTCGCATCATAAAACATAATCAACTTACCAATAGTTAACGTCATGTTACAAGTTGAAAAACAATCTTGAGCCAAAATGTCAAATGTAAGCACATGGCCGTCTGAACAGGATGACACATGATGAGCCTATAAAAATGATATATTATTCTTAATATTTGTTTGTAGAATAATCTCGCACGTGTAACGTTCCTAGAGGCTAACATGAAAAGTTTCTTCCTTTATAGTATAAACTATACGATAATACTCACACTCACTGCCTCATTGGTCTAAAGCGCGACTGCTGAATGCGAGATCCAGGGTTCGATTCCCGGGTCGGGTAAAGTGTTTTTTTTTTTTTTAATCTTTGCCCCACTCTATGATTTTCTCCTGTATCGTGGGTACAGTTTACAAACATACATGTCACATGCACACACAACCAGGCCCAAAACAACTATCTGTAGATCATACAAATATTTATTCCGTGCAGGGATCTAACCAGCGACACGTAATGCAGAAAGCTAATCGCTTAGCCACTGCGCCAACCGTGCCGTATTTGATTTTCTTGTATGAAATTCTCAGTAGCAGCACGGAGTGTGGAACTGTGCTCTACTCTATGAGACTCAATAACAGTATCGGCGAAATTTGGGTGTAAAATACTATACCTCTGCCTAACGCTTCAAGGAATATAGGCGTGATGCTATGTTTGTTATAATACTCACACATAGTGAGATTCGAAAACAGCAGTAAAATCAGTGGACTGTAATAAATAGTAGTATTTTATTTGCTCACACAATTGGGTTAGGTCTTGTTGTCCGTATTTAGCAGTTACCCAAATCACGGAAAAACAGTATCGAGAAAAATACATGGATTATTTTTATACCTACCTTCTTTTAGTATTACTGAGAGCTGCTTTATTCAATGTTATGGATTTATATGGATAATTTATATTTTATTAGCTTCCGCCCGCAGCTTTGCCCGTGTAGTTTACGAACCCGTACATTTTCCCGGGATTAAAAGTAGGCTATGTGCTATTCCAGACTATAATCTATCTTTGTGCCAAATTTCATCCAGATCCGTTCAGCCGTTCTGGCGTGAAAGAGTAACAAAGATCCATCCATCCATTCATGCTCACAAACTTTCACATTTATAATATTAGTAGGATAGGATAGGAAGTAGGATGGAATGAATTTTGTTTTTTTTTTTTCCTTAGCTCAGTAATAACTTCTATAATTTGGAATATAGGTACAACATGTAACTTAATAAACGCACACACTAAAAGTAGTTTGTTAATAATCGGTTACTGAATCGATTTCATTCATTTTTAATACGGATACGAAGCATTTAATATCCTAAAAAAATTCAAACGAAGTCAATTACAATCACCCCTTATTAAAGCAGTCGAAACAACAATGTATTGTCGGCTCTTTTCTTCTCTGGCAGTTGCGTTCGCTAGTCTCACGTGTACGTGCGCGCATAGATTTGTTATATATCCATACTGTTCGCCCACAATGAGTACAACTAATTTCTTAAGTCATAAACACAATATAACATAACATAGCATCACGCCTGTATTTCCCAAAGGGTTAGGTAGAAGTGTACTATTAAACACCCATATTTTGCCGATGCCGTTATTGAGTCCCATGTAACAGAAGGCGAGCCTTTTGGCATCTATCGGACACAGTTCCAGACTCCGTGCTGCGACTGAGAATTTCCATACAGTAAAATCCAATAACACTCGCCCGGGAATCGAACCCAGGACCTTACGCTCAGTACTCGCGCTTACGACCACTAGACCAATGAGGCAGTTTAATAAATATTTTAATTAATTAATTAATATTTTACGATATAAAAGTATTTCAGTGTATGTATTATAATTATAACTGAGTATTCTAATTTAGATGTTTGAGTGTGTGCGTTTTTCCTGTTTCAAGTTGTATACTAAGGATTTTGTACAATTATCTTTATCTTTATTAAATTATTGCAGTGCGTCTATAGTCATACATTTAGACACACGGAGATAATCTATAGATCATACAAATATTTGTTCTTTGTGAGCATGGAATCCGTGATTTATAATTAATAATCCAAATCGTTCAGCCTCTGAGCCAACCCCCGTTAATATATTTTACGTTGGAGACAACCTGCAAAGCTCTACGACATACGTAACTAGTATTGCTTGAGGTTTTGCGCTTATTAAATTACACATTGAATAAAACTAAAGAAGCGCATTACTCTAAGGTAGAAACCTCATTAATCAACTTGGTATCGTTTATCAAGTTCTATTCACCCAAAACGCTTGGCAAGAGCTCAAATAGAAACAGCTTATAAACGATGCCGTAATAAATAGGAATACTTCAGTACACAAGATACTTATCTACTAGCGATCTCGAAACAAGTTCATGCATAAATGTAAGTACATTGACGTTTTTGAAGCAAAGTCATACATTGATAATAATCCATTATTTATTGATAAATTTATACATCGAACATCGCATAATTGTTCTCGTTTTATCCAACGTTTCATCAATATAGATAAATTCGCAGTGATTTTCTTGAAAGCGTCAATACAAATCTTTTATCTTCGTTCAATTGATATTATAGAAGGCGTTCCTCAAATTTAGGTTTCACAGAGAGTACCTACAAGATAGGTATGTAATAGGAGTAGACTTTGTTGAAGTATCGTGCAAAGTTTCACTTTTTTTGTACATATTAAAGTTAAACGTTTTTTCCCTACATTACTTCTTTCTCAATAAGTGTATGGATCTCCAGAAAATTGTCTTCGTGACTGAAATAATAGTAGTAAAATGGTATATTTATTTCGATTTGAGATATTTTTCTGTGTAGTAATAGATTGGTTGAACGATTGCCTTGCATGTAGGAGAGTCTAAGGATCTTGGGCAGAATTTTATTATCATTTGCATTAACGGCGAAAGAAACCATCGTAAGGAGATCTGCACACCTGCTCTATAGATTTATTCGATGGAGTCTATAGTTTACCAACCCACGCCTGGAAACATGGCGGCGTAAAGCCTTAGCCTTCTAAGAAAAGGCTCGTGCCCAGCAATATGAAAGTAATCGACTGAATTATATAATTCTATCAGAAATATTCTATATCGATTCCCGGTACCAAGTACCTCGTACTCGAAACATTTGTCTGACGTTTCTCGGAACAGATAATTATCGGATCACTTATATAGTTATGACCTCAAAATAACATTTTAGTAATTGATTTATGTCAAGTAGCTAAGAAATTTTCATTTCTTTTCAAAAGGCAAATTAAATAAGCAGTGTTTCTAAACAGGATACATCACTATACATGCTGATTACTATTGATTCTAAGTCTTCACAGTTTATCAACTGCTTCTCTTCTCTTCTATACTTTATTACGAAGTCCCAAATTCTACATTTATTTACCTTTTCAACATACATAACATCACGCCTCTATTCCTCGAAGGTTTAGGCAGAGATGTATTTCTGTGCACCCACATTTCATTCATAACGTGGAGTCCAATGTTATACGGGGCGAAGAGATAGCAAAACTGCCATCTACCAGCCAAGATACCAAACCCCAGGGTTATTATAGAGAATTTCGACACAAAATGTAAGTAACGTTTATGTTAAGACTCCTATATCGCTTTGCCCGACCCGGAATCGAACCCGCAGCAGTCGGGCTTGCGATCTTTATACCTACCCAAAGTACCTTTTTAAATATTATATGTACTTATTTTTCCAAAATGGCAAAGGTTTTATTGAATACAGACAGATTATGTCAGAAAATACATTGTACTGTATGTATATAGGTATGAAAGTATCTTTATTGAATAATATCAAATGTATGTAGGTATTTCGGAGATTTTTCTGCGACTACAATAGAGAAACGGGACAAAGACTAGTATTCCCTAAATACTGGCGCGGGCGTATTGTGAGCGCCGAATTTCTTTTATGATACGAGATTTCGTTTTAGGTTTTTTAAATTCGTTTAGTCTTAACTTTCTTTATGATGTCACCAAAATAGAGAAACGGAAATATTTGAAGTCGTAATTATACACAGGCGAACGAATAAAAAAAAAATAGATCAACCATTTTGTTTTTTTTTTCGAACCTTTTTATTTTAATTTTCAGCCGTTTAAAATACTTTTGTATTTGAAACATTTACATCATTTAACCACTCCATGGCACTTAAATGTCAATCAACTAAATTAAAATAGCAAAAGAAATTTCGGTCCGATTTGAATACATACATTTTTTATTTCTTGAATTCGTTGAAAGGCCACGAAAAGAAGTGGGTTTTGATCGAACAAAAGACAAAGTAATATTTTGACATGCTAATTAAAATATTCAGGTTTATTAAATAAGTTACTTTCAAAGAGATGAATGGAATACGATTAAATAATACCTCTTTTATTTATAACGTTTTCTTAGATGAAGACTTTTAATTTTATTCAGCTGTTATAATATAGATATACAATTATACATATACACCCCCATTATTTAAATACCAGAATACATTTTAGACAATTTTTATAATAGGACCACCTTTCATGTCCAAAAAAAAAATAAGTTCCTAAAGCAGAACCTAATTAGGTCAGAATTGGATATGGACCAACCGATTTTTTGGTACGGTTTCAGATTTAACGCTTTATTTTTATCTGTAGTAAAAAATTTGGTGTGTAGTACTTATATATGTTCCATACTTTGTTAATCCTGCTTTATTAACTACTACGTTGCTTCTCACAAGGGCGAAATGGGTTGAAATACAATACTTATGTGTAAATTTTATTGAAGATTAAGATTTTATTGAAGTATAAGCTCAATATCACGGCATGCAGTGGTTAGGTATATCTTTCCAGAAGTGAACTCAGCTTTCAGTATTGTTTTTTTTTTATTATTGCCCCAAAACAACAACTTCCAATTTATTTAACCCATCAAGCGACGCAAACTGTAATAACAATAGAAAATTATTGTTTGTCGGTCCCCACCGTCCGCCTGTTTCATGAATTAATTTACTCCAAATGAATAATTATTTGCATGAAATTAAAGTAGACGATAAATAATGAGCTAACGTTTATCCCATTTCTTGCTTTCGAGCCACAGTCTTGTGCCAAGGTGTCACTTAGTGAGATGTACATTCTGTTGTTTGAATTACATACAACGTACTGCCAGAAATGGCTTAAGGGAAATAGGTATATAATAGAGTAAATAGTAAATCAAAACTTTACTATGACACATATGTCACATAAGCGACTCTAATCCCAAATGTAACCAGGTTAAGAACTAAAATTGCTATCATGAAAATTTACTTTACTATGATAGTAAATAGTAAGAAAACTCGTGATAGCGGTACAGGTCGTATGTGAAGTTTGTCGCTGCAATGTACCGTATGTGCTTAGGAAAATTTCCATTAAATATGAAGCTTCGAAATCTCAAATGAATACTCAAAGCCTCTGGTCTTGAAAAAAGATGTTCTAAAATTAAATAGTAAATTTGTGTAAATAATTTTATAATGTTCCCATACCCTTGTACAATTTTATATTCTTACAAAAAAGATCGGATGATATTATATTGATAGTAGTTTCTTAGGTAACACGACTTTGAAATGACTTTAATTTGAACATTTGTTAGACATCTGAAAAGTCCATTCATCAATCTCGTTTAGACAGCCGAGTCGCACGACTTTGGTCTTGAAGACGTTCCAAAAATTAATGATCAATTAATTGTTGTAAAAAAATCGATACACTGATAATAATGTATTTATGACTCTGTCGTATTTCGACTCTTTTCCATTACGGTATAAGGAGAATAATAGCAGGGCACGTAAGTTGAAATGGGATTTAGCTTAACTAAATTTACTACCACTGTATTTCTAGTAAGGTAAGTACGTGTCTTCCTGTTTCAAAATTACATAGCAATAACGTTTAGCGCGTTCCACTAAACTAGGGTTGCCAACGGTCCTGTTTTCCTAGGACATATCCTGCTTTTTGGAGTGTCCTGGGTTATCCTGGATAGTTATTAAGTAGTGTCCTGTGTTTTTAAAATCTTCGTAAGGTTTTGTTTTATTATTCGCGCGTCACTACTGCCTCAAACCTTACGTTTAATCATCGGTGTTATTTTATAATTTAATCCTTGATTTCATTTCTTACATTAAATATTTTATTTGTCATAAAACATTGTAATTGCTATTCATTGAGTTTCATTGACACTTTTTTATACTGCGGCCTGTTTTTAACCGAAATATCCTGGCATTTCCACTTTAAAATCCTGGTTTTTTAAATTTGGGGATGGCAACCCTACACTAAACTGAACCTGTACTAAAGATTATTACTCATAAGAGAAATCAGAGGAACGAAGGTACTGGTAGGTAGCTACCACAAATAAATATATGAGGGGAAGGTTTATTTAATTGGATAAGTGATTAGCTATTTATATTAGGTACAGTTCCTGCACGGTATATGTATGTAGGAAAAAAATCTGTGATTGCATGAGAGAATGTATGTTTGTGAACAGTTACGTTTAGTGTCGGACATAGTTAAAAACGTTTTGACATAACACGAAAAAATTGTTATTTTCATTTTACTGTCACAAATCTTCATGAGTAGGTACATTACATGAGCGTTTAACATAATTCTATTTTTTTTTAAAACATTGCCCTTACACTAGGAATAATTCCTGTATCGCGGATGCGTTTACAAACATATTTTTCACATACACAAAGACCCAGACCCGAAACAACTATCTGATGTATTTGTATGACAAGATCATACAAATATTTGTCCCGTGCGGGAATCGAACCCGTGACAGGTAGCACAGCAATCAATTAGCCGTCCATTATTCGCTCCCTTCGCAGTTCATACACATAAACATTAGACACTAGAGAGGTATATATATCTGTCAGCATCGATTCGCATTTTTTTATTGAAAATTGGTATTTTGAAAATTGTGTGAAGTGGGTAAGAGAATTTATGCGTATCAATCTTCATACAAAATAGCCATTTTCGAACTATTGCTATTGTTAGGTTGCGATGTACTCGTATATAAAAAAAGAACATCTCAACAAGGTTAGAGAATAATTGTTTCATTCCCGTGAGAGTGAAATGTCATTTTTAAATTGACATTGTTAAACCTTCACCTTTAATTAATAATGTTCAATGTTATCACAAAGCTTCAAGCAAATTGAAATATTTGTACTATATTCAACTTTAGAATGAATAACTCTCTGATTATAATTATATACTATAATGGTGTTATATATGGAAGTGCTATTTCAAGACGGACTCCCTATTGTGAAATTTAATTTGTTATTTTACGGTTTAAATTTAATTGTGTTCTATTTATACTCCGTCCTTATAACTAATAAACGCTGATTTATCAACGTTTTTGACGTATAACCTTAACGTAACTATGTTCCACGTTTTAGTAAAGGTTGCAGTTCTATAGTAACATGTAGCATCACGCCTGTACTCTCCAAAGGTTTAAGCAGAGGTGGTTGCTATTTTTACACTTACATTTCGCCGATGCTGATATTAACTGCCATGGAATAAGGAGGGTAGCCTATTGCCATCTACCGGCCACATTTCCTTTTGGCTGCTACTGAGAATTACAGAAAATCTAAATAATATTCCTCGATCTGGGAATCGAACCCTGGATGCCATGCTCAGCAGATGAGCGCGCCACCATTCCAAGTGAGTAAGTTGTATAGAATATACAGCATTTTCATTAATAGACCCGGTTTTTGCAGCCATTATAACTTAATTGAACATTAGGGACTTAGGGACTTTTTTTTTTTTTTTTTTTTATTACATTACGACTTGTATGGTATTTCCCTCAAAAGATAATGAAAATTCAAAGCGTGTACAAAAATGTGTGATTTAATTACTTTAAAAGTGCTTCTTGTTACTCGCATAATCCCATAATCTTGTTTTAATGTGAAGAGTAGGTGTTATGAGAACCTAACAGGTAATTATTACAGCTCATCTGTAATAATTATTTCTTAAGTTCAGTGAACACAGTAGAATTTAAATGTGGGTATTATTTTGTTTTAAAGAACCTGCTTATACTTACAAACAAGCATGAAAATTATTGACACAAACAAAAGAAACAAACATAAATAAAACATGAGAAGAAAGTAACATGTTGTTTGAATTTTGTTTCTTACTTAGCTTTACCATCAAAATGTAGTTATAGATTAATTTGTTTAATTACTACGTTTAGATGAAGATGTTTTTGGAATGATATCTCAAATTAAAGGATCATTTGTGACATTTTTTCTTTGAATTACCTTATTAAAACCACTGTATAAAAAATTCCGTCATATAAAGATAGTATCAGGCCCTAAAAATGTAGACAGGTAAATCTGAATATTAAATAAATGTCATATTACTATTATGTAAGTCCTTTAAATACAAACTGAATAATAGATATATCGAAAGAGTCATTTTAAAAATCGGTAAAATATCACATCCCAGAATGAAAATGTAAAAAAATATATAAAAGTTGTTTGTCGTAGTTGTGCATCCATAGCAAAGTTACTTTTTGTGGAGCAACATTTTGCAACATTTAGTAACTTTCTATAACGTTTCTATAGTTATCACGGTAACTTGAAACATTTCTTTGTTATCCGTTGTTGCCCACTAACACTTACAAACATTGCTCCACAAAAAATATCAACGGTGTGAACTCACCATTAGAATTAAAAAAAACGTGGTTAAAGTTAGGTACTACATACAACATACTATATATGATTAATCACTATATGCACAAGAGAAGAATTGTAAAAGCACAAAACACTAGATACGTTCGTCCATTTTCCTAAAAGAAAATTCGATATTGACCGCCACTGTCATATAAAATCAAATTACATAATATATTCAGTAAGGGAGCACAATTTACACAAGACCCCCATCATACCCTTGTTCTCATATGTACTCTGACATTCGTGTCAATTTGCAAGTGACTACATGTAATATTCCAAAGATATCAAAGCTTCAAGGATAATTTCGAACTATATTTTCAACTTAGTGATGTATGATGAAATTAGTATTGGATGAGTACTTGTCGTATAATTTTTTCGTAATTTTGAAATTAATTAATGAAAGAAGGTTGTTATTAACGGGCCCCTCCGAGTAGATAAAGTTACGATTTAGTTTTTTTGGCGCATACCCATACTTTTATGCAGTAGCGGATCGAGAGAGAGATATGTTTAGGGCTAAGGGTTGATTTTATCGAGCTAGTCTTATTTTTTTATTACCAAAAATGTGAAACTCGTCTGCACCTTAGATTGCGATGCTTCAGACTGAGACTTCCCATTTCTACCACGGTATAATATGTATCTTTCATTATAGCAATAAACTACATTAAAATAACTATAAGAAAGCTTTTAATTAATTTCCATTTCTCTCGGTAAAGACAAAACTTTGTTCTGTGTAACGATTTACCTGAATAAATAAAGCTTTAAAGTACTGATCTAGTCACCCTCAAAGACCGGTGACGCCCACGTTACAGTATATAGGTATTTAGGTAACCGTATCATGACGCGTAGTTACCGAAAATCCGTCGCTATATAAGGAGCTACTGTGTTCCTTTATTACTCTCATAGTCAAGACCTTTCTTTAATTTAACAGTATTTTACATATCATAGCATCACGCCTGTATCCCCAAAGGGTTATACAGTAATGTACTATTGTGCACCTTATTTCACCGGTGCTGTGATTGAGCCCCATGTAATTGGCGTTGAGCTTATTGCCATCCACCGGGCACATTTCCAAACTCCATGCTGCTACTGAGAATTACTATACAGAAAAGCTCAATAATACTTTGCCCGAAACGGGAATCGAACCCAGGACCTCATGCTGAGCAGTATATATTTTATTGTCTTATTACTTTATCAAGAAGAGACACTATTAATCTGATTTAATATTAATTGAAGTAATACTTAACTGGACAGAATACTATAAGCATGTTCAATATTATATTTCATTGAAATTGTTTAAAAAAGCAAACACTCAAACATCTCACAAAATTAGACACCTAAAAGCACTCTGTATTATACCAACCTTTTGGCGCTGGTAACTTCTATAAGCCCACTTGAAAGGGATTTTAACGACACTCCCTAAAAACCATTTTTGCCAGTGTGCTCTTTATGATCAAAGATTCAACGGAACGCGTTGTTTGATCTACAGTTTTTTTCGTAACCCCTTTTCATATTTGTTCGCACCATTGTCAACAAAACTTCTTTATTTACATTTAAGCTTCGAATAAAAGGTAAATACAGGAAAGCTCCAAGTGAAACAAACAGTCCTATTTTTATTTTCTTTTGTAGTAAATCTGATAATTTCCTAAAATCCGTGCTCTCTGCCTACGTCTCACGTTTCTTTGGAGAATGAAAATGTACATATCTTATGAAGTACTCGAATATCACGCACGCTACATTATTTCTGAGATATTCAAATATAACTTCTGCTATTACAACAAAAAGTTTTTTGTGTAACAGCTTCAGAGCTATATGTCTCGGGCATATTTTTATCGGTTTCGGCATTAAAGAGTACGAATTATGAAAAATAAATACCAACATTGAAAAATATTTAAAATAACATTTAAAATAAAGAAAAACTACACAGAAATATAATTACAAAACTTAGACAGTGCTTCAAAATTATTTTTTTCTGAAGAAAATAAAAGTAAATATTTTAACTTATTTGTAATCTTCTTAAAACTTTCAATGAAGCAGAAAAAAGAAAGAAAAATATTGCGCGATTCCAAATATTTTATTTATAAATACTTATTTCTAATAAAAGTAAATTGAAACAATTCTCAAGTCGAGGTCAAGTTAAGAAAAATAATGATACTCATATTTATACATACGTAACGTAACGACTTTTTTTATAAGGATAGACTGAAACTACTTTACGATCCGATTGGCGCAGTTTTTGAGCGATCGACTGCTGTGCTTCGAGTCGCTAGTTCGATTCCCACACGGAACAAATATTTGTATGTTCTATAGTTGTTCCCGTCTGAATATTTGTCCATGTAAAATTTGTGTTTGTAAACGCATCCACCATCTAGGAATTATAATAGAATGGGACCAACATTATATAAGAAATTAAACTTATTCAATCAGTTAATTCCTCACTCCAGTCATAAAAGTAAAATCAATACAAATCCACTCAGCAAGTCAAATTGGATCTAATTTAACAACTTATTACAATATTTTTAAAGTGACATCAAGAAACAGAATCTGAAATAAGTTATAAAAAAAAAAATCCCCTTTTCTTGGAAGGACTTCGATAACTCAATGTAAGTCTTGATGTTAGGGGCTATCTTGAAGTTTGAATTCGTAATTTGTCTCGACTCGATAGGCTGATTGCTATGCAGAATTCTGTATGAGAATTGTAAATGAGTTTACCTCCTTATCTGGGTTGTGTCATGCATACGTTATAACTTTATTCTTTGTAATTTATCAGGTCAACAGGTTTACTTTCGTACATTGAATTTGTGTTCTACAAAATCTTCTCGTATTTTGTGTGTGATTTGTTGCCACAGATTATTAACTGTATTTGTTTACTGGCTTTACATGAATATTATTTGTTATTTCAAAAAGATTCAAAGATGTTTTTCGGATGATTGTATGATTAAAAAATATATTTTATTAAATTTAATAAGATTTTTAAGAACACATCAATGCCGCGGGGCTTAGATCAATAAAGGAAATATTTTATAAGACAATAAAAACGAGCCACAAAAATGTAGAGGTGGCATTCAAAAAACTCCAATAAATTATCAAATAATTTCGGTCACTGAATACGTTCTATTTTTAAACATAAAATGTGTCTATATAAGTACTTATCTTGCGGAATTTCTAATTCTTAGATATACACTAAAGAATTTTGGATAGTCTGTACCTACTCAACGCAATCGCTCTTATCACACCGACCAAAGCCATTAATACAAAAAAATTTGAACATTTCAGTTGGTGAATGATTTCCATTCATTAAGTATTACCTTTTGCGTGGGATAGACTAGTAATAATTTAGATAACTGAACTTGAAAATAGACGCTTTTGTAAATTCATCTCTAATAATAATTAGATATTATGCATAATCAGGGCAGACCATTAACAAAAAAATGGATTACAAGAATAATAACTGGTTATTTTAGATATATTCAAAAATATCTAGAGATCATTAAAGATCTCTTTGCGTTCACACACTTTCCTTGCTGACTGTATCATCAAAAATAGCAATAGAGTTATATTTAGTACTAAATTTGAAAAAATGCTTTCATCATTCTCATTTTATAATTATCTAAAATACTGACACATCAATTTCGTCGTCATATATAGGTACTGTACACTTTCTGATACTAACAAGTATCGTAATAGCTTATTCGAAACACGTTTAGGTCACAACTACCCACCAAACTCCATTATCCTTTATATCGACGCAAGCGCGCCACCTCGCAATACCTAAACTATCTAAGCGTTAACCGCTAGTTGTGGCTTCACCTCCTCCGGCTAACAGAGTACCTACTTAATTTCTCATACACCTCGCAGAATCCTACCTCGTGATATAAAATGAAAATTGCCCCGGTACAATTTTATAAGCCGACTACTGCCGACGCTATAAACCGCAGCCTCGAAAGTTTAGCCGTAACCAACGGAAACATTTCTTATTCACAAACACGCACGAACCAATTACGTTGATTTAAATTATTTAGGAACATATCCAAGGGGCAATCTAACTTAGTTAACTATTTTGAGAGGTGATGTTTAGTTATGGACAACCTAGACAATCTCGAGTCAACGCTCATAACTTTTTAAGTGCTCTCTCTAATGGGTTTAACAGGGGACAATGCGAATGTAATGTTGAAATAGTCTGAATCACTTTGACTCCAAAGGTCTTTGATACAAAGAAAATCGACTTTAAAATCATTTCACAGCTATTTTTACAGCTTCAATATAATTAAATAGTCTCGTTATATCGTATAAATCGTAGCTAACTCAATAACCCTAGCACATTTGTATAAGTTTGGTTGATATTAACACTCTACACGTATCTTGATTTGATTGAAAAAGGACATTTAGAATAAATGAAGAAGTCAGTTGAAATGGGAAACTATGTAGAACCTAATTGGGCCTAATTGGGGCCATCTATAAATTACATCACACGAATTTCATGTTTTTTTGAGACTCCCCCCTCCCTAGTGTGACATCACATATTCTGCAGTTTTACATCTAAAATTTATTAAATTAAAACAGCAGTTCCGAAATTAGTTTTATTTCCTTTTATTTGAAATCACGGCAAGGCTCTCGAGGAACTCGCCAACATAACAATTTAAATCTTATATTCACACAGATAGAGTTGGAAATATTTTTTAGTTTTTCTTTAATAGTTGAAATTTCGCGTTTTAAGATATTTATTATTATATATTATTTTTAGATATATTAGATTTTGAAATGTGATGTCACGAAACTTAGGACGCCGCCCACCTCTTGTCGCACAATGTCACACTTCGTAGACCCCTCCTCTTAACGTGTGATGTAATTTATGGATGGCCCTTTAGGTGTTTTTACTCGAATTGTGTGGTAGAGTTGGCGTGGGTTTTTTATACCAATATTATGAAAAGACTGCCTCATTGGTCTACTGAGCGAAAGCGAGACTGCTGAGCGTCAGGTCTTGGGGTCAATTCACGGGTCAGACAAAGTGATATTGGGTTTTTCTGTATAGAAATTCCCAGAAGTAGCACGGAGTCAGGGACTGTACCCTGTAGATAGCAATAGACTCGCCGCCTATTTATTACATGGGGCTCAATAACGGCATTAGCGAAATGTAGGGTGCAATAATACACCTCTACTTAAGGCTTCAGAGAATACAGGCGTGGTGCTATGTTTTGCTATGGAAAAATGTATCAAATAACTTTAACAAAATCCTTATTTAGATTAGACATTCAAGAAATAGTTATACAATAACGGTTCTTTCGCAGGTAAGCGGCGAGCGTGATGCGTCAACGCCTGTGATGTCTCTAATATGCAGTGGGACGGACTCTACTTCGTGTTTCTAGCGTTATGCTGCATTCATACTGCATCTGGTAACTAAATTCGATTTTCGTAAATTTATCTAGTTAGATATTAATATACCTGTCTGTCTAGTTAGCACTATGCTTATAAACATAATATTAAAGCTAATAAATGTATATACATAAAAAATAAATTGCACTAGCAGTTTAAAATGCAGCGCATGCGCTACATTAAAAAACAACACAAATTTAATAAAGATAACAACATAAATAGCCAATATTCTGCACCTAGCATCATAAGAGCAGCTTTTAAAATAAATAAACAACAAACTACATAGTATGCCAAAGCATGAATGTCAAAATTATTTTATTACACTCTAGTCATAAATAAGAATATTTATAAAAGTAAATAAAAATACTATACTTACTACAAATATAAAAATAGAAATAGAGAGCAATCATAGCAGCACAGTAAACAGAGTAAGCTTTGCAAATACCAATTATATAACTGACCTAGCAGAAGCATTACTGCATCCATACTTTATTGATACAGCGCGGTCAGTGTAACCAATATCTTGTTTCTGTGTCGACTTGTGAATATTTGAAACTTTAGACCGGTGTTACTTATATTAGAGTGCATAATTAATAAGTACGGCTAAGTAAAAATCAATTTGATGAGTCCATACAGATTATTGTACCTATATCTCAATTTAGAATGAAAGCCAAAGCTAATAACCTTACCAATACTTTTAACAACTAACAAAACTTTGTTTTTTCAAAATCATTAAAGTACTTGTACTATAAATATCTTAATATGTACACCAAACTCTAGTTTAAAAAAATCAAATGTTAAATTTAATTAAATCCAAATCTAACATTGAATATTCAAAGCAAGTATTTTTAGAAAAATAATAGCGAAACATTAAATGATATTTAAAATATTTACTACCTACTTAGTTAATAAGAGAAATATCAATAGCCTTTAACATAAGACCTTATAAATAATTATTCTCGTTAATCTTAAGCCTAAATTGCAAATATCGATCAGATTTCAGCTAAAATAATAGACCCTATCAGTTTTATTGTTTTGAAAGGCAATCGCTTTGTTTGTTAAACATGTTATTTTCATTGGATATCTAAAGTTTTCTGATAAACTTCTGCAAAACTTTGTAATTAAACACACAGGTATTCAGAACTTCGTTAAACAAAATTTGAAAAGTAAAAGTTTTTAATTTTCAGTATAGAATTAATTCAAGTGCAAATAAAATAGGCATTATTTTTATTATTATTAGGCTCTTATTTTTTTCATAGCGTCAATTATGCTAGTAAAGATTCTTTTTCATCATTCTAATTATTTAAAGAACAAACTTTTTTATATCCGTGTATATTATATCCATAATAATATATATATTATTATCAATTATATTTATAAATAAAAAAATTGTAATTAAATAAATAAAGGAAACTATATATTATACCTTCAGTCATTACTTACAAAATGAAACAGACGTTGACGCATAGACCATGATTATATTGCACATCGCAATAAACTTATTTAAATTACACTATATTTTTATCTACTAACTGCGAAAAAACTGGCTGGCTAACTGTCTGGCGAAGTGTGAGTGTACAACAATACAACTCTGCCTAAACCTTTCGGGCATACATGCGGGATGCTTATTTTTTTCTCTTTCTCACAAACATAACTGTAAAAAGTAAAAAATATTTAGATCTTATACTTTTATAAGATCTAAATATTTTTTTCTTGCCGTTTGAGGGAAAATAAACATTTCAACAAAAAAAAAAATTACGACATTGCAAAAGTAAGACGGCGAAAGATTATGTCTAAAGACGAGAAAGATCTAGACATTAAGGATCTTGGATTCACAATAGATTGTTTTGTGTGATATTTACGGCCATAAGTCACAATCAACCCCACGCGAAGCATTTAATAGGTCAACGTAAAGCTTGATGCGACGAATGTATTTGGATTTACTTATAGATGCTTCATTTAAATAACATCATAACCCATAGCTGAATGTAGAAAAAATATGAAACTACCAATATTTTTTAATTGATTGAGTTGAAATATGTATATAAATTCAATATTGTTGCAATAGTGATCAAAATATTAACATATAGCAACCATTTACAAGGACAAATAGAAAAATAATTATTGTAAATGATACAATAGAATGCTCTTTTAAAGCAAAAATTGATCTGTGCAGAACCGTTGCGCTTTCCTGAAGATTATCGAACGAATGTTGTTCGAAGACGTCGGAGTGATGAGAAGGATAGTCTCGCGCTGTCCAGAGAGATATTCAAAAACATCACCAAGCAACTCCGCGAAAATATCAAGCGTGAAGGAGCAACTGACAGGAATGATCATTTGTTACAGAGTGAGTATCGATTTTCACGTCCGCAGTAAGTCTTGGACGTTCGTGGTCTCATTTCCATAAAGAAATATGAATCTGCTTACTTTTATTTAGACGTTTAAGGCAAAAGAGTATCAGATTTTAAACGTATCTTCATTCACGACGTCGACGAAGATGTTATCGGAATTGAAATTCAAATAACGTTACTTCCTGATTTAAAGGAGACTAAGAAAATTACTTTGTTGTTCGCCAAATTTTTTTCATTCTACTTTAGATTGTGAAAATAAATTGCTGTTACGATTCTATGTTAAAGCTAAATTGCTGTAAACATAGTTTTAACGATATTATACATTTTTAATAGCCATAAAAAATATATTTCCATTAACAATTAATTATCGTTAAAGGCAGTTACGTACCAAAAACTAAATAGCAACATCAACATTCAGATTCACGAGAACGACCACAAATTTCTATGAGATCATTGTTTCAATACAACTAAGAATCCTAATTAAAATATACTGCTATCCTTGTCAAAGTAATTTACATTTCTTTGTCTTCAATGAACTCCGGTACGGCTATAAAATAATTTATTTCAAAAGTAGAAACAGATAACAGTTTACTACCCGCTTTAAAAAAGCGTCGCTTCGTTATGCATAATTTATTTAACCGACGAAATTTTGGCCAGATAATGCACGGCGCTTTGACTGACTGATTAACTAACTGGAACTTAACTAAACCTAGAGTAGTCTTGTTGAAATAGTTGTTACAATAAATAAAGTACCTGTATGTTTAGTTATTTGATATCATTTTGATTTCATCATGAATAAAAACCAATATTCACTAAATTTTCACCACTGTCACTCATTCAAGCACATTTTTTAAACATTAGCTGATATGTTTAAGATTTGCTCACATTTGCGACGCAATATGCACACACGTACACTCAGTACTGTGCCGGGTGTTTACATTAAAATTGCAAACTATTGAGCAGCAATGTAGAAACCATAAAGCGCACTGTATTGCCACGCTGCTACTTGCTATGCTACTGTGAGATGTGTACTGATGTCACGTTTGTGGGGCGCTCACTTCACGCGCTGCGTGGTCAATCTGAGCCAATCTCTAGATACCTAACACTTAACTACCTATACTCGATTTGTTTAGGTACTTAACTAAAGGTAAACAATCTTGATGTGTCTTTTTTATATTTTTTTAAAAACTCAGTTTAAAAATAGAATGCTACTAAAAACCAATGTAACACAACAATAACGATTACAAAATCAATTGAATCTAGGATTTAAGCAGTAGTGTATTTGTTTAATATGTGTTTGTGTAAAAAGTCACATCAAGATTGTTTACCTTTATTAAAGTACCTACCAAAACAAAACGAGTATAGCATTATTTTTGCGGGTTTCCCTTTTCTTTATTAGCTTTATTTATCGATTTTTATATTGAATTATATTTCGTTAATCCAACAGACAAGGTAGAAGAGGCTCGTCCTTATGTCCCGTTTCAAAGTTACCATGATCATCATCATGAGCACCACTGGGGCCCATACTTTGAAGAGGAGAAGTACACTCAAGTGACAGCCCATGTTGGGGCTGAAGCTTTACTCAACTGTAGAGTCGTCATGCTCAAGGATAAAACGGTAAATATATTTTTTATTTAAGTTTTCTGTCTATTTATCTCTATACATGGCCGAAACAGGAGAAATAAAATCTTTAACTAGCAGTGAAATCCAATGGAAATTTTGTAATTTATATGTCAAGATTTTATAATTATATAATACCGGTCTAAAAGTCTGTGATGGTCCTTAATTAGCAATTTTAATACATAAATTCTGATCTTAGTACATATAATACTAATTGATTATTGATATTGAAGCTACAAAATGCCAAATAAAATTACTTTTAAATGGTTTCAATTCCATAGAAGTAATATAATAGCTCTTCTTACAATTATCTTGTCAAAATGAAAATATCATTTTAACGGCTCAACAAAGTCTTCAAACATAAAAAAAACTTTCTTGTGAACTTTGCTGAAATTTAGTATTTCGGTGTTTCGTCTCGAAATATAACAAATTATATACATTTGTGTTTTTATGTTTTTTAGATATCAATGTATTGATACTAATAAACTTTACTCGGATATCTAAAAGTCTTAAAAACACAAATGAATGGGATGATCAGCATTTTACCGTTACTCCAATGTATGTATTATTTTAAACATTCCCCGAGCATTGAAAGTGTCTGTATATTTAAATAAAAAAGATTCGCTAAGAAGTAAAATTCTTTTTTTTTTTATATCGAAGTTTTCCTAATGATTTTACAGCGCAATTATTGGTTAGGGCTAATTTCAGAACATTGAAGATATTTTTTTTTTGTCGTTATAGAAAAGGACTATTTTAAACATTTACTATAATTCTGCCTTTCATTTCTTTATGATCTACAGAAAGGATTTTGTCAGTTTATTCATGTAAATCATTTCGGTGTCTAATAAAATAAGCTTCTTTCACAAGAGATATATGTTACAGACCGAGAGTGTCTGTAATGAATCAATGAATTGAACCCTGATTAGTTGAATGTTAAGTAGATGTGATAGGAAATACATGTAATTATAAATACTAGCGAGAAAATTTGCAGCTAAAAGGGCATTTTATACTAAACTCCTATTTAATTTACGTAGATTTTGAGAAACGTATGTAACGAATTTGATAATCCACTTAACGATGAAGTGCCTAAGACATTTATTTTAATGTGTGTTCAATGTACAGGTTATGTGGTTGAGAAACACCACGGAGTCGGCGCAACTCCTCACGGTTGGGCCAGCTTTATATGCCGGTGACAATAGGATAGCTGTTAAATTCCAATACCCCAACAACTGGAGACTGAGTATGAATCCAGTGAAGTTAACTGACGCCGGTCACTATATGTGCCAAATATCTACACATCCCCCAAGAACGATATTCACCAACTTTACTGTTCTACGTAAGTAAACAAAAATATTGTCAATAATGTTTTATCCGTCAAGAATTCCTTTTTATCTTTTGTTAAAACGTTTAATTAAGGCAAGCCATTGTGTGTTATTTTGTGAGATTGAAAATCTTCTCTTTATATTTTAAGTCTTCTTTTCTCCTTAGTTCTGTATATACTTCGGCACGCGAGTCCATTTCGTTTTAATCGCATTTGATATTATCGTTTATGGTAACCTATTTATCCCTAAAAGGTCCTTAATCTCCATTGGTATTGGTAATGACGTCGTTTTTTAGCTATTTATGTGAAATTCAAGTATTTATTAGCATAGGAATACTGTTTGTACTTACCGATTATTTTTACTGCTTATTTTGTCACCTGTAACAGAAAATCAAAGTCTTATAAAAGTAATAAACATTTTATTAGGCGTTCTTTTTGTGCTTTTATTCTGGGAAACTGACTTAATTTTAAATTTAAATTACGATTAAATTACAATTCCCTAAAGGACTTAACATAAATTTTGTAAAGTTCGTAACATTATGCACCTGAAAATTATACAAAAGGAATAAAACTTTGTTTATATTCCAAAATGCTTACAATTCATTTCGTTCCAGCTCCTATAATAACCATAAATGGTGATGAAACACATGATGTGAAAGACAGGTTTTATAAAGCGGGTAGTGCGATAAAGTTATCCTGTATCATATCAGAGGAATATGTTTCATCTGTACCAACTAAGGCATCACTCACTACCCTATTACCTACAACGACACCTGTACCTACTACTACTACAACAGAATTAACTACAAAAATGAGTACAATATTCAATAGAATAGATATAATGATGAACAAAAGTTGGAGTGTCGAAACTACAACGATAACTTCAACTGTTAGTGTAAGTACTACAACTAAGAAAGTCCCAGAGAAGACCACGACCGAGTTGACAACAATCAAACCAACAACACCGCCGGTTGAAAATAATATTTATGGAATTTTTTGGAAGAAGCAAGGGAAAGAGTTTTCTGAAAACGTCACTTGGCGAAATATGAGGTAAATTTATACTAATTAGGCAAAATATTGAGAACGTTTGAAAATATCTATAACTGCTTTAACGTGTAACTCCCTACTTTTAAATTTAAAGTCTAATCTTTATACCAGAATTTAAATGAAATTATAGAAATGTAAATTCTTATAATGTACATTCTTTAATTTAATGTTTTATTTTCAGTGCTACTATCAGTGTAGCATCAGCATCACAAAACGACAGTGGGACGTACACGTGTCATTTACAAAATCATTCTCAAGTTACCATTAATGTTCACGTTTTGATTGGTAAGTTAACTACTTATTACTTTCGATACATTTCTTAAATCACTATCGTTAACCAAAGATGCCAAACATATTGCTCATGCTTCTGTTTGTTTATTTATTGGTACCAAGCCTATCCAGTTTTCTTTGAAAATATTAAATACCATGGTAAAACTTCTTCACTATTCCTAAGTTTAAAACGATAAAGACCTTAAACTATTTCACTGCAAACAAAGATGAGGAGAGATATAAATTAATTATTTATTGTTTCACTATAACTTTGTCGTTGATAGTTTTGTACAATATAATAGAATAACTGAGACGAATTGAAAACTTTGGGGAAACTTTAATAATTTCGCTTCTCTTTATCAGGCGAGAATCAGGCTGCAGTTCAGCACAACACGGGGAACAAAGGAACACTTTTCTGGCAACCTCGAGACTTGTCTTTAGTTTCTATTGCTACACTTCTATTGTTTTACCCATGATTAAGGGAAAACTTTGAAATTATGATACTAAACTATTTCATACGAGCGGATCGTAAATAAGTTCTTATTAAATTTACAAATGATGTTTCGGTCTGAAGTGTCTTTTGAGGCGTTCAATGTGATTTTTGCTGATATTCAAGCAGATGATATAATTTAGAGTAAAAATGTTTTTGCGGAGTCAGTTGATATAAACTAAGTATGGTGATATTGCGATTGGATAAGCGAATTAAAAGAATTCATTGCCCACTGCAAAGGAGCGGGCCCATATGAAATATCCTAATATAATAATACAATAAATCGGCAGTCGTATAGAAGTTATGGTTCGATGAAAATTTAGTTTCGTTGTTCGACCGAAACATATCTTTATGAGCCAAAATCGCAAAATAACCCGTAAAAATATTTTTATTTCATCATACAAGTGTACGACATACTCGACCATGAATTTAGTAATAACTATAATTAAATACCTACCATGCATATAAAACTTAGAACGAAACTGATTTTCTTGATCTTTTGTTATATACAATCGAATAAACCATTGATCCATAGAGGATCAAAATAATCATTCTCTCAAGTTGTGAAAATGCTAGAGTAAGAAATTACCATTGATTTACAAGTAACATCACGTAATTCACGACAATGCATAAAATGCTCGTAATATGTTTTTACTGCTTTTTACTACGCAATGAGTGATATTACTTAAAGTACTACTCGAGAACGTGTAATTTCGAAAATTGTGTACATATAATTTTTATTGTTGGAATAATATTTGACTGTATAGATTTATGATTTGTTGAAAATTTTAAGTTTTTTTTTTATATTATCAAGTTACCAAAATACGAAACGTTTACACAAAGTGTATTTAGTTATAAGACAAAATTATTACTAAAAGTAAGGTTAATATTACGGTGTAGACTGTACATAATTCGTTCCATGATGGGAAATAATTTTATTTCGTCGTAACAGGTTAAGATCCGTGTAATATCTGTAGGATTAAAATATTATACTTAACATGTATTTTAATAAAAAAAATGTACAGTTAATGCTACTGAACTCTTATTCTAAGAAATAGATACCTTTCTTGTTTGTAATATAAACATAGGTATTAAATGAGGCGAAGCCAAAATAGTAATTTAATCATTAAGATATTTTATATGTTGTTGCACATTTTTGTTAATAATACACAAATTTCTCATCTGTAAACAAAAAGAAAGACTATGTTAAATGACTGTAAACTATAAAATAAACTTAATATACCTATACTAAAATTCATAATGTTTTTTATTCATACGATAATTCGTCATCAAATTCAAATTATTAAATAATTAAGATAGATTCGCTATTATATTTTGCATACATATTTGAAAACTCAACGTTATGATAATTCTCTTTACCAAAAAGCTAACAATTTGTAAGGCAATGCATTCATGCATTTTTTTTTTTTCTTTTTTGTTTAGCTTTAAATTTATTCTGATCTGGTTCTATTGCCTTCTATTTAAAAGAAACAAAGAACCTACCTACATATGGCTTTTCGTAGCTTTCAACCAAATTGAACCATCTAAGCCTAATTCATTGTTTAGCTTGCGGCTTTTGTGCCTTTCATACAACATAGTGCTTTTATTTCAAGTAATACTATTCTTACACAAAAACTGTCCAACTCAGCCTTTTGGGTCAACATTTTATCAGCAAAAACACTCACTTTGAATGAGCCCTTTGAGAAGACGCACCTCGTGAAATGCAATATACTGAGATTTGTATTATACCTATACATTGCTGTGAAGCGGACGATACTATCTACACCTTACAGAGAGAAAATGAGAAAGGGGTCGACGATGTAGAAAATCAATTATAGAGCTGACTTCAAAGGATAATAAAGAAGGCGACCTTTGATGTTTCCATTAACAATGAATTGCTTGATGCCTTATTGTCCCTTGCCAATCTCCATCGTATGGTAATTGGTTTCAAAGGTGATGAAACCTACCCTTATTCAGCCCCCAAAACGTACTCGTCGGTAACAAACTCTATGTAATGTAAAAATAATAGGTATTAAGTGATTTACATTAACATCGATGGCATTTAGGCGTAGGTATGGATTACTAAATATATCAAAGGATCTAACCATATCAATTATTTTAATAAAATATTTCAAATAGACTTCAGAAATACAATTTGTATGATGCTTACGAATCGGCGTTATGTGCGTTTGCGTGATCCATCATTGACAAGTGACAATCACTTACCATCGGATGAGCTGCTGGCAAACGCTCGCAAATTACATGACTGTGTTGTGTCAGTACCATAAGCGATACGAGCGGTTACATTAAAAAAAAGATTACTTTTATGAGTAAAATAAACTCTAATTAAAGTATTTTTTTGCGTTTTAATTCACATCAAAGTGAACCCTCGCTTCAATCTACTTTTATGATACTCGGAAAGATAAGTTACGCACATTGTAATTTGACACATTTTTATTTTCGAATCACAGTGTAAATGGCACTTTTATGGAGCTCATGACTGAATTATATTTTATGAAATGCCATTCTACATTGTTCTTGGTATAATAAAGATTGAAAATAGACATTGCGTTAGCTATACCGACTTACGTAATAAAAAACGGTGCCAAAAGCTCTCGGTTCAAAGTCAAAGTAATTTTTTGTTCAGTAATTAGGTCGTTACAGACACTTTTGCAAGCTCTTTTTTAATCTACCCGCATTTGAGCGGTAACAACCTTGGAGAAGAAAATAATGCTTACTGAAACTCAAGGCTTAATCTTTTTGTTTCGTTCTAAATTCTATTATATTTTATATTTTTTTATTAATTGAACTAAGACAACATTATCATACGAGTTATTAAATTAATATTAAAAAAGGATGGATTTAAAAAACTTGTCAAAACTAATAACAATACAGAAGTACCAACCACTTTCTTTCTTCTTTATTACTCATAGCTAACTTTCATTACAGATGTAAAATACCTAGCTAGGTTTATTTTCTTTTTCTAAAGTTATTAATATCCCAGTTAATTAGGTTACGGAGGTCAGATGGCAGTCGGTTCGTGTAAAATACTAATATTCAGCCCCATCTGGTTGGACTGGAAATAAACTCAAAAATAGTCAGGTAAACTAGATGACATTTTTGGTAGTAATTGCTGATATCGTGACTTGTTACCAAAAATGTACGAGTTTTATTTAATTTTTCGAGAGTGCGCTCCTGAGTTCGATCTTTGGGTCGGGAAAAAGGTTATTAAGTTTTTCTATTGAAAAAATCTTAGAGCAGTCCTGAGTTCGGAACTGGGTTCGCCAGATTGAAACAAGGTTTGCCCCTTATTACATGGGACTTCCCAAACCCTGATACCCCACTATTTCACTATTGGCAATCAGTGTGGGTGTAAAATCGTACACTCATGCCTAACCCTTCGGGGAATTTATCCTTAGATGCTCAGATCTTTGTGATTACATCTACAGCCCTATGTTCACTAGTTATGTACTGCTTTAACATATTTAACGTAATGATCAGAATTAATTCAGATGTAAGTTGCTTTCGTCAAAACCATATTAAATGTAATCAAACTTAACGAAAGTTTGTAATAGATATTTTTATATTATTTTCCACTTGTATTCAAATATGAGTATGTATGTATAACTATCAGAAGGATTATTTTTAATAATGGACGTTAATGGAATAACATGCAAACAGGCAAGTAAGTACTTTATTATAATTTAGTTTATTTTTTATCAATTGACGGCACTATTAACGCAGCGGCTAAACGCTTCGTTTCTTGCGCTGTGTATCACAAGTTTAATTCCCGTACGAATAAAATAACATAATGTATGACCTATATTAATATACTTTTTCTGGGTCTGTATGTTGTATGTGCGATTCATACATTTTGGATGTGAACAATATATTTTAAAAATACCATCCACCTGCCTCATTGGTCAAGTGGTCGTAAGCGCGACTGCTAGCATGAGGTCCCGGGTTCGATTCCCATTGGTTAAAATGTTATTGGGTTTTTGTGTACCTATCGAAATTCTTGGTAGCAGCACGAAGTCATGGAGCTGTGACTGATAGATGGCAATAGGCTCGCCACCTATTACATGAGACTAAATAACGGCATCGGCGAAATGTGAATGTACAATAGTATACCTTTGCCTAACCCTCTGGTTATGTTACTATCAGCTAGTAATACCATATTATATTTTTAGACAGATTTATGAGATTCAATGTTAATATGATCTTAGCGTCTGCATCAAGATAAAGACATCAAGAATTATATCGATATTTATTTATTTAGAGCACGACTTACCTACTAGTTAGCTTACTAAATCTATAGGTACAACACAAGTTTAGTCGAAGGAAATCCAATAACAAGTCACAAATTTGTGCATTAGGAGGCATTTGAGGTCAATTTAACCTAATCCTTAAAAGTGAAGGCGACATAAATAGGTATGTTACAAGACTTAGGTACGCTTAGGTCTTACTTAAACTACACCCCTCTCTCGCCGAGATCTGTCTCAGCCATAAATAATTTCGTTGAAGTGAAGAGCATGCATTGAGAGCTCTAGTTCCTACTGCATTGACAGCAAGATATAAGGAGCCTTCAACGATTTACTGACGACATTATCTGAATTTAGAAGCGATTTCATCAATAAAAAAAATTGTTTCATTGGTTTAGTGGATGAAAGCGCGACTGCTGAGCATTAAGTCCTGCGTTCGTTACAAAGAGGTTACAATTGATCGAAATAAACTCCTTCGTCATATATTATTCGTGTAATGATTACATGTTTCATTACTTGTTTAATTAACACATAACCTCTTTACGTCGGGCAATAATTTTAGCCATACAAATAATAGAATGTGTATATCTCCGTCATTAAAATATATCCAATTGAATATCTATTTGTAATTGCCGCATTTCCAAGGTAACTTTACATTACAACGAAACCTTAAAATCGGCATTTATAGAAATACAAGACACTTTATATACGTATATTGTGAAGACGTTCATCCCGGGGGAAAATGTTCCTAAACGTTTATAAAGGCAGGTGTACACTGCCCACTATTTATCGCAACGACACAGAACGTGGACGCAACGTACTACACGCAACGATTTCGATTTGCTTTGTCTACTATAAATTATCCGGGACCGCTAGCGGAACCATGCATAACGAAAAATATAATAACCAATAAAATATATACTGGGGCAGTGTCTTGCATTTTATTTTCTTAAAAAAATAAATGAATGTAAAAAAACAGAAGTATGCGGCGCGTATTACCCACATGCGACATAGTTGATGCAAATCTCCTTGGGATAATGAGTAACGTAATGTGAGTTTATTTCGTCTAGTGAGGGTAGGTTACCAAAGTAAACGCGCCATAAGGCAGGTAGGCATACAGCTCTAGAGCAACATTTGACTTTGAAAGGTCCTTCACTTCCATCCGTGTGACATCGGAAACCTTTTTGACTACGCTTTTACCCACTACGTATAGAGTGTCGTTGGTGGTTGTTTCGTGTAAAGAGTAATTGGATATATGAATACGGAATTCAAACTATTGAAAACACAATGCAACCCTCTTTGAAATTTATTTTCACAAACACACGGTGGTCGTACTAGGTATTTTAAAAATTAAAAGTTCTGTATCACATAACGTATTTTGAAAATAAATTGTATAATTCCTATTTTTATCCCGGATAATTGAGCATTGCTTTCATGATGACTAAGACTCAATTTTATTCAGATGCAAATCCTGTCGCAATTATTCGCTCAAAGGATGGTTACGTGAATTTAATTTAAATCAAATTGATAGAAGTTGATAAACTTCGTCTTCTCTATAATACATTGATTCTATTCCCTAAAGGGTTAAGCAGACAGAGGAGTCCTATTTAACACGCACATTTCATGGAGGCCGTTTTTTAGTCCCATATACTCAATAGGGGGCGAGCCTATTGCCATCTACCGGACACAGTTTCAATTTCCGTGCTACTAGTAAGAAATACCATATAGAAAAACCCAATAACACTGCTTGACTCGGGATTCGTACCCTGGATCTGACGCTCAACAGTCGCGCTGGCAACCAATAAGGCAGTTAGTACTATACTAGGATTAACAGCTAAAAACGTACAATGCTGAAGAAGGGTTTCTTCCTGACCCAACAAATCAAAGAGGTAAAAACGTCGATTTGAGTGCGAGTACCTACATAATATACTTTTGTATTAAGTGTATATACACTCTCTTTGTAGTATTATTTGATAAATGAATACCTAAAGACCATTATCAATAACCTATCATTTTTCACTACTACAGTTATAATAAACATAAGAGTACTTATATGAAACTTATACGAGTAAGGCAAACGACTAAAAGTTGGCCCGCAGTCTACCCAAATGCGGCTCAATATCAATATTTTATCCACACCAACTGCTCTCTGATCTCCGACACCTAATTACTGGGAAATACTGATACTCTTAGTCTAAATCGGTTTACAGACTTTTCCGAGTGCAGGCTGTTTGTAAGAACAATCATAGGTATTTGTATGATAACCAGAATCACCTGTATGACATGCTTTCTGAGGTACAGAGGGATCAAAAATATTTAAAAAGGTCACATTCAAAAAATGACCGCGGCAAGCAACTTAATAGACCAACCGGTTTCGTATCTACCTAACTAGGTAGCTACGAATCCATCAAATTTAAAGCCATATTAAACTGGAGTTCAGCAAAATATTTTCCTGTAAAGCTCCTACGATTCTGGCTCTATGTAATTGTACACTGGAGTCACAGCATTAGTGCGGGATGCTATTTGTTCTCGTACATAAAGGGATTTCAGATGAACAATGTTGGCGCTTACTTGTAAAATATTACGTTTGGCTACGTATAAACTTACATAAACTTGCTTTGCTTGTTTCCCATTTCAGAAAAACATTAATATAAAGTGCAAAGCATTCAATATTGGGTGGAATTTCCGCTTGGAAGAAGAATATTTTACAAAAAGTAGCTTTTTCGTAGTCATAGGTACTTAGAATCCCGTTAATATCAGACATGGCCTCCGTGTTAGGTAAGAAAAATGTGACAGTTGCTGTCGATAATAAACATGCTATTCCGTATACTCCTATGAAAAAATATATGAGCGAAAAAGGGATGCACTGTTTGGTGGTCGCTGTAGCTGTCAATATTTTCTCACGTAATCAAGACCAAGATGAAACTTAGGTTCAATAATGTCCTCAAGATCTAGGTGCATCCGGTGGTGGCTTGCCGAAGTGATGACAAGAATAAAATACTACTGATTTTTTATGCCAAACTAGATGAGTTCGGACTGAAGTATTAGAGCTAGCGCGACGTAGGTACAGAAAAAAACGGGTGTCAGGAAATTGCTCGATTTTATTTTTAGTTATATGGATATCGAATCGTGTTAATTTACTCTCATATCTCATAATTCCATACTCATTACTAATCCAACTAAATTGTATACGTGCTCTGGCCTTTTAAGTTGTATAATAATAAATAGTAAAACAAATAGTTTTCTATAAATAATTTTAAATCCACTTTGGTTATTATAATAAAGATACTCAAGACATTTTTTTCACTCCAATTCTTTACAAAGGACAACTTAGTAAAATTAATAAAGGTTTTGAAACTGTGTCTAAACATTATTTTATCTTCTTTCGATATTAGAAAGCCGAAGTTATCCTGTCCGCAGTTTCTTTTAACTTTGAAAAACTTTTTTCTTTACCTGCCGGATCGCCAACTAATCAACCTGCCGAGTTAGCGGAACTCTTTCAAGAGACGTCCTTTTGATGTACAAAACTCGATAATGTAATATTACTCCTCAGTGGGTGAGTTATAAAGTTAACGAACTTTTTTTATTTTTGAAATAAAAAACTTTTTCAAATAACCTACTTACATGATTTTTTAGATTTAGTCCTACTTTGGATAAAGATAAAAACTAAAGTTTGCAAATAACTTAGTTATCGCTTACTTTACTTAGAATAAATTCAAGGCAATGATGACAGAATTAAAATGAATACAGTAAAAGCCATCCGTGATCCTTCCTAAAACTTTATCGTGAAGTCTTAAATCTCGTCTGAAAATACATTTTAGATATTGCATCCCGTAGATGTAACACCTGTAATCCCAGGAGAGCATTCTCAAAGGGCTAGATAGATATATTATACAGACACGAACACAAACTGGTTTGTCGATGACGATATAAGGACGTTTTAAGATGGAAAAAAGGTTAGCTATAAATGTTTTAACACGGTTTTAGGCAAATAATAGATGCATTTTTTATATGTGTCGTGAGGTGGTTTGCACTTGTTATATAACATAGCATCACGCCTGTATTCCCCGAAGATTAGGCAGAGATGTACCATCGAACATCCACATTTCGCTGATACTGTTTTTAAGTAACATGTTATAGACGGCGAGCCTATTGCCATCTACCGGGTATAATTCGAAAATACATTCACAGTATACACTGGAAATTTCTATACAGAAAAACCTTAATTAACACTCCACACGAGCCGGAAATTGAACCAAGGACCTCACACTCAGCAGTCAATAACAAAATCCTATATATCGTATATCATAGCAATCTGTGACGGACTCTAGTAACTGGTGTTCAAAGGTTATTGTGATAAATACATTGAACTCTTACACTGTGTTGTGATTGAGAAAATCAAAAAACATTTCTATTTTCACGTCACGATAGGTGCAGTCGGTAAGCGACTGGTTTTGCGCGCTACCTATCCTGCACGGTATGGATATAGGTACAACCTACAGATTATAGAAATAATTGTTCCATGATGCGGTTCTGGGCTCCAGCTTAGAGTGTATGTATCTGTGAGACGTACCTATATTTATAAACTATACCCACGATACATGAGAAATCCTAGTGTGGTGCAATACTTTTGTCTATTTTCCATTTTTATTCTACTTTAAATTCATAAGGTCCATCCCATTTATTTAATTTTAAAATAACACGCGTGCGTAAAAATTATATACATTTTCACACACAGTTCTCGCAGTATTATAGTCAGATCCGTTCCATCCGTAATCCCAGGGTCAAAGTACCCGTTATAACCTCCCTACTAAAATAATGCTTATAACACATTCCACCCTTTATGTGGCTGTTACGCTAATCTCAAAATATGTAAAGAATAAAACATTCATGGTACGCTTGTAATTGTAATGTGTGTTTGCTGAAAGCCTTTTACGCGCGTAATTTAACTGACCAAATAAGTAACGATAGGGTTAAAAGTGTGTAAACAAAACCAATGCTGCTACAAATAAACAATAAAATATTAAATAATTGTACTTTTGAGGACCTTCTTAGAAATTTAAGTTGCTGAGACTGATTAAAAAGAAAAAGATGTGACTCAATTAATTAAATGAATACAATAGAGTTTTAATTCGATGGAAAGATCATATTGATCGAGTAGTTGCATCTAAAGACATGCGGATTCTTTACGGAGATCTTTTTTATTTATAAAAAATACATTCACATTATACACGTGTCATGTTTTTAATATAATCTCTACACGCTCACATAAAAACAAAAACCACGATAATCTATTTCGATATATTTTGTTAAATAAACCGAATACGTAAGGTCGTTATCGCAGAGCCCTCTATGTACGTGATAAGAAACAAAAAGAGGATAGTCCTCGCCTCAATTTAGTTTGCAAGGTTTTATAGGCGATGTTAAGGATATTTTAGACGGCTTCTTTAACATGGCCCGTCGTATGTGGCAATAAAGTTGTCCAGTGACCTTAGTAAATCATTTTTTCTTTGGATTTTTTTCACTTTTCAGTGCATTGGTTGAGATTTATACGAGCGTGAAATTATTTTATATATAAAACATCATCTGCTTAACCCTTTCCCAACTACATGATGATACTCTAAGGTTAGATCTGTTGTCATACTTTTTGGGCTGCTGACTCTCGAACTACTACTGTGTGAACTACTGTCATAAGACGTATTCGTATGACAATTGGGCTTAACTGGTTAACGTCCTTTACAAGACACGGAGGGGTCCCCATGTGTGAAGAATGACAGTTGTTCATGAGCAACGCCGCTTAACCTCGCAGATCGAATGATATGGAGGAAACCTCGAATTGTATAAAAAAAAAATGTTTTACATGGAAATGACGTAGTGTTATAGTTTTATAAAATCCCCGGTACCTACTAGACTTTACTAATAAAAATTCCTGTATACATCACAGGAATTTTAATACGTAAATTTTCCTATGGATGAAATACTTTTTTATTTCGTTTTGTTATATAAATAGTTACTATGAAATATTTACAATACTCTCTGTTAAACTGTAAAAAAAAAGAAAATTCCTCGTAATTTATTACTGGAAACATGTCTACCTACTAAAAGTACATCAAACAAAATAGGAAAATACACGGTTTTTTCCTGTTTGATTAATTCAGTCGAACAGACGATCCGTTTCTGTTACATGGATCCGTATGTTGTCATTGATCATGGACCTTTGAATAATTATTCATTCCGTTTTCATTGACAAGATATATACATTTGAGCTGGTGTATTATTGCAAGGATTTGGTAGAATAATGAATATTTATAAGCAGACGTCACTTGAATAATAATCAGATATGTATTGTACAGTCAGCATCAAAAAGATGTATACGCGTAGCGAAATTCAAACGATTGATTTTGTAAAGGTATTGGTTAAAATTATATAATTTAAATTACAATTCATTATTATGTATCAGCAGATACTATATATATGAAATTGGTCAAGATTTATATCACTATTTCCTCAAAACTGGCTTTTGAATTTCGCTACGTGTATACATCTTTTTGATGCTGACTGTACATGGAAACCTAACTACATTTGCGGTTTTACTTAGATATATTTCATCCTTTAATTCTATTTTGTTAGATAAACTAACAAAGAATATTTCAGTGTTGTTAGATACCAATTTGTACTCCATGGGCGTAGGCAGAAACTACGAAACGCCACATGCTACATACAATCCTTTCAATATAACCCTTTTGATTTAAATGATATGTTGATAAGATTGTAGTTATTTTAAAATTGATTTATCTAAGAACATAGTTACCTGTTTTAACTAACAAATACACTATTCGATAATATTACGCTATACCGTAATGATTCTTTACAAAAAAGAAATAAAATTTGCATATTTTTATTCATAAATGAACTTTTGAAAGTTTGTACGAAGAACAGCTAACTGTCATCGCTGATTGTACATACAGTCGAATAAAGAATTATGTTTAATTTATTAGAAATAAATAGATATGGGGAAACCAGATACTATATGTAAACCCGATAAAGTTTTCTAAAGTACTGTCGATGGATTTTGGTTAATCTATCTATATAAATGAATTGCCAAAAATGTATGTAAGCGTATAATATATAATATAATAACTTCAGAACGGCTGCATCTATTTGGCTAATGCTTTTTTGTTGTATTCGAAATTGTCAGTACAAGGTTTGTATGAAAGATTTTTTTTGGGAAATCCACCTGATACGTCAGAAATTTGGATGGTATTTTTGTATGAATATCTCAATAAAAAGTGAATTGCGGGCAGGTTGCTAGTTTTTTATAAATATGGGTCTGCGTAAACACAATATAAAATTGTCTTTTTATTAAATAATATTTATCACTCGAATGCATACTGAGACAATATGGTCTAGGTATGTCTAATGTTTCTTCGAATGTATATTTATTATCTAAAAATATCCAAATCTACCTAAAAATAAACTTTAGTAAGATCACATGATACCCACATACAAATTATAGGCAACATTGTATATTCTAAAATTGGCTCCGATCCTCGATGAGTGAATGTTTATAATAAATTTATTAGAATTTATTTTTATGCACAATCTAAACATCGATCCTTAAAGAAGCTTTTTTTGGGTTATTATATTGGAATGTTTATTTTAAATCATTGAAGTTATTTTTGCTTCTCTTAGAATTATTGTACTGATCAGAAAAAATCAATAAATATATATTATGTGAAAGAAAGATTCAGCAAATCGAGCACCGGTCGCCATAGCTTAGAGGCTAGACCCGCTAGTATACTAAACCAGAAGGTCGCAGGTTCAATTCCTGCTCGCGGTCGAAATTCACTTCGTAGATGTTACTGCGTATAAAAAAATTAGGTATTATTAGAAAAAGATATACGACTTAATTGTATTGCGTTTTACAAGCAGCTGTAACATATTAATAAGTATGTTTTTTACCATTCACTCTTCCCCGTGTATTTTTAGTTTTTTTGTTAATATTAACATAGCACTCAAGATGGACTCGCCCAATGTAATCTTTTCTCTCCATAAAATGGTATTAGTTGGTACCTCCCTGAAGGGTTCAACAATCTACATAAAATTGTTTATGTGCTACTGTTACTCATTTTTATGTTCATGTGTAACCTTTCATGGTTACCTATCTACACTTATTCTCATTTATTTTTTTCAAGAATCTTAAGATTTACAGTAAATAAAAAACTCAATATATAAAACGCAAAATATTTTTATTGGACCTACTATTTTAGATATAAATAAGAGTGTTACATTTATGATAAATTATAAAACAAAGTCCCACGCCACGTCTGTCTGTTTGTTCATTCGCGATAAACTCAAAAACTACTGAACGGATTTTCATGCGGGTTTCACTAATAGACAGAGTGATTCATGATTTAGATGTATAATTCATTAAGGTTTTGTGTAAATTGGCTGAAATATGACGATGATAGTTGAAGATGTCAGAAAAATCATGCCACTGAGAGCTTTACTGGCGCGCGTAACAGGCTGATACGACACTACGATTGAAAAAAATGAAGGTGTATAATATGCTCTGCTACCCGTGTGAACCCGGGGTGGGTCGCTAGTTTACGATAAGGTTAAAATGTAAGGTTTAGTAAAAATATAGGAAGGTTCCTTAGAATGTATTTCCTATATTTTACGGAGTAAATATCTCTAATGATTGACGAAGATTTCATTCGTATAGTAATTATTATTTTACTATTTCTGTTTAAACTTATGCATTTTATAATCTTCTTTACATGCAACAATACATCGGATAGTTTCCAAAACACCCTTCCCAAAACCTTCAAAATCCAAATGTTGCAAACTCCCAGTCCGACCAACAAACGCTTAGATCGTTGTTTATGTAGACAACTTAATCCATCTCCGCTTTACAAAACCAGGTGAAAATTTTAACACGAACACACAAAACATTGGATCGTTTATAACGAAATTCAGTCTTCACGTGTACCTACCTAAGATAAGGTGAGTAATAAAAGCTGGATCCCAGTTCTTGACGTGAGTTATAGCAGTCGGTAGTTCTTTCTGTAGCAGGGATCTCATGTCTTGAAATGTGAAGTGAAGTTAAAAGGGTCAGTAAAAAGTAATGGTTAGAACTCTCATCGCGGAACATACGGTTTTATAGATAGCTACTTTCTATGTATATTTGATAGTATGGGTTACAATAAAATATAAAGTGAGTATCTCGGTTTCATTATAACGGGAAGGAAGGGATCAAATTGGTAGTTTATATTGCATCTTGGGTACGACCCGGGTACGTCTTAAAACTGTGGCCAGACACCGGAGGACGGGCAGCAGCGTTCTCTCACTAATCGGTGAGCCACTGCGATCCCCAAGCCGCCTGCCAAGCTTGGGGATTATGGCAAACCCCCCTTGGGGGAGGCCTTCGTTCAACAGTGAACGTCTTCTGGCTGATGATGATGATGATTGCATCTTGGATATGTTTGGATACCCTTATCGTATTGTACATAGTCCTAAAAACGTCCTATGAAAAATCATTTTTTTTACGTGTTGAAATCCGACTACGTGATGGTGGGCCGTGGGAACTCTTAGGCCACATCACGGTGCACTGCAAAGAGGTCTTTTTGTTGATATATTGCTTAATTTCATTTATAGATTTAAAATTTATTGAATTAGGTAGTAGGATATTTAAGTTGAATAAAATCCAATTCATATTGTCCATCATGTTTATCTTGTCCATCTGCGTGCACCTGCACTTTTATCAACTATTAATAATAATATTTAAATTTTATTCCCATTTATTAATATGTGTACGCCCATTTATTAATTGGACCTTAATAAATACTATCTCGATAAATCATAAGTGATCAATCGTTAATTTTCCTCCCCTTTTATTATAGACAATGGAAATATTTTCCGTATTTGTTTGGTAGTCGAAAGAATGAGGATAATTTAGTGACGTGTGGCTCGTTTACAAATTGGCCACACATCTTCCGGCGGCTGTCGTCTACACAACCGAGGTCCCTAATCGTTATTATATGAAGAGAATGACCAACCACTTATAATACTATAAAATGAAATTATTTATTTTGCAATTAGAATTTTTCGATAACTTTTACACGTCTTTTTTAAACTAGATGTCGTCGGCATTTCCTTTGACTATCCCTGAGAAGAAACGCCGAAACAAACTCAGGGGTCAAGGTCTATCTTAAAGTCCAGACAGTTTTGTGAGACAAATATAGGACGGAATAGCCTTTTGAAGAAAGTGCCATAGCTATTTGAGCTGACTTGTCTCAACAGATGGCAAGCATGGATCAGTCATCGCGATGACTCGTGACACGATGCATCGTGAGAATCAATTAAATTAAGAGCGTTCAGCCTAGATCTCACTCACATTTAAAATGTGTAACGGTTATATGTAAAAGATCATTTAAATTGAAACGACATTATAATATTGAAATAATGTAGTAAATAATATAATAATGAATGGCAAAATTGTATATAAAAACAAAGAAAGACGATAGAGCGTATCAATGCCAAGCATTTTTGTCATTTAAATTCTATTATTTACACTTTAATATAGACTACAGTATAAACAGAATCAAACATCGTGAATTTCTAAACTCAGTGTAGCACATACCATAATATAACAAACGGAAATCAATTCAATGTTATTAAGAATAACGTTCAATAACAATTGTCAACTTCTTTTTATAAATAATAACTCTATTCGTAATTTAAATTTTCATGTATATTTTAAAGATCGTACGTAATTAGGGTGCCGTAACTATTTCACGCCTCATTTGTTAAACCTGACCGATTTAAAGTAGCAAATTTTGTTATAAACACACATGTGGCCGAAGAACGCAAATCACCAAAATCTTTATAGACACCCGTGTCAAAGCTGAATCAAACACACACATTATACCTAATTGTGCCTTCAAGTATGAGTAGATTTTGAACGATTTTTGTGTGTATAGGACCACATTAAACTATCCCTTAAGGATTTCCTGCGAAGGATTTTCACATCATCATCTGCTTAACGTTTTCCCGACTGCGTTTGGGTCGGGTCCCATCGGCTTAAATTTTCTCCGTAGATTCTACATACATACTCGTATAGGTCATAAAGTACCTAAATCTTGTTCTTCAATTCAAATCTTCTTGTTTTATAATGAATTATTTCAAATGAAACAAAATAAATTATTTATTTATTTGCTAGAAGTGTAGTACGTTACAGTTGGTAGTTTTATTAAAAAACTCTAAAACAATTCGCTTATGCTAATTTGGGAATCCTACTAATCCTACTAATCTACTTCTACTAATATTATAAATGTGAAAGTTTGTGAGGATGGATGGATGGATCTTATTTCTCTTTCACGCCAGAACGGCTGAACGGATCTGGATGAAATTTGGCAAAAAGATAGATTTTAGGGTGTTTTTTATCCCAGACAAATGTACGATTTCTTAAAACACGCGGGCGGAAGCTACTTATATTATAAATGTAAAGTTATAGTATATGTAAAGTTAAGATCAATTCCACAACCTGTATTATAACCAATTAATTGAATTTAAACAGGAAATTTAATTAAACAATTCATAGTATTATTACATTATGGATAGTGTTTATCATCATACCTGAGTGAATTATCGTAATACATAAGGAATTATCAATATTATATTTAACTACCTAAGTAGGTCAGAATAAGTAAGTTTTAAATTTTGGGGCAAAATTTTGACTTAAAATAAACAGAGAATAGATACTCGTATTAATAACTAAAGGTGGGCATGTAATTTTAAACGGTCGTTTTTTTATCCTTATTGTACTGAATACCTAGGTATAGTTGAATATAATAATTTATTTCTTAAACGTTCATAACATACCTTTAAATATAATCATCGCACATCAAAATATTATCTCCTGCTGTGAGTTATGTTTTAGGCCAACAAAAAAATATAATGGGACTTATCTAACCGTTACAAAACGTAATATTTTCTGCTCTAAGTATCTCTAGACTAAACTAGACCATTCATTAAGAGAACACTAAATGCGCGTCAAATCTAAATGACCTCGTTATGAGTGAAATATTATCTTGTATTTTGAGTCTTCTCACGAAAATCATTTTTACAAATGAAGGAATAATACTAATTTACGCCTTAAATATTTTATAACACCACTGTCAAAAAGATAATCAGAGTTAAAAGAGAGGACAGAGTAATTAAATTTTGTCGATTCCACCCAAATAAATTGGGGAATGACGACGTGGCGTGAATATTAAGATCAATTGTCAACGGCATTATATTTTAAAGATCTTTGTCTCCTTTTGTAACAGGAAAATAAAATACTGTACCGTTGAGAGCTATATTTTTAATCGTTGTAGCGTTTAATAAAATTGCTGGTGACATTTTATTTATTCGATACTGCTGTTGTTATTGTATGGAGGTAAAATGCAGAAAGCAATGGACAAAAACAAAAACAATCGTGCGGAATTTATAAGTAAAATATTGCATTGGACACAATATTCTGATCTTGAAGTAAATAGTAACAGAAAATAATTGAAATTGAAAAAAAATTGAAAGGAAAACAATTATATTACCACCCAATACCTCTGAAACTGTTGCAATCATAATATATAACTGTTTGCTGTTAAAGGTTTTTTATCTTCTATTTTTATTTATCTTCTTCCGCGTTCCATAATTATGTTTATTCAACATGAATAATAATGTAAAACCCCATATCAAATATGTCGGAGCAAATATTTACTACAAGTATAAATGCGAGTTTCTAAATATATTTCGAGGAAAATTTCCTACTTTATCACGTCTCAAAAGAACTTTCTTTCATCTCACACCCAAAACTTCACTTCATTTGACATTCATGAAGCATGAGGATCTAAATAGTTTTAGTGAAATATGTGCGTCGGAGGCATGAGAGGGTTTTGTTAACAAATGTCGCTTTTTTATATTATGAACTTTTTTCGATAGTGTCATGATAATGCCACATTCATTTCGAGTGCGTCTTAACTGTAACTAAAAATATTTTATATATTTAAAAATTTCTGAACTTTTATTTAATTTTTTTGTCATAACGTTAAACTTATATAAAGTTCTAAGGAAAGGCCTTAGAACTTTATTTTAAATACCAGCTTACTGGATTTGTACTATTTTAAGTCGTGAACATTTTTAGTCGCTATCCATTCCTTCTGTTTCAAAGAAAAATACTTGTATTAGTGAATAGATGTGATATATTATTTCACTTTAGAATTTGTTGATTTAAAGGTAAAGTTATTCAATTCTATGTCTTATCGGCTTTTTACTTTTACAGCCTAACGGTTTTTAATGTGAGTATTTGAAAAGGTCAAGATTGGTACGCAAAAACATTAACGTTTAAGTGCTATTTATTTTTATTAGGAAAAGGGTTTTACTTGGTTTAAACGGTCTAATGAAGGCTTGGATGAAAGAGCTGGTTAAAGTTCGTGAAATACATTTTGTGTTTATTGGAAAACTGAAAATGTGAATTTTTATTTTCAGTCTTTCGTTTTGCGGTCAGTTCAACAGGCTTGTTAATTGAGCAAACGACTCAGGTGATTGAGGACAAATTGTAAATTATGTCTAACTAGCTTCTGCCCACGGCTCCGCCCGCTTTTTCCCGGGATAAGTGTAGCCTATGTGCTATTCCAGACTATAATCTATCTCTGTACCAAATTTCATCCAGATCCTTTTAGTAGGTTTTGCATGAAAGAGTAACAAACAAACAAACATCCATCCATCCATCCATCCATCCATCCATCCATCCATCCATCCATCCATCCTCACAAACTTTCACATTTATAATATTAGTCTAATATATATCAAAGACATAATTTAAAATTTGGATATAAATCATATGATTTAGATTACCAAATTTATATCTAAACTAATCACATAATGACTTGTTTATTGTATCATTACTAACAACGAACTGCGGAAAGAACAAAGCTATCAACTGAACGGCACTCGTACTAGGCTTTTGTAGAATTACAGTCAGTCGCAATATATTTCGTCGTAAATTTACTTTTGTAGATATTTACAACTTTATACGCTGTAACATAGCCACCTTGATCTATGTCAGGCAATTTGTATCTCAAAATCCCCAAGCACAATATATTTCAAAAATTTCATCGTTGCCCTCTGCGCAGCGGACTAAAGTAAAAAATTAGTTTGCAAAGTTAAATTGTTAAAGAAATATATCTGGCTATAAAAATCGTCCCAAACATGAAAGTTCCGTGACTATTTGATATAGCTGACGTTAGCAGAACATCAGATATTTATTTTTCTTTGTCATTTATTGTTGCCCTTTTTAACAATTTCCACGACAAAAGACAATGCCATTTTGATTGCTCTGTCAATCTCCCATGTAGGTGAAAGTCGCTATTTTATGACATTCGCGACATTTCACACAGGCTGTCGACGTGCTCTGATTTTTTCACAGAAATGACATTACAATTATTAAATAATCTATTTCTGCTTTTTCATAATAGTTTTTCCTCTCTTTTCGTTACAAAGGATGTTTTTAATATTTAGTTTGTTTACTGAAAACAAAAAGAAATAATTTGGGCCAACACCATAACATTGCCTAAATGCCTTGATCAAATTCGGTTCGCCAACCCGAGCCAACTTGATTTATTCTGAAACGTGAACTTGATACAGAGTATTCATAATACTATCCGAATTGATCCCCACCCATCTAGTCAATTGTTCTGTAGGTTCAGCAGGGTTCAGCTCTTTTTGTACGGCTTCAATATCGAATTGAAACGAAATCCAAGTTACATCGTTGTTATTGGAGAATTTATTATTTGTACCTATACAGGGTAGGAAATTAAATAAATATTGGTTTTCCGCGTCATAATATCTCGTTAGTCAAATTTTGGTTTATTTCACCGATTAATATGTTGAAATTGGTGTATTTATTACAAAGTAATTTCTTAATTAAATCTATCAATCAATTGTTATTTATAGCTTTTTACGTTGCTTAAATTGAAATTCACAATATCCTCTATATTGGTTTTTTTTTTAATGACTTCTTTTTTTTATCTTTAAATTTAAAACTGACGGGGTCGTAAAGAGCCAAATATGCAAGCATGATTCTTTGTTCCATAAAATAGGTATACAATGTTGACATATTACGCGATTTTAATTGTTCTTATTTTTATTATATATTATGCAGAAAATATTTATACAAAATAATTATACTTTGTAATTACCAGGTTTGAAACATTTGGCGTGCGTAATGCTATTAATTACACCTGATGCAGTCGACTAACTTAAATAATATTTTAGGTTGATAAAAATTTACGTTTTCCAGCCTCTTCATCAAAATAATCCGCATTGTTATAGCAAACGTATTCTCAGTACTACAATAGTTACTAGTTTAATATGTTCACTAGCATTCGAATACGATTTCAGGTGTTTATTTAAGCCAAAGCAAATAAACAGAAGCGAGGATTGTATGTGTACCAATACTAGTACCGCATGGTTTTTGAATAATAGTCTGGATAGATATTATAGTCAATTAAAAGTTAAGTACCTACATTGTATATGTATGTATATATCTATATTTTGTTATATTTCTGGTGGTACAAACACACATCTCACATGCACGCACATCCAGAAAAATAATAATCTTAGGATCTCTCCAAAGTTATGAGGTGATTCGGAAACTGCTTAATGTTGAAGGGTTAAGGTCAATGAAAAGGAAAAGTAAAATACCTCATAGTACTAATACATTTGTTCGCATAGTATCGAAACCACATGTCAGCAGTGTCTAGCTGTGACCAACACTTGATTAATGCAGACGAGACTGTGTACAACGTAATTATTCGACATCTAGAAGCATGTGATCTGTTTTGCAATGGTAAACAAGAGGGTTTAGGTTATCCTATTGGCCGGTCCTAAACTTACAACTATACAGGGTGGAAGTTTGATAGGGGGCATGAAGGGTAACGTAACAATTGTCGCTAAGGAAAAATGGCGTTTACAGATGAGAGAAGCATTTTAAATAACAGTGTTTTAATTATACACAGAAGATACAGTCGGCAAAAAATACTGTTTTGGATCCTATTCCTAACGAGCAATGAGTACCTAAATTAAACATAATATAGCATCATGCCTGTATTCTCTGAACGATTAGGCAGACCTCTGCCTGTACTATTGTAAACCCGTATTTTACCGATGCCGTCATTGAATATCATGCAATAGGGGTCAAGCTTATTCCCATCTACCGGGCACGGTTCCTGTTTTTTGGTGTTTAAAAGATTCAAGTTAATTAAAAGGTTTAGATTTATATTACTAATATGCTCAGTATGTACTGATAATAACAAAATTAGTTTCTGAACCTCGATCTGTCGCTTCAAAACCAAGTTCAATCAATAAATGAATCAACTCAGTCTATCACAATCCTGAGACCGTTGTCGCTCATAAACCAAGTTCAATCCTTCAAAATTCTAAACCTGTATTTCAAAGCATTATCATAACTCCAACCAACACTAAATATATTTAACTTATTACAACTCATAAATACGTTTTACAAAGTTCGACGATAAATTGGTAAACTAGTTCTAAATAGAATAATAGTTGTCCACAGGGACAGCGGATCTAGCAAATGATAATTCATTAAGTCCCATTACGTGAATCCATGTTTTCTATCTTCCAAATTACGTTTTAATTTAAGAGGCGAGCCACAAATCCTTCTGGAATATTGAAGTTAATCTGGGTTAAATCAGTTTTAAAAGCTGTTTTATCCATACAGCAGTTTGCTACGGCCAACTAAGAAGTTAACTCGCTCTGCTTCAGCGCTTATTAAATTCATTATATTCTACAAGAAAAAAGGGCAATTAGCTACAAGAGAAGCTTGGGGTAATGTTATACCTTAACTAGTTTCGAACAATTTTTATCCAATATTTCAGGTTTTGTTCGCTTGTTCTGAACAAAGTCTGTTAATATCTTCTTTTAGAGGTTTGCAATTAGAGGAATTTAATACGATAAGAAAGATATGATGACATAAGAAAGACACGATATTGTATGATATTTTTAAATCATTTATAATATCACAATTACTAGCATTAAATATACTTACTAATTAAATTATAACGAATACATTACAAAAAACAAAAAACAATTGAATCATCTAAATAACACTGTAACGACTGAATCGATCTGGTTTAAGCACATAGGGTCAATTATTTAAACAACATATACACATGGAATGAATTAAGCCGATTAATTTAGTAAATAGAAAGAAGATGAAATAGGCGTAATGTGGTAATTTTAGGCACCATCATACAATACTGCTTATTTCATAGTTTCCACTCAAAGGCGGACAGTGTCTCCATCTAAACAAACGTATTGACACACAGCCGTATTGAGTCATACAATATACAATACGGCACTTAGGAGTGGGAGACAACAGGGCTGTGCCTGACGCGGCGGCCGTTTCAACTATGCAAATTAATTGCTATGCCACATACACTATGCCAAGTGGCGCAAACCTCATTCCTAGATTATAAGGCCTAATTTTATAAAGCCTCAGTAACTAGTGTATGAATAGTTTAAGCTAGTTTATAGGCATTTTAGCTGGTGTATTTGTAAAATGTAAATTAGTTGAAATTTGTCTTTTCTGCCTCGGTAGCAGCCCGCCTTTATACATGAATGTTGGAGCTCTATAGTGCACCGTTTTATCTTTGACAGATTGTTTCAAATAGAAAAGAATGTAATCGTTTTATTCATTCAGTTCATTTTATTCAAATAAATAGAACATGTTATATAAATGTGTAGAAATCGTTGTATTGTTGAAAAAAAAATTTTTTTTTTTCGTAATCAATATTATAACAACCTGTAAACATAACTGAGAATAAATATTTCTTGTTATGTCCACGGAATAACTGAAAAGTCACACGCAATTTTTATCTGTCACTTTAAAGAGGAGAACAATTAGCCATTTTAAACTGCACAGTATTGGCCCCATAGAAAACGCCCTGGATCTTAATTTATAGTTCAAAGCGAAACATTACGAATCAACTCGTTTTATATGCATCCTAACCAACTTTACTAAACTAACGCGATGAAAGAGTAGCCTAAATGAAAACTAAATTTTTGTCTATGGCAAAATCGTAAATTTTGCACTCGACGCTAGATCCTACCTCCCAGTCTTCCGTTTCCCGGGTGAAAGCGTGGCCGTGTTTATTAATTATTCTACATGCATTTAAAGCAAACATGCAAACTTTGCAACCGGGAAAGCGAATTCTAAAATATTGAGAAATTTGCTCCACGTAGTTTGGTTTCTGCGTAAGGTGTTTTCATTGAATGTTTTCTAAATGTATTAAATATTACATTACTATAAGGTATAAGGTATAAGGTATAAACGGGCTGGTTTCCGCAAATACATGCTGTGACTGTACGAAGTTGCATTACTATACATCGTAGTGAAAACTGTCAAAATTAGTTCAAGTTTTAAGGTTAGTGAGAAAAGAAAATTGCATAAAAAAAAAAACAAATTGGTAATTTTATTATTTTGATTTATAATATGTTAGTGTAAAGTTATTTTACAAATCACCTATCTAGTAACACAAAAATTTGTTACAGTAACCCACATAAATTGGGTCGCTCTCAAATAAATCTCAGCTATGGCAAATTCGCACGAATTTAGAAGTTAGAAGGACGGATGGACGGAGATCTGGACGTATTTATAGGGGTTCCTGGTAGTTTATCTTCCTTTGAGGACTAAAAACACATTCTATCCTACTCATACGTCTATCTCATTTGCGATAAAAACCTACTTCATATTTGTTTAGCGAAAAATCTGATAAAAACAGGAATTTTTATTAAAGGAATATCTACAGAATTTAGGTCAATCTGGGCGACGGGTAGCGAGAAAATATGAAAATTATCTTCATGTTCCAAAATAAACTTCATGACAACGAACCAGAAATGTGAAATAAAAAACGCAGTATTCAAGAAATTTATAACGTAATATAAAACGTTGTGTTCCCCGCGTTCTCCAAGTTCGCTCACACTATGCTTGCTAATTAAAACCACGTAAAATCATACACCGTATTCACTGCAGTATAATATGGTATAGAACAAATAGAGACAATATTAATATAGCCAAATGTGGGGAGGAAATATAGGAAGTTAGCATAAATTAACACGGGTGGCGCAGCGGTTGGGCGACTGGCTGCTGTCATGAATTCGATTCCTGTACGGCACAAATATTTGTATGACCTACAGATACTTGCTGATTTTGCTTTAGCAATTGTCTTACGATGAAGGCTAAGGAGTGGAATTCTCTAGCGGCGTCTGTGTTCCCCGATTTATACTCGAGAAATATTCAAGGCGATAGTCTATAGGTATTATTTGAGCTTGCGTGATCCGTCCTCGGTAGCATCGTCACTTACCATCAAGCGAAGTGCCGCTATGACCGTAATGAATTGGGCATTAGGCTACGATTTTTATTTTATATTAACACTGCCTCATTAGTCTACTGGTGGTAAGTGCGACTGCTGGGCGTAAAGTCCTTGCTTTGTGTCTCGATTCGAGCAGCTAGTTGCAGTAGCAGCAGGAACTGAACTGAATTTGGAACTGTGACTGGTAGATGGTTATATGCTCACCTACTATTACATCGAATTCAAAAACGGTATCAGAAAAGTGAGTGTAGAATTAATAGTATCTACACCTTTAGAAATTAAACGCGTGTTGCTAAGTTCTGTTGTCGATACTGTTTATTTAATTTGACGTGGGCTAACGGTTCTAACACTCTTAATTCGCAATTTAAACTAGAAAATTTGTAAATAACTTTGTTATTAAATTAATCATTGATTTGATTAATATAATAACCGATTCTATCAATTGCCTCTCAGGTTTCTCATAGTTCAATAAACATTTGAACTCTTTCTTTCTTCCCGTTAATAAAATATACTGGTACCATCGCCCTCCTTTTTATTTCGTTGACAGAACAAAGAAACTAACAGTAACTTTGTTAACTATTATTTATGGGCACTAATACCATGTATCATCCTTATCAGAAACATTTATAGTTCATCCCTTTCGCCTATTACATTAACTGGTATAATAAAATACAAATTCATTGCTTACAATGTGTCTTTTCCGAATAGGGAACGGTATCAACGGTTATCAAAATAATATTATTTTAGGTTATGTTGTTTACCGCATGATGATTTAGGAGAAGTCAAGATATCCTGTCGCAGATTCTAAATAACCACAAATAAACAGAAGAATGATGATAAAATACGGCATCTTTGTAAATTGTCGTTTATATATCTGAAACCACGACATAGAAATAGAAACGAGAATATGATACTGATCAAAGTTTGCAGTTAAACCACAAAAGTATGGGATATCGAATTTGCGAGCGATTCTCGTCTTGCAGTGCCAAGGAATACGAATTTTAAACTCAAGTCATATTAATGCAAAATACTTTTGCAGCGCCAGCTGCTGGTGCGCTGGGTAATTTACAGAGATTGTGAAGTTGGAGAAGTGACTTCGACTGAATCGGACGCAGCAGCTCGGCGTTATTTTTCTCATCTGTGATGTCTTTGCGCTGTAATCCGCTGCATCAGGTAATTGACGAACTTTATCTATTGAACGACAGGTTTATTCTATACTAGCTTCCTCTTGCGGCTTCACCCGCGTGGTTTACGAACCCGTACATTTTTCCGGGATAAAAGTAGCGTATCCGTTCAGCCGTTCTGGCGTGAAAGAGTAACAAAGATCCATCCATCCATACTCACAAACTTGCGCATTTATAATATTGAGTAGGAAGTAGGATAGGATTCACTCCATCATTATTGGCGCGCCTTTGTGAGAATAATGTTGCATAAAAGCAGTTATGGTTGGAACATTCCTATAAACGACAAAACTCGACGAGTCCGTTCGATTGTCTTAGTTTCAAAACGTCTCATGTGTCAATCTCATGAGTCGCTCCTGCCGTAGCGGAATTATTAGCCAGTCGGCAATGTTGATATCGAGGCTGACTTCTTAGGATGTGCCAGACGATTACAAGTATCGTCACTCGTGGAGCCTAAATTGACGATTGTAACAAAATGTCTAAATGAATAAATAGGCCAACGACAATCATCATCATCAGCCAGAAGACGTCCACTGCTGAACGAAGGCCTCCCCCAAAGGGGAAGTTTGCCATAATCCCCACGCTTGGCGGGCGGCTTGGGGATCGCAGTGGTTCACCGATTAGTGAGAGGACGCTGCTGCCCGTCCTCCGGTGTCTGGCCGCAGTTTTAAGACGTATCCGGGTCCCAACCTTTGCGCCAACGACTATTTGCATATTAAATTGTCAAAATATCGAATTGCAAAATAGTGCTAATTATCAAAAGTAGATAATATAGTAATATTCCACTGCCTGCTGTGTAATTTTCAAAGATTGTATTGCGAGAAAAGTGACTTCTACCGACTCAGAAGCAGCAGTTCTGCGTTATTTCGCGCCTGTGACGTCATATTCTTATCTTCTTATGACAATGTTTACGGAACGACGGGCTTATTCAATATCCGCGCTGCCTTCACGAGGTATTCGCTTGATCTTGATCAAAGAGTTGAATAAAACTAACACTCTTGAACATTTTTTTTCTTCGCAATAAATTGCGTAAGTAAGAAATAGAGTGTGACAAATACTGGTGTTCTCCTGGGAAATTATCATCGTATGGGAGCGGCTTCGCGGAATCCAAAGCTGCAACGTTACCAAGAACAAAGAATCTCATTGCAGTTGGTAAATTAATGAGAAAAAGGATTCCACTTTGTTTCCTTTGCCCCTTTGTTTTAAAGGAAATAAAGGTTGTAATTTTTGTTACAGTGAAAATGTGTTCTGTTTTACTCTGACTTTCTTTACGCGTGACTAGCATTACTTTTAGTACGTATACCTATTGTATTTTATAAGGTTTTCTTGCGTTTATACTTTCCGTGCAGTTACTATTTTGTTAGAAAAATTAATGCTTAGTACCTAAACTTACCGGGTTCAGGTAAGAAAACTATTTGTGAAGCTAAAATTATTCATTTCCCCCCTGCATACCTAGAATATGATAATGTGTTCTAATTTATTGTTATAGAATAAAATAATATCAGGTGGCATTATGGTCAAAATAGAGAAAAATGCAGTAAAATGGGAGGGCTTTGCCAATCATGGGACACATGGGCTATAACAAAATCAGGAGAGGGTAGGTATAGAAGATACACCGTAGTAGTTTTATAATATTAAATATCATCAAAATCATAATTTAATTTTCGAGCATATACCTACTTATACCAAATTAATATATGTAGCTGTAAAATATTAGTGTAGCATAACAATAAGTTTATCAAACAATAATAATACATACATAACTATGATAGTTAAATTATAGAGCGCCCGTGTACCAGGAACTTAGGTATTAATTATTTCATAAACGTACATTTGAGGCCATGAGAACCATAGTGGCCTAACTACATCTTTTACAATATAGAGTTTATGATTTCTTACAGTTAAAATTGATCATTTTTGTTTTTACCAAAATGGTTTCTCCAGGGTGGCCTAAAAGTGATTCAATAAATATTCAGTATATTGTTAAAATTGATTTAAATTTTCAATTTTGATTTCCATTTTACTTGTAAGAAATCATAAACGAAATATTGAAAAAAATTAAGTTAGGCCACTATGGTTCTCATGGCCTCATTTAGGAACAGGGCAAATAATATTTTTTATATTGTTATAAATAGCAAAATAATATATAAACTGTATACATTCTAACGATAAAACCTTTCCACATCGTTAACCGAGGTAGATAAACCTATTATTACATAAGATAAAAAATAACAAGAAATTTTCAATCACGCCTCAATATAAATCTTCGAAAATGAAATCCCTTAGATAAATAGCATATGATTGGCACCGACTAAAACCAAGCCGAAGAAAAAACAGGTTTTTTTAAACAGCTCTTTTTCCCGAAGTCTTGTGATTAAAATCCCGAACACGTTTTTGTGCTCTGCCGTTGGAGACGTGTTATTCCAAGTTATTAACTCGAATGAACGTCGACGTTTTAATTTAAGTTCTGGGTGGCAAGAATATTTATAGATATACGTAGATTTAGACTGCAAATGAGTCTTCGAAAACTTCATTCAGAATCGTGAAACTGCACGAGCAGTACTTAGGTAATGGAACGTTGCTAGAAAGTTTAATTAGAACTCTCAGACCCACTAATGAGGAATCTTAGGCGCATCAGCTGTTTCTCCCTAAGCAGGAACATCATTGAATGGGGCCAATCTTAAACATTTTCAATTTAACATTTCATTCTCCATTGAAAAAGAAATTAATAACCGCAAAAGGGAATAGAATTCCGATGTTTTAAACAATCAAAAAATGTCCCCGATGTAGATCATAGGTCTGGATGGTCCGCAGAATGTCGTTAAATTCAAAAAGATTGGAATTTATTCGACTTGCCTACCGTTTTCCTTTGTTTTCCGCTGATTATTTTCTTCAAGCCTCAACGTCGAAGATAACGAGCCCTCTTTCAAGGTGCCTCATTTCCCTGTAGGTTTGTTATTTTTAATTTTAGCCTACCCACTTTATTTGAAAAGGCGCTTAAGGAGTTACCACCTAATATTAAATTTTGTATTTCTTTAATAAAGGGTACAGTTTAATTTTACCTTTGGGTATTAAAATTTTCACGATAATAATTATGACGTTGTAAAAATGGCTTAGGCACTTCAGTAAAACCAACAGGTTGGCCAACATTTTATTGATCAATAAAATTAAAATACCTGCTACTATCCTAAAATAATGATCATTTCAATTCAAGTTTTAACTGCTTTATATTTACTGTACACTACTTCAATAATTACAAAGGGTCAACTATAAACAAATATAGGTATAATAATTAAATTTGTGTTAGCATTTTCCATTCTAGTCTCTTTTTCGTCATTTCTTTCACCAGACATATCTACACTGACACGACTCAACTCTTTAAGTAATGTATGATGGTGACGTTTGCATTATAAAGAATTGCAAATTGTATTTCGGATTAAAATATGAGGTAATATGCTAACATTTTGGCCCCGGAAACAAGAAAATAATTTTCCTGATGATATAAAATGGTTTTTCTGTAGTGACAATGTAATCTACTTATCAAAGTCATACTTTTCAAGAAACCTGAGATTAATATTCCACGCAGGCATGCGTGGGATTAGGAATACGTGACTTTTTATACTTCCTAGTCCACCCTTTGGCACAGAAATCCGCACTGAATATAATATTAATATTACAAAATGTTTCTGTCGACCGAAAGACTTCGAAGGCCTTTGTCGAGCAGTGCTATGATATGGGCTGACAGTATCAGAATTTCTATAGTGATATTGTTCATGCGGAGCTACAAAAGTAATCAAGAAGTTTCTTGTCATTTATACCGTGTGATGAGTAGATTATTGAAATTATAATGCGTACCTATTCATTAAAATGAAGTACTTTCCTATTTGTTGATTGTATGTGATTTATAATGATTGTAAAATACACAAAAAACAGGAGAATTAATGCTCGTGATGAGTAATTTTTTCAACGTGTTCATATTTATATATTAAAAGTATTTAAACGAATGTTGTAAGTATAGTAGCGGTGGAACTAAAGCTCTCGATCCGATTATTGTCTTCACAATTTCTGTTACAACCGATTGTGTTACTTGTATATAAAAATATTGCCTCACATGCCTATTGGTTACAACTGCTACTGCCGAGAATATTCTCAGTGGAATGATTTCCCGTGAATGAACCAGGGCCCCTTGGTGCTGCGTTCTATCCGATCAGAAATATTCAGTTGCATCACGGATATTGGAAATGTGGTTTAGGGCAATAGGTTCTCCCCCAGGAAAATTAATAACAGCATCGGCGAAATCTGGAGTACAACTGTACACCTCTGCCTATCCCTTAGGGGAATACAGGGGTGATTCTATATCCTACTAATATTATAAATGTGAAAGTTTGTGAGGCTGGATGGATGGATGGATGGTTCTTTGTTACTCTTTCACGCCAGAACGGCTGAACGGATCTGGATGAAATTTGGCACAGAGATAGATTATAGTCTGGAATAGCACATAGGCTACTTTATATCCCGGAAAAATGTATGGGTTCGCAATCCACGCGGTCGAAACCGCGGGCGGAAGCTAGTTATATATAAAAATACAAAAAGTATGTTAAATTTTTCTCTCTATAGATACAGTTACAAATCGTCCTACTTCCTACTAATATTATACATGCGAAAGTTTGTAAGGATGGATGGATCTTTGTTACTCTTTCACGCGAGAACCGCTGAACGGATCTGGATGAAATTTGGCAAAAAGATAGATTATAGTCTGGAATAGCACATAGACTTTTTATCCCGGGAAAATGCACGGATTCGTAATCCACGCGGGCGAAGCCGCGGGTGGAGACCAGTACATAATATTTCATCTATAAAAAATCTTAAAGCTATTTTTTGACAGTTAATTTGTAACTGTCGAGTATTGTCGAGCCCGTCTGCCTAAAAACAGGCCTAGTATCAGATTTCCCGTTACAAAATATTGTTTGTGCTCGCTCCCGCTTTGGTTTAGATCATGATTAATTAAGCTCATGCGAATGAATCGAGATTACAAGAAGTTCAGATAAAAATATGTATATATCAAGTTTTATTTGTATTCTTCAGAGCACACGAATTAATTTATAACATTGTAAAAGAACAAAATGTGCTTTATGTGGTCAAGACGTTTTGAATGCACCCGTAAAGGCCCAGTTGATATCTTTAAGTTTAACTTTATGTTGTTTAACAGTAATCTTTAACATATGACATATTGAGACTTTAAATTAATAGACTAATCATCACTCATATTCTATGTACAAACCAGTTTCATTAGTTTTACAAAAAGTGTATGTTTCCGATAATCAGATTCAAATACTTACTCTCACTCACTCTTTCATTAGTCACTCATTAGGCCCACGTTCAAGATAATATCTAGATATATAATACCACGTTCATGATATATAATAATGATATTATCTCGTCTTGAAATACGCGATTAATGAGAAGCGATAACATAAAAACGAATGATATAGTTAAAATTAAATAAAAAGCTTGCACAAGAAAATACAAAATTCTCTTGTTAACACTTTGGTACTTGAAATATTGTTTCACTCACTCATTGTTTTCTAGTACTAAAAATATAACTGCATTTTCAGGCTAAGCGTTCGCAGTTAAAAGTTGGACTTCAGCAATTTTTCAAGTGAACAAGTAGAAAACAGAACAAATCACTTTAGTTTTCTTATACTTCTTTCAACTCGTCGGGAAACAAATAGTATCGCTTACTATTGTTATGATAATTATAATTAGTCCTCCTGAATTTCTAATTCAAAGCTCTAGTAGCAACGTCTGCTTCGACTACCTGGTCAAGAAAAGTATTAAAAGGTTTCTCTAGAGAGAGATTTTGAGACTACACGTGAGACCGCTTCTGTGAATTTCCATACGGAAATATCATTTTGTTCGAACCTAGAACTTTACGCTCATTAGTCATTTGCAACCTCTAGACCAATGAGGCATTCAAATTCCAATATCTTCCCATGCAATATCAAGACATACAAATGAGATAATCCGTGATTTATGTGTACCACAAACTGTTATTAGCGTAGCAACCCGGATATTAATTTATAAACAATGGTCCACAATCTATGGTTGATGTACAATAGCTTATGACCCGAAAACCGAATCTGGGGCGTATCTTGAAGGCAGGAATTCCGTTACAATGCCAATGGAATGTTAATGGGTCGACACATTCGGAGCTAAACTATCGCCAGAAAGAAACAATGGCATGCCGTTACTAGACAGTTTTGGAATTTGTATTTAGATTGGCCCAAATGTTAATTTGTTGAAGCAAAACATACATTTTAAAGTACCAAGTTACTCTAAAGTTGATTATTTTTATTATGCAACTAGCTGACCCGACAGATATTGTCCAGTTTTCCTGGTCTCACGTGAAAAGGCGCTTTTAGTTTTTGGACGGTGTTCAGTAACAATTTGGTCAAGTTCTAGAATGTTTATGCATATCACGAGACCTCAGAACAAAGTTAAATCCAATTATTTTTTTATTATTGTTAGTATAATATTTTTAATATACTCAGAAGTGGAATAGGCTAAAAGTAGCAGTATTTGACAGAAACTGTATGATGCAGTGGTAGAGCGATATACTGTTGCACTGTGTCAATTTCCACATCGGAGAAATATTTTTATGACTTACGGATCGTTGTTACAGGTCTGGGTATTTGTGTATATGAATAACGCAATTATATATAATACAATATTATGTGGGTATTTGTGTTTGTAAAAGCACCCACGATACAGGCAGGAACTGTATTTAAAATAAATGAAACCTGAAAACATTACACTCCTTTTTTGGGCAGTCGTATAAAAAAATAGTTTGTATCAAAATATGCTATAACATTAATGCACGTCAAGGAAATGAAGTTAACAGAACGTTCAAAGTATAAGCACTATACCAATGTATCGTGTTCCCAATGAATGCACCGCGAAAATAGCCCCGCAAATGACAATCGTATTCAACTGAATTGAAATCAAAACGGCGAGCGTCCACTCCGGACCGAAGCCACAGGAAATAATCTTCTGTTGGTAAACAATGCATCGAGTTCCCAAGTCATTGATATGCAATCCGCAATGTGAATACGCAGAGCTAGATATTTTATTACGAATAGCGTATAATAGCTATTGTATACCAGCGTCAGCCTCCGTAACATAAATCACATGAGAATAATGAATGGGCGGTCGAAACTGATTTAATTGCACATCATATCTATTAGCTTCAAAGCAATGTTTTAGTCTGAATGAACGTTTTCATATTGGGTGATATGTCATATCGGCGGCAATATAAAAACAACAAAAAATATGATTGTATCAGATGCTATATCTAACAATATAAATATCGACGACGCGCGATGTCGTCGACGCCTAATGTGAAAACCTATTTGTATTGGTTTCTGCCCTTTGTTACGTAACCAGAACAGAATCAATACCTACTGCTATTGTATACCATTAGGAAGGACAACGCACCACTAATATACATGTACAATTTTGATTTTGTTGATCGAACAGTAGTAAACACAACATGATTATAACATAACATAGCATCACGCCTCTATTCCTTCATGGGTTAGGCAGAAGTGTAAATAGCAATAACATTTGTACTGTACACCCACATTGTCATTTACCGGGCACAGTTCCTAACTCCGTGCTGCAAATGAGAATTATCATACAGATAAAACTCCAATAACACTTTTCATAACCAGGGAATCGAGCCCAGAACCTCACGCTCAGTAGTCACGCTTGCGACCACTAGACCAATGATGAAGTTTTACAAAAAAAACATGAGAAAAATAATTTATTAAAGTACTTACACTTACACTTAACAGTTACTTAGATATGGACACTGAAAATAGAATAAACAAAACCTAAACAAAAGATAGATGTTCAATTGTTCATACTATGGTGACCGCATATGATTCAGATATGTGCGGATTTTATCATGCAGATAAACCGCAATATTGTGACGGTGAGCGGTTGGCGTGCGTGTGGAACCACAGAGTAATGAGCAAATAGACACTTCCGTCTCATTTGATGGGCTACTATAATTGAATGTGTGTTTAATGTGCGTGTGTTCCCGTTGTTATTGCCGTTGATGCTGCTGTTATTAATATATGTAAAGTATTCTTTCTCATCCAATTTAATAAAATATTATCTTGATGACAAATAATTTGTTCTTGTTTAGTCGAGTACCATTTTGTTTCTTGTTTGTTCCATGCATTATCTCTTTCGTATTCATATTCGATAGTTGTAAAAGGTCGTAGGTACCGAGCGATAAGACGGATTTTATGATGGTATAATTATTCTGATCTATGTAATCTTGTAAAAAAAACGTGGCGGATACAAAATAAGCTGTATTATTTATATATATATATGTATTATAATAATTACTTATATGCCACCTGACGTGCCTACGCTTACCATTTTTTCTTCGACATATCAAATGAACCTTGATATTGACTCTGACATTTAGGAAATACGCGCTCGGTTTTGAAGGAAAAAATGTGACTGATGTGAAGTTTGTGAGCAATATGTAATGTTTTTGTTACTGAAGTCACTTACAGAGAGTTTCTACTTATATTTTATGTGTAACTTTTTCTACAAAACAGATCAGTTTGCCGCTCTATGTTCATTTGAAAATCTCTATGACGTAATTAATTTCTACAGTGTAGAAACGTAAAAAAATTCTTGGAGCATATTTAGGAATGCGCTGCGTGTATGCATATTATTAAATTTGTTTAATATCTACTTGGGTACATTAACATCAAATTAAAATTTTACAGTACAGGTACTTTCTGGTGAATTTTGTTCCTAATGTTCGGCGTTACGCCTAAGAAGCCCGTTCATATTACAAATGCAATAAACTATTTGACATTTGAGACGATAACAATTCGTTAAGGAATTATAGAATTCCCTTTTTTAAATATCTGGCGTTGAATATCTTCTGCACATGTGGCTTCCCTGGTTATCCATTGTGTCTACTAATTCTATTTTATATTAGATTCACTTTACATATCTGGACATTCTTGATGTTTCAATATTTTCTATTCTTTTTTGTATTTTTTTATTTCTGTTTTATCCGCTTTGATCTGTTTATCCCGTTTTTGGTTTATATTCGAAACAATTGTTTAACTCATGTTGTATTGCCTCATTGTGTAAGTAGCATTCTATTAAGTTTGTATTTTTTCTTATATAATGCATGTTAATTTAAGATTTTAATTGTAAATTAACTTTTTGTTTTTGAAAAGAGTATCCATGGAGTTTCTTGCCGGTCTCTTCTCCATAGGACCTACCCCCTTTGGAACCGTGCGCCTAGAGTCTCGACTTTTTAAAAGTGCCTGAAAAGGCCTACTTGAAATAAAAAACTTTGACTTTGACTTTGACTTTGACTTTAATCTGACTGAGCAATGACTTGACATTATTTGCAATTTTCATGGATTAATTAATTTAATCGTAGTTGAATTAATGTGTGTAACCTTTCGTTTATACTTCTTGAGAGTAGTTATATCTAATTCAGTTGTAAAAAAAAATAAGTTCAGTGTTTTATCTTTTATACAAAACTTCATACAAAACACCATACACGGGAGTACGATACAGTGTATCAAAAATACAATATACGTAGAAGCGTTCGGTGAGTCGAGAGAGGCGGCAGTAAATAATTAGAATAAATTGTTCTCATTAGCAAGTTGAGAGGCTGGCGCAGTGCTTCGAACCGTGTGAAAATTCATACATCATAATACATGGAGGTTGGTTGGAAAGTATGTACCTATGTATAAATTTCCCGATCATAAATTTAACCCTAGTACTACTCGGGTTCCAGTTTTTACAGCTGAGTATTAGTAGTAACAGTATATTACACGACAGCTCCCGTCTAACCTTCGCAATAATACATGATTTCTTTTCATATTTCGTGTTCTGAAATTCCGATGTACGTGTTCGTAATTCTTCTCCTATATACGGCTTGATCGATTTTGATGAATTTAATATTTTACTTATGGGGTCACCTGGATGGTTCTAAGCTGTAGTTCAATCCGGTAGGTGGCACTGTTGTCGAAAGACAAAAAATACGCAGACGAAGTCATGGGCAACAGCTAGTGTTATATAAAATATTATCGAGTATCCACGAGTTACAATACTTGAGGTCGTCCAGCGCATCCTAGGCAGTCAGTTTCAGTCTTACTATATTTTAATTTTCATGATATGTATCTATACTGTATAAAATAACTTATTACTTAAAAAGGGTTCAAATTAAATTGTGTATCGTATAACCCTGTTTAGCAATAACAATCGAAAGTTATAAGATTTTGCAAAAATAATTTTGAGAGAGTAAACTCGAGTTAAACTCATAAAAATATTATTTTATTACTCCACGACGATTCGAACTGGCATTTGTTTTTTACCTCCATAAATTTATGACGTTTAACGTTTCTAAAAAAAGACATCACAATGCTGACTTTTGTAGTAACTTGGCAAAGAGAGAAAAAAAGATTTTTTTTTCAGGTTTGTCCTAATTGCCACCTCCACCACTTAACACCGTCACGATGATCAAAATATACTCAACAAATTCTCATTTGATACTTCGAAATACTCGACACTCGGCAAAAAGTTGGCAGCTTGGCTGCGTAATGAACGAACTTAGCCACTGAGCCACTGAAAGGGTTAAATCTGAGAAAGTCATGACTTTGTTATGAAGAAAATTGGTAATTCATTGCTTCGGTTTAGGTACTTTACTTCGGTAATGCGAGTATCGGAAAAAGTTTTCCGTCGCTAATAAAAACATATGACAGTTCAAGTATTAGTAATGAGAGTTCAGTAATTCTGTTCGATGCTGAAATATTTTCGTGCGAATACTTGCTAGGTCTTCGTAACTGGAATTTATTAAATTTACTTTTATTTCAAAAAGTAAGATGTTAGTTCTATACCTACGTATTATTTTTAGGTGATGTTCAGCGAAATATAACATATTACCACGCCTGTAATTTGTATTTTGCTGGGGTTTTCTATTTGTACCATTTTATAGGGGGTGAACTTATTGCCATCTACCGGGAAATATTCTAAACTTCTAGGACCAGAGGACTTCACGCTCAGCAGCCATGCTTTCCGCCCTAGGACCATAGTAGAGGTAGTTTCATAATTCACCCATACGCTATGATAATTTACCTTTTGCTGCGCGAGTCATCCTCCAACACAAACTATATATAGCATAAATAATGTTAGGATATAGTGACAGGTTTCCAGGTCACTGATTATTATGAACTCCGTAATCACAAATTTATATCAGGAAAATCCGAAACGGATACATTTTTATTTCACTTTCATGCAATATGTATTTTCGATACATCTGTAGGAAAAGTCGTATAAAAAGATGGTTGGACAGGGTCATCAGAGATTGATGAAGTTTACTAAAGAAAAGAACGAATATTATAAATAAAGTTTGACATTAATATAATAAAACTTCGGTTTAATAATATAACAGTAGAGTAGGTACATACTCGAACGCATCCATAATTACAATTTAAAAATATAATATTAAATTTATATAAATATAATATTATAAATAAAATATAAATATAATATTATATTATAATAGATAATATTATTTTTGGTGATTCCTCGACTATATGTACCTCATGATTTCAAAATTGATCTATTTCAAACACAGGAGAAATTATTTAATATTCTCTATGTATCATCATCATCATTTATAGGTATTTTTTTGTCAATGCTAGTCCCTTCTATGTTTCATTTTTATCTCTCTCACAGCCTCTTTCTGGGCAATAATGTTTAATGAAACGTCTATACAAGGGAAAATTTACAATTTAGTGTCCTCATATCAATCTCTCTCTTCCAAAGGCGGGACATTATATTTGTTTTACCAAATCAAATACATCTGCCTTCACAAAAAATATTTGTAGGCTTGTAACCCAAAACCACACAGCTCCATTATAATCAGATTTGCAAACTTTATGATAGGGTTTTTGTTATGGGTTCCCAGATAACATCTGCGATATCTTTTAGCTATTAGGAAAAGGTATAGAAAATAAAAAGAATTTTATTTACAGTCTTCCAACAGTCTTGGGTTATGCAAACGGACATTTGAGCTAAATGTATACTAAATTACAACTTAGATAAATAAGAAATATTTAACTTTATGGCAACGCCCCAGACCAAACATAGGTAGAGTACCTTTCTCAAACACCGATTAATTGATAAAGAAATTGAGTTAATTTTATACTCTATCATAGTCTTTAAATTCGATTAAAAATATGCTTGTTTCACCATTTGCTATTAAATTTTATAATGCGTTCAAATTGTGAATGCAAATTTCAAGAATATCTATTAAGTTAATTTAGATGATCAAATTTTGATGTAGTGCAAAAAACAGCTAATTTATCTCTTTCATTAGTATCAGCTTATCATAAAGATGAAAAATAGGCGTTAAGAGTAGCTAGCTAATAGAAATTCACAGGTTCAAAGATTATTCAGAAATCTAATATTAGATCATAACCCAGTGTAACATAACCAAGTTCAAAAAAACAAGCAGGCACTTCTAACCGCTTCAAGTATTAATTTCACCTCAAAACTTCTTACACTCAAGTCCCGAGGCTACCGCTAAGTAAGTGTCAGTTTATACTTACAAAAACTGAAAAGTTGCCAAGCGAAGCAAGCAGCAGGCAGAGTTTTTTGTGGGACGGAACTTGGCACCCATTTATATCTTGTTCGTCGAATCATTATCAAGGATATTGGCGAAGAAAACTGCAATAACAAAAGCCTTTTCTTTCATATCCGGAATTTCCTTTGCTTAATTGTAATAAAATTCGATGGCATGGTTGGCACAATGGCTATGCACTTAGATTTCTGCTCCACGTGTATCGAGTTCTATTCCCGAAAAGTAAGAGAAGTATTCTAAAATTTAAATAAGAAATATTCGTATTATCTCCATTATATTGTTTAAATAATAACATAATTATGACCATGTTCAACAAAGAAAAACGTTATCAAAACACTTACAGGAGGACACTACTGACCATCGTCTTGAAATCATTTTAGGCGCCTTTTACTACGCCCAAGACACGCGGTAGATGGAGTGGTCCATTCTTTACCGGTACTCCAGAGTTAAATGTACCCATTTACGTGGATCACAAATTACTTTATAATGTTAATGAAAATGTTTTCCACTTTTATAATAAAGACATCCTTAATTTAAGAGGCTGCGCATTTCAATAAAAAGAGCTCTAAAAAGTTGATCTCGTTTACATTATATCAAGTCATTTTCGCTTGTAACTTCGACTATTTGGCAAGTTAACTTGCCTTACCGCTTAGTTCAAGTTCCAGTGCTAAGCAACTAGGTCAGGCAATACGCAAACGTTTAGTTGTCACCCGCGGTACCGCTTGCTCAAGAAATAATGAATACTGGGAATAATACCTCGAGGCGTTAAGATCCCGGTTTTCATTCAGGTCAGTTTGAGATATTCAGTATTCTTTTATGTTTTTAACACATTATATATCATAACAATAAAATCGAATAAACGAAATGTTGTACCAAGTATGTAAGTAGTTTCAAACAGTATTTATGTTACTCGAAATTAATTATGAAATGGATCGGATGGACAAAAGCAAATGTTGGAGATATACAGCTAAAAGGAAAATAAAATGCTATACATCAAACGATAGACGACTTTTACATAAAAGTCTAACCACATAGAACCGGATAAGCCTGCAAAAGAAACACAAAAGCATGACACTCTTTGTCATGTGTCAAAACTCAAAGCTTTTTCACAAAAGATAAAAACAAAATTTTGGTCTAATTCATTCAGACATGATAAACCGTTGACCTTAGATTAACATAATGGATAATGTTAAAAGGGACTGAGAAATACGTTATCTACAAATGCATGGAATAAAGTAAGCAAAGGGATTTCCCTTTTTTCGTGGACACGGGTTTAACTATTGTTGTTGAACAAAAGACTTCGATTTAAATAAAAGTATACATCTTTATTTTATTTTCAATATATTCTTTTGATTAAATTTTATATTTTCCAGATTTATGTAAATTTATATATAAGAATAAGAAAATAATCATAGGTAAACCTCTTAATAATATTAAATCAGTATAATTATTCAGAAAAGCCGATAACTTTTATCTATTATATGATTTTAAAATACATACATCTAATGTAGTAGAATAATGCATAATAAAAATACCAGGGGGATTAAAAAAGACACATTGAGAAATTCATCATTCATACAGATGATTATTGAATATGAACCTTACGTTGATGATATTACGAGTCGTCGAGTAGTCATTAAATGTTTTATGTGAATCATATTATTTTTATCCATCTAGAGGGCCTGAAGAACGGGTAAATATATCCTTAAGGTAGGCATGTTATATTTTGTAACTATGCATCAATACAGTCGATTAAGTAAAAAAAAAAAAAAAAAAACTAAATACCTAATGTATATTTGATTACCAAAAACTTAATTTACGGAGGATCACCCATAGAAGACAGCTGGGATAGACCTAGATAGGGATGGAATAATTATTTGACTTATTAAATATGTTAACGCAATTGTAATTCTTGCGATATCAGCACTTATTTCAATTCACCAAGTAGGTACCAAAGACTAAAAAGCTTTGGAGAAACCTACGCTTACACAAAGTTAAATACAAAGTACGAACACAACTCAGTAACAAAGTGTAGGTTTTGTTGTTTAAGATTTTGCTCGCAAGTCCTGGAGTCACTCATCTTAAATGTAAAAAGTTTCTTTTTAGGTCAACAAGCAGATTTTTGGAGATCATAAAAGATAAGAATGAAAAGAATCATCTTTTTATGTTGCTACTTCAACAAGAAATGCCTTAATCTTATTTTCTCTTGAAAAAGTATAAACATTTCTTCTTGCCTTAGAACACAAAACTTCATGTTAATTAGTTTCTGATTCTGAGGTTTTGATTGAAAATATTTTTCTTCACAGAAATTAAACTTTAATTCCATCATTTGGTTCAAAGAAAAATAAAACGTAATAAACGTAGATTCAGAGCAGTTATAAAATTATTACGAATACGCTACAATTTTTTGATTAACGAATCGCACAAATCAGTATTTCTTTTGACCTTTACGTAGTTAAAACTGACGACACGGTTAGTGCAGTGGCTAAGTGATTAGCTTTCTGCGCTAGGTGTCGCGGTTTGGATTACCGCACGGAGCAAATATTTGTATGATCTACAGATAGTTGTTTCGGGTCTGGTTGTGTGTGTGTATGTGACATGTATGTTTGTAAACTGTACCCACGACACAGGACAAACCCTAGTATGGAAGAATGTTTAAAAAAAAAACTTCAAAGCCTATTCCGGGCTTGAGTAGAAAGCGCGGTATTGTGGCCCATTTTGACTCTGGAGCTAACTTAATTTGTATAAATACTGTTTTGATATTAAATTATAAATAATTCTATCAGCATGTAAATGTTTCATACGTTAAAACCCTAATTTTTGATTTGTGGTACTACAATGTGTCAGTATTCAAAAACCAGATTTATTAGAATTGACAAAAATTTGGAATTCAAATCAAAACTGATCGATGCAAACAAAGTTCCATGTTATGTTGTAAAGCAAATTTCGACCCAACCTGTAACTAAACATTTTACGATTTGTTTGACACGAATGGATATTGACGTGAATTATTACCAACCATACATCTACGTCGGATAGATGGTACCCGTTTTTATGACGAGTGGAATGCGATATTACGACGAGTGGGAAAAAGTGTGATCCCATTCATTGGATTTATTGAATTACGTGATATACGAGAGAATTATGTTTTTCGTAACACTCACCATTAATCGTAATTGGTATTAGACGTCTGAAAGAGAAAACTTTATCTTAGTAACCCGCATCAATGTCGTGCCAAACATACCTGTCTTATACAGATTGTTTGTCTCTGAAAGGATTTTCTCAGGACTCTTGTGAATTTGACAGCGAACATTGAAAGATTTTGCCTATTATACAAGTAAAAGGATATGGGGAAGAATAGACGTACAAAAATATATCGTATACTTTCACGTTTAAAATATAGAAAAAATACAAGATCCATTTTATTTTTAGACTGTTCAAAAGAGAAATACGCTGTTGCTACGCCGTAGCTGACGTAACCGCTTTGCAAGCTACGCTGTCGTAGCCGATAACCGAACCGCTTTGCATCGATTCATCTTTTAGTGCGACGACTTTGTACATCTTATACCTACAGCGTAATATTAAAGTTGACATTTTAATTAGTTAACGACCCCATTCCTCAAAAGGATCACTATTTAAAAAGTTCTTACATAGATTTGCGTACTTGAATAGTAGATAATTATGACTTAAACTAAATAAATATGGAAAAATCAACCCTAAAAGTCCGCTACAGTTAACTTATACTCTATCCTTGACATCTATTAACACTCATCGATATCCAAAAGATTAACGAATAATGGATTGGAATTAAAAACATTTATAAAACTGATAATGTTTCCAGTTACACAAGAATACAACCTAAAATCCATAATAACATTTCCAAACGTATGTATTCCAATAATATTACCAAACAACGTTAGGTATACTTAACACGCCTTTTTTATGAAAACAATTTACCCAAAACAAAACATTTAAGCGTTTGATTGTTCATAAACAAAACATAATCATTATAATAAAAAGCTACCGTTAAACCGATTGCTCACAAAAATAACGCTGAACAAATAAAGCGGCTATAAACATAGATAATATTGCGTATACGACGATAAAAATCATAATATTATTTTTATTTACTTTCCCAGCGTGACTCCCTCCCATAGGTAAACAGTAAAAACAAAACGGTAATGTTATGGGAGCGGAGCCTACACTGGCGGCTTCCTTAATCCCCGCATATGAGGGATCGAGCTCGTCTCTTCATCCTAGTCTTGTCTCACTAACCACTATTAAGAAAGAGACGGGAGCATTCTAGCTTTATGAATAATTCATTTAAGGATTGCCGTTCGTTCAGTCTTGACTGATAGCGTCGTCGAATCAATAAAATCTTCGCAGTGTAACATCGGACACGGCATCAAGCTTTTATCTCTGGTAAGATGAGTGTCCATTTGTCTGAATGTGTTTTTTATTGTTTATCTATCATTGTGATGGCTTAAGCCCTTATGCTGTCATATTGTTATGGTCAACTAAGAAATCATTTTTATTGAGTTTTCTCTGTCATGGAAGTAAAAGTTGTGATTTTCTGTAAAGTAAAAATAAAAAGATGTAACCTCGAAACCAACCCTTTAATTTATTCCGGAGCTCTATTTATTTGATTTTTTAACTTATCTCAACCTTTCCTAATGTCCTACTGACCGGTTTCCGTCACGGTGGCCAATCTCACCGAAGATTAGCCAACTATGCAGGAGATATTATAGAGTACAAGAGTGTATGCAAACACAAGTGCTCTCTCTATTCCTTCACACTCATAGTCCGATGGGACGGCAATCCGACACGACTGGAGAGAGATCAGGCGCAGGACCAACGGCTTTACGTGCTTAACCTTTCATAGTCTTCATGTAAATGCTATTTTTGTGTTTGAAATAATATCATAAAACATCCATTATTAAAATGGTGCTTTATTAAGGGCAACAGAAAATCTCCACTAACACCACTAATTTATTTGCCGATATTATAATTTATCACTGATAACACTAGTCCAATACTCATATAATACTAGTACTGAATCTGTTACAAATGTTAAAGCAATTTGAAGGTATGACAATACTCATTATACAGCCACTAACAACATCCATATTATTCCAGAAACCATAAATTAATTTGCCCTGGCTATTGAAACTTGTTTACAAGAGTTCTGTTTTGAACAGATTGCAAAATAGTTCTCCCGAACAACTTTACAGATTTGTATTTAAGAACGATGGAGTTGTTAAAACATCGTTAAGATTGTTTTAAATTTACACCAAAGGTATTGTTCTACGCTCTTTATCATACTGTATAATATATTGCAATTATATTCAGAGTCGACAAAGTTTCAGAGCTCATAACACCCGATCTCCATAACATTACAACTCAAATTCACATCTTAGACAATTAACAAGTAAATTCACAGTAATGCCGAAAGAGATCACTCGCTGAAAACATTTTACTGAACAGTACTTAAAACTTTTGGTCCCTTCCCGTTGTCGCTCGAAGCCATTCTCCCTTGTTTCTCGTATTGCGGACGAGGCGTTAACCACCGCAGAGATTTATGAAAGTGGCTTGTCTTTTTAAGGCACTCGAGGGCAAAGGGGAGTTATTATCTATGTTCACCGTCGCCTTAATTTTGTTTCTCCTTTTTAGGGCGTTGCTTTTAATTTCGAGGGCTACGAAGTTTTCATTAAACTTTCATAAAAGTAAATACAGGCTATTAAGGACGGTCCGCGATGGAGCAACGTCTCGAAACGGACGCCTTCCGACTGAAGTGTTTCTAAAAGCAATTTCAAATGTTCATGTTTGGAATGGGGATGAGATTCGCCACTTTCAGCTAGTTTACCGTCTTTCTCAATGCACGAGGGAAAATATAAATCACTAAATATTACCTTTAGGTGTTAGTTTTAAGGCGTAATTTTACGGTTATGCCTTCATTTCTGAGCAATAAAATAAAACGTTTATTTTAGATTTTCGTTAAACGAGGCCTAGTGGATTATGGTTTATGTTGACCATTGCTTGTGTCTAGTGATTACGGATGCTGGAACAAGCCTCAAGATGACATTTCTTATGTTCCTATAATTCATCATAGGTAAAATACAAAGTACCACGCTATCATAGATACCGCACACGTTTGGGGTTATTGTTACCTTAACCCTTAAGAGAAACATTACACATATTTCTTACTATCAACCCCAAATTTCAAACTACCCTACAAACTACCGGGTTTCCCACAATTCGATAAACCCAGTGCATCGAATAACCCTATAACAATAAATATACTGATAAAACTTCCTTTCGTACAACATAATATTTTGTTTCACGATAACGTGCATCCCTACAACAAGGGTGCAAAACTTTGATTTAGCAGTCGATGTACGTATAAGTTGTACTGGAAGTCTGTGAGTTCGATCCAAAAAATAATAAAGTACAACAAAGAAACTGAAAATATACTTTTCGGAAAAATACATTGAGGGAAAAGAATCCATAATCACATAACGCCTGTTTCTCTGCAGGGTTAGGCAGACGTTTTTGTACGCCCACATTTCGCCGATGCCGTTATTGAGGCCCATGTAATAGGGGGCGAGCCTGTAGCCATTTGCACAGTTCTGAACCCCGTGCTGCTGAGAATACCATACAGGAAAATCCAATACCATTTTGCCCGACCCGGGAATCGGACCCGGGAATCGGACCCAGAATCTCATGCTCAGAAGTCGCGCTTCTCTAAATGTACCGATAAAACTTTCTATATTATTTCTAATTTGTTTCACGATAAAAAGAGTTCGATACTTTTGATCCAACAATCTATTTGTACAGTCGAAATAGGTATACAGGGTACACCAGATATAGAATTACCCTTATTTATAAAAACTGACATTCTGTAAACGCTTCATCAATGATTATACATAGCTTTTGAAAAATATTTTCATCTCTTTTTTTAATATGAAAGTAACAAAGACAGGCTACTTTCATATTTAAAAAAGAGATGCTATGTACTCAGAGGCTTAAAACAAACACTGTAGTGAAAAAAAGAGATTTAAGTTTAGAAGAACTCATATGGATGTTACGATTAAGTATTTTAAATAAATATAATTGACCCAACCCGAAAATCTATTGAACTATTATTTTCATACAATAGAAAATTATTTTTTTCTCGTTGCCGCTTGCCGTGTGTCTTAATGAGTAATTAAATAACCTACTTACGCACGCATAGATAATTAGAACATAAATTAGCATGAAAAAAAAAACATATTTTTTCTGGTGACCCTGTATACCCAACTGTTTGTTCGACTGTAGGTACCTCATACAAGGTAGTTATACTGAGAGTGCGGAGCTATCTAGAATTAATTTAAACTTCATTCCCCTTTGCATATCAATTAGTTCGATGTAGCGGGAGTTCGTAGGTTAAAGATAAGGCTTGTAACGTGATTCAATTCCATTGAATTTGAATTGGTCTACAACTAGTAGGAAGAACGGTTTTGTATGAAAAACGTTGGGTTGTTATATGTTAGTTTTATATTAGTTGTTGTTTGTTACATGAGTACATGATATTCTATGTAAGTGATAAAAAATAAAAAGGTAAGTATCTAAATTTCAATCTTCTTCTTTTTGTTTTGATGGCGAATTATAAATTTGTCTGGCTCAAAACATGGTCAGCTTGACGGCTCTTTAATTGGCCTCCTAGGTCCTCGACATAGTCCTGTGTCCTAGGACTATACTTAGAATAGAATACCTATTACATACAAAATTATTGTTTTGTGTGATTTCGTTAGATCGATTCTACAATTTCCATTTACTAACATTATTTTTGAAATACCTATCGGCTTGCATGCCTCGTTACTTAGAATTCTTCCAGTAACGTAAAGTTTATAGTTCGCTGCCGCTACTAGTTTATGGGCCAGATTTGGTCCGTATTTTTTACAAAAAATACATGGCGCACAAAAAACTAGATAACGCACGTAAGTTATCTGTTGATATTGTAGCTATATGAGACTCTTTGTTAACTTCAAATAACTTGTATACACGTTAAATATTCAGTTCAACGTAATCCGTTTTGTAATCGTGTTTACATACAAGTAAAAAACATGAAAATAAAATCACGCCTGTCGTCCTTAAAGAGTTTGCCAGAAGTGTACTATTGAAGCTGTTATTAAATCCCATGTAATAGAGGTCGAGTATTGCCGGATAACAGACACAATTTCTACTTCCGGCCTGCTACTGAGAATTTCTAACAAAAAACCCAAGAACTCTTTGCCCGAATCAGAGATCGAATCAGGATCTCAGGATCTCACGCTCTGCAGCTGGGCTTGCGATCACCAGACCAATGAACAGCCTTAATGCAAATTCTAAGTAAATATAAGTTTGAAAACACCCTATATCTGTAATTTTCCCTTTCGCAAACGTATCATCTACGATATAATGGCAAAACGACTCAGCGCGGCACGGCCCAGAGCAAGTGTGTATATTGTACATAAGTACATACAAATTGTGCTTATCATTAATCCTTTAATAACGTACCCTGTTTATTATTAGGTAGCCTCAACCCTCTCGGTTATTATCCAACATTTACATATAACAACACCCTTATAAATGATCCCGATGTCACTGGTAATATAAACACTATCAGTTACAGAAACGATTATGGTAAAGAAGTATGAAAAATGATACAAACTTGTAAGTGAAGTTCAAATTCACAGTGATGATGATGATGTGGGTTATCTTGACTCGTTAATATTATTTTCAGGCAATGTTTAAACATATAATATGTTCAAAACAAAATAAACACAAAATTTGAACTTATCAAAGGATTAGCTAGGTATATTCGGCGTGTCTTTCGTTAATTTCTAGAATAAGACGAAAAGACAGTCGCATTTTTTTTCTATAAATATCCTCCATAAAAAACCACGGTATAAATTCACGAACTAAACTCGACAGTGAAATGTGAAACAAATTCATACAGCTCAAACAGACGTATATTAACATCAATCTTCAGTAAGCCATCTTGTACTAAGAATCGAATCTAGAACATTAAAGGTTCTACGGGTGGATAAGGAAAAGGGTCTCAGTAAAGGACCTTGCTTGAAAAATCGGTTACCATCAATCTGTCGTTCGCATGCGGGTGGGAATCCCTTCACAAGTCAAGCTATTTCTTCGAGGTGTTCAGTCATCTGGCTCACAGTTTGCGAAACCACTTGTCTTTGACTATGAGGACAAAGTCGTACATTACTCATTCATATGGTTGAGCATTTTTCGAATGTTTGCATATAAATTAGATTGCACGTTGTTTATACTGGTTTAACATTGTTTTGGAACCAATCTTCACTTATAGCTTATAGCTTCATCCATTTGACCTTCAGGGTTTGGGTTTATTTTGAGTTCCAATAGAAATAGGTAAAATCACCGTTATAGTTTGGTTGAATAATGTTCAAAATAGGAGTAAGTATCTACACTATCAGACGAGACATGATCCAGTCCTTTTTACATATAAGAAGCCTGAGTTCTAGCAGTGGTAACCTGGTCAAACACGATAAAAATAACCATAAGGTACCTAGTCGTTATGGCATACTTATGCGAGAGTCAACAGTGCACCATTGCCTATACTTTACCTACATATACCCCCATGAAACTATTATCACGTGAAATTTCTATTTATAAACCAATTATTACAGATGGGCCTTATTCAAACAAACTTTGCATACTACTATATAATATAATTTAATACTCAGTAATTTTAACTCGATAAACTCTGTCGAGCGTTATACAAAATGGATGGTGTCATTCATTAGGGAACTAAGCTACCATCAATCAATTTAATTGCAAGTTTTTCAGCTGTCCAATCTATGAGAATATTTTTACCGGGAGAACAAATACGTAATATTATATAGTTGTAATGTGCATATAGTTTCGATATTTGAAAATTTTCTGAAATCGGTTGCATGAAATAAAGATAATTCTATTCTATTCTAAAAGGAATAGTCTACAAAGATTTAAATATTATAAAATAAAATAAAAATCAACTCATCATCAGGGCCATTCTAATTAAGGATAATTAATAAATAAAGCATATCATAGTTTCTCTAATTGCTGTTTGTATAAATAAACGCTGTTCTAAGTTGCCACAACGCTGATAGATCCTCTACGAATCTCTAGAGTAGCTCTCAAACAGATAATTTCTGATTATGAACCTTATGTTAATCATATTAACAGTCATTCATTAATATCTACTTCAGTCAGTGCACTCTACCTGTATAAATATATGTGAAGATCATATTAGGATATTAGGTATGTAAATACACCTGTTATGACACAGAAAGTGTGACGGCTGTGCGATACAGTCTACGAGTATATTCAACCGGAGACCTTGAAATTATTCCACATTATTTCGCCTCCATTAAACCGATTTAGTTACTTAAGCACAATTAAAATAACGAGTGAGAGTTTTTAGAACGTCGTTTAGTTTCACAAAAAGCAAATATTGACTTCCATTAGTTGTTTTGGCATCTTGCCAAATGTATGAAAGGGGTCTCGAAAGCCCCTTTGTTTTTAGAGTCTTTGTCAATATTGTTGGAATTCAAAACGTCTGCTGCTGTTGTAGGGACTTCGTTACAGTTTTTTCGAGTGCTCTAATGCCTTTAACATAGGCGGTGCTGGTTTTTTTTTTTATTCTTATATGAAATATTTTTTTTACCAAGTTATTTTATAGGTATAGCTTCTGATAATTTCAGGATATTTAAGCTAAGTATCGGTGTAAAATTATACATCTGGACAGCCTGAAAATAATGAATAGTCAGTAAAGCTAGAAAATTGTGAATGTACATTGAATGATGGGAAATGAATACTTTAGTTGTGAAATAAGTCAGTTAAATTTTTCAAATTATAGTTTTGTTTAGGTTTTTGAAATTATAAAACAGTTAGACAGATTTTATAGTGTAATGGGAACTAACATGTTATGTGTTATCTACTCGGATTAACTACTCTATATTATATCGAGCTGAGATCTGTTGATCGCATAATGCCTGCATTAACTTGATGACTTTCGGATGTCAAAGCTGTAGATATATCTACGAACAGATTACAGTATTGTGATTGTATGTCTTTAATATCAACATTATTGTGTATGCTTTGCCTTCATGACATCAAAGATTATGTAGTAAGTATATTGAAGTTTGTGTGACAAAATTCACATATAAATTATGTTTTCATATTGACGACGCGCAGTGGTTGAGAGATCGACTGCTGAGCTACGTGTCGCGAATTCGATTCCCGCACGGAACAAATATTTTTATGATCTACAGATATTTGTTTCGGGTCTGGGTCTTTGTGTATGTGAATACACACCGTGCCTCGGAAAGCACGTAAAGCCGTCCGTCCTGCGCCTAATCTCTCTCCGGCCGTATCCGATTGTCGTCCCATCCGACTATGAGAGTGAAGGAATAGAGAGAGCACCTGTGTTTGCGCACACACTTGTGCTCTATAATATCTCCTGCGTAGTTGGCTAATCTCCGGTGAGATTGGCCGCCGTGACTGTTATGACCAAACTTGACTGGTGCAGTTTTCAACAACAACAAAAACATTGTTACGTGTTTACAAATCAAAGTTGCACTAAACTAAGTACCACATCAACCGAATATCATCACCAGAATTATTATCAATGCAATTTTTATCGGGAGAAAATCCTAGGTTTCAATAAAACCCAGCTGTGCGGATTAATATCAGCTGTTTCTCGAATTATCTGTTTTATTCTGAAATTGCTCTAAGACCGTCGACAAATTGTTGTTACACAGTCAGGTCACGTATGACACAGACCAATAGCCTACCGTAGTATTTGAACAACGGGCGTGTGCACTATACTATTATTTGGCTGACATAGGCTTTATGTTAGGGCAGCTGGGTTGATAAAAGTGTGGATATATGCTGAAATATTAATATAAAAATTTGCGTTGCGCATAATCAAAAAGCCTTTTGACAAGGCGCAATAGCGTTGCCGTTGTCTCGTTTTTCTATGTGCATTCAGGTAGAAGTGATTTGACATGGAAGTGAAATTGACGTAACCTTCTCTATCCTCAGTCTCGTCCCGTCGCTTCAGTGTTCATTGCGCATATAAAGCGTCGATCTTCATAAAAGTTAAAAGTTAGGCAGAGGTGTACTACTGTGCACCCATATTTCGCCGATGCTGTTATGAAGTCCCATGTAATAGGCAAGCCTATTGCCATCAACTGGGCACGGTTCCAAACTCCATGCTGCTACTCAGAATTCCTATACAGAAAAACCCAATAACACTCTGCTCGACCTGGGAATCAAACCCAGAACCTCACGCTCAGCAGTCGCGCTTACGACTACTAGACTAATGAGACAGTTGCAATGAAGAAGGCAATGAGACAGAGGCTTCGGCCTATTTATAAGAATTATCATAGAAGCAATATGGAATTGATAAAAAGACAAAAATACATTTTTTATATTAGACTGCTTAATGGGTCTCGTGGATGGGACTTAATAACGGCCCCAGCGTACAACAGTACAGTGTTTAAACCTTCGGGGAAAAACGCCTGATGCTTGAACAGTTATACCGGGGAAAGTAGAAATGGTAGTCAAAATCGCCACAAAGCCTCCTTGAAATTGTTTTCGTGTCTACTCAGGTTTATACTTCAGCTTAAGGCAACAAAAACCACCAAACTTCTTGCTAAACTTTCTTCGCAGTTGAGATTAACCTCATTTCTCGTATCACAACTTGAAAAAGAAATTATTTCTTTCAGTTTACCACAAACCAAATTTTTACTCAGTGCCACGACCTCGGGATATATTTATAATTCGTACTTTTGGAAAACCGTTCGTATTCTAAAGTATTTTATTACTTTAGAATACGAACGGTTTTCCAAAAGTACGAATTATAAATATATCCCGAGGTCGTGGCACTGACGTGACACAGACTTGACATCATCTGTCGTCAGACGCATCTGTGTCCGCGTCCCGTCGCTTCTGCGTGCATTGCGCTTCCGACGCGTAGTAGATATAAATACCTGTTATTATATTGTAATACTTGAGCCTATCTTATCAGTGTATATCGTGGATGATATTGGATAAGTGGAGAGGCAGATCCAAAAAAAATAGTGGGAAAATAAATGTATTGTCTGAAATAAAATAGCTTGCAACAAAGTAAACGCTTTTAATATTTTGTTAATGTGCTGTTTAATGTGCTTTTTATTGTATCTAATAAATCTATTATCTTTCTTTCTGTCTGTTAGAGACCAATAGGGAAAAGAGAACATATCTCGTTGACCCAAAGATGGTGACTATACCATAAAATGGGATAAGGGCAGGAAGATGATGACTTTGCCCTATTTGTAGGTACTCACATAAAGTTTTACTCGATTCGAGTAAATCTCGTCTTGTGGACAGCAAAACACACGCCCTGAAGACCCAAATTAAATATAGACACAAAAAACTATTGTCTTTAATCATACTGGTTATTAAATAACTTATTTTAATAACCAGTGTGATAAAAGGCTGAAGTAGAAGTTTTTTTTTGTTACGGCGCAGTTATTTGGGAAGATAAAAAATATTAAAGAGATATATGATTAATCGTATTAGTTGCTTTTGTCCTCATGCGAATACATACATAGGCATCACACCTGTATTCCCCGAAGGGTTAAACTAAAGGCCATTCGCTGACTCATTCAGTTTCCATACACTTTTCAAAGCTCACTGCGTCGGAATAACATAGTTCCATTGTGGCAATGCGAGTCCATTAAACTATTGTTCACTTTGATACGTTCAACTTTTGTAGGTGTTACATCAATTCAATTTGTTTGTGGAATTAATGTAGAGAACTCGTTAGTTGCTAGCTACGTATGTACATACGAGTGTGTGTGCTAAGCTAACTCACCGATTGACTTCTAAGAACCGATAAATTATTCTAGCTACTAGCAGTGCCTCGCTTCATTAATGGTTTTGGTTCGTTCAGAAAATTAAAAAGATTGCCTTAATTCAACTTAGAACGAAATACCTAGGTGCTTCACTGATTGATAATCAAAAAAGATCAATTAATAAAAATATTTTATCAGTGGTGTTGGAATTCATACAAAATTAAGCTAATTGCAAATAGCTACAAACTTTATACTTATCCTACTTAACAAGATTGTTACACTATTCTTTCAAAAAGTATCCATGGAGTTTCATACCGGTTCTTCTTCATAGCACTAACTATTTGGAATTATTACTAATTTGGATTCCGGATTACGTTTTAAAAGTTCCTGAGATAGGGCTATTTGAAAAAAAAAGAAAACATATTTTATTCTAATTATTATGGTAAGAATACGCACACACACCACACACAACACCCGTCGCTCCGAAGAGAAAACTTGAAGTAATACGGCGTTCAATCCACACTATTATAAATGCGAAAGTAACTCCGTCTATCTGTTTGTTATTTATTTTAGAAAGAGATAATTTGGGTCCTAGTGGGTAATATTCCAACAAAACACTTCTTACATTATAAATACAAAATATATACAGACGAAGTCGTAGCCAACAACTAATAGAAAATAAATATAGGATAGAGAAACAAATACGAAGAAGATTGACAAACAACAAACATATTGGCATTATATCAACCCTCTTTCGTAATACTAATAGAATTCCAAGGTGAGTATTGGACTAATGTTACCACTATCGAATTACGATATCAATTGATCTCTGGTATCGGTGGAGTACACGGACAAACTAGATTAAAATAAATATTATGTAAACGATAACTGAATCGATTTAGCGTCAAATGAACATACTATATTACGTGAATGGTATCTTATTCGTATAAGTTACCTGATGTTTGAGTGAATGTTACACTTACGTAAACGGTTATGCAACAAGTTTTTTTTTTAAGACATGAGAATATTTACTTGTACTAAAACATTGAACACAATCCTTGATTTTGGATTGATGAAACTGCGCGCTAAAACATAAACGAAACGAATAATTATCAATAAAATATATCTTGCGTTTACTCATTCTGTTTCTCAGATAAGCAGTTTGTTTCAATTGTCTAAGATAAAGAAAATAAAGTATACTATAAGAAGTTAAGTAACATTTTATGTGTACACATTTTTACCTAAGTAAGTCCCCAATCGAAAGCTATGGAACACAATTTTAATGTTCCAGTCAAGTCGCCTCCTTAACGGCCGTGTTTAGCGGCCTTAAAGCGGCATTATTAGTGACAAAATAGTGTCCGGGGTAACGTTAAAGTAGCTCGTTTCTATTACCGTGTCTCTCAATAGCCTTTCCAATACGTACTTAAACACAGAAATGTGTTTCGATTGTTATCCGAAGGTTAGAGGGGGTAAGTGGGTTTTGTCTTTCGGGGCTTTGTTCCTATTCACCTATCTTGTTATGTTTAATATTAGAACATGAAAGATATTTACGAAAAGAAGGCTTAAAAAGCAGCATTATAGGTACAAAAAAACGCATGTTGCAGAAATAGTGAAAAGATCTTTTATACAATTTCAAAACACGAAAATGTCCACTAATTGAGTATTTGGATTATGCTTATGTTACAGTTTACAATTACTTTGTTTTCAGTATAAAAAGGTTTTTCAGTTAGACTCCGGCCCTAATAATACGCCGCGAAGGAATTTTGAAAAATTTATACTCAATAATAGAATATACCTTTTGTCATCAAAATACTGCTATCCTTTTTCAGATTTTCTTTTTCAGAGAAGCACTATCCCAAGACACTTACAGTCCCTTACGTACAACAATACTGAACATATAAAGACGCAACCATACTTGTTACATCCATAAAAACGGGGCTGAAGAGTGTTGTAACTACTCTCGTCCGACAAAGAGGTTTCAGGTCAAGAGTCCTGAGCGAAGTGCGCCCCAAATGCGGCGCGTGCAGTTTATAGGAAGGTCCTACGTAACTTGATTATTGCAGCAATCTTAGTATTGGGAGAATATTTTCGGAGTGCCTACGTCATTAATAGATACACATAATTCTTATGATTTTGCAGTTTGCAGGAATGTCATGATTACGAAATATTTGTAAGTTTACAATAAATAAATTCAACCCATTACTGTCCCACTGCTGGGCAGGTCTCTTCTCAGAACGAGAAGGGTTAGGCTTTAGTTCACCACGCTGGCCCAGTGCGGGTTGGCAGACTACACACACCGCCAAGAACTTTATGGAGCCCTCTGAGGTGTGCAGGTTTCCTCACGATGTTTTCCTTCACCGTAAACGCGAGTGATAATCAAATTCTGATCCGCACATGATTCCGAAAAGTCAGAGGTGCGGGCCGGGTTCGAACTCAGACCCTCCTGCATGGAAGGCAAGCGTTCAACCGCTAGGCTATCTCTGCATTACAATACCTTTACTAAACCTTTTTATAATCTTCAACAGTTGACTACTTACAATATTTTTTAAATTTGCTTTATTGCACTACATTTCTTCGGTTTGTCGGTCGGTTGGGAAACTATTTCAGAATACTGGATATAAATGGCAGTCAAATTACGAAACTATTGCAGTATAAAAACTTTGTTTGATATCAAACGTCAGCATCGTCTATGAAGCCTATACATTTTTAACTATCAGCGGAAAGTGTCACGCTAGATTGACACGCATGTCAAAAAATATTCATAGTCTGGCTATAGTTTTTCAAAGGAAAACCTTTTAATATTTTACTGAACTGACCCGAGAGCGATTTTTTATTGGACTATATCATCTACACGTTGGTAAAAATATTATATTATTATATCATATCCTATATACCATTACGCCTGTATAGATTAGGCAGACACTATTTGACACCCACACACCCTCATTTCACTGATGCTGTTATAATTACTTAGTGCTGTCTACCCGGCAAAAATCCAAGCCAATCTCCCGCCTGCTACTGAGAATTTTATAACTAAAACTCAATGACGGCACGGTTGGCGCAGTGGCTAAGCGATTAACTTTCCGTGCTACGTGTCGCGGGTTCGATCCCCGCACGGAACAAATATTTGTATGATCTACAGGTATTTGTTTCGGGTCTGGTTGTGTGTGCATGTGACATGTATGTTTGTAAACAGTACCCACGATACAGGAGAAAATCATAGTGTGGGCAACGTTTTTTAAAAAAAAACTTTGCCTGACTCGAGGTTTGAACCCAGGATCTCAGCAGTCACGTTTACGACTATTAAATCAATGAGGTAATCAGTAATATCGTAAAGGCAATTAGTAAGAGACAAGGTGTCAACGTAGTAATATCGTACTCGGATCATTGCCTGTTGAATATATTGGTTGCCTACCTGTAATACTAATACATATTTATTCAACTTATATTTTAAGTACCGACACATGTATATTCATTGCACGGTTGATGCAATGGCTAAGCGATTGGTTTTCTGCGTTACGCGTCGTGGGTTAGATTTCCGCCAAGAACAAATAGTTGGACGGCCTACGGATAGTTGTTCAGTATCTGCGTATTTATGCATGTGAATATTCGTATTTGTAAACGCACGAAAGGGTGGGACAAAGTTTAAGAAAAACTACAGTTGTTCCAGGTCTAGGCCTAAGTACATATTATTAGACTACCAGGAGAAGGCAAGTGGGTGGAAATAAAGTCATGGTGGTGTAAAATCATAGTGGGTACAAAACTATACTATACTATACGAATATAGTATACATTATATTCCTTAAACCTCGAAATCCCAGCAAACCTATATCCATAACGGACAAATGCCTAAGAATATCAGAGATCGAAAATTGGGACTTGAGGAAAGGGACACACCGCCTTCTTGGTCGAGTGTCTAATGACCCGAAAAAAATGTCGGTCATAATTTTATTATACGGTGCGTCCCGAATGAACATCTTGAACAGCATTCGACAGCCCGACAATACATACCGTAAAGTTCTCCAAAATTATATAACACAAAAACACTTACCAACAGCCACGTTCAGTGAAGGTAGTTTAACACTTAAATTCACAATCACTTATTCACTACCACGTACACACACTTTGCATTTGGGCGTTTTCACATGAGACGGTACCGACGGCGATACTAAACTTATAAGGATATCAGTGTATATAGAATTACTTACATTTTATACTGTGTCGTCGCCAACACCGATTGTTTCAGTTGTTTTGTCAGAACAAACCGGTATCTCGTCGGTCGTTATCGGCTAATGTGTAAGCGCCCGTTGGGATCGAAAAAAAACCCTATGAAAGCAACAACAAGAACACTTAACAATAACCCCGAACATATGAAATTATAGGTTGACACTCAAGTATAGTCTAGGTCTCAGATCACATCACACACATTACACCTTCACTTATCACTAAATACTTCACGATTATATTGTTCTATTACTAAGGCAGGATGATAGTCTCTGATTACAATAGTTCTGCGCAATAAACTACAATTAGTCCACAATCAACGCGTGCGCAATAACCGAAGGACTCACGAATCCCGCCAAGTTCCAAAACCGAAAGCGAACGAGCACGATGACGTTCTGCCAACTACTAAGCAGCAAAGCGCACCCCGGCCGTATGGAATAATCAAAACAAAAGCGGGTAGATTTCAATCAAGTCAAATCAGGTGTACCCGCGTTATTTCTCATTTGATATTGCAAACTGTAGATAAAGCCGTGTTCTCACGAGACGATTTAAATCGGTCACCTAATCATGTGTTTCTGAATTAAATTACAATAATTATAATGAGAATATGCTTTATCAAAAGTTTATCACGTTTTATGATTGAAAAAGTTGATTTACTATTATCATGTTTCCAATTTTGAATATTTTATACTTACCCATGTAAACAGTAAACGGTTTGAAAAAGGAAATTAATGAAATCCCGCTTTTTCAAATTGAGAACTAGAAACTATTATGCCAGTCAGTTCCAATACTGTCCTGGAGATGATTGCTGTGCGACTTGACAGTCAGATTACTGTGACAGACATGCTGCTAGATGTGTCTGATTAATGTTGTTGCTGTGTGTATATTTTATGTCTGTTTCTGTGTTTTATATGGGTATCACGATAGCCTGAAATAAATGCATTTTATTTATTTAATACGTAGATCGGTTGGTACGTGGCGATACTTCATAACTTACATGGTTCGTATTATTGTCCTTAGATACTTGTTGTATATTCAATTTGTATTAGATTAATGTGAATTTGAATCCTCACAAGAAAGAAAAAGGAAGATAACTAACTCCACATTTGTGGCGTTCTAGTTTAATTTGAGGATATCAGATGATGTGAATTAAAAATAAAGATCAAATTAATGTGAATCTGTATCCTCACTATTTAATTAATTGTTTTTGAGCGTAAAGTAACAAGATATTCAGTTGATAAAATTTTAAGAATGAGCAAACTCGATTTTTAATTGCTTTTGTTTAAACAGTACCAACAGGACACCATCCACTCATTCATTTTGAACTCGAATAAGCCATTCTCGTGGCCATATTTGACAAGCTTGAAATGGTTCGATGACATCATGAATTGAAACGACTCGAAAGGCAAAAGTAGACAGGCAAGCAAATTTTCGTCGTTCATCAAAAATTTATCACATTCGATTCCCAAACGAAATTAAGTTGAACGATTATTAAATCGTGTCATAAGAATACCGCTTAAGGCTCTGTTCCCGCCGACTGTAGATGCGTTCATATTGTTAGTTAGGTACCCACTATTTTCTGCACATTTTTATCTATCCATCCTTGTCTTTCCAATGCACTAATTGTTTGCATCTCGAATAGTCTGTTTGACACTGTCAGATTCACCGCTTCTGGTTGTCAACCTTATAACTTCAATACCCTGAATTCCGTACCTACTGCACGAATATCATGTGCCGCACCATTTGCGACTGATGCTCATTGCAGACGATGCAAAGTAGTACTTGCGCATGCAGTATTCAAACATAACATATACATGATGAAATTCGATGCACTGTTACTCTAGCTACTTTACTTCGTCTGCAACCATCTTTTCTCTCGTCGTCGGAGTCGTAGTAGTGACGTCTGACTGCTATCTCTGCACCACGTCCGTCACGTAGTGTTACCGTACCGCGCTCTCTGACTCTTTGCAGTGTTGCTTAGTGAACCTAGTGTAGTGTAATCAAGAAGGATTGGAGGAGAAGCGTTCATGTGGCTACCAGAATATGCACGAGTTATCCCGCCCATCAGGTCAGTTGTAGTTTAGTGCAAGTTCTTTAAGCATGCTGTCCTGTGCGTTTCATCTGATCCCTTTACTTGATGCTACTGTTGATAGGGTCACGCGTATCTAGTCTATAAGTACTATTTGGGTGCCGTGCTAATACACGATTCAGTATTTTGAGCATAGGTAAATATTTATACAATACATTACTACAACAAAGGCCAGGGTGGACGTCCATGTTATGTTATATTTTCTATTTAAGAGCCTGGCTCTTGTCGGTATAGCTGATGAAGTTATGTAGTTATATAGTTTACATAAAATACTTGCAAGGTTCAAAAAGGTGAGTGAATAAAAAAAATGCAATTTGGCGTGGTTGATTCGGAGGAATATGCTAAGAAAAAAGTTACGCATTGTTTATGTTCAATATTTTATCAGGAAATTTACGGTATGCTCATCTTAATGCAAAGATGTCCGCCGGCGGCCTTCGGAGCGTAAAGCTAAGATTTCGATCTTATATTAAACATTAATTTTCTTCACAAATACTTTCTTCAGGAACGACCTTTTGTTCCCATGTTTACCGCGAAGTAACGCGCTGAATTTGAAATTATCTCAAAATATAAATCTGTATTTTTTTTTTTGTATACGCCAGAACATTTTGTAGAAAATGCTTACAAGAACACTTTTCGCCTTTTGCTGAGTTAACCGCAGCAGGGGGCCATAACAACCGAACATCAATTTCACCAACTTTTTAGATTAGTTGAAAATTCAGCCCTACAATACAGTTAAACGATGGCGCTATAAATATTATAGTTTCGTACAGAAAATAAATTTCAGACGCGGGTTCAAGCATATTTCTTGAACAAAAATCTTCTTAAAGGAGGTCAAATTGCGCCCTGCCAACATTGGTAGTAAAATACTTTGTGGAACTAAATAGATCCCTTGCCACTTTATTTTACGTTTTTAGAAATTTTCTCACCGCTGGCAACGTGTTAAGAAGAATTTAGCGTCACAGTGCTTGCTCATAAATTCGGCTCCACGGGGATTAAAAAGTTAAGCGGAGGCATTATTTTTCTCACGTAATTACTTTGTTAGCCGAAATAAGAAAAAAGCGCTTTTTAAGCTGGTTTACTTTCACGGTGGAATGAACATCCATTATTGACAGATAAGTATTTTTTAACTTTGAGCATTTTATTTAAGACGTTCTTCAGATTGATGTAATATACTGCAACAATCACAAGTGATAGATTGCTTGAGTTCTAGATTTAGAGATCTAATTGCTACTAAAGCAAAAATTATCGTTGTTTCACTTGTTTGAATAAATTATCAAGGAACAAATCAGTAAAGCAATTTCAATGTCTCACTATGACCAAAAGTTATTAACAAAAAAAAAACCCTAATTCAATTAAATGGTTTTCCCACATATACCACTTTCAATCCATTATTCAGGAGATAATAGACCAACATTGTATTTTCTCATTAAAACAATACAATTATGTATGTAAATCGCTGAATAACGAGCTAATTTAAGTGTCTTAACCACGTGCTTTGCATATTCATAAGGGATATGCTACAAACTCTGCAGTTTAGTGTTAATGAAGTTATGACGTTATATTAGGAGGTACATTTTTAATTAAAATAGAGCATTCGCTGTTCTGTCTTGAGCTCTCTAAATTATCAGGCTCTATCCGATAAGTAGTTGTTGTTGTTGTTAGAACCATTGTTCTAGACAGATTGTACTTTTTTAATATCAATGTAATTTAGTATCGCTACCAGGTTGTATTTTTTATATCACAATGATATGGTCACTACCATTTTTAATCGACCATTTTCATTCCGTTATCATTGTCTGCCCAAAATATTATGACACTCTACTGTACCCCAGTGTACTGGTAAGGCTATATTTTAGGTGCATTTATCAAGACTTAGGTACGTACATCTTGAATAATATTAATGTAAAACTTGATATTAGTAATTTTTTGTACAATTTCGTTCGCCCGGTCGGTTAGGGATTTTGTTACATACTATATACAATCTAAAATGGAATACGTAAAAATGTGATAAATTACCCTATAAAAGAAGCAAACACGCGTGCGATCGAAAAACAAAAGCAAACATCGAGGTAATCTTGTGTAAAAAATATTCTGTGCTGAAAATAAATTATTTCAATTCAAAAACAAATGTTTACACTTCTCAAAACATTTTTCGACTTTGTTCACATTTGCAGTAAAAAATCTTGATTCTTCTTTGTGAGATTCATATGCTTCGAAATACAAAAGAAACGTTCTTGACCTAAATAAACCCAAATGTTCTCTCACTTTTTATTTTAGTATTCCTATTAAATTGTAAATTAGGTTCCCCGTTCAAAATTGTGACATGACGTCACCATGTATTTTAGTTATGCTTAGCACACCCAGTAATGCGATGGATAACCATTTGCATATTACGCTCTTGTCCTTTCCCTGATCCGACATGACCGTTCAGTCATTAATTTTGATTAATATCATTACGTGTTACAGTGTATCAGGAGGACGTTCAGCCTAATAACGGCATAAGTTATGTGGGACAAAATTCTGTTGTCTATTACGTACCCCAGACCTAGGCATTGAGATTTATCTTGTTCAGCATAGTACCACATCGTATGGTATTTTAATTACACGAAGGTCTTAACAAACTTAAGCCGAAGTCTAGACATCATAATTTGTCAATTCCATTAAGTAAAATACAGTGAGAACTATATTTTGTACGTAATCCGTATATTGATAAAACAAACTTTCTATCAATCTAATCAACATTCACGACATTGTGATCAAAGTGCTAAGTATAATAAATGTGAAATCAAACTTGAAATTTAAAGTAGACTTAAAAGTCGCGACAGTGAGAGTCGGAATAAAATGACCTCGGCAATTGCTAACAAACGAAATTATGTAAAATTTGAAACTGCAGGGAACTGTACTAAGAAAATACGAAACGCCAAAACTTTAATTCAAAATTTATAATACATTGCGTCCTTACTGCATATTCATTTGCAAGTTAAGACGCTAGAAAAACGCAATGTAATGCGAAAGTCAACTTGAGACTACATTTTGTAATTACATAGTCGGCGTAGGGTGGGTGTCGAGATCACAAATTTGTATTCCAGACTCACAATAAAGTTCATTTAAATATAAATGCGACAAGACCTTTACCCAGTAAATGCTGTTACTCCTATAAACTCAGTCGTAATTTTTTATGACTATCCTGAAATAACTTTGGACATTTAACAAGCTTTAGCATCCAAATATAACGATAATACCGAAGTGCTGTGTTTTTTTTTGAGCATAGCTGAAGGCAATATTGAAAAGTTTAATCTTCGTGAAGTATACGCAGACATTCCCATCGTCACCATCCCCAGTCTGAATCTACCCTCTACTGATGAGGAGACCTCGCTTTCTTTGTGCCGCTTTTTTTATATTCGCATTCTCACAATAAATCACATATCATATAAATCTAAGGATCTTTCTAATACACAAATGTTACTATAAATATAACAGTAAAATATGTGTATCTTATACACAATAAAGAAGAATCAATGGAAATCGTGCCAAGGCTTCCGGCTCATAACACAATGAAGACAAAAGCTTTATGTAATTCCAATAAACCTTAGCACAATACGAAAACAAGGAACTATAAAACATGACATCGAAGCTATAAATCGTGGCGTGATTTAAAATTTCATACTACGTCTTCGGTAACGTCAATTTTCATACAAAATTCATGGTTGCAGCTTTTACCGTTTTAGCAACAATATTGAGGCGTTTCTTTCCCAAGACGTTTATTTCAGTTTCATGAATAATTTCCGTTTCATACAGTTTCGTAGTAGTTATAGTGAGTGGCGTAAATATTTATTAGGCACCATTATAGCGAACCTGTGATCTGGAATATTAAATCGCTTCGTTTTTTTGTTCCTTCACTTTACATTTTGATTTATTTCTCTAATAGCGAAGGAATTAATTCGAGTGCAAGGAACCGAGTCTCATTTTCGCTTGCTAGAAAACTTGAAACTTTATCGACAGCTCAATTAACTTCGTTGAAAAAACTTGAAAGCTAAGGTTTAAAAAGATCTGGAAATGGTTGATATCAATGAAAATTAAAACGCTCTGGTATTCTTTTAATTGCTCCTGTTGTGGATTCAGTAAAAGCACTGGACTATTATTTACATTAACAGAGAATAAAGGAACTGGTACGGAATGTGGACAAAATCGATCCAAAGTTAATTAGGTCCATCTATATTTGCGGTCGTGTGGGCTCTGCATCAAAGGGGTTATTCTGAACAAACATTTTTACGTTGTTTTGATTATTTAAGTGGTATTACAACAGTTTACTGTAGGTACTTTAGAAAAAAGATTGTAATCGTTACGTATGCTATGACGAATTTTACCAGTAAAGAGCTGAAATATTTGATATAATATATACTAGTGTACAGTAAGCACAATAAGTTAGTACCGTAAGTTTTAGAAGCGATATGTAAAAATTATGCTTGGTTTAAACGCCAATATTTTGTCGTGATATTTTATTGTAACAGTTGACATGTTCTGCTGAATAATAGCAGCCATGTCTACATGCTCACAATTGGAGTTTGATTGAAGAGAATACCGAATTATACATATATCCCTATTATATATGATACCGAAATATATTGCCTTCATAGAAAGACCACATATTTGGAAAGGTAGGTCTGTAAAACACCCAGAATGCAAAGCGAAAAAAAAAAACAACTTAAAAGTTATGTTATCAAGTAGAGACCTATATTGTACATAACTTAGATTATATATTATATTATATTTTCACTTTTTCTGCAAATCCTGCTAACTTACTTATAAAAAATTCCATATAAAATATGCATAATCCAGAAAAAGCATTAAAACTTCGCCCAAAAAAAGACAACAAAATATTCATCAAACTTTACAGAATAAGTACTCACGCTCACGATTCGGACGTTTCCGTCGTGAATTAACCCGATTTCGCGCTCAGCTGACGAGGGAAGTGGTTCAGATGCATATCAAGATGTAAAGCTTTACCTACCCTACAGGTATAAAGGTAAATACCATTGTGGTGGAGAATGAATCGGTTGTAAACGGCAGTAAGATTCATCAGATAAAAGCTTAACGAATGCGGCAAAACCTAATTATCACGTGTGAGCAATTTTCTCTTCAAAATGATTCGGTTTTCTTTGCAATATATAATTTAATCAGTACTTCTATTTTCCTAGTCAGTGAGCTGAATTGAACGGAGTAGAATGCCGGTTGCTCAAAGCCACATACATTAGTAAGCTTTCTTCGGGATTTTAGTTCCTTGGAGTCGGCGTATGTATAATGTGGATACGTTCGCTTCAATTCGATTAGATTCTGTGTGAAATTTTCTTGTTGAATTTTCAATGAAACCTTAATTCGAAATGTTACTGTAATATAACTTAGAGCTACTTCAGACCGCTACTCACTTAGTCCCGAGTTCATTCTCAAGGTCAATTAAAGCGTAATCTTGTTAGTCAAAGACTAGCAGGTCTAGATTAACAATCAATAAACCGATTGGTCCTTACCACTTTGCCTAATCCAAATGAGTGAATCCAAGAAGTAGAGTGTATCTTAGTAGGAGTGTAGAACGAATTGACTTTCATTATCACATGATGTTATTAACTTATTTAACGTTTATAAATATTGATCTCAGATTTATAAACCCAACGGTTACTAAAAAAAATATCTCGTTTCGTATATAGGGTGAATTTTTCAAGTGGGCGTGGCTTTAGTTTGCTATATGTCATTACTTCCCATTTGATCCTTATTAGCGACACTTTCGGAAGGTGTAATAATACAGCGTGTGATTTTTTTTTCAAAATCAACTGATTCGATTCCTGGCTATTGTTTTTTCAAAAATCCAATGATGCAGTTTTAGTTTTCATCAAAATCGGGCTCGAGACTCCTTTGAGTATTTTTCGATATACCTTATAGTTACGGATTTGGCTATCCACGCCCACTTGAAAAATTTACCCTGTATATTGTAAAAAGTAACTATGGAGTCAGGTCAAAAGGAAGGCAGCTGAACAAAAATTTTTTCATTGAATGTTAGAAGGCATTAAGTCGCAATCTACCGTGATAGTACTGCGATATGTTTGACAACTGTGGTGATTACGGCATTTTCAGTATACAAGGAACGAAATCTGAAATTTTCTGGCGCACCCGGATCAGTCAGGTTCGATAACACCAATGCTGACTGGCAAATCTTTCCACTACGCCATGATTGATTATCATGTGATAGTTCGTAGCGATTCGACAAGAAGAACGGTAATTTTACTCACGATCGTGAAATGGAGTGGGGTCTATGAATATGGCCATAATCAGTGGCCAGTCATGGGTTAGTTGCAATTCATCAATATGGTTATTAAGAAATGTTTAGTGATATGAGTTGACTGACTCTTGTTTTACTATTTGCGCTTAGATCACCTTCAAAATGCAAAGTCGTCATTCTATTGGCTTTAACAAAGGTTGCGGTACAAAACTCATTATAGTCAACATTGACCTTATCTCAAGCATCAAAGCAAATACAATATAGATTTTCGGCCTGTTTTGTATAATTCTCCTATCAGCTCCGAAATATGGTTTTAATAAAGACTGCGGTTAAATGGAAAAATACCATCCTGATCAATGTGAACAATATGCATATTTCTTTACAAAAGAATATTTTACACCGCAGCTTTTTCAACGTTTGGAATGTCTTCTTCTTCACCAAGAGCCTGCGTTTATTAATTTTCATTAACTGGGGAACAACAGTAAGGTTGTCAAAAAGAACCAAAGACAACACTCTTTTTATTCCATAAAAAGGGCAATGCAAATGGCTATTGGCAAAAAACAAAATACTAATAATTAAATAGCTTCGGTGAATATTTCAATGTTAATGCAATCGGTGGAAAGAGAAGCCTATTCTTGGTCCGATAACAATGCATTTGACTAAAAATCAATAGATGGTTATTCATAGCGTCAGACAGACCTGTGATAACAGGTTACATTCAAATTATAAGTTCTGATGGCAATTGCTGATGAATAGTCCTGACAAAGATAACGTTAAAGTAGATAATACTTTAGTAACACGAGTATAATAGTATGATGATGGAGTTTAAATGGCTCTCTAAAGAAATAAAAGCATGAAAAAATACATAAAAAAATTAAACGCGAAATAATAAATCACCCAGCAATTATAAATAAGCCTGACAGAAATTCTCTACCAAGTATAATTATTTATTTTCGAAATACATTAAAAAAACGTTTTTCACTGCCCATAAAAGTGTTTCTAAGTTTTCTTCTATGTCATAAATTCGACCAATTACGAGAGCGGCAAAAGGGGCCATTTGTCACACAGTAAAAAAAACATGGTCGGCCCACGACCCGTCAGTCCATCTGTCTGCTGTAGACCTACATCAAAACGCTGTTGAGTGACAGATCTTATATATAACGTTGGATATTGCATCCACGGAGGGCAAAACGGACACAGCTTAAACAATAAAAAAGTTTTTCTCTTTAATACTCTTCATATTCTTTGACTGAAGCCTTGTTATAAGTTTATATTTGTTACCGAGTAGGCTTAAACGAGATTGGACACCTTGTTATGTAACGAAATAATGAACTACTATGATAAATATTTGTCCGTATGATTGCAACTATAACATCTATACTACGTTAGGATTTAAAAATTCACTTTGACGAAAGGATTATTTGTAGCAGCATTGAGCCGAACTGAATACAGCAAAAATCTTGACGACCGTTAATTTTCCCGATATATTAGGCAAATCAAAATCTGATTAACAATAATAGCTTGGTAGCTATTCGATATTTTGCTGGTATTTTTATTCTCTGGCCATCATGTAAAATTATTATTAATATGAAGAAATTTATCTAGTCTACAAGGACGCGCCTGATATAAAATAAAATATTGTATAGGTATGCATCATGTGTTCTATTTTCTACCCAATAAAGGTTATTGAAACCGAAACTGCACATCGCGATATCAAATATGAGTCATCGAAAATTCTCAGTCTTGAACTGCAATAGTAATAAGCGGCATCGATGAGTTTGGCAGGCGTATTGCTCAGCAAGAGGTTCAGGTTTTAATATTAAATATAGAAAGGCAAGAAATTATTGGAACAATTTTTGGCTATAGTTGTAAAGGTTGTAAAGGGGCTCGTAGCTACATAGCTACCGCGCAGATTGATCAATCTGTGAGGTTAAGCAGCGCTTGCTGCGGTCAGTCCTTGGATGGTTGAACATATTTCACACATCGAGACCCCTCCGTGCTTCGGAAAGCACGTTAAGCAGTTGCTCCCAGGTGTCATATGAAGACCTATGACAGTCGTTACGGCTGTTAGCAGCCCAAAAAGTCTGACAACCAGTCTAACCTTAGAGGATCAGATCGCTCCTTATAAAATACTGATAGTCAGCCGCAACCGGTTAGATTGGAAGCCGATGTAGTTGGGAAAAGGCAGATGATGTTGTAAAGGTAAGCATGTGGATAGATCCGCCATTCAAGCCATTCAATACGCCAAAAGCAACTGCAGTTGCTATAAAGTTAGAATTTTAAGTTTTATGAGATTGGTACACCACCTCATTAAAGTAATGTAGGTGATTAAAGCACCTCCCTATACACATGTTTGAAGGTAATAAAAATATCCTTTTGCCCTTTCATTCATCCAAAGCTTTGTGACCATCTCTGCATTCCTGTACTCTACTGGATCCTATATTGGCTTTTGCTTGCCCAGTCCCATACAGAAACTGCCTCATTAGTCTAGTTGTCACGAGCATAAGCATGAGGTCCTGGATTTCATTCCCAGGCCAGGTTGTATTATTTCGATTAATATTACGAAATTTTCGCCTGGCATAACAGAGAATTTGCGAAGGTGGGTATTCGTCAGTTGAGTTACATAACCTTTCCATGAATACAGGGGTGAAGCTATGTTGCCGTATACACAATCTGTATCTTATTTGCGATTCACCTAACGGCCAATCATGGCCATAAATGGCGTACGCTCTATTAACTAGTTGGGATTACCACTGTGTACACTATCGGTAGTTACACTATTCAATTTACCGGTATTCCGATGATTTCGCGAGTTGAAACTGTTCAATGTATCGATAAAATTGCAGTTGCCGTGTAAAAGAGGTGTAAAAGTTTATTTATTTTCGAAATGAATGCTGTTATTGTGGGTTCACTGGGAGTATAGAGTACTCCAATAAAATGTTTTTGGAAAGTTGCAATATCAAGAAATCCGGCTAAAAACTGTCGTAGTATGCTCAACAGACCAATATGACCTGATTGATGATGTATATTCCCAAGATAGTTAATTTTTTTTTTTACTTGCCTAATTATATTTTATACTAGCTGTGCCCGCGACTTCGTTCGCGTGGATGTCGGAACTTAACAATGTATTTTTTAGTGAGACCAAATGCACTTAACCCTATTTTTTCTAAAATAAAAGAATTTTTCTAAAATAAAAGTAGCCTAAGTTACTCCTTATTACATCAGCTACCTGCTAATAAAAGTCCCATCAAAATCGGTCCAGCCATTTCAGAGATCAGCCTATACAAACAGACAGACAGACAGACAAAAATTGTAAAAAAAATTATTTTGGTGTATGTACCGTATATATATTCATATGCATGTAGTAAAAAACGGTTATTTCAATATTACAAACAGACACTCCAATTTTATTTATATGTATAGATGTATAGATGCTTTGTTACACATACTAATATTTCAATAAAATGTTTTAAATCAAAATGTTCTTCTTTCTTTCAAAGCAATCGTCGCTTCGCTGAAGCTATAAATTTATCTACAAGTTTGAACATCATCAACTTGCTTTAATCACTAAAATTACTTCTCTTAGCATACACAATCAAATATTACAATTACCCGCTAGTGAGGTAGACTAAGAGAGTAACTGAAACTCGTTAATTAAGTTAATTACATAGAAATCAATGGAGGTGTCTTCTCCAATTAGTGGTAGCAACAGTTTCTTACTGAATTTATTCCGTCTCGGCCGATTGATACCTATAAGGCGATAATGTTTACTAAAGATATTTTCTTAAGCAACATATACGTCAGTATTTATGGTAAAATCGTAATAATCACATACTTTTGTCTCGTTCAGTAAGCTTTTAGAATAGAACTACAAAATGTAGATTCATTTTCTTTTTAAACCACTAAATGAGAAGAACAATGTCCTAGTTTCTTTAGAATGGTGACAGATCCGTTCCAAGTAAGTCAGAGTCAAGAAAAAAAATAAATCATTATTTCTTCTGCAAAAATACACCAGTTTTGTGGCTTTTGCCATACGTATCATACAGAAACCCTACCCGTTATTTTCATTAATATCATTACACACAGTTCCAATTTTCCTCCACTTAATTTGGATTGACATCCCAGGGAATATTACTTTTCTCACAAGGGAAAAATGGGAAACGTCAACTACAGAATATACTCGGAAACCTGTATTAATTTCAGTATAATCATATTTTAGCCTTACTTATACGAAAGCGAATGTAATATTGTCTGTGTGTGTATGTGTTTGTATTTACTTTATTATAAGGTGAATATAATAATAATAATTCAATTTATTATAGTCCCACTGCTGGCCTGATGCGAGTTGGTGGACAACAAACACCACTGAAAACTTTATAGAACCCTCTGTCTGCGTCATTGGTCTAGTGGTCGCAAGCGCGACTGCTGAGCATGAGGTCCTCCGGGTTCGATTCTCGGGTCGGGCAAAGTGTTATTGGGTTTTTCTGTATGAAAATTCTTAGTAACAGCACGGAGTCTGGAACTGCGCCCGGTAGATGACAATAAGCTCGCCCCCTATTACATGGGACTCAAAAACGGCATCGGCGAAATGTGAACAGAGAGGGTTCTACATAATACATACATACATAGCATCACGCCTGTATTCCCCGAAAGGTTATGCAGATGTGTATTATTGTACACCCACATTCAGTTAGTGTGCAGGTTTTCCTTTACTTCCAAACTTAGATAAAAATTTAAAACCAGAAGAATAATATACATAAAAAATGATTATTATGCGTTAAGCAGACTTAACTCGTGCACCATCCACACCTACACTATTACTTTAACAACACATCTAATAGACTAAATCGACAGATCTTACGTATACAGGTGCAAGTGCAAAAACACAACTTTACAGGAGAGCAATTTAAAGGGTCTGAAGCTTGTAACTTTAACATTACTCAAAAGAATTTTTAAAATGTTTCATTTGTTAAACTTGAATCTTATTGGAAAATAATTGCATCAATCATTCTTTAATATTTATCTTTATTTTAGAAAATAGCACATCTTGCATTTGTGTAGCATGTTTTCCTAAAATTATTGGAACACGAAAACTGGTACAAGTGACCACTTGTATGACCAATTTAAAGCGGCCAGTTTTTTTTTTTCTGAAATTTAAGTAACACAAGGAAAAAATATTATACATAAATTACAAAAAAAAAAGTTGTTATTGGTTATAATTAATAATGAACACAAACAAAAACCTGATAAAGAAGTGTAGTTTTTAATAATTGAATATGAAAACTGAAATTCGTTGCTGTTATACCAGTGTGGGACATGCGCATCGTAAAGTCGCCGCGCGTATACGTTGACCATCGTGAATCGCAACTACCTACACTGGTGCAAGTTAGTTAAACCAGTGTAGACAGCTGTATGGCTTAAAATGATGTCATTTACACCAGTTTACAAGTTTTTATTTTCGAAACTAATTAATTTTATAAAGTACTTGACTTTACAGGATACAAAATACAAGTTATTTTAATGCGTTAAATGCAAAAAAAATAGATTTCACCATTTTGACGGTTGCACCAGTATACTAGGACTCGTCGAAATGGCATTATATCAATGCAAAACTGTTTCGAATCTGCGGCAAAGACGGAGAGATAAGTTTCTTCTTGTTTTCTATAGCGATTTGCCGCGCGAACTTTTGTCTTGTCAACACGCGAGTGTGTAGCCAGCTTTATAACTAAAATTGTTGGTAATATTCATGTACATACATTTTAAAGATTCATCGAGAATGTATACTGCCCTCGATGTGTTATTGTTCCCAATTAATTAAAATGTCGAAATAATGGCCTTTCAACCATGTTGACGGACTTTGTAAACAGTTTTTTAATTAATACATTGTATGCTTTTATTAACCCGCCGCATGACCCTACATTGATCGTTTGTTTAACACTTTGACATTATTAAGCGGATATAGATACTCCATGATACGATACTATTAAAACATTTAAGTACTTGAATGATGAACAAATAATTCTCACACCAATAAATTCACACCATAAAAAACTTGTACTTATAATAAGTTTAGCACCTATTTACAAAATAATGTGACTTTAACTTCCGTAGATCATGCCTATACATGTCACGCGTCGGCACAATATAAGGATACTCACATTTCATCACCTGTAATACAGGTCGAATCTATTACTATCTATCGGAAACATTTCTGAACTTTGAAATGTTACTGAGAATTTCCCAATAGAAAAACCACTAACACTGGCCGACCCGGGGATCTAACTCAGGGCCAGATCTAAATCAGGCAGCTATGTAACTCGAGCGTAGCAAACTTAATATATAAATGCCTACTAGAATTGCTATGTATTCATTGACTATAACAATGGTTTGATAAATACGTTTGTTCACGCTTTAATTCTTAAACCCAATCTCTACACTAAAACGTTATTTATGAAAACCAATTTCAAGTTTTCACATTACAGTTTTATCTACGCAATGTTGCATGAAAAGTGATTGCAACAAACAATATATATTATTTTGAAAATACATTTCACAATTTATTATTATTTTTACAATACCTATTGTTTAGCTGATAACAAATCATAGATCATATGAAATCATCGTTCAGTCCATTCATTTAAGTCGAAGAAATTTGAAAAAAATACGAATATAATAGTTGCGCATTGATCAGAAATTTATTGGAAAATGTGTTTAAGAGTTAAATTATGAAGAAAATTACAATATCTCGTGAAGATCTTGAATAAAATATTATAATGATAGAGCTTGATTTACATACCTCAGCAAAAAATTGAGTAGTGTCCTTTCTAAAAGGTGTGCGTAGTGCTCGCAGCCAGCGCGGATGTATGAAAAGAAATTAATTGAAAATTCCTGCTGAAAAAAACTCTGCTTGCCACGTGGTAAAAGGTCTTAATGAGATACTTAACAATGTGATAAAAGATGCCGTAGGATTAATATAGGCCTGAATAAGTACTAACCTATATTCAAGCCTATACATAAGTAATTGTACCTAATATAGTGTACGAATTTGTTAGTAAATAAGTAAATAATGCATGTATTGTATTACTAAAGCCTTAATGTACACAATTTACTGAGCTATTTTAGGGACATATAATTCCGTCTGTCCTTGAAATACGTTTTTGTCAGTTATCCTTAGAAAATAAAAGATCTAGCTCACACGTGTTGCCGAACCCAATGTTTAATAACATATAATAAACGAACGTTACAGTAAGATCGAAAATGCATTACGTGTCATGCACGGTCAGTCAACATGTGTCAAAATGAACGCTGACAATCCAATTAGTGCACTTAACAAGAACTCCTTCGAAAAACCTATTTCGGCAAAATTATTTTCTCCGTGTGGTATTTACGGACCTCTTCAATTGAAGGCAATTAAGCCAAAGGTGGCAGGCTCTGTCACTTGGCAGTCAGACGAAAATGCAGTGAGAGGGTTCCTGAGTAGAGCCATAAATAAAGCCAGTTGACTGGCATCCGCCCCGATAATTAGGCGTAGTTATTTGGTAGGCGGAAAGCAATGAAGGAGATGTATAGCGGTTTGAATGAGAAAGCGCGGTAAATAGGGTATATTAATGTGTTTGTGTAGGGTTAACGAGTCTTCACTCGAAAGTATATCCTTCATTCTGTTATAGGAAACATATGGGAATACAGTAGATAGAGTATTCTTTATTGTACACTGAATTTAAATTATCAATTTATTTCAAACCTAGCTTTTGCCCGCGACTTCGCACGCGTTGAATATAGAATCTGATTTTTTCCTGCTGTAAAATGAAGCCTGTATTTCAAATTAGATCTCTAGCAATACATCGGTGAAAACTGCATTCAATTCCATGCTGTAGTTTTTCCTTGATGCGTGTACAAACATACAGACAGACAGACAGACAGACAGACAGACAGACAGACAGACAGACAAAATTTTTAAAAACTGTTGTTTTGTCTTCTGTTGCTCTAATAAAGACCCCCCATATTAGTTTTTCTCCAATATCTATAATGTACAGACATCGGCCTGTTATAATTTTTTTATATATATAGATAAGAAATAGTACAAAGTGTAATTAGGTACATTATACACATAGGGCGCAATGTACTGTAGAACAGTACCTAAATACCCTACATAATTTAGCTTGCAATTTCTATTATTATCAATTCATAAACATGTTATATTAAAATTTTACACTCAATGATTCTATACTCCGGGCTGTTTCTGTAAATTTTTCAGAATCTTCTAACCCAGGAGCTGACGCTCAGAATCCGCGTTCGCATCCTTTAGATTAATGAGACTGTAAGTTGGTATGTATCTAAGCATAAGGCATAAAAAGGTTAAAAGCTACAATAATGTATTATTGATTAATTAACATTTAAATAACCAATTATGAAACTGAAGTGTGTGATTTTATTGCATTAAATAACGTTTATTTTTATTTAATAATAAGTGCTGTAAGCTGCAATAAATTTATTAATTAACATTGAAATTACCAATTGTAGTACTGCAATTGTGTTGCATGCAATTACTTTAACAAATATAATTGCGTGTTATTCACCATACAATTTTACATTTCCCTCGTAAATACTGTTTGAATATGGTCGTAAAGTGAATTAAAAAAGTAGACAAAAGCCTTTAAAATATAGTCTTTAATATTATTCACTGTTGAACACATTCAATATTCAATATCACACAAAGAACGTGTTTCGTTTAAAAAATCCGTTTTAATCCAAACCCTTCAGTGTCTATTGATCCCGAGTTGAATATTCAGCGTAGAGCCAGACCAATATTTTTTACACTCCAATTCGCATCCACCTTTCTTTTTCGTGACCAAACTTACAAGGGCCCTTGAATATTACGTCTGCTCAGAAGCATGTTTTCTAACCACGCGGCGTTGAATTTCTTATTCTCTTTAGGTTAATGAAACTACATATCGGCGTGAGCTTTGCGAGGGTTTGTGTTACAAAAGTGGATGTCAAGGTTATATACGTACTTTGTTAATGTGATCGCTTAGAGCAAAAGATTGGTACAATTATTTAAATGCCGTTGGACAACCTTATTTTGATAATGATATTTTAATACTGGTTAGACTTCTCTTTTGTGTTATGTATGGCCCACCACATAATTGTTTCATGTCTGCGCTGTAGTAGGTACTTTATGTAATTCACTATTCACGACACGCCGAACCCAGCCTGGTGCTGTGAGAAATGTGTATTGATTTATTAAACTGTAGGTGCAAAATAGGTTAATACCATGCAAAGTAGGAGATAGAGATAAGATAGAATTTTCACCCGATAAGGCCATCTCCCAAAAAGGTTGCCATATTTTTAAAAGGGTTTTTACCTTATCTTAGGATATTCCCCTGCCATTTTTAGAGGAAAATTCCATGTGGGTAACGGTGTTACCCGATTTTGCGATAACCCGATGCAATCTTTGTTCACACCTTATAATATGGCAATGATTATGATACCTACGTTTCTTTATAGGTTCACCGTATTATATCAGATGGTTAATATTTGTGTAGCCTTTGGCTAGCCTTTTCTAAACCATGTTAGGTTCAGCTTCTTAGGTAGCTTTCCATCGGTGAAAGAATTTTTAAAATTGGTTAAGTGGATTAAGCGTGAAAGCGTAATAAATAAACAAACAAACAAACTCACTTTCGCATTTATAATATTAGTTAGGATTAGGATACTTTAATGTTACACACAAGTATATAAATATATCGCTTTAGTTTAACTATGAAAAGCTTAAATATAGAGATATAAATGTTGTTTGTTAAAAGTTTTTGACACTTTGATCTGCCGTCAGAGCAGTGAAATATTACACAAAATATACGAATTTGTCAACTGTTACCATTTTTCTGTGATTGATAACTTATTGTTTGTTTGTGTATTTGTAAGTTTTGTTAGTAAAACTGTTATAAAATATAGTCCATTATTTGAGTACAAATGTATTCATCAAGTAATGTCGAGAAACTTTCCAGATATTAATAAAAATGTTTATGATTAGTTTCGCGATTAAAACTAATCACTGTTTTAATAATAGTTCGAGTAATTGAGTATATTGATAATTATATTTCTTACAAGTAAAATAGTTTTTTTTTTTATTATATAAAAGATTTATTTCACTAGACTATTCTCAAACACCATTGAATTATTTGAGTAGCCTCAAAATATATGGATTTTGTCCGTCCCCGTCCAAAAAAACCTTCCATAGCCAAAGGAAAATTCGTAAAAATCCAATTTTTTCTTTAATCTCATATTATGAAAACACGGTCTCCTCTATCGAATAACGAACAAAGCTCACCATATCTTTTGATAACGCCGGTAATCTCGACCGAAACCGGCTCGAGTCAACGAATTCTCGAGATACGTGAAGATCTCATTTGAGAGGGTGATTCAATTTTAATAAGCCTCTCTAAGCGGCAACTTACATTATCAAGTCTCGTTGCGACGTTTTACGTCAGTGCTCATTGTGCCAGCGATTCTCTTCAAAAGAATACTTATTATGAGAGAAAATGACGCGAAGGAAAATATTCCGGAGATTTTTTTGTCCATTGTCCTTTTGTCACCGCAATCCTGTGTCTATTGCCTCTAAGATGCAGACTAGCTGTTTCGTCTATTCATATTGCTAAATTCGTGGCATTACTTTTTGTTTTCAACTGACTTTTTGTTTGATTTATGCTTTTTTTTGCGAGAAGATTTTTTATTTGTTTGTGCCGCAGGTTTCTGCCCTTATTAATACTATTGTGTTTCATTTTAGCGACTCGCATATGATAGCCTATGCCGACTTGACGAACTATGAAGACTTTTTTTGGCCTTTACTAAAACTAATATCAAATTATAGTATAGTCGTCTTTAGAAAATTATAAGTACCTATATTTTTTTAAGAACATACAGAAATAGAAATCATCTTTCTTCATTAAAAAGCTGTATCATCATAAACACTGAATTCACTTTAATATCATGCATATACGAATATTTTAAAAAGCGCAAATTCGCCCTATTCAATAGAGCCCCATCTTTGCCCACAGAATTACCATATTATGCATTTATTTTATACCTCATAAAATCGCCGTTAAATTGTGCTCCAGTAAATATATGCACACCTTTACACGTCTCATGGCTTTCCATCCGACATATGAATATATTTGAATAATTCGCATAGGCCCGTCTCAAACGCTTTTGTATGCTGGTTCCTTAACGAGCGAACGGATAATAGAGACCGGTAGCGGTATTTTCTAAGGAATTAGGTATTTTACATGACTTAATAGGTTTGTTCTTTCATAAAACGGTACTTAATTTTTAAGACAAGGGATGCTCTTATTTTACATTCTTTTCTACTTTTGATGTTATACAATATGTTTAACAGAATTTTCTACGTAAACTAACCTACATATGTAAACCAATTTGAGATTGAAATGAGTAAATTTTTTTACATTTTTTTATTTGGGGCAAACCTAACCTAATCTAACCTAAGCGTTTCGAGTGGAGCCAGAGTAAGTCTGGAGAGCTCTTACGAGATCACACCCAGAAAGATATTTGGATTTATGTTTCTTGTAGCAAATATGTCGCGAAAGTTTGATTATCATAACAGTAAGAAACACAAACGATAAATTAATGTTAACAATAAGTTAAGACTTATCTCATTCCGCACTCCAAAGGATTACAATTCGGACAGCGTTTTGGCAAAGTTTTCATAATCCCAGTATATAATTCACCATCTTTATTCGTATTGTGAATAACCTAAATAGAGCTCGCGAACCCATTTGGAAGGCGTAAATGAATCTTCCAATTGTCGCCATTTGCTGGTGCCGAGTATAATCTCATTCTGTGTCGACTCGTTAAGTGCAATTGCACTACGCCAAATTGCATCCTGAAGTTGCTGGGTTTTCTTTGAACAAAAGAATTGTTGTCGCCTTCTTTTAGGGTTAAGTATTTTCGTCGTCCACACAATAGGGTTAGCTATGTGTTGCTGCAATTAGATTGCGATCGTTGTTAGGAGAATAGCGTTGTTGTTAGTTGTTATATAATAGACGTGCTCAGTGCCAAAGTTATATTGGAATGGAGTCTATATTTTTGTAAGTAAAGATGTGTTCTTTGTAAAAGTGTCTAGCGACGTAATATTTTATTGGAAGCCAAGTTTATTAAAATTGCATTACTTATTGATAAATTTTTACGTGTACGTACATGTCTCTAAAGAATTAATATAAAAAGTGATTACTGGCAAAAATAAAATGTTCATAGTTTTGTAAACCATATCTATTTCCTTCTAAGAAATACGAACATTAAAATTTTTCGAATATCAAATATCTGTTTCCATACAAATGAAGCCATAGAAAATAAAAAATAAAACTTATAATAAGTAGTCGAGAGTTTTTTTTGTTGGGTTATCCTAAATTAATAGGCTAGGTTTTCATGTTCTCATTACTCTGTTCTGGTCCTATGAGCGTGATGATACCCCTGATTACGCTGCAGTGAAACACCTATCAAAACCTCCAAAAAAAAACTCCTATCCTCTAGTTTTGAATGTATAAATCTCTAAATAGACAACTTTACCGTTCTATTATAGACCAATAATTTGTCAATTACCATTGCGAGTGCACGAACAGAGCCTTCCATAGACTCCTGATTGGTGGAACTTAGGCAATCAATGCTGACAAAACCACGCTCACTGGCTACTTTTTCTAATACTACATGCAATTTAATTCTACATTTCACGGTTCATCAAAAAACATAAACAAAAAAATTACTTATATGGTACGCGGGTGGCAACCACGTTTAGTCGCGATCTCGTCTGAATCTAGCCTTAAGCTGGTAGACAAATACGACAGTGTACACTGTACAGCTTAAAGCGGTAACAAATTGTGTTCCCGCTAAGATACCTTGCATTTAAGACTAGGAAGACACTAAAGCGTAGAGTACCTGTATGTTAAACGAATTACAGTATTTGGGAGACTGTGGGTAGTTGCTAGTCGCATCATTAGTGAAGTAGTCACATGGACTGGAATGGACTTAAATGTGATCACCAAGATGGCGGCTATGTTTATAGCTGGTTAATTTTAGATAACCTGTTCACACAACCACTGGCACGAACGCCCTGGATTGTATGAAAAATTAACGCCACACTATCGCACTATCAGTGTAGAGGGGCTCGTATCTATATAGCTACCGCGCAGTCGATCTGCAAGGTTAAGCAACGCATGCTGCGATGTGTGATGTGCGCTGAGTCCTTGGATGGGCTAACATTTTTCAAACATCGAGACCCCTTCGTGTCTTAGAAAACACATTAAGCTGTTGGTCCAGGGTGTCATGTGACATACAAATATTTATGACAGTCGTTACGGGTAGGTGATAGAGCAAAAAGTCTGCTAAGATAGACCCATCGATAGCAGTGTCTCCTTGCAATTAGTAACCTCCTTAAGAAAGTTAGAAGGTAGTCGTTCTGTGTAAAATACTGATATTCAGCCGAAACCGGTTATAATGGAAGCCGACCCCAGTGTACATGGGAAAAGGCTAGGCAAATGATCATTATCGCATAGTCAGCGTTGACATGTGAATAGGGTTTTGACATACTGAATTTAAAGACTGCGGTAGGGTTTGCGTTCTGTCGTGTAGACACGAGCTATCCCGTTGGGATCGAAAGATTAGCCAGTCAGCAGTACATGTATCAAGGCTGACTGCCTGGGTTGCCCGACGATCTCAGATATCCTAATTCGTGGAGGCCTTTCACTAATGCTAAGGTAAATAGAAAAAAATGTGATTTATTGCCAAAAAATATGTGTAAATTTTCCAATTACATTATTTCTACTGACTGAAGGCAAATTAAATAATCCAATTTCGAACGAGGTTCAACCATATCAATGAGAACCGAAGTCAATCCGCCAATAGCGTTGCAAAAGCAAATTCTAATTTAATAAACTTAAATTTACAAACTTTTATATTGGAAAAACAAAGGAGAATCGATTTTAAGTTTACGAATTTTCGCACCGACTTTTTTCTTCGCGTCTACGTTCTTACATAATTTTGTCCCCTCAAAAGTTATGGGGCAAGGGCTCAAGGGAACACTAACGACCGGGTTTTGGATAAGAGACGGATATACTATTAAACATAAGTTTTTCTACCTATTTTTATATGGACAAGAATCTTATGAACACACCTGTAGGATTATTCTGATTCGTCGTCTTTTATTTCTCACTGGAATACATTACCTATATGACATCGAATAGTTGGGTTTCTTACATTCATATATATTTTGTTGTCATTATTTTTATGAATAACGTAAGTATAAAATCATAATCGCGTTTTGTGAATTTTATATCTACGTTATTCATCATAATCGGCAGATCTGCTGGCGTGTGAAATATTTCAGAAGGTATTTTTGTTTTAATGAACTGTTGTATAAAGGATCCTACAAGTTTACGAGGACTTCTGTCAAACGTAGGCGACAAGATGCTACAAAGCGAATGTTATGAATAAAAAAATTATTCAAAATAGTTGCTTTTTGTCCCTAGGTACCTATATACAACTCGTCGCGCAAGATTTATTAAGAGTAACTAAACTTAATACTTGTTTTTTTATATGCAGTAAGCCTTCAAGTTCAAAACTACCTATATAATTTCTAGACTTAATACCTACTGACACATCTTTTAACAAAATATTCCTTAGATGATCTATTCATGTAACTAATTCAACTTATCCGTTACGCTACGTTGCTCGCCTGTTCTATAAAAGCCTTTCGCGTACCTTTTAGGAGTATATACCTAAGTTTGTTTCGTAGTACGTGTAAACGTAAATTAGTAAGTACTTACATTAATATTTGCGTTATGGTAGGTATGCACCGCTTTTAAGAATGATCTTTGCGTATGGCAAAGTTTTATTGGATTAAGTGGTTATCGAAATTGACTGTTTAAGCTGTTAAAATTCGTATTTAGAAGCGTTGGCGCAGCGCTAATTGCCACGGCGGCGGACCGCTTGATTTTAAAAGTAAGAACAATGACAAACCTTCGTTTTATTCACCTAAAAGTCCATAAATTGTAAATCGAAGTAGATTATTTAAATATTTCGTTTCGGGTGTAAAAGAAAACGGCTGGACACAATAGATTGTTCACAGTCTGAAATCCTTTGTTTAAGTAACCTATCATTTAAGTAAAATAATCAGAATTTCCCTTAAGAACCCTATTAATACTACAAAAAGTAAACAGTAGCCTCAATAATTTGATAAAATAATGTTCTAGTCTTGTCTACTCCAATATTATCCAAGCGGCGAAAACCAACATTCGTTATAAGTCAAGACGCTGTAACATAATACAGTTAATTTAGCAGCTCTTAATATCGCTGGTAACCGCAGGCATGAGTATAAAGGTAAGTGGATGGCAATTGACCTACATTACCTTAAATGAAGTCATTAGCAAATCAGGTAAATCGCCTTCTATCCTCCCCTTAAATGTTAATTTTGCGAGCTTTTAGTCTCCATTACGTAATATTAATCATTACGTAAAATTATAAGGCTTCCAAATTAAATGTTATTGTGACACGGATGAGGAAATTCTGAAATCAATCTAAAATTGCCGAGTTACGCGTAATTATTATGTTAAGCGTGATCAGTAATTTAATCAGATTCGTCGATCCCGTCTTTCAGAAAGCTGCAACGGTTTTCAATTTCGTCCAATAGATTGGATAGCAATATTGTTGTCAGTTTTCTTTGAAATTTTGATGTGTATTTTATGTATTTCAAATGCAATTTATTATATTAATAAGTAACAGATGGTTTATTAAAGGAACTAGGTTGGTAGGTAGAATAGAATTGTAATTTTATTTTACCGTTGTTACCAAGTATGAATGCCAATATCATAATAACTTATATCTATCTAAAACGAATATCTAAAGCTTTAAACCTAACTTAAAGACAAGATAAAATAGTTTCAATGAGTTACAGCTGTAAATATTCCACCCTATTTGCCCTGAACACTGCCATAATATATTATCAACATAAGCGGTATACATTTTACGATTATCGAGGTTTCGTTTACGATGAACGATGAAAATACAAACTTTTAGATTGCAAAAACGTAATCCCCAAAGATAAGATCATATTTCTTCAAGCATACATGTTTGCCATTGAAAATATGCTGAGTTACGATTGCTATAATCCTCCTTTACTCTGGTTTTTGTAAACGATAATCGTATTTCTGAATTAACATATCTATCGAACTTAAGGTAGGGGAGACCGAGGAGGGTTGTGACAATTTTTACTTCAACTAACATATCTCAGTCAAGAAACATTTTACATCTGTGAGCTGTATAAGTCGATGCAGCTCAATCCATACTTTTTCAGAAACAATCATTAAAATTAATGAAAGTATTAAGGTTTCTGAGAAAATCTACAAAAACAAAATGTACTCCCCGTGTCACAACTCTCCTAATACCGAGGTAAGTTGTGACTGATACCAAGGTAAGTTGTGACACTTATATATTTTGACTATTTGGTGAATAAAAAATATAATTATATTAATGATAAATAAATTACACATTTTTTTGCAACATAGTGCTTTATTTATTATTTGGCATGTCTGTACGAACTAAAATAACATGTAACATAGACATAAAAAGTATTAGTATCTTAAATAATAAAGTGTGGCATCTTTCTGAGATCTATTATGTTAAAATAAGTCTGAAAATCAAACTCTAATCTGACAAATAATTATGACAGACGTATTGAAGCTCGCCCCAGCCTTGGCATTCGATGCACTGAACCCACTTCTCTTTTGATTTGCTATTAGCAAAGCGCTCAAGGCAACACAAGCAAAAACAATTATTTTCTGCATCTTTTTCGACTTCATCCTCTTCATCATTACTACTTAATAATTACTTTTCTTATTAGTCTTCTTCTTAAATTTTTTAAGCTTCTTCTTTTCCTCGCTTAGAATATGCATTTTTAATATGGCACCAATTTCATCCTTCTATGGCAGCAATGGCAGCAGTGGCAGCAGTTTCATCCTTGGTAGGTGTGTCAGTAAGCACAGCAGATTTGATCTTGCGTCTATTCGGTTGGTTCCTTTTTCTTGGCGGATCTTTTGGCAACGGCCTAAGTGACTCTAGCGAGAATGAGGCAACTAGGAGATTTGTGACAGCTTGTCACAACTCGCCTAGTTGCAAAAAATCGTGAACCGGTCATAAAAATTATTCATAATTTCTAAACAAATGCCAATACAAAAAAAGCAATACCACGCTAGGAAACTTGAAAAAATAAAGCATATGAGAAAAAATATCGTAACAGTGCAAACATAATACGTAACAATATATATGTAATCAAAATTTTGGTAAAAAACTTACTTTTTGCAATTTTTTGTATGCAAATGTCGTACACTCACAACCGCTATCCGTGCGCCGTTGTCGCGTACTGCGTCAAATAGCACGTCTCAATAACAACAAACGCACGCTGTTACCAGCTCGCTACCGATCATAGGTTCCGAGAAATCGATCTTGTCACAATTCTCCTCTGTCACAATTCTCCTCGGTCTCCCCTACGTAAATTGCAATTTCATGTTCAGCATACAAAATCAGCTTAATATTAAGTTCTTAAAATGCATATGGCTCATAATATTTTTGAAATAAAAATATGTTAGTTACATAAAAATATACTTTTTTTTAAATTTACCTCTATTAAGTGAATTTCGATAAGTGTTCTAATATTACTATTTTTGTAAGAGAAGCTACCAAAGACAGATTTTTGAACTATCGAGCTTTCAATACGGCTTTTTCAATGTTCATGTAACATTGAGTACCTACTGCTGTGTCGATAGTTTGATAGGAGACTGCCTTATCGTGTTTTCAGGACACTGCACACATTAGGGTTCCTTATGAAAATGCTTTCTGTAATCAAGATGAACGTTGTCCCTTGTACCTTTAAGTAAATAATTATCACTCTTGATATTTCGGGTAGTACTCAGATAATGTGTTTAGGTTTAAAAGATAATCAGAAATTTAATATTGTGACATTAGTACCGACTGTTGTCAAGAGATGGCGTTGTTAGTTAAGCGACGGTTTCTGAATGGCGGTGTTAAGATTTTCCGTCGTTTAACTAGGTCAAGAATATAATACTTTTTTTGGTGTGAGCAGCAAGCACTGTGATTCATATATTATACGCGCTTAATTATAAAGTCCAGTGTTTTATTAGTCACCCTCTCCAAGTCGACCTTGTTCATGGTCCTTCGAGAGCCGGGTGTGGTCGGGAGTGTTTTTGGTGGTTTCCGGTGGTGGTAGAAATTACCACCCTTCGCTTCGATACTGGGCAGTGGATCGCTGTCCAGAGCAACGCTTCAGTGGGTACCAGGTGAGAGGTACCAAGAACTGGAGGTGGAAGACCGGTTGGCGCAGGGAGCAGCCAGTGGAGCGTGGTGCAGCACGACTGGTAGCAGCAGCAGCCGGAGGGACGAGGCAAGGGAGGAGCAGAAGCTCAGCAGTTCGTGGTCAAGCAGACAGGGGGCGCCACTTGTGTGGTGCAGTACATCGCGACGTGACGTCGCCGTCGTCAGTGTCAGTGAGTGTATCTGGTGAAAAAATCGTGAGTACTTTCAACCTTATTAAATCAGGAAGAATCTAATAGAAAAGTGCATTAGAATTTGAACTTTATTCTCATTAGAAAATTTACTTCGCTGTTTGTGTGTGATTTCGGACTTGTAAAATTTTCAAGAAAAAGTGGTGGCACACGGGGAACCTATGCCCATTTTGCCTAGAATTTAAACGTTAAAAAGACTTGTAAAATTTTCGTTGGCTTTAAAATCTGAGTCGAAACAAGTGCAATTAATTTAGTGGACATTAAGTTTTAATTATATTCTTCCACTCTATTGTTTAAAGTTGTTTGTATTTATTGTGCTGTAGTTAGAAATTTATTATTTGTGTTATTTTTTAATTGTGTGTTTACGTATAATTCGTGTTTTCAAAATGGATTCATTTATCGTTATCCAAGAAGATGTGAAAACAAAAATAGAAAAGTCTTGGATTAACTTTAAAAAATGCCCAAAAGATAGGCTTACAGTATCGTATATTGAAACACGGTTAGAAAGTTTAGAACAACAATGGCAACTTTTCTATAATACGCATGTTAAAATAATCAGTGAAGTTAAAAAATCCGAATTACATAGTTCCAGTTACCATACAGATTGTTTTTATGATGAGGTTGAAGAATTATATATTCAGTTAAAAAGTACTTTAAAAGAGCTACTAAGGAAAGATAAATTTGTATCTGTTGGAGAGAACAGTAGTAGCCCGGGACCTAGCGATAACAAAGATTTACATAACTTTCGGTTACCAGAAGTTAAAATACCAATGTTTTCTGGTAAATATCACGAGTGGGTAACCTTTAGAGATTTGTTTAATGGTTTAATACACAAAAATAGTAGACTAGATGATGCACAAAAATTGTATTATTTAAAAGGGTATTTAACCGGAGAAGCGGAACTGTTATTAAAAAATGTTAAGGTGACATCGGAAAATTATAGTTCAAGTTGGAAAAAATTAGAGTCCATGTAAGATTTTTAGCAAATGGTCTTGTAAAATCTTTATTCAATCAAAGAACATTAACAGGAGAATCCGCATCGGAACTTAAAAAACTTTTAAGTACAACTAACGATTGTATAGAGTCAATGAAAAATTTAGAGATAGATCTTGCATCATTTTTAATTGTTCATATTGTAACCGAAAAACTGGATAAGGCTACTAGAAGGGCTTGGGAATTAAAGGTAGCATCGGATCCAAGCGATGATCTTCCTACCTTTGATCAACTAAAAGATTTTTTGAATAATCGATTTAGGGGGTTAGAAAATTTAGATACTAAGGTAGATAAGGTCCAAAGGACAACACAGGCACTACACGTAATGAAAGATAGAAAGGGATCTTGTGCATTTTGTGCAGGTGAACATAAAATAAATTCATGTAAAAAATTCATAAACGAAAGTATTGAAAATCGGAGAGACTTTGTTCTCAGGAAAAAATTATGTTTCGTTTGCTTGCTTGATAACCACTCTGTTAGGTTTTGCAAAAACACTCTCAAGTGCCAGGTGTGCAAACGCCGCCATCATTCATTGCTACACCCACCGGGTGGTGTAGGGTCGGAAGCTGGTGAGGGTAGTAGTGCTGCTCGCGCAGAAACCTCATCGAATGGGGAAAATACAGCCGCTAATCAAGCGGAGAGGTCCATTTCGCCGGTGGTCTCATGTCTTGCGAAAGGGAGTAGGAAAACGGTATTACTAACGACGGCGTTAGTTAGGGCAGAGTCGAAGAATGGTACTTACCACGTGGTTAGGGCATTGCTGGATCAGGGATCACAGGGTTCCTTTGTTACGGAATCCCTGGTTCAGTATCTGGGATTAAAGAAAATACCGTCAAAAAATACGGTGCTCGGTGTGGGAGACAAAGGTACAACATCGACGGCTATAGTGGTTATAAACCTTCGGTCAAGAGTAAATCCTTCTTTTAAAATAAAGGTGGATGCCTACGTTTTAAAGACAGTAACGTCTCTTCTCCCTTCCTCTAAAGTAGCTAGAGTAGAATGGGTAGAATTGAATGAGAATGATTTGGCTGATCCGGATTACTTCAGACCTAATAAAATTGATATTTTATTGGGCGCTGAAGTATACAGTCAGGTAATTCAGCACGGTGTTAAAAAAAATGCAAACGGGACTCTATTGGCGCAAGAAACCACTTTAGGATGGGTATTGTCGGGTGCGTTTGAAGTTGACCAAGGTATAAGTTCTCCCTCAAAAATAACTGTGATGCATACAAGCGTCCAAGATGATGAATTATTGAGAAAATTCTGGGAACTGGAAGAAACATCTGGATCAAAAAGGATGCTTACAGAGGAGGAAATTAAATGTGAAGAATTGTTTAAAACTACAACTACAAGAGATAAGGACGGCAGATATATAGTACGATTGCCGTTACGGGATACAAACCTGGTTGGTAGTGGCGGTGAATCCAAAGGGATAGCTGAAAAAAGACTTAAAGGGTTAGAAACAAGATTAGCAAAAAATGATAAATTGAAGGCTGACTACGCTAAGGTGATACAGGAATATTTAAGTCTCAACCACATGGTAGAAATAAAAGAAACGGATAAAGATAATAAAAGGGGTGTTTACTTACCTCATCACGCTGTCGTCCGGGAGGATAAAGACACAACCAAAGTGCGTGTTGTGTTCGATGCGTCCTGCAAGCGCAGCAACGGGAGGTCACTTAACGATGACCTAATGGTGGGTCCGTCTTTGCAAGACGAACTTCGTCATATTATTATGCGTTGGAGGGCGCATAAGATTTTTATAGTGGCTGATATTATAAAAATGTACCGGCAAGTTTTAGTGAATAGGCAAGATACTCCAATGCAACGAATCCTTTGGCGGGATAGTCCTGAAAGGGAAATAAAGGAGTACGAATTGCTAACCGTTACATTCGGGACAGCCTCGGCACCATACTTAGCGGTACGGGCTCTTCAACAGCTTGCAGTCGACGAATGCGGGGATAATGTAGATATAGCTAAAATAATCGTAAATGATTTTTATATGGACGATTTGATGTCAGGAGCTGAAACTAAAGAAGATGCGTTAAAAATCTATACGGAGATAACAAAGGTGCTAGCTAAAGGCGGATTTCAACTACAAAAATGGAAAAGCAATAGCGAAGAATTATTAAATAGTATTAAGGATGGGAATGATTCATTACAGATAAAAACAGACGATGTTACAAAAATTTTAGGACTTACCTGGAATTCGCGCGATGATTGCTTCCAATACTCTCTGGTACTTCAGCAGATGACTGGACCTGTAACAAAAAGAAAAATTATATCCGATATTGCAAGATTATTCGATCCATTGGGGTGGCTGGCACCAAGCATAATCATAGCAAAGGTGTTGATACAAAGGCTGTGGTTGGCAGGGTTAGAATGGGATCAAGAAGTTCCTAATAATTTAGTACATGAATGGGCGACTTACCGTCGCAACTTATCGTCTTTGGTGGAGGTTAGAATCCCACGATGGCTGCATACTTCTACCAACGTAAAGAAGGAACTGCATGGCTTCTCGGATGCTTCCAAAATGGCGTATGCAGCTGTCATTTATCTCAGAGTTGTGGATCACGAAAGAAATATTCACATTTCTTTAGTCGCGTCAAAAACGAAGGTGGCACCCATTAGACAAGTGTCTATTCCTAGACTGGAACTTTGTGGGGCTGTTCTTTTAGCCAAATTAATGGCTGAAGTAGGAGAAGTAATGGGTGTCCAGAAGCTTGATTGGCATGCATGGACCGATAGTGAGGTGGTACTAGCTTGGCTCAATAGTCATCCTAGTCGTTGGAAAACGTTCGTAGCCAATAGAGTTTCGGATATTTTAAACATCTTGGATACATACCACTGGTCTCACGTATCGTCTAAGCAAAATCCAGCAGATTGTGCTTCCCGCGGTGTGTGCCCAGCTGAATTAAAATCTACGGCTATATGGTGGAATGGTCCGGACCTGTTGCGACAGCAGGTAATTGACTATAAAGGGCCGAAGCATCTCATAACACATTTGGAAAAAGTCAAGGCGCACACGACTGCGGTCGACACAGTTACCATCTGGAATAAGTTTTCCAGGTTGTCGAAATTAATAAGAGTTGTCGCTTACTGTCGGCGTTTTTTGAATTTAAGAAGACAGGCAACAACACATCATTATATGCGGGAATTAACGAAACAGGAGCTGGACGAGGCCACAGACACATGCATAAAGAAATGCCAAGAGGAGTTTTCAGAGGAAATGAAGGAATTAAAAAATAGTACGTTATTAAAGAAAAAGGGGAATCTTAAATCGTTAAATGCTTTTATTGACTCAAATGGAATCGTAAGAGTCGGAGGAAGACTCGAAATGTCTCAATTAGATTATAATCGCGTGCACCCAATCCTCTTGCCAAAGGAATCTTTTTTGAGCGAACTTGTGATTGCTGACGCTCATGCAAAAACCATGCATGGCGGCCCGCAGCTTATGGTTACATTTGTACGATCCAAATATTGGATTATAGGGGTTAAATTGTTAGCAAAAAAATATGTAAGAAATTGCGTTAAATGCATTAGGTATTCAGCCAAAACTCGACCCCAACTTATGGGGCAACTACCATCGGCACGTGTGACGCCAAATAAACCCTTTTTGTGCACAGGAGTGGATTATGCAGGACCTATAAACATACGGGTGTCAAAGGGTCGCGGGAACAAGTCATATAAGGGTTACATTGCACTCTTTATATGCATGTCCACTCGAGCAGTACACATAGAGGCGGTTAGTGAGTTGAGTACCAAAGGGTTCTTGGCTGCGTACAAAAGATTTGTGGCTAGGCGTGGTCGCTGTGCCGAGTTGTACAGCGACAACGGTACTAATTTTGTAGGTGCTGCACGGGAATTGCTTCATTTATATAATGAAGAAAAATCTAATGTTAATCCGGAATTAGCAGAGTATCTCGCTACCAGTGGCACGGAGTGGCACTTTATTCCTCCTCATGCGCCAAATTTTGGGGGGCTTTGGGAGGCAGGGATAAAGTCTACCAAGTACCATTTAAAGAGGGTCATAGGAAACACTACGCTGACATACGAAGAGATGGCTACGGTACTGGCTCAAATTGAAGCGTGCCTCAATTCGAGGCCGTTATCGTATGTGGAGGATCAGGACAAATTAACCATCTTAACTCCAGGGCATTTTCTGGTAGGGGAGCCACTAGTTTTATCTCCCGATTTAAATTATGAAAGAACAAATGTTAGTACGTTAAAGCGATGGCAACTTCATCAGAGAATGATGCAAGATTTCTGGCGACGCTGGTCGCACGACTACCTTCACCAGTTCTTGCAACGATATAAGTGGCAATATAAAACTCCGGAACCATCTGTCGGTGATGTAGTTTTGGTGAAAGAGGATGATATGCCTCCTGGCCAGTGGTTGCTAGGCAGGATTGAACAAAAACATCCTGGGTCAGACGGTCTTACTCGTGTCGTAACTCTACGAACACAATCGTCTACGATAAAAAGACCGACTTCGAAATTATGTTTATTGCCTGTATCCAATTGAAACTTGATTTGTATTAGATTTTAGAAAGATTTGTACGCCATATTATGGCAGGATATGCTGGAACCAATATTGTAACATCTATTGTACCATATTCTTACAAATAAATATTTTGATTTGATTTGATTTGATTTGATTTGATGGTTAAAAATGTATGTAATTGCTTCTCACCAAGGATATACTAATAGTTAAGTTTAGGGCATGCGAGATATTTTTACCTTATTGAATAATGTGGCCGTATTGAAAGACATTCTGCAATAATGTCCTTGGTGGGCGGTATGTTTAGGTTCAAAAGATAATCAGAAATTTAATATTGTGACATTAGTACCGACTGTTGTCAAGAGATGGCGTTGTTAGTTAAGCGACGGTTTCTGAATGGCGGTGTTAAGATTTTCCGTCGTTTAACTAGGTCAAGAATATAATACTTTTTTTGGTGTGAGCAGCAAGCACTGTGATTCATATATTATACGCGCTTAATTATAAAGTCCAGTGTTTTATTAGTCACCCTCTCCAAGTCGACCTTGTTCATAATGTCCCCATTTTAATATCTGCTAGGATTCTCAAAACCTATCGTGATTAGGCGTAGATATTTACAGGTTAAAGGTTTATGGTAAATTTAACCCAACCAAGTGGACAGAATTTTTAAAATAAAAACGTATTATAAAAAAATACGACACGGTTGGCGCAGTGGCTAAGCGATTAGCTTTCTGCGCTACGTGTTGCGAGTTTGATCCCCGCACTGAACAAATATTTGTATGATCTACAGATAGTTGTTTCGGGTCTGGTTGTGTGTGCATGTGACATGTATGTTTGTAAACTGTACCGACGATACAGGAGAAATCCTAGTATGCAGCAAAGATAAAAAAAAAATGTATTTGGTACAATTAGTAACCGCATTCAGTTTACTGTCTACCTCATATGAAACTCAACCACATATATAAGAAAATAGAGCTATAAATTTAAACTGTTATACTAGCTAAACCTAAAATAAAAAGCTCTTTCTACAAAAGTACCAATAGAGTTTCAGATGAGTGAGAGCAGCTGTAAAAAGTAAGTGTTGAAGTTAAGTAAGTTTTATTTTTTACTGGGACAACCTTGACGTCTAACTTAGTTGGACTTATTGCAGTAGATCGTAAGCTACCAACAACTTAAGTAAAGAGCTTTATAGCATTCAAAGAAAAATATAAAATCCCACAAACGGCAAATGAGCGTTGTAAGAGAACATTTTGAAAGCTTAACTCAACTTAGTATATTCTTTCAGTATACGTAAGTCACTTATATATATGTGATTTTCGCATACTGACATGATATCCATCTGAATACCACGCAGTATCCCGAAAAGGATCCATATTTTGTATTAAGTCATACATTGCTTCGTATTAAAATAATTATTTTCACTGAAATCCTATCGAAGCGTTACTAATTTATTTTATGAATTTGATTCGACCACAATCTAATTAAATCCTGCTCTAGATTTGCACGAACATCCTTAAAAGGTAGATAATTAATACAGCCATTCTCAAAACATATGTAGGTAAGTAAGCATATGTAATACGAGGAATTTTGTCAAGAGGACAATTTTCTGGTACTTTGACATAATAGACTTATGTCAAAGTGCCAGATAAGAGTTTTTGATAAGAGTTGGGTATAATAAGTATCTACCAAAACTATTAGTTATATGCCGCATATCGATTCCTATATGATTTCTAATCTCATCATCTCGGTGAAGATGAAGATAACTTGTTTTAAGTTCTATACAAATGTAAAAGAAGTAGGTAACGACTACCGTTATATACAAGGTATAATAACAAGTTTCACTCAGTGTGACGTAAGCTTAATATAGCTTACTCAAAACATAACTCACGCAGTAAATAGGCCCCAACTAGACTTCAAAGATATTTAACCACACAGACCTAGATCTCATGTATTCAAAAATATTCAAATTTCATATTATTATGCTGATGGTATTCAGCAATCAATTGAAGTGAATTTAACCATAAACTTTTTGTACAGTAAAAATATTGTTTCAGTTATTCGTAGACCTAAAATATTGTAATAATAAGTTAAATAAAACATTCGTGCCCACTCATTTCTCTCAAAAGGACTGAATCATTACAAAATTGTGTCGTCATCTCATATTTGGGTGCTTGCCATAACAATTAATGTCCAAATGCTCGCAATTTGGTCCTCGTTGTTAGTCTTTCCTCCATTGATTGAAAACATTCTCACTATTCAAGACGAATTTTTCGTTACTGTATTTTCTAACCTATGACATACTAACTCTATAAAGATATTTGCTCAAACAGCTTGCATCTAAACAATTTTGTGGGTGAACAAGGATCAACAGAAAAACTAAAATGTACTACATTTATATTTGCATCAGTTGAGAATCTCATTGGCATACGTTCAAACAGCTTTCAGAGAATAATATGGAAAGAATAGCAAGCAATGGTTTACGACGTTTAGTTTCATTACTATATAAAAGAGCAGCAAATAAAGTTTTATAGAAACTACGGTATCTACATATATCCGTTAGCATTCGATTTAACGCGTTTATAAAACGATCCATCAAAATCGATTTTTCTTGACCGAAGCATCTTAGATTCTCATCCATTATTCTATTGAAATAGTTCTAGTACTTGAACAATTTCTAGTATTCCGTGCGTTTTAAAATTGGAATTTAAAACAAATACAAACGGTCGGCGATATGGAATAAGAAAAGAGACGTGTGGCACTCATGGTAGGTAATTTAAAATAGTTGTTGATATACTATAATGAATACTATTAATGACCTAATACCCAATACCATTTGATAGCTTTTGGAGGTACATACGTTAGTAACTCGTCTTTTTGTATTAATTTTTGGGCAACCTTGTAAATGGAAAACAAGCTAACAAAACATTCAATTATTTTCTGTACATTTGAGTTGAAAGTGTAAAATCTTATATAATTTATATATATAGATACATTTATCTGCCGAAGAAGAAAAAAATAATATAAGCAGCTATGAACAGTGCCTTTAAAACGTCATTCTGTAAATATAATTCTTTCCCATTACCTTGACTTGCTTATTAAGTTCTGTTTTTTTTTAAAACATTGACGCGTTACACTAGGATTTCTCCTGTATCGGGGGTACAATTTACATATATACATGTCACTTGCACACCCAACCAGACCCGAAACAACTATCTGTAGATCATACAAGTATTTTTTCCGTGCGGGGATCGGACCCGCGACACGTAGTTCAAAAATATAATCGTTAAGCTACTGCGCCAACCGTGTCGTATTTTTACTTGATGAGAAGAAACGGCAAAACTCTTCACACAACAACACTCTCCATCTGTCATACTACAGTAATAGCATGAATACTTAAGTACTATTTAAATTAACAATTCAATTCAAGAATTGTAAATAGATATGGGTAAACATTGCTGCAAGGCAAACCATGCGGTTATTTCTACGATTAAACTTATGGGACTTACCTATAATATTATATGCGGTGAATGCTAAATGCTCTTCTTAAAAAACTCGTACGCTAAATCAACTCTTTTATAATCTCACTTTACTGACAGCGTTCGAAATCCACCTTTTATAAACTCACATTACCAACGTTCGCCTTAAACACTTTAGAAAAAAAATATATTAACTGACGGTAAGCATTAGAAAGCAAAAGAATTTCACCCGGAACAGTTTATATAGAGGGTAAAGCAATAACATTAACAACAGGCGTAGCACACACGTTTTATGTGACAACGGAAGTGCGTGCAACAAACGCAAGCAGACAAGAGCACGAAAACAAAATATTCCACAATATTTTCACATTAAATGAATGCTCTGTTGTCTCCCATAGCTCAGCTAACATTATTCCCAGTCACTTATCTCCTTTATATGTTCACACAACATTACGCCACGTAAGAAAATGGTACTTTTACGCACAAAACGAGGCAGTTCCCTTGATTACGATGCCGTTCTCTAATGACCATCTTAGTGTAAGCATTTTGTAATTCTAGGCTCTTGACAGAACACTTTATGGTGATGATGTGGCAGTTAGGATACGCGTTCTTGAATACATATTCAATTAAGTCATAATTAGAAATATTTTATCTGGAACTGGCTCATTGATTTGAAAATAGCGAGGTTAGAATGCGATTGCAAGTTATGAGGGTCGGAGTTCAATCCCTAGGTCGGATTTAAAGGATCACAAAAAGGTTAGATGAATTGAAAGTAATTTTGATTTGGTCTTACCCAATATTGTAACAAATTATTCGCAGAAGCTGATGATACATTAACGGGTAATTTATTCCAGAAAGGGCTGATTTTTTAATAGCTCGACAAACCTCAGATAAATAATTCCTCTGATAATTCCATTTAGAAACTGTTCTAATTTCAGACAGCTAGATAACTTTTACCTGGGTATTCAAAAATCCGGCCTAAATCAATGTAAAGAAAATCCTATCCAAAACAAACAATGGGACATAAAAATATGATTTCACAGAAATATTGAAATTTGTAGCAAAATAAATAAATTCCGTTTTCACAATCAATTTTAATAAGTATGCCTGAACCTAGGCATTTTGGTGCACAATTTCAGTAGAATTAATTATATATTCATACATTCACGCCTGCCTTCGAGGTTGTTGATGTTCGCTAAACTAATTTACCCTAACGACTGCCATAATGTAGGGAAAGATAGTAACTGTAATTATATTCGGGTGAAAATCGAGTGAGGACTATCCTTGATAACTCCACTGGGTGATGTACAGTCAACCTCGAAAGTTAATTAACAAAGGCGTACGTAAGTTGAGCTGTTCTCACACTGGTGTTTTGTGGGCGACCACGTTTCTTGAGCTTCACGCTGGGCCGCTTGATCGCTGCACGCATAATACGTAATGGAAACTGGAAGCCAAGCCCAGACTCTCAGCCGCATAAAACAACGTACACACAAAAACTTTATCACCGCGTATTAGCAAATTATGAGTATTGCAGAACAACAAAACATGCAAAGTGCGCGTGTGAAAATGTGACTTATTTGCACAGAATTTAGATTTATTAATTACACAATTAAAGAATTAGTTACCTATGCAAACATTAATAACTAAAAATAAATCTAAATTTAAATTAAATACCGCACGAAATTGAACTACACTCTTATTAGGATAAAATAATCATGTCAGAAATAAGTTAGTAGGTATACGTAATTAAGTTATGTTATTAGGGTTTTACATTATTAGGTATGAAAAACATTTTAGAGTCAGAATAAAATAGAAAGAATGAAGCCTTCACCGTTGTATTGTACCATTAAATTATATCGACTACAATAGGCAACAGTATGATAGAGACCTTACAGCATACAGAAAGCTCCCAGAATAGTTGATAATAGTAAGTAAATACACTACACTAACAGTCTTGAGCAATGAAATTAATAATTATGTTAGCGAGTAGACTCTTTAACAGAAAAGAGTAGGTAATCCTATAATGAAGATGTTAAGTGATCCATTTTAGTGTTTATTATTACGCCTTTTTCATATTCATTGTATACAAATATAATTAATGTCGATGCTTTTCATACTTTATTACTAGAATAAATAGTTACATCATCCTGTATTGTATCGAGAATTAATTATTGAAATGCGTTGTTCATATTATATACTATACTTAAGCTACGATATTTGGTGAAATTTTCGTTTTCGATTGGATATAATATTCCATATAATATATACTTATCCGATAAGATATACTTATCCGATTGCATATAGCAATTATAGAAAATTTCATCACATTTTTTTGTTTTTTATGAAAAGAAATTGAAGACAATGGCAATGATAATATCATATTCTAAGTTTGCTTTCTATAACTTTGTATTGTACTTAAACAAACTTACAAAGTTAAAGCATTCCTTCCCAACACTTTAAAACACAGTAAAGAGAGACTTAATCGCTTTACGTGTGTGTCACCGACCTTACCTACTAAACGTTATAGTCTTTGCGCCTCGGGAACAATGTGGAAATCTTCTGGATTACTAGAACTCTCATTATTGAAGCAATATTGTACAAGTGGATTATCTGTCTAGACTCTTTTATAACATGGAATTGTAGTAAGCAATAGGTCTAGTTGCGCTCATATAAAAATAAACTTTAGATGTGTTTCAGGCCATATACATCTTTATTCCATGCGGGAATCGAACTTGTGTTACGTAGCACAGAAAGCTAATCACTTAGCTACTGCCTTCAGATAATTCTTAGATGTCTGTGTGAATGCGGACTTGCTCTCATATAATGAACACGCTTAACATACTCGTAGGCCTTATATTGTATAATACACCGCTAAAGGGAACGATTGGGAGCAAACTTTGCTATATCTAATAAAGAACTATGATAACTAAGAAACAAATTTCTCATTGCCAAATGTGACGTCACCATCATAATAATAAAAACAATAAAATTAAACATAGAGCCTCACAAATGACACATAATAGTCTGTCGTATCTGATGTACAAGGCACACTTGCAGAAAAGTCTCAGAATGAGACCGAGTTTAACTCAAATAATACAAAAGCAATGACTATGGCTAAGGGCCAGTATGTATTTACAAATTAAGAACACATATACAGAACAGTTTTGAATAAGCGCATAAGTAGAATGCCGGTCACCATCATAATGACACAGTCGCCTTAAAATTATGGGAAGAAAGACACTGTCGTATTTTACTGAACCCACACTGCCATATGTGAACATTACATAAGAAGAAAAAGGATCACTAATAGTCAACAATAACGATATACTATAAAAAAATTATAATCAGTCCATTGGCTTGCATGACTTTAGCCGGTATCAGCTCATTTCATAATACCACCTTTACTGAAGTGAAGGCGTAAATATCCTTTACTGAAGTGAAGGCGTAGTCGGAAGAAAGTTACTTATAAGGTTACTCCCACACTGGGGTAATGAAATGTTGCATATCTACAACAAGATAAAGTCAATGATTACGGCGGAAAATGCTCCGACCATGAAAGATTATTGGATCCTGCTGCTTTCTGTCTTTTTCTTCTCTGTGATAATTCCTTCATCACCAGGGGCTTTGTGATAGTTTAAGGTCATGTTATACAACATGTAACAGAAATAACGCATACACTCAAACACCGGTTTTAGAATATTCAGTAAAATAATCATAATACGTACAGTCAGCATCAAAAATATGTATACACGTAGCGAAATTCAAACGCTTATTCTTGAAAAACTATTTGTTAAAATCATAAAATTTTAATTACTATGTACTTTTATGTATCTCCAGGTACTTTTCATGTGTAAAATTGGTCAAGATTTCAATTACTATTTCCTTTAAAAATCGCTTTTAAATTTCATTAAGTGGATACATCTTATTGATGCTAACTGTACACGTACGATATATTACAAATTTACGCACGCACACAGTTGCAAACGTGAGACGTGTGAGCACAACTGCTAGCGGCGAAAAAAGGCGACAATACCTAAATTGTTATTTCGATTATTCAACGGTTCAACGAGATTGTAATTTAGTTTGAAGACAAAAAAATGTCACCTGAAATCAATTCAGTATCCGATTTTTAACAACATTCAGTCTGTACGTTTCACACTGAGGTTGTGACGGTACCTTATAGCTTCCCCATTATTAATAACGTCGAATGGAGTGATTTGATTAATAATTTTTTGATTAATGACTTTCCACCCTCCTAAATATGAGGTGTAAGTTGCAAGTTCTAAGCAAATATGGGAGGTGATGTAACAGATTTGTTATTAGCAGCGATCAGTCTTCAGCGAAGCCTTCGACGTCACGACAAACTGATACCGCACAGTCGGGTGATGGATGAATAGCTAAAACATTAATTTAAAACTTACACGACCCTCGGTTTGAGAATTTGATAAGGGAACTCTGTGTGACGGAATTGAGGACGAGGAAGTGTAGGAGAATCGACGCGGAAAAATATGTACGTTTTACAAATGCTTTAATCATTTTCTCTCTTTGGATGATGTACCTAACTACCGAAATTGACATAGAAGTAATTACATAACATCACGCTCGTATTCCCGGAAGGGTGAGACAGGCGTAGTACGAATACTGTTGTTGTACCAACATTTCCCAAAGATTACTCTGGCTAAAAAACTCAATTTAAGTTTGCTTTACTGGGGATCCGAACTTAAGACATTAAGCTCAGCAGCCGTGCTTGCGACCACTAGACTAATAAGGCACTCGAGAAAGAGGAGGCAACTGTGTTTTATTAGAATCTTAAGGAGGTAAGCAGTTTTCTGGGTGTCGAATCTCTTCCTCTATTTATTTTGTTTTTTGGTTTGATCAGTTTATATCCCTACATTTATGAGGATTCATGTTAGAAAGTTACTTTTAACTGGTTACTGCCACTACAATATACAATATCGCGATCTGTAAGTCCCCCTTCGCCTTTCGCACGGAACGGCACAAATTGGCGCTAAAGAGTGCAATTGGTGCTAAGAAAGCACTTTGTATTACAAGTCACGATCCTAAGCAATGAGGAATAAGGGTATACAGTGAGATTAGATCAGCTAGTCCTCCGAGTAATTTTAAAGAGCTAACTCAAGAAAACATTTAATACTGTTTTCGTGCATATATTATATCATTTAGTAGGTAATATTCTCGATTAAATTTGCGTCCACAATATATTTCAAATAGGTATAAAACTATTTTTACTTTACTTGTCTCTAGGATGTATTATTAAATAAGGGTCGAAAGTGATAATTCTCACCTTACAGGCCTTAAGTTTAAGTGTGAAATTGATTAACACACTACTTTTACGAATGTGAGAAAACTATTATATTAGGAGTTTTGCAAAAATAATGGGGGTTTTCTATTATCATCGATACGACAAAATAATAATCAAGAGTGAACATTTAAAAAATGGTAAACATATTTCACGAAACCATAATATTAATGAAATAAATATACATGTTTATTGTACGTAAATACAATACAACTTGAAACAGCAATACAATCATTTATAGATAAGTAGCGGTCCGAGTCTATTCCAAGAACATTTTCTCGGTTTCAATGGATGAGAAATTCCTAAAGTTCCCGATATCTTTATGTGTCCAAACGGGGCGTGATCCCAGTGTAAGTAACAAAGCTAGTTGTATTGTGGATCTCAATATTGTACGTGTTTTGAGCAGAAATGTATATCTTGAACGGAATCGGATTCAGTAAATGCATAAATAAACTGACCGGAGTGCTAAGCGAACTTGTAGGTGTATCTTCCTAATAAATAACACTGTCGGGTTTATTGGTAGATTGATTTACTTGAATCGGTGTTGTTTAGTTTATATTTAGCTGTGATTTTTAAACCTATTCCATATATTTGGTACTAATATGTTAAACTTCATAAGGATTTAGTCTACCCGCATAGAAAAAAGGCGTGATGTTATGTACGTATGTATGTATTCGAATTTTTCCCTTGATTTTAGTCCAAAAAAATGCGTAAACAGATTTCATTAACAAGCTTTAAATAGGACAGTGTTGTACGATTTATATAAAACAATGAACACAAGAAAAGTTCCATCTTTCACCTCAGAATTATTAACAACGCAATACTTTTAATACAGAAAATTAATCACTGGTTTGTTCAAGAAACAACTGTTGAGTAAAATTTTATTGTTGCAGAGAAAGAAAGTTCAAGAAAAGATTCTAGCCACTTCTGAGAATTGTTTTAATGCCTTCTAATGTGAAAAATAAAATGCTTCCCTTTTTTAGTGTTCAGAAAGAAAATTGAAAAACGAAACATTCATGGAAGAACGTCGGTGTTGCAAGTTGTTACAGTTTGCATGTTTTTGTTCTAGTAGAGCGCCAAATGATTTTCGCAAGAAACATACAGCTTGATAACAATTCCGTTGAACATAAAAATTGTTACGAAAAGTTAAGTAATTTTTACTTCGTCGAATTTAAAGTAAAGCCTTAAAATAATTAAAATTATTGTAAAAGTTGTCCAAGTTCATTATCTCGTATTAAAAATTGGAATAGGCACTTATAATTACTATCTTTTGAAACATTTAATTTGTAACATAATTAAAGGTAGTTAACCCTATACTAATGACGACACAGTCATTAAAACAGTGGTCAACACAATTCACTCTCAGCTTAAATTATATTCATCAGAAGTACGCTAAGCTAGCCACCAATTAGAACTAAATGTAACGTCACACAAAACTAAACATATGTACTCGTTAATCACAAAATTCATTTGAATATTCAAAGCAATTTAATTCGCAGCTTGATGTGTAAGCGGTGGCGACACTTTAATTTTCCTTCTAATGCAATATACAGCCCAAAGATTTTATGAAGCGGCGCTTTTAATTCGCTTTGGAGTACTTACAAATGCGAAGTCCACAATTTGCATACTAAATTGTAAACCAAATAGAGGCCGGGGAACATCTGCCTTAGATAAAACCCCGGTTTCTCAGTGCGAACTCGTTTGCATAGCTTGCCTGCTCTTCGAAGATAAAAATGCAACTATCTACTTGCTTTCATCGTTTTCGTTTTGTACGCCGTATTCAGTGCTTCTGTAAATTGATGCAACTATTTCGAGATAAGGTTGTTGAGTTAATTGAAGTGGATGTGAACACGATCTAGACAGCGCATTCCGTTGTTTGCGCTATATAGCTCTGTGTGAATGAAACAAAAACGGCACGTTTGGCGTAGTGGTAGAGAGATCGATTCCCATAAGGCACAAGTATTTGTATGATCTACAGATAGTTGTTTCGGGTACGGGTCTTGGTGTATGTTAATACACACCATGCCTCGGAAAGCTCGTAAAGCCGTTGGTCCTGCGCCTGATCTCTCTCCGGTCCGGATTGCCGTCCCATCGGACTATAAGAGTGAAGGAATAGAGAGAACACCTGTGTTTGCGCAAACACTTGTGCTCTATAATATCTTCTGCGTAGTTGGCTAATCTCCGGTAAGATTGGCCGCCGTGACCGAAATCGGTCAGGACAATATTAACGAAACACACAATATTACAATGATTAGTCAAGTTTTAGTATCGTGCCTATATTGTGTTTGATAAAAGAACTTTGGTTACAAAGTATTAGGCTATAGTCCGTGTACAGAGCTACACGCAGTTAAGGCAAAGTCAATGACAAAAGTACATTTCACAAATCGTAGTACATACATTTTTTTAATAGTAAATACTTGCAATTTATTAATCGTTTTTAATTAATTATAAACAAATTATAGCGAATTCTTCATTCATTCAACTTTCGCGTCGATTATTTTTTTGATAAATCGTTTTTACATTACAAAGGTAAATCTAACAAAGCAATTCTTATGTACAATTCGGTTTACTGGAAATGATTCGGGTACCAAAGATGAGAAAGGATGACCCCTGATAAAGTTGGCTTTCTCGGATAATTTCATCACTCCATCCGAAACCCGACGAGTAAATCAAAAACTATCTTTGAAAGATAAAAGGATTATCTTCCCTGACTTAACTTAAGGTGGTCTATCTAAAATGGAAGATCTAGTTTATTATGCTTAGGAAGTTTAACGGAATTTTAAGTAACTATGAATTCAGGATTTAAATCAAGGAACCCAGCATGACTATAGGCCACGGTGCCATATCTTATTAACCGACTTTCAGAAAAAGAGGTTCTTAGTTCTGACACATTACTATTTTGATTCTTCACAAAAGATCTCTGGTCAAGGGCTTTTGATCTGGTTATTGCACATAGGTACCTAATACTATTAACTCATCTAACGAGTCTGTTAAACTCTAAAAAACGAAGAGCATAATCTCTTAGCATTTTTACTGCGATATGAATATTTATGTCAGCAAGTCAGCAAATATACCAGAACATACGTTAAAAACTTTATTTATCTCGTGAAGAGGAAGGCGCGAAATGTAAATATGTGCATACCTTGCCTAAGTTTGCTTTTTTCACGGCAAAATGTAAAATAAGCAGAAATATTTAGTTGACTCGGTATTCAGTAAATATTTTCCAGTTGGTATTTTCACGGTGCGCTCCTAATTTTTACCTTATGAGATTGAGGTCGCTAACATCTCATAAAACATAAAAAAACACAAAGCACTTTCGTTCTTCTCTTTGGTTTAGTCAACAGTCTTGTACTATGTAAATTTTATACCTACATGATATAAATGTTACTGGCCACACAATTTTATAATCAAAATTTGTTCTTTTATTTTTTTGTTGTCGTATAGGTATATAAGTACTTACTCAATATATAAAAATCAATGTTTGTTTGTTCATATTTCATGGGCTGCCATACCGTTCATCTGATTGCGATAACACTTTGTCAAATGATTTACAACTTACAACGTACAATTAACTTACAGTACTTATGTGGCGCGCGTGTCGTACCGGCAAATATATTTGAAAAAGCATTTCTGCAATTCCACAATTATTTCTTTCGTGGCAGCAACGCGCCTGTACCAGCTAGTACCCAATAAAATGTAATATACCCAACAAAATAAATAAGTAAGTACAATGCAGTCAAGATCTGCTACTTTCAAAATAACTGTGGGAACACATGAGATGACCAGTTTTTATCTAAGTAAGAAATGCTTTACTACCAAGGCTTCAATACCCATAAAAAGTATGAATGTCCATCAGACATGCAGTGGCATCGCAGTTCACATCTTACTGTCATTTTCTGTTCTCAGTCAATATGTTTCTTACGTGTTCATATTTAATTTACATCCAGCTGTTACCTCATTCCTGATTCAGAAGTGAGCTTCTTATGGAATAGCAGAGCAGCTGTTTCATTTAGTCCGCACTTGTATTTGATAGCTTGGCCATCAATACAAAGTGGGTTGACAATCATCAACAAACAATATATTGATGGCCAGTATGTTTTTAAAACCTTTACTCCTCTCTTGCATTTGTCCTGTATCGTGTATAGTTTCCAAACATACACCTAAAAACACACACTTAAAATAACAACCTATCTATAAATCATAAAATTATTTGTTTCGTGTGGTAATACAACTCGTGACAGGTAGTGCAGATAGCTGGCTGGTAATGGCTGGGCCACGGGTCCAACCGTGTTACCTCACTTTTAATTCTACCTATATTAACATTGGTTTATCTAAGATTTTTAAGAAGCCCATAACTTTTACTTAATACTAAATAGCAGATGTCCAATATCTGGTGATAACACTGATAACTTATATAATACAAATTGTCCACAGTCATGTATTATACAGCAAAGCTTCTCACGCTATTTTTACTCAATTTTGGTTCACAGTAAATTACGTTCGACGAAGATCAACAGTAGGAAAAAAGAGGAAATATTAGTTTCCGACCTTATCGCGTGTTAAATCGATCCGTTGCACGGGCGCGAGCGCCGACAGATTAATCCAGCTTGCATAAGACTTTTTATAACATTCCGACGGAATTATGCCAACTTTTTTCTGATAAACGGAACTGAACGAATGAGGAAAGAAAACGGTTATATCTGAAAGTTTCTGGCCCATGGAGAGTAAGGATGTGACACATATTTCATGATAGTTAAGTGGTTTAGTGAACTTTGTGATTGTAAGGAAAGCTTTTGATGTCCTTAAGTTTCTTGTTATTGCGGGACTGGCAAAAATAGAGTCAAAGCAAATTCGTTTAACAGAAATCTTTAGGCAATAAGCCAGAAACAGCTTGCGAAAGAGTTTTGTTTGATTTTATTAGTTTTATGTAATAATATTACAAACGAAACATGCCATTGAAACTGCGGAACATCTATTATTTAATCGTTTCCATCAACAACAAAGAGGTTATAACGGCCTCTTAACGTAATAAAATAAAATTTAAGTAAATTCATTGAAAAATAACCGCAGATAAATCCTACGTCGGGTCATATTCTCGGCTTACCTTCGCCAAAAAAGGTAATAAAGCCTGTGACCCTCGCATCTCAAATGTAAATCTATCCCGTCGGCTTGCTGACATTTAAACATTTATTTACTTGGCTATTGAACGAAGTGCGGCCGACTTAGGTTCAATCTCAATTTTACAGACCACCCAATAAAAAGTTTAAGGTTCTTTTTAAAGCTATAGAACTGACATTCCGGGTTTAGTTCGGAGCTAAATATTTTCGTGAATACATTTGGTATTAAGGTTTTATTACCCGCCAAGGGTATAAATAATGACAAGCAACCTTTCAGCTATAAAATAAGTACTTACCTACTGTATATTTACTTTGGTAGTAGTCGTTTAAAGGTACTTTCTTCTATTCGAATGGAAAGCAAACTGAAGTTGCTGCAAAGGCTGCAATAATTCAAACGAATTTATTCGATCATATATATGATCAACGAAACGCTTTACAACCTGTACAAGGTACTTCTATTTCAACGCTTTACTGCAGTGCAAGAAGTAATAAACCCTGAGAAACCAAACAACAGCAAAAACCACGAGAAACCCGATGTGAGTCCTAACAAATTATCTTCTTTACTCTGTGTTGCACCGAAACAAACTTACTTCCAAACAACACAGCCATAAGATTTTAATAATATTATTTTTATCAGATTGAAGAAGAAAAATTTGTTAAACAGTGGTAATTTAATTACTTTCAACTGGCAGAATTGATTAAGTTACTTATTCGAAAAAAAAACAGTTATAGTGGTACAGTTAAGCTAAAAGTAATAAATAAAAGGATTTAACGGTTAAGTAAATAGTGTTTATTACACATTATTACTCTTAATAAGTAGAAATACTGAGAAGAAAAAAGTAAATTGAAATAATGCCCAAAACAATTTGCAACTCCCATTACGAAAAAACTTTGTCTATAATTTTATATTTAATTTGTTTGCAAGGTGATTTATGCATCAATTTTCTTTAAAAGCAAGATTTATAAACACAACTTCTGCGTTTAACTATTATAAAAACTAAGAGGGTACTTATTTGATAAATTTATTATAAGTGAGGGCAAAACAAAAAATAAGTACGGCACTGAAATTATTTCAGTTAATTTACTTGTGAAGTAACTATCTTTAATTTCACGCACGAATAGGCACTTACTAGGCCTCGCTTGTGATTTATAACATAATTTAAGAAAAATATATGTGGGTAGATATTACTATAGGTCAAATAACTTTCAAAACATTCTGCTAGAAATGTGCAGGAGGCTACCAAGATATTATACTGAGGCTGTGACCCATTTTAATTTACCAATAATTTGAACAATAACTTGTTGATAAGTTCGTTATACATAAATATTTAATTTGGTTGGTACGACATGGTTGGCGCAGTGGCTAAGCAATTAGCTTTCTGCTCGACGTGTCGCGGGTTCGATCCCCGCCCAGAACAAATATTTGTATGATTTACAAATAGTTGTTTCGGGTCTGGTTGTATGTGTATGTGACATGTATTTTTGTAAACTGTACCCACAATACAGGAGAAATCCTAGTGTGGGGCAACGTTTAACGTTTAATTAAAGACAGAACTAGCTTTCTGCGCTACGTATCGCGGGTTCGATCCCCGCACGGAACAAATACTTGTATGATCTACAGATAGTTGTTTCGAGTCTGGTTGGGTGTGAATGTGACATTGGGCCCCAACTGAAAATCAGAACTGCACCTATCCATCAGCAGCATCATGCTGAGTTGGGTTATTATTGTTATTTTTGATTTTTTTTTTTAGATCAAAAATAAATTGTTTTCTTTCTTTCTATGTATGTATGTTTGTAAACTGTACCCGCGACACAGGAGAAATCGTAGTGTGGGGGAACATTTATCATTTTTTTTTATTAATATTCATAATCCCCATGTAATATACCTATAGATGTTTTAGTGCAGTCTACAAACGCGATTAAAAATGCTTACCCGTATTACATTGTGAAGCCATAATTAAGACATTAGTACAACTCAGTCAGCGACAAATTGATTAAGTTAGTTTAATATATTGTGTTTGTATAGCTCGCCCGAAACGTTTCTAACGAAGTATTCATGGTTGTGTACGAGCCTGGAAAACAGCTAATAAAATAAATGATTACGACAGACTGAAAATTAAAAATCAAACCTTTTATACTTGAAATTCTATCTTGTCGTATATTAGTCATAAAACACTGGCAGTAGGTTTGCTTCCTAATTTATAAATTTATCAAAATGTGGGTATTATTGTCTTCAAAAGTTACCACTGCGGTCATGTATTCGAAGCCATAGAGCGAGCCCTATCACGTTGGTAGCGCTACTGATCATTTGATTTTCTTTTTATTGTGCCAGGATATTACATGCTTAAGTTCAAACCACAATACTTAAGTAATTAGACCAAAAATAATACACGAACAAAATTAGTAACTAGTTCATCAAGGTAGCATGTTAGGTCCTCCAAAATAAATGTTCGTGTGTCGTATTTCGGGTTCGCAATCCATTTAAAGCTGAGGCAGTAATTAGCTGGCCGCTCACTTTTATTCCACAAACACGCCAGCTGTACCGTCTAGGCCCAAACGTGACTAATCCAGCCTATAGAAATACGACACCCGAATCAAGGCGTAATGAGTGAATGTCTTTGATTATAACGCTGCGTCAATAATTTCTTGTTTCATTGCAATTAATCAAAGGGAAACGTTTCCGGTTGTTTAATTTGTCACATAGAATACGTTAGGTTAGCTGATTAACCTAATTTAGTAGAAGATAAGCAAACGAATTCCTAAGGCTCTAATTATAAACAAATATTCGGAATGTACAGATATTGTAATAATATACGTGTCTGTGAAATATACTTGTCATGAAAATCATTGATGTATTGTTTGTTTATAAATCCAATTACTACTAAATATGTAGGTACATACATTGCTTAAATTAGATTTGATAGATCGTGCGTGACTCGACCGATAGAACTCTTTCATTAGTTACGCACGACAGACAAAAGCTAATTTCAACTGACCCTTAGTCCCCAAACAGCTATTTTGAACTAAATCAGTTTTGCCGTCATTTGAATGTGTCCCAAAGCGCCCAATTGTGGACTAGTCCTAACATTAACGGTATTAGTCTCTACCAAAATAGCCGCATTCAAATTCTAATTGATATTGAAGAAACATTACCAATGTTTAGCTTTCGCTCTATAAACGCCACTCATTGAAAGTCCCTAACTAGAATTGGCTCCTGTATCGGGGGAACTATTATGGACGAAAATTTCAGGCAGAAATATCCAGTCTATATCCGAAGCGATGTGAGAGACAAACAGTATTCAAAGTGAAGGCATATATTTTGACGTTTGCCGTTAAGCTTATGTATCCGGATTGAGTTCCCGCATAGGAGAAGAGCACTTACCAATATCTAATTCACATATTGCTGGGAGGTGGGTAAAGAAAAGCCTATGTCTAGTAAAGAAATCGTATCTTCAGCATAATATGACCGAATGATGAAAAGTGCGAGTTCTACTTCTATACGTGAAATTAGACCCCCAATACATATCGATGTTAATTTGTATGGACGTATGATTTAGTGGTACAAGTTTCTTACTATCATATTATAAAAAAGAATATTTAAGAATATTGTGATCTAATCTTTAAAGTATTCCAGTGCCATTCAATAAAACCATGGAAAGATTGTGAAAACACGGGTACAATAAGCTACCGACCGGAACCCACCCAAAAAGGAAAGTCGAAAATACCTAAATCCCATGCGAGTACCGCCGAAGCAAAATAGCGCCTATACAATATAAAGAGACAAAATAAAAAGCACAGGAAATACCAAAATCCTTCCTTCCTCGAACAATGGGGAGAAGAAAAACAGGTGTGTTTTCCTTGCTGAAATAAAAAAATATTAGCACCCAATTCTCGCGTGAAGCGACGATTTCACGCGCATAGACTGGTTTCCGTTGTGTGGCCGCATCGCAAACCAATGAGAACAATAAATTGTGGAGTGCTCAACTCAGCGAGAGAGATTTAAGGCAGTCGATAAGCGAGTGTTGTTGAAGGTGGTCCCAGAATGTTGAAGTCCTCGGATTTATGCGACAAGGGAATTGGTAACCGTTCAATATTTTGCTGGGAAAATAGTGCTTGTTGAAACTAAACTACTTGAAGTTAATGGAGGCAGGAGCGAGTTGAATTATATAGAAACCGTACTTAGGTCCGCGTTTAAGTTTGTTGTTTGACTGAAACTGTGATGATTTAAAGAAATCAAGATGGTTTTCGGGTATATTATTAATAACAAAAAATTTGAATATAGACCCCTCTGTGTGGAAGGTATACGTTCAACCGCTAGCTTATCACTGTTATCTACAAAATGCACTTCACTGCAATTTTTGCTTCCTTGCAGCCTCCTGCTCATAATCTTCGTTACCTCTTTTAATAGATTACCTATTCGGTAAGCACAATAACCGGTCGATAATTATGTGATTTACGAGACTTTGAAAGGGTTAAGCCAAATTCATCAAAAAATTCCACTGTCCGTATTATATGTATAAAATTTATGGGTACTCTTAGTGGTCACTTAAGTTTTGTACTGTTTACTCATTTGTTCTTCTTCTGCTGACCTGACTTTCATATAAACCCACTAAAGCGGTTTACGACAGCACTTACGTTCGCAAATACACTAGCCATTACCTGAACTTAATTTATAAAGTTTATAGTAAACAATATATTAAAACATGCTGAAGTAAAATCTCGATTAGGAGAATTTGACGTAAAAAATAATTTAATAAATATACTATGATGACATCGACGTGACCCACGATTTTTTATTACAATATAAGTTTTGAAGATGAAAAAAGTATGTCTTTGGAATAATTTCATCCTACTATCCTACTTTCCTACTAATATTATAAACGAGAAAGTTTGTGAGGATGGATGGATGGATGTATGGATCTTTAATAGTTTTCCACGCCAGAACGGCTGAACGGATCTGTATGAAATGTGGCACAGAAATAGAGTATAGTCTGGAATAGCACATAGGTTTTTTATACCGGGAAAATGTACGGGTTCGTAAACCACGCGGACGAAGCCGCGGGCGGAAGCTAGTATTACATATTTTTTTTCTATACCTAAAGAACATTACTCCATACTATTAGTTCTCCTGTATCGTAGGCACAGTTGACAAACATGAATACACACGTTAACCGAAAACAAATCTCTTTTTTGTTTTTTTTTTAGAATCTGCCCCACACTTGATCGTGGGTGCGTTTTACAATACTGAAATTAAATTGAGAACATTATGTATATACTTACTTACTTCCTATAAAATATACTAGTGTAATGTAGACAACTCCTACACAAATATTTCCTGTACTGCTAACACTCAGGGTAAAGTACGAACAAATTGTTATTTACGGCGGTAATGTTAAATGACAAAGAGCTAAAAATGTTACCGAAGGATATTTTTGTTCGTAGCAGTGGCGTAGATAACATTGTTTCAAAGAATAACGGACAGGGTAAAGCACTTTCATGTATGTACGCGGAGTGACATGCAAAGGGTGCATCTATGCGTTAAATGCATACTAAATCGCTCGGAAGCCTGCGCAGGTAAGGAAGCTATTTTTAGTTTATAGCAATTTTAGAATGGATCTATGTTTAATAACACACATTACATAGCGTCACGCCTATATTCCCCGAATGGTTAGGCAGAGGGGTGCTATTGTACGCACACTTAATCAATGCGGTTATGAATTCACATGTGTTAAGGGACGAATCTATTTAGCTTCGGCCAGTAACAGAAAAAGCTTTACTACTTTGCCGAACCTAGAACCTAACGCTCCGCAGTCGCGCTTGCAAGCAGTAGACCAATGAGTCAGGTTAATAAATTATGGTGTTACCGTAGAACGTTCTAGATAGAAACAGCGTACCTACTTTAGAACTCTACTGACCTATTTTTGAAAGTAAAATATAGAAGCCACCAGTGGGTAGGTACAGCTGGTTTCCAGTTCCAACTCTACACAATATTTTTAGTAGTGTAATAATAGTGACGACAAAAAATCAGAAAACAATAAAATCGTGTGAAAAAATAGTGACGCTATAGTTTTCTTGAATGAAAATTACAACATATAATCATGCCTGTATTCCTCGCAGGTTTAGGCTAAGGTGTACAGTCAGCATCAGAAATATGTATACACGTAGCGAAATTCAAACGCTTATTCTTGGAAAACTATTGGTTAAAATCGTAAAATTTTAATGACTATGTATTTTTATGTATCCGCAGATGCTATGTGTAGATTTCAATCACTATTTCCTCTGAAAATTGTTTTTGAATTTCATTAAGTGTATACATCTTATTGATGCTGACTTTACTATTGTACACCCACATTTCGCCAAAGCCGTTATTGAGTCTCATGTGATAGGGAGCGAGCTTATTGCCATCTACCGGCACAGTTCCAACTCCGTATTGCAACTGAGAATTGCCACATCAAACAAACCCAGGACCTCACGCTTAGCAGTCGCGCTTGTGACCACTGGACCAATGAAACAGTCAGAGCAATGAAAATTATATACTTAATATATACATTATTTGAGGCTAGCGTACCTTTAACGATTAAAGGAACGCTAGCCTTTGGACTAGGAACGTTCGTTTTGTATAATTTTATTCTTGTTTTTTTATTTAATTAGTCAGGGTAGACTTTAGTACATAATATATATTATGTGTTGTTACTTTAAAGTATATTATGAAATATCCAATAAATCAATTAACTGAGTCTTATGTAGTCCACTGTTAGACATTGTACTTTGTCTATCTGCTTTAGAAATAAATTGAAAAATATAGATTCTATATCTATAACGTTAATCTTTGAAATAGCTGCGCTAATTATATTCAGTATTATTATTAATTTATTCACTATGTATAACCTACCCCCATATGAGGAGCTCGTAGTTACTTAGCTACTACCGCGCTGATCGGCGCGCTGATGGCGCTTGCCGCGGTCATTCCTTGGGTGAGTGACCATTTTTACACATCGAAACGCGTCGGAAAGCACGTTAACCAGTTAGTCTCGGGTGTCATATGAAGAAGGACAGTAGTTAGGGAAGCAGCAACCCAAAAAATTCTGACAACCAGTCTAACCTTAGAGTATCAATGTCTCCCAGTAATTGGGTGGCGGAGGTCAGATGGCAGTCACTCCGTGTAAAATACTGATATTCAGCCGCAACTGGTTAGATTGGAAGCTGACCCCATTGTACTTGAGAAAAGGTTAGGCAGATGATGATACCTATACATATTATTATAATTTCTCACTTTTATTTATAAGGTTCATCAACAATTGTTTACACTTAAATCATGATAGTCTTATATTAGGACGGTTTAAACTTAAAGTAACAGTGTAACAATCACTTATAAGTAAAAACACCATATGCAATAACAAGATTAGAAAGAATTACGAGCTAATAGTAAAAACTAAAAAATACCACAGTTCCACTCTATTGCTAAAGGAAAGTTATGGTTCAAGGTGACGATATAAAGGAAGGAAAGAAAGGTTTGTGACTATTGTACATACATAATATTTTATACCAATATTTTTTTATTTATTAGTTGATTAAATTATATATATTATGTATGTATGTATAATAAAAGTTATCCAAATAAGAATGTTACGTTAATATAATAAATACCGGTTCAAATATTCTTCATGTTTTACGAGTAAGCGAGAACTTAACACGGACAAACGCAACATGCTTTGATACTATACCAAGCAGTAAACAGTAGCAACAGAATAGGTTTACATATAACAATAGCGCTTTATTGAATAGTTACTATGTAGAGGCATGGCATATTCAGCTTTTGATCTGAGGGGCAGAGAATCAGTAACTTGGCACATAATTGGCAGGCGGAAACGGCTCAGGGGTACGCCCATATATAGGTATAGGAATTATCAATTCGTGACTGGTGTCGAAGGCTGCGCTTGCTTTAACAAAGGCTGCAAATTGGATTCATATTACTCTATATACTCATCATCAATCTAGTTTTTTCCCGACTACTACTTCTGGTGGTTTATTTCACCGAAAGCGGTGCAAAAAATGACCTGGCAAAATATTCAAACAAATACTTTCATAACATATAATAAACTTAGCTTTTAGATCGTATTTCTTTGTAAATATGTCAAGTATTTAGCCAGTTCATATTTCTATAGCAGAATAATTTTAAAAACATTCCTAGAATGCAAACGTGCTTCTACTCATAATTTAAACCTGTAGCTACATAAAACTATTTAAATGTAGCTCAAATAAGATTTCTTCTGTTGTATTAAACTGAACAAAACTCAGAGCGGAACGTGGGTACTTACATTTTTATTCGTTTACCGAGTTTTTGTAAGGGAAATACTTATTTCCTGCTGTAAAGCTTATTCACATAAGTTTATTAGCGTCGGAACCTCTCGTGAATGTAACCGCAGATTTTAATTTCGCCGCTTGTGCTCTTAATTTAGTGTGCGCTACTTCCGAGCTCCCTGCGTGCCATTTTCGCACTCTCTCACGTAATATAAAAATGTTGTAGAACACACTCGAATACCTTTTTTATATAAAATACCTTGCAGATATTTTATGGGAAGTAAACAGATGAAGCCAGTATGTTTGCTGATCTGATAGCCATTTATTTTACTGGTGAACCGCGTAAGAGGATACGAATGATGTTCGATCGACGAACTGCACGTTCGGTGGTTTTAAAAGCAGGCCGACCTGTATTCTGTTTTTAAAATCTGTTTTAAAATACTCCATAAGTTAAAATCATCGTGCTTAGTTTCCTCGAAGGGTTAGGTAGACTTGTACTAATGTACCTACAACATTATATGTAAATATAAATAAATTACTAGTTATTTGAACAAAAGCTATATTAAAAATCAATCGAACGAATCACAGTAAGTTTTCGTTCACAAAGCTTTCAAGTGGTTCAATTAATTATATCAGTTAGTTTTCCATTAATTGCTTCGCTACTTGCCAACTCTCTTCCAAGTACTCGTAGGTACAGCTCTCGCTTTGACTTTTTTCATTGACTTCGTTTGTAAAGCTTTGTTGATTTCCCTTAATGGAAAATTTTCAATTTCTTTCGGAAGCCGTTCTCAACCAAATACGGATTCTAATTTGGTTTGCTACCTCGCGAGTTCAGGATAACCTTTTGTCGTAATTGTAAAAGCTTTGCTCGTTGGTATTCCATTTTATTTCTTGTTTGGATGACAAAATACAACCAACAGTTTGAAAGTCGCTGATCATTATACAAAGTATAATAAGTTTTTTTTTTTAATCATGAAAATTTGCTAATTTACCTTTTGTTATTCTTTTTTAAAGTGTTAAGTGCGTCAGTAACTGTACCAACGGTACAGAAATACGGTATAGAACGGTATAGAAAAGAAATGCTTCGTTAGTGTTTTTTATTTTGTCCTATTTAAGACTTTTGAAATTACTTCTTAATACCATCTTGATTGGTAAGATTTGATGAGCTTGAAAAGGAACTAAAAGGGAAATTTTGTAAACGCCTAGAATCGTTGCTTTCATTTCACTTTCGTTTACAAATGTAGGACAGCTATTAAGACATACGCTGTAAAATTTATTATAAAGGAACATAGTATTTAGAAAATGTCTTTGAAAATCGGTGACACTTTTTGACACTTTGATCTAATTACAAAAAGACGTGTAAAAGTGATTGAAAAATCCTAATTGCAAAATAAATAATTTCATTTCATTTCATTTCTGCAAGAATCATACAATCCTTTGAATACCGATAAAAACTGCAATTTGAATATTGTAAAAAGAACAGAATAAAATAGTTTTTATTTCTCGCAATTTTAATTCTTTTTTTCGTTTTTACTTCTCGCAAATAAGACTAGTACCACACAAAAATACAATATCTGTAAATATCAAAAATATTTTTTTATTTTAAAATAGTTTTCACGGAGTTTCTTGCCGGTTCTTCTCCATAGGATCTACTATTTGGAACTGTGCGCCTAGAGTCTCGACATTTCACAAGTACCTGAATTTGGTTTACATGAAATAAAGATATATTCCATACATACCAATGTATCTAACTATTTTATTTTTTTATGTTGAAACTATCATTTTTATTAAAATATTTCAAAATTGACATTTCAAGCGCAAAATTTTTATATATTTACCGAAAAGATAGTATACGTATTGTAATGCAAAAGTTATTCAATAAGGATCACACAACCTTTTAAAAAAAATCTAAATATACAATGGTCCGGAGAGAGGAAGCGATTGTGAACTATTTATTATTTGCGACACTCTTCGTCAACCGATTTTTGCAACCCCGGAACGCCGAAACGGAATTCGGTTTAAACAGATTAAGTTGCACCCACAATACCTTCGCGCTAAGGTGAAGGGTGTTTTTTTTTTTTATCTTTGCCATCATATGCATAATAGATCATGTATCGTGGGTATCGGCGGGTATGCGTTTACAAGCATCCAGACCAAGGTCTCACGTTCTGTCATTCGTTGAACACTGGCTCCTGCACTTTTAAGGCCACGGACATTTCTATTGACATAGCCAAGTTCTGGTCAAAAATACTTTGAATCGAAATCGATACGAAGATGAAGACTTGGAATATAAGGGTGCTTTGTTCTGTTCTTTTTTTTATTTCAACTGATATACATACATTACTTATTTTTAATCAACCTGTGGTATGATTGCGTGCTCCAGATTTACCAAGTAGAAAAAAAAACCTAATCAACATATTATAAAATAATGAATAAATCAGCATTATATAATTCATGTTTAAATTTGTACAAATAAAATTTTATTGAATTCTAAACACAATAAAAAATTTCCATCACAACCACGAATCTACAATTTTACTTGTAAAAAAAGTCTGAGGAAACTAGGTATTAAGCTCTGTTAAACAAAAGTAAGCATACAGTTATGTACTATTGTATAACACGGATTGTCGATGCCGTTATTGAGTCTCATGTATTAGAGGGCGATCCTGTTACTATTTACAGGGCACAGTTCAAAACTCCGTGCTGTTACTGAAAATTTCCATACAGATAAACTCAGTAACGCTATACGGGAATCGAACCCAAGAGCCACGGTCAGCAGTCTCGCTTGCACTGGACGAATGAGGAAATCAAAGTAGACGTATTAGTAAACAAAATACTTATGTTTGGAATCAATCTCCGACATTTTTTTTATTTCCAACAAGTTTGTGAAATTTGGAGAGATTTCCAGTAATGTGTACCTACGGATCCTTTGAATTTGTTCACGTAGGTGTGGCTTGAGAGCGCTCCGCATGCCAGCTCCTATTTCAATATGCAAGTGAGCGACCCCTAGATCTTGTCATGTTACGTCGTAAATTTGAAACCACTTCAATAAAATACATCTAAGGTGTTTAAAAGTAAATTCTGGATGTGTTATTTATTTTTCCTCCGTAATGTTTTCTTTGCCTAGGTAAACAAGGCAGAGCTGTAGATTTGTTCATTCATTGACACTTTGTAATGACATTGATTGGGCTGGAAACTATCAATACTCACTTGTGTAGCTCAAAAGATGGCACGGCTTGAAAGTTTTCCATTGTCGACTTTTCTATACGATGTGTCATTCATCGCTAAAGCAGTGACGACATGGTTGGTGCGGTGGCTAAGTGATTAGCTTTCTGCGCTAGGTGTCGCGGGTCCGATTCCCGCACGGGACAAATATTTTTATGATCTACAGATAGTTGTTTCGGGTCTGGTTGTATGTAGATGTGACATATATGTTTGTAAACTGTACCCAGGGGACAGGAGAAATCATAGGATGGGGGAACGTTTAAAAAAAAAGTGATAATGAATAATACGGATATGAGTCTTGGAACCATAAAACAAAAGGAGGAAAAAAGAGAAGGTAGCCCTTTGCCCCGCAATGAGACAAGCTAAAAAATATCGAACTCATTCACGCCATTCTTGACATAGACAAAGACTAAGATTCATAAGTTGTGGCCATGACTACTGCGCCACTATTGCAACAGATAAACAATGCCAATAGAAAATGATGACTAGGAGTTTGCAGTTGTGCGCAAGTCGTTAGCATAGGTCTTGTGTGCGCTATTAAGCAACCCGGTTTCCCATAATTGACTTCTGCAACTTGTGCAAGGCAATAAGCTGTCCATAACAACTGTGTATTCTAGCCAAAGGACACATTCTATCAGAATTAATTATGATGCTTGAATGGTACAAGATATATCTTCATGTCAAGTTTTTTATAATTTTTACCTACAATTTATAAAAACACACGTGACCGACAATTCATGATGACGATACATTATCCATAAAAAAAATGTATATTTTCAAAATTTTAAGCTACATTAAGGATTTTATCAACATGTCTATAAAACCGAATTCTGCTCACGCTTGCAAGAACTTTCTTTTTTCGAAACGTGACAAACTCACTATTTCTAATTTTCACGTCTCTCAAATGTACAAAAAAAACTGACAGGTAAAAAATTAAAGCTATATTCGATGCGACCGAAGCGACGTCGCCAGGTCGATGCGATGAAATGCCTTTTTCAAGTCTCCTTCGGTATCGGACGCGTGGAATAAAATTCACGTTTTGTGGACGTGCGCTTTGTGGCACAGATGCCTCGGAACGCCGTGACTCGCACCTCAAGACCTCCGTGCACAACATTTGCAACTAAATATTGGTATTTTAATACCTCAAAGGGCAAAGAAGGCTTTGCATTTAAGGCAGATTTTATTACATGGCAAAATAGTAAGAGTAATACAAGGTTGGAACGACTACACTAATAGTCCTTCTATTACTCTAGTGGTTCCAACCTTCTATGCCGATTCTGAGTGCCTGAGATCGCTTGGTCGGGATTCTTTGTTAGAAAAGTGATATGCTTGCTACCTATATTATATCTACCACGTAACTCTGATTATATTGCATAAAAAACGATTACTTGCATTATAGTACCAAAACTATTAACTTAAATTAAATTATTAACTATACAAACTACACAAACAAGCAATCCGAAAAATTAATTTATTCAACATTTCTGACAGCTTTAAGTACGTTTGATAAATGTTTGTTTGTGCAACTAACAACTTGTGACTAATCTTTTAATCTTGCTTGGCACTAAAACGCTCTGCACCCCGAGACTTGCATTTCGTATTGTCACAAGTTGAATAAAGCCATCCAAACTTTGCCTTTATAACCGTGAGATCAAAGGTTTCAAATTCGGATATTAAGTTACCCGTAAACGTTGAGATACTATTGTCTACGCGAAGTTTTAGCCCAACTATAATATGTTTGAATGTATTATGAGAAAGTGTCCTTTCGTTTAATAAATAGTTTTATACAAAATGGCAAAATTTTACATGCCGTTTCAAAATTCCAGTAGACATACAAAAATAAAATCCTATAAACTTGTTTTCGAGTGCAGACTCCTATAAAACAAATTATTCTTGTACCTGAAGATAATAAACTTACAAAATTGTCGATAACTTCCTTTGAACTTCTGCAAAAATATACGTCAATGCCAGTATCGTGTCATCGTCAGCCAGAAGACGTCCACTGCTGAACGAAGGCCTCCCTCAAGGGGGGGTTGCCATAATCCCCACGCTTGGCAGGCGGCTTGGGGATCGCAGTAGCTCACCGATTAGTGAGAGGACGCTGCTGCCCGTCCTCCGGTGTGTGGCTGCAGTTTTAAGACGTACCCGGGTCAGTATCGTGTAAATAGGGGTAACCTCGCTCTGAAAGACATTGTTTGGATATGACTACAAACAAAATATGTAAAGACATATCAAGTATACAAAACGGAACCAACAATAATGCTAAAGTCGCTCCGATCAAATCCAAACGGCGATTTTTTTCCTCAAACTCATAAATAATTTACTCAAAAATATGGCGGTCTCGTACGAAGGGGATGACGTCTCTTGAGGGTCGACGTTAAGTAAATGCAGTAGTAATGCGAGCTCAAACCGCTGAGAGCGTAAAGTTGCGAACACACAGGGGAACGAAGACCCACAACATAGTTGTCTAACACAGATTGTGCATAACGAAAATGTCTTCATAAAAGTTCAACTGTGATTATACAAAGTTGTATACGTTTAAACGTATCTTTAAATAAGTTTCCGTTTACTAGTTTCATATTTTCTAGCTTGCAAAGATATATCGATAGGTCAGTCAATAATCCTTAATATTTTTATCGTAGATTAAGCATATAGGCATTAAATAGTCGTGAAGAGTGTTGAGAAAAAGAAAGGCACTCTGCCTTTCTTTCACATAATTAAGCATCTGAAATTCTAAAGCAACTTACATTTTCCTCTTCTCATTATCTCTCCATAATTAACGAATTAAGGAGACATTTTCACATAAATTAACAAGGATAAAGGTATACGCTAAAGGATTATTCCCTTGATGACTTGACAACAAAAATATAAAGTAAAACATTTTATTTAGTAATTTTGTATACGTACAAGAAGCCGTAATAGTATTTTAGTGAAAATATAGACTTGCTAAGTAAACCTGTTGCAACTAATACACTAGAGCAACTTTTCAAACTTCATTATAGTGTCAATTGGCTCTAAGATATCTTAGTTCTTGATCAGGCTTTTAGTTCACTTCGTAAGAAACTTAGTTTCCCTAATACAGGCTATACTTTGTAGACGAGAGAAGTTAAAATGGCTTTCAATGTGGACTATCGACTTTGAAAGGTTTCACAGATGATGATAACAATTTGGCAAGAAAACAATGTTTCAAAAACATTCAGAACAAAATGTACTTCTTTTTACAGTATACATAAGAATAACGTACCAGAAAATCACGCTTTTATTCTTTGTAAGAAATTCCACTGCCGAACATGATGTCGAACCCAGAACTGCAAATTCTGCAGCTGCGCTTGCCACGAGACCAAAGAGGCAGTAATACATATTATTATTATTTTCGTAAAACTCATATCTGGTAGCTAGCAGTGTGTGCAACTTTTGTTGGCGCTTCTCATAAAATTGACGTCGGTGACACATGACAGCTAGCATCAGCTGCAAAATTTTACTTTACATAATAATTTTTTTAACGACTATCTACAGATCATTTTCAACTTTGATTCCTGACACAGAAATAATATAGTGATCGCAGATGTAAGTGGAAGATAAAACTAAACACTTATAATGGAAAACACTCTTATTTACCACGACACGTGTTTAGAATACAAAATTAAGTAATAAATTTTCCTACAATTGAATATGGTAGTTCAGTGTGCGCCTCGCGTTGGCAAGCGCATCTGATAAAATTGATGTCACTGCTCGCGACGGAGACACACGGCAGCCTGCGACAGCCGTGACTTTACTCACAAATCCTACGCTGTTGCTCTTTTCCTATTCCAAATATTATTTATGAAAGCAACCTACTTTTCTAGAAGCACTAAAGAATTTTCAGTAAATCTGGCTCCAAACTGAGATTCCTAAAATTTTTTACTTTTGTATTCTGTAGTCCTAATAAAATAGCCTCCGCTAAACCCCGCTGTATCTATATAAAAATTCGTCTCCCGTTGGAGAGATGGCCAGTAACAACCACTAGCACACTGACAACTACGTATATCGCTCATGTACGAGTGCGCTTTTGAACTCTTTACGCCTAATGTAATGAGCCGATTTGTGGTCAGCATTGGTAAGAAAAACAAATGAGTGATCAAAATCAATGTTGGCGAAGAAACAGCTTCCAAAGATTATAATATCTAGTTTTTGAAGATAGCATGCAGATATCCACAAAACGAGAACATCATATTTTTAGTGAAATGAATATTCTTGTTTACTTGACCTCTCCACTAATAACAGATGGGTGAAGATATATAAAGACATGAGGTTGATTCGGCGTTCCCCACCCGCCTAGTATTGTTTACCTTTGAAATTGGATATAACGGCAGCATTATCAGAGGGATACTAGGGTTGAAAATTTAATTACGCTACGTTGTTCCTCCATCGATCGTTTCATGGAAATAAGTACAAGCTTTTGGTAAAGAAACGCTTAGTGTTACAACACTTGTTGACGATAAAAAAAAATATCCTCTTCTATTCTATTTCATTCATTTTTTCCTCTTCTATTCAATTAAATTTTTTATCCTTCGTCTATCTGTCCTACCCCATTTTCTATGAATGTCACTGTCGCTTTTTTATATCGAGTATTGATATAAGCAGGTACAAAGTTAGGCAGAGGTTATGACTTGTATAGTTTACGCTGTACATTTTTTCCTACATTATATTTTGAAAATCATCGCGTAAAATGAATAGGATTGTGAATAGAACAAAACTGAAAATTTTACGATTGAAATAATTAGTACATAATTAAGCGAAACTTATATTTTAATGAGTAATGCCCAAACTTTTAACACGTTCCTAACGCTAAGCTTAATAAGTTTTCAAACTTTGGTGTCAATAATTGAAGAAACAATCGAGTAACAAACATAAAAAAATACAGTCGAATTGGGAACCTCCTCTGTTTTGAAGTCGGTTAAAAAACACGGTCTGTTGAATTTGACTTTTGACGAACAAATTTCTTAGAAAACCGTTTAAAGACCTATTAAATACGTCTCAGCGCGTGGAGTTTGTTGATGTTTACGGGCCTAAGAATAATATCTTCAATTCTAATCATAAAAGCAGGATTGTTGCTTCCTCCTATACCTTTACACAATTACTAGCTTCCGCTCGCAGCTTCGCCCGCGTGGTTTACGAACCCGTACATTTTTCCGGGATAAAAAGTAGCCTATGTGCCATTCTAGACTATAGTCTATCTCTATGGCAAATTTCATCAAGATCCGTTCAGCCGTTCAGACGTGAAAGAGTAACAAAGATCCATCCATCCACCCATCCATCTTCACAAACTTTCACATTTATAATATTAGTAGGAAGTAGGATAAACAATATCCTTTTCTATTGTTTATAATTGTTCGTCAAGGAACAGTTGTCACCCGTACTCCACCCAGCAATTAATAGCTTTTAACTTAACATAGCATACTTAACATAGGTTAAAAAAAGTATTTCACTCGAATTTATACAGTTTTACTTAACTTGCCACTATATTTATCTCGCCTCTTTTGTTTTATATACAATCCTATGACAACATCAACCAAAGTATTTCAAAGCCTTTTCGTGTACTAAGTGTGCAAAGAGAAACTGAAAAATCAACTCATGTATAATATATCATTGTGATACTGAAACCTTCGCCAAAGATGCGAGCTTGCAGCATAAAGTGTTTTAGATAAGTGATTTTATCGCTTTATATTTTCAAGTAATATTCTGGATCATTTTACAGTATAACAGTGCAATTATGCTATTGGCCTCTTGAGATTTAATAGTGTTATGACGTCGTACAAAGTTATGGCGTGCAAAATAGTTGATAGCTCCCTGGATATTTATATTTCTTGATTAGGTTTCTAGTTGACTTAGTGTTCACCGGAAAGGTTAAGATTTAAATGTAAAAATACACGTCGTTGACTTTGTATGTTGTCACCATAAAACAGTGATAAAATCGAAAAGAATATGTTGAGAAGCATTGTTCCATAAATACTTTACTTCTAAACATTTTAAAATGATTTTATGGAACAATGCGCAATCATGCACATTGGCTTCCTGAGAATGCATAGAGGTTTATGACGTCACTACAAAGTTATGGCGGGTGTAGACGACATGAAGTGTTGGCCATAAACACACGCTATAAAGCGGGCGTGTCCGGGTAACGACACTACATTACAATGGTCTTTTATGAAGTTGAAATTTTAAAATATGTTAGTATTTTGGTGCATAATATAATTTAATGTATTTTTTATGGTTACGAAATAAGCTTTCCATACATAATTTGGTATTTATCTCTAAAACATAACATTATAATATAACGCTTGTATATAAAGTAAAGATTAACGAAGAAGTGTAATATTGTACACCAACATTTCACCGATTCTGTTATTAAGCCAAATGCAATATTCTGTCTTAGTCTTATGTCCATAGTGGATTATTTTTTCTGCAAACCATGCGGGTCCAGTGTAAGTAAAATTAGAGAAATTTTAATCACGTCTTTTTTTGCTTTACTTGGTGTGAAAAAATGGTTTGGGGCTTAATTACTGAACCTATCACAGTCCAAAGAGATAATGGGCACACATTATGCCAGTCCTCTCGCACTAGTAAGTACTGGCTATCCGTCACAGGCCGGTATTTGGGCTGGCAAGTTAAATATTTATTCCACCATCGGTCGTCAAAGCCTCACCGTTAGTAGCATGGCGCAACGCATGCAGATGAGGTTGACGTTTAGTGCAGGTATTTTATGTTACCTTATAGGCATTCACATGAAGCCAAAAATGTTATACATATTATGTTAAATGGAAGGGCGTTGATAGAAGAAAAAAACTGCTTATCATTTTAGGCTACATGAAGCCATGGGGTAACTACTGTTTTAAAAACTTAACGCTCTTTCGAATGTTAGTGATCACGCATGGATGTTTCTTTTACGATTTGCGTTTTAAATTCGATGTTTTACTGTAAAATAATAAGCTTATAATTGGAATTTCTTGAAAGCAGAAATGTTATATTACGACATACATTACGCCTTACACCGACACAGTTGTATCTCCGGAATTAAAAAAATCGAAAACTATACTTAGGTAGAAATGATCTATCTATTTCTTTATTTAAATTAGTATTGACGGCACGGTTGGCGTAGTGGTTGAGAGATAAAATGCTGCGCTGAGTGTCACGGATGCGATTCCCGCACGGAACAAATATTTGTATAATCAACAGAAAGTTGTTTCGGGTCTGGGTCTTTGTGTATGTAATTATATGTGTTTGTAAACGCACTCACAATACAGGAATTATGCCTAGAGTGGAGCAAAGTTTCTTAGAAAAAATTAGCATTATTCAAGAACCTTTGATCATATATTTTCTAACCAATTATGAGTGTAGTATATTTGAACACATAATATATATTTCTGCATTTCTCACGGACAGTTGCAAGCTTCATAATGATGGATGAAATTAATAAGAATACAAATTCTTATTTATCCCAGCCCAATATCTCCTCGATTCGGACTTATTATCGAAATCAATCGGATCGTCTAAACACATGTGTGATCCGGAAAATTAGAATGGTAACGAACTTCCAATATTGGGCGAAAACGTTCTGCTTAACCCGAACACAGATAATCTGTCAGCTACGAACAATGGTAAAGACAAATTGGGAAACAGTGCCGTATTGACGTGTCCTTTGTTCAACGCAATTTTTGCGAAGAATACTCTGAACAATAGTGCCTTTTGTACTTTCTGAAACAGATACCTGCAAAAAGCTAATAGGCAACCTTTGTTGTAAAAGATTCATAAATGATGCCGAGAAAACATCATAAAAAACTGAAGCATTAGTAGAAGTTTGGCCTCGTTATGATGACAAGCAATCTTGATATTTGTTTTGTTTCACTAAAAGCGTAGTTTTTCACAATAGTTACAGTTTTGATTACCTTGCAAACAACATCTCAAAAGATGCCTTTGATTTGTTAATAATTGAAACAGAAAGTCATCGTTACGAATAAAGCACGTCTGGTGAAAACGCTTTATGGAACAGTAAATAAGAGTGTTGTTTAAAACATACACGCCGTGTCGGCCATACATGCATAGTTTTAGTATCACGACCGTATGAAGACCTCTATTTCAAGCAAGAACGGACTGCGATTTCATTCTCTAACAGAATTATATTAAAAAAAAAAAACTTTATTTATAAGTATCTAAATTATATTATCAGAGGCTTACCAAACGAGTAGCACATACAATATTATAAAGTGGTCGAAATTGATATTTAATCTAATGACTCCCTTGTCAATAGAACTAACAGAGTAAGTGCGGTTGTGCCAAGGGCCAAAGGGATGGACGATTTCCTTTGTAAACTTTAACTAAGTTAATCGGTGGAAGTTACTTCGTTAGTGGTAAGGGACAAATTCATCACGTTTCACAAGCAACTCGGGCGTGATGTAAAAATTTTACACCTTATAAAATTTAATTCGGCCGATTTTCCGGGCGTTTTTCATTTTTATGCATTCGAATTTTGTACGGCGCCGCATGTCGATATAAACGTTAGTATAACAGCGCTGTGACGATTTATAATCTGGATGTGATTCCAATATTTTTGGTTTATCGTTTCATGCTGAAAAAAATTATTAAAATTAAATGTAAAAAAATTGTTCTACTTGTAACTGCTAATTTCTCGTAGCATTTACATATATTTTTTTTAATTTCCATCCCTGCCTAACAAATTACAACTCGTAAACAAAATAAGGTTCAGTCACAGGTCACTTCAGTTGTTCATTAAACATACATAGACTATTTATTTACATATTCCAAAACAGTCAAGCCAAAGCCTTTCTTTTAAAGCTAAAAATACATATCCTCATTTTCTAATTATAATAAGGAAACAAAATAAGATGAGAGCAACTCAGTACAGTCTTCGTCTCACCGGTTTATAGATCACTCCTTCAGTTATCTGTGGCGCGACATTGATTGATGCCACCCTAAACAAGCGCAAAACTGTATGAAACACGTCTTTGTACATATTTGTTGAATAAACAACTTTTATGTAAGTCTTTCGACAAGTTTAATTAATTATATTTGATACTATTTATTATTATATACATAATAAAATAACATTACGCCTGTATTTCCGAACGGTTAGGCAGTTGTATACTATTGTGAGCGCGAGCCTATTGCCAGCAACCGGGCCAGTTCCAAACTCCGTGCTGCTAAAGAGTCTCAATAACACTGCCCAACCCAGTAATCGAACCCAGGACTTCACTCGCTCGTCACACTTGCGACCACTAGACCATTAAGGCAGTGTTATACATAATATTTTGATATAGTATATAATTTCTTTACTACAAACAGCTTCCGTTAATTTATGTCGCATTGCGTGGTTTTTTCGTATCATGTCGCCTTAGTAAGACAGGGGTTTAGTAGGGAAACCTTTACCTACATATAATTAAAAACATTAATTATACCCTAAATAAACATGATAATATCCATTGAGAATTTTCTTATACATATTTTACAATAAACCGTTGTATCCATAGTACAATCATAATAAAAACTGGGCATGAAAAGAAACTCTTTAATTAAAACACCCCTTTGCAAAAAGTAAAAAAAAAATAATCTCAGGAGTTAAAACAGATGTTTTAATAAAATGTATTGCTCAAACGTGAAATTTAGAGAGTACTAGTATTGTATTAAGTAAAGCAAGAATTTAGTAATTTTTTACCTACGCGTATGAAAAACATAGACACGCTGGAATGTTCTTTAAACTCGTATCTATTTTATATTATATCAATACTGAGAACAAAACAAATGCTTATCGGAGAAGTCTCCGAAATAGAAATTAGGCAAGTACTTGTTACAAGTAAACCTTTTTTATGCCTGAAAGAATTATAGTTAAAAAAACTTTTTTTTTTTATTCCTTTATTTGGTGAGGCTTTTTGCGCTGATGCGCTTAAAAAACATATATTACTGAATAGTTTATTTATAACAATAAAACCTCTATTGTGTCTCGTTGCCGGGCGTCTCGTGGGTCTTTATGAATTAATTTACATTTAAGGAATCCAAAAATGGAGTATGACAATAATTTTTTATTTTTGGCTAAGTTACTCGTGATTTACTTTTTTTTTTCTGTTGTTGACTTCGCTCACCTCTTTAGATGGGGTGGATGGTGTACAAAAAAACACGCCCTCTTTCTCTCTACTAAGTCTTCGGGGAATACAGGTGTAATACTTTGTAATGTAAAGTTCATGCATCTATCCTACCTATCCTAGTTATCATCTAACTAATGCACGAGCAGATTATAAGGCTAACAGACAAAATATTCATCCTGCAATTAAAATATATATCCTTGTCATTTTTCATTAAGAACAATGAGTGGGATGTTATTAATAACGTTAAGAGACTTAGTACGACCACATATTTCACTTTTAAGTACACATTAAAATGTAAACAAGAAGATCGTCGCCATCCTCTTTGCAGTTATTTTAATAAACGACGCGTCTTCGACGCTACGGCCATTTTTGTACGGCTTTTTTACGAGCTAGTTGCCTTTTAGCCCGAAGCGGTTATCGGTTGGAGTCAAGACTTCATTGGGTTCACATTAAAATTGATATTAGTATTGTTATGGTTACTGAAAATTCCCTTGGTATACGTTTACGTTGTCGGACACGGAGTAGCCTTCTAGAGGCGAGGTTCTGCTTATCTATTAATATAAGAAGACCATTATATTGAGTTAAAAGTTAACTACAAAAATATATAAAAGGCAATTCACCAAGTTAAACCATAATCAAAAATAGATTTACCATTGTTAAGAGTAGTTACTCTTAGCTCACTCTGCCCAATTCTCTTTCAAAGTGAAAGAGCATTTTTATGTCATTCATTTCCGTCTAAAATAAATCGTAAAAAACATACCGTCAATGGAGATTTAGACGCTGAATTCATTTGCGGGCCTCAAAGAAACAAAGCTGACGTTACTGACGTCATCACATAGCTTTCAGTCTGCCAAGCCCCTGACTGTTTATGGTCCGTCTCTAAATTGCATAGCGCGACGTTCGCGTTACCCAAGTTTTTTTCACACAAAGCAATCGTGAAAAGTTTATTTGAAAAGGTTTTTTTTGTGTTTTGTTGAATAACCAAACACTGCACAGTAGACATTGGTTTGATGTGGATACGACGGTTTCCTTTGTGCTTTGTTCCATTTGAGGAACTGTGTCGTCAGAATCAGTACCTCTATTATGAGTTTTTTACTATTTACTTTCATAGTAAATGTAAATTTTCATGCATGCGATTTTAATTCTTAACTTGGTTATATTAGGGATTAGTATTGGAAATAGTAAGAAAACTCGTGATAGCGGTACAGAACATAATCAAACTTATATCACTATATTACAGAAAACTATTTGCGTAAGACCGAATTATACTTAGTTCAGCAAATACAAACTGATGACTTTTAAATTGGGTTAAAAAAATGTTTAAGTAACAATTATTACTTAATTAGTTACTCTAAGTGTATCTGGTGACACTGTATTCTTATATATTTGTTCGAATATAGCTGCTTCATCGCTTGCATAAAATTACACTCGAAAATTGCACACCTAATTTATAAAAAGTACACTGCAAAATGTTCACACCAACTCCATTTACTTAATAGCAGGCCATTTCGTTACAGTGTGTTCTAATCTCCCTAGTCCAACACGTGAGGTTTCATATTAGTATATACGTGTATATGAATAGTAACAAAAAGAGGCTTTGCCCCGTTCCTTGGGGCATTAACTTGGTAATCTTTATTAACGAAGGGGACCCCGAGTCGTTCCATGGGCTTTTAATACATGGTCGTTTACCCCAAAACTCTTTATCTGCAAACTTACGGCTATATCAAAAAAGTTCAATAACTTACTATGTAAGAGTAAGTTTTTAAACTTTTTTATTAAGTTTCCTTTATTTATTATGAAATGAAATAGGTATAGCTAGGTAACTCTTATAAAAAAAAAAAAAGTATATTGTTCGGTCTGCTAATAGTTGGTACGATGGAGGAACGAGGAATGGTGTTCCTCCGTTGAAAAGGGAGGATCCTCCGACCAGGCAAGGTGGTTAGCCTTTGTTAGTTAGGATTTGTTGTTGTAGCTTCACTCCGATAGATGGCGCTTTACTTTTTGCCATGTTGCGAGTATTAGTCGCTTGAGTACATTTAAATAATATGAAAAGGCATACGATTAATTGTAACAAATATTTAAATTGGGTCTGAATAAAAGTTTAAAGATTTTAACTATTAAAACGTATCATGTTTCCAGTAGAGCACAATTTTATTAGAAAACACGAAGAAAATATACTAAATCGACGAAAAACTGACGCTAAAATAATACTTCAACGTTAGTCGGGGTCAGAAGCAGGTGTCTTGAACCCTACCCCGATTATTACCGCCCTGCGCTCACTCTAGCACATAATACATGCCCACAAAACGTGTCTTACACAGTGTAGAGGATTCCCTGCTAGTAAGGGATACAAAGTAAATGTTAGATTACTAAGAACTAGCGTTTACACAGCCTTTGTATTAAGTTTGTCCGCTCGTAAAATTGTTGACAGCATCTGGTCGAGGTTGAATCGAATTAGCAGTGAGAACTTAAATTTGAACACAGAAATGAGGAATACACGGTACAATTTTTGCATGAAATTAACTTCTGCGGTTAAAAATCTGTTGTTTGTATTGTGCATACACTACATAGGTACGTAGAAACACGTCAAAAACAAAATAACCAAAATATTATATAATACTAAATTATTATACCTTAACATTCATATTGTTGAACAGCACAGCTGCAGCAGTGTTGCGGCAATTTTATACATAAAAGACAAGTCAAAATTACCAAAATTAAACTCTATTCAACAGTCATAATAGAGTTTAGTTTCGGTAATACACAATTCTGGAACTTGTACAGCTTTTCGTCGAAACTCACATTGATATCTAATTACTTCGCTTTCATTTTCTATAAACTGCCAAAGAAAACAAAACAACTAGCTTTTCCAACGGCATCATAAACCCTGATTAAATAAGAACATGATCTCGACCCGCTGAAAGCAATTGGTCCATAAAAAATGGAGTCAGTAGTGTAATTTATTAGCAAAATGCTACTATCCGCTCATTTTGGCTTCGATACCAGACAATGTTTTGGATGGTATCCAACTAATGTTTGTTCCGTTGTTTCCACTCCGATACGCCGAGTTATTGTGGACAACATCATTATAAAACTGTTATTATTAAGTAGCAGTCGTTATTTTTTTTTTCTCCGTGATTAGGGTAATGATAATAATTATCCGAATAAATCAACTGTATTTTTATATTTCTACCGATTCACCATTGACTATAAAAGTGTAGATACTTTAAGAGACATTATGTTCTAAGTAGTGATTATCGCTGGGACTATTTAGATTGCCATAGACACGCTAAGAAGAAGAAGTAGTGATTGGCAGACGGCAACGACGCATGATGCGCATTTGTTTTCTTTCAGTAAGTAATTTAGTATCGACGCAGATACAGCTTACTGTTTTAATAAAAGCGTAGGAAATGTTCTAGGTTGTTTAGAATAATAATAATAATAATATTTCTTTATTGCAGACATAGAGATCCATAGCAGCTGTAAGAATATTATGATATCTTAAAAATAAATAATAGAATTCAGTTAAAATATACAGTTACTAGTAATGCTCAATCATAATGTCCTCCTGACCGATTTCGATGACGGCGGCCGATCTCACCAAAGATGTGTGTGCGCAAACTCAGGTGCTCTCTCTATTCCTTCACTCTCATAGTCCGATGGAACGGCAATTCAACACGACCGTAGTGAGATCAGGCGCAGGACCAATGGCCTTACATGCTTTCCGAGGCACGGTGTGTATTCACATACACAAAGACCCAGACCCGAAACAAATATCTAGATATACAAATGTTTGTTCCGTACGGGAATCGAACCCGCGACACGTAGTTCAGTAGTCGATCTCTCAACCACTGCGTCAACCGTGCCGTCGTCAATCATATACAACGAAGTAACGTATTAACTAACTAAGCTAGTGGTAGGTAAATTTCTATATCATAAAGGGAATCACCTCAAAAGTAGAAAATCATACATGACTACTTCCTGCCCATAAACGTCCCCATCCCCATCTCTTGCGTTGACTAAGATCGTTAATAAGTGAATAATTAAAATAGACTGCTGTTCATTGTATGGCTTAACCCTTACAGCTCAAAGGAGCCAATGCACTTTGTCTTAATACATTAGATAGCTTCGGTACATCTGGGGTCACAGGTGGCAGATGGCGTAGTCGTGCAGCTTAGGTAACTCTGAATTAAGGGGAGCCCCAGTAAACAATATCCTATGGTATAAGCGTAAGGAGCCAGAAGGCTTTTGGTAGTACACAAGCCTTATTAGAATGCTGTATAGAAACAGCTTTGATTTCATTCCTGTTATTGGAAAGCACAAGTGTCCAAATCTAAAATCATTGGTTTTTGATAGCGAAAAAGATAGTCTCCCATAAAACAGTAGATTAGTCTACGAGATACATTTGTTATTATTCATTAATTCAGTAAGCGGTTAGAGACCTCTTGCGGCCAGGAACAACAAGAATGCCTCCGTTTCGTCACACAACGGGTTAAAACTTAGGGACGAATTACGTAGCACCATAAAAAATATATTAAGTACTACGGTACTTTTCGATACTTTATTACTAATAAAACTACATAAAAAAATGGCTTAAATAGTATATTCCGATGAGACAGATAAACGAGTATTATTATCAGATCCACAGCACATTCACTTCACACTCTCTCAAACGTAACACGTTTAGAATACAGGAAATTGTCGACCTCGGAAGTCAATGTTCGTAAGTGGAAGACATAAAATCTTCGCCATGAGCCGTAAAGCGGCAATTTCTTGTCTACGAGAGAGCATCGGCGCTGTATGGCTCTATAGCCGGACGTGTTTCGAATCGCTACTGGATGTATGTCCTGATATCGGTAAAAACCTCCATAACGAACGAGAATGTTGTTACTTCACAAAATCCATGATGGTATTATGAAACGAGCTACCTTGTATAGGCTTACGTGCCGTAAGCACTGAAGAATGCTTTAAACACTGAACTTTCAGCACATATTCTTCTTTCGTCGTGCCTAACTGAACTGTTTCATGAAAATTCCTTAACGCTCATAATACATGTCATAACGAAAATGTTAGCCTGCAAGCCTAACGAGACTGACTTTCTAGGGTTTCCGAACGAAAGTTGGGCCAACGTCAATGGACTATCGATAAGCAATGAATATAATATTGAGCTGAATATTAAGAAAACATTGATTAATTTGTGACGAACAATATGGCCAGCGTTACTTATGGTGTTGTTGTTATTTTTTTTAAACTGATCTTTCGTTCTAAAGATAACCCATCGTGCATCAATCAACTACATCTTATCTGCATAACTTCGACTAAAGTATACAAAGCTTTGTGCTATAAACTGTAATCTAAAATCTAATGTGGATTAACAATGGACATCCAATATCTTTATAAGCAAGTCTTGACTTCGAAGATTGGCAGAATTGTACAAACTACACGTTTACTACCTATATCAAGCTCTTTAGTTTTAAAGTCTGCTAGTGAAACTCGAACAAAATGGATGTCTTATGTACAAAATTCTATTATAAGAATAAATGTTATGGGAACGAATGCATTTCTCCTTCAATATACGTGAGCCGAATGTCTATTGTACAAGTTGACTGGTACTCATTGGTCAACGTACGTATGACAAAGCTATACCGGGTAATATTTCTATAAAAATATCAAGAAACGGCTCAAATTATATGAGATCTCCAGACGTAAGGAACAAATTTCTGCAATAAACGAATAAGCTAGAAATTATAAGAAATTGGTACTTCATAAAACTTGGTAGTACTTCCTAACTAGGACGCTCGAGCAAAAGGGTGTTAGGTAAACAATAAAATATGCTTATTTTTTTACCATGTAATTTAATAATATTTCCGAAGAATAAAAAAGAAACTTATTTTTGGGTGGCTTTTATATACCAAATGCAGTATAAAGTTTCACCCAAATCAAGTTTCATTGTAAATGGAAAAACATATTAACTCCACAGTTTTCCTTGTTCCACGAAACTGTGACTGAACTTTATTTCCTGCCGAAAATATTTATTAGTTAAACAACCAAGGGATATCAAGTCGTAAATCATCCGAAGGCCTTTCACGTGGATACGAATTTTTTATACGTATAATAAAACGCAAACGTCACCGTACGAATTGCTAGTCTCACCAAACCGAAACCAGAGCAAAGCGAACCGATCCGCCGTACGTGCCCGATACGACGGCACGTAACTCACATTACTGCTCTCAATGACTGTAGAGTTACGAGTCTTTTCAGCCGACGTTAAAACGGTGGCACCCTCAGCTATTCTTTCGCCATTATTCACAGGGCCACAATCCGTTGAGTGTTGAGCACCCTTTTAATGCGACCGTAAAGTGCGTAACTACTTGTGTCATTGTACTGCGGATTATCGCCTTCGATGGCGGTACTCCACTTCGCCTCTGCCCCCGAAACGACATCTGTAGACTTGTGATAAAGAAACAAATACATATTTTATTTTGTTGTCTACAGAAATAGAATTAAAGAGCACAAAGTTATTTTAATAAATAAATTTGTTTGACAGTCGCAAATTTTCTCAATATATTTTTTAGCTTGAAAGCCTTCTCGAAATTGGGTATACGATCGGATTTTCAAATACAATTCCAAACAAAAACCTGTACAATTTCATCATAGAAAACATCATTCAAAATAATAAATAAGTGATGTTTACAGCAATTTAGTTGAACAATTTAAGACATCCATTTTCTCAACAAGCAATCCAGTTGAATGCGAACGTCAAGATTCGGGGAATTAAAAATATATTTCGATTTTACTAACGACGCTCTCAAAAGATAGACCTATAATAATAATTATTATTTTCATCTCGCTTAATAGCTGGTCTGTAAAATATTCGTCGAAATTATTCGGTTTTCAGTGAGGGAGTCATTAGCAAACATTTGTCATTTGCAAACTCGGCTTGACGTTTATCTCTCTACAATTGATGAACGGATGTTAGGGCATGTAATCAATTGTCCCCTGAGGATGATTGTGACAAAATATTCCGCAAAATTTATATCAGTGAGTATTAATTTGTTTGTGAGCAAACACCTTTACTTAACGTAAAATGACGGTTGGCGTAATGATTAGTCCTTGGTTTACGTTACGTGATACTAGATTATAGCGTTTATTTATTTATACTTTATGAACTATGTAAAGAGTAGGATTTCATGATTTAAGCATTTGTACCAGTCAACCTTGAAGTAATGCACGAACGAGATACGTAGCGTATTTATATAATAAAATTAATAAATCAAATTAAAAAATACATAAGATCTAAGAATTTATAATTAGGCACTTTTTTTGTTGAAGTACCTATATAGTACCTATTTATTCAAATCACTTAGCGTCATTAGATCAGCTGCTAGCGTTTTATTTTGTGAAAAACATGAGTGCATCAAAACATAATTTAATATTTGTAAGTTAAACGGGTGAGATTTCACTTTCGTCTATTATTATTGATGTATTACTTAGATTTTTACTACCTACACAGTCTATACGGGAGGAGATATAAATAGAACGCGTGTCCGTAATTTCCCAAACTAAAATAGAATTACTTGTGGGTAGGTATTATGGAACCATATTTTTCTCATGAGTAATTGTAAGTAATAAAATTTGAAAATAATCATAGAGTTTCAAAGAAACATTAACATTCGGTAGTCATAATGGTATTGAGGTTCTAAAAATTCTCGATGTAAAAAGAAATTCTAACCTGTGCAAGCGCTACACTATCTGGTAAAATGATCGATAGGCGCGGTAGTCTAACTAAGAGATCCACTATAAATATTATGTCTGCACATGTGAATATAAAATAAATAAAAATCTAAATCGATTCAACGTCCATATCAGCAATCGAATGAATAAATTAGTCGCTTCGAGTACCGACCGCACTATAACGGTTGATTGGTTCCGAATAAAATTAAAAATGTTGTATTGTTATTCAACCGTTGATTGCGTTTACGGAATAAATAATGAATGGTTTAATCCTGTTTCAATTACTTTCGCTAATATGAAATCGAGTTGACCTAAGTGAGCTGAAATGACTTGTATCGTTTATTAGTTTTTGTTAGGCATTTTTTTTTTATATCCGTTTACGCTTGCTTTCTCCGAAGGGTACTCTTGTACACCCACATTTCGCCGATGCCTTATACATTCGAGTCATAATATAAATACATTCAGTCCAATGTTATAAGAGGACAACCTATTAGCCATCTACCAGGAAAAGTTACAAAATCCGGGCTGCCACTACGAATTTCCTTCTATAAAACCCCTTTATCCGACCTGGACTGGTCGTGAATTAAATCCAGACCCTCACATGTAGCAGTCATGTTTGCGACCATTTTGAGGGAATTCAGTATATTTATACTTTCAGTAAAAAAAAGATTATGTTTAAAATGATGTATGGAATATTTCGTTTCAATTATTTTCGGTAATATGAAAATGAGTTAGCTCAAACACTGTGTAAAATTGGATCGTTAAAGAATGTTTTCGTCAGACATTTTCTTGATACCTATGTACGATTTAGTGAAAACAATGTTTCATATTTGTAGGCTGAAATAATTTGCAAGGTTTTGGTACTTTGAAGTATTTTCGCCGACACCAAATCTTGATTAGGTTAAATATATTTGGCTTCAAATATTACAATTCGAATTGCATTTCTTTTTAATTTCTCTATTGAGATCTTATAATCTCTAAAAGAACATCACTGCAAATCAACTCTACAAGAGTTTATTGATTTACCTATCACGAAAACATATTTCTTTTATACACACAATATGTCGAGGTCCACATTTTTACGGCCGCTTAAACGCAATACTAAAACATACCATCTCAGACTCTTGTTACCATACCGTAGAAGTACAATCCGTATTTGGGTCGAACTAGGAAATTGAATCGGGCAAGGCAAGAGCAAATAATGCCGATAAGCCGCGTCGACAAATGACCAATGCAAACAGCTTACAAGCGACCCGGGCCGCACACAAGTTGAATCTATAAGCAATCTGTGTACGTTATGTTGTCTATTTGATTTATAATAAACAAGCCTTGGTTTGGTTAAAAAGAGTTTGAAGGTAAATTAGCTTTTATTTTAAACTATGAAAATTCAAGGAGACAGCAATAAAATTATAGTGTTTAATAATCCAAACGTTTTATTTTACTATTCGGTCCAGTAAAATTTATAGAAGACCAGATGGCGTGGTTTCAGTCTATTCAAATCACCCCAACAATGTGTGACTGCCTTTATATTTATTAAAGAGGCCTGATTTCAATAAGCTAACAAGAAACAATACACAATCTTCTATTCATTTAACAGATAAGATTTCCAAAAAAAAAACCAACCAAAAAAATTACATAAATTCCTCCAAAAAGCCCATTTGTCCAACCCAACCTTTTTAATCATTTCAAGCATTCATTGTAATCATTTTCTATACCTACATCTTGCTGTATTTTAATAATGCTATTTACTTCCAAACTTGTATGTCCTTCACTGTATTAAATGGTGACCTATATTAATATTATTTGAAGTGGAAATGTCTCTAAGTACATGATCCCGAAAACCATTCAAAGATTACGCATTATTCATTTATAGAACGAGAAGACATATAAAGGAAAACAGAGTAAGTAACTCTTGTATTATTGAGAGGTTGTTTTGTTCCTATTTTCTGAACAGAGTTTGGTATTCAATATCAGGTAATCTTCTTTTGTCGACAAATAATTGTTCTGTGCGGGGATTGAACATGCGATCCGTAACGCTGAAAGCCACCATATTAGCTTGAGTTTCAGTTATTATTTCTGTCATTCTGTCATCAAAATGAAGACTGACAGAAACAATTAATGAAACTAAATTCATAAGTAGCATTTCCCTAAACATATCTGGCCATGTTAAATAACCTTTTAACTTTAGAAATACTTAAAAAAAACGTGTAAAATGACGATATTAAAAAATAACGTTACATGGAAAAATTTAACCTTGGTTAATCAGTTTTCACTGTATTTATTTATTTATTTATTTATTATTTATTTAGTACAGCGATTAGCCATTGAAACTAAATAACCATTGACAAGTAAACCTGTCACACACACACATGTAGTTTTTCTTTGCGCTAAAGTTTATCAAAATAACATTTTCATACAATTTTCCTAAATTAGAAATCAACAAACACAGTCAAGATTAATATTTCACCGTCATGTGGACAAGTACAAGAAACTTCAAACCAGCTCTCCGATTAACTTTACATAAAATCCACATCTCATGTTACCATATACCAACACTTCAGACAACTTTTATCTTTAAATATTTTATAAAATCTAACGTACTAAGCGATTTTAAATATACAATCATGGCAGTATTCCCCGCAGAATTTAGCCATGGTTGTATTACCCGCAGAGTTTAGTAGACATATTATGTACCTATGTACCTATCTCTGCTAAATTACAGTACACGCACATGTTTGCAATGAATTATCACCCATTTAAAAGAAAGAGAGTATACTATCATCTTTGTGCCGCTGTACTGGCTATAGCTATAGTAGGTTCAGTGGTTGAGCGATCAACTGCTGCGGTTCGTGTCGCGGGTTCAATTCCCACTCGAAACGAATACTGGTATTGTATAATATTTATTTTTTCTATAACACCAGATTGCTACTGAAAACTTCCTTTGGTTAAACCAGTAGACAGTTGACTAAAGACTATAATTAAGTAAAAAATCCTTATTTAGTCATTTTTTTTAATTACTGTGAATAACACGTCAAAGAACAAAACTGAATATTATTTGACTAACATTTAATATTGTGTTCAGAAGATTTCCTTTAGAAGTTTGAAGCGATCGGCAAATATTTTCTTAACGTATTTCAGGGAAAGAAGCGTAAGGATTCCGTGTTTAAACACTGATTGCTTGAACGTGTTTGAGAGGAGATTTCAAAGTCTTTTTAAACACAATCTCTAACAAAATACTATAAACGTTGCTTCAATATTCTGATGTAGGTTAAACAAAAAAACAAGATGGTGACATCACATACTCGTATTTGTAGTATTTGGTATAACGGTCTGAGGCCTGACACTGAAATCAGCAGTTTTCACGCAAGTTATTAAAAAATAAATCCACTCTGCTCTCATTCGTCTCGGTGAAGTGACTTCAAAGCGTTATCGAAGTGATATTAAAAACAACAAAACTATAAACGACACACAAAATAATAATAATAATAATGTGTCTGTCCTACACGTGCTTCTTTAGCGGGAGAGGTTAGAAAGTGTTAAGAGACGTGATACCAACTGCGTGTTTCATTAATTTAATGTATTCCGGCATCGCCACCGTGTATACTGTAGTACACCCTAAATTTTCCGATGGTAATGTACTATGATTAGTAGGTAGGTGATTAGTAGGTACCTATGTGATACGAACAAGCTAATCACCATTCAATACGATTACGGGTCCGATTATAATCTGCCTATCTTTACAGAAAATCCAATTGCTCTTACCCGAGAATCGTGGCCACCGCGCTTGTGACCGAAGAGCGATGGGGCGAAAGATAAATACTAATCTTAACTAAAGTGTCACCCAACTCGCTCTTTCCCTACTATTCCCTAGTAACGAATTTGATGTTGCCTTTAGCTGACGCAGTTAAATTGAACTTTAAGCGACCGTGCATTAAGTAGAATAACGAATTCATTTTATAAAAAGACTAGAGGAGACTTTGCGATGTTACCCGAGATAGTCGATAGATAAAAATTTATTAGTGCTTATTTTCACCTTCTAAAAACACATTTTCAAATTTCACGTTTATATCTGCAGTGGTTTAGGCTGTGTGTTGTCTGACAGTCAGTCACGGTACCGTTTTATAAGTAGGTATAGATGTTCGACGAGAACGAAGCCGGGTACCGCTTGTGTACAGTAAAATGAAAATCTACGATATCGGATTAAAGATATCGATGATTATCAATATGATGATATTTTTCAATATGCTAAAATTAAAACCTTGCTAGATTTTTTATATAGTAGTGTAGTATGTGTAGATAATTATGTCAAAAAGAACGTCAAATTTTAACAATAAGCACGTTCTTCCAATATCTGTAATTTCTGCTAACTTTATGATACTCTATTTACTAAGATAAAAATGGTATGCAAAAGGTAAATCGGTTCATAATCAGAGTCAAAGGATTTTGTTATTGCTCAACTGGGCCTTAACAAGCGTTTTAACTAAACACTCCAAATACACGGTTCTTCTAAAGGAGTTTGATTGTTTAAGAAGACATCTGCAAGAAATTCCATGGTTATTAATAATAGTAATTCATTTATTTCGGAAAACAAAGATCCATTGCGTTGGTAACAATAGCCTTAACCTATGTTAGTACTTAACTAATACCACAGACAATGTACAGGTGACAATTGACCTCACCAACGGGCTGTCATGTCTCCCGGCTATAGCGCGTAGAATGCTGCGGGGGATGCCACGGAGTCTGTTTCTGCATTTTGTTATTGTTTTTATTACAGTTACTAAAATGCAAACCGTAGTTATAGGATAAGACTTTGTATATTCACACTGGCAAGGCGACCCTATTCCCATACAGCCTGTGTTACGTACAGGTAATATGGGATTGCCGATTGCACGCAGCCTACATAAATATAGGTATTATCATAACATTAAATTCAGTTTGTTTTCAGTTGTATTAATATTCTATTTGCTTAATATCATTACTTCTTCAAATCAAATCGTCAAATCATCTAAAATATGCGAGTTGTTCAAAACATACAGAATGAAAAGAAAGCCATTCACATCCACAATCTTTTTGCAACAAAATCTGGAAAGTATTCAATTTAAATAAACACGTGCAAAAATAATATAATTGAAATCAACCCTCTCCATACCGTTTATTGAATTAACTTTAAAATATGTGTGTATAGAATGTAAATACTGAAGTCGGGGAGGCAAGAGGCGATACTTGTCAGTGCCAACGCGATCGTGTTTGCTTCTCAATTCCAACGCTAATATTTATACTGAAACTCTGGATTATCAGCTGTCTTCTCTCCCGTTTATACCCATTTGCATAACATCGTAACATAGCATCGCGCTTGTATTCCCCGAAGGGTTAGGCAGAGGTGTACGTGTACTAATGTACACCCATGTTTCGCCGATGCCGTTATTGATATCCCATGTAATAAGAGGCACAGTTTCAGACTCTGTGCTGCTACTGTGAGTTTCGATATAGAAAAATCCAATAACACTAACCGACCCAGGAATCAAACCCAGAACCTCACGCTAAGCAGTCGCGCTTGCGCTCACTAGACAAATGAGGCAGTCACCCATTTGCATCCCTGTCTATTGAATGTTTAAAATCTAATTTCCACTTCACCGCAACGGCAAATTGGCCGCAATATAAACAAAACGAGTATTAAAAAACATTTATATCAAGAAAACTGTTTATGTAAAAGGGAATGACCTTTTATGAATGCAATGCAATCTTTTTGATACTGAACGAATTCATAAACATAACAGAGGCACGGACTTGAGTATTTATACTCGGTTTGTTGAACTGCACATACGTTTAGTGAATTCCTTCGGGCGCCAGTAAAATATTTTCATCTTTTTTTATTGAACCTTTGTAGATATGATAGTAAAAATGAAGAACCAATTTTGAAAGGTCCTCCCAATGGCATTGTAATAAAACTTCGCATAAAATAGTCTCAAAATTGACATTAATGTACTGTTTAAAACATCAGTTATCGTTATGTGCTTGTTTACATTTGAATATTCAAACATCAGACGCTATGACTCTCGTTAGTTTTTTTAAGTTTCGTCGTTGCCTTTGAGTCGCAATGCAATAAAAGCATTGCTTTATTTTCAAATAGCAATTTCGAATGCTTTTATGCAATACAAATATTATTAATGTTGTGCAAAATTCTAATAATACTCATTTAAATTATATATGAATTAAATATTCGAATTTCACAAACTTAACACCTCAAATGAAAATGCAAATAGCAATTTAAATTAAAAGGAATTTTGTATAATAGTCACTAGAGTGAAGTATTACATTAGTGTTTTAGTTATAAAAAAGTTTTAAAGGTACTTAAATAAGAAGACCTTTAAGCAAGATTAATTAATCTACCACAATATAGACTTCCATTGTCTGCGTGACGCTATGTTACTCACGGCTTTCTATACCCAAGATACTTGCACAAAGTCTTCCCACACTGCATATTAGTTTACGCCTACTTGCGCAAGGAATTTTAACTTTAATATTACTTTACATACCATTCATTTGCACTGCCAGTAAGTAAATTATTTCTTCTCTAATAAGAACAAAAGCCTTCCCCTCTCGTTACTGCATTATCTCACCTCACTTTGTCTTGCCCATTAGTCTTATCATTTCAAAGAATACTTTTAATTTCCGCTACATTTAAATACGAGTATACTCGTAATTCTAATTACTCACATCCGTTAATTTCAATATTAACTAAACTAAACTATTAAATTTATCCGAAAATTTTGGTTTTATATATACTAATCCATGTCCTAAATCAAAATGTCAAATGTTGGTATTTTTCTTTCTTTTCACATTGTATAATAAAACATAATATGCGACGCGACGCTTTGTATATTTAACTTGCACATTTCATTTCATATTCTTTGCAAACTTTATTACTCTGTGACATGAGAACCGTCCTTATGACATGAGAGATGCAAGTGAACATAAAAATAACACAAAATTCAATATAACTTTAAACAGCTTAATGAAGATACTTCGCGAAGTTGAAATGAAATTGTTAATAAAGCCATATGCAACAACATTGCATTGTGGTACACATCGCAATTGTCTGCATTGTTTGTTTGTACACACACTTTGTTCGGAATAATGGTGATGTAAAAGTTGGGAACTAAATAGGACACACTGTATCTTGACACGGATAAGTTTGTAGTTATATTTGCTACTTCCAACATTAACATTCAGTTGAATAACTTGGTTAGTTTTGAAGAAAACTATTAAGTTTATGACCCACTTTCTGTCATGTGAGATTTCATGCATATTTCAATAAAATATACTGCTGATGTTACTCTTCTTGTTTTTGTTTACTATTCATAAATCTTTCGGCAAGCACGTAAAAATTCCACCGGAGACATTATATAAATCACACAAACCAGCAAATGTATTAATAGGTTGGGAATTCGAATTCCCGTTCCCTACAGAACATGAATAAGCCGTTTCTTCAATCAAAGACACCATATATTACAAAGTCGTTTCGTCATTAAATGAAACCACGTATGTACTTGATACCACGTTTCCAAATAATATATATATCAACGATTTTCACTCCTGTAATTTTTCGCTTATTCTGTTGCTCTCTCTTATTCATGTAAAGGACATATAAGTAGCATTTTTGTCTGCTCTGATCTAAACCTATAAAAACATAGTTATGGTTAAGCGTAAGTTATAGATTTAAAACTTCGCCTGTCCTATATTACATAACAGTTAAACGTAGTGATTGAATTTGATTGATTTTCTATATACAGTCACAGGACGTGATACTAAATACACGGTTTAATTGAATGCGGTACAATCAGCGAAATAAGTTAATGTACATATCATAATTTTTTAGATAAAATATAGGATTATAATTATTGTTCTTTACTAACCATCTCACTCGTCGATAACGTTACGGTATTTTAGAATAACTTTACATAGTGAATGAAATTTGAATGTCTTCTTTCATAAAAATTCTTTTGAAGCTTTTATCCAATGAACAGCTACTCTTATCGCTGTCTGTGCCATCATTGTCACCTTGTATATCAACTAGCAAAACAATAGTTATGTCAGACCAAAGTTCCATATAGTTATATAACTTAGAAAACCTACAATATATTTTTTTAATCAAATGTAAGCCTGTGTACTTAGTTACCGAATATTATGTTCGGTCATGTTGCAAAATGGACCCCTGAGACCAACGGCCCCGGAACTCAGCCATGCGTGACGATAATAAATCTAACAGCGGCACTGGCGATTTGCTCCCAAGATATTCTACGTACTATAAAATACTGGCAATCATTGACCTAAAATCAAGATGCACAGTTCCCTACGATAATGTAAAAAGGAGCTCGAAAATGAGCACTTTTGAATGTTTTATATAGAATAATAGTTCTTCAGTTTTACATAATTACAATAAGAATTTATGTTCTATAATTTCATTAAACTGCCGCATTAATCTAGTAGTCACAAGCGTGATGTCTTGGGTTCGATTCCCGGGTCAGGTAAAGTGTGGTTTTTCTATATAGAAATTCTCAGTAGCAGCACCAGGCTTGGAACTGTGCCCGGTTGATGGCAATAGGCTAATAACAGCATCGGCAAAATATGGGTCCCCAATAGCACACCTCTGCCTAACCCTTCACGGGTACAGGCTTGATGCTATGTTATGTATTCTGATATTTTATAGTTAGTGCGAAAAGTTGTGCTAGGTAACCGACCACACATCGATCAGTATCAATGAACAGGCGCACAATTTGCATTTGTACACGTTTTACTGAGACCTTCTTAATTTGATTTGCGTATCTAGAGTATTTTTATCTATAGCCGGGTATAACAGTAATGACACTAATTATTCTACCAATACTAGTGATATAATTCAACATCTGCTGTATATCAAAATGATGATATGCGCCCAGCAAATAAGAGATTGTTCAGATGTATGTTTATGTTTTTTCCGGTTGATATGATGGAAATATTGGTATGTTTTTTCCGCGATAATAACGTATATATTGTCCCGAGGTAAAATATTGTTTCTGAATATTTTTTTCCCTTATAATTACGTCATAAAAGTATTTATACCTATAGTACTAAATATAATAATAATAATGTCCTCCTGACCGATTTCGGTCACGGCGGCTAATCTCACCGGAGATTAGCCAACTACGCAGGAGATATTATAGAGCACAAGTGTGTGCGCAAACACAGGTGCTCTCTGTATTCCTTCACTCTCATCGTCAATCCGACACGACTGGTGAGAGATCAGGCGCAGGACCAACGGCTTTACGTGCTTTCCGAGGCACGGTGTGTATTCAAATACACGAAGACCCAGACCCGAAACAAATATCTGTAGATCATACAAATATTTGTTCCGTGCGGGAATCGAACCCGCGACACGTAGCTCAGCAGTCGATCTCTCAACCACTGCGCCAACCGTGTCGTCAGTACTAAATATACTGGTATCTAAGTTACTTGTTATTATTATTACTTAATGATTCGAGATGATTACCTATGTATATGAAAAATAAAATAAAATAATAATATTTACTATTATTTACGAAGCTGAATTGGAAAATCAATTCATATCTTATATAAATATACTTCATTAGAAATGTAATTAATAGATTTTGCCAGGAAATACATTGAAACGCGTTTGATTAATTATTTTCAGCGAGGTTATCAACACAGCATTATAATTAATTTAATTGGAAAACACTCGAAGTTTAATAATACATAATTATAATGATGCCCGAAAATCAATAATAATATAAAAACCGTCGTTAGTTGATTTAATTTTTGCTGTATTACAATAGTACTTATCTCAAAAGCTTATTTGTAACAACAATTAAGGAATCTGCCAAAACACGAATGTAATTTTTCATCATATTATAAAAACTTCGTGCGCCCCCGATCCAATAAGCAAATTAATCGCTTTATCGAAAACTACCTTCAGCTATAAACAATTTTTTTTAAAACTTTATACGTTAGAACAGTCGCGCTTTCAGATTTTTTTCCGTAAAATTAAAGTGCTTTATTCAATTTAATGGTAACAACAAAGTTTACTGCAATATTTACTGCGAAAATTGCATCTAGCGCTTTATTTTTATCGAAAATTTTCCAATATACCTGACCTAAAGGGTGTTCAGTTCAAAGCTTTTATTACGGCGTGTTCCTATCGGTCGCTTACGATATCAGGTTCCATAATCTGTAACAGAGCGACTGCGAATAAAATATCTTTTGTATGCTTTAAGATTTCATTAGTGTAACTTTGGCTTTGTAGGATAGGAATGTATGAAAGATCAATAAGGATTTACATTGCAAATGCGATAGTACTCTCCAATTTTTCTTCAAAATAAAAACAAAACTCTGTGAAAACAATTATCACATCGCGAATCAGATTCTTTTTTGCTACAACAAAAACTATTGCGTTTTTAATGAGATGAAAACTAGTACCTAAAAGAACTTGGCAATGCGCCAGAATAACTCTAATATGACGAGCAAGCTACGGTGCTACGTAACCGTAGCGACTGTGTATTATGCTGCTACGCCATGCGTAGCCAGTGCTACGAATTCGTAACGTCTTTTAAAACAATTTATTTATTGCACTGGTTTATTTTCATACATGTATTTTTCACCGCAATAAATCACGATAAAAATATAGTTTTCACTTTTTAATAATAGTTCTTGATGCAAGTCACGCCTTTTAAAGATAAAAAGAACCGCACTATATGATCTAAAATAGTGCAAAGTAGCTTTAAAATACACAAACACGTTAGTAATATCATAAATCATACATTTTCTTCTTGTTACTGATAAAAAATGAACATAGAGTTGCAACGAGATATTCTTTTATTTACGTGATATGGCGCCGTGGAGCCCAATAAGAATATGACTGGATTATGGTAATGAGCAGTTCTTTAATATAGCACTGTAAAAGGATTTCTTTTCAGGACACAATTATAATCATAGCGTCACGCCTGTATTCCCTGAAGGATTAGCAGAGGTATCAATGACGGCATCGACGAAATGTAGATAAACAATAATATATATATCAATACTCAATATTTATTGCGTTCCACAATGTACATAATCTAGTAGGTAACACATAGATACCTTTAACCCACAATTTGCCGATGCTGTAATCGAGTCCCATGTAATAAACGGCAAACATATAGCCACCTACTGGGCACAACGCCAAAGACCGGAATGCTCCTGAGAATTTCCGATCAAAAGAAACACTATAACACTTTGGCCAGCCCGGGGGTCTAACCCAAGACCTCACGCTCACCAGTCACGCTTGCGACTACTAAACCAATGAGACTATATACATATATAATTACTTCACCTTTAATTTTCCGACATGACGTCATCGTGGATCAATATTACGTTCATAAACTTTCAAAATAAAAATAAATAAAAATTTTATTCATATACAGTCAGCACCAAAAATATGTTTACACATAGCGAAATACAAACGCTTATTGGAAAACTATGGGTTAAAATCGTAAAATTTTAATGACTATGTATTTTTATGTATCCGCAGATACTATATGTAAAATTGGTCAAGATTTCAATCATTATTTCCTCTGAAAATAGCTTTTGAATTTAATTAAGTGTATACATCTTTTCGATACTAACTGTACCACCAACTTAAAGGCACTTATGAATAGTCAGACCCTAGTTACCACGTTTCAAAGTGTTGTTTTCCTATGAAGAAGAACGGGCAAGAAACTTCTTCACCGACCAAACCCGGTTGAAGTCTCACCTGTTTTCTCTTTACCATAACCGTAAGATACCTATAAGTTAGATTTAGTTCCTAAGTCCTTCATATTTACAGCAGCCAATATAATACCCCTCTATTGCCCAGAGTTACTTATTGTTCTGTCTTCGGAACAATTTATTGAGGTAAGGTATCTATTTACTTTCCGTGCTCAAGTGAACAAGAACGGACAGCTCAATTATGTGCTGAGCTGGTAAGATGATCTTGTGCTTAATAATAATTGAAACTATAACACTAAAGAAATGTTTGGTTTTTCTGTTACGATATTTTATATTGCCTTGGGTTGGAATATGTGTCATAATTAATGGAATCAGGCGTTACTTTGCGGAAATCCATGATATACAAGATGTATATCTTGTATATAATATATATATATATATTAACTGGAATATTTAGTTTTAATTCCGCCAAACTAGTTTAAGCCCCGAAAATATACCGCTTCCAAGCACATCCAAACGGTCGACGAGTCAAAATCTCCTGAGGATGCCCCGTGGAGGGGCGAAACATGTATCGAGGATCGGTTTGGATAGCATGTTACATTATATCTATCACACCTTCTGCATGTGCATATATTTGCGGGCGGGTGGGCGGTGCTGTGCATGCACCAAAGCTTGAAATAGTCTGGCGGAATTAAAACTAAATATTCTAATTGTATATCTTGGAATATGTGTAATTGAATACGTAAGATGAAGCAACAGTCAGTCCCGCAGCCGAATTACCGATGTAGCAATCAGTTTGCGACAGGCGTAGATCGCGCGATATCTTCTGTGAAACTTCTTTTTCATTACATATATGTATTGGCCGACAATGAGGCTGCTGTCACGTGTCTGTCTCTCAATCTGTGACATTTCTAAATCATTAGAAATCTTATATAACTTGCCTTAAAACAGTTAAAAAAATCGTGAGGAAATCTGCATACCCTGAAACTTGCACAAAACGTTATTAATTCCAGTAAAAACACTGACTGAAAATCTCTTATACTTACCTATGTTTAATAGCGGTTCAATAAAAAAAGTATTTCTATTTCTCAGTTGAGATTTCCGAACATTCTCCTATCACGAAGTCTATTAGTAACATTATATTCTAGCTTTTTGTAAGTACCCTTGCTTACGCTCGACTAATGATATCGTAATAAAATATATATTCCTAGAACTCGCCAAGCACTATAAGAAAAATATCACAAAATACATAAGAGAAAATCACGAAAAATGCTACAAGAATTCACAGTTCGTAAAGTTGAGCATTTCTTCACAATAGCTTTTATAAAATTCTTATTCCGTTGTTATTGGATACTAAAGTATGGATGCGGTCACCCAACCGATGTAAATGTACTTATTATACGAGCTCTGTCTCCAAGAAGTCTTAATACCTCGTGTTTATTCCCGTGTCGTTCGCGTTTATACAAGCAATAATTGTTTTTATTGAACGAATTTAACTGCAACCGAGTCCTAATTTCCTATGAATACGATTCGCTGAATCGTTTTACTGAATTTATTTTGGGTTTCCCGTTTTCCGACGTGTCATTGAAATAAAATTTGTCGTATGATTATGTCTTGAGGATGGCAATAGCGTCCGTAGAAATCAATGGTGACTATTGTTTAAATTCGGATCATGTTCAGGAGCCATGGACTTTTATTACGAAATTATGATATTTATATTAAATGTAGGTAGTACCTCCCGCAAAATATTGAAGGTTTTCAACAAAGAGTTGTTCTCTTTAGCTACACAACTATGACGTCACTTTTGCGCTTAATGGTTCGTATGCTCTTGGAATGGACCGGCTGATTTGTGTTAAGGAGCGGTTGATTACGTAAGAAAATCTGACAACCGCAACAACCAACAGACATCCCTTTTTCCCGTTCATATTTTTTTATTAAGGGATACGGAATTCCTTGTTTAATATTTTTTCTTACGCAGTATCAGGAGCGGGAAGCTTGTAGTTCTGCATCGTACTATGTTTAATAAATTACCAAAGCGTACAGGAAACTGGCTGCCTCACTGGTCTAGTGTACTGGTGAGCGTGAAGTCCGGGTTCGATCGGGGTGGGGCATAGTGTTATTGAGGTTTTCTGTATAGAAATTCTCAGTAGCAGCACGGGGTCTGAAATTGTGCCCTGTAGATGGCAATAGGCTTGCCCCATATCACATTGCACTCAATAATTTCATCGCCGAAATGTAGGTGTGCAGTAATACACCTCTGCCTAACCCTTCGGGGAATATAGGCGTGATGCTATGCATAGAGGAAAGGCAAATGTTGTGTCACAAAATTGCCATTTACTCCTAGTTTATCGCGTTTCGGATATTACAGCTATATGTTGATAGCTGGGCGGAATTGGGCAGACACTTGTGGACTTTGTCACACACAATCTAACATCAATATGACCGTGACTTTATATGGGCTATTAACTATTTAATATACTGCATAAAGTAACACTTTTTTGAGTGTTAAAATAGCTTGATGGTTTACTCTTTTATTGTTATGCGACTCGATAATTTTTGTCATTTTTAATCATGTTCTCATGCAAGTGTATGTAATCCTTTAAACCTGAAAGTATTTTTAGCTTCTTTCGCTTTTGGAAGCCCAGTTCATACACTGGTTATCTCAAGCAAATACGGAGTATGATTTCTGAGAGAACGGTCATTTGGGCAACTAGATATTTCTTAAAATCATTCAAGTTATATGAAGCTCATCTATGTCCTTCAGATAGGTTAATTAGGTAGTAAAATTAACTTAAAAACTTTTTCATCAAAACTCTGCAATGTGCTTGAACATATAACATACTTTTTTGAATATTCAATAGGCTCCAAGACCTTTTAAATTAATCAAGATTACTCTACGCTCCTTAATCTCCGAAGAACCAATATAATAGGCCATCAGTTTCTTATCGTTTCATCGCAATATTTTATCCGCGCCTTGAAAATTACTCCCTAGATACTCAGCCTGTGATGTTTTCTTTTGCCGAAAAGCGTACGATAAATGTTTGTGCATAAATTTGAAAAACTCATTGAGCCTCAGGTTCTTGTTTACGAGCTATCCCACATGTACACTCCGCTTTAAACTTGTATATTTAATTCGTCATAGACCATTCAGTTGAAACGTTTCATCTGATACTCCACTCTTACTGGATATACACATCCTTATTTCTAGCTAGTTATATGCATAAATTTATAAAAATATTGAACAGTTTTTTTATTTCAACTAACACAGATTATGTGTACTTTTGAAATGTCGGGACTCTACATCGTTTAAAATCATCAAAACAGCGAAAATAATTTTAAAATGCCGACGGTGTCAGACAGTCTGATAAGGATCCGTCTTATAATCTAACAGAGAACAAGATAAATTGAATTTAATCACTATCTTAATTAAAATCTAAAGAACATTTTACCGGTAAACTTATTCCTGATTTATAGAGAGATACTTTAAGCAACTGATTAAGTAGAGGGAGCGATATTTCAGTTATCACTACATTTAACACCATGCAGGATGTTGTAACTACATGGGCGAAATATTACTGCTCATCATTTTGATATGATCGCTTAATGGCCTCTGACGACATACACGGTAAGTAATGGGGACATTAACCCAGACTACACAGCAGTTTTTTTTTTTATAGCGATCTATAGTTGTTATTACAGATTACCTATAACGATTATAACGGGCTAGAAACTGTTAAGAACCAATGCTTGAATTTTCAATGACCAAATCAATTTGAAAATTCAAATTAATTTGAAAATAGAACAGCACTGGTACCTGCTTAAGAATCCAACTTAAGTAAAATAAATATTAATCTATCCAAAATGTTTAAAATAAAAGACACTCGAATGTCAGTCAAAGTATAAAAAGTATTTTTTCCAACGGTCACAATAAACGTTTTTCAGTGTAACAGTCAAGTACTAGCACTTTCTCTAAAACACCGCCCTTGAGTAAAAGTTAATCAAACGTGAATTTCACTTACTGGCCAGAGGTCGTTCGTTTTGAAGGACCATTACATTGGCGATGGAGAGACCCATCAATTTAGCTTCACGCCGACCGCACGCGGTCAACGCGACTGTGGCCGACATGTGAAACGTTTTATTACGGTCCAGGAAAAACCGTTACAATAACGCAACTCGAGAATACTTTAGTGAGAGTAAGAAACAGCTGGAACATTGTAATATGCGTCACTTTTTTGATGGATGCTGGAATTATTTAATTTAAGTGGTACGCATAGACGGATATTAAATTCGTCATCTCGATAGATATTCAGTTTTAGGGTTAACAATTGTTATTTTGAGGTCATGGTTTTCTTATAGCAATTTAGAAATATTTACTGTAAATTTTTATAGTAAAGATGTTTCTTTGTTAATTTTTTTATTTATATGTTAGTATGAAATTATATTTATTAATTAATCAATAAATTAGGAAGCATCGAATCGTTAATCGCTTCTACGACTTGCATGACTTGTTTTTGGGTACAATAAATATTTTTTTTATAACAAGATAAGTGTATCCTTCATTGTGATATCGAATGCTAAAAGTAAACTTTCCATCAACTTGTTAGACATTTTTGACGGAAAATATAACACCTAATAAAATATATCAAGCGGAACAGTTTAATTTCCGTCGAACTGGTTCCAAGTCAAACAACTTTGCTCAAGGGTAAGTGGGTGCCAATTTAGGCGCGTACGTCTAAATCGGCGCAAGTCTTTCAATTTGACGCGAAATCAAAGTAACAATGGGAGAGCTATTTAATAAATGCCCCCGATTCAAATTTCTAACGGCAACAGATGGCGTGCACGATCGCCGTCGCTTCGAGCGTGAATAATTTCCGTCACAACATTGCCCCACCCCCCTCTTACCCCGTAAATAATTCCATTCTTTATGTTCCACAAGAGTGCTGTCACAAATAAATTGAAAAGTCGACGAGGGACTTGGTATTCAGCTAGACTATTTAAATGTTCGAACACGTAAATACACTTTATTATATCAAAGAAAACGTAAAATTGTCACACTTTCAGATATTTATATAAATTATGTTTTAATGTTGATAAAAAGTTTTGATATTTATCTACATATATTCACTGTTGGTGTCAGTTTCTAACTTGACCGTTTTACCGAGATTAAAAACATTGAATAAATTATAATAATAAATTGTAGGTAAAAATGTCAGGTGGAAAGTTATTACGGCGTCTGTTAAGAAAAGATATTTAATCGTCGACTCAGGAAATACTATGGTAATTATATCAGTTTCATTTTTGTTGATATCAAATTTATTTCACGAGTCTGCTACTGGACATGGGCTACTAACAGATGGTAGATTTTTTATCGTAAGCTTTACGTTCGCGTCACTTGAACTGTTGAAAACTCATATGTTGCACACTGAGCATATTTCGCATCAATAATATTATTAATCAAGTCACAGTTGCCTGAAACAAAATTTTACAACCAAGTAATCAAGTAGGACATATTAGTTAGTACCTATAGTGTTGGGAAATGGTGCGCTCACAATCCGTCACTACGTCGCACCCTTAGAATGAAAGTGATCTAACTCAAAATTCCTGAACAACCAAAACTGACCTTAAAAAGTATACTTTTTTGAAGACTTTCTTGCTCATTTCCCACGTCCATTTCACAGTTCTCTTTAATTCTGAAGGTGCGATGTGTTTACGAAGTCGACTGATGCGCGTGGCTTGTTATACTGGGCGAAAGTAATATGATAGTGAAAGCTTAATCTCAAGATGATAACCTGTATCAATCTTTACAGTACGGCTGGCGAAGTGGCTAAACGATAAGCTTTCTTCGCTAGGTGTCGCGGGTTCATTTCCCTTACGAACAAATACTTGTATGAACTACAGATAGTTGTTTCGGGCAACATGGACACAATAAAACACACATGTCACGTGCACATGCAAGTGTGTGTTTGTAAACTGTACCCACGATATAGGAGAAATCATAGGGAAGGGAAACAAATTTAAAAAAAAACTATATTTCAGCTGCATCGTATAAATAACCGAGACAAACTCGCTTTTATAGTGTTGGTAAATTTACAAACACTATAAAAACGAGTAATCCCATAATTATGGGTTTGCAATCTTCACTGTGTGTTTGCGAAGACACGTAATCCTCGCAACTTGTTATATCGGGCAGTAGTGAAGGATTCAATCAAAGCGATGACATTTTGTGTGGATTCTTTGGATTTATTGCTAGACATTTTTCCCCTAACTACATACATATTCGACGAAGAAACTTTCAATATTAAATACCAGTAAGCCTTATATTAGACCTTTGCCAGCAGTGGGACGGTGAAGGTTAGAAAAAAAAGCCTTAAACTTTTCACCTCTCTTTTAATTTTTGTCATCTCATTTTTATAAAATATTGATGCAACAACACATCGTGAAACAATTACAAAATGTTTATTATAACTGCTTTCCTGCACAAATATATATCTGTAGGTATAACCAACCTTGGGGTGCACCCTTGTTACGGACACGGCAAATGCCCCCTGACAGGGGTCGAAGGTACAACCGAGACTAATAAACACATGCTATTATTACTATTATTAGTCTACCATTCGAGTTAATGTGGGAAATGTTAACTATAGAGCTTTTATTTCTAATACAATACATGGTTAGTGGTTACCAATTTCAGAAGCAATATCACGTTTGTTTGTTTTAGTAGATTTAGTTCTTTGTTATTTGCGACCAGTGGTTTAATAGTCAATGTGCTGAATATAGCTTCATGTGTATTTTTTAAGAACTATGTAACCAAATATATACAAACTAGTAGTCGCCTAGTGGTCGAAATTTAATCGTAATACATTACATTTTTAAATTTGACCGTTATTGAGGTTTATTTGTCAAAAAGTTATACCTCTATGGTCATTATGCATATTTTTTTAAATTTTGTTGTATTACGTCAGCTGCGAGCGTGTATGATATATATATGTGTGTTTGACAACAGCAGTATGAACGTAAACAATTAATGTTTTATTTAATTTCAAGTATTCGTAAACCATATTACCTATTAATAAATTTTCGCCTTCTGCACTCCTCCATATCGTCATCCGTGCGCGCAATATGCTTTAAAATGGGTACAAAGTTTTCTCTTCACATATTAATATGTATAATAGATAAATAATTTGAATTTGAATGATTGACGGCCGTTTTTGCGCGGATGTGGCGCATATTTTCCTCATTTGTTCTTCTTATTTTTTTGTGTGTATTTATTGTATGCGTGCGTCACATCATGGCGGAAATAAACAGTTTTTCTTTCTTTCTTTCTTCTTTCTATTTGTTCCCATGTTGTCGAGTTTTTCTTTTCTGATATACGCGGCAAACGAGCAGATGGGTCGGCTGATAGTAAGCGATTACCGTCGCCCATGGACATCCGCAACACCAGAGGAGTCACAAGTGCGTTGCCGGCCTTTTAAAAAGACGTCACACTATTTTGCTAACTCCAAACAATGTATTTTCACTCGTAGATATTTATAAATACCATACCAAAATACTGACAGAAAATAAAATGATTACTAGACACAATACAAACAGCTTCGTCCATTAACCTGAAAAGGTTAATAACATACCTCAATATTTAAAAGGATGCCTACGCAGATAAGTGAGCAATAAGATTATTGAACCTCCTTTGTAAAGACATAATGTAACCTTAACTATGGCAAACATATTAAAATGACAGCCACATTAGGTGAATCCATTATAATTCGACATACACATAATGCGACTGGTAAAATATCGGATAGAGCCGTGATAAATTAAGCCACCGCATTTATAACAACGATGCCTAATGGAAAGTCCCGAAAGCGCTAATGGTATAAACTATAACATAAAGATTATTTCCTAGTAATTTTAGGCCATATCCCATCCATTGTGAGTTCATTCACCCTTCCTGTACACTGGATTGCGAAACTTTGAGTAACGAATTATATTGGAATCGTAGCTTATTATTAACGTCATGAAAGGAATAGGTTTAAGAATATTGAGTTCCTGTTGGACATGAAATTTTGATATTCCATCAAATAATTCGAAGTGAAGGTTTGTTCAGCGGCATACTGATTTACGCCTTTATTTCGCCGATGGCAATAATGATGACGTGATTAAGTAATTAAACATAAGGGGCGAACATATTGCCATCTACCAGGCACCATTCTAAACTTCGAGCTGCTACTGAGAATTTTCCAAATGTATAAAGTCGATAACACTTTTCTCGACTTGGAAATCGAACCAAGATCACATTACAGAATACATTAAAAAATTGAAAGATTCCCAAAGACACATTTGAAGCTATTTTTATTTTATCGTTGGTTTTTATGTATCGTGAAACTCAAATTTATCTTGAATCTATTCATCTGAAGCCATAAAATTTTTGCATGTTCGACTGTATCAGATCTGTAGTATCAGAAATCCGAGAACGTAACAGCATGGGCAACTGAGGCACTGATCTCGTAACAGTGTCAAAGCGAGTAGATTAACCTCACTTTCACACAACTCTAATCCACTTTCGTCGGTTGCATCCGGGAATATTTCGTTCCGTTTCCGATGCAGGTGCGTCGAACATTTGGTTGAAAAAAATTAAATGTTATTTTCAGTGCCCACGTCAATTCGGTCCGGCCTCGTTTCACAGTGAATTCGCTCCATACATCACTTTGTTAGTTATCTGTTTAGCCGGTTGACATTGATGAATGTTCAAGTGAACAAGCGGGATTCCGTTGTGCTCGCGGTATCCTGGCTTAGGGTTCCCTCGTTTGCACTAATACGGCGCAGCCTCGCTTGTACGAAAACAATGAGCGAACAATATCACGCTACGTGGGAGATTAATGAGGTATTTACCTAACGGGATTTTTTTCTTATAATCTAAGGAATGATTTATTTTATAAATGTATTATTATTATTTTAAATGTGCGCTTCTGTGATCTTTCATAAATGGGAAGACGGAAATAGAAAGAAAAGAAAGAGGCTCCCTAAGTGACCAATCAAGTCTCTTTACGATCATTGCAAACTATATCCAGGTATATCTTTAGAATCTTCGTGTACATAATAACAGAAATGGAACTAATATCTGCACATTCAGACTTTTATTGTAATTTTAAAGACGAAGTACAAACGGGTGTGACTAACTAGGCCACGTATGCTTCATAACGTAGTTAGATACACGTTTGCTCTGAAGGAAATTTCATTACAATCAACTCGGGAGATTAACTCAAACAGAAGTCGCAATCAAATGTTCGTAATATTTCGTTGTTTGAGGAAGGATTTGGTGTTCTACTGTATTTTTAGAAGATTTATAAAGGCAGATTAGATTATTATTTATGATGTTCCGTATTTGTGGTTTCATTCTGAGGTATAAAAGGATGTGACAGATTTTAAACTAAACTAAAGTATTATATACTAAGGATCTTATGCAGTTCGTCATTGAGAGACGTTTTAAAATCCGTACACGAAACGGAGGAAAACATCAACGGTACACATTATATTATCAAATATACCTTTCTTATGAAAATCACGCTTCTAAGCAAAAAACATTATGTAAATCACAATCCGTGAAAAAGGAGCACGTTTTATTTGCTTTTCGAATGCCCTCGTTCTTTTGTGACAAGAAGTGAAAGAGGCCATTTGAATCAAGGGTATTTTGGATAATAAAAGAATCATCCACTCGATTCTAAGAATATAGCGTACAATGCCAACGGCTCAAGGAAGTCAAATTGTAAGGAATACTCGAGATATGCCATGCCGATATCGAGAAAATTGGGCCCTCATCTAACAACGATTGAATTAGCTTAGATGCGATAAGGAGAAATGTTCATTATCGTGCCTGAGTTGACTTGGATAATCCTATTAGAATTTACCAATCGCATCTTTCAACAATGATAAAATATAATACTACTCGTAAACTTTTCATTCGTGAATTTTTTATGTAGCTTTTTATTTCATACAAAATCTATAGATGAGATTACATACTTTATTTACTTTACTATACCTTCTCCAAAATACGAATTTCATTTTATTATTTTCATAACTCACTTATTTTTCTTGTTAAGATATATATTGCTAAAAGTTTTTTGGTTGATCCAATTCAACGGTTTAGAACTGAAAGGAAAGATTGATTAATGTTATATTGAATGTAGAATTTAACCTACAACTACAATAATTCATTGTTAAAGTCTCCATGTACTATATATTTCGATACTAACGACTTTGTTAGATTTATATTAATCCCTCTCCAAACTTATTAATTACCAAAAACGTTGTAAAGTGTTTTTAGACTGTTCCTATTTTACTTTAACCCTTGATTTTACTACTAATTATATACTAACGTCGATATTAGGATAATGTTCTTTGAGGTAAGTTGATTATTTCAGTGGTCTGACTATCAATTATGTGAAGGGGAATGTAATTAATTACACCTTCAGTGTTTCAGGGCTGAATAGACGAATGACCTTAATGCCGTCTGTAACTTTGGTGTTACTATAATATATTATTACGTTTAATATAAATTATATTTTGAAGTTTCAATAAATCTAAAGCTTTACTTGTTTGCATTGATATATGTATGTTTGTGTTGTTATTGAGTAACTAAGACCTTTCAACTTCAAATTATAATCTGCTAAGAATAAGAACATCAAATTAGTACGTCTATGTTCCTCAGACGAAATACACAATATTTAAAACTTTGATGTCTATCGGATTTTTAGGGAATGATGATTTTAAGAAATATTATTATATTCGTACACAATGGATGCGATAAAATATAGAGACAGAGACAACTAAAGACTAGTATAAATTATTTAATAATTCAGTACCAAAATCAAATGCTGATACTGAAACATTAATTTATTTACAATCAACTATTATTTGTTACTGCTTCCACACAAGCCAGAACAGGTGTCAAGAATCTAATACAACGTGTAACATAATAAACTCACACCCTAAAATACCCTCCACGAAGTGACGAATCCTGAGATCGTCTGGTGCACCCTTGGCTATCAGCTTCGATACCACTGTATCAACTACTACTCGCAACATGGCAAAAAGTAAAGTGCCGTCTATCGCACTATGAGAGTCTAACACATATACGAATGTCCGACATCATCTGTCGGACTTCGGCCCGCCAGGCTTACCACCTTGCCTGGTCGGAGGATCCTCCCTTTTCAATGGAAGAACACCATACATACGTTCCCCCATAGTGATTTGCTGACTGGCTAACCTCTCCACTACAGTACGAGCGATTCTTATGTGCTCGTGCCGACTCCACAGAAAACCCTGAAAATATTTTTTTAAGTATCGGCTACTGAATTAATTTCTGCCATTTTTAGTTTATGTATGCTCACTCAAATGTCCTGCTGATGGTGGCGGTGTGTGTCGGGTCATTTGGTTCCCTGCAATATGGTTGAGTTGAGTGACGCTGACACATACGTCATACTCGTGTACGGGTGCTGTCCGCTGGGACTGGCCAGCTCATAGCCGTCATGGCAGTACTGTCAGAAATTTTCAGTTATCAGTTTGTTTCATGTTTGTTTAGTCTAGACCTAGCACTACATTTTCCTCACATAATTTTGAGGAAAAAATGTATTTATCAATATATTGAATGTTAAATAATCAGAATTTAAAAGAGTAACCATGGAGTTTCTTGCCCGTTCTTCTCCATAGGAAAACAACACTTTGGAACGTGGCAACTAGAGTCTGACTATTCATAAGTGCCTTTAACTGGTCTACATGAATAAAAATTTATTTTATTTATTATTATGTATATTTTATCTTAAAGGTGTGAAGAAAACGCAGTAAGTATAAGTCATTCCTTGGTTCAACTCAAAAGAACGATATAATATGGACGGCTTATTTCGCCGCTGGCAATTGGAGACGCTCGTCTCACGTTTGCGTGCGTATATATAGTGAATGTTTGATGATTTTAATTGCATAGTCAATTTGACAAGGTACTATACTTAGGTATTCCCAAGGTATTTCAGTGTGTGGGTTGTTCCTGTTATATGTTGTTTATGTAAGAACAACATTGAGCGTTCATCATGATTATATTAAAGTAAATACGAAGAGAGATAGTCAACCGCAGCATTACTATGGAAATCAAATATTGTAACGATCTATATCGCATATCTCCATGCAAACGGCTGTGACACTATAAAACGTGTCATTAATTCGGAACAGATAGTCTTTTGCATAGAAATTCCTTACTTTTGTCTTTCCCCGCCGTCGTAATAGAAATAATCAATAAATATTTATCTACTTCGTCCGGTACATTTTGTTTCCTGACGTCTCATTCGCATCAATAAGATTGCTATTTGCCCCCGAATTTCATTACCGTCCTTTGTGAACGAGAGGAAATTATCAAATTTTCCTAAGAAAATTCGCTAGAAATCGGTTCGATATATCTCGGCCATAAATCTGTCTGTAAAATAAAAAAGGACTTTAATACCAATATAATTTATGAAGATACGACATGAAATCAATATTGAATTTTCGTAGCTTTCAGTTTTACAGCTTATCCTCAATGTTTGTTGCTCCCCCTTTTTCACGAAACTACCCTTTCTTAATAAATAGGTAATTAATAACCCTTCATCGTTTGATAGAAGCATCAGTGTCTGTGGGTTTCGTCAACAATGTCACCTACTAATCCACGAGGCATGTGGAGGATAAAATGCCGTGAAAGATCATTTAATTCAATGTGTCATTGTTCAACAATCAAATATCATGATTGACACAACATTTAACCGTACAAAATAATTAAATACTTAATAATTAATTAATAAATCCATTATTTTAATATTTAATTAGCCTAAAGGTAACTCGAGAATAAGTAAAAGAAGGCATTTCAAAATTAAGATAAAACTTCGGTGTTGCCTGGCGAAAAAATTTGGCGAACCACCGAAACTTTTTAATAAGATAAAATGTTATAAAATTTTGCTTACTTTTGAATCAGGAATTCTGTCTGATCTTGAGTATTTAATGGATTCCATAAACTGCTTACGTAACTCGATTATGGGTAGTGGAAACTTTTATGATTATACCAAAATACTTTGAACTAAGTTAGCTAATTGAAAAGCTGTCTTTAAGAATATATTCTTTTGAGAAATTATAATATCAATTTTAAATTGTCATTCTTAACATTATTTACTCAGATCTAATAAAACCATCTCAAATAATTGTTAACGTATTCTTTGTCTAATTAGTTGGACCTAATGTCAGTAAATAATCTTTTATAATAATTATAAAAAAACGAAATACCACTCACTCATTTATTTACTAACCAAAAAATCTCAGGAACCATAAATTCTACAATCTTGGCGGGCTTCTTATAGGATGTAAGTATTTGCTGCGAAAGGATTTACAAAATTCAATCTCTGAGGGAGTGAAATAGGGGTAGGGACATAGCTTCTACCTAATGAGATATATAATAAAATAACATAGCATCACGCCTGTATTCCTCGTAGAGTTAGGCAGAGGTGTACTATTGTACGCCCACATTTCGCCGATGGCGTATTGAGTCCCATGTAATAGGGGGCGAGCTTATTGCCATGTACCGGACACTGTTCCAGACTTCAGTTCTCCAGTTCGAGAATTCCCATACAGAAAAATCCAATAACACTTTCCTCGACCCGGGAACCAAACCCAGGACCTCACGTTCAACAGTCGGGCTTGCAATCACTAGACCAATGAGGCATTCAATATATAACTATAGGCTAATTTATTCCTTTCCGCTTTACTTTACTAAAGTAATTTTTTTTCGTAAATCATCGTGTTAAATGTAGGAAGACCGATGGATTCCCAATAAGTATGTCTGCTATTCATGCCCACAGGCAATTGTACCTATTGCTTTTCTTAGAGACGAAAGTGTCGATTTTCTCACAACCCCTCTTCTTCCGAAGTCATTGATAAATGATGTACATATGTTTGTTGGACATATTGTTGCACGCCCGAGTCGGACACGCGATAGTTTAATATTCTGCGCTATCTAGGACGTATAATAAATACACTGTTATCACTGTTTTATATTACATTAATCTTTATATACATACAAATGACAGAATGTGCTTAATTTTATGCAATAACAAGGGATGCTAATATTGTTTATTCATAAGGCCATCCTACTAATGCTACTATCCTGTCCTACTTAATAATATTATAAATGCGAAAGTTTGTGAGGATGAGGATGGATGGATCTTTGTTACGCTTTCACGCCCGAACTGCTGAACGGATCTGGATGAAATTTGGCACAGAGATAGATTATAGTCTGGAATAGCACATATGCTACTTTTTATCCCGGGAAAATGTACGGGTTCGTAAACCACGCGGGCGAAGCCTTGGGCGGAAGCTAGTCTGCTATAATTTTCCTTAATATTGCCTCATTTGATACATCTAATAATAATTTCCTGGTGATCAATGTTTGAAATCTAAACGAACACCACGGTGAGCGTAGGATTAAATCCGTTAGTTACTAGCTGCCATAAACCTCAATCACACATAAATTGTTGACGGACGTTTATTTTATAATATTAGCTTCCAAAAGAATATAAAGTGTGAATCTAGTTCCAAAATCTACTATATAAGTTATAATTCATGTAAAAATTCTTACTATAAAAACACCTCAATATAATTTTTGTAACTTTACATTTTTAAAATTAGAATACAAGCAACGACGTCACAATAATTACGGCTGGCAACATAAAAAGAAATGCGAACATTTCCGGAAATAACGTTTGTGTGCGTTTTTATATTTTTGTTGTACCTTTAGTCGTATTATGCAGTAAAATGTGTGCAGGGACAGTATTTTCCTTCTAGATGCATTTTTTATATGATAATTGTTATTTTTTTGGTTTTTTATACCAATACTGTCTGTAATTTTTCTAAGACAAAAATGAAAAGATTTTTTTCAGTTACAAAATCTCGTTTCTGCAATACTAAGCATAAACTGTCGAAATAATTATTTCATGTCTTAAGTATCGACCTCGAAGAAAACATAAAAAAGCGATTTGCATCATACAAACTCTCACAACAAATTTATGTAGATACTAGGTACGTGTGTTTACACGCCCATCAAAACAGCTAAGCTCAAAATGTACGGTGACATTTCCATTTAACTCTGTTCTAAATTTTGGAGGGTTTACATTTGGCAGAATACATTACATGGCAAATGAAGCGGACTGTCCATCAACATATTTGTGGGAGAAGCCCGAGGGTCACTTTGCCTACTAAAAATGTTTGCAACGTATTTCCTCGATCCAAGGAATTTTGTCAATTTTACTTTCGACATTAATTCCAACTAGTTCAGTGTAATGTTTAGTTTGTATAAGTGATATTATACTATAAACATTCTTTGTTGAAGACCCTTAACACCGACAGTGTTTGGGTTAGGGCGGCAACAAACTCGGGGTTATTATTCAAAACAAAATGCAGCAGTAACAGGTTGCCAGTCTATCACAGGCCCTTAAGCTTCCCCCTTCCCTTCACTGAGTCCTACAAGAAGCACAGGGAGTTAACGACTATTACATTTTATGTTTACTTGTTTGAGCTTGTTAAACGAAAAAAAAAAACATTCAATTTAGACATTCTAAAATTCTTTTTTTTTATATTTCATTCTAAAATTATTACAATATCATGATTATGTCCCATTTGCCCGTTCGTCCTCTAATCCGATTTTACATCACAGATACGGCTCTTTTAATTTATCACCGATTTTAATAAAATTCTATTACTTTCAAAACTTGAGAAAAACCAGTGAGTGCTTTCAGTAAAACTTATAATTGATTTGCTTTAAAAATTAGGTAAGTATTAAAACTTATATTTCATTAATAAATATTGACTTAAATTTCATAAAGCTATTAATAATAATTCAGTCCATTACTATCCCACTGCTGGGCAAGAGTCGCTTATAAGAATAATAAGGGTTAGATCTTAGATAAATAGAGTTCCTTCGCCGTTAATGTGATATTCAAATTCTGATCATCACATAAATTTCAATCAAACTCAGGCCCGTAGATAGAAGACAACTTTTCATTTGCTAGGCTTTTATTTTATTTAATACAATATAAAATTTAAAATAATAGTATAGTAGGTATAGTTACTTAAGTAGGTACTTAACAAGGGCGGGGACAAAGACCTAGAGGATCACTTGTGTTTGATATACACTTCGGATAAGTTTGAACTCTCGGCGTGCCAATTCTCTGGGACTCCCTAAGGCACAAGAGGATCCGCGAGGATTTTTCATGGGTAAGAAGCAAAAAAAAGCGTTTCGGAAGTTATGGTACGCTCACAAGGAAAGAGGTTAATGTAAAAGCGCGCCTACGTGAGTTGTGAGTTTGCTAAGCTAATTAAGTATGTTTTTCAAACCCAACGCTAGCCACAAGTGAACGACGTTCGACTGACTTGTAAAAATCTATACACCGTCCTATTAAAATTATTAATGGAACGATCATTTTGTGTGGATTGTTCCTAATCATTATAAAAATGCAGTTCCAACAAAATAATGGTCCTTTTCGGTCACAAAACAAAAGACTCTCATACTCTCACACATTTCGTAATGTTGGCGACATTTATTCGTCAAAATATTTATTGCGACGTCTGAGTTACGCATACTTACGCTCTACAGCGTAATGCGCACATTCCGCGGCAACAAATGTAAACGCCCTCGCTTTCATAATCGGTTGATGTGTCGTCTGTGAATACCTTTTTGAACAGGACAATTTTACGGAAAGAGTGCCAACATGAGTAAGGGGATCATGCTATAAAGAAGAGATAAAATTACTTGTTAAAGTTCTTAGTTGTAATGGAAAGCGTATTTCTTAATCAACACAAACGGTTTTATTAAATACGAGAACATGTTTGTTATCAGACAATAATATATATCTAATTAGTATTCTTAACACTTTCCTCCAACATAAAGGACGTTTTCACATTACCCGATAGTGATACCGACATTCTGTCAACAGAAAGAAAACAACTGAAAATATCGGTGATAGAACGAAAGAACTAGCAGTAAGTAACAAATGTATAAAATCCTACAACCACCAATATAAGAAGAATATTATCATTGCTATTATTTTTTTAAATAAAAATCTTGTTTCTCTGCCACATAACCTCAATCTTTCCCGAATCAACATAAAGGCGGGTTCATACACACATTACCTCGGCTGCACGCGTCCTTGCTTGCCGGAAGACCTTTCCGTTCGCTATTACATCGGGAAGGGAAGCTGGATATGAGAGGGGTGGCGCTGGACGTGATGCAATCAGAGAAGCGAATGGACACGAAACTACTCGGGAAACGTAGGAAATTCTATTCTAGAATATTGTGTTTTGAAAATAGAAGCTTATTTTTCCTTTTTATGTTTTATTTATTGTCTATCTTCAACTGTTAATGCATTAATCTGCCACCCAGCGACTGACGAGCCACATAACAAAACATAGCATTCCGCCTGTAACCCTGAAAGGTTAGGCAGAGGTGTACTATTGTGCACCCACATTCCGCCGATTTTTAATAGGGGGCGAGCCTATTACCATCAACCGGGCACAGTTTCAAACTCCGTGCTGCTACTTAGAATTTCTATACAGAAAGCCCAATAACCCAATCACCCATTAGCCTGACCTGGGAATCCAACCCAAGACCTCACGCCCAGCAGTCGCGTTTGCAACCCCTAGATGAATGAGGCAGTAGTTACGAACAATAAATTTTCTATTGTGTCTATTTAGCGTTACTTGACGGGTTAAAACATACACCAAATCCCATGCACATACACAGCATGCCACACCTTTGTTTTTCACTTGTTTTTTTTTTCTTTCACAATTTTATTATTTAGTTTTTCTAATAAATTTTCAATTAGTTCACTGGTTAGTGAAAAACAATAATACATTATATTCATTGGGTAAATTAATTTAAATATTACGAGATTCTCATCCAATTATGTCACTGAAATAATTATAGTTTTCTAGTGTATTTTATTTTTAATTTACACGAACTGGATTATACTTAAAATTAAATTTATTGAACCTATAAAATCATAGAAACGAAAGTTTAACAACAATACTTATATTTTATACTTGAAATAAAGATATTAATATAATATAATAATAAATAAAGATATTATATCTGAATTTTGCGTTTAATTTATATAGATATTTGCTAATAAAAGCGGTACTTCCAAAGTACATATATAGAGGAGCATCCAATTTCAGAAAAAAAAATGTAATTGAGCCGTCCTTATTGTTGAATGGGAAGCACTTACCTACTGTGCACATGGGGCCTTCACCGACAATACATTTGTTTACAATACTATTTGTTAATCCATATAAAAAGCCTGTATTTGTATGTATATGAATTTATAGTTATGTCCAACATTAATTGAGCCGCGTGCTATAGAATTTGGTTTCATACCTACATCTTTACATTTATGTAAGTGGAAACACTGGATCAAGATTACACTGGGTGCAGTTTTGTACAAGCAAAGCATTGCAAGCTGTCGGAGCCGGCACCCTAGCCGCACCCGGCCCAACATTGACGTTGTACTTTTGAACAATACATGAATATTTATATGAATATTTAAACACAAAAAAAAATTATAACGCCACGAAATTAACTATCCACTTTCATCGTAACGTTTCTTTTATAGCTTTTTTTTTATAAACATTTCTTTCATCTAAAAAGTTTTCAGAGCTCTTCCATTGCCACTTACAAAGAAATTTAGGTTTTAAAGGGCCGAAAACTTTTCATTTAGATGATATCCACTCCAGTAATGAGGTATTCCAAAGTCTACTTTATTTTTAAAGCCAAAAAGATTAACATTTATCGCATTTAGCCGTAGGTCAATATAAAAATTAAATAAAATGAAAGAGAATTATACAATTGAAATAAGATATACCTACCTGCGTAGGTATTTTTAAACCATATCTATAAATTTAAACTCAACAAAATTTTAATAAATACCCAAATAACAGTGTGCTGCTTGGTTTACGAGTACAATAATTAATAGGCTACCTCTATTACTTCTAGGGTTCTGGTGGGCGTGATAATAGGGTTCGCAAAAAGGATGGATAGCTTGTTTAAACAAAAACGCATTAACGAATTTTAAAACCACATTAAAATTTACACAGCATCTCGCCTGTGTCCTTAAAGGCTTAGGCTAAAGTGTACGCCCATATTTTGAATCCGTTATTCATGTGCATTTCATAGGAAGTCATCAAATTCTTATCTAACCCTACTATCCACTAACACGTCGCACAACTTCAAGTCCAGCAACGGCCCTTGCAGCCAGTAAACCGATCAACGGCTGTTCAATTTTCAGATTTAAATTATGTGAGTTTAATTACCCCCACGAAACATGAGCTGATATTGCTGATTATTTTATGTGTTATAGACACAAGTAAAAACTAGTTCGTCGCGTATTTTTTTTTTTATATTGTTTAAGATTGTAATATAATTAACCATCAAATTGACAATTATTTAATAAATCGATATTTTGAAACAAAACGTGTCGACCTATTTTATAATCTGACAAAACGATAGAGACCAAAATCAAATTAATTCGTTAAAATTTAGATGTCAGAAACGTAAACACCTATTTTGCGCGTATTTCATACAATTTTCTCAGAAGCTAAACGATACTCTTAAGTAACAAATTCATTGCCTCTTTTTGCATACAAATGACGTTCCCCACCAGTGGTGCGCTGTTATGGTGCTAATCTTTTAATGGGAGACGGGGAAAAGAAAGGGTAGTAACATACAGTATGCCTGGATTTTATAGGTTGGGCAGTCATATTTTTTATGGCCTTACACCGGCTGATATTTCTTGTTTTATAGAGAACGTATCATAATAGTACAGTCAAACGAATGTAAAATTAACGATTGGACAATAACACCGTACTTTGTTCCTAAGCTGAAGACCTACACAAATATTGTATTCTGTAGTTATACATATTCACGTTCGTAACATTGCTAATGTCCTTATTAAAAAAGATTACATATTTCGTTTTTTACTGGCAGGCGATGACTCAAAAGAATGACTGATTTAGGTACTCGTAATTGTAGGACTGTGGTCTGAAAATGTAAATATGGATAGTGCGAATTGCGAAACTACACATAGAAAGTGTCCAAGCTATACACATCACTTCTATTATAATTATAATATACATGGAAAAAGGCATTATTCAGTTTTTTTCGAGTTGTCCTTTGTCATTAATAGAATAAGTTTCCACGAAAAGGTATATTTGTTAAGAATTACTGTAAGTTTCTTTTATATGGGAAAATAAATATCCAAAAAAGGGAATATTAAACAGACGCGAGATTTTCTAGGAAATTCGTTTGAAAGCATCTTAACTTCGGAAATGAGAGAGTATCTCTTTTAGCAATAACTGATTTATTTTTGATATATTCAATACCCATAATTTGCCTTACATATAAATACCCACCACCCACCAGCCCACCATATATGTATTAATATATAAGAGTAAATAACTCCAACAAAAAACTACAGATACCTTCACAAATATATAGATAGATAGAGTATTCTTTAAAAATAAAGAATACTCCATCCATCTATTAGATATACATATTTGTGTAGTGTACAAACACAAAGGAAATTGTACAACATGAAATTACAGGTTACAAATACCACAATCAATCATTGTAATTTTTTACATAACATAACATAACATAGCGTCACGCTAGTATCCCCGAAAGTTTATGTAAGGTTAGAGGTGAGGCTGAGGTGTATAGGTGTGTCTATTGTGCGCCCACATTTCACCGATACCGTTATGGAGTCCCATGTAATAGGGGGCGAGCCTATTGCCATCTACCGGGCACAGTTCCAGACTCCGTGCTGCTACTGAGAATTTCCATACAGAAAAACCCAATAACAGTTTGCCTGAGCTGGGAATCGAACTGAGGACCTCACGCTCAGCAGTCGCGCTTGCGACCACTAGACCAATGAGGTAGTCAAAAGTAGTAGTGTATTTTTTTTAATGGGATTCTTCTTACACATGCTGTTGATGATGATGATGATGATACTTTCTTACTATCTCGAATGTTGATGAAAATCCTAAAATAATACTAATTATTTTGTTGCCCGTCGATATTCGAGTTTACAAAGAAAACAAAAGAAACAAGACGGTAATAATACCTCGCATTAGGGTTGCCATCCCCAAATTTTGAAAACCAGGATTTGAAAGTAGAAATCCCAGGACATTTTGGTTTAAAAACAGGACGCAATATGAAAAAAGTATAAGAAAACAGTATCAATGAAAATGAATGAATAGCAATTACAATCTTTTATTAAATTATCTTCAATTAAATTATATAATATAAGAAATGAAATAAAAGATTAAATTATAAAATAACGCCGATGATTAAACGTACGGTTTGAGGCAGTTGTGGCGCGCGTATAATAAAACACAAGACCTTACGAGGATTCTTTAAAAAACCCAGGACGCTACTTAATAACTATCCAGGACAACCCAGGACACTCCAAAAAGCAGGACATGTCCTGGGAAAACAGGACGGTTGGCAACCCTACCTCACATACCCTTGTACACTGTAGTATACCTCTATACACTGTAGTAACATTTGTAGGGAACCCAATTTATTCGACATAAAACCAAATTACTCGTACTGTCAACAATACAAGACTATACCATCAGGTATATACCTATATACAACACTACCTTTTACCCAAGATTTTATCCGAAAGGAAAAATAAACAATGACGTTTATTTATTTATTTATGTGCATAGTTGATGTATATATCCTACATATATGAACAGGTGTACCTATCGATACAGCAGCTACCAAGATTAAAAACACAATTTCACAAACTTTAATTCTTCATATAATAATATTTTTAAATAGTGCAGAAAGAAGAATTAATGTCAGATTATTATAAGGAAGATTTTTTTCTACAGTTACATTAAATGAAAACAATTATAGATTCAGTCTGGTAAGAATATATAGTCTTTTAGATTGCAAACCGTACGAGAACATTATTACATTATTTTTTACTATAGATCATATTGTGATTATGCAAGATGTTTGGAAAAGCTGAATATAAATTAAAAAAAAAAACATACTTAGAGAGCAAACATACCATAAAAACAAAAACACAAGCGTTCTTTCTTTATACTGACGGTGAAAATGAAGAAAAATCGTCACCTATTCCAAATAGATGGAACAAGGAAAGTTAACAGGCTGTTTAGGCTGATATTAATACATCACTGTGGTCGGACATCAATTTATCAAGGAGACAAGGGCTTGAGAGCGGCCGGAGTGATACTGTCTCCAACTGAAATTACTTGTAACCTCGTAAGGTCAGCCTTCATTCTACTGCTGCCATTTATCAATCACTTGTTAATCACGACTGACGCTGACCAACATTTTACTTAGTTTTACCTATTTCTATATTATGTTCTTTTATATTTTAAACTAGTTCTTGCTCACACATTCATCTTGTGTTTTGCTGCAATAGTAAAAATAAGTCTATGTCCTTCTTCTAGTCCCAGACTATCTCTTTGAGAAATTTCGATTGGTTCAGTGATTGGTGATGAGGTGACAAACCGACAAACAGAGTTACTTTCTCGTTTATTATAGTGTACATTTACTTACTCTATTGTTTATGTTGCTAGGTACTGTATGTACTGTTTCTATATGTACCTATTGGTGTTTTTTGTTCTTTCTAAAAGATAATCTACTTATAAGATGATAATGTGAATCAAACTGTCTTAAACAACAAAATACAAGGTGCGTATTTAAAAACAAAATTAATACCAAAACAAATCTGTTTTCAAATTCAATCAAACAGGGTTTCAAAAACTAATTAGAATCGGATTATTGCGAAACACTTTTCTTTTATTTACGAAATAATCCTGAAGTAACAGCGAAATTCACGGGAGTAAGTTCGGAGTTTAATTAGTGGGGTGAAAAGTTTCGCTTTCAGTACCCACCAGGTACGCATTTAATCGATAAGTAAAGTTTTAGAAGTTTGCAGGCTTGAGTTGTGTGAAAGAACCGCGATGCTAAATAATTTATTTCCAAACAAAGGTGAATTCAGACTTTTGATTTAGTTTTAAGACAAGCAGAATGTGCAAATGACAATTTAATTGCTTATGTGGAATCGAATTTAAATGTGAAATACATTTTATAAAATAAAATTAACGAATCATCATTTAATAAAAATTGTTGATGAGAAATTGAGAACTGGAAAATACTTGCGCACGAAATCTAACTTTAACACATACACATCACGCCTATAATTCCCAGGCCAAGGTTTACTATTGTAAACCCACATTTCACCTATTAAGTCCCCATGTAATAGAGATCGAACCTATTGCCATGTACCGGACACAATTTCAAACTCTGTGCTTCCATTCAGAATTTTCTACCAGAAAAGCCTAACAATATTTGACCCCATTAGAAACCAGAACCTTGCACTTAGCACCCGAACTGGCGACCACTAAATCAATTAGCCAGTTCTCAAAAGAAACATTAATAAACTAGCTTCCGCTCGCGGCTTCGCCCGCGTTGTCTACGAACCCGTACATTTTCCCGGGATCTATCACTGTGCCAAATTTCATTCAGATCCGTTCAGCCATTCTGGCGTGAAAGAGTAACAAATATCCATCCATCCATCCATCCATCCGCACAAACTTTCACATTTATAATATTAGTAGGATTTATAATAAGCAAACGAGGATTATGCTTCAATTAATTCTATTCCTAAACGGTACGCACATACACACGGTAAACTCACAGTAATACATTACGCAGTTATACTCGCTTCGTTTCAAATATCATTCTAAAACGTATTCCCCTTGAGTTGACGTTGAATACTGAAAAATGTTCCGCCTCAAAGGACTGAATGTTGGGACCGAATGCCACGGAAATGGTATGCCACGGAAAAGGTGGCTCACATCTGCGTCAACGAACGTCGAAACATCACTAGTTGACGGTGTAATGCGATGAAAGCGGAAAACAGTTTTGTGGTCGCGTGCATTCGTTTGGTATCTGAACAGATATTATAGCGGAATTTCATAGCGTGTTGTGAAGGCGAATTATTGTGTATTGTTTTTTTTTATCTTTCCTACTAATATTATAAACGCAAAAGTTTGTGAGGATGTATGGATGTATGTATGTTTGTTACTTTTTTACGCAAAAACTACTGAACGGATGTGGTTGAAGTTTGGAATTAGGATAGTTTATACCCTGGATTAACACATATTCCGAAAAGACACTGTTACCGCGGGATAGTAAGCGTCACTTTAAGCGCTGGTAACACCGCAGGGTGCAGTTATCTATACTAATATTATAAAACTGAAAAGATTGTTTGTTTGTTTTTTGTTTGTTTGCACTCTATAATATCTGGAACTACCAGTCCGATTTGAAAAATATTTTTGCATGTTATATCCCTATTTATTGAAGAAGAAATTATAGGCTGCTTTTTGACCCGAAAAATCCATGGGTTTGTAATTCACGCAGGCGAAGCCGCAGGTCGAAGCTAGTTATTATATAACTATACATATTAGGTACGAGTATATCTATTCTTCTATCTAGTGTGCTAGCTGGCATGACACAACAGAAATTGTTAATGTACCCTTATTAGACTATATTATTGTCTCAAGTATTTTATTGCCCTTATGAAATACTAGCTTCCGCCGTCGGCTTCTCCCGTGTGGTTTACGAACTCGTACATTTTCCCGGGATAAAAAGTAGCCTATGCCAAATTTCATCCAGATCCGTTCAGCCGTTCTGGCGTGAAAGAGTAACAAAGATCCATCCATCCATCCTTCCATCCATCTTCACAAACTTTCACATCTATATTATTGGTAGGATAGGATGATAAACATGTTGCTGGTGTTGGTTAGGCCGCTTTTTCTTTCCAACTCTTCACGTTGTTTTGTAAACTCTCCAAACAGCTTCAAAATACCTAAGACACTGATCTTACAGAACGTAGGTACCGTATAACGTAACCAATCTAAATTCACAACTTATTTAAGCTTCGTAATATTCAGCAAGTAGTTCAATGCTTGCCAGTTAATACATAAATTAACCCTATAGCAATATTCTGTGTGCAGTTCTGGTGCTAAGTGCTCCCGGTGGGAGAAATAGTGTAGAATGTGGCTCATGTTCTTCTGTAATTGTTATTACTTCTCGGATTGTGGGAATTAAATACTGCATTATATTTAATAGCTGCAACAGCCTAGCAGTTGAACGTGTGCATTCCAAGTTGGAAGGTCTTAGTTCTGAACCGGCTCATAACTCTGACTTTTCATCATCATGGTCGGATCAAAATTTGATTATCACTTGCGTTAACGTTAAAAAAGCGTCGTAAGGAAATCTGCTCACGTGAAAGGGCTCCTTAATGTTACATAACTTATGATATTCTTTAATAATAATAATCATCTCATAAAAAAGATTGACTGCCTCATTGGTCTAGTGGTCGCAAGCGCGACTGCTGAGCGTGAGGTCCTGGATTCGATTCCCGGATCAGGCAAAGTGTTATTGGATTTGTCTGTATGGAAATCGTCAGTCTCAGCGCGGAGTCTGGAACTGTACCCGGTAGATGGCAATAGGCTCGCCCCAACCCAAAGTGGGTATACATCTCTGCCTAACCCTTCGGGGAATACAGGCGTGATGCTATGTTATGTTATGTCATAAAAAAGATATTTTTGTGTTTTATGTAAAAGGCCCTAAACGAGGTTAGATAGGCTAGATACCAAGCCATCACCATCGCCCATAACCATCCGATTACCAATGAGTTGCCAACCTAATCCCTTAGTTGTCCCGGACATATCCCGGACTCACTCATAGTTGTTATGATGGGTGAAATAGTAGGACTGTAGTACCACCCCAGTCGAGCTCAGAACATAAAACGGGGCTCTAATACTATCAAACATTGAACCGCTACCATTGCTTTTCATATCAGCTTACGTAAAGAACTTCTCGTACGTAAGGTTTGTGTGGTAACGAACTTTTATCCCAACTGGAAACAACTTTTAATTTGATTAGTTCTCTCCATCTTAACTTGTAACAAGCGATAGTTGCAAAGTTTTTTTCCAGCTGCAACTAGTTAACAAGTTGAACAATATTAATTACTGTGGTTCCTGTCAGTGGTAACGACACAGACTTATTAATATATGCGAAGGCAGCGTGTTCAGTTTCTCGAGCTTTAAAAATGTTCACCATGTTAATTCGTTATACTCGCGCCGCTGCGGATAATTTAAAAAGGCATTCGAAATCAAATTATATATTAAGAATTCTATCTCTATAAAAACTGCAATAATTTCGTTGTATAATTTCTCATATACTTCTGATGAGGCTGCAACATAAATTTATATTCTTTTCAATTTTATAATGCCGGTAAAGATAGTAAGCAATACATTTATATCTTATTTACATATACATATACACGATGCACGTGTTGGCACGGCCTATTTCATGATAATCCTTCATGCAGTCAGTCAGCAAAGTTGATATTAAGACTGACATACTGACTGGTTTCACTGTCACTCTTGGGGATTGTTTCTTGGCATCCGTTGTGCTACATATTCTTAATAAGAATGATAATTAATTTTACATAGAGCTTTAAAATGTACAGTCAGCTAACTTGATACTCAGCAACAATACTATTTCATTATCCATTGAAGAGTATCCGAGTACAATCTTGAACATATTGATAAGAAATACAACGATGGATTTTAAAGTTGTAACGTTGTATACTAGCCAGTTGTATATATAACCAACTATTAAACATCAAATTAATCGCCCTAGAGTTTAAAGAAGTATATATTGATTGAAACAAGGTTTTTGGGTTCTAGTGTTTAATTTAAATTAATTGGGTCATTATTAAACTTTAAACGTTCGGATCAAGACAATTTATTACGACAACTACATACTTTTGACCCCCTATAAATTGGCCCCGTTTAAGACTAGTGTTCTTTCCAGCTGTGATTTGGATTTTAGATAGAACCTTTCGTTTACGAAGATTATTATCTAAAACAGTGGACAGGCTACGATACTATTTGCTAGGAAATCATTAGAACATAATATAACATTGCATCACACATGTATTCCTCGAAGGTGTAGGCAGAGGTGTACTTTTTGTACACCCACATTTCGCCGATACCGTTTTTAAGTCTCATGTAATAGGAAGCGAGCCTATTGCCATATATTCCAAACTCCGGGCGGCTATTGAAATATCAGACAATCTCAATAACACTTTGCCCTTCCCGGGAGTCCAACCCAGAACCACATCCTCAGCAGCCACGCTTGCGACCACTAGACTATATTAAATAAATTTAAAGATAACTGAGAGAAGCGTATTGTGATCTAGGTCATAGTAACCTAGATCACAATAGATCAGTGTAAGTGAAACACGATGTTAATGTAAAACAATACAAGCCCCATTAGTGCATCAAAATATGTTGTAAATGCGGATAAGACTTGTGCATCAAGTGCCTAGAGAGTCTATTATTGAGTTCTGAATAAAGTTCAGTATTACTTTTATCGTGTTGGCAAAAAATGGTAGGTACTATTCTATAAACACGATTCATCAAATCATTATTTAAATAATTTCCCCATCGTGGCCTCGAACGGGTATCACATGCATTATTTATGAGCGCCGAAACAAAACAAATAAAACATTGAAGATGTTTCAAAACACGGCATTTAAGTTTATTGGGAACAAGTCGAAAACATTTTTATTATTTGTTCTTATCTGGAAAATTTTACGAACGCCATATTCCGGCAATCTTTATAATAAAATTTCGGAAATGCAACTACGAAATCATATAACGGAACGGTGTGCTGCAGCTGACACTGAATCTGACGTCACAGGTTAATAAAATTTCCCTTGGCTAACTAGCCTTGGACTTATCTGTTTTGTCGAAGTCTCGATCCGGATAATATAGTTAGTCCGTCGCACGAGAGCCTCTAATACGATTCTTTCTCCAAAGTTAGTCCGAAAATGTATGAAATATCGTGAGCGCGCATTTGAGTGAACTTGTACCTAATAAATATCTTAAATGCGTGCATATTATTTTCATACATGTTTGACTTACGTTAATTATGAATCGAGGACAGCTCGTATCAGACCCTAATTATTATTATTTATTTATTTTTTAACTTTGCCCCACACTATGATTTTCTCCTGTATCGTGGGTACAGTTTACAAACATACATGTCACATGCACACACAACCAGACCCGAAACAACTATCTGTAGATCATACAAATATTTGTTCCGTGCGGGGAACGAACCCACGACACGTAGCGCAGAAAGCTAATCGCTTAGCCACTACGCCAACCGTGTCCTCAATTAACTTGATCTTGTTTTGACGTGTCTCAATGTTCAGCAAAATACGTTGTAGGGAATGAGTAGTGCGGTGACCAAGTATTGAAAAAATGCCTATTAAAAAATTTGAGACCATGCCTTGGTATGCACCCTGTATGTGTGTGTGTGGTTCAGCATGCTATTGCTGGTCGCTTTTTTTTAAAGTACCTAAGATTTGAATTCTTAAACCCTTTTTAAGTTAATAAATAACTACGATGTAATTACCTTTGTAAATACTGTTAACTTATGTTGTCATTGAAAAACAATTAAAGTTTGTCGTTTTAATGCGAAACTACCATAAGTCTGCAGTATTTGGTAGAGAAGACGAGATATCTATAAGACAAACTTGCTTTTGTATACTGATGAACTTCCTCATTGGTCTATGAACTTCTTGCAAGCGCGATTGCTGAACTTAATATCCTGATTTCGATGCCCGGATCGGCCAGAGTTATATTTTTCTGTATGGAAATTTAAACGAGGAGTTTTAAACAGTTCCCGGCAGATATCAATGGGCGCCGAAAAAGGACTCAATAACAGCATCGGCAAATTGTGTGGGTGTATAATTATATAATAGTGTATTATACCTCTGCCTAACCGTTCAGGAATACAGGCGTGATGCTATATTATTATGACTAACTCCAGTCTTGACTGTGGTGAGCGCACGCTCTTATCGCAAAGGAGTAGTTATGCTCATACAGAGCCGTTATAAAATCAAATAATATTCTTATTTACTCACCAAACGCACACTTTAAAGTCCAAATAAACAGTATAATTGCCTAATTTATTGACGTCATCCTCACAATATGGTAATCAACGAAATTAGGTTTATACATTTCAGTTGACGGAAATTTTAGTTTTAATTTGTTTGGCGCTGATTAGTTGGTAAATAACGGTTGTTCGTTAACAGCTTAATGACCGCTTATTTAGACGGGAACTAGAAATTCGGATATATAATTATTTGAAATGAAACTTAACGATGACGACTATTTAATAATATAGAAATAAAATGATATTAAGTGGTTAAATAATACATTCATCGCAGTTTATTAAAAGGTTCTCAGAAAAACCTCAAAGTGAGAAAATAATAATTGAAATTAACTGTGCCAAATGTTTTATAAAAAAAGTAGTATATAAGCAATAATGCTGTTTTTTGTTGACGAAAACTAAAGGATTTCTTCTTTTCGTTTATTATGTTTAACTTGTTAAAAGTTGCAGTTTCGAAAATAAGCTTACAAAGTTGGCAGGTACTGGTTTTATTTGGTAAACATCCACCTATTGTGTATATAATTGTTATCATACCTTTTTCTTCGGAAGTTGTTGAAGTTTTAAAACACATACACAATCAAAGAAATATTTCTTTAGTTGCGCATGTATTTTAAAACACTTTATGGGATTAGAGATATAAACTAACAAAATACTTCACTATAGATATAAAAATTAGAAAAATATTCAAGCAACATTTTACCAACCGTAAAACACCTTTTATATGAGCCGGCTATCCACGAAAGTCAACGACCCTCTTTCCTTAATGGCTCCCATTATCAACAAGGGATGAAAAGCAACAAATACACCACATTTATATCACTTCCATTCTTGATCACTACGAAAATATGCGAGAAACAATAACAACACCTTAAAACAATTTAAAGAATCCATGTAATAACGCAGGCTCAATGGAAGTTTTCGACGGTAATTTTCACTGCGAAATGGAGGTAAAGTTTTGATTCACTAATAGCACATTAAATACCAGTAAAAGAACTACTTCATAACGAGGCAGAAAGCTCGCAGCACCGTTATTACTCACGGTTCATTTTAAAGCAATCTGGAATGCTTCATTCTTTGATAGTGATGGGCGAATATGGGCTCGTATTTCCTTTGAATGTGAAAATGTACTGTAATGTAAAATACAGGTAAACGGACGCTGTGTCGATTAGACTGTTGAATGTAAGGTTAATTACTACGAGTTGATATAGTACTTCAGTGATTTCCGTGTTAGATTGTACATCATTTATCTCTCAATCGAAATTGCTGTTTCGTATGTAATAGGAACATTTATTGGAATTCCTAATCTGTGCCTTTACCGGCGTAGAATGAGCTATTCTCTCTCGTTGTTGGGTATAACGGTGATTAAAGTCAGCTAGGTGATGTTCTTATGTGCTAATAATGACAACTACTGTGTTCCGTTTGCAAAGCATCGTGAGTATGACGATTTTTCGTAATTACGATCGTAATGTAGTGGTATTTTATGAGGCTCTTGTTGATATAATTAATTTGGTCTTAGATACAGTTTTATTAATTCGACAAGTAATAGATTTTCTAGGTCTAATTTGCTTCACATAATTGGATAAAGTTTTACGTATTTGTATGACTTATTATGATAAGTATGTCTGTTTCGCACTTCATACGTATCAGTATTCCCAATAAACTCTGCCTAACGCAGAACACAGACATAGTTCTCAAGTCATTGCCCAACCCTATTTTTCGTCTCTGCGCCAAGAGACGGATACGTCGAACATTTTTGTTTGGCTCCTCCTTAAGCTATATTAAATAAGTATTTAAGTTATAATCCTGTTGAGGGATAACGAAAAAGTATTTAATTTTGTTCAGTATTGAGCTTTTTATGGAATCTTTTTATCTAGAGCGTAAGACTGGCATTCGTTTTCATCGAATAATCTTAATGCTATGAGATATTTTTAATAGATTTTTCAAAGGTTTTCAGAGGAAATCAAAAATTGTTTTTCGAACGTTACATCACTCAAAAATCACTTGCCAATTTAAACTTTTGACTGTCTGTCAAAAGTTTAAATTGGCAAGTGGTTTTTGACACGTAACGTTCGAAAAACAATTAACTGTTGCGTTATCAACGTGTTGATGAATTAGAGGGTAAGTGACGTAATTCGCAATGATTATGTAATGTACGTATGTAATGTCGTACAGTAAAAAGGCTGCCAGGCTGAAAAGAAAGTGGACGGGCCATATTTGTAGCATGGTGGGAGGCACAAATCACCATGCAGATGGTTGCCTACCATACCTACCTACAGCTTTTTATGTGTTGGAAACGAATGGTCGGTGTAGAAATCCTTACAGAACTTTAATATTATACCTACAGGGGAAGATCATCTAAGTAGGACAGTGTCCTACAAAGAAAGTCTCTCCTTCTTTCACGAACTATGTTGAGACCGACTTCCAGTTTAACCTAATGCGGCTGAAAGTCAGTATTTTCTTCACCACCCAAAGTATGACTAAAATTTCCGAGTAATAGTATTTCAACATTCACATTATCTTATTCACCTCACAATATAGTCGTATTTCGCCTCCAAAATAGACGCCTCCTATTCTTGCTAGTTTAATGTACTTGATACTAGTACAATATAAGGCCAAAACTTATGCAATAAGAACATGCATTCATATGCAGTCCAAGTTGAATTTACCACGACATTTATATGTTTACAACGTACCCCAACATCTGGGGTGCACCGTGCCAACGTTCCTGACGTCATCCGACGTGACAAAAATAAAGTATTTGATACACATAGTACACGTTTGCTGATAAAAATATTAGCAGCTCGGACTCGAACATAATCGTGTTATAAATCACTAAAAACTAAAATACTGTTGTCTCTTTTCATTTATATCAAGCAATATTGACAGGTTTACTTAATTTATTGAACGTTTATAGAACGTCAGCATTTTAATCTTTATTCATATTAACGGTCAAACGGTTTCATACACATGAAACGTTCGTGTGACTTAAATAGTTTGTAGAAAATCTATTCCGTTTCAACATTCTATAACGCAAGCAAATTTTTCTATTTTTCTTTTAACATATCATAAGTGATAATATATAATGCTTTCCTAGAATTCAACTTATTCAAACTTCATAACAATTTAGTTCTTAATAAAACTGCAAATATCCCTCACAAGAAATTACAATCCAGTTGCACACCTAGTTGAATGGACGACGTCGTTACCTAAATGTTGTGTGTGTGTCAGGATTATCTAAACTAGGGTGGTCTTGTAAATTGATATCCTCCGAACAAAGGCTGTCTGCAGGACGCTACTGATTTGCCTAACCAGCCACAACGACACCAATTCCCCTTTCCAACAGAAAATTGGCTTTTGTTCCACCTAATATCGATATTTTTCATTGATTAACTTTACTGTTGTCTCTATTACAAACATTAATTTCTATGCTAATAGCCACGCGGCGGAGTTTCGTTCCAAAAAATGTCGTATTAAATTAATTTTATGCGTTTTCTGCGGTGTTTGGCAGTTCCAAGCGAAATCTGTTTTGCCTTTGTTAACTGACTAAAGTGGACGGAACAAAGAAAGTAAATCTCGTTAGCTTCGTATGTTCGGTGTTTTATATTATATGGTCCGACTGTAGTATACTTTAAAATATACTACACTAGTATAACTACAACATGTTTGATTGAAATACTTGAAAATGTACGGGTCTCGTGGTCACGTTTCCCCTTAGTCATGCAAACTGTAGGTTGATTCCTGTTTGTTGAATGGTAAATAGATTAAGAGCATATCATACGAGCGTGAGCGATAACGCTGAAACTGACGAAAAATCCTGACTCTGTATGCAAACGTTTACACTATTTACATGCTACACCTACGCGCTGTACTAGTACGTACGCCTCACTTTATAAAATATATGGCTTATCTTATCTAAATATATGGGTTTCGCTGATTGAGTTAATTGTGTAGCCAAAATTTCTGGTACCACTTTACTCCGGACACACTAAACTCCAAAACAGTAGTAAAATAGAGAATTGTTAAGTGATGTTATTATTTAATCACTTATTGATAGAATCATTGGTCTAGTGCACGTAAGCGTGACTCCGGCGTGTTATGAATGTTGATTCGATGCCCTGGTCGTACAAAGTGTTATTGAAAATGATCAGTAGTAGCCTGGAGTTTGAAATCGTGTCTACGAAAATAGCCTTTTATGCCATGGTTGCCAACCGTACTCTCAAATAGAGTATTGTACTCTTTTTCTTGTAGGTGTACTTTATAATCTATAACACTAATAGATTACGCTAAAATACTATTTCTACATAAACTGACTTTTTTGGGATAATGTTCAGAGATGATGTCCAGCCATGCCCATAACAAAAAAAAAACTATTTACTGAACCGTTGGAGTCCTACAATTCTTTTAAATGTATCGCAAAAAGTACTACGTGGCACTTAATAAATATGTGTATTTTAATAGTATTTGAAAGCTCAGAACCCAATTTAGTATTAAACCACAATTTGGACGTATTAAAGCCATCAGATCATTCCCTATAGGTAGATAGATATAATTAACAATGGTCTTTAATTCCAAGTGTCAAATAACACAAAGGCAATAATTTGAACATATTAACATGTGGATATCAGTGAACATGTTAATTAAGCTTGTTGATTTATTTGACGAGTAATAGTTTCAATTACGTACTAATTAGTGATAGTCAATTACAGTGATGTCTGAAGATAATTGATATTGCTTTATATATACGATTATTACTAATTGCAGCATAAAGGTCTTGTACATTCACTATTGTTTTGTAATGTGTAGGCACGGGGGATTTGTTTTGAGATTTTATTTTCGAAAAGAATATTAAATTAATACATACCTACTAAAAAAAGCTAGTATACCTCATTGCTCGACTGGAGGAACCTTAAATATGACCAGGTCTGATAAGGTGTTATTAGGTTTTGCTGTTAGAACATTCTGCGTACCATTCTAGAGAGCTTCGATCTTGGACGGCAATAGGCTCACCTCATACTATATTGGACTTATTAATACCTCTGAACCTTTTGAGGCATTATAGGCGTGACGATGTTACATTATATATAAGTATTTATAGCTGAATCGAGATTTTAAATGCATTAAACAAGATAAATTAGTTGTTATTTAGTCGCTACAATGGCAGGTACAGATCGTATCGTAACTTCGTGATCATCAATCACGGTTGTCACTCTACAGGAAACAAGTAATCGCAATGGCGATGGCGCAAGGTTTAAATGTCAAACACTGCTTTTGTTAACTTTTTTCCGAATAAAATGATAATCTAAATTAAGGTTTTCCTTACTTAACCCGTTAATTGAGACAAAGTAAACACAATACAAAATTCTATTGTTTCTCGGTCGCTGGAGTGTTACTGTGAATTTGTGAATGAAAGCTGTTTTTTGTTGTTTTATACTTCACTCAGTTTAATTTGATAGTTAAACTACGCGTTAACTCACGAGTTAGTGATGTGAAACTCACGTAGGTAAGTTTAAATGTTGAAACTAACGTTACAACATTTAAACTTACCTACATGTTACTTAACTTCACGTTATTACTACTACGTACTTAACAAACATATTACGGGTTTCCAGCAGTAGGTATCTAAGAAAAGCACAAAGTTTTGCAGTGTTCTTAAGAAAAAAGCGCTATAAGTAAATAAAGTTTACCAAACGTCACATAAGCATAAATTAAGGTTAACAATATCAAAGTCACTTTACTGTATGCAAAATAAAATGTAAGGAGGGCTGCGGGCGCTTTAAAATTCCTTCAACATTTTACACAAAGGACAGGTATTATTTACCTTTAGAATAAATGAGTGTAAAGTATTGCCTTACCTAAAACACAAATGAACATTATTAAGTGCGGCTTACCCGCCGGAAAAAGGAGGAAAAACGCCCACCTATTTCTGTAAAGCCTCAACATTAGCACTAAACGTAATCTGTTCAATTTTATTTCCACAGAGAACTTGGTATTATCGCGAGCGTAGATATTCGGGTACGATTCGCGGGCACTTTGGCGAAATTTAACGTATAGGTGCGCGAGTTTCGGCTACGGCCGAACGCGTACGCCCACGTAACACTAAGTTACGCGGTTACGCACCATTAGCGAAGATTTCGCAGTTTCACCCTGTCTCAATTCCGAGGGCTATTAAAGGGGAAATTTCATTATAAGAATGGTTCTCTTGAATAAGCGATGAACGCGCGAGTTTTGTCTGAGACTTAACGGCTGCCTCTGATTAAAGATTACATAGGTAGTCGCGTCTTGGATGGTGTTAAATTTAATTTGCTCCCGCACAAATTATATAACCTTCTAGAGTTAAGGTCGATTACTTAACTAAGTCGCAACTAAATTTAGAACACCTAGTGCTTAATGATGATTCACGTTTCAATTTCTAGAGGTAAATACATTACTTATCTAAGAAGTGAATGACGCACGCCTGTCGCTTCTAATACAGGTATAAATAAAGAACATTTTTGAACAACAAATTTGTTTGATGTATATATATTATGCATTTGATAACTAAAATAAACATATTAATTTAAAGTATATACCAACTCAACAGTTAAAATCAGGTCACTTAGCCTTCACAATTCGCGTTAAAGCTATATACGAAAAAAGGTTATTTTATTTTAAATTCAACCTAGAAATGTTTTCTATAACGACAATAATATTCAATAAAGTTGAAAGACCGTTCCGGGGTGTACTTAGCCTGTCTACAGCCTTCTTTATCATAAATTATATTGTAGGCTTTCCTCCGTGGTGTATTTCATTGTAAGTCGCTGTTTATCAGATTAGTGGCTTTATAAGCTGAGATTGATGGAACAATCGTGTTTTGTAAACCCTCCGACGTCGAGGTTATCATAATGAATCGTTGTCTAAATTAAATAAAAACAAGCGAAGAAAATAAAGTTTTATTTTGTGTTCTAAAATTGTTCGTTTTGCTTAGAAGCTCGAATTAAACGAACTTTAGTGATTGGTTTCGAGCAATAATAAACGAACAAAGAGAACAGAAGTTCTTGCACAAAGTAAACCATCTTTTGATTATTTATACCCCACCAGTGTACATCAGTTAGTCTGTCATGTTCAGATAGAGCACGTTGGATGAAAAGTTATTAAAAACGACTTTACAAAGATCAAAGGCTTGCGTATAAGTACAAATAAATAATACTAATAATAATATGCTCTTTATTGTACACAAAACAAATCAACAAAAGGAGTAATAGTAGACAATGTACAGGGGGCGGCCTTATCGCTTAAAGCAATCTCTTCCAGGTAACGTAATGGATGTGTAATTAACATATGCACAAAACAGTTTATAATATCAGAAACGATTTACAAAAAATTAAAAGAAATGTAGTATCCACTCTTTTCCACTAGCTGTTCTACTTAAGCTTTTCTTTTAAGTAGATACGGCGTGAAAATCAGAGACAACATTCCATATACATTTTACCGCACTTCTATATATTATTTTTTTTGTATTCGAGACTATCGTTAATGTTTAATCTACACAGTCCATAAGTAGATCTAAATAATATTGTATTAAACACGTGTATAAAAATCGTGTGTAATACGGTTCTATTTTCAGGAATTCGGGTCGATGTTTACATGACGAAGCAAGTTCTGTGAGGGGTATTCAATTCATCAGTTGGGTTTCGTCTAAAAAGCTTGCTTCGCTAGCAAAACCGTTGAACCATTACGTCTATAGCCACCCATACGGAAAGTGCGAACTTCAATAAAATGTCCAACATGTAAATAAATCTCGAGTTTGACGCACTGTTCGCTATCAATATATTTCATACTCTGACGAAAAATATGGTAGATTAAAAAAGTAAAGCACCCTGGAGCCGCATCCGCTTTACGTTGGACAAACAATAACCATTATTATCAGCAGTATGTTGCACGATAAAAAAAAGCATTATTTTATTGTTCCCATAGAAGGTTTTAGGGAAGGCAATATTTTTAGCAATCCTAAAGATACGGATCGTTGCTGCTTCCAATTTCCTTTTGCCGAGTTGTTTTATAGTAAATAAATAACGTACTCATGTTATTACTGCATAATTTATTTGAATACCATATAGACAAGTATTCTGAATAAAAATGCCACAAAACTTTACCTACTTTTGCCAAATATTTTCAAGCATTTGAATAACATTTTATACATTAATTTCCATAATGTCAGGTGTTTTTGATACCGATCAAATATTATCATTTGAGGTGCTTTTAATGAAATATATCACCCTTCTAATTAAACTTGGCCAATTTCGATCACAATTTTATTACTGGTATGATAGTAGAATTTATTAGTGTAATTAATTTGAAATATGTTTCTAGTTTTGTCGTTTATATGGGAAAATGTAGCTTTAGGTACAGTTGTAGGTAATTATACTTTATTTTGTAGACGAAAAAAAGAGGAATGTATTGACTGTGTAAGATATTCCGAATCGTTGAGGACTTACATAAACATTCTTTGTATCTTGGGTGTATTCTCTGTAACTTTTGGTAATATTAAAGCAGAAGTAAATAAACATACTTCATTTTAGTAAGACAGGAAGAAAAACCGACATTGTATTTGCGCTTACTATAGGCTCAGTATATATATATTCATATACCGATCGCTTTTAAGATCTATGTCTATATATGTACCACAGGCTATGTACAATTGAAATCAACTAAGACGTTTCTACCGACGCGCTCAGGCGATGCTATTTCACGCCATAGTGATATCAGATACAATTCTGTTTGCTGTGAAGGAAGATCTGAATTCAGTTATACTCGTACATTTTTGGTATCTGTCTTTGAATTGATAAATGGAACGTTACTTAACTACTTTAGAAAAATATATATTCTATTGTTCATTCTATTGTCTATCTACAATGAGTATCAGTCTTACCACTTATAATTTAAAAATAAGCGGACCGATCCGTATAAATGTTTGACCAAAAGGATACATAGAGGATTTACCTTTAATAATAAATACGTATCATTAGGTGCGCACAACATTTTTTTTTTTTTGTATTGCGCATACAATCGTCCGAAAAGTGTCTTCTCAGTAGTTTCAATGACTTTATAATAGATTTACGTTTTATTCCAAATATCAGTACTTAGCTTTGTTGATGGTACCTACAATATGGGACTCAACAACGGCATGGTGAAATGTGGTTGACAGTACACCCCTACCGAACCCTTCGGGGAATACAAGCGGGATGCTATTTTAAATCATGTTTATACTAATATAACTTATTTATAATCAGCATTTTTCAAATATTGTAATGTGATTATCAGACTCATGTCGCATTTCAGAACTTAGGAAATTGAATTGTGAACATATCATTTTTGTATACTAACGGAACATTTCAATATTGTTTTGTTTTTTAACATGTTTCGAATTTTTGTTCACTTTGTCGATGTCACGTTGAGCGTGGTAGCCGCCAAAGCCGAAACTATTGTCGTATAATAAATAGTTTTGGAAAACGGACAGATTTTTAAAAATCGTAAAAATGGTACATTTTATGTATTTCTAATAATAACTATGTTTACCTTACGTTAGGTACCTTCAATAATTTTTGAAAATTACGTTAACCTATTATCTACATAAAGTATGTTTGTTAGAATATCAGTATTAATTAAATTGGAGGAAACCAAATTCAAATCATTTCTTCATTTCGTAATTCATACAAAGAAAACTTTATAAAAATTCAAACTACCTACATATTTATGAAAGTAGCAGACTCCGCTATGCTTTTGCATTTGTTTCATACGGAACCGACGTCCAAAGTAAAGGCATTTATACTTGAGTAGCTTTTTCATTTTACTCGCTTTCATGACCAAATGGAATGTGCGCAACATTTCAAAATAGACGTCGAGTCGAGTAAAAAGAGTAAAAATCAGCTTTCGAGATATAAATCACGTCATTTACACAGTTTAAAAGCTTGGTTTTGACTAATAGCCTTTTACGGTTCGAATCGAAAGCCTTTGACATCGTGCTGTCTCTTTCTTTCCTCGTAGTTGGTAAGGCAACAAGTTATAGTAATTTAGTAAAGAAAAGTTCCTTTGCGAGTGGAAATAACTTTAGCGTGCATACCTGAACGTTGCTTGGTCGAAATATCTACAATGGCTACAGTTGTTTGTTTTACTGAATAAATGTTATTACTTTCAACTATTCTAGATTTCCCTGTAGTGTCGGTTACGAATATTGCAACCACATTGTTTTGGGTAGTACAAGATAGTTGAAATAATGGAATCTGGATTCATTTGGGAACTGATAACATATTAGGGCCTTATTTAAATTCAAATGACGTCCTTTCATCTCTAGATTGAGCTTAATAATTTGTTAGTGATTTTTATGGTCAACGCGAATAATATTAAAATTAGAATTAATTTGAAATGTTGACCGTAGATTCGTAGACCCCATTACGAACCTTGTTAAATGACCAATCTTTCTGTTATAAGAGCTTATGTCGACAAGATGGAAAAGAAGACTGTCAAAAAAGAAGATCTTATTATTTGTCTCTCAGATAAACTCATTTTATCTAAATGTAGGTAAGTCAATACGTTCCAACGATTTGACAAGCCAATTCATTAGGCGTAACCTTTTTCAGGTAAAAATAGGCCTAATATCTAGCTGTCATTGCGGCAAATCTGTATTCAGTAAATCCAACCTACGTTGTTGATGTGAATTTAACTTTACTAGGTAGAATACTTTTTTTTTTTAAATAATATAGCATCTCCCCTGTATTTCTAAGGTCGAGCAGAGGTGTACTATTGTACGCCCTCATTTTGCCGATGTAATAAGGGGTCAGCCTAGTGCCATTTCTTGCCACAATTCTAAACTAAGGGCGGACATAGGAATTTTCTAAAAAAAATAAATAACAACAACACTGCTTTTCAAGATCCCGGTATCGGACCCTGGAGCTGACGTTCAGCTGCAGACTAGAGTAGGTCTTCTTCTGGCCAGCCAGCGCGATTACAGAATCGCTCATACTATAGTGGAAAGATTGGTCAGTCAGAAATACTGCTATCGAGGCTGATTGCCAGACTAATGCATGTCTCAAAAAATTGCTAATCGTATTGGTAAAGAAAAGTTGGTAAAGAAAAGACTTCGAACAAATATTCTTATGTATAAAAATATAATAACGTATAGGTACGTATGATTGTCTGCTGCTCCAATTTAGAATATACGTACTAGGTACTATCACGATGCATATTTAGAGAAAATTACATATACAAATCAGAAATACTATTCAATGAATTTTGGTATAAAATTAATTAACGAAGCGTTAATTTTAGTAATAGTTCCTCGTATGTACTACAAATTAATAAAACTCCATTTTCATTATGAAATCAACTAGTAAAGCCTAGGGATATTTATTGCTTTTGTTATCCAATACAATGAAGACCCATATTGTTTTTCCACAATTCAGGCTATAAAGTTTTGATATGATCAAACTAGAGGTTCATTTATAGGCAGAATAAAAATAAATATAAAAAAATAAAACACGAATTTATTAAGTTTTGTATTATATTATCTGTGGTTTTGTGCAGATGATTTGGTGTCTTGACTAATATTAATTCAACTACGTTGCTTTTTAAGTAATATCAGGTTTTCCAATGGTTATGGTAATTTGACGGTACTGATGGTACTTACCGATATCTTTTGTCTGTATAGGTGCTTTCGCGGCTGAGTTCTCAGAATGCGCTAGAGCATCTCAGGTTTCATCAGCGGAGGCTCTTTGCTTGCACTTGTTGCTGTGCATACGATATTACGGAATATCTAATGTTGCACCATACAATGTTTCTTAACCATAGATTTATTTCGTGGAAGTCATAGGTGTATTGACAACAGACAGGCAGGAATATTATTTCTTTGAAGCAGTCATAATATATATATAAAACGCCAATCAGACATTAAAAATGTATACAGCACTATACGATGAAGTCAACGTATGTACATACATTACTTATTCTGATATTTGACAGACATACTGAAAGATAACAAACAACATCATTATGTTACATCATTCCATCAATTTTAAACAAACACGAACAAATTACTTTCATTCCGAAAATAATATGACGACTAATCGTGTTAGATAACTTTGCGAACAGGTAGATAATCAACTTACAATTTGGTATAAAGTTTGTCATTTAGAGCGTCGTACTGGAAGCGTAGCATATTTATTTAGTTGTCGAAACACAATTTACAAGCTGATTGTAACATTCTGACCACTCGGTTCAAATGTTTAACAAATTATTTAAGGATATTCCAGAAAACTGGTATCTATATTCCCCTATTTAATGCGGCTTTATGACTGCCTGTTTCGTTTATTAGTCACAAGTGCAGCTGCTGAGAGATCCTGGGTTCAATATTCGGGTCTTGCAAAATGTTATTGTATTTTTCTGTAAGAAAATTGTCAGTAGCACCCGGAGCTTGACCCAGTAGACGGCAATAGGCTCGCCTCCTTTTCGATCTGACTAAATAACGGCATCATCTAAATATGATTGTACAGATAGGGAATACAGGCGTAATGCTATGTTATATGTTACGTAATGCGGCTTAGTATAAACTTTTGAGATGATATATATTCAGAGCGTTTTACCGGTCATTGAGAGGCCCACGATCTTCCGCTAGGCTTCACATAACATTTCATGCGATTAGTGAAGAGTGCCAATACCAAAATGTTGTTACTCTATACTGGTGTCGAATAAAAGCTTCGTATTTCACCTGTCGAGTGAACCCATTTCTGAGCTGCATTCAAATTTCAGCTAGAGCTCGGCACTTCTCAGAAATAATTATAATTTTCTGTAAACTAAAATCCTCCAGCCGTCACCCGACGGCACTCAAAATGGAGTTCACAAAAGACGATTACCAAAGACAACAGTAAGAAAGCTAAGTTGGTTAATCCTTTACTTAACAGTTAATAGTTACGTTCGTTATCTCCACAAAGGGCGTCCGAGATCGCTGACAAAAGTTTAGCGACCAGAATTAGTTCTAAAGGAGATAATATTCGTGACGTTGTAACTTTATAATTTAGTAGAAACGCGTTTGTACTGGTGCGGTTTAGTGGGAACAATTCTAGCAAGTTATGTTCCTACTTAAGCTATAAATAGAAACTATTGGGATTCGGAAGTCGGTTCATATCTTTATGCGTCTATTGTTTCCAGCAGCAAGCGTTTCGGCAAATATTCTCTATTTCAGTACGGCATATATAATACTAGCTTCCGCCCACGGCTTCGCCCGCGTTGTTTACGAACCCGTATATTTATCCAGGATAAAAATAGCCTATGTGCTATTTCAGACTATAATCTAACTCTGTGCCAAATTTCATCGAGATCCGTTCAGCCGCTCTGACGTGATTGAGTAACAAATATCCATCCATCCATCCTCACAAACTTTCACATTAATAATATTAGTAGGATTAGTAGGATAGGATAGTAAGATAATATAATATAATATTAATATAATATAAAGTAGGAAATATTAGTAGGAAGTAGGATATTAGTAGGATTTATATCGCTATTTTACTAAGACTATCTTCTTGGTTTAGTTGTCACAAGCGCGACTGCTGAGAGTGAGATCCTGGGTTCGATTCCCGGCAGCCTAATTACCGATGTAGCGACAGGCGTAGATCGCGCGATAGCTTATGTCAAACGTCATTTTTGTGGCATATAATGTATTGGCTGACAGTGAGATTGTTGTCGCGTGGCTGTCGCGTTGCTGTCGCTGTTTTACGTAATTAGGCTGCGGGTCGGGCAAAGTTATACGGATTTTCGAAATATACTTAATACAAATTCACAGTAGCCGGAGTTTGAAACTGTGCACGGTAGATGACATTAGGCTCATAGCCTATTACATGCGACTCAAAAACGTTGTAGGCGAAATGTGGGTTTTCACTTCTGCTTAATTGATTTACCTATTTACCAATTAATACACATATCTTCTGTCCGGTTTGCCTGCATCACAGTGTAAAACATTTACAGCGTGCTGCAATAACATTTTGTGGGAGATTTCATATGCAATATAATATGCATAAGTGTGAAGTACGCTCGACTGTTTAATATACCATAAGCTGTGAAAACGTTTCTAATTTGTTAGCTTATTGTTTCTGCTTGCATACAATAGACAGGTTCACACGATTATCGATCACAGTCATCCAAATATTTAAAATAATAATACTTTTATATTACTTATTTAAGGTAAGTTTGTACAAGATATATTAATAAGTACCTACCGTTCTCGGATCATTTCTAATTTCCAGTTTTTAAATAATTTATTAAAAAAAAAAAACATCTCAAATTGTGGAGGTCCCTTAATCCGGTCCTGTAACCACATTACATATTTTATTTTATTTTTCAACTTTTATTCTAATTTTCGCCAGCATTTTTATTAGCACTTATCCAATTTTTTTACGTAGATACATTTTTCAATTCTAATGTGAAAGTAACATAGAACATTTGATTTTGTTTTGTATTTACTAAAGTTACTGAATCAATATTTGTGTAAAGGGCATGTTTTAATATGGATTCAGATAAGCTCTCGTAAAGTTTTATAACTTAAAGTAAATGTTTTTGTTTGGAAATTGCTTTATCTATCGCTGAAAGGATCCACCTTTCAAAATCAAATCTAAACCTAAGTTTTACTGTTGTAATAGTTTAGGATTAAAAGCTCAGCAGTTCTTTATAATAAAACTAACAAATTCATATAGGAAATGGTTTCCTTTTTCTGATCTGTGAAAATATCAGTTTCCTAATAATAAAAAAAAAACATTTGACATATTTTCAATAGTTCTATAATTGTAGTAGGTAGAGAATATATATGATGTAGCAGGTTAAGTTCTGCTGCTTGTGCAGTAAGGAAAATTAGGCAACTAACTGACGTAACCACTGCCCGCTTAGTTTATTTCGCGTATTTCCACAGCATCATGTCATATGGGATCCTGTTGTGGGTGGCAGCGGCGGATGTAGACGCTATTTTTATACTGCAGAAGATGGCAATTCGCGCCATTTATGAAATGGGATCCCGGGAGTCCATCAGAGAATTTTTTAAAGTTACTAGTATTCTTACGTTGCCATCTCTGTATATTTTCGAAAATATAATGTATGTTCGTAAACACCTCCAATCGTTTAAAGTAAACAGTAATTATCATAAAATAAATACTAGAAATAAATATAAAATAATAGTACCTAAATTTAGATTAACCTAAACAAATAAGTCCGTCTTAGGGAATAGTATCCGATTTTATAATAAACTGCCCAAAGCAATAACGGATCCAACGGATGGCAAGTTTAAAAAACATGTTAAGTCAGTACTTATAAAAAAAGCATACCTACTATAAGATTATAGACTATGTTGACGATAAAGACGTGTGGCGTTAATTTTCTTCTGCACATATGGCTTCCCTGGTAACTGTCACATCTTGTCTAAATCCTACGACTTGGTTTACGTGATTTCGCATTTTTTTTTGTATTTGTTTTTATTTTAGATACTTTTATTGTATAACTGTTTTTTTTTTTTGTTATTATATCCTTTGTATTTAGTTTTTTGTGTTGTATAATTTGCGTATTGAAGAAGAATGTAAATCAGTTTTTTGAAAAGAGTATCCATCGAGTTTCTTGCCGGTCTCTTCTCCATAGGACCAACCCACTTTTGGAACCGCGCAACTAGAATCATAACGTTTTAAAAGCGCCCGTAAAGGCCCAGTTGTAATAGAAACATTTGACTTTGATGTAGGTAAGTAGATACATAATGTTTATGCTTACTCGGCTTATCAAACGTTCGTCAATGAAATCCAATGAAGTTTATATAAGTACACATTTTGATTGATAGGTTAATTTATGATTAGATGTATAATTAGTGCCCATTGGCTAATTAGTAGTTATTTCTAATCACATATAACCAAGCCAATTCGTATGCAAAGCAGTGGTCACACGATGCGATTGTAACATTTAGTCACTGAATTTCCCTGCAGCTTGTGAACAGGCGATCTAGTGCATTAACTGGTAGTCCAAGGATTATTTAATCGAAACTTATTAGAATGGGTTAGTTTTTGAAACTATTCTTGGCACGAATTTAAACATAGTGTAGAAGGTATTGAAATGGTTACAGTCTCTTCTATTTTTAATAAATCCGTTATTTTCTTTTCCTTTTGTCTTATACAAAGTTAGGCATAAGCATTAGCTTAGTTAGAGGCGGACCAATACGACCTTCAAACCTTCAAGAAAAGAGCAGACTCGTTTTTAAAAGGCCGACAACGCACTTGTGACTCCTCCGGTGTTGCGGTCCATGGGCGGCGGTAATCGTTTACCATCAGGCGATCTGTCTGATCGTTTGCGCCCTATGCCATAAAAAAAACACATGAATGTTATCATCCAACAAAAGTTGAAAACCCACCAAAGGTCGAACATATTTTAAACATTTCTTCAAATATTTTTCTTCATCATCTTCATGCTCATAATTCCCATTCTACATTAGTCTACACTTCGCCAAAAGGAAGAAAACATACCACTGCACTCAATCAAAGCTTTTAAAGTTTAACTACCAGTGAACAGTGCAAAACATAATTAAATTAGTAGTTTCAGGTATTGCAAACTCCCAACTTAAACAAACTACAATTAAAGCAAAGCTACAGCTTAAAACTTAACTTGCACACTGTGTGAGCCATTTTAACCTCACAAATGAACATGTTCCACAGACTTAAGCTCTACGTAACCTGTCATTACAACTTTAGAGAGATTGACGGCACCGATTTTGAAATACATTTGCAAAATACTGGGATTCGCAGTAACGAAATTTCTGTTGCTCAGTTTGGTATTTTTTCGTATCAATTCTTTGGAGAGAAATATATTTTCAGTGAAGTGTTGCAATCACATCTCAGTATTCGATTTGTTTTTCTTTATTTTGGGTTATATGAGGTTGTTATTTATTTCAGATATATGGAACAAGATATCCCGGGTACGTAAGTTCATTAAGACTCTAATTAATTATTCAACTACCATCTTTTATAATCAAGATTCATCATCATCTTTCTTATTCAAAGGAAGGATCTTCATGATTGTTGGTAGGCAGAGGTATTTTGTACACCCACATTTTGGCGATCCAATGAATCCCATGTGATGCGGAGCGAGTATAATGCCATCTGTCGAGCACGATTTTAAACTCCGTGCTGATTTTAAGGATTTTCATACAGAAAACCATAATGACACTTTATCCGCCCCGAAAAATGAATCCAGGACGTCACGTTCAGTAGTTCTGCTTGCAACCACTAGAGGAGGCAGGCATATGACGTAGTTCAATGAAATTAAATTTAGCGGTCTAAAAATTGTATTTAATCCGGTGAAGGAACCCGAATTATATAAATTCTGACAAAGATCGACAGGGGATCGGGACGGGCAATCTTTTGGAGTGCATATCGCTTCCATTTAATATTTACCCATGCAAATTCGGTAACTGCTCAGGTGAGAAAATTGAACGAGAGTGCTTTTTTTCGCCACATTGTTATTTCGAAGCTACAATGTGAAATGTTTGTGCGAATGTTGTTAAAATTTGGAAATAAATAACATTAATGTATGCATTTATTGTTTTGGTGAAAGCGTTGCGGATTGTCCACCTTGTGCATTTTTTATTTCTAAATCAGAACTTTTCAAATATTGGAACGTACTACACATTTCTGACATGTTTTACCCCTTTTTGTGTACAAAACTGAAAATACACTGAGGACTAGCAAACGTCCCTTTAAAAAAATTTACTAAAAGCTGTGCAAAAGCATTGGTGCAGCTTTTTTCCGTAGCCTGAAAGTATTAGTTAGCTACTCACAACACAGCGCTGCATACATATTCAAAAGTATCGAACTAGTTAATTTGCATGGGACCTCTGCAACGCAATTGCAGGTACAGTCAGCAACATGACTCAAACATTTATTATTTTCGTTTACGTTTAATATTTTATATAGGAACATAACCTTTTAATGTTTGTTTATAATCGCTCACAGTTAGTACCTTCATTCCACCCTTTTTGCTTTTACTATTCGGCCTTTTTGTACAAATCTTTGCTCTTTAAAACATTAGTTTTGTGAATAGACTACATTACGTCAACATTAATCGTCCTTCATTATTTCAGAAGTTAGAGTTTAGATAAAGGGTCATAATTTTAAATAGCAATCAACAAATGTTATTTTTATATCGATATGAAAGAAATATCGCTTATGAACGATAAAAAACTGGTATAGTTAAATGCCTAAATTCAAAGTACTATTACCCTCAAAATAATTAGTCTAATGCTGCTAATCATTAAGGCACGCTATAAATTGACAGTGATGTAGAGGAGTACTTTGACGCGTACATGTTCGTTTTATACTTATAGTCTTATTTAGGATATTTTAATCAGCTTTAGTAGTACCTACCTAATTTAGTTTGTTATATATTATAACCGTCGTTTAATAAAAATATAAGATCGTCTAGTCCACTCTGGGCAGTCAGCATCGAAATTGCTGTTATTAAGTCCCATGGAAAAGGGGACAAAGCCTATTGCGATCTATCCACCACAATTCCAAACTTATGCACTCACACACACACAAACTCACACTATAATATTACTTATATGAGTAATTTATTTCAAAATACTGTTCAAAATAATTGTTCACCTAACTTCATTTTAAACAGATAGATTGTGACTGTACAATGTACATACATTAAATACAATTTTTGGACAGCTAAACCTTTTTTCCATCCAGTCCCTATCAGTCACTTTGTCAGCGTCAATAACTGTATACGAGCGTAAATAGAGATTGTTGATACAACCGTTTTATTGTGGAAATGTGTGAATTTTTCTACTCTTTAACGTAGTCACAATTAATTTCTCGGATTACATAGTATTGGGGTCGGTTTAATTTCAGGTTGTGGAAACAAACGTGTGGTTTTGGCTATCCTATTTCTGTTAGTATGTTGTTTTTAACAATTTTGTTTGTTTCGTGTGACGGATTGGTTTTGTTTTTGGGTTCTGTAAAAAATGTTTTGTCAAACAAAGCTTCGTGTCACGTTTAGGATTTATTTGGACTTTGAATCAATTTTGTTTTGCCTGATGGTATCTTTTTTGGTAATTAAATCGGTGTAGGTGCCGTTGTATTTGTAGTGGGTGGGCACCGTCTAGTAATTTTTTCTTTTACTTTCTGCTACATCAAAGTAATCGTGTAGGAGTTTCTGTTCATGCTAAGAGAACACTATAACCTTTTCCGGAGCTTATAACTTTAATATCTATAGACAGTAACTAGTTTACCACCAGACTTTGAGACCCACCATTATTTGGTATTAAATAGAATCTTGGTGCCGTTGCATTATTTTTGTTCCAGTTCATTAAACAGCAATTTACAACAACACGAATAAGTCTTATAAACATATAATGATACTTTTTACAAAAGGGATTATGAATATATATATAATCGGTCATAACGACACAAAAATACCAGATAACTTGTCTTTTTTCCTACGATAAGATCACAAATCAATGTCTCTTCTATTCTAATTAAGTTACTGACCATTATCATTTGACATTCTACCTCACTGAACCAAGGCGTTGATTTAACGCATCCGATTTTATCAGCTGACTGATAACTAAATGTGTAATCGTGTGTATTAAAGGCACCACTGGGTCGTCCCACTAATTAAACCATCGTCCCGTGAGCGTTTTATTATGATTGATAGATATTTTATGAGAGTTTGAGAGCATTAACCTCTTGTAATGTTGATCCCAATTTATTATTGAGAGTAAAGATGGAGAAAAATATCACAAATTCGATCTTAACGCGATACACGATCGTATGAATTCTTTGATCTATATTGATTAATCTAAATTTCTGTGTCTGATATTCTAAGCAAGCGCGCAACCGATGGATGCAAGTAGCGAAATTTCGTTTGATGTGGTGGTCTAAGGGGGAGACCTTCGTTCAGCAATAGGCGTCTTCTGGCTGATGATGATGATGATATCAAAGCCATCTATTTAAATTATATGAGTATAAACAAATTATTGTACATGAATCTATGGAGTAGGTAATTTCCACTCGACGATCCATTAAAAATACAATGTCCTTGTATGTCTCTTGCCTAGCAATACCTCCCACATTCTTTATTACGTGTCTATTTTTGGGTTTCAATAACATAAAAAAAAAGTCTCAAGTTATTAACGTGGGCGAAACATAATAAATTTCGGTTGCTATCATAGAAATGGAAAATAGATTAGATATTAAGAATAAACACACAAGTATTGTATTGTCTGCTTACTGGTAAAACATGGACTTTTCCGTTTAATCGAATTAACCAAAATACCTAGTATGTATGTATATATTTGTTTTGTTTTTATTTTTTGTAACTACAATAAGTTTCATAGCAGTTGGGTCATTTGCTATTGGTTCAATTTATTTGTTAACTAAATTATATTAAAAGTACATATACACTACACATACCTACAAGTTATCTGTCATATCATATAAAAATCAATTGCCACATATACATACATATGTAAAATCATCACTTGAGAACGGCTCGACCGATTTGGCAGATTGTTTATGTTGTGTTCGTAATTTTTAGGATGAAGTTTGTAGTAAAACCGTATATAAGTTACCCAACGTAAAAAGAATATCTAATTCAGTATCTGTCACTTCAAGTAATCGGTATCTGACATAGGAGTACACAGTACGACACAACTATGAAGTTGCATCGGAAAAATTCGGAAAACGGATTACTACCTAACTGAGTGCGACAACATTAATTAGTAGGCAGGTACTGCAGTAAAAATTGTCTTTATACTGACGTAATAAGTTGTAAAAATAAATATTGTAAATTAGCTACTGTGATTAGTTCTTCAATCAGGTACATCGTTGTAACTTATTAGTTCTTTGACATATTCACTTGTTGACTTCACTAATGAACTGTAATGTCTTAACCTTTCTATCTAACCTAGGAATTGAAGAGACAACTTTAAATTGTTAACCGTCCTCGTTACTCGGCCAATGAAAGCTTGCAAAAACAATGTATCGAAATGAAATGAAATGAAATGAAATTATTTATTTTGCAATTAGGATTTTTCAATCACTTTTACACGTCTTTTTTAAACTAGATGGCGTCGGCATTTCCTATGACTATCCCTGAGAAGAAACGCCGAAACAAACTCAGGGGTCAAAGTCTATTTTAAAGTCCAGACAGATTGTATTGATGTAAAGGTTTATGTGAGACAAATATAGGGTGGAATAGCCTTTTGAAGAAAGTGCCATAACTATTTGAGCTAACCTGTCGCAACAGAGTGCAAGCATGCATCAGTTATCGTGAGAATTAATGAAATGAAGAGGGCTCAGCCTAGATCTCACTCACATTTACAATGTATAGCGGTTATATATAAGAAATAATTTCAATTTAAACGACATTACAATAACAAAATAATGAAGTAAATAATATAATAATTAATGGCAAAATTTGTATATAAAAAAAAAAGGAAGGCTAAAGAGCGGCTCAATCCCAAGCGTTTTTGTCATCTAAATAGTCCGAAATTTTATAGTATCCTTTTTTACAAAGTTTAGATTTAATTACAATTTTGAACTTCTTTAATGTTAAATTACGTATATCATTGGGAAGCTTATTGTAAAAGCGTATACATTGTCCCATGAACGAGTTGCTTATTCTGTGGAGGCGCGTAGCATGTACAGCAAGGTTGTGTTTATTCCTAGTGTTCAAAGAATGAGTATCAGACAGTTTGACAAAGTTCGAAATATTTTTATAAACATATATTAAATTTTCAAAAATATATTGTGACGCTACAGTTAGAATATTAATTTCCTTAAATCTGTGTCTCAGCGACACCCTTGGACCAAGATTATAAATAGCTCGGACAGCCCTTTTCTGCAAGACGAATATAGTATTGAAGTCTGCAGAGTTTCCCCAGAGGAGGATGCCGTAAGTCATAACGCTATGAAAATAACTGAAATAAACTATTCTGGCTGTATCCACATCAGTTAAGTGCCGAATTTTTTTGACAGCAAACGCGGCAGAACTAAGCTTACCCGATAATTTGTTTATTTGCGGGCCCCATTGCAGTTTGGCGTCTATAGTGATGCCTAGAAAAACAGTCGAATCCACAATGTCCAGTTCCACTCCATTCAATTTAACATTGATTGGTACTTGTCGGACATTGGGCGTTGAAAATTTAAGACATTTGGTTTTTTTCTCATTAAGGAGAAGATTATTAACATTGAACCAATGAACTACATGAGATAGTGCAACGTTAACTTCGCGAAAATCTAGTAATTGTCGTCGAATTTTAAATATTAGAGAAGTATCATCCGCGAACAATACTACCTCGTGATTATCCCGTACGTAATATGGCAAGTCATTAATATAAACTAGAAACAAAAATGGACCTAGAATTGAACCCTGCGGGACGCCCATGGTGACCTCAGATCCCGAAGATCTCTTGCCATTAATATCGACTCTCTGAATTCTATTGCTTAAATAAGAAGATAAGAAGTCGAGAGCCTTGTTCCTTATGCCGTAGTGGTATAATTTCCTGATGAGTGTATTGTATCGTGTAAAGTTACCTCAAGAAGTAGTAAGTGCAAGTAAACTTATAGAAGTTAAGTGTCATTTGTTGAGAACTTCGCCGTGTTCTCTCAACGGATGTGTCTTTCGATGTATAAAGTTTAAAAAAGCTGAGTTAAGGGAAATGGAGAACTAATTTTTCTTTTTTTGTTTCAACAAAAATGAATCGGCGTAAATTGGTTTGTTAGTCTGCGATATGTATGCCGAGCCTAAACGGATAGAAACTTTGAATACAGCGTTGGTTTTGGGAGGGATTTTAATTTTTTAACGTAAAATAGAGTGACGTAGCTAGTTTATAGAATTATTTTTTTCACCTTCGCCATTTTACCTTCCTATCTGTGGATAAACAGTAAGTATATAAAGAGCTATATCGTTAACATGTGAAGACAAAGGCATCAACAAAATATTTCCGAAATTTCATCCCTATAACATTTTGCAGCAGTCGTGCTTGCGACCACTACACAAATGGGACTATACAAATAATTTAATGTTTTGTTTATTTGATTTAGGTGGAATTATTTTCGTTTCAACCTGACGATATTAAAATTTCTATTATTGGTTCAATTCTGAAGGAATTTAATAATTTCTAATGTATTTGATTCAGAAGCTTATATTAAATTCTTATTTACACCGTCAGATAATAAAAGAATATGCCTTATTTACAGAGCGTTGAGACAGTCTGAATACAAATATTAATTAGAATTTGATTATGACTTGTGTAAACGGCGAAGGAAAACATCGTGAGCAAACCTGCGCATCTATAAAATTCCGTAGTCCGTTATAATGTAATGCCTTCTAGAAGTCTAGGCTAGCAGGTAGACGCCTGTTAAGAGAAAAATCCGTTAGCGTCAGCTAAAATTAACTAAATGTCATTATAACAGTATCTTAAACAACCTTGACGTTGGCAAAACCATGGAATAACGATGGAGCCATAAACACAAATTGGAACTAAATGACATCATTTTTCTCAAGAAAGCAAGAAGCGTGCTGCGTACGTTTGTAACATTTTTTATCATAATTCTTTTTTTTTTCTTAATATTACGTAAGTTAACGATTTTTCCTGTTTCGCCTCAAGTTTTCGTCTCACATTCCTAAAAATTCTTGTTTCGCCTCGTGCTATTTCTTATTCCTGTTTCTAGTCACTTTAAAAAATGTTGCTTTAGTAGAGTCAGAAAAAAGTAAATTACAACAATCTTCTATATACGTAACGATAGCTTACCCTGGCTAAACGATGGAATGAAAATTCTTAAACCTATCACAGGATATGGTCGTGGAGATTTCGGTATACCTATCTCATAACTTTAACGTTTTTTTTAAAGATATTGAGTTGAGTTTTAAAACCAATATTATTACAAATTGTGTTAGTATAATAAGTTAATTTATAAATTTATTTGATTCAAAGTTAGACCAAATGAATATAGCCTAAATTACATTTAGATGGTATAATGGGTATAACTAATAAGTGTAACTAAAAGAGTATGCAAAAATATTATGCCTTTAACAGTTATGCCAAAGTAGTCGGGTAAAAAAGGGGCTCCTGTTGCCTTTAATTAAGTTTCTGGTATATGAAGTAACATGTTGAGTTCATATAATACATTGTTAAAAATAAGGTTAGTTAAAATATTTGTAATGATTTTTAAGCTGTCTGTACAAAACATATTACTTGAGGCGAATCAAGAACAAAAAGTGGGACTAAACAAGAATAAAATAATAAATGATTCATTAATATTATTTGCGAGACGAAACAGGAATAAAATCTAGGTCGAAAAGAGATTTTTTTCGAGACAAAACTCTACGGGGCGCATCAGGAACAAATCAAATGAATGGTCCTAAACGATCTCACTAAGTTCTCTATAGCCTCAATAGAGTTTACTCTCGTAATCAGAATCTGCTTTATTTTGACAATTCAGCAACGTTCTTTGCCGTCGTGCCTGTGTTATTCAACTGTCAAAATTAAACTAATTTCGGATTGCAAACGCTTATTACGCAAGTAGGAGGCTCTCTCCCAAAATTGCGCCACAAAACTCGTTTTCGGCCAACCGCATGCATTCAGTCTACTCATACTGAATACTTTGACAGAACCTGCAGAATATTTTGAAGTTAAAGTTGGTGAACATAGTCCATGTTGTCCGCAATACAAAGTCCAGGCAAGTAGCAAACGAAGTGTTTCAAATACTTAGATGAAGTCAGCCGCAAGTAGGAACACCGTAGATTATATAAATAAAGAAGATATGCCAAAATGGCACATCACATTTCACCTACCATCACTACCAGGCACGTTATCTATCTATCTAGTTTCACGTACCTAAGCATTATTAGAATTTTAACGCCGAACTATTATGTTGTATATATTATGTATGCAATATTTAATTGGGTCATAACGTATAGTAAGTTTACTAGTACTCGTAGGATTAGTTCTCTATACATATATGAAGTTTCATATATGTATAGTGAACTAATCCTACGAGTATTTTATATTTATTTATACTGTCAGTCTATAATATCCCACTGCTGGGCAAATCCTCCCTCACGATTATGATATATGTATGTAGGTGTAGGTATATTATTCTGCCAGTGAGCTGTTACAATGAAGTGTGATATAAAAACGGTCGTAAATCAACCATATTTTTCTTAAAAATCTATATTATTGTCTGTCAACTTAGGTTTCACTTACCTTTCTTAATTCTACCGACATAACTTCCGTTCTTCCATGATCTGTGGCTCCCACCTCAGTCTTAGGAGATGGTAAAGACACTTGCCTTTTGCCTCGCGGTGTACTTAACTTGAGCACTCCCTACTTGAGAGGCTCAGCGGGCGAGGACCTGAGAAAAGCATTCTATCCCTATTACGGGCGGTTTATGTACACTGTGGTGTTTTCCTTCCTGATTTTTCTCTTACAGGATAAGTGCAGTTCAAATAGCTTATCTGTGTTAATCTATTGTATGTTCAGAAGTTGATAAATGTTGTATAAAGTATAATAGGACAACATTTTTTTGTCCGATTTAATATTAATGAATGGCCGTCATTATCCGTAAAGTGACGAAATATAGATATGTGTAGATATTTTTTTCGTTTTCAGGTGTCCGTTTATTAACAAATGGTGTATGCAAACAAAACATGCCTTACACTTAAAAAAAAGTAAAATGTTCTAATTCTGTCATATACATACATTATAAGCTTCTTATAAAAGTTGCTCATGCCATGGTGTAAAGCTTAGTGAGCGAGCAAGTTCTATAACAGGACTAACTGCCAAGGGTAGGGCAGACATACGTATGTACCTATAGTTATTTAGAGAGGGATCAGAAATATTCTTTCTTTCTTTTTTTAGCATAAATGATGAGAATCATGCTAAAATACACTTCTACGAGGTTCGAGTATTGATCCTTTTTTCGGAACGCCACACCTACATACAGTTATCAAATGGTAAATATCTCTTTGGTAATAACTCCCCGTATTGATGGTTACGACAAACATGTCAGTGAACATTACCTGTAGTTGTTAGGCACTTTTTAGTGTCACACTTACTTTTATTATCCCTAAAATTTCATGTCATCTTAGAAGCGACATCACTACAAACATCCTTTCTAGTTATCCAATAAAGGCGGAAAGATTTACGATAGTTCCATATACCTGCTGTAGGTACTTTAAGTACCTACTGTAGAAAGTAATCTCATTCTTATTATCCGGATGGCGATTATCCCTTACCATCTTAATGACCAGGACCACATACTCGTATGGCATTCTCCAATTAAATTAAAAAACAATTTCTGCATTGTATTTTTTCTATCAAACTTAACAAAGAAGTCTGTTAAGAGTCACCGCAAAATTACTTCGTATTTTAACTTTCGCAATCTAGACTTTTCAATTCCAGTCAACATCCTAAAGAATAGGGCCTTAATAAATTTACTGCGACATAAAGTTTGACACTCCAAAAAAATTAAATTAACCTCTGACTCGAGTAAAAAAGAGTTCTTTTTCGAATATCATTCTTAGAAATAATGACATCTTACAACATTATTATAACGATGAAGCTATAGGCATGCAAATTTTAATTGGATCTAGAATTCTCAGTGGAAACTTAGTTAGGAATTCGTGGCTCCTTTGAGCAAATATACCGTAATATAAACACTTACGCCTATAAATATCAAGTATTTATTCAATCCTATATTTATATAGCTAGAACAAATGTATGGTGAGAGCGTAGGGATGCCCAAAATAGTAATCTATCGTTCGAGCCATTTAACTAAAGGTCCATTTCTCTTTGGCATGTATAGGTTTCAAGAACAACCGTAACAGCGAGGTGAAAATAGAATTTCGTGGTAACCCTAGTGTTCAAGTTACATAATACAGTGAATAAGTTAGTAGTGTTTTGATAGTCTGCCAATACATTGGAATTGTACTTAGTTATGAGGTCCTGGCGAATAAATACTCGTAGGTAAGCCATCTATACTCATCCTTTGTGGTCTTAACAGGTAGGTAAACGAGATCCTTCGTCATATTGGTAACATGACATGTCCTGTCGAAATAAGAAGTTAGGTAATAATTGCTATTCCTACAATAGTCGTAGATCTGGTTAAGTTTAACTGTGGAAGAGGAATAGCGAGCAAAGATCATGATCTCTTGGCTACCGTGGTAGCCAGAGGCTAGAACGGCTTCACAGAACCAAAAGATCGCAGGTTCGACTCCTGTTCGCGGTAAAAAGCTTCTAACCACAATTTATATTTTTAAATCTAAAGTGATTATTCCGTCGAGATGTTTAATAAGTTTCTTCCTGCGTGTTTATTATTGTCCATAACTTGAACAGTAGTGGACACAGACATGTACCATCTTTCATTACCTTCGCACTCTGTGAATCAAATATTTCAAAAGTTTATAACCACATAGAAAATTATCAACATTCTTCTCTCATTGTAATGCGACAGAAAATGCATAGCAATTTCCGTTCTCGCATGCATCATGTTGGATTTAAATTGCAACAATGCATAATTTGGACATCACATCATGGACTGTCGCAATTAGAGCACAACGGATGTCTAAAAGCGCTTTAGTGTTCCATGTCCCTTTTCATAACGTCATGGTTGTGTTACGATGCAAATTATGGCGGACACCTATGTGTGGAATAATCAGATCAGATCAAAGTAAATGGAAGAAAAGCTAAATTATTGTTTTAGTAAAAGATCAATATAATCATAATCAAGATCAATAAGTAAGTCATTTCATGGAACCATGAAATGACTTACTTATTGATCTAGTGGTAGCAACCGGGACTGCTAAGCGTGAAGTGCTGGGTTCGATTCCCGGGTCGGCCAAAGTTCTATTTCGGGCTTTTCTGTACCTATAGAAATTCTTAGTATCATCTCGTTTGAAACTGAACCCGGTAGATGCCAATAGGCTCATCCCCTAATATATGGGACTGGATAACAGCATCGGCGAAATATAGGTAGGTATACAATAATACACCTGTGTTTAACCCTTCGGGGAATACAAGCGCGATGCTATGTTGTCCTATCTACTCGTTTTTATATACAGTAATGGGTTATACAAATTGGTAATTGGTTAGTTAGCAACATCTGTAAACATGTGGTTTAAACGAAAAATATGTACCTACAAAGTAGTAATAACTACGATTTTTATCGAAAATATACGAGTATTTACGACAATATTAGGAGTTCTACTAGTAGGTACTACTTTGAAATATGTACATTCATTTTGTAAAGTAAGCATTTTTTATTATTAAAACGAATAAAGTGCACGTTAAAATGAACATTTTGGGTGAAATATATTTTTACATTGCCAAAGAATTTGATGTAGGTAGAACTAGAATGGACAGAGTGGATTTCGAGCACCGTTTGTGGGACTTTGGATAGAACATGTTTTTTTTTTTTTTCAAACTCAAATTCTTTGATTTCTCATAAAATATGGGTACAGACAGATGGATACAGAGTCACAATTAGATTCCACATAGCAGATTGGTGAATTGATGCTCCGGTTGCTTCAGTGCAAGTGGTGTGTTCAATTTGAATAACCGAACAGTGTTCACAAGTTTTGACGTTTTGTTACAAGTATATGCCGTACTTTTTCGTATAATAACCAATACAATAAACATAGTAACAGTTACAATAAACAAAAAAGCTCTAACGTTTATCTTTACAGAAGACATTTTAGTGTGTTGTAACAAATTTTGCAATACAAGTAAATACTGCAGTACAACTATAAGAACTACCTAGATAAGTCTTTTCTTGTTATGTAATATAACTGATAAATGCTCTAATTTGTATAAACTTTGCTTGAATAATTTTCTAAAACCTTAACGGCCACTTATTGTCAAGTTATAAAACAAACAGCTACAGTTACTAATTGGTCTTTCTTGTAGACCGACGACACAAAGTGGTGGTTACAATGCTATAATCACGAAGTAATTTGTCAGTGCTGATTGATGGTTGAGAATGATGTCATGGAATAGGGCAGTACGTGACGTCATTCTGTAATATATGGAGCTGTCCATCGATATGAAAATTATAACCTTAGACTTGCTTCTGACATATTCAAAAAGATATTATAGGTTGATCGAAGAATTAAGAAAAAAATACACGTCTCTCTTTTCAGTTTCCACAGATGATAGGTATGCGTACAAAATACATACTATGTACTCTTGTACTTCAAGGAATATAGTTATATTCCTCGAAGGATGTCCCAGAATTATATTTTTGTATAAGCCTTGTATAAAAATAATAAAGATGAATTTCATAAAATCCCATATAATACGGGGTGAACATATTGCCATCCACTATGTACACTTTCAAACTCGGAGCTGCCACTGAATATTCCCTCACTGAAACCCAATAAGTCTTGGCCCAGCCTGGGAATTGAATCCGGTAGCCTCACGTTCATTAGCAGCGCTAGCAACTTTCCTGGCAACAAGTAATTTATGATACTACTAATGTAACTTGGAGACAACAGCTCATAAAATTATCCCTGTTAAATATGTGCAGTTGTTGACATGAATATAAATTAAAGTAGACTGCAATAGCAATGCAACCGTGCGCCTAGAGTCTCGACTTTTTAAAAGTGCCTGAAAAGGCCTACTTGAAATAAAAAACTTTGACTTTGACTTTGACTTACAACACAATTAGACAGTAATTAGTCCTTACACAGATAACTATTTTATTTAGTAGATGTACGGTTTATATGAAACTACTAAAAGGAAACGCGGGGATAAACAATTGTATGGCCTAAATATTTGGTCCAGATTTCCACCCACATTTTTATATACGTTTGTATATAAAAATGTTCTATGGTCCTGTATTCGTCATTAACCTACTAGCAACTACAATAAACGGTTTGGCAGTGAAGTGCCTATCCAGTCGTAATCAATACGCTTGGCAACCGTAGGTAATGGCAGTATATGTTATTGAGTATTAGCACGTGAGACAGCGGTGCGCATACTTAGTATATTGTCTGCGATGTACCTCCACATATTTAGACAGCAAGTGATCGACTGCCTCGTATTATTCCTAAGAAAAACACATACATACCTAGACTGTTGGTATTTTACTTTAACTAGGTACAACATTAAGGTAAGTACGTAGGTGTCTTTGCATGAACGATCGTCGCTGCCGCGGCCGCTGGCGTGACACACCTACTGTAGATACTATAATTTTTTAGTCTTTCAAAGTTATACTTTTCGGGGCTACATGACATTTTTCAACTATTAACTCGGAAAGCACTCACAATCGACCGTATATATCCTTTCACTCACGGGAAGAGGAGATTCCAATTCTTTGCCGGGAATCACTCGGCCAAACTCCGGAAAGCAGGTTCTCATACAATATTTTTTCATAATTCAACACAGTACGTAAGGAAGCCCCGAAAATTAAATCGTACCATACATAAGGCTCCACCAAAATATTTAAGACATAGCTTTACAAAATGCTTCCTTTCCACCTCAATTTCCACACGGTGTCAAAAGCGGTATTCATTTTTCAGCTAATTAAAATTCGTGGCTCAGCCTCGACTCAGGAGGTTCGCATTGCGGCAACTAGTTCAAGGTTCCGCACTACTAAGATAATATCGCACACGAGGGATTTAATGTTCAACATTACGAGCCCAGAAGTGGTGCAAGTGATCCCAAAACACACTATAGCGCAACGGTGTTCCATATATGCAAAGTCGGTAATATAGTTCTGATATTGTTAGGAACAAGTGTTAATAAAGGATATATAGATATTTATAATAATTTTATAAAGTAGGTTGAGGAATTATGGGTAAATGTTTCTCTGATAAAACATAAAACCTTGTAGCATACATTACAGATGAAAAAATTAGAAATCAGCGAACCCTAAAATAATGATATCGTAGCACTTGTTAATGAGCGCACAATGAGTTCTTTTATGTAAGGCGGACCCTGTCAGAAGGCCGATAAAGAGGCTTTGATAAAAAAGGTAAAAGCAGAAACAAAAAAAAATTAAAACCATGAACAAAATTATTTTTCGTAAGCTCTCGGCATTTAGCATATTTAAATTTCGAATTCCATTTTGAGTGTTAACATGTGTAATTGAGAACGAACGAAAATTTGCGTTGAAGTGCTCACTTAAATATGAAATTAAACAATCTAAATCAAAGCTTTGTTTTATCTCCATATTAAATGGTGAATTTTTATGGACGCCAGACTATCAGTTACTATAAATACTTAATTTTGTAGGCTCACGAATCAACCAATCCCAAATTATTTATCGATTCCATCCCCGTATAATTCAACTAACGAGAACCCTGTTTATACTTGCTAATCAGGTAATACATTTTAAATGTACGATATATTACACACGTTATTAGCTATCGAATGAAACTTTAATGAGCAATTTGCTACAATAATAAAAACAGCAAATTGACAGTAACCAGCGTGGAGCCTGGACAAATTGTAGACATTACTGAATAAAGATAAGACACGGTAGCCATAAAGCGAGAGCGGATTATCACGAGGATGTGGATATAAGTCGACGTTTCATTAGTTACATTAGCGAGATCTGAGAGCCGGCCCCCGGATAATATGATAACAATACATTACGTCGGGACAAGCCCGCTTAATGTCTCCTGAGACTTAATTCAAGCTCGACTTTACAAAGAATTCTCTTTCATACATTTTGTGTTAGTGCCGCTATCAATTTGCCCTGATTTAAAAGCAATTTATTACTCTGCCACAATTTCTACAAAATAGTTGCCGGGAACTTGCATAACCCGTCGCCGAGTTTTAAATTTCTAATCAAGTTTGAAGAGCGAAATCTCAAAGTTTTGAAAGATTTTGCTAAGCTTTCCGAGCCTAAGATGGTATTGAAATTAAATATTACGCAAATTTTCTTCCACCTAAGCATAGAAAGGCGGTGGCTGAACACAGAAATTGAATTAACCAAATCCCTTTGACGAAGTTCGTGTTTGCTAGCAACTCGGTTAAACTGTGAAATTATTAGCGGCCGCGAACGTTGGTGCTCTTGCGGTGGCGGCTATAATGCTGTTTATTTTATAAAGATTAACATAAAACTGCGTGAACCGCTTTAAAACGACATTTAGTTTGTTCTCTTTGGATAGTTTTAAATTGCCTTACTGAAAAATATTCTCCCTGCAACGGTTATTAAATATATGTCAGCTCATAAATAAACACGACCATAATAATTTTTCCATACGCACAATAAATTCACAGATACTAGCAACCAATTACTATACGACTGTAACATCGATCTAACACAGGTTTCAAACAAGAACCCTTCTGATTTCCATAATACGGTTGATCGTAAGTAGGCTACACGATATTTTGTCAGTCCTGAATATATTGTCGTAGTAATTCATTCAAATACATTTCGTCTCGAATCGAACTTTCTGGAAGATAAGTTCCGGACAAGTCGAGATTATCGACTGAATAAATCAGGACGCGAGGTGCCCCTTAAGATTTATTGCGTGAAGAGTGAGGAACACGCCGTATCTCGTGTTAGGACCGAAACAATTCTCACCATCGGTGAAATATATGGTGAGTACAGTAGGTATTATAATGAAGATTTATCACACCGTGTTCATAATCCGTTACAGCGAGATATAAACACTCGTTCGCTCAAATAACATATCAGTCATTTTATTGCCGCTATTCTTACAGACGACGGTATTGCCAGCGGGTATCTTCATTAATCAACATTCTGGGACTCTATTGGAAGGGTATCCGGTACATTCTTGTGCGAAAATGAATTATACATATGTTTGAGTATAAATTGCAAGATACTTGAATGAATACGATGTAAACGATAAGATATGAATGCTTACGCTATGAAAATATTATTGCCATTCCTCTGCTAGTTAAGGTTGTGATTTATTTATGTGTCGTCCGTCTCGCTAACCTTATCTAAGTCGTCTCGACTTAGATAAGGTTAGCGAGTCTCTAGTATTCTACTAAGATACTTATCTAGTAGAACTACTGCATACGTAATCAGACGTATAAACAGCAGGTATATCACAATACCTACGAGGAATTAGCTACCACAGCCTGGCTTAATGATGATAGATAGATGAAGATCTAAGTTTAACTAGGATTTGCAGGAGCTAACCTTATATTCTATGGAGGTACTGAAATATCTAGTTAACCATTATAACCTGAGATTAAATCTATCTTATAAACTAGGAGTGAATGCGAAGCTCTGACAAAAGCAACAATATGAAATAAAAGTGCAAGACAAAGGAAACAGTATATTTACATATACATATAATGAAATAGAGCTTATTAGTTGAAAACAGTAGTAGATATTAGAAAATAAAGAATATTTTTTACAATCATTTTGAATTAAAAAAGTTATATTCGTATACCTATAATTATAAAATCAAGGAATTCGAAGAAAAAGGAATGTAATCAATGGTAGGATAAACATCAAACTTGCCACTGCTAGGTGCTTCAGTTGCTAGAAATCCTTCAGGACTGGTTCACCAAGCAGAGGGTTCACCAAAAGAAAATACATTTGCATATCAACTATGCTATATTTACTCCGGTTTGGATGCCACCTTTGTGATACAGCTAAACTACAGAATATTACATTAATAAATCCACAAAGGTTAATAAAACAGCAGCACGATAATAATTAATTTACTACACGAACGGAGTAGCTTTTATCGCATTAGTTTTAAAGGTTAATATCTCCAGAAATTTCTCTCGGGAACGGAAAGTATGAGCTTCTTTTAATTACAACGAAAATTGATGATATTTTAGTCTCCACATATTTGATGTTTTATTTGTTAAAGTCGTTCTCTAACTAACGTCCTTCAATAATATTGTTGTTATTTTATTTGCATTGTGTAGAAACATATTTTTATTGGGCGGGATTAGGTTAATGATGATGGTAATTTTTGGAAATAATTACGCTTTAAACTTTCTGTCTGTATTTACATGTAGTATTATAATTTTATTTATGTACCAAATTAAAAGTCTCTAGTTATTCAAAATTAATTAACTTAAAATAACAGATACATTTACTTGTAAATATTGAAAATCCAATTAAATTCTTATTATAAAAACACAAACAAAAGTAAATATTATCTTACCAACTAAAATTCCAATCTTAAAATTTGGTCCCAAAACATAATTTAATTTTAGTTCGTCAAAATAGTAGGTGTACCTATCTAATATTATTTTTTCATCAAACTTCATAAAAAGACATTTTAAACTTTTATTATTTTTTATTTTATTTATTTTTTCAATTTCGTTTGTTAATAAATTACAATCAAGCGGCGTGGCTGAACTGAAACATTTATACTCAAGCCTACTTTGTTTGAAGTTGGGAAAGAAAGTTCTCCATGCGCCACAGTGGAACTCCACATGTATATACGTGTAATAACTTCCACTGTTATATATGTACATATGTGTGTACATTGAACTTTTGAATCCAGCAATATGTATGTCGAAGATGAAACTTAAATACGAGTCGAAATTAGACCAATCTTGGGTTAATCTCACATTTAGCTGCAGTTCTGGTGCTTTCATTTTATAAAGTAAATGCGGTAGTGTATTTTACACTTAGAGTTGAAAGTAAAAGGTAGGTCCCTAAAGGAGTGACTATTCGGTCGAAGCTTGGCGGTGATTGCGTCATTAAGTGACCAGGAGAGAATATTTAAAAGTTTATTTTAAATGTCAACTAGGGGAACGTTTTACTTTACTTGATAGTAATAATAATAAATATAATCTTGCGGTACTTCTTGACACGGCTCGCATTGTTAGGAGGTTCCTCTCTCTGGAGCCCTGACCGCCAGTAGCTTGGACCCTGTTCCAGATACCGGTGGGCTACTATTTTTATATTTTTAAATGTTTTTATATTATTTATACTAATATTTAAAAATGTAATTTATATGTGTATTTAAGGTAAGATAATATAATCTTTATTCGAGTAACAATGACTTATTTATTGTGTTAGTAACAATTTTTCTTATCTGCCTACTTATAACCTTATCCAAAATAAACTGTGCATGAGAATCCCAGCTACAAGTTCACCACCAAGGTAAAAAGCTTGCAGCAGCGGCCCACATACGAACAGTCGAGTCTGCTTGCAATACATTGCAGTATAATGCCCAAAATCATTATTAATCTACGTAATGTAGGTAATTTCTTTTAAAGTTACCTTTTATATAAACCATATCACAGTGAATTGCAAATCTGCTATATAAACATCTATATATTATTACTAGCTTCCGCTCGCGGCTTCACCCGTGTGGTTTACGAACCCGTACATTTTCCCGGGATAAAAAGTAGCCTATGTGCTATTCCAGACTATAATCTATATTCTTCTTCTTCTTGCCGTTCTGGCGTGAAAGAGTAACAAAGATCCATTCATCCATCTATCCATCTTCACAAACTTTCACATTTATAATATATTATAAATATAGTAGGAAGTAGGATTTTCTTTTGTTAACTTTTTTTTTGTTTGTTAAATGTTACTTGCCTTACATCAAATACTAGGAGCTCAGAAGTATCAACGGCATACAGAACGATTTCCTTGTTACCATTAGATCGATGAGGCGCCAAGATTGAAATGCCAGACGTCACTTTGCCCACCACAGTCATCAATTTCCTTCTCTTGACACTTGCTCTCTTACGAGTAGGGGAAAGATAACTTGATACACTGCATGCTTTGTTTACTGTTGGATTATCAGAATACAAACAAATACCGGATTTCTCGCGTTTTCTATTTCCTCGTGGCATTATTAAGAATACGGCAACCTTGAGACATCAAGCTACCGACCTAAGCGAGGATAATATTACGACACAAAGAAATGATACATAATTATTATCCCTCTTTTTCTGCTCTAGATGAATGCTCTTAAACAATACCCATTTCAGTACCTACAACGTAGTTTTATTCTATGCGGTAAATCTTTCAACAAATGCAAGTATGATTTTCAAGAACTTTAAATTGTGTGGTAAAATTGAAACAATTTTTAAATTTCACGAAACAAAAGATGAATAACGGCGCTTCCAAACCCTATATACGTTTTACGAACGAAACGACTATTAAAAAAAAGTTTCATCGTCACACTAGCGCGAGCTGGGAACATTTTGATATGGCCTCCACGTACCATTTACCACGTCCGTGTTTCCGTGACGTATTTTTGTAACATATTAACCGATTCGAATTTTGTGACTATTCGGAATCGTCGTTCGTTGGAATCGAATTGGCACTTTATTCTATTTCGACGTGCGTTGTATTTCTACTTTCGTTGATACTGAATTCCAAAACACTTGTTCTGAGCTACTTGTTTGTTGTAGTCGATGAAATTGTAAAAATATCGTATGCAATAATATGTACTCGTACATACCAGATAATAGGTAAGAGGGAAAGGTCAATGCAGGTTTTCAAAATCTATTCTATCGAAGCCTCATTTGTAAGATAGTTAAAATATAAATATAGTTATTTGAAAACAATTTTAAGCTAGTGAAGCTCACAACTATTCTTGATAACTTAGTTACAATAAACGATACGCAAAGAAAAAGAAAGGATGATAGATCATTTCTAAGTCGTTAACCACTAGTTAAGACTTCGACTCTATTTTAAATGTTAATACATAGATCTTCTACACACGGACAAATTAATATCAAATTGGTGTCTCTGTTAGCCATGATAGACGAAATTAAGGTCGCTACTGAATATAAGAACGATAAAAAAATTAGAGTACATACTGAATCAGTGAAAAGTGACTGTTATCTTACGGTCTTGTTACTGCCACTTGCTATGTGACGACATAGATAGATAGATAGAATTGTTGTTATTTCAAATAAACCTAATATAGGCACTTATGAAACGTTATAGGACTCTAGTTGCACTGTTTCAAAAAGTTTTTACACGTGACGTGATATGTTGTTTTCGTTTATCTTCTCTTGTAAAAAAACGTAATGAACTATTTTATTACAATCTTACTTATCAGATTCAGAAAAAAACAGTAAAAAACCAGGTTTGTTTTTTCCTGAACCTGCTGAGCCTATCGCCGTGATGTTGTGTGTGAACTTTAATCCTCGTACAAGTTTTATTAAATAACATTTACAAAAATAAGAAATTAAGAGATCTCAGCTCAGCAATAAAGTGACCGGGAGAAGTAGAAGACAATTGTGAGCTTGTATCAAAATAAATTCTCTTCAGAAACAAAACGTATATTTAGAAAATATACCCACACTATAGTAGGTATACATTGACACTAATTGCTAAAGCTTCCTACAAATTAACAATAAATAATTCACAACTCAATTAAAATTTAACGTTGTATCAAACGGAAAGCCCGTTCGGTACATCCTTCATCGCTAATAATTTCATTTAAATTGTGGACGAGACAAACACTGTTTACACTTGCCAACTTGTAACCGGGCAACATTGTCTATGAATTAACAATCAACTAAGGTCGGAAATTGGGGCGTTTTGGACAAATTGTCTACGCGTAAGCCGGACTCCATTCCCTTTGATCAACTAATATACGCTATATATCAAAATCCTTTAGGTTCAATGCAGTACGAAATAGTTCGCGTGTAGTGTATTTCAATATAATTGTCACTTACATACTGTACATACAATGTGAATGGGGCCTTTGAAAATATTATATTTACTGCCTTAGATTACTGTCGCAACAAGAGCTATTCTTTCGCACTGAATAAATATTTTTGGGACTCGTGAATTTTCATAGCTAATGGTTTTAACAGAGTGGATGATTAATGTTAGGTTAAACTTAAAGATACAGCCGTTAATAGTGGTTCTAATTAAAAGTTCGTCGACAGTCTAGAAAAATGTTTTGGGTACTAATTTATTAAGTTATTTATTAAGTTAGTTCCATTAATTAGTTTTTTTGAATGTACATTAAATTTATTGTGAATTTTCTACTATTTAATTTTAGTTTTAAAACAGACTCTTAGGGCTCAGCTTCAAATTATTATAATATATTATACTTTATTTAAATTAATTTTCAATTTTTCGAAGGGAGTCCGATATTTAATTACCTTTTTGCTAATGTGTATGATAGTATTAAAAAAAGTTGGGCGTATGGGAAAAGCTCTCTGAATTAAGCTTTCACAGTCGTAAACCTCGCGTTCAGGTCATGCACCCTACCTCCGCCCAATAGAACTACACCTGGATACCCATTGAACTTGCCATGCCATATACTTTAGACCTATATACTGTTCTGCGATCACGAAACCGTTGACTGCGTAATTACTGCAGCATAATATCTTAGTTTGGAAAAGTTCTCTGCCAGCGGATTGCAACAAACAGAATAGATCTCAATATTATTTCGAAAAGAAAATGAAACCATACAACCATTAAAAAAAATACACGTAATCAATCAGCACCACTCGGAATTACTCGTGCTCCCCGAATTAAGTTTTCCTGATTAATTATTCCCGAATAAAATTTATCAAACCCTCTGGCCCAAAGGGTGCAATTTTTTATGAAGATTTCCCCAACTTTTTTCATTAAATTCCTTGAAGTATTTGCAAAGTTCTATTCGCTTTTAACGCTGGAAAAAATCTCCTCACTTTTTCACTCCCTTAATGTTGACCGAAATTCTTATAGAAATACCTATATCCATATAAATGAACTTTTTACTTCTTTATTCTAATATCTCTTGCAGGTGCGAAGAAATTATTGGATGTTCAACATAATAGTATTCTATGTATCGTTTTTGTTTTACATATTGTATATACGTGTAGATATTATTCATGACAGTGTTGATCATTTAGAAGCCAACTTTTACTTTGCTATTTTATTTAAGTAAAGCAAAAACAATAAAACATTTTAGGCATACCAATTTTCTTAATGTAAATATAGTAATATTTTAGTAACCAATAAAATCCAAGAATAAATATCTAAATCACGATATATGACCCAAAAAAGCTTTCTCTAAATAACATTACACAACACAAACACAAACGAAGAAATAAAAAATATTGTATTTTTTTCACAATGGCAACAATGGCGAGAAGATTCGCTCACTCAATACAGATTGGTTGGTGAACACGCTCGTGTTGTTGCGTGCTCCCGTCCCATTAAGATAAGCCAACCAAAACGAGACGCGTGGCTTACGATTAATGACGGGAAACAAAATGCTGTCTGCAATCCTGTTATATTTGAATGGACCAAACAACAGCCACAATGGGGTGCCCACAGATGATAATGAAATGAATGTACGGAAAACCAAACAAATCATAAAGGCCGCTGATTATGCATTTTCCAAGGGAACAACGATGAAAGTAAACATTTGTACAATGTATTTTACTTCCAGTCCAATCACTTATGTTTGAGAAATATTTATGTTCAGAATAAAACAAGGTTACGCACGCCGTTATAAATGTTTTACAGAACAAAGACAACACAATTAATGCTGCTATAAACTAAACCGTTACGTGTTACAAGTAAACATTGTCGACAATGTATGATACCACTAAATGCTTATATATTTCAGTACCGCAGACAGTACCTAAAGATATGTATAAATAAAATACAATACAATTAATTTCTTCATGTAACACCAAGACCTATTTCAGAGGTTTGAGCAATTATGACAGTAATTTCACCATTAAATCGCGATCTAGATTCTTAACAAACTAATAGAAGCGATAATCTGGTACCTTTACAATGGCTGTGAAATTAAATGTTTGTAGGGCTACAAAGTCAGCGTTAGAGTTAGGCTGCCTTTCCACTGAAGCGGAGGGGAGCGATGAGGTGAAAAGAATAAGAATAAATTTACTATCATTATCGTTCCTTAAAATAAAAAGCAGCTATTTTTTTGTATCTTCTAGAAAGGAGCCTTTCTCGTGGAAATGAACCAAAAAATATACAAATACGATATTATGGCGTCATACAGATAAACGGAGGAAATACCGGAATCTTATCGGTTATTATGTCACCGCTCCGTCTCACTGGACAAGGAGGCCACAGTCGGGTCAAGGTATCCTATGTTTGAAGATAAACATCATTATAATGTAATTAAGGACATCACGACCGTAGAACCCAGAAGCCACAACCGCTAGTTAGCGATATATTGAATTGATACAAACCAGAATCTTCACTAAGGGACTCGTGGCTTAATGCCGCGTAAATTGATCGATCTACAAAGGTAATATTGTATATGTACCTAGTATACAGCAATATGTACATACCTCATTTACGTTTTTTACGTTCATTAGAGACCTCAACGCTCTCTTAGAACACATCAAGCTTGACCCCGACATCATAGTGGGAATATCAGAAAATGGAATTCGTCCTCGGCACGATTAATTTTCTGTTAATTCCTATGACAAGACTTTTTAAGGTCTAGATAGCCTCGGTGTTTCTTACTGACTGCCTCTCAGATGAAAAGGCGAAACAAACAAAAACGGTTTTATTTTTAGTCCCGTCAGGTATTCAAACTCGGATGGCCTCTGACGCAGATTTAAAATAACTAAAAATTGGTTAAAATTAAGATATGGAGTGACTCGAAACTAGCCGAAGCGCGCATCGTGTTCCGCGCGTTGTATCAGTCGCTAAGTACGTTTAATCGCGCCAGCGCCGCGGTGTTGTTTCCCCTCCCCCCGGCAGTCCGGCTCGGTCCACCGTCGCGTGCGGATGCGAACGCTAGCTCGCGCCACGCAAACAGTCTCAAAATCTTTCTCTGTCCCTTTTTTGTGAAACTATTATAATTTACTCCAAATAAACGTTTTTTCCTCAAAACCACGACTACCAATATCTTTCACACCACGGGCGGCAAAATGCAATTTGGCATTTGCTTTACAAAATTACTTATCGTTAGAGACATTTTGCAAAACTGAAAATCAAACTTAAACATGCTCATTGTCGACGCTGACACGATGACAATTACCAAAATACCTTAAAACCTTGTCCGAATTTATCTGAAAGACTTTCAAGAAATATCTCTACAGTAACGATGTTTGTTTTTAATAGGTTTTAAATAAATATAATATATTAAATAATACAGTATGCATTCATATTATACTAGGTATATGTCTCTTTGTTCGACTGTATATTTAGTACATTTTTGTTCAGCGCATTACGTGAATTACATCACAAAGCACAAAAATGTTTCATTACTTCTTTACTAAATAAAGGTCCTGCCGATGTAAAATTGGATATAAAATTGGCATAGCATAGAATAAATAATTAAATTCCTTATACTATCGACCACTCTCAACATACAGTTATTTGGAGTGTTGTATAAGTTTTCCGGACACTATAAATAATAATAAACGTCATAATATATTGAGGCGTCAAAGAATGGGGATTAATTCACACGCGCTTCGATATAAAATTATAAATCCCTGTTGAAGATACTCTCTTCCTCTATAGAACATTTTCTTTAAAGTCTCGAGAATTTAAAGTGATACTACGAGAATACGGATAGACACAGGCGAACGATATTCGTCATGTTTTTCGATTCATCTTATTTCGACGTTAACTCTAATTCCACGAGAATTGTCCCCCTATTAGTGTACTGATATTATGTTGTGAAAAGACTGACTTTTGGACGCTACTCAACTAGCTGTCAAAATTTTAACTTTATCTTATCCCAATGCTTTTGATACCTTAACCGCTGAATTTTTAAGTTTAAGCAATTCAATTATAAGTTGGCGTTAATCATGCTGTCATTGTCAGTTTAAAGGGACTGTAACGTAGCAGTAATGACTTTCAAGAATGTATTAAAATTAAAATATGTGAAATGTAAACTGTTTCGGTTGGTGCAGCGGTTTAGGTTTTTTGCGGTACGGGAAGGTTCCCCATGGAACAAACATTTGTATGATCTACAGACAATTATTTCTGGATTAGATGTTTGTGCTTGTTAAATTTATACACAATAAAGGAGAAACCCTAATCCGTTTTTGAAACCAAAAAATATTCGTATCCGGGACTTTGATACCTATGTTTATTAACTAAATTAGTTTCTCAGTCGCGAGCCACTTAAGTTGACTTATTCTTAATTCATACGCACATATCATGTATTTCTAATCCTCTGCCTAGGAGTATACAGTACGTATAATGAAGAAATTATATCACTCCAAGGCTATACACATACAAACATCTACGACCTGCGACGCTCTCCCTATTTACGCTGGATTAGAGATCGACGTCGATTTATCGTTGTGTCTTATCCAGTCTTTCAATGAAACTGTAATAGATCCGTTCACGCTACTAAATCACTAAGTATAAGGCGCTCGTTGAAGGGAAAATAGAGCGTACGCGATATAAGGCCATATTCACAATAAATACCTATAACATTTTTAAAATGAAAACGGTTTTTATTAATCGGCTGATTTTGACTTCAGCATGTGTTTTCTTGGGTAGTTTATTTGATAAGAAGCAACTATTAGTTTCATAACCTAAGCTTATTTAAAGTTGTCACAAACTAAACCGATAGTTGCTGTTTTTCACAGACTTTAGATAATTTATTCGATATTTCTGAATCACAATATTATTTTTGTACATACAACAAAATATGGTTGTTGGAAAACAACCCATAATTTTCGAAAGACACATATTTTGCTTGAACTAGAATATAAAAACAAGTAATCCCATCTAATAATGCCTCCGCTAAACCTACCGCACGCCTTCTCAAAGCTGTTCAATCCGCTTTCCGTCTGACGCACACTTTATAATAACGTGTATTTCCATGGTTTTCCTATCTATTCATCCTGATAATTCCGCATCTGGTCACCCCCGCTTATTTTAAAGCCCTTTAGGGATTTGGTGTACAAACAAAATTTTAATCATTATTAAAACGAACGACGGAATGTCTCCCCCGACGTGCGATAAAACGCTTTGATGGCACCAAGAATGCCTGCGACGATTACCTATTCCCAAGGCATTTGCGAACCGAAAATATAAGCGTGGATATTTCCTTCTTCTTAAGATATTTGCTTATCTCGATTATTGCTGATTTTAATTTCAAAGCTCTTATTCTAATTGAGCGCTTCCTCCTCCTGTCTGTTTATTGATTTTTTTTATCGCTAGGTGCTCATCATCGTCATCGGCCTATTATATGTCTGTTACAGACGATTCAAACACCGCCTTAAGTCGAAAAACATTTATTTTCATGTTAGACTCACGATTTCGAAACCGGACTTTGACGATCGGTTTAACGTTGAAATCTACCAATGACCGTAAAGAAAATACATCCTTTAAGTATATCTTTAATTGCTTCAGAGATCATATTTAGATCAATTGTTCTGTACTTCTTTTATATACTTATTTATGTCCCAGTTTAAAATAAAGAAATCATGGACATAATCTATTACCAATAAATCAAAGAGGCTTTTTAAAGGTGACCATAAAAATGATCCTAAGTAAATAACTTTTCTTTACCATACCGTTTTATTTTTACTATCTAGATCGTTAAATAAGATATTATTTTAAAAGAGAAACTTGTTACAAATCCGATAAGCAAAAAAACATACTGAAAGAAATAAACAAAGATAATAAAAACAATGTATAAACGTAACGACACATACAATGAACACAGTTGTTGTGCACAAAAGCTTTAACGTTTTCTTTCAATTAAAATGCAAATTCAGACAAATAATTCAGAAAGGCAACTTTTTATACCCTCATTAACGAAAGCCCCCTTTTTTATGTGGGAACCGTGGTGCAAATGCTGAATGTGCGTAATTGGCTTTATATAACGGCTTGTTGAATTAATATCTAGGATAAAAGATAATTTATTACGAAGAAAAGGCCATATTCAGTTAAATTTTGTAATTTATTTCTTTTGAATTGTCCAGCTGAGAACACTTCATTACCCCAGGTTTGTCGTAAGGGATTTCTCTCGTAATGCTAAAAAGGTTAGGTCTTTCTATATTATGTTATATTTGTATAACATAATATAGTATATATATGTTTTATACATATATGTATAATTGTATACAGGACAGCCATTGTCCCATAGGGAAAGACAGGAACTACAATAAGTCACGTGTTAGAATCATTAAAAACCCTCTATGCTTTTATACATGCACGGTTATGAGCACTAAGCTTCTGACTTTCTTGTTAAACAATATGCGATTACCAGTGCATTTGTAGAACGTGATGATTATCATCATCATCACGTTCGTTGACACCAATGACCATTCATTTTAGCAATTTCTAAGAGGTCCATCTTCAGCAGTGAAACTTTAATAAGTCAATGAACCTGGAGCTGATGAGCCCTGCTTTTGTTGATCAATCTTAATGATCGATCGACAAAAGCAGGCAGGCATTCCAAAAAAAAAAAAAAAAAAAAACTGAATTTATTTATACCCTGTGTATATTACCAAAATAGCTAAATCATAACCGGATTAATTCACGAAATTAACATTAAAATTCCTATTCAGAGATTTCACAAATTTTGTAATTTGAAGTGCTCCAGTAATGTATATTCGATAAATGAGATCCTGGTGAGATTTTCGTTAATAAATTAATTAAACACCGCCGAAAATATCTTTAATCAGGAATTCTATGAACGAGCGGAATCAAAATCATCTTAATAATAAAATCTATTCTTACAACACCCTACCAACTACTTATATTATATAAATATATCAATTAATCGCTAAGGGACAATCTACATCGAATCGTTAGCTGACACTTCAAACCTTGGAATGATTTAATTTCCTTCGACGAAAACGCAAATATAAATTGAATTTGTTGCCTCGTGTCTCCTCTGAATATTCTAAAGGCAGATTTCATTTAACGGAATGCAGAGACCAAATCGGAATGAGGAAGAAGGATTCCTTTTACATGCAAAGTTGAATGACCCAGAATTCGTTTCTCTGATGATCATGAAATTCATTAAGTTTACTTCAGAGACGAACACTTATGTAGTACAATCTCTGAACGCAATTAAATCTGGAGATGTTTTGAAACATGAACGTTTAAAGCTTAACTTTCCTACATGTATATTTTATACACAGAAATCCTCTTTATGACACACAAAATAATTTATTTTGTAAGTCATAACTATCTGCATAATGTGCTAATGGTATCCTAAAGTACTTAAGTTTTTTATTAAAAATACTCAAAAGCCTTAAGCCGTAAGATTTAAATGATCAAACTTCTGGCCGTAACATAACCTTGGACGATATTAATACGACTTGAAAAACTGGCTCTGCTTCAATAAAAATAAAGTCGAAATTGGCTTAACTATATTCGAGAGTCCAAACCGTATTGCCGCACGTACCCACAGTGGCGTTAAATTTTGATTGCGCAAAACATTAAAAAAACAAAGTTATTATATTTGGGGAGGAGCAACTTTTATTTTATAACTTTACAGTCTCATATAAAACGGGTGCGCGATGCGATCACAATTAAAAAGTAAAAGTATGAGCATTACAGTTTCAGCGTAGTGTAACGAGGGAGCTTTCCAATATTTTTTATGTGATTGTGAACTTTTCGCTTGTAATTACAACTACGTGAACTACGGTTTTTTTTTTCAGTATTTTCTCATTCTCATTTGATAGTAATAATATACATAAATATAACACACGAAAAAAATGCTTTCATTTTACCAGACTAAAACTGCGCAATGAGAGTTACTTTTAGACATAGTTATATCCACGTGGTAGCTAAATTAAAGTAATATTACTCATGAGATTCTCTCTCTCTTGTATAGATTGTAAATTCATTATTAAGAACTTGATTCTGCAAATAACGTTAGAAATAAAACACTATTTTCTCAAATACTTTAAAAATGAGATATTATATTGTATATAACACGATTGATTATTCATAAAACGTTAACAATTGTCAACATGAAATCAAATATAGGCGGCAAACGAACAGACGGATCGCCTGAAGGTAAGCGATAAACGTCGCCCATGGACACCCGCAACAATTGAATTGATTATACCGATTAGCTTTTCCGATGAGAATCATCATCGGCCCAAATTTATCCACCGCTGGATATAGGCGTTCAAGTAAGCGCTACAATCATCTACTTGTACAATTAATAGACTGTTACAAGAAAAAAACACTTTTCCACGAACCATCCATCAATAAGATACCAACTGCCAACACATTTTGATTGATCAATTCTCCTAATGTTCTCTTCGAAAGACAAATTATTCCCCAACGGTTCAAGCAGCCGGTATTATTGTAAAACTGAGCAAGAATATACACTCGTCGTTCACCAGCTCTGAAATCCGTCCATTTTATCTGGCTCTTGAGGTTCCTCTGACAAATGAGATATCCGGGGCGACCCTAACGAAAATATCCTGCGTTTTCTACTACGTAGCTCGTCTTACATACGTTTGGATTTATATGGACGTTATATCATACAATCGCGGCAAACCTTTGCTATTTTTCTCGAGTAACACATATAGTTTGGTCTAGATTTTTTTTACATTGTATATATTTCACGCTGTTTCTTAGACCCACATTTTCATTTCACCACCGAGTGCAGTAAACTCATATCTCTCATATTACAGAGTACTTAAATCCAAAATATCACTAACTTGTTTATAGTCTCTCGGGTTTCTACATGAAAACTTATGTCTAAGTTATTGTCTAATATGGAGAATATTAGACAGTAACTTCGTTGTGGTAGAAAATATAAAATATAAATACCATTTTATTTTTACATCAAGTAAGCAGTAATGCAGTACGTTATAAAGCGTGTATGTGGGCTAATCCAACCAAAACTCATATAAACCGTGTTAACAAAAAAGTTTCAATAAGTATAGAGGGTGCGAATTTGCAGAACTTTTCTGGAAGGATCTGTTGATCCTCACAAAGTTACATACAAATGTTACAAAGTTGGGTTCCGAAACATATAAGTAGGAAGTTTTAAGTATATTTAGAGTTTAGAGAGTAATTTTTGCTGCGCGGTTTGGTTCTAAATATAGCATATGTGTTCTCGTATAAAGTTTAAAATTATTTCCTTAAATTGAGTGGCTGTAACTTAAAGTACTAAAGGTCGGACAACAGTAATGTAGGTTAGAAGTGTCACCACAAGAAAACACAAGGCAACCGAGCGAGCACGATTCAGCAGCGGCCGGCGGCGGCGAGCACAAAGAATCTTTATTTGCCCAAAGAATAACATAAATGTTTATCTCCCATTTGTAATCGCGTTTATTGAGTAAAACTAATTAGTATTAGTAAGCTATAAGCTTGAGTGAAATCAAGTGGATGTCACATATTGCTTCTAAATTGCGACGAGTAGGTCCAATAAAGCGTATATTTGTAACAAGACTCAGTATATTACTTTCAAGCAATAAATTGAGCTTTATCGAAGGTATATAACATTATTAACGTACGGCATAACGTTTGGTAAAAGACTCCATAGAGGATAAAAGCAATAAAGCTGAACTGAACTCCGGATATGAACAAATATGTATTTATTGGTTTGTACTTGAATTCCACAATATCACTAAACGGGCTTAAACAGGAATTCTCAGAATTTTATTGAAGACAATTATTTCTATATTTGTATACATGCTTTGGACGAATTTTGATTGAATCCGGGTTGATATTATTCAATAAATCTTTGATTTTATTGTAATACTACACCAGTATTAGATATGTGAATGTTATATTACCCGTTTAGATACCTAATTAGATACAAGTCGTTAGGTACCTAACAGATAGATTATTCTTTAATGACAAAATACAACCGATATGTTATTAAATCAAATTGCCTAATTATCGTGAAAGAAACAGAGTGGCTCAATTTTATTTTACTCTTTTAATCAGCTGCATATCCGAAATAACAGAGTTAATGACTCAATTATTTATATAAATACTATAACGAAAAACCATAATGAATCCACATAAAAATAATAAACAAAGGTTCAAGCATCAAATTATAACAGCTATCAAAAAGACTTTGATTAGATTGACAGAACTTGGCAATGTTACCCAGCGAAGTTGACGCCCGTTATAAACAAATGGTGATTACCTAAAGTTTAATTGAAAATCCGAGAATCTGTGATGATAAGGGTTTTTATTATACCCCAGGTATAACATAAAGTTTGTTGACCGTAATTGGAAAGGGAAATAAAACAAAATTTGATGCCTTGCCGATTGAATATGGCTTCAAAACTCAAAAATTCAAATTTCAGCTATAGCTCCGTTGACCACTTAATATAAGCACTTAATATTCACCTAGAATTACGAAAAAAAACACGGAACATGAAATGAATAAAAAAAAATCAAATAATTATACAATTTCTTTAGAGACTGCAATTTAAATTTTGCGATTATCTCGCGAATCGATCAAATATGTATTACTTTGATGATAGTATATATATTATCACGCTAGTATTCCTTAAAGAATTAAGCAGAGGTCTACTGTTATATTGTACAGTCAAAAGTGTTGTTGCGTAAATTTCCAGAGAGTAGAGAATGGGAATTTCCATACATAAAACGCAATTACAGTTTGCCCGACTCAGACATCTAATCCGGGAACCGATGTTCAGCAGCCACACTTGCGACCACTAGACCAATGTTGCTGTTACAGTGGTCATATCTAAAAAACGTATTTACAACTAAAAAATGAAATTACACCGCCCCTTGTACATACATCTCTATTTTTTCTGATTATAGTGTGCTCTACTCATACTTGAAAATGTTGTGATTCTGTATTTTTAAGATATTTTAATTTTCCACAGCTTGTTAAATAATTCAAAATCTAATATCTCTTTAAGTCTATTTTCCGCGTACCCATGCACCGTATTTCATTTTCTATCTGATTTTGACCGGATGTGTACACAGACTTTCTTGAGAGCAATTTCGACCCGGATGTCAACACTTGAAGTGATAAAGTGACTTTCGGTTGAAATTCAGGTATCTCTCAAATTATTTACTTATATTTAAAAGACTTCGTTTCTATTGTTTGTTTTAGATTAAGTTTTTAGCTTCTTATTGCCACTTTATGATGGAATGAAAATTGAAATGTTTAATTAGGTGCAAAGTAATAATATATTTTTAATGAGACGTCATAATTAAATGCTATAAAATTCGAAATACCTATAAATTGTCAACTGTTTGTTTAATATCAATTAAACCGCTAACATCTAGCTATATGGAAGGCATAAAAAAAAGAAAAAGGTAATCAAACCCGAGATAAAACTGAAAAAGCCACACAAGCAAAATGGACCATTCACAGTAAAATTTATGACATTCCGTGGCAACCGCGACACAGCACAGTCAGCTCTTAATGGAACAAATGAAAGCGCGCGACATAGGAAGCAAGAAGCCAAGTTTCAGTGAAACAAGTTTTGTTGAACCGCTTAGTTATGCAGCGCGCGCGTCGCTTCAGCCTGCAGACGAGTAACTTGTATGGAGCCTTCAAGTTGGCCAACTTCACGTGTCGCAGCCCGCGGTGAAACAACCACGCCTATTTTAATTCGTTTATCCGCGGGTATGCTCCAATAAGTTTCCAATGCCGCGTTTCTAGGCGGTTACAATTGCGAGGCGCGGTTGAAATGAAATGAATTTATTTATTTTGCAATTAGAATTTTTCAATCAGTTTTACACGCCTTTTTTAAACTAGATGGCGTCGGCATTTCCTATGACTACCCCTGAGAAGAAATGTCGAAACAAAATTCAGAGGTTAGGATCTATTTTAAAGTTCAGACAGATTATAGTAAGGATTTATGTGAGACAAATATAGGGTGGAATAGCCTTTTGAAGAAAGTCACAGCTCTCTGAGCTGACCTGTCGCAACAGATGGCAAGCATGGATCAGTCAGTGTGAGAATTAATGAATTTAAGAGAGTGCAGCCTACATCTCACTCACATTTACAATGTATAGCGGTTATATAAAAAATATCATTTAATTTAATCGGCATTACAATATCAAAATAATGAAGTAAATGATATACTAATTAATTGCAAAATTGTATATATAAAGAAGGCAAAAGAGTAGCTCAATCCCAAGTGTTTTGGTTATCTAAAGAGTCCAAAATTTTATAGTAACCTTATTTACGTTTTTTTAAGTTTAGATTTATTGCAGCATTGCCACGCTGTATGGCAATGCTGATTCTTTGACCAAAGAATAAGCCAGCCTTTTGGGAACAAGGTCCAAGCTATCGGTGGTTAGGGCTCCAGAGACAGAAACCTCCTCACAATATGTGCGTATCAAGGAGTACCGCTTTCTGAATCAGTCCCTTGACCCAGCCGCCCAACGAGACCGTCTTGAGATGTTGGTCGAGGCTCTTGGCCATCAGGCCATTGGCCGTCACAACAATCGGCACGACGATAGCCGAATCAACATTCCACATGTCGACAACCTCGTGCGCCAAGTCGAGATACTTCATTTGTTTCTCTTTCTCAGTTTTCACGAGATTCTCGTCATGCAGAATGGTGATATCGATTAACATCGTGCAGTGCACTAATCGATCTATCACCACTATATCAGGCTCCCAGTACAACGTAACATGGTCATTTTCGAGAACTGAGTCGGGCACATACTTGTAGTACGGTACCTCAAGATCCACAAGTTTGTACTGCAGAGCAACTTTCTGGTGGATGATCTTGGCCACTTGGTTATGTCTTTGTAAGTACTCGCTTTTAGCCAAACGAGGATAGCCTGATATGATATGTCTGATAGACTCACCTGGATGGTGACATGCCCGATATATGTCAACCGTCCCGTCTTTCATGATATAACTCCGGTAGTTATTTGACAAGATAACTTCGTCCATAATTGCACAGACAAACCCTTCGGTTTCCCCAAAGAGATCACCGAAGCGTAGCCAAGATACGGACGCTATGAAGTCTAGGTAATCTTATTATTAGTACCTAATGATGTAAAACAACATACCGACGAATGTTGGGATAAGTATCATATTTACCAGTTTAAATGCTCGAAGCCGAGTTCGGTGTCAAAGAACTTCATATCTAGCCACCTAGTTCCTTCCTAATTGGGAGGTGCCTAAAGCAATGTAGTCCCTATTGACCTACCTATTGATATTTTGGCTTCAAATTCGATAAACAATTTTCAAAAATTCCGCGCCTATTTTTTCTCGTCACTTTTACGAAAACAAACAAAAAAGCTTTAATAAATAACATTACCAAACAAAATAATTTAATAAAAATTAAACGAACAAACAGTCGAATCAACAAACAAATATTGAAATACTAAAAATATTTTTTGTATGTATGTATTTCATGAGCTCTTATTTAAAAGACACAAAATTCATAATGACGTAAAAATAGTTCAATGAGCTGTAAAATGGTTTCCTTAGTCGCTGTGAACGGTCAAAGCAGTGATGTGAGTGACCATTTATGTTTTCCAGTTGATCTGTTCTGATTCATTAGAGCTGTTGATACCGCTAGCCTTAGTTGGTATATTATTTTTTGTTAGAGGAAGACAAACATGTTTCATGTTACCTAATAGTAAACACAGCCGATACTATAAGCATTTGCAATCGAATGATATTCAAGTTAGAAGCTCATAGAAGATTGTTTCCTTGCACCACAACTTAGAAACTAAACGCCGAGTATTACGATCATTTCATACTCTTTTTGCTTATTCCAAATTAATGCATCATCATTCATTTGTCTCTTCATATATAAATGTCACAAGTCAGATCTTATCGAATTGAAATGTACCGAGCAAGCAAGCAATTTATAAAGCCCTGGCTTATCTTGTCTTTAGGCACAATATTCCTGAGGTCTTACTTAATTAAATTGATATTCAAAATTGCGTAGAAAGTTGATATGTCATCATTTTACGAACATTTCCAATAACGCCTGCTCTTTAATTTCTGAATTCAAAATTGAAACCTCACAAAATGGAAAGAACCCACAATAATTTTCCTATAAATACGACTAATAAACTTCAGACCTTTTAAGTCGTCCCACGCATTATTGGTCGCAATATACATATATCAAACATCACAGTGATTCGACATACATATTCGAAATGGAAGGCAGAATATTAAACAAGTTTGATCAAGATTTCCAGTACCTACTGATAGACAGTTAATTGAGTTATATATCCTGCAAAGGAAAATTTGAGTCAATAAGATCTTTTTTATTTTTATGGTGACTTCAATTTTTTCGGTCTGATCATTTTAATCGGATCTATTCCGTCGGAATGAATGGGACCAAAACAGAAAAATGTGGGGATAATATTCCCTGAAAGGTGATGTAGAGTTGTACAATTGTACACCAACAGCCCATAAATGCCGTTTTTGAGTCTCATGTAATGGCGGGCGAGCCTTATTACCATCTCCCAGGCACAGTTTCAAACTCCATACTTCTACTAAGAATTTCCATACAGAAAAACCCATTAACACGTTGCTCGACCCAGAAATCTACCCTAAGACCTTATGCTATATGATATGAGGTAGTCGAAAGGCATTTATATAATACGATTATCACAGAATAAAAAAACCAAGTGTAAAGTTTCTTCATTGACAAAAAATTAAAGCGCTTTCGCTTTGAACTCATAAGACACGCGCTATGTAGGTACAGAGTTAATATTATATATATCAACTTAGATACTTAAATTATCCTCATTAAAATTAGCTTAGATAGATACATATATTTTAGTACATAATGTACCTACATTTATTATGTGGGACATATACTATGTAAAGAAAACGCTCCTACAAACATATACTGTCTTAATTTACTGTGGAGTCATTTCGCAAGTTTATTTAGTAACGGGTAAATATTAATAAGCTCGAACTACATTGTGAAAGCGACCTGGGGCAAAATAATTAATGTAGTAATTAGCACTTAAACGAATAGGGCAACTTAAATGTAAATAGGTGTAAGAGTCTAAGAGTGGGCCTACAAACTATCATGTTTTTTTATCGAAAATACAATCTAGATAAGTGACTGATCAGCTTATTATCTTCACTCTCTTAATGGGCCTTTTCTTAAAAGGAATAGCGCCATGGATGAAGAAAATAGATAGTTGGAAGAGGACTGGCGACCGAACCAGCACGGCCTCTCACAACATTTACTGCCCGTTATGGACCAGGAGTGTTTGGATTATCCTGATATATGATGAGCCAAAGCCTTATTTATGGGGCAGTCACACCAAAAGTTCACCCTCTAAATTTTTACCTATTATGTATGTTAGGTATTACTTTTGATACAAAGGCATATTTAACCCACTATGACTTGATCCACACCAACATTGTTAAATGGCAATTGTCTGGTATAATTTCCTGCACAAACATACCTTTCCCTCTCACTTTTACACCTCCCAAGCACATATTTACACGGTCACATTCATACAAATAATTCTCTTAGCGATATTGGCTGTATATTTGCAAAAAAAAATGATTACCCCATAATTTCTCCTCCTTTAAATGCTCTAAAGTTATGGTAATGCATTTTAAACTTATTTACGTACTTGCTGAACACCACTTTAACGTGCACCGCGGTACTCGTCGTTTGTCGCAGTAGGTACTTAATTTTCAAAGTAGTTAGCGTTAGTTATCTCTAAAGTACTTCATTTGCCGACTTAATATTCAAGATCTTTAGAGTTTATTCATTAGTTTTTGAAGAACTCCAACAAAAATATTGGTGTCATCAAGTTTGTCAGAAACTCCATAAACACAACGCGTGCTGTGCAATATAAGGCCACCCATAGCGACGAAACTTATTTCACCTCCCGTTGACTTACCCTTGAGCATTATAAATTCAACCCTATTACTAGCACTATAAAGTATATTATCAAAAGTCATTATAATTCTCGTAGACTTATTTAACAACGACGGAGTGTTCGGTGTGACACACACAAATTGTAGTGGAAAGTGCTATAATCGTAAATTGAACTAAATTGGCTTTATTAAACGCGCGTACTACATGCTGCAATAATACAAAACACTACATAATAATAATATGGTCTTTATTTATTACCATAATACCTACCGTTGTCCTAATTTTCGTAAACATTCATGCAGTGTTTTAATACGGCTTAGCTTAAATCTGGCTCTAAGCGAAACAAATTAAATTGTATAACGTTTCGCTTAAAAAAGACCGTATTCCATCGATCAATTAGAATGGTTGCTTATAGGTATTGCTCACCCATTCAATCTTAGTTAATTTTTAAGACACATACAATTTGACCTTTTTACCCCGCATTATCGACCCCCATTTTTTTGGGTACATTTTTCAGATAAGTATGAATATCTAATGCACCCACATCCTGACCTAAAAAATAATTAATCTTAATATTACAAAAGTATTATTTCAGTGGAAACCGAACCCGCCAACACGAATTCCTTTTTTATTCCTTTTATTCAAGTATTTACTATAATAAGTACGAATAGCAACTTCATATCACGATGATATAGAACCCCATCTAAGTCTACTCACACATATAACAGCCAAATCGTATGAAACATCAAAAGGTCGTGAGCGGTATAAGTGTAGATTTCCCAAGAGCTCATAACACTGATAAAAGTACCTTCACAAGTAAAAACTTGTCTCCCAACGGACTTAAGTTCTTCCCAAATAGATTACTATAGCCTTTGCCAACGAACAATAATATGGTTGCTATTGTTGGAAATATTCTAAGGGTATTAAGTAGGCATATATGATATGAAGTTGCTGGAATTTTTCTTGTAAATAATATGGAACGTGCGTTTACATATAGATACGCTTAGCCTACTGTTCAGATTCAGGAGAAGCGAAAAAAATAATAGCATCGAATGAAGCTGTTAATAGAATTAGGATCGACATTCTGTTATGTAAGTTCTCTAGAACATTGATATTATAAGGTGTCGGTATACCTATAACCATTTAACTGCAATCACCAAGATGTTTTTCCAGCAGCTTTCTTGCATAATAACTGCATTTAAGACCGTACCTTGGATTAAACATCTATGAAGAGCAATATTCCCTGAAGATGACGTTTTCATATAAAATATTAAGCTTTCGTAACACCATACCTACCTATTTTTGGAGCTGAGTAGGTACACTCGGAAAACCAATAATTATGTAATTCATGTCTGTTTGATCTGTCAATCATACAAAACCTCACATAACACAATTAGGTAGGTACTTTATGTTAACTTGGCTAGTTATAATATTAGCTCAGACCAAGTTCCGTCTCCAAGGATCATCGTTCGACGTGATGCTTGTGTTGGAGATGCCTGAAGCACAATATTAGAAACTTCATTAGTTCCCCGATGTCTTCGACAAGTTTCTTCAAATCTAGTACTGCTAATTGAAAAGTACGTGCATTGTATTTAGAACTCTAATGTGTGGGTGAGGTGGCGAAAATTCAATGTGTGTTAGTTTTTTAAGACATGAGCTTAATTAATTTTAGTTTTATCTAATAACACATAAGGTTCTCGATTTTATGTACATATAGAAAATACATAGTATTTCCTCTGCAGATCCATACATATAAAAAAAATATAACATTGGAGAAAATCTAATATGGGGATCTTTATTAAAGTTTTTAGAATTTTTGTCCGTCTGTCTGTCTGTGTTTGTACACGCATCACGCAAAAACTTCTGCGTGGAATTGAATGCAGTTTTTACCGATGTATTGCTGGAGGTCTAAATTAAAATATAAAGTCCATTTTACAACAGGAAAATATCAGATTCAAAATTCCGCATACGAAGTCGCGGGCTAAAGCTAGTATTGCAATATAATATTAAATTACATCACCAAAATAAACCATTTCCAAGATCTTACACAGAAATGATAAAATACTGTAATAAACATTTAAACGTGTCCTCGCGTTAACACACACAGTAGAAAAGTTAATAACGAATGAGAAAAATTTATTACAAACGCAAACACACAAACGCTCCCCACGTACTCGTATATATCCGAAAAGATTGTCGAAGCGAGCAAACTAGGCAAGTAAGAGTTATACAGCCCCGTGATCCGTCACCGTATGACAGCTCGACAGCCAACAAGCAATAACACATGTTACCTTACATATGCCCGAATTTTATTACGATACCAAGTTACGTGGTTCATGAACATGAAATCCAATCTCATTTCTCATTCCACCGAAAAAAGTATACCTCGGCGAAACAACCCATATTCATATTCTTGGTACACAATACATGACCTGAATTCTAGAAAAAAGGTTTGAGGGACAAAAAACGATACAAAGACGATAAACAAGAAAGAAAAAATTAACTTCCTACGGACCGCAACGTATCTCATTTGTCTAGGAAAAAAATCTTAGAGCCTCAGATAAGCTCAGAGCAAAATGGAGATGAAACGGAAGGATATTCGAGATGAAGCCGAGGACGCCATATAAGCTTTAAAATATGGCCGGATACAGGAAAAATCCTTTCACAGTTTGGAGCTCTCATGCAAAGAAACTTGGTCAACAAAGTTTCCAAGTACGGTTTTTATGTTTTTAAGACAAAACTTCGACTAGCAGCACTACGATATTTTATAGACACATATTTTAAATTAATATCGTGTGAAAATATTGCGTAATACTTTTGTGAAAACTGGAAAACACCCACGTAGGGTATGTTAAATATGTGGATCTATTATTATGAAATCAGACAGTTAACGTGTGCAATAAGTTCTGCAAAGAAAATAAATACTCTCTATTTTGCAGGATAAAATCATTACTTTTAGCATTGAATTCTAAATAAGTTTAATTTTGTTTTTCACGAACAAATTCTCCAGTAATATTCATAAAGTGAAATGAGAAAATTTATTGGAAACACGTTAAACTTAATGCGTGCGCCAACAAAATGTTCCCAAATGAAAATATTTTTTATCCGCCTTCACGTGTACCTACCATTATAATATTTTCTTTGTACGTTTACCCACACTCTATTCGTTCTGTATTTGACAAGAATATCACACATAATGATAGGTACTATTAAAATCTTGCTTATTCAGTGCTACGTTTCTCGCTATATTTTCGAATAAACTTATCGCGTGGATCTGATTTATGAATGTGATTATAGGAAATTTAATTAACCAAAGTCGTTAATATAAGTTTGTCGTTAATTACGTAGCAGGTTGTTGTGACATTTTACGAAGCATATGCTGACTATTGTTGAAATCATATCAAGTCTTAATTAATCATAATTCATTTGAACCAAATAAGAAGCCGGCAAAGGAAGCCTGGGTAAGAGGACAATAGCGCATTAAAAGGGGAAAAATCGTGGCATAAACAAAGAGAAGCCTCCTTTCAACATGGTGTAGTAGATTGTGGATGTTGATAGCAAGCAGAATAGTTTATGATAAATCAATTACGCAAAGTCAAAATGGTCGAACGTACAGTATTTTTCCACACACGTACACAATTTACAACTAACTGGAAACTGCGGGGGTGGAAGTAGTGAGGACACCCACGCGCTCGTAATAAAAGGTAAGGTGTGTAACGTGTAATGCCTCGAGAACGATAGCGCCCGATAGATGGCGCAGCTGTCACGTCGGGCGTGCACGGTAGCTGCTTAGTGGGATCTCATGACAGGCGATCACTCTGATTGATACTCAATGATGTTCGTATTTAGGTGAAAAAGAAAGAGAATACAACTGAAACTGAGGGCATACAAACCTATGGTTACGCACTAAATGTTGGTAAAGGGTCATATATAAAATCTATTCATTTCAGATTTTTTAACAATTCCCAACTTTCCCTCTTTCCCATTACAAATCATTATAAGGATTTAGAGACCCGAATTTAACATCATCATTTAACATTATCCATCGCAATCCTTGATCCTAAATAAACAATTAAATACATTTGCTAACTTCTTCCTTCTGTCTCCCCAAAGACAAAAGCAAATAACCTAGAGTAAGGGGCCCCAGACTATTTACGAGCGGCATATTGCGTTATAAAAAATGATAGCGGTTTTCTCCCTGAGAAGCCTCGTTTGCCGCTTATCGCCCAGACTGATAACGCCAAGACCGTAAAGGGAAGCGAGACGACAAGAAATACTTAGTCTTATCTAATATTGACGATGAAATATTTCATAATATTCAGACTGCTGTCACGAAGCTCAATTAGACTTTTGTTTATCTACGAAAGCTTGCGTTTTTGCACAATTTTCCCCCAAAGACGAAAACGTTGTTCTATTCACGCCCAGACTAAACAAGTAACAATAGGATTTAAAGGCAATAGCACCCGTGACATTTCGACCATTTCTGGCTTATGAAAATTTTAAAATACAATACAATACGAAAATATGTCGTTAAACAATAATTCTCCATTAGCCAAAACTCCTCATTGATCTTACAGGTCTACGCTTAACGTTTTTTAGCGAGACTGCTGAGTATATGAGATCCTGGATTCGATACCCGTGTCTAGAAAAACAATTATGGAAATTCTCAGTAGCGGCCTGGAGTTTAGAATTGAACCCAGTAGAAATGGCTATGAGCTTGACCCACTATAATCCACTATAAACAATAATAATAATATATATAATAAATAAGCAAAAACGGAATACTTTATCTATTTTTTCAACCTACACTGTCCCACTGCTAGCTAATGTTTTCACAATAATCCTGACACTTCTCTTTCCATTGCTTATGCTTATAAATAAACATTTAACATAATGAAGTAGACGCAAATTAATCCTAAAATCCCATAATATATTTTAAAATCCAGCATTCTTTTAATGAAGGTTCAGTGAGAAACCCCGCTATTTATTTTAAATTGAATTTTGTTTCAATTGTTCGTATTTATCGTTGGCCACTAATTACTCAAGGGAAACTAAGAATTATGAGTCTCGAGATAACGATGTTGGTAATTAACACAATTAAACACCGCCTTGAACGTTCTATTATATTTACAGGAAACTTATTATTTTTCCTCCACTCAGCGTAGTTTCTCCATTATTTTTTCCTGAGTTGTTATTACAGCTGACCTCAAACGCGGGAATTGCTTCGGCAAATATAACACAAGTATTATGATTGATAACTTGGACATCTTACCTACAATATAAACCTCCAACAAATGCTGTGCCTTCATTCCAAAATTCCTAATTCTAAAAGTCAAGAATCTTTAAGTACCGATTAAGTTGATAAGGGCTTAACAAGATTGGCAAATTTCAGAAAGAATTTGTAGCTGCAGAGTAATTCAAAGAGGGATAATCGCCGCACCATCGAGGCTTATCGTCGATGGCACTTGAACAATACAGACGAAATTCAAATAGGCTCCGTTCGATAATCTCAGCCGCGTCTTGATCGCAAATCAGGCACTTACCCAACCCGTGTTCTACCATAAACCATTATATATTGAGCGACGACAAACTCCCAAATCATATTCTACGTAGTATTTTATATTTACACAGTGTATTTCCTCTTGCCTTTAAGCTGGAGCACGATACAGTAAGCCAGTGAAGCGCTTGAAACAGAAGATGGCAGACTTAAGACCACTTTATGCTTTCCACGAAGTGCACTACAGCATAAAGATACATTTTCACGCTGCCAGAGTACTCAGTACGACTTTTGTGTTGTTAGCTCGTATTAAAACACTGCATTAAATATTTAAAGAATTTAATTAGTTTATGAATGTAATAATTAATCTTTTCAAGAAATTAACATTGAAAGAAGAGCTCTTCCAATAGCGCAGTGGTGCTTTTGTAAATCGATCGTGTAATGCCCTAGTCACAGGTATTGTCTCGGTAAATAAACTAATTATAATGATAGTGTGAACTGATGTATTGCTCTAATCCGTGAATATAATTTGTCTTCTGCACTGTACCTTACTTGCAGCTTGCAACCAGCTTACTGCCACTAGCCAGCCATCTTAGTACCAACACCCAGCCTCACAAAAGCCCAATAACACTTTACCCAACTTGGGATCGACCCCAGAACATTACACTCAGCTGTCTAGCTGGTGACCACTAGACCAATGTCTATCTTGATGTGTTGTGGGGTAAAAGCAAGCAAATAGGAAACCATTTTATATTTATTCTCTCTAAGTATCAGACAGCGGAATTGTTTGGGACTATATAACTATTATGTTTGGCCATCCTCTACTAATGGTTAATTTCCTTGATACGTTGGTCTCAATTGACCGGAGAAAATTGTTCCGAGCATCTGCTATAAGTTGTACCGGATGGAGGAAATGGAATCAATCATATTCTTTTTGACCTGAGGGAATTATATTCGTAGCAAATTAATATTTTTGTTGTAGAAAATATTAGTTTTCTACCTTTTACTTGCTTGATAGCGAATTTTGAATCCTATTACTTTAAGTATTTCGACGGGAAAACAATAATATTCTTCCTTAAATGAGTTTCACAAGAGTTTGTGGAAAATTTGTATTTATTATTTTGGGAGCGTAGTACCATCCCATCATTTTTTTCAAGCCGTGATTTATTTGCGCCTTCAATACAGTTTCGGCTCATGCGGCAAACTCTTTTAGTTTCCCTTGGTGTTTGCTCAGGAGATTAAAATTTTCACGAGGCGAGCCAGCGTGGTCGCTCAATGCCGAGGTTGAGTGTGCACCGACCTTTGCGTTTGTTCTTGTGGCATGATCAGACTTTGATCGTAATATTTTACCGGTCCGTTTCTGTCGCTTTTTGTTCCGGCCCGCTTGCGGCTTACACGCTCCGGGGAATTTAATAATTCCTCAAATCCTGCAAGTGATGTTTCGAGGCTTGGATTTAAGATCGCCACCGCTGGTTCCAACTTTGATGTATTTAGGTCGCCATCCATTTTTAAGAAATGTGAAATTGGATTTTCTAGGTAAGTATTTTTATCCACTCGTAAGGATGCTTTTGGTATCAAAATTTATCATTATAGGACATAATATCACAAGTCTATACCATAAATTTAAATGCTATCTGTTCTATCAGCTATTTACGAAATAATTATAATGACACAGATATTTCTTATTCTTCATATTTGGCATACTTTCATGAACCACAATATTTTCAATTCACCCAGCAAACAGAAATATCTACTCCCTATCTATTTTCAAATCGTAACAATGCAGCATGCATCCCCAGAAAATGCACAATTTTACAAAGAGATACAATAAACCAGGTAAGATTCAATACAACAAAAATGCAATATTGATACACAATACTACCCTAGAACCTTGTTATCAATATCATTCGGTAGTATTGTACGACAATGTCCTCTATTATTGCCGTGTCTTTCACGAACAAAATGAGGAAGAATGTCTTTGAAAATCATTTCCTGGAACGAGATTTGAAGCACTTTTTGTTCAGCAGCTAATAAGGTCTTGTCACAACCTACGGTATGAGATTTAAGAGTATAAATAAGACATGGTATAGAACGCTCACAACCGATGTACACAAATATGAACAGATATTTTCGAAAGAAACAAAAAAATCTCACAAGTCAATATTTTCACAGTATGCTTTAAAGCCGGTAAAACGATGCAACTTGTGCCAGTTTTAATACTACAAAAAATACGGCCTATAAGCTATGATTTTTGTACGTATATAAGTGCTCCCAATTTTCATACTGTTATAACCTGTTTGATGTGGTACCGCCAACACAAACGATGGCTGTCTAGGGAGCAAAACAGTTCCAACTATACTCTTTGAAAACAAGTTCTTTGAGCTGTACATATTATATAAAATACAACATACCATCGCCCTTGTATTCCCCGAAGAGTCGGCCAGAGGTGCAGTATAATGTATACCTACAATTAGTAGTTGCCATCATAAATTCCCATGTGACCGATCCTATTGTCATACACCGCGCACAGTTTCAAACTTCAGGCTGCTATTGAGAATTTCAGGAAACTCCTGACATAACACATTTCTTATTTTAACCTCTTAATATGCTTTATAAAGTACAAACTAATAGTAGCAGTTCAGACCTGACATTAGAATGTTATAGTAAGACTTACTGCCTAATGTACTACGTGAAGTACAAATTATGATTTTAGTTTTATTCTTTTAACTATATATAAACCTAAAGTACCAAAATGAGTACAAAAGATTATAGAGTATTTTCTTCATAATGTAGTGTAAAGTATATCAAACATACTAAACAATATAAACAAACAGGTGTTACCTCTAAAATCGCAGCAACAGAAATCTTCCTCGGTCTGAAGCAGTATTCTTACTTTTTGTAGTACATTAGGTTGTTAAAACTACACCTGTTTAAAAAACACAGGTCTTACGAGGTTAAGAACTGAACGTAGGACCTCATCCTCAGCAGCTACACTTGCGACCTCCAGACCAAAGAGGCAATCATTCATAATATTTATTACACACTAAATAACAAAGTCTTGTATTTATTTATTACTAAAGAATACTTTTACAAAACAGTTACGAATAGACTTGTTCATTTTCATTTTAATGTAGGGTTTATCATATTAAATTCTATTAATAAAGAAATGTATTTATAATATGATATTAATTTATGGTCTTAAACTAGTTTCTTACATCTAGATTTTCTACTGGGTTGCTAAGTTGCCATATATTATTATTTCTAACATAATTCCAGTAATAGCACCAGGCGCACAACTAAAACTAATTATGCCCAACTCGTTATTACACAGTACAAGAAGGTCTAAAGGGTGTTGTGGCATGAATTATTTATTCGTTGAAAATGCTCTTGACTAGTGAACAACTTGTCACCACTCAAGCAATAATATTCGCAAGGACATCTTCATTTTGTCAGAAAATCATTTAAATTGCAAATCCAATGCTTTTATATAAAATGCTTCAAATATATTTTTTAATATCTGATAATTATTTTACGATGATGATTTGATGAGAATTAGATTTTTTAGTTCATTAGCATTGCTGTTAAAAAATAAGTTGCCAGAATGTTTTTTTTTTAAGTTTTACTTTTATGCACAAATTTGAGCCGCTCTTTATTGGTATGCACTTGAACCGAAAATAATAATAAAAATACAGGAAACATATTCAAAAAAAATTATAAACAGATTCTTGCAGATTAATCTGTTATTGTGTGGCACAGAATACAGATATTCTATAGTAAACTGATCAAGCTTGTCATTGTCCAGCCTTTTAAGTATAAAATAACAAATAAATATAATTATAATTAAAAATTCATAATAAATTCATAATAAAACTTTAAACTAAAATAATTAAAATAAAGTACATGAAAATTAATTAGATTTGTTGAATCAAATAGGTATTGGAATTTCATCATCACAATTATTTCTGAGAATCTCACAAAAATTCAATTTACTTACCGAAAGTCAGAATATGACACATGAATATTCCATGAATTAATAATAATGAACCTTCTTCATTCTTAAAACCCTCTTGTAATGGTTGGCACTGTGGTTGAGAGATTGACTGTTTCGTTACGTGTCGCGAGTTCGATTCCTGCACGGAACAAATATTTGTGTGAACTACACATAGTTGTTCCAGGTCTGGGTGTTTGTGTATCTGAATATTTGTGTTTGTAAACGCACCCACGATACAGGAATTACTCGTAGTGTGAGGTAACGTACAATATTTTAACAAAGCCGTCAGTTACCGTTTATTTCCGAAGTAATAAAATGAAAAGCGGGGACCTCATATATTAGCGAGATAATGTGATTAAAATTAATTAACGTAATAAAGCATATTAGAACCAAATAAATGAGCTGAAATAATTTTTTTATATATTTTGTGAACGAACAAAACATACGGAGTCCACGTTCTATGTAGCCTCGTGGGATTCATTATGAATAGAATGAATGAAATGTGTTTATTAATTAACATTCTAATTATATTTAATTCATGTACAAGACACAAAGCGGCGCAAAACCTTAACAAATTTTTTGGAGAACATAAATTGGTATTTTTTTAGTAAAAAAAAATAGAACATTTTTTTCTGAATGACAATAAGTTTTATTCTTCTTCTATTTTATTCAGTCTAAAAGAAATATTTTACACTTTTATTGTAGTCTGTGTAGCTTTTATTCTAGTAATATACGTTACAAAGATAGTTGGAAAGATTAACAATACCTAGAGGGCCATTAAAATCTTTAAATAATAAATTATATACTCGTAATAAATTATAGTAATATACCAACATTTTCTATAGAAATATTACCACTATTAATTTCTACAAACGTTTGCTATAAAAATGAGATTTATTTGATCTTTCCTTCGCAATCGCCGTCCTCGTGACCCATAAACGAAAGAAGTTAAAATTATATAATATTAATTATGAAGTGCCTCAACCCTTCTAGAAACGTCCAATACAGGACGTCTCTTAAGTAATTAGTTTTCATAATTACCTATAATAAATTATTGAGTGGAGAGCTAATTACCAAGAATTCGCACTTTCTGCTTCGAGAACTTTTGACCCACTTTAATATTATACATCTACAAAATATGAACGGGTTTCTTTACATATTAATATCTAGTGGTCACTATATGTTACATTTAACCCACCGGTATTGGTGAAAACTTTGAGCCGTGTCAATCATTATTTTACGTGAAAGTAATTCGACCAAAAACATCCACTATACTTATATACCACAAGAACGAATCTTCTTCGCGGAAAACGCTGTATAAAACTCGCACATTGTATATAATTTCGTACAAAAATTCTAAGGCATGGGAGCTTGAGTTTCATGTATTATAATAAAAAAACGGAACTGCCACTAAACGAAACGACTTCGGTTTATGACCTTCAAGCATCAAGAACATTATGTCTGGGTGCTGACTCAAAATTCATCATAATTTTTATCAAACATCTTGGTTTCTTTGTTGGCTTAAAGAATTTAAATTGGTAGCTCGATTTCTAAATTAATATAAGTTAATGCTCTCTCGAACCCGTCAGCAGAGCACTCGAGTCAATAATTGAAGTCTGGAGATTTTTCTGCGATATATAAAATTCGTGAAGGATTTTATTCACATATTTTTGTAGAACACGTGTTTTCACATATTTGGCGGATTGTCATAAAATACTGCAGTGCGGTGCAAATACTCGTATTCTATTGATACGTTCAATATTCGTATCACTGTTTGAATATGAATACCTAGTATAGTGTTTTTGTTTTTGTACATTTGATGTTTAGCGATGTGGCCGCTAAGGAATGTAGGACCATCGTTTTGAATGGTAAAAGTATTTAATATTGCAGGTTTTCTTTTATAAAATAACGAATACAACGTGTACACTGAACGGCTACTTTTTTCACTGGCTGTACATTCTTATAACAAAGGTCAATCATCAGGCAGATGATGACAAGTCGTGTTGAAATCAGTGCTAGTAAAACGGTCCACATCTATCAATCAATCAATAATTTAACAAATGAGGATCAAAATCACAATCTTGCACTTGCCAGGCTATTCTTTGCACCGTTGAGCACCGTTAAGCTCTTGCCACATTTTTTTTTAATATTGTTAAATATCTGGAATTGTTTATACGTTTTCTAAAAACCCTTATAAATAAATATCCGGATCCAATCTTAGGTTGATATAATCCACCCACATATTTAAAGGTTACTTAGTAAGTAATTTAATGCTAGAAAGAACTCTTTATAAAAATATTCTTGCTTGGTTTGAAGAAAATAAATTATACAGCTCTAGATAAATCTTACGCATATCCTTCTAAGTCCTTCATGTGTGTAATAAGTCTGGGGATAAGCCTTTAGTTTAAAACTGTAGTGTATCCGCCTTATTTACGATAGACTTAGCCGCGTGAATCGTGCTGAGACGCGCCACTAGAGGTTTTTTACTCAGAAATACTGGTCCACAAAGATACTCTATTTCAATTATGTTACCAGTATGTGTCGAGTGAAGAAAGCAATCTTAAGTGAACAGATAATATACACTTTTAGATCTCAATGTTAAATGTTAAGATGGGAAGTTAAGAAATACAATTTAGCCTAATTCAATTCTGATGTATCTCAGTTGAAGCCGAGAGCAATTTTATTTTATTATGCGAAGTTAACGACTTGGCGCCTCGAGGTATTAATACGTAAATTGTTTCTTCAATGTTACATTCTTTTGTAAAGATAGGTTTGTGTGTTCTTGCCTTAGTCAAGGCTATAGATAGTCTAGTCTTATAAAAATAATTCTGTGTACATAATAAACGTCTTCTCTCCCAAAAGCCGCAGAGTTGAGATAGTTTCGCATTGACTTTCTTCATTGTTTTTTAGAGCTAGTTTGTCTAACTACCATTTGTGACTGTTGTTTGCGCAGGCCACACAATTCTGTTTAGACGGCTTATTATTAGTTCCAATCACAGAGGGTCAGTCTCAGGATTGACAATAAGTATAAAAAAACGAAACTGCTTCATTGACCTGGTGGGCGCAGGCGCTATTGCTGAGCGTGAGGTTCTGAGTTCGATCCACAGGTCTGGCAAAGTGTTATTGGATTTTTCTGTTAGAATATTCTCAGTAGCAGCCCGAAATTTTAAATTGTGCACGATAGATGGCAATAGTGTAGCTCCCTATTAGATCGAACTGTGGGTGAATGTAGGGGTGTAAATTTACACCTCTCCCTATTCAAATGGGAAATACAGGCTTTATGTGATGTTATACACGTATAAAAAGAGTTCCTAAATATCCAGTAGAGAACCAACCTACTTCCAATGATAAAGCGCTGTAAGGTATCCTATTAATTGGTCCATTAAACTGCCAAACTGCTTCCAATGCAAGTTAGATATCGGTAATCATGGAAGCCAATAGTAGGACTCTATACTTGGCAATTATTATAATAAGTTAGTATTGGTCCTGTTGGACTAACACGACCAAAAGGACCAATATTCAATGGCAAATACAGTTTATCAAATGAAGCCATCTCCAAATGCAATGTATTCATCCCGGTTGGTTACAATAGGCACAAATGTTGCCCCAAGGGGAAGGCCCCGAATGGGGGGAAGAAGAAGGTCACCCTTCCCAGGGTTCCTGCATCGGCCGTGATCACGGTCACGGTGTCGAAGGACTCACCCGACACGCTGTTGGGTGAAGCGATGGCCGAGGCCAGGCGGAGCATCAAGCTCGCCGACTTCGGCATCGACACCGTGGCCCTCAAAAAGGCGGCCGGCGGCGGCATGGTGCTTGCCGTCGCCGGCGCTGACTGCGCCGCCAAAGCGGACAGCCTGGCGAGCCGGATGCGGGAAGTGCTCCTCCCCACCTTTGCCGTTCAAATTGCGCGGCCGACAAAGGTGGCGGAGTTGCGAGTCCGTGACCTGGACGACTCCGTCACGTCGCAGGAGGTAGCAACCGCTATCGCTGCGGCTGGCGGCTGTGTCCCCTCTGAGGTCACCGTGGGCGAAATTTATCGCTCACGCGTGGCGCTGGGGACCGTCTGGGTCCGGTGCCCACTGGGGGCGGCAAAGAAGCTGGCGTCTACGGAGCGCGTTCGCGTAGGCTGGACGTCAGCCAGAGTCCAGGTACTGGCAGCACGGCCTCTTCAGTGCTTCCGGTGCCTCGAATTCGGACATGTCCGCCTCCGGTGCCCTGGGGGAGTCGACCGAAGCACCCGGTGTTTCAAGTGTGGTGACGTTGGCCACATGATAAACGCCTGCACGGCGCAGTCGCCCAAGTGTCCGCTATGTGCGGACCTGGGCCTGCCTGCCGACCATCGGCTGGGCCGCAAAGCGTGCGTGGCCCAAAAAAGCAAGAGAGGAAAACGAGCCTCTCTTGCCGCCGCCGACAGGCAGCGGGCGAATGCGCCGGCACCACCGGGTGCTGGCCCACTGGAGGCGATGGACACGACATCGCCTTCCCAGCCCTAAAAGTCCTTCAGAGCAATCTGAACCACTGCCGCAATGCGCAGAATCTTTTCCTGCAGACCATTGCGGAGTGGTCGATTGCTTTGGCTGTGGTCGCGGAGCCCTACGGTGTCCAAGAACATCCTCGTTGGTTCAGGGACACCGCGGACTCCGTCGCCGTGTATTGGGCTGGATTAGACGGTGGGCCGCCCTGCTCCCTATTGGATAGGGGGCAGGGTTTTGTAGTCGTGGAGTTTGGACCTCTGGCCGTAGTGGGCTGCTACGTCTCTCCCAATGTGTCTCTCGCCGAATACGAGGGATACTTGGACGGGGTGGCGAACAGCATCCGCTGTAAGTGCTTACCCCGTCCCGTGCTCGTCCTTGGTGACTTCAACGCTCACTCCAGAGCTTGGGGCAACACCCGGGACGGGCCCCGGGGAGACGTACTTCAGGACTGGGCGGCGTCGCTCGACCTCCGACTACTCAATCGGGGGTCCGTTTCCACTTGTGTTCGGTGGCAGGGGGAGTCGGTCGTGGACCTATCATGGGCGACTCCTTCTGTCTCCCGCCTTGTGTCGGGTTGGAGGGTGGCGGAAGAGATGGTCACGCTTTCGGACCATCGCCACATCGTATTCGATGTGGCCCTCCGCCCTCCAGGCAACTCGAGTCGTCCGGGCGCTTGCCCACCGCCGCGACGTTGGGCCCTCAAACAGCTCGATCGAGATATGCTCGTCGCAGCTGCCAACGTCGCGGCTTGGTCAGAGGGGGAAGGTGTTTCCGATGGGATCTTGCCCGATCCAGAGGAGGAAGCCACCTGGTTCCGGGAGGTGATGACGTCGGTCTGCGACGCATCGATGCCCCGGGCCAGGCGCGTTCGGCGCACGGCTGTGCATTGGTGGTCGGACGAGATCGCGCAGCTCCGCGCGGTCTGTCTCGCGTCCCGCCGCCGGTACACCCGATGCCGTCGCCGACGCTCTGCTACAGCCGAAGAGACAGCCGAGGCGTATCGCCTCTACCGGGCGGCCACGATGGCGCTCCAACACGCCATCAGCGACGCCAAGGCTCGGTCCTGGAGAGAGCTCCTAGAGGGACTGGACAGGGACCCGTGGGGGAGACCATATAGGATGATCGTAGGGAAGTTGCGCCCCTACGTCCCCCCGGTGACCGAAACCATGGCCCCGGAGCTGCTGGAGAGGGTGATCACCACGCTCTTCCCGGCGGTCCGGGACCGTCCCTCTCCACCTCTAGCTCCTTCGGAATGGTCCGAGGAGCTGGAGGTTTCGGAAGGGGAGCTAGACCGAGCCGTTGGCCGCCTGAAGGCTCGCAGCACCGCACCCGGACCTGACGGTATTCCGGGTCGGGTGTGGGTGCTTGCGATGGCTGTCGTGGGGGACCGCTTGAGGCGGCTATTCACAAGCTGCCTCCGCAACAGCGTGTTCCCCTCCGGCTGGAAGGAAGCCGGATTGGTTCTGATCCAGAAGGAAGGCAGGGCCGCAGATTCTGCCTCTGCATATCGTCCCATCTGCCTGCTCGACGAGGCTTCGAAGCTATTCGAAAGAATAGTTGCCCGAAGATTAGTCGAGCACCTGTCGCGAGTGGGTCCCGACCTCGCCGATAGCCAGTTTGGCTTCCGGCAGCGGCGATCTACCGTGGACGCGATTCTCCGCGTCCGCTCGCTGTCGGAACAGGTAGTGTCCCGGCGGGGGGGAGTGGCGTTGGCTGTCAGCCTTGACATTGTCAACGCCTTCAACTCTCTCCCGTGGGGCGCGATTCGGGGGGCCCTGGAACACCATCAGGTCCCCCCCTACCTGCGAGGCATCGTCGGGGCGTATCTGCGCGACAGGCACATTCGTTACGTGGGCAGGGACGGTAGCGTCCAGCGGAGGCGGATCACGTGCGGGGTTCCACAGGGGTCGGTTCTGGGCCCCCTGTTGTGGAATCTCGCGTATGACGCGGTCCTGCGTGTCGATCTCCCCGCCGGCGTCGGCATTGTCTGTTATGCCGACGACACATTGGTGTTGGCCGGCGGTGACACCTGGGAAGGAACCATCCGGCTTGCCGAGCAAGCGGTGGCAACAGTCGTGGCTGAGATCCGCGCGCTGGGTCTGGATATAGCGCCTCACAAAACCGAGGCGCTATGGTTCCACAAACTGCCTCGCGGCAGGGAACCTCCCAGCTCGCGGATACGCGTTGGTGACGCGCGGGTCGAGGTGGGCCGGTACATGAAGTACCTGGGGCTCACCTTGGACAGTCGGTGGGGCTTCGAAGAGCACTTCGAACGCCTGGTCCCCCGAGTCGAGAGGGTAGTGGGTGCGATGCACAGACTGCTGCCCAATCTCGGGGGGCCTCGGGAGGAAGTTCGCCGCCTCTACGGGGGGGTCGTGAGATCCGTGGTGCTGTACGGGGCGCCTGTATGGTCGGCTCGGCTATCAGGCGTCCGGCGCTGCAGGACGAAAATCAACGGCCTGCAGCGCAAAGTTGCAATACGGATCGCACGAGGATACAGAACAGTATCCTTCGAGGCGGCAACTCTACTGGCGCGGTATGTGCCGTTCGACATCCAGGCGGATATGGACGCGAGGGTGTATCACCGGATCCGCGCTATCCGCCAGGACGGCGAGACCGCGCCAGCTTCGGCGTTCGAAAGGCTAAGGCGGCGCGCACGTAGGCACGCGCTCGACTTGTGGCGCGAACGGCTTTTACGGCCACAGTTCGCGCACAAGCGCGTTGTCGAAGCGATAGTGCCGCACTTCGGAGCCTGGCTCAAGAGGAGCGAGCGCGTCACGTACCGACTGACGCAGGTGTTCACCGGGCACGGTTGCTTCGGTGAATACCTGAATAGGATCGGCCGCGAGGCCACGGCTGATTGCCACCATTGTGGAGGAGGCGGCCAGGATACTGCACAGCACACGCTCGAGGCGTGCCCTGCGTGGGCCGCAGAGCGGCAGATTCTGGTCGACCAGATCGGGCAAGATCTCTCTCTGCCAGCCATAGTATCGGCTATGCTGGCAGAATCGGAAAACTGGAGGGCAGTGGTCTCCTTCTGTGAAGCAGTCATGCTCCAGAAGGAGGCCGATGAGCGGGAACGGGAGAGGGCCGATCCCGCTCGACGGAGGAGGAGGCGCCGGGGAGCAACCGCCCCGGCGCGCAACACGCCGCAACCCCCCGCCTAACACACCTTAGCGGGGGGCCTTAGGGGTCGCGAGCGCGCAGAGTGGGGACTCTGCGCGCTCACTTAGCGACCCCCGAGAAGACGGCGACACGCTGTGGTCCGTGTCGCCGTGCACACAGCACCAGCGAGGGTAACGGGGGGACCTCTTTACAGTCTCCCCCGGGACGTGCACGAGGGGGTGGCCTCTTTACAGTCACCCCCTCCGGGAAGTGCCGTTTGGCATGGCACCGTGGTGGGCCTCGGTGCGGTCTTCTGAGAGTTCCCGGGGCCCACCATATGGTGTCGAGGCGGACCACCGTGATGAGTTTAGCCGGTAGGAGTCCGGCACACCCCTCCGCCCCCCCCAGGCGGAGGATAGCCCATGATGGGTTCTCACCACGCAAATCAAAAATAAAAAAAAAAAAAAAAGGCACAAATGTTGGCCAAAATAGACTATATTCAAATGACCCGAGCCATTGTCTTACCCAAATCATCTACCAGTGTTCATGTATTTGTTGGCGTTATAATGAACTGTCTGTCTGGACCGTGAGCTGTTACTGTGAACGACCGTCGCAAACATTTGTAACGCCCAAGGGATCACTAATGGGATCCTGACCCTTTGTAACGCTTTTTCATAAAACACTCTAAATTTTCGACAAGCCACGCAAAGCTGTAGACAGAAACGGTAAATGTTGACGGCGGCGTAAAGGATTAAGTATCTCGGATTAAATATACCTGTAGTTTATTTATACATGGAAGGTATACATGAAGGGGAGGTAAAACATTACTCAAAATAAAGTAAGTTTTCATCGTAGGTAATAAATGTTTACATTCATTTAAATTCCATTATAATTTACTAGAAATTAGCAGATGCTACGATTTATATAAATAAAAGCGTAGCGACTATAAACATATACATGTTCGTAGCCACTTCGTAGTTTCGTAGCACATCACATGCTTTACTATAGACGTCACCGCTGCTGCTGCATTTGTTCTACACTACGTGCACACTATGTGCTTTTTACTTTTATGACTATGTATTCATTATAAATATAAGTATCTGCAGTATCTTTACGAAAACTCAATATCACTTAACACTAAGAAAAAAAAATTACATGGATAACATTTCTCGAAAGCATTTTCTAATAAAACTTCGATTGTAATAGGTTGGCATATCGCACACATCATTGCCTTTTCCCGGTCAGTTCATCCCATCAGAATGCAATCGGTGCGCAACGTACCATCGTAACTTCGTGAAAAATTGACATTCTTTCTCTAACTAGAGCCGACTGCGGAGCTAAAAGGAATCGCTTTAATTTATGGACTCTTCAGACTTAAGCATGCACGTTAAACCTATAATTATTCAAAATTGATTTTCTATCTTGCTATTTCGCTTAAGCTTACTTAATATTTTTGGTTCAATTAATTTCGCGCTATTTGGTGGTGACTAAAGAACTATGTCAGTTACCATATTTTTATGGTATGGTGTCATAACACTCATAACATTTTAGCTGTCAAACATCTGGAAGACTTCATATACCTGGAGCTACTCAAATCCTTTGTGCATTTAATACAAATGAAACATAATTTTATAAAACCTTGCTAAAAACTGTTTGTATTTTCGTTTCTTTTTTCATCTTTCCTCATACAAGAATCTCTCCTCCTCCTCGATACTGTAGTTTACAAACATACATCCGAATTAATTATTTGAAGATCATGCAAATATTTTGATCCATATTCGTAATAGAACCTTCGACCCGTGGCGCTGAGAATGTATGTTTTAAAAGTTAACCCAAAAAATACTAGAGCTGGGCCAATGAGTTATTCTTGTGTTCCTCGTTTATACGACCATCTGCCATTCCATACTTACTTTAAGTGATGACGGGGCGCTTAATTTTGTACTGCTGGCCACTCATTACATAAACTGCCAACAACACGTAAAAGTGCAATTTTAAACTAGTTCAAAAGTAACATTTTAGCAGTGTTAGTATAAGACAGTCATGAAAATTTCATTTCTAATGGTTTATGCCAACTTTGATTTTAAGTCATATTCAATGTTTTCATAGAAATGTATTATAGTAGTTTACATACAATATATTTTTTTAATCGTCATCACCATATTTTATGATTTGAAGATTACATTTATGAAAAAAAATAGTTTTGTCAAATTTTCACAATAAAATAATATTCCCGAAAAAATGACAATTTAGCATAGTTACTCATTAAACGTTAAACTACGATTTTCGCGCCGGTATACAATGGGGAAACAGGTAGTGCACGACGCTTAGCCGCCTAGCGTGTACGTTATCCATTAACGTAAACCTTTATTGGACAACTTTATGATGCCGTATCTCAATATTGGCACTAAGTGATACTAAATAAAAAAAAACCCTATTTTTACCAAAAATCACAATATTTTTTGGGTGGTGATTAAAAAATCTTGCTGTATATGATGTAGAAGGCACTCACCGTTGGTAAAATTACATAAAAATCATTAAGAGTAGCGAGTTCATACTCAACTCATGTTTTATACCCATCTCAATAACACCCAATCACCATTGAACTCACAATAAACAAAAACGAAACTCATCCGATTCCATTTTCGAATCCTCCCTGCCGTCCTTGCCTACGCTTCCTATGCAAGTTCGATAAATAATTTAATGGCAGTGCGCCCGTCCACAGGGTTGTCACCGACAGAGCCGCACTCATTTGTCAACGCCCTGATATAACAGGTTAGCAGACGGCCGGCCATTTGCATGCCCCTATCTAACTTCGTAACGTTGGCATTACATTTTGTAACTAACTTCGTAATGGGTGACCGTGTGGCGCTCCGTTCGTACTTGTATAATACGGCTATTAATTTCATTGTCTGGTTTGTTTGTAAAGCGGTTGAAGAAAGCTGCAGTGCATTTGGTGTTTTTCATGATTCTGTTGAAGTATAAAAGCGTTAAAAGCAACTGTTATAACCCGAAGAATCATAAGATTCTATATATTATATACAATAGAGACCAGAATATATTGTACATAGACTTTCATATGTTTCAGGCAATCTAAATTAAAATAATATTCTACGAAATTATCTACCATGAGAAAAGATTACATTATTTCATAGACTTAGTGTTTATAACAATACACGTTAATATAAAAACATGCTACAAGATAGCTCCCCGTATCCCTAAACATAAACAACAACTCTTAAGGCGTCAAACGATACAAAATATAAATTCACTGACCTAAAAGCACTGCTCAATTCTCAAACGGTCAATCAGGGATGTTCTTTTCACGGATTCAATCGTTCGCAATTACCCCAAAACGCAATACGACACGGAGCGAGTTAAAAATCGAAATTTAAAAGTTCGTGATTGATGGGTTTGTTTTGCCTCATTCGTCCCCATTCGATTGGGGAACTCGATATTTTAGTATTCGTAACTGGTGTGTATTTTAATCTGATTTTTCAGATGAATTCAAATAGAAAGCCGGAAAGCTGCGGGATTATAGCCTTTTAAAAATATGCGCTTATAGGGAATCGAATATTGGTGTATCAAAGTCAATTTCAAACGGTTGGCGTTTAAAGATAGGCGTTTAAAGTGAGCCCGCATAATGTTTTCTAAACGACGCTGTGATGTCAAAGGATTTGTTTAAAATAAGGTTTTTCTGGCAAAGAGTGAAGCTAAAATCGTTGACTCTGGAAGAGGGGCTTTTCTGCAAACGACACAATGAGAGTTCAAAGGTTGCGGTTTTATAAATTAAATATCTGCGCGTCATTCAAATTTTCCATTTACCACAGTATTTGACGGAAATTGTTCATCAGAAATAAAGAATAAATATTTCCAATAAAAGTCTTGACAGCTTTCCAAACTAAATATTGTTTGAAATAGTTTGAAACTTGAGTTGCAAACACACATCGATCAGCCTTTCAATATTCTTGCAACTTGGACCGCATATTCTGTAGTATGATATTCATCACGTACTTCTATACAAGTAAATACTTGAAACTTCCAATTTCATCAGTTCTTTGTCAATGTATCTTACGTATACAAATATCTATACCCGTATATGAAACTGGTTATAATGCCACCGTTATCCAAAAACTTATTATAAAAGAATTTTTCACGATTAATGTATGTTTACTCGTAAATTAAACGTTTCCAATTTTACCTTCATCTCATTGCGTTTCATAATGAAAATTTTAAAACGATTTATTACGGAGTGATTTACGTAGTTCCCGTGGCGATGGAAGGCGAAATCATTCGGTTGTTTAATATAAAACGGATTTGTCACAGCTCTGTTTTCCGCTGTGTTATTTTCGTGAGGCACATCGCCCATTGAATTTACATTCGCCAGCCGCGCCATGCCTGTCACTTCATGCATATGTATGGCCTTATGCAAACTGCAACTTTGCCTTTCATTGAATAAAAATATTTGGAATGTAACGACGTTTCGTGCTACCCGATTCTCTTTGTGATGAAATATTTATAAACATTGATACACTACTCGACTTAATGTGGTTTGATTCGGAACGAAGATTGACCAAAAATAGATCTTCCATTGAAAGCCAATATAAAACGAGAAGGTAAAGGTTATGGTTACTTTATAAAGAGTTTAAGAAGTCGTCAATGTATACAGTCACTGCATAATACAGAAAAGTAAGCATGTAGTGTCATCTTAACATTACCTATGTCTTAAATAATCAAGAATTCCTAACATCATCATTCTAGAATCCAGTACATACAATCCCAACAATTAATTACTAGAAACTTCGAACATGACAAGGAAGTTTTCAACAAATGTTACAACTTGGCACACACTGCAAAATTCTCAACGTAGTATGTACATTTGTAGGGGAACACGAGCTGTGGAGACGACAAATATTTTCGTATAAGTTTGCCAGTGCACCCGGTTGGTTCTAATCTTAATTTACAGTTTGCCTCGAGTAGTTTGCTCGCAGTAACAACTAGCAAGTTGGGCAGGCAGGCGCGACGGAGCTTGAATCGCTCTGCGTTTACAGGTAGCTCAACAACAACTTGATTCCATACTCCCGGTTTATTAGCTTTGAATTGAATTTGCTTTGTTAAAGAGAGAATTAACCTACCTAGTGGGGTTTGTTGGGTAGCGAGTGCTTTAAATGTATTTAAGATAGTTTTATTGGCTTCCTATCAAACAATGACAGTTGGAAGTCTGTCAGTCTATTCTTAATCATTTTCTCTGTTATTCTTTTTTAATATTTGAATTTTCGATTTTCAAGTTAACTAAGTAAAATTGGGTTGACTCAAGAAAATTCTCACTTACGGTTCCCGGATTACAACTGAACCCGGTAACTGGCGATAAGCTCACTCTTATCACATAGCGGCGAATACCTTAATAACTGTTGGTGAACCGCAATACACCTCTGCCCAAGCCTCCGGATTGTTACCGTTTTGTTATATAATCTTACATATACATATGTTTTCTCCTAATGTTTTGGTTATTCTTACTAGAACAGTTCATTCGATTTATATTACATTATATTTTCTATGCACTGGTTTATATAGAAATCAGATTTTATGCATATTCAAAAAAAAACGAAATTAAAATTATGTAACAGACGGCAAAGCGTCAAGATTGTGGGCAGCAGCGTCCTGTATTGTGCTCATAATCAGCAAACTTATAGGCGATAGTGGTGCTTTGCTATTCAGCAGTTTAAACAAGGTTTCTGCATTTCTTGCCATAAGATACAAAGGCGGATCGAATCAAAATGTACAGTCAGCTTCCAATCTAACCGGTTGCGGCTGAATATCAGTATTTTATACGAAACGACTGCCTTCTGACCTCCGCCACCCAATTACTGGGAGACATTGATACTCTAAGGTTACACAGTACACACACTACTACATTCACATGATACTACTACAGTTAGTAGGGTTACATACTACTACAGTTTCCACAATAGCAATAGTATGTCAAAATTACTATTTAAAGTAAACCTTTTACTTTAATGATATGCTATTATTCCAATATATGGTATTCTTTCATTGTAAATGTAAAAAAGCATAGGTACATAATAGCTATGTATGACCGTTTAAAAAACTACAATGCTCCAAACTAATATTGCTGCACCTCTAGAATGTACAAGAATTCAGTGCCAAAAACCAATCCCGCGTTACAATTAAAATCTTATTTGAGAGTACGTACATTGTTCAAAAATAAATGTTTACACCTAGCCGTTGTAGAAGGGACTTGTATCTACATAGCTACCACACAGATTGGTTGATCTGCGAGGTTAAGCAGTCCTTGGATGGGTGACCATTTATCACACATCGAGACCCCTCCGTGCCTCGGAAAGCACGTTAAACTGTTTGTCCCGGGTGTCATATGAAGACCTATTACAGTCGTGACGAGTGTCATCAGCCCAAAAAGTCTGTCAACCAGTCTAACCTTAGAGTATCGTTGTATCCTAATAATTCGGTGGCGAAGGTCATATGGCAGTCGCTCCGTGTAAAATACTGATATTCAACCGCAACTGGTTAGACTGGAAGCCGATCCCAATGTAATTGGGAAAAGGTTAGGCATATGATTACCTAGCAGTAGTAATAGTACACTCTCACACTCTTGTACACTTGTACACTCACCATCAAATTACGTGAAGAACACGTGTTACATACCTAAAGTAACTTAAATTGAGAGTTCAGCAATACTTTCAAAAATACACTTCAATATCTTTTTATTTTGATTGTACCAACACAATGCTTACACGGTTCTCCAAATGAAAATAATCGGAGCAAGCGACATCAAATAACTACAAACAACAATTCAAGTTCCATTAAATTCACTTTTATTGACACTGTCAGGTCAAACTCTAACTCGGTTAGAATTTTAGCCTGAGACAGTGTCTGCGTAAAATATTAACTAAGGCATCACGCAGCTATGTAATGTGCCCAGAATTAACTCTATTCAATTTATTTTGTTAATGCTTCACAGGTGTTGCGTTCATGAATTCTTGTGATTACTAATAATTATGTTGAGCCAATCAGTAGATTGGACGTAATTTTGTTGAGTTAATCAGTTGATTAATTTGTTCTTATTGATTAAAGGTTCGACCCACTATGCAAGGAGAGACTCTAGGGTTTAAAGTAAGTTATGTAAGTGTGTATATGTAAGTTTATTTTAACAATTTAAATATTAACCTCATTGTCGCGTTTATCACACTTTGCGACGCGATTGGCCAATTCCGAACTCTTCACCAATCATAGCGCCGGGCGTGGTAAACGTGACGAAAGACGGCAGAGCTTAATTGATTGACAAAATATAAGTACAACAAAATGCGGGTTATAAACAATTTTATAAAAACTTACACTAGTGGTAGGTACAGCTGGTTTGCAGCTGAATGTTAGCTGCGTTAGCTCCCAATAGCATTTTAAATGCAGCGTTCACACTGCACGTTGGATACGTGGGATGCGGCTTTGCTCGCTGACTCTATTCTGTTGGTGGCTTATTTGCAATGTAACTGAAGTTTTGGGTATTAATCTCTATCATTAGTGGATTACGAAAATACTCGGTAGAGTTAATCACCGATACGCTCAGAGACAACCAGTAAACTGTCGTAACTAGTTAGCCAATGGGGCCACGCCCCTCTATATTTTCTACTAAGGGTTATATATCAATTTTGACAATATGTTAAACCACCATATTTCTTCAACGTTCCGTTATCTGACGGTGTAAAAATCGGCCCAATATCTATTGATATTAAAAACATAGCCAGACAACGAAGTATACCTATCTATAACTAAAAATTACACAATCACTCTCAATAATGCTTTCTACATAAATAATAACAAATAACAACGTGTAGCAGTCAATTGCCTATCTATCACTGACAATACATGTAAGCCCTGCTCAATTCTGCGGTTTGTCTTGCCGTCAAGCGATATCGATGCACCTGTGTAACCGCTTGAATTCTACTCACCTTAGAGGATTGATCTAACTTGTTGTGGCAAAATTATACATTTATAGATACCATAGTACAGTGGGTTCATTTTTAAATTTAGAAAATATTCTCTTCTCGCTGAAGGACAGCAGTGTCAGTGTGCTGGAAACCCACTTTTTTTACCCATCTTTTAGCCTAGAAAGCTATGTTAAGTTTCTTAAGTTACGTCCAAGCTATTTGAATCAGCAGTGAGCTGGTCATGTCCATTGAAAGACCGACGATTTGACTTTGACTTTAACGGCATTTGGAGCAAATGGACAATTGAGTGAAGATCGTGATGGAGCGAAGTACCATGGCTAGCTGACAAACGCAATCAGTGAGCTTGGCTTTTTCAGTCTTGGCTTTTTGTCCGTGGACACAGATGGGGGTAGCTTGAGTAAATTGAAGTTATTTATCATGGCTGAGAGCCATGATAAATCATGAATTTATCATTGAGACTAATTAATCAGCCTTTTTACTCATCGCATATTAATTAATGCAAATAAACAATTAGTTACACTAATTAATAAGCGCGACTATAAGCAAAATAGGGTGTAAGCAACAAAAATTAATTCATTAGCGTACAAGTTGCAGGAGACAGTTTAATTAATTTACAAAGCATATAATTTAAAAGTTTTCTGGACGACTACCAAACCCGTGGCCTGTGACGAGGTCGGGCTATTCATTTTTCAGACTTTCTTTGTTTGTAAGTCGCAGTGCACTCCCTCCTAACTTGGGAATTTGTAAGTTAAACTACGAAAAAAGAAAAGTATTAAATATGTCGCTAAACTTAAAGCAGATTGTATTTCAGTAATTTTTCATCTAAAATCCGATAAAAACCCATTGAAATACTTATTTAGGTGTCTAGTAATTATGTATATAAATATTACTTATAGCTCATTTAAGCGTATTAAAGGCATAAAATGGAAATACAATAAAAACACGTTCAAACAAAAAAGGTTAAATAAAAAAAAATACAAAATTGTTGTTGATCAATCGAGAATCTGCACTCAACAAATATTGTTACATCTCATCAACACTCACCTTTATTTTAATCCATTCATAATCCATGAAACACATCGGTTTACACCTAAGTAAATGTATCTCCACGTCTAGTTTTAGCCTCACCTAGTTAGGTAGTTAATAATTTCACAGTTGCTGAACAAACTTCAAGTTCGTCAAAGGGATTCGGCTAATTTGATTTCTGTGTTCGACGGCCACAAGAGGGTTGCGACGAGCCTCCGTCTATCGGACATACAACACGCATTTACGAAACAACTAAGTTACCTCTAATCATAAATGTATAATTGCATAGGTAAACCAGTATAGCAGAAATCAAAGAATCAAAATATGAATCCATTGCAATCAATTCAATCATTATTTTGTGAGTTTTAAAGGCAAATGATACAAGTCCAATAAAGCTTTATTTATCTACGCATAATAGGAATTCAGTTGCCGTTTTTGCAATATTTATCTGTTTACTCATTGTGTTTACTTAAGCTTTTGTTTATTGAACTTTTTGAAACGGCGCGGACGGCTCCACCAGGTAAAGTGTTGAACCGATTTGTTAGATAGAAATTCCAAATTTTAACACGCAATTTTATAACTGCGGGGCTTTCAAAATAATATCTAAAGCTGAAATCATAAGCAAATGTGGCTAATTCTCGTACCTAGTTTTACCACTTTGGAGTAACGAGACGAGACGTACAAGATAAAACAAAACTAACTTGTTAGAATATTCACTAAGATCGAGCCTACCGGACCGACTCAAGTCTAGAATGTTTAACCCTCTAGGTTAGGTCTATGTTTAACCCTCTAGAGTCTAGGTCCTTAATTATTTAACCAAAGAAGTAAAAAGCTGTAGAATATTTAATATGACTCCTAAATGCTTTAAAGGCCTTTTAAATATGTCGATTGTCGTATATAAATAAAATATATTAATGTCCTATTCTAACTCAAACTTTCTTGGTTACAGGTATTCTCTGCACTAACCTAATATAAGTATAATTTTAACAACTTAAGGAATATAGCATCGTAGTAAAGTTTCCTGAAATTTTGTGACAAAAGCAGGGACTCGCCACATTAATACGGATTCGTAGCAGTTACGAAGACCTAAAAAGCCGCCATTCACTCAACTGGACAATTGAATCCGGTAATGGCCAAGCTTTATGGAGACCGAGTAATTACCACATGGCAATTTATGACCACAGACCAACATTATGTTCAGGAAATTCAAACAGGCTTACGTCGAGGTTAGAGTTGAGCATTTGCACCAATAGTGCAGTTGACAAGTTTAGCCACGCAAAGCCAATTAATCTATAGCACTTGATTATACTATAGAGCAGTTAATTTCGTAGCTCTGCGTTGAACAATCAACAAATTAGCGCAATGTTTAACAGTACCCATTCTCGTGCCGAAGGTTAATTTGTTCCACAAACATTATTAAATTTGGTCGACCAATGTTATATTTAATAATTTCGCTGTTTATTATGTCGCTAAACTGAACGTTATTTTCTTAATTGGGTAAATAGTATTTTCTTTTTATAACATGCTGGAATATTATGACGAGAAAAGGTAAAAGGTACAAGCAATCACTGTAATGCCGCTTTATTAATAGACACAACTCAGTGTAATAAGGTGAGTAGGGGAGACCGAGGAGGGTTGTGACAATTTTTACTTCAACTAACATATCTCAGTCAAGAAACATTTTACATCTGTGAGCTGTATAAGTCGATGCAGCTCAATCCATACTTTTTCAGAAACAATCATTAAAATTAATGAAAGTATTAAGGTTTCTGAGAAAATCTACAAAAACAAAATGTACTCCCCGTGTCACAACTCTCCTAATACCAAGGTAAGTTGTGACTGATACCAAGGTAAGTTGTGACACTTATATATTTAGACTATTTGATGAATAAAAAATATAATTATATTAATGATAAATAAATTACACATTTTTTTTGCAACATAGTGCTTTATTTATTATTTGGCATGTCTGTACGAACTAAAATAACATGTAACATAGACATAAAAAGTATTAGTATCTTAAATAATAAAGTGTGGCATCTTTCTGAGATCTATTATGTTAAAATAAGTCTGAAAATCAAACTCTAATCTGACAAATAATTATGACAGACGTATTGAAGCTCGCCCCAGCCTTGGCATTCGATGCACTGAACCCACTTCTCTTTTGATTTGCTATTAGCAAAGCGCTCAAGGCAACACAAGCAAAAACAATTATTTTCTGCATCTTTTTCGACTTCATCCTCTTCATCATTACTACTTAATAATTACTTTTCTTATTAGTCTTCTTCTTAAATTTTTTAAGCTTCTTCTTTTCCTCGCTTAGAATATGCATTTTTACTATGGCACCAATTTCATCCTTCTATGGCAGCAATGGCAGCAGTTTCATCCTTGGTAGGTGTGTCAGTAAGCACAGCAGATTTGATCTTGCGTCTATTCGGTTGGTTCCTTTTTCTTGGCGGATCTTTTGGCAACGGCCTAAGTGACTCTAGCGAGAATGAGGCAACTAGGAGATTTGTGACAGCTTGTCACAACTCGCCTAGTTGCAAAAAATCGTGAACCGGTCATAAAAATAATTCATAATTTCTAAACAAATGCCAATACAAAAAAAGCAATACCACGCTAGGAAACTTGAAAAACTAAAGCATATGAGAAAAAATATCGTAACAGTGCAAACATAATACGTAACAATATATATGTAATCAAAATTTTGGTAAAAAACTTACTTTTTGCAATTTTTTGTATGCAAATGTCGTACACTAACAACCGCTATCCGTGCGCCGTTGTCGCGTACTGCGTCAAATAGCACGTCTCAATAACAACAAACGCACGCTGTTACCAGCTCGCTAACGATCATAGGTTCCGAGAAATCGATCTTGTCACAATTCTCCTCTGTCACAATTCTCCTCGGTCTCCCCTACGTCTGAATAGCTAAAGGTTAACATACGACTAAGTATGTATATATATTTTCCAGAACTTCAACGCTGTATTCTTTTAGGGAATTCATTAAAAGCTCTTAAGACTAAAAATAATAGTACAGAGTCGCTTAATAGATACGTAAATTTAAATTTATTCAAAGTCTTCTATAGATTCTATTTTCGAAAAAACTGAAACGAAGTGGTCATATATAAGGATAGTTGTACCCCCAGCCCAAGCGCAGGAGGCGCTTACTTGACGCCGAGAGGCTCACAGGCCTATGAATAAACCATCGGCTGAATGTGGAACTCGTGTCAAGAGCGAGCGTGTTGACGGACGGCCCATCGACCCGACGATGTATTATCACGCATTATTGCAACTGCTAAACTGCCATCTGTCACGGTTATTATAAATAGGAGTGTTTTCTATTTTTATTTTGTATAACATTATTTTGAGTTATTTCACTATACAATCGATGATTTTTTGTGCTGATGGTTGTTAATATATGTACTTGTCGTGGAGAACGATGTTTAGTCTCTCAATTGATTACCGCAGTACTGAGGTGAGGGTAAACAACGTGACGTCACTGCAAGATGGCGGCGCGTAGACAGAGTTGTGTTAAGAGAGGTGATTGTGTAGAAGCGCAGTCTTATGCGAGCATCGAACGAATACACTTCTCTGACATAAAACTGTCCGTTTGCCCGGAGTTAGAAAGTAGTTATTTTGTGATATGTGCCGAGTGAATTACCCACAACTGTTGATTGTATTGTGAAAGTGAAATACTAACTGATTTAGATTGGAATGGTGATTTTATTGTAATCCTGAGTCATGAACCCTGTACCATCGAATAGAGATTATGACAGCTCTATCGCTCAGCCATCGCTCACGCCGACATACTTATTTATTGCAGTGTCCTTTTCATTATTAAACGTTGTCTTTAGGAAGCTTTTTCTTGATTACCCTGGTTTAATAATATCTAAATCCAGTTCTTTGACACTTACTTCAGTTTCAATAGTCACAAAATATTGTGATATTTTGAGAAAAAAAAAGAATTACGCCTTCCGAAGTTTGACGGCCTTCAATCACCTGCCAATTTGATCGTACCTCCCCTTTGATATTTCAAAGAATTCCTCAAACTAATCAAGAAACTTTCAATCAAAATTCCAACTTACAAAATAAAAATCATAACTTTCCTTTCGCTACAGTGATTTAGATATTTCACTTTAATTACGAAATTGATCTGTTTCGAAAATAAATAAGATTTTCTTGTAAAAACCTTAAATTTCACTTAGAGAACAAAGTAAAATTCTATTAATCAAAACTTAACTCGAAGATGAACGGTTTTAATAAATATTATACAAATTAATTCCGACAAGGAGCAGAAGTTCAAGCAACGTTCAAATCACGGTTGAATCACAATATTCAATTTACTTTAATACGTTTGTCTGATATCGAGTGTACAATAAAAGCAGTTTCGACTGGAGTTAAATCGCTCACCAGAACGAAAGCAATTAATTAAACTGGTTTGTATAAGAAACATCTTCAACCCACACTTCGTTGCAGTTCGTAAGAAAATCGATGTTAAATTGTTAAGCAAATTTCTATTTACTTTGTTCAAGTGGTAAATGCGAAAGTTTGTAGGTATTATTTTATATGAAAGATGTTTTAATGTGAAGTTTTGTTGGAGATCCCCAAACCTAAAGAAGTTAGAAATTCAATTCATTCAACCATGGGGTCCTCGTTGGCATTCATAAAGCAACAATAAGAATTTACCGCACAGAGTTCCAAAATCAAACCTTGGTAACTGCTCTAGTGGAAAAGAAAAACCGACTGACTTATCAACATACAGTCCACTGGCTCCCTTAAATTTAAAATTTGGATGATAATTGTTTTATAAAGAGGTGTCTGGATCTGTGTCAGGATGTCTAGCTAGAAGCGCATCGCTTTTTTTTTTTTTTTAATTATTTTTTTGTTGTGCGCTGTAAAATTATTTTTGATTAAGTTTGTATTTAAATCCACGTGGGCATTTAATTAGTTTGGTTACATTTTGTGTGACTTAGGATTGAACTTTACACTTACAACGCTTTAATTAATTGAAACAGGTGACGCCGAGCAGCGCGAAACAAAAGATTGCCGATTATTTACTTTGAATCACTTGACGAGTTAATAAAGTTAATGTGACAACCAAATTATAAAGGCAATTATTACTAAGAAGCAATTATGGATTCTTGTCCAAGAATATTCTCGTCATACTCCATACCGCTTACTATATCTAATGCCAATAATATAATAATAAAGTGTGTCTTGATATTTAATTGAATTGAGTAATACATTAAGCCGATAATGGTCTTATCACGCCATTAATTTTATAACGTCAGTGTAATCGTAGTCGTGGATTTAGCTTAAGATGCTTTCGCAACAATTAATTCATATAGGGTTTAAATTTTATTTGACTCTTAGTATAACTACCAGTGAAATAAAATTTAAACCCAATCACTTCTGTTCAGTTATTATCTTCGTATAAATCTTATATTTATATCTACATATAACTAGCTTCCGCCCGCGGTTCGCCCGCAAGGATTACGAAATCGTGCATTTTTTTTGCACGGGACCCTAATCCTTTTTCTAAAATAAAAGTACCCTAAGTTACTACTTATATCATCAGCTATCTACGAGTGAAAGTCCCGTCAAAACCGGTCCATCCCTTTCGGAGATAAGAGGAACAAACAGATTTTTTTTTCTTACCCTATAATCTTTCATATGCATTTAGTAAAAAGCTGTTATTTTGACATTACAAACAGACACTTCAATTTTATTTATTCGTATTGTATAGATAAGCTTATCAATGTATTTATCAGAAATAATAAATCGAACAAAATATTTCCACCAGAAGTCACTAGACAAAATCATAGTTCATATTATTACGAAAACCCTGTATTTTTAAATGTAAGTTAATTAACTAAAGACTACTCTTAGGAGCGGCAGTTAGTTGAAAGCTCGTCACTGAAGAAGGCGACGTTATTTAGCACCCTAAATTAAGGTATTCACCGCCTGAGCTAGCCGAAGTATTAATAAGACAATCTATAGAGCGTGCCTATGCAGCTACGGTATTATGTGCTAACAATAAAGGTATAATCATAGTCCCAATAAATATTTTTTTACAATCATTTATATCTAAATGTTCAAATGCAAAATTAGATACTAGGTGGTAAGTAGAAACGAAGATTCGAACACAAATTATGGTGACGGTGACAAGAGATTGCCTTGTCATCAGTTTAAATGCTTGATAAAGTTGTTCTATCCGTTATAGTCAACAGACCGACCAACTAAGCCTTAAAACTGATAAAATCATCAACCTTATAAAATCGTTACCTAAGGCAAGTTTTACAGAAATAATGAAAAGTGATAAACCACATTTAATTATTGTATAAGTTGTCTTATTCATACTCTAATGTTTAGTATATTTTACGTTCATAGTACTTTAGTCCTATAATACCGACGCACACATCTCTTAGTTAATGTGTAAGTAGCTAATTTGCAAGTCGCGCCTCGAATCGCACTAATTCGCCTTAGTTTGTACAAGACTCTGTTTGATAAATATAACGGTATTTATGTTTCAAAACGTAACACGATTTTGAAATTAAAGTGAATTCAAATCCTGTCAAAAATGCTGTCCCTTTCCTTTTCATATTCAGCTTTATTGCGTACTCCTAATGTCGTCACTAGCCATTGGGAATTAAGGAAATATTTTCTTTACGTCTATTGGGAAATACAGTATAAGTACCTATCCACTTAAAGGAATAAGTAACGGATAAAGGAAATGTTTTCTGCTTGGTAATTGGAAATTATTTCGGGTGGTTATTATAGATAATCTGTCAGCTTTTACGTTGCCTTTATTGGTCTCATCAAGATAAATTATTTACGAGAAAAACGTATGTAGATATGTTACCACTATCATAAATATCTGTCCATATTTATTATAACTTCGACTCCGTATCAAGCGAGCGAGCTAGATTTTCATAACATGAATAAATTAAATACGTTTAAAAGTAGCAGTGTAATAAAATGTCTACGTGTAGCTGAAACTCCAACAAATTTTAAAGTTATTCAATGATAGCCAGTGAAGTTAAAATTCCCGCATTTTAGATGGCTTCATTTTTCAACAGTTCCGAACTTCCTCGGTCAGGTTGTCGTCTATAGCCATCGAGATCGGAAAACAGATAGACGTGCTAACATTGTAACACCGCTGCACCGTTCACGAACAAGTTTGCTTGCTCGGTAAATAGATAGTACTACGTTCTTTTTCGTATACCTTTTATATAGGACTGGTGAATCGAAAGAATTGCCCAATGGGCTCAAAGCCCAGGTTAGGCAAAGCGTAAATTGGGATTTTCCGAAATTCTCAATAGCAGCTCGGAGTTTGGAAGAATGCCCGGTACATGGCAATAGGCTCATTTGTCTTAACGACGGGATCGACGAAATGTGAGTGTGCAAATAGTACACTTACAATTCAGAGAATACAAGTGAGGCTATGTTATGTCATTTGTATGATTACGGTACGTAAGACCGAAAAACGTAAGAAGGGTGAAAGCAATGTTCATTTCTAAATTCGAAACCTCAATATGTTGCCATAATAATTTTGCAACTATGCATCTGGATGGTTAGCGGTTTGGCTTTAGATATCGATCTACATACAAGCTGCCAATTTTATTTTTATTTTTTATAGCCTATTTTGTTTCACACTGCTGGGAAAAGGCATCCCCTGTTTTCTTCCACTGTTCTCTATTTGAAGTGACTTGTTTCCATGCCTGTCCTGCATATACGTATACGTCCCAGGCCACCTACGTCTCGGTCGACCTCGTCGGCGATTTCCACCGCCAGGCGTCCAGTGCGTGACAATCTTTGCGCACCTGTCCGCATGCAAAATATTATAATTTTAATTATTTTCTACTTATACTAAGAATAAGCTGGCCCTTATTTCGTTCTACCTAATTCTGTTTTTATATGCCTTCTTAACGTACAACGCAAAGGTTACATATAACTGACAGATTACGCAAGAACATTACCGAACAGCCCGACAAAACATCCCATCATAATGTTAATGGTCATGGCCATATCGTTAATTTATTAACATCGCCTCATGTGATAAATTAATGATAAATGGCCCTGGTTAACTACACCCACTCAAGTGAATGGACGTGTCTAATTGCCATATAATTGTGACCAGAGTCATGTATCTTGCCAGAAACAGACTGGCTTCGACTGATCTATATTAAGAACACAATTACACAGACCTATATAAGTCACGTAGGTGATCCCTACGAAAAGGGCATTTGGATGATCACTTATAGCTCAGACGATAGTACAGCCGAACAAAGATATGTTTTTTTTTACAGTTGTGGGTACAGTTTACAAAAATTAATCTCCAGCGCAAAACCAAGACCCGAAACAACTATTCATAGATTCGTGGGTTCGATTTGGTAATATTTGTATATTACCGAATCGAACCCACGCCAATTTAACCTGCGCCAGTTGTGCCGTCGAACAAGGTATAGGTAGATTATATTTTTTTAATGGACATAATGTAGTTCAACAAAATAAATACACAGAAACCCATTTTCAAAAAATCCGTTATCTGTTCTTTAGAAATCTGTGACCTTTATCTTTCTCTTTCTTCGACAAACCCACATTTGACCGATGCCGTTATTAAGGCCCATGAAATAGCGAGCCTATTGGCATTTACCGGAAACAGTTGCACTCCGTGTTGCCAATGAGAATTTCCATACAAATTACAATATACGCAATAACACTTTTCCCGACCTGAAATCGAACCGAGAACATCAGCTCAGCAGTCGCGCTTGCAACCAATAGACCGATGAGGCAGTCATTACTTTTTATAAGATACATACATAATATGATATTTCAGTGCAGCATCAGCAGTGTAATATTTAAAATTTTGTTTAATATTCCGTAATTTGCATACCATACATTCAATTTCCCTACCAAGTAACGTTATTAAAGAGAGGAATTGCTGCTACTTTTATAAACATCCCAACTGTGTTATCCGTCAGAATTAAGATTGAATTCATTTTATATGTGACGTTAACTTTTCTCTTTTCCATTACAAAGGACTTCTTAAGATCTAAAAGAAGTCACGAAATAAATAGAAATTACTCATTTATTTCGCGTCACAACAGACAATGAAACGGAAGCAATTTTTTTTTAATGTACTGTCTTCTACTTTTGTGAAAAGCCGCAGGATTGACTCAAACATTAATGTTATGTCTGGCTGTTTATAAGGTGAGCTTTGTTTATGAAATTTGTATATAAAAATGTATTCTTGGTGACTCGCATGGGTACATGCATGACCTTTTTCACCCATGATATGGTGAATATGACCGATATTGTGTAGAGCAGTTGCCTTCTAATTCTTCTCCAAGATACAGTGCAACCCTTTCTGGGCAATATATTTTTTTATAAGAGCGATAGCAACGATCACATTTCTCGTACGTAATATGGATGTAGAAACAAGGTTATGTGCCAATCAGATTACCAATGGATGCTGCTTATTATCATGGTTGTTAAGATATATAAAATAAACCTTCAAAGATATTTATATAAAAACAAACACGAATTGCACCATAACTAATCTAACTTTCAATTTATTACCTCTGCACCTGAAAAATCATTAGTCTCCAGTTTAAGAAATTATGGATTATAGTTAGTAGTTTAAGAAATTATACCTCAGATCCCCAAATGTTAGAATGTATTTACGCATCTTACTCCTCCAATAGCAAATTTTATTCTAGGAAACATAATTCCCGAGGGTATTGACAAATTAAATAAACATTATTAATCGGAATATATTGATATTAACAGTCATTACTGAATATTTCAAGTTAGGTATACCCATAGATATAGAATGTAAAAGATGAACAATGACAGCTTGTAGGAGATACCGAAAATTAATATGCATATGTGTTAGTGACTGACATGTCACATGAAAATAGGGTTGTGTATTTGCATTGTCAATATAGCATAGTATCGATAGATTAAATCTTGCCCTAATGAATAGATGTATATAAGGTATATACTAATTAAATCCTCTTATTGTAAATTAATAAACGGATAAAATCATTTTATTTATGAAAATACAATGAGTATTCAAACATATAATAATAATTTTAAGATTATGTTTTATGCAGCATACAGATAAGTATAGTACAAAGATTTAACCTTGTGCTATCCACTAGTCACAGTTTTGTGCACTGATAATGATAAAGTAATGTATGATATTACCATAGCTAGTTCCCTTAGGCCCGATTACTTAATAATCAGATAAAAATCTATCGACTTTTTATCGATATCCACGAAGTCATTTCTACAGTCAACCCTAGCGTAAACATACATTTTAATATTTACACTAAATATTATTTATTTCTTGTTTTATCTATGAAATATTACCACGTATCGGAAGAAAATCTAATATACTATGGTAAAAAAAAAAATTCTCGGCGAATTAATACTAGTACGTACACAAAATATGGTTTCAAAACGTACGATGAAAAAATCACATTTACCTGTGAAACGTGTAATTATTTGGATTATTTCTCTTTGTAACGTTACAATTGGCAAAAGAACATAACATTATGACTGCCTAAATATCACTTATCGCCAATAATTGCACGATTATTTTATAAATTAATAAAATATATTTGACACTAAAGCAAGGGTAACGATAGAAACCGATCCTTCAAAAAAAATTGTATCATACTGACATTAACATCTGTCTCTTTCTTTCTCGGGTAGTGTTCATATTAAAATGATATCTCTTTTCCACGCTTTGTTGGTCTTTTAGCGTAAGCGAAATTCTAAGTCTATGGGTATACCAATACTAATATCTATCAGCGAAGGTATCTATTAGTTGAAATACTGCTCTGAATCAGAAACCGAAATGTTGTAGAGAAAGATATTTGCTTTTAATATTACTTGGTGAACTACATATATGTCTGTGTTTGCCTCCGAAGGTAAACAGTAAAGTTTGCTCCTAGTAAATAGAGTATTCATCGGTAACTGTATAATCTTTAATATCATTTTGTATAGCACATATTTGTATTTTATCCTGTGACCTATGAATATTGATTAACCCTTCATCGCGATGAATATAGCGTAGTGCAACATTAAACATGCGCCAACCGTGGCATAATGTTTAACAAACATTTGGAATACCTAACGAGTCTGAAATACAATCTGAGCAAACAAATTATAGCCATAAAGGAAACGGCGGCTAAGACGAAGTGGGGCGTGCACTAGCCCAGAGTTATATTGCTTGCTGGCTCACTGCAATGATATGCCGGCCGCAAGCTACGCGGAATGCACAAACTATGCCCGGATGCTCTCCGGAATTTCTTCGCCTCGGGGAAGATATTTTAAGTATAAAAATGTCTTTGCGACTTCCTGCCGAGCAGATAATGTATGAAAAATAGGTTCACAAAGTTGGAAACGAATTTATGCGTCCTAGATAAACTTAGAGATTTACTACTAAATTATAGCTGTGATTGGAGTAGGTACTTCTATGAACTTTCGCTACATAACATCAGAGAGTGTTGTGTCAGTCACATCAGTTGTGTTTCAATTTCGCTTTAATTTACTTGAACCATCTCGTTTATTTTCGCGCAACTCCGTATGTATTCTTAAGCTAAAAGTTAATTCTTGAAATCCAAGCGTTGCTTTAAAACGGAATTTCTAGTTTCTCACAAAGCAATCAACGTGGTTAATTTATGATGTAAACAGTCACAATTTCCCGTTGGGAGCGCGATTCGCCAGTTTTGCAGTACAAAAGCAGTAAATTGCTTTAGGCAACAAACGGGGATTGTGACCAAGGTTGGATGCAAGGACTCCGCGATCCACGCACTGTGTTATCGATATTACGAGCCAAGTTGTTTTGCCAAAGGATAAGTTATACGTAAAGGTTGTTTGCGCTTTTATACAGGTAGGTTTACTGAAGAGAAGTGGGTAAAGTGTGCTATTATTGTTACTCGGGCCGGTAGGTACTCTTGCCCCGAGGAAGAATAACATGGCGAGCGTTACAGGGATGTTCACGAAGTAAAGTACATTGACAGTCCATTAAGATTTTCTATTAACGTTGCGAAAAATATGAGATTTTTTTATATACCTATATAACATCACGCCCGTATTCCCCGAAGAGTTAAGCGGAGGTGTACTATTTTTCAGGAGCTCATTTTTAGCAGTCGCGCCCAATGAGGCAGTCATATAAATACCAACCTATAATAAAAACCCCATTTTATATTTAATACCACATACCACAAAAAAAAATCGTTTATTCTGTTTATTAGAAAAAAGATATGGTGAATACAATATGAAGATAAGTTAAAGTTATGAAGATAAGAAGTTATTTAGTTAGGTAGATCTTTGAAAATATAATTACCATCTTATAGTAGACACTGACACGGTTGGTGCAGTGGCTAAATGATTAGTTTTCTGCGCTACGTGTAGCGGGTTTGATCCCCGCACGTAAGTATCTATGGCGTACAGATTGTTTTTCCGGTATTGGCTGCAAACTTTATTTGTGTCTGTTAGCTTTACCCACGATACTGGAAAAATCCTGGAGAAGAGTTACGTTAAAAAAATAATGAAGAACACTGAGCAAGTATTTTCAAAGAACGGTAACAAATGTACACAATTGTTTGTATATATTTGTCCATCTTTCTCCAGAAGGGTGGGAAGTGGTTAAGAGGAAAAAGTAAAAGAACCCTTCATTGTAACATGGGCTTTCTTATCAAGGCTTTCCGAGTCATGGAGGCTTAATATTAAGTCATTAAGGGATTGAACCAGAAAAGCCCTACGAAGTCCTTCGCCAAAATTGTTATTGTAATTCTTGTTGTTTTAAGTATTTTTTGGTTTTTTTTTTGGACTTGTACTTGATTTATTTTACACTTTCGAGCTCAAAAGCATCCGTGTTCTTCTATTGTTGATATTATGAATAATAAGTTTTTATATGTTATAATAAAATTTACATCATCAAAATCCATTCGTCGTCACGTAAATATATTCACACCGTACAACGAAGAAACTCGAATAAAGCTGGAACACACATCTTTTTATTAAAACACTTTCATAACAATTTACACGCGCCACTATTTCGGTATTTCGAACCACTAAGAGCATAAAACAGAACAATTTTATCTCGTAACAAGTTTCAATGGCGTCGCCTCTGGAGTACGGTCCGCATAAACTTACAAACGACACACAACTTTCAGCGCCGAGGGAGTGACCCGCTCCACTTTTAATACTACATTTACAAAATCCACTACTCAACAAATATAACACGTTACAACGCATTTCTTTTTTCCACCTACATCACCGATTTGCCACCAGCAATATTCATTTTTTTTAAACGATCGACTATTCAACCGTTCGACAATTTTAAACTATTGTATTTCTCCCATTCACACACACACCAGACACAAAACAACTATTTGTAGGCCATGTAGGAAACCTAACCCGGCCTTAGGGGTCGCGAGCGCGCAGAGTGGGGACTCCGCTAGCGCTCTCGTCTAGCGACCCCCGAGAAGATGGCGACACGGTGTGGTCCCGTGTCACCGTGCACACAGCAGCCTGCGAGGGTAACGGGGGGGACCTCTCTACAGTCTCCCCCGGGACTTGCACGAGGGGGTGGCCTCTTTACAGTCACCCCTTCCGGGAAGTGCCGTTCGGTATGACACCGTGGTGGGCTTCGGTGGGGTCTTCTAAGATCTCCCGAGGCCCACCATATGGTTTCGAGGCGGATCACCGTGGTGAGTTTAAAAAAAGGAAACCTAACCCACAACTCAATGACTATAGAGCGATAATCGCATAGGCACTACAGACACTGCAATCATGCGTCAATCTAGGCAGGATGAAAGTGACAAAAAATAACAGTGCAATTTGATTAGATACATCCCTGTTGGCCTAGAGTTTAGGGAGTAGGAATTGGCCCACTGAGGGAAATACCTGAAAATTTCAACAATATTTAGGCACCCCTATCTCCCTGGGTACGCCCACATACGCGTAATGTAAGTAAACACTTATTATTCCTAATTGGATCAGTCGAGATACAATGAGGGCTAATGCAGAACTTTAAAACGAATTTCGGTGTAATCGTGTCTAGTTAAAAGTCAATAAAGTTGAATTATTTGGGCAGGTTGCCAACCCTCTGACTCCTTATTAGTAAAACAGCCATCTTTTACGACTGGCGAGGGGTTATTACCAGCCAATCATTTTAAAGCCTACAAGTCTAGGAATTGATGAAAATTAATAGTTTTGCCTAATTATGTAATTAGATAACATTATGCACGTTGCATGTCTTTCATTCACTGAATGTACCAAAGCAGGGTGGATGGTTTATAAATCGATATAATGGTAACGTAATATTATGCAATTCACTTTTTTGCCAATCTTAATCACTGTGACCTCATCCCATGATCCCATTCCCTATAAAGTAGTCTATGAAGTAGACATCTCCATGCACAACAATTGACAACTGCAATTGAAACAATTGCCATCAAACATGTGTACGCATTGTTTGCATTAACATCTCATTTGTCTACCGCGACCGTTCTATTGTGCGGTAACAAAGACTGAATTATGTCATTAGTGATAATAAGGCGGAAGTAGATGGCACTGTAATGTTCACGTTTCCTCACCACAGCATCGCGCCACTGCAGTTCATTAACGGAATTAATGCTGTGTGTATCCTTTGTACGAATGAAACGCCTCCAGTAAAACGAGACTGCGACTGTGGCTTTAATTTGCAAATATACTTGGGAACCATACGTTGACCAAAATGTAGTTTTGATTATATTTTAAATGGGTATCAATTTTACTTTTACACGACATGTGGCTCTTATTAAACAAAGCTAGCTATAATTCTGCTTGAGTGTGCTTCTAACTTAGGTATTATGAGCCAAATTACCAACGAGTTTACCTACTACAAAATTACAATCACTGCACGCGTTTTTTGAGAAACATTGGATGGATATCTACAGTCAAATTTTTGATTGTGATTGTTTATATTTCCCGATGAAATATACACGGAACTTCAAATGAACAGTTTCCCAACGAAATACAATTCAGTGAATTTCGTCATACATGAATATTCATTGTATGAAATTTTAAACAAGCGAGATATATTTCACGCCGTATGAACACTGATGTCGGTCCATTAGGATGATGATCGAATACCTCAACAAACAAACATACTGAATATAGAAGGGTAAATTAGTTCGAAACTTTTGAAAACCCTAATGTGTTCACAACTAGGCATTCAACAAATTTTAGTTGGACGTCTCTCGGAGGCGGAAAATGAGTAAAATTTAACACCACTTAAAATTTTAGGAACCACAAAATTGCGGCTGTAAGTATCAACCCTATTAACTTTGTACTCACACTTTTTGTTTTAATGCTTACTACTGTTTACGAATTATAGTAACGACTTGGTGAAAATGTTTGGGTGGAAACATTATACTGGTAATTTACAAGTTACTTGCATATTGTAGACTTTAATCGTTTATGGTTTTGATTAAATTGTGGGGCCGTTATGTGTTCATGTGTTTTTATTATTGACAAAATACTTTACTGCGTATTATAGCACTTTATTGCGACGTTTTTTCTGAGACTACACAAAGGTTCACCGGTAAACCTCTTGCGGCTTCTTAGCTAATAACGGTTATTTACGCAGCCAAATGAGTACTCCATAAAGTCCGGGGTCTTTCTATAAATTAGCTTCATTATCAGACATGGCAAAGCTCAGCGATTTGTTTGAAAACTTTTTGATTTTGGCTTGAACAGTAAACCCTCGTTTAAAAACTAGTGACCGGGGGCAGTTGCAATAAATTGACTTAATTAAGATAACTTTTATGTTAAAACTTTAATGGAATAACGGTTATGTTGCATTTAGACTTTCAGTTTAAAAAGGTAATAAAATAAAATGACACTAAAATGGTCTTAACAATTTAATAATACCCGTCCATCAGGGTATCCATAATTCATATTGATATAGCAGTAGATACCTCTATTACTGTACGCTCTATATATACTCTATCACTAAAACACACGCGGCGTCCGACAAAGCGATACAATAGATTTTCTATTGTGTCATCACTTGATAGGTTATTAACATTGTAAGAGCCGATATCTAGGCATTCATCTACCAGCATATCATTACGTTTTAGTATCTACTTCATTTTGTCGAGCTCAATACCAACAATACCTAATTGAAGTTACTCGACATTGGTGCTGATTCTGTTTATTTATTTATACTCATACCTTATGTACATGATACAGAGATAGTAGTACAGAGGCCGCTTAAATGCCTTTGACATTTTCTACCAGTCGACCTTAGATCAGTTTCTATTATTATGTATCTATTTATTTAGTATAGCGATAAGTCATTTAAACTATATAACTAAACCTATCACACTGTTTTCTCACAAAACCGCTAACATTATATCATCGCCTTCCATTCATATCGCCCTTAACTAATATTAATCTCTGTAGGTATGTCTCTTTCTTACAAGCATCATTGAAGAAGGACAGACATTATTTGAACTGTCAAATTAGTCTATACGCATAGTCATTTACGGAGATATAGATATGATCCATAGCAATAGGAACTAACTTCAGTTTGATAACAAGTAAGTGGACTTTTATGACAGGACTCAATAATTGCCATTCTTTTACATTTTTATTAAAAAAAGACAACGTGAGGCTAAATTAGTTTATATTTGATAACAATATTAACAAGTTAAATAAAACGAGTCGCTTAAATAAAACTTTTACAGTTCTAAAACGAGTATGCCACAGATTTTTTAGCACGTCATGTAACTAAAACTGTACGAAAAATATTCCTTCCATACCATGTATCCGGGACTTACACAGTACACATTTTAGCCCACAATGGCGCGTGACCGGTCAGGTCCTACAATCTCGTTTAGAATATTTTACAGGCGCCTGGCCGCTATGCATGACACGACATAGCCCAACTGACGTAGGCGGCTTGCTAACAGCTTTTGTATTAGAAAACCTTTGTTTCCACGGCACTCCTAAATCTAATCGTAATTTTAATAAGCTTGTTTATTTGTATAAAGAAATTGTGAACCATAAAAGGTTGTATCAATTAATTTGCTTAGAAATTGCAATATTTAATGTCAACAAATGGGTCTTTAAAGTCGTTGCGTAAGTTTTGTTTGTATAATTCGAGTAATTAAAATCTTATCTTAAATATACATTACACAGCACACAATTAGGTATGTACCATAACATAAAACGAACCTTATTCATCCACTCATACAACTTGCTAGAATATAATATTGCAACATACACTTTGTTTTGTCGGTGGTGTAATTCAACAAAATTCACATTTTTGGACTGTTTGACACACCTTAATGTGTTCACAACATTGCAACATTGCATGTTCCACACGTCTGGTTACTTGCATTCAAAGCAGTGCCCTCGCATCACCTATGACCTTATGCATTAACTTTTTTCTACTCAGCTATCATGACGTAGATCTATCGAGTTCCAAGAATTCATCAAAACGTCTGGCACTCGATTAGGGATCCCTGTGACAAGTAAATGTAAAGACACTTATTTACTTATTTAATGAAAAAATTTATTATATTTACTCTTAATAACGCATTATATTTTATTTTATAAATGACTCCCACTTTAATACAGAAAAATATAATGAATAAGAAAAAAGTAACTTTATTTTAAACTAAGATAACGAGAGTGTTGTTATTTTTGAAAATCGTTAGTATTTGTATTTATGGAATACCTATGTAAGGTGAGTTCTGGTAAGATCGGCAATCGGGTTAGATCGTACAGATCGAATTTCCGGCTGATTCGATCATCTTTTTATAGACCTTGTTCTCCAGGCACTACAAGCTAATAAAACCGCTTCTATTGACTGGAGAACAACATATAAATAGTGGTCGAATCAGCCGGAAATTCGATCTGTACGATCTTACCCGATTGCCGATCATACCTTAACTCGCCTTACCTGAAAATTCTATTAGTTCTGCAATATCGAAGTTAAAGTATTTAATATGTATGTTTTAAATCAATCCATAATTTTATCTCATTTTGATTTAAATTTAATGAGAATCAAATAACTTACGCCTTTACGCTTCCAATACTTTTTTAATAACACAAAATGTAGCGTGTGTAGCTGAGATTGACTTTTCATGACAATATTATATATGGCTTTTTTTTTTAGTTTTTTTTTCTTTTTTTTAAGAAAACGTTGCCCCACACTAGGAATAATTCCTGTATCGTGGGTGCGTTTACAAACACATATATTCACATACACAAACACCCAGACCCGAAACAATTATCTGTAGATCATACAAATATTACAAATATTTGTTCCGTGCGGGGATCGAACCCGCGACACGTAGCGCAGAAAACTAATCGCTTAGCCACTGCGCCAACCGTGTCGTTTAACTTGGTAACTATCATTAAGAACTATGCTCTGCCTAGGGATAGGCGAACAGATACTTTTTTCACTCACAGATAACACGTACTTAGATAAAATGGAAATAATACATATGTATAAGACGTGTATAAAGTAAGATACACCCCCAATACCCACAGAACTGCCATAACGAAATATTTATATGATAATTTGGAAATTACTCCTTTCCGTACAATTAAATTAAAATCTATCATTCTATTTAAAAACGGGATATTACTAGATTTCGTCTTTTGCAAACACCATATTCACGTATAAACTGAAGTAATACACTTGAGATGCTATAAAAAAGCAAAAAAATGCTTAACATCCCGACTTAAAATCTAATATTATTGATAGTAAAATAGTAAATCATATGTTTAATGTATCTGATTTGTAATATAAATAAATAGACGGCTTCTCAAATTATAAATAGCCAAATGAACCTCTGAAATGCCCTTCTAAAGAAAGTCTCCTTTAAATACTTAAGCAATTACTACAGGGGAAATTTTAAATCTTCTCATTATGAGTAAGGGCCACTGAGATTATGAGGAAGAATTATGAGATTACATGGCAGAACACGGTAAATTATTACCAACGGCTACAAAATAAGCGTTCACAATTATTTTCGCTTATTTATTACTAGGATTTGGGGCTGGTTTATTTTAAAAGATTCAAACTTTATTGTTTTATTCTAAAAATATTTGACTGTATTCGTATAGTAAGTATTTGTATGTAGAAACGAAGACAAACATGGCGTCAAGTGTTTGCGATGCCGAGAAAATCGTAAAAGTTTATTGGAAGAGAAGGATTGCTGGTGAGCAATCTGTCACTATATACATATACATGCTTAGAATACACATGTATTTACATACGTCTTACCATACAAAGATAGTTGTGCCGAAATGTAGAACTACCCTCTACCATAGAAATAGTATGTTTATGTGTGTTAAAGTTTATAATAAAATACCCCAGACTCCAAGAGAATTAACCCTTAAGATTATTTAGAGTACAATTAAAAAAATAGCTTACAGAACAATATTTCTATACAATTAAGGAATTTTTAGAATCTAGGAATAAGTATTTGTAATTAATATTACTTTTCTAAATTTGGTTTTCATTGTTCTTCCAAGATTACTTAAATCTTTAAATTATTGTATGCCCAATGGGCTGATTGATTCAACACTATCACAATATGTATAACAACTGGACCTACTCAATCATAAGCAATAAAGTTCACTTATAATAAATAAAGTTCACTTATACATACTGAAAAAGCACGAACATATCGTAGTCTTCTTTTTCTGGTGAGTCAACACGAACTATAATCGCTCATGCCATAATGAGAAGATTAGCCAGTCATCAATGGTGGTACAGTTGGTTACAGTGGAAATACCTAAATATTGTGACATATTTTCCAGAGGCTATAGGCTCACCTTGTGCGACTGCCCAAGTTGCGCCAAACCAACTCAGATTACGTTAATATTGGAGACTCTATCCTTGCACTCATTATGGATAGTATTCAATATTTTTCTATAGGAAAACATGACATGTAGTTGTTTCGCTGTTAAGTAATTATGCTGCTTGAATAGTTAACTTTAAATGGAGCTTTAAAAGGTATGTTTCACAAATGAAGTCTAAATTAACACAAAATTTACGTATTTTGATATCCTCATCCTAATTTTAAAATATTTTAGTGAACTGAACTTTCAGTTTACTGAAAGAAAATAAAATGTAGGAATTGTAGTTATGTGATATATATTCTAGATTTACATGATATAATAGGTATCCGATTTGGATCTGAATTCAATGTATGCATTCGGAACACATCGATTTTGACAATTACCTACTTAATATGTATGTACAGGCGATCTGTAGCGTTTATACGCCGAAAATTTTATATAAACTGTACGTACGAAGCAATATATCTATTTGAATCCAGGATAGCTTCCTAAAAAAAGGAAGAACAAAACAAACAAGAAAATCGTAAAGAAACCACGTACGCGAATCGATCTTCATGTTCCACGTATACGTACAATAACTGTCGTTAGGAGGGTGTCTATAGAAACATGCTTTTGTTATTCAGGTTTGGTGATAACACTTACTTTGGCGCATCAGCCTATGAGGCCACTCCGCACGTATTCGGATCACGACGCTCACATAAAGTTTCATGGGTAACTTATTGCGTATTTGTGTCGAAAACCAATTACCTACACAGGATTTCGTATCCCTTCTTTTACGTAAAAAAAGAAGCGACACCGTGAATTTTAACTCATTAAATTAATATACAGATGGCCGGTGTGTGCGTTCGGAATTTTTTGCGCTTTATAAAATTGCTTTTTGGTTGCTTCAATAAATTTGATATTTTGGATGATAATTAACTTTTTATAAATATCTGGAAAATCGGCAAAATTTGAAAATATAACTTTAATAAAAAAAATAAACGTGGAAAATTGACGAAATTCTTTTGTCTCATATTCAGTTAGTAAATAAAATATATTTTATGATGATTACAATACCAAGAGCTATTCAACAAAGACCCTTCTCCCCAATGGTTACTGCTATACATATAAACTAAAGAGGTGTCCACTAGGCATGCCTAATGAGATGTATATATTTGCCAGCACATTGTCCGGCCGGATCTAACGACGCAGTAAACTTGACCGGCATAGTATAAGGTGAGGGACGACCCACACGACACCTAAATTTCGGAGCATCCTTTAAGTAGGTACTTAGAATTCATGAGCACAGTCCTCTGTCTTGAAAATATTTATGCTTTGACGATAAAAAGTCTGATTATTGCCGTTTTAATACCTTTTAGGAGATGTGGCTTCGATAATATTTTCTATTTATATGTGATTTTATATGTATCTAAGTCTTTGACACAAAATATTAAAGGAAATAATTCAATAAAATGTACAAAATATTAACAAAATAGATCCATGAAATAAACATAGGTTTATGAAAAAAATAACATAAACGGGCTAGTAACACTGTTTCATAAACCTACGCATAACAAAATATAAATGTATAAAATTGTATTGATTCCCTTCATCCCAAAGACAAAAAAAAAATAAGTCTATGGTAAAACGATATTGTTTTTTTTTTACTAACCTTTACTGTGCCAGTACTGGACAAAAGTTCCCCCATATTTTCCACACCTCTCGCTTTATTGCTGCCTTCGGCCAATACTAGTATTATAAAAATATTATTTAGTCTTATAAATATCTGCAATATATAAAAACTACTGCGATCCCTAATCCGCATACCACCATAACTAACGTCAGTACCCCTTGGGACCGTTCGTTATGGCAATTTACCGATGCTCTGCAGATAATAGCATCACAATCACAAACACTCTGAGTAAAGTTAACGTCTAAAGGTCAATTAGTTACCCTGGAAGTACGTAGTAAGTGACGGTCGAAGTCTTTGAGTACCAGTTACTACGAGTATATTGCACAATACTAAAAAAAATCGACAGCTCAATTGGCCCAATGGATAAGCATATGGCTTCTTGTCCTACGGCACGCAGTTTCAATACCCACATGTTGCTAACATTTATAGTTCAGTTGCATGAATTTATATCTGTAAGCTGCACCTACGATCAAAAAAGTAAAAATTAGAGAGGGCTTAGCTTGAAAAAAAATTGAAGAACACTCGGTCCCACTACTACTTAAAATGTGAGCTGGTATACATATTTCATACAATAACAACAGTCTGATCCCGATAACTTTATAACGAAATTAAAGAAGGGACGAAAACTTATCAGTCCCTGAGGGGTACGTATAAAAGAAAATATTGTGTTGGCTTTGGAGTTTACAGTGTAAAGTTGTTAACCCGCGTTTACGACCACCATAACCTTTTCCCTTGGCGAAGTTTACTACTGACGCACAAAATAAGTCTGATATACTCTGTTTTCCTTTTGAACCAAACCAACATTGACATTCAGAAATCCGAATGAAAACTGTCGCATAATTCTTGCTAACACATATAGAATCGCCGAAATATTAGGCAGAGTGTGGTACGCCCATATTTTACTGCTACCTACGGTTATTGAGGTCCATGTTAAAAGGAGGTAGCCTATGAAGTAACATCCAAAATTCCAAGTCCGGGCTGCAAGACTCAACGCTTGGCAGCCATGCTCTCGACTAAACCAATGAGGCTAATAAAATTTCATTTTTTATTTTCAACTAAACCAATTACCTTAAAAGTTTATCCCTGTCAACGCAAACTCTTGAAGATACTGTTGGCGCAGTTGCTAAGTGATTAGCTTCCTGCGCTAGGTGTGGGGGTTCAATTCCCGCACGGAACAAATATTTGTATGATCTACAGATAGTTGTTTCGGGTCTGGTTGTGTATGTGACATGTATGTTTGTAAACTGTACCCGTAAACAGGTAATTTAATAGCAAGCACGCACTTATACATATTCTGTAGATACTATTAAAAGCTTAGGTCTTTCACTATACACTATGATTTCTCCTGTGACGTCACAGGAGAAATCATAATGATGCCCCACACTAGGATTTCTCCTGAGTTAAAAAAAAAACGCTTCAAATATAAAGACCTAAGCTTTTAACAGTATCTACAGAATATGTATAAGTGCGTGCTTGCTATTAAATTACCTTTTACCTGACTAATTAAAAACCCATTTAGACCTTTTGAATATTAAGTACGGTATTCTATTTCGTTACGTAAAATACTATTGAGAAACTAAAAGCAGGTTTTGTGAGAAATGGGCACTAAAGCCTTTTACAAATTGGGCTTGTGAATAATAGTAGCTATTTACAAAGGAATAGGTTTATCTGAATGTTTAATAATAGTCTCAATGCTCAAGTAGTCGCATAGGCGGCTGCTGGACCTGGTTTGTATTGAATTACTATTTATATTCCTATGATCTTACCCATGATGAAAACACATATAGTACACCATCCCAAAGTCTTTTAATTATATAACAAAATAAATTTCCTTGTACGATGTAACAATCTGCCACAAGTAGTATTTAATGTGTATTCTGTGAGTGAAATGAACTTTATCAAAGAAACTTTACTTTATGTTTCGTTTATGAGATGTTTGGATAGATAGAACAGCGGAGAATACTATTGTAATGTAAGAAATACATGGAATTTAATGGCACAGCATCGGCACAGTAAACGGTACGTACCTAAACAATAATAAATGAATTATGAATTAAGGCAATATCCTTTAATTTGATCTACTTAAGACACCACACATAAAGCTGAGCTAGCTAAGTATAGCCTTTCGACTTTAGTTTTTAACAAAACTGTTGTTATATCTCTTGATTTTAATCCAAATGGTTGATCAACTAAACGATCAGATCAAAAGACATCCTCGCCATTACCGCAGGACCAAAGAGAGAGGTTTCGATTGGCACGACTCCAAGATATATTGGATTCACTCCAAGTCACGCGGCATCTTATTTGGCGAGTGCCATTAGCAGATTTTAACACTTATTTATTTCATCGAAAAATTATGAGATTACTTATCTTTGGCAATATTTGGAATTCAGAGCAACATATTACATCTACACAATCGTATCATAACTACTATGAACGCCTAGCGTAGCGGGCCTGTTATTATCAATCCGCTAGTCGCTGTTTCTCGGTATCAATTTTCTTTTCAAGTTGTCTCTCAAACACTATCTTAGCTTTGAAGAAGCTGACTATGGCATCATCACTTCACCGGCTATGCCTTCGTAGCATATCTGCTATGAAAGCCTAGCTGGCTGGCAAGTAACGATCTTACATGTTGAATGGAAGATTATCCTTATTTGTTGCCAATAACAGTCATTTTCGGTCTGTAACTGTTTAATTTCTATAATAACAATCGTTTGTTTCAAAGAGTAGTTTTAATTAGTAACTGATACAATCCTACAAAACAACAAAACGAGTGCAATAGTCGACCAACAATACAACAGAATCGTAGTGAAACCAGTATTGCGGGCGAGGAAAACGTCCAATTTGCATTTTCCCTTACAACTCAATATAGAAGAGACTGTTTGGAAAGAGAACCGTAATACAGAGGTATGGGAAGGAATAATAAAGCTTTGGTGTTCTCAAACTCTCAAACTCTTTGTTTACAACATAGATTAAAAATTTAAATAAGAATAATGACTGACTGATACCGAAAAAAATATACATATGTGGATTGATGTGTCAGTTGAAAATAGTGTTGTATATTTTCATAGCCAATAATTATTATCGATAAATGAAATCTTACCTTAATAAATTAATAGTGTATACACGAGCAACACGAATAGCGTGTATACACACGGTGTTTGTTTTTTGTTCATTATTTTTATTTCTTTAAAACATTGGCCCCCACTTTGATTTCTCCCGTATTGTAGGCACAATTTACATAGACACATGTTACATACATACACAACCAGACCCAAAACAACTATCTGTAGACCATACAAAAAACATCCTTGCGAGAATCGAACCCGTGACAACGATCGCAGAATGTTAATCACCTAGCCTCTGCGCCAACCATGTTGTCTATAACTGTGTCCTCTGATCTGTATAAGATTTCTTACAATATTAAAACTGTGTCTCAACTTCTAAACTAGTTGAGATGAAACGTGCCTCAGTGTTTAAGTTAAACGAATACCTGTACAAATGTAAAGTTTAATTGTAATTCATTTAGCCTTTTTCACACTAAAGACCTAAGAGGGACCTAAGAGATAGAAAGACAGATATTCTACAATTGATGCATTCGTGTCCTATTGCTGGTTCAAAATTTCAAGTTTCTAGTCATTGGTTATATATCAGTCAGTCAGAGCAAGTCCTTTTATATGTATAGCTATTTTTATATGTATAGATTAGTCAGGTTGTTCATTGTCCACTGAATATTACATGTTTTTTTTTTTAATTTATGGGCAAGGCTGTCCCATCAAACTTCAATAATTTGCTCTAGGCTTTAACATAGACCAAAATAACTTTCAAAATAATTTTCATGAGAAGATATTTATAATTTTTCAATGAGTCTTGGTCCAAAATATGATATTTTAAACTATCAAATATAGACTGGTTATTACGAAAAAGATTTAAAACACCTTTCGCAAAAATGAAATTGTTCATTTGTCTCTTTTTAAAGTGTTCTCGGAAATAATTTTCTGCACTACACACAATTTTACATTATTGGATGGGTACATCAGATAAACTGCACCTGATTTGAAATTATCCCTCGTGATAATGAGTAGTACAATATTTCAAATGAATTTAATTATAAATTCTGTGCACAGACATCACACTTTTCATTTTTGTAATTTATTTCATCATATTTCCGGAAACATAAGAAGCAATCATCATTGTCATTTTAGACAAAGAAACAGTATCGTCGCATAGTACAGTTTTCTCGTTGAAATCAGTTTCTTAGTCCAAATCCTTACTGTTCTGCAACAATCCTTTAAAAATTGTTTGATAGCTGGAAATAATTGGTAATTTTATCAATAGTTGACATGGTACCAGTAGACAATACCGCATTTTTTCTAAATCCAAGCAATTGCCACTTTTACTTATTTTAATTTCTGCGTGGCAGTTTTTTTTTTTTCAATCTGTAATAAAAATTTTGCTAGTTGGGTTGTTATTAAACCCAACTTTAAACCTAATGGCACCGAAAAATGTTTCTATGTTAGAGACAATTAATACATGTCTTAAGTTTAATTTTTTTATGTGTTGTACATAAATCCAATTCAGAGAAGTTATATTAAATATAAAGACCAAACCCCTCAACACCTCTGTTTATTATATCTATCAAGTTTGCTATCCGCAAATCAGAGTAATTGAAAATATTGGTATACTTCATGGAGCTTGAATTTCTGCTTTATTAATCTGGCAAAAAAGTTTTTTGCAACCAAAGTTCCTTAAGTTCATAAAATTAAAAATATCATTGACGTGAAGAAAAAACTGTCGTAAGTCCTCGTCGCAAATATTGATAACAATACGACGTTCGACAACCGAGGAGCTAGACCTTCATCTTTTGTATTTTGAAATAAATATGCCGAAACCCTTAATTTTCTGTAACAGTTGCAGTTGCAACTGTTCCATGAACTTGAACTGAATTTTGGGTCATAAAATATCTTTTGCTTAACAAATCAGTTCCTAATCAGCTAAATTAAGTAACATGGATCAAACAAAACATTGTATTTTATATTATTATCTATAATAATAATAAATATACTTAATATACTATTTTCGCAGAGTTTTCATGCGTTAAACATAAATCAAATTTTTCTCTAATATAATTTTAACTCTTAGGGCTATAAAAATCTATGGTTAAAGCCAGTTTCTTGAGCTTTTCATCTTTCTCAACTGTGCGACTTATTTTTCCAGCAATAAATTGTTATGAGGCGGTATGATTTTCAACCCCTGGCCCATTACTTATTTCTTTAATAACTTCCTGTAAAGATATAATACGTATACCCATCCTGTTAGTTCTTAGTTTTAAATTTCTTATGACTTTATTCTTATCTAAAATCTTTCTTGTTAAACGTGCATTCTTGTCAATTAGTTTTTTTATTCTTGAAACTAATGCTTGATTTGACGGTCCAGGCGTTGACCCTGCAGGTGGAGTTAGTTCTTTAGACGGTAGCGTAATGTCTCTATTCACATATGAAGTCACTGTTCTTCTTGGTTTCAATTTAATCTGTATAAATTGCGGTAATTTTAATCTCTTTTTAGTAATAGCTACAATCGTTTTTTTCTTTTAAAATAGACAAGTATTTTATATTCCTTGAAATTGTGTATGCAATGAAAAAATAAATACGCTTTTTCTTAACTTAGAAATCATTTAAATACTACAAAATAACAAACAACTTTACTCTACTATTAATGGATATGGATAGCACTAGAAATAACTTACAGGTATATGTAACGTAGGTATTGAGTCTTTCATTAACATACGTCGGTGTTTTCTTTGTATGAAATACTCGTGCTCAAAATGTTTACTACAGACAGAAGAGTGCTTATGCGGAGTCCATCCTGGTCTATTAATGATCCGTATCCATTTGTCACGTAATGCAGAATTATATGGAATCCTAAAAAAGCCAAACTGCTGCAGATACGATGCTTCATGCATTAACAAGTTAATAATAACGATTAAGCTGGTAAAAATTAATCGACATGCCTCAGCTAATATTTTATATTATGGACGGATGAGTATGGTACAAAGATTGACCCTTGTGCTATTAACCACAGCACAGGTTTGAAAACTGATGAACAGTTATATATGATACTAGATCACTTAGGCCCGATTTTTCAATGCTAGGATAAAAATTATCTAGCTGTTAATTTGAATTTTGAACATTTTTTGTATGGACTTTTCAGAGAAATAACTTATCTGAAATATATCCAAATATAAAAAAAACTGGATATTATTTGAGATTTAGCCTTTAGTTGAAAAAAATACTATCGGCTTTTTATCGATATTCGTGAAGTCATTTTGTCAACCCTAGCGTAAACATACATTTCAAACTTTTCACAAAATTTTCTTTATTTATTGTTTTATCTACAAAATATTACCACATATCGGAAGAAAAATCAATATATTATGATAAAAGTTGTTTTCTCAGCAAATTAAAACACGAAATATGGTTTCAAAATGTACCATGAAAAATTCATATTTACCTGTGAAACGTGTAATTGTTTACATTATTTCTACGTGTCACATTACAATTGGGAAAAGAAAACTTTTTTTGTTTCACTTACTGCCAATAACTTCACGATTATTTTATAAATTCATAAAATCATCTGTGACATTACAGCAAGCAGACATGTTCAAATTGTAAAAAAACACATGACATATACGGTAGGCACTTAACACAAAAAAAAACATTTTTATAATTTTTGTCTATCTGTCTGTTTGTTCTGGCTTATCTCCGAAACAGCTAGGCCGATGTCGACGGGACTTACACTGGCAGATAGCTGATGTTATAAGTGTTATAAGTAACGTACGTACTTTTATTTCAGATAAAAATTAGGCTCCACGCAAAAAATTGCACGCGTTCGTAATCCCCGCGGGCGAAGCAGCGGGCGGAAGCTAGTTATTTAATAATCAGATATAAATCTATCGATATTCGTGAAGTCATTTCTACAGTCAACCCTAGCGTAAACATACATTTTAATATTTACAATAAATATTATTTATTTCTTGTTGTATCTACAAAATATTACCACGTATCGGAAGAAAGTCTAATATGCTATGGTAAAATTTGTTTTCTCGGCAAATTAATACTAGTACGTACACAAAATGTACGATGAAAAGATTACATTTACCTGTGAAACGTGTACTTATTTGGATTATTTCTCTTTGTCACGTTACAATTGGCAAAAGAACATGACATTATGAATGCCTAAATTTCACTTATCGCCAATTAATTTATAAATTAATAAAATATATTTGACACTAAAGCAATGGTAACAATAGGCAACTATCCTTAAAAAAATTATATCATACTGACATTGACATCTGTCTCTTTCTTTCTCGGGCAGTGTTCATATTAAAATTATATCTCTTTTCCACGCTTAGTCTTTTAGCGTAAGCGAAATTCTAAGTCTATGGTTCCTATTAAAATTATGTCTCTTTTCCACGCTTCGAATATCTTTTAGCGTAAGTGAAATTCGAAATTCTTAGATAAAAAATAAAAAATTGCCTTATTTGCAACCTCCATGTTTGAATAAATACTCCATGTTTGAATATATGCTCCATGTTTGAAATGAAATTATTATATATGATTGTTAAAATGAAATGATTTATTGCAAAATAAATAATTTCATTTCATTTCATATATTCAGATACACAAAGACCCAGACCCGAAACAACTATCTGTAGATCATACAAATATTTGTTCCGTACGGGAATCGAACCCACGACACATAGCGCAACAGTCGATCTCTCAACCACTACGCCAACCGTGGTTTCATCTGCAAACTCACTGAACAATAGGAAATTATCATTAAAGAAATTGTAGAAAGCAATTACATAATGATAGAACACGAAACAACCAATCTTTTAAATCTCTGTAAAACGTACAGAATCAAAAGGACAAGTCGACTATATGTATTTAAATGTATTCGTTATATGCAAATACGGGTCCAAGCACGTAAGTGAATTACGTTAGAGCGACACTTTCCAAAGCCACTGGGACTAATGGATTATATTTCATATAGAAATCTTTGATCATACGTTGCGAAATGAAATTTGTAAAATATCATGATTTTTACTAAGTTCAGACGACATATACTCGTAACTTTCGGTCTCGCACAACAAAACTGTGGAATGAATTGTCGCCTGCGGTTTTTCCGGACCAATACGACCTTCAAGAAAAGAGCGTACTCCTTTTTAAAAGGCCAGCAACGCACTTGTGACTCCTCCGGTGTTGCGGGTGTCCATGGGCGACGTTAATCGCTTACCATCAGGCGATCCGTTTGTTCGTTTGCCGCCTATGCCATAAATAAAAAAATAAAAATTTGGTACTTTAGATGAGGCCACCGATTTCCTCAGTTAACATATTTTTTAATCGTTCTGCCGGCGAATGGAACTTTCAGTTGTTGAAATGTCATATATTAAATAGGATATTAAAGGTAAAGGTTGATCAAAATTTTTATTCTTCTTGATTTAGTAAGGCGCTTTGAGGGCATCAGAAACATACAAATCTCCACTGTCGCTGTCTGATGGCCAGCTAAGCGTGTGAAACACGCGTTTGCCTAGCGCACCAAGCTCACACGTGTTACACGACTCCAACACGCGACGTGTGCATTTTATTAGCTGTTGAACTTTACTTTTGTGGCTCCAATTTTGAAATGCTGAATGATATAAAACAATGAAGGAATCTCTTCTTCTATCAACACGTAAGGTGCAAGGTAGAGAAGGTTTTATTTAGTAAAACATTGCTCCACGCTATAGTAACAGTTCCTGTTTGTATCGGAAAAGTCCGGTAACCACGCAGAAATCATGTTCAAGTATATGTATAAAAGATTACTACAAATGAGAAACAACATTACTAGTATTCCTATTAACGCATACAAATATTATCATCATTGTATCTAAGACGCAATAACAAATTGACAAGAATATAACACTCTCAACGAGTAGATAATGAAACCTTAAACAAATACACTCATTCTCATTTATTTTTTCATCTAACAAACTCTTCAGACCAAGCTCTTATTTGTTACATAGAAAACCTATCTCAAAGGATTTTCTATGTAAAACTATGTCCTTATGCCTTGGGCTTTGTGAAATAAGATGTCATTTCCATTCACATGGTAGGTATACGTGAGGTTCTGCTGATCCCTGATAACGTATTCAGCGCGCGACTTGGTGTCATATAAAACTTATGTATTTATACCAATATATTCATATGTTGAGGAATTTGCTTTTTATGTATGGGCTCGGATCCCAAAGACGATTTGACACATTTTGACAGATCTTCTAGTTGAATGTATTGTCTTATGATATGTGAATCTGGAATGTAACATATTTTTGGCTATGTTGAATAAGGTCCGTAGGATGAATAAACTCATATATTTTGACAACAGTGTAAAAAAAACTGTTTTCCTTAACGAGCAGATTATTTGTCAGCCATATAAATCTATAACACTCGTTCAAAAAATTCAACGCTTACTCTTGTTGCAAGTGCAGTAAAATTTTAAAAAACATCGTCACCGATTTTATGTTTTAACTGCTGCGATAAGTTTATCTGATGATAAGCGATTACCGTGGCCCATGGATACCCGCAACACCAGAGCAGTCACAAGTGCGTTGCCGGTCTTTTAAAAAGGAGTGGTATTATCTTCACAATCCTTTCGTTGACTCCAAATAAATAATACAATTTATTCATCGAAGAGCCTCGCCATATATCATATGTAACTCCATGTAAATGAAGGTATTTGAGCAATTACCAACAGTTATGGCCCAAAGCATTTCAAGACAATAATTAAGTGAATTCAAAGACAAATAAAATTAAACCCTATTACCCTTGCATTTGCGTTGAAATCGTGTTGAGTTGAATCCCTAACTTTCAAATATGGGATGCAGCAGTTCTCTAAGTTATGATTAATTTATTGGTTCAATGAAGCGGACTTGGTAACATAAATGGGTAAACACAGCGTTTGCTCGCATATACATCATTCACGAGCCCGGTCATCTTGGCGAACATTCAACATTCTTGTGGCACTTTATTACATTGTGAATAATTTAACATAGTAATGCCATAAGCCAGTAGTTCGAAGTAATCATTGTCTAGCTATTTATACATATATGGACATAAATTCATAATGGCATTTACTCTATGGATTCTAATATGTATTGGTGTGGGAAACTACAAGCTATCTCGCGCTGTATAAAGCGATGTTGAAAGAAGCTAAAAATTAATGTCAAATTCATTAGCTTTAGTTGTCACAGCTGGGACTGAGGTCTCTTGGAAGAGGGAAGGGCCTGCTATCCAACATGCTGTCTAATGCGGATTGGTGCATGTTACAATTTTTTTTTTCTAAAACTCTCCATTTTCCACACTATATTTACCTTTCAAGCATTGATAATGAATAATCCCACGAAAGTCATGAACACAGGACTCATTAGTTTGTGCCCGCTTAGATTCGAACCTAAAAATTGAGACCAAGACCACTCTTGTATAATCAAAAAGCAAAAAACACGATGCTGCCGTCATTTTTACAACGAACACCTTACGCCAAAGCAGTCCAAGGTATGCAAATGTACACTAGAGAAGTGCTAGAGAAGTCTACACCATCGCAATTATAAGCGAAATTTGGTAAAGTAGACAATGCACATGTTCTAAACATAGACATTTGCACAGGCACTGCAACTATTACACGCCGGTGACAACTTCAAATTAGTTTCAGTTAGACAGACCGAAAGTTAGATGAAACTAACTTTAATCTGTAATTGGAGTAAAAATACTATCAACGCTCTACGAATAAATGCTGCCGTGGAAATAGTGAGCTCTAGCTTGGTGAAATGGCGATAGATAAGTCGACTTGATTGATAATAATATACATATGTTCTTAACGCTTGAAGTGATCTGCGTTTTTTTCAAAGTAACGCGCGTTGTTGCGTACGTTCACTGTAATTTGTTTAAAAAAAGTTAAGCTACAGATCGCAACGTTTATGTGGTTAAAAGTTTGTATAGGACTTGGCTCTTATGAACATCTGCGGCGTTTCAATATTGTAGAAATATTACAAAGCAAAACTTGAAAAATTATTGATATTGGCGGGACTGGAACTGATGACTTCTGGTGAACCGTGAAATCTTTCTTCTAGCTACCGTGTTCGTTTGTTTGATAAAGGCAGAGACATAAAATTATATAAGATAGGAATTCTATAAGATCATCTGACGAATACCTCATTAGTCTAGTGGTCGCACGACGGCTAAGCATGAGGGTTCGAATCCCGGGTCGGGCAAAGTGATATTGTGTTTTACTGTATGAAAATACTCAGTAGCAGCCGGAGTCTGGAACTGTGCCCGGTAGATGGCAATAGGCTCGCCTCTTTTATATCACACAATAACGACAACTGTGAAATGTGGGTGTACAGTACCTTCACCTCTGCCTAACCCTTTGGAGATAACAGGCGTGATGCTATGTTATTTTATCTGACGTAATCAAACAATTGTACTGCTATTGTGACCTTTCCTTCTATTTCAGAGAAAGGTATCTTGCCCAGCTGCACGTACGTATATTTACATCCGTATGAGGACTATCTATTCATGTGAACTTCGACGCTTCCCATCCAGTACTTTCTTTGGCCAATCTCGTAAAAAGGTGTCGAGTACGAAACCGGACGCCGGATATCGACTTACTTAGCTCCAGTCTTTTTTTAAAACCTTTTCCTGTTGCAATACGATACAAAAAAAAATACTAACACTATTACAAGAAGAAATGCAAGTACTTAAATGCTTGTTCTTTTTTTTTTCGAAGTAATTCCAAGAAGTGCACTTTACTAGACCAAACCAAAACGGAGTCACATAATTCAGACTGAATTACGTCCTCTGCCTCAGCAGGAAATCTCTAGAGCGGGCGCTTTCCTGCTAGGACTTCTATATTCCTTATAACTTTAAGAATTTATCTACAATAATAACTATATACTTTTAAAGTATTAGAAACTAGCGATTGCCCGCAACTTTGTTCGCGTATATCTTATATTTATTATCTAATTTATTGTAATGCTGCAATAGTAAGAATAAGCCTATATCCTTCTCCAGAACCTAGGTAACCTCATTGTAAAATTTCATAACGATAAGTTCAATGGTTTAGTCGTGATAGGGTAACTTAGAGCTACTTTCGCATTTATGAGTGTGGATAAACCATAAACAAACCCAACTAAATGGAATAAGAAGCTATATAAATTATATCAGGATTCATGATAGTCAATAATACGCCAATGTATAGTTATAGAGAAGGAAGCCATATTTGCAAACTACCTATATTGACTGACTTTTCTCACAAACCTAACACAAAGTGTTTCTCGTAGATCCCTCGAACACCGAAATTTCGTGTCCAAATAAACTAGACAGCAGATTAAAAGTGACTCGGGAGAAAAACAGCAGTATCCATGTTGTTACGCACGAAGACCCCAGGGAGAGCCGTCAGCTATAGCCATAACGTTTTCTTATCAAGACAACACAGCTACCACGATGCCCATTCCCATCCGTTTCTCGACACAAAACAACTTACTGATGTATACATTTCCTTTTTATGACTGTGTGTTGGTCCACATTGAGGATAAATGCGTCAATGAAAAACAGCTTACATTTTTTTACAGTTACTTTTATAATCCTTTACATAAAAATGTAAGAACTAGAGTGATATACAATATATTGATAAGAACAAAAAACATTGCCAAATTTTACGTGAAGCTCTTAGTTATGACTTTATGAGTTTCCAATTAAATCAGACAAGCAAATAATGTTTTTCACTTCTTTCTTATTTTCGATATCTTCAAGAATATATCAAGAAAATACAGACCTATCGATTTGAATGATAAAACGAAACATGAAATTTGGTATCCGAATGATTTTTGCCATGAATGGCGAAGAAAAAAATATTTTCTTTTTTCTTTATGCGTAGGCACGATCTTAAACACAAAACTCAGCTCCTTAACCTCTCTTAATCCGCAAGCAAACCATTGGCGGGGGTTGATTTTACACGCGATAAACCTGCAAAAGGATTTTGTCCGGTCTGCGGCCTGTGTTACCAGAATTTCGGGCGCTGGTCATATTGGCTGCCTAAACTATAAATCGGACGGTGATCGGTGGACTAGTAATTGAACCATTTTATGAACCGACTTCTTAACGACTCCACTCGAGGTCTAGGCTCTTAATCTGCGCGTCAAACAAACTGGATTATGTAAATTGGAAACATTATTAAACTGTGAATGGTACAGCTAATAAATTGTCATACTCCAAGTTCTTAAAAGATATTTCAGTAGAAAATTCTTAAATAAAACAAATAATGAAAAATTAAAGTTTAATAAATATGCTTAAATTAGTCTGAGAATTTTAAATTCAATTGTTGTGCACTGCTTCTATAAAACTAATATAATTGGATTCAAAAGTACTTTATTATAAAAAAACTAAATGCTTTAGAAATTCGCCGTATTAAATCCCAACTGTCAAACAAAAACGTGGCCGCATTAAATCCCTGAAACTGTCAAACAATGAATAAACAAAAACGTGACTATGAATAATTATAAACTCCTACAACAAATTAAAAAGGCAGAATTTGTTACGCAAAAGACACAGATAATAAGGGTTGGTCGACATTAATTACGAAACAGACGCATTGTCCATATTTATACGTCTGGTATTTATTGTAAAACTCTGTAAATACCTACATACATATATCTATTGGATTGAAATTTGTAACACATGCGTAAAATTGCCTCTGTAGCCGGCAAAAATATGAAAACTTATAAATAATTCATATGAAATGATACCTACATTTATGGCATGATGTTCCAGTATACTTGATATCCTATAATATACCAAACACATCAGCTTTATTACAATTTTCATATTATATTTAAGAAGAGAGTTGAGGCACGTTGGCACAGATAGACGCAAACCCAGTGCATTTGGAAATATTAGTGTTCACAATCCCGTTTATGTGTAATGAGACCATGTTTCTGGAACCAAGAATACGGAGAGTAAGTAAAATCCTTTACGCATACATTCTTGTAACATAAAAGAATCTCTTTTATACGCTGAGCGACAACAACTATTTCGTTTTATAGAAAACGAAACTCATTTTCCTTATACCTATAGGGGTAAAACTTATTCGATTATTAATCATAAAAATTCGATAATCTATACTTTTGTAAAATGGACGATCCTGATGTTTTTTTATCTTTAGGTATCATCAAAGTTAAACTTATCCACTAGTTAACTTAGTTATCGTCTTTATTCCTTCGCACTAACGCGGTAACATTACTCATGCCATTAGATACCACAATCTAAAACTCAGCTAGATTAGCAACAAGAATCTACCATCCATACCATACCAGACTTGTGCTCCACAGTCTTAATCTCAGTAGCTACCCGAAGTCTGGAATCAGCGACACGTGAGTGTACAATAAATTAGGTAGGTACACCTCTGCGTCGGGAATACAAGCGTGATGCTATGGTATTATTATGTTGTTCTCCACAATTTTAACGTTGAGTGTTTTATACTTTATTTTACTGAAAATACATCCCTGTATTTTTGACGCAAGTAATTATGTTGTTTTGTGTACCGCTAACGGACAAAGGGTACTCGGTAACTGATATGTAACATGGGTTCACACCCGCATTCATTTGAGACTCCTAATTAAATAATGTCACATTTTTTATCAGATCTGGTCCAAATTTGCTTTTATATGTATGAATAGGTTTTTATAGTGTTTTGTTTTATTTGCAATAACTACTCAAAGGATTTATTTTTTATATAAAATAAGGCAATACTGTAATAGTACCTATACTGTAAGTATAATAAGGGTATACTGTAATGAAAAAACACAATTTTCACAAGAAAATATGTTCATCCGCCAGCGTTGAGACTCTTAATCTAAGTAAGTAGCACTAGGATCAATGGAAAGCCCACTTAGTCGTAGAAAAGCGGCGTCCAAATCTTAATGTCCCAAAAATGGGACAGACTAACATGAATTTACGTTGGCGACGACATTACCAACTCAAGAATAGGATTATGTCCGTGCCCTTGACTCGTTCGCGTCAGAGTAAGATGCTGCAGACCCAGAAAGTGCTGACTTAACGCCAAAGAGCTCGTTATGAAGCCCAATGAATTCACAATTGAGGACTCGTAACAACTCCGAAAACTAGCTAACAATAGACTTGGAACATTTGGAATTGTAAAGAGGATTAATCTGTTATCTCTTTATTTGTAAGCTTTGGCTCTTGAAATGGTTTCGGAATGTCAATTTGACTCTATGTAGGTACCCTTCGTACTGTGACATGAACTACAAAAATAAGAAAATTTTAACTATTTTAATATGTTGTATCTTTGATTTAGTGGTCAGAAGCAGAAATTAATGAGGTTTGATGTTAAAAAAACGGTACCCTAAAGTACCTACCATGGATTTTACACCAGCTAGTACAAATGCAATTGTATATGATGCTTCATAATCATACGAAGTGCAAAAAATCTAGTCTGGCTAGACATACAAAGTCAAAGTCAAAGTCAAAGTTTTTTATTTCAAGTAGGCCTTTTCCGGCACTTTTAAAAAGTCGAGACTCTAGGCGCACGGTTCCAAAGGGGGTAGGTCCTATGGAGAAGAGACCGGCAAGAAACTCCATGGATACTCTTTTCAAAAACAAAAAGTAATTTACAATTAAAATCTTAAATTAACATGCATTATATAAGAAAAAATACAAACTTAATAGAAAGCTACTTACACAATGAGGCAATACAACATGAGTTAAACAATTGTTTCGAATATAAACTAAAAACGGGATAAACAGATCAAAGCGGATAAAACAGAAATAAAAAAATACAAAAAAGAATACAAAATATTGAAACATCAAGAATGTCCTGATATGTAAAGTGAATCTAATATAAAATAGAATTAGTAGACACAATGGATAACCAGGGAAGCCACATGTGCAGAAGATATTCAACGCCACACGTCTCTATCGTCAACATAGTCTTTGATCCTATAATATGCTTTCTTTGTGAGAACAGATTTAACGTGGATTTTAAATTTCTTACCGGTAAGATCGGTTACAGTTTTCGGTAGCTTGTTATAGAAGCGTACACCGTGTCCTAAAAATGATTTATTTGTTTTAGTCAATCTAAATTTTGGCACCACTATTTTGTGTTTATTTCTAGTATTAATGTTGTGAACGTCGCTATTGATACTAAACATGTGACGGCGGCACGGTTGTCGCAGTGTGTTGAGAGATCGACTGCTGCGCTCGGTGTCGCGGGTTCGATTCCCGCACGGAACAAATATTTGTATGATCTACAGATAGTTGTTTCGGGTCTGGTTGTGTGTGCATGTGACATGTATGTTTGTAAACTGTACCCACGACACAGGAGAAATCCTAGTGTGGGGCAATGTAAAAAAAAAAAGAAAAGAAAAAGAAAAGAAGGTTCTTCCGAACGAACATTATATTTTCTAGAATGTAGAGAGACGGTAGTGTTAAAATATCGATTTCTTTAAAAAAATCCCGTAAAGACTCGCGTGGGCCCATGTTATAGATCGCACGGATCGCCCTCTTCTGTAATACAAAAATTGATTCTACATCCGCTGCTGTATACCATTCGGGCACAAGGTACTTCTAAACCGCTGCCACTTAAATGAGAGATATTATCGTGATTTGTGTACTCCGTGTGATCCGTGGCAACCATAGATTTAGAATGTAAGCAAAATTCTAAGTCTATTATGGCATCATTTTTGGGGCAACTCAATAAATGCTTGCAAATAACAATGATTTCATAATTTCCTACAATATTGAATAATAATCAGATGCTTATCACATCAAAAATTAATTATTCTTAATTATGTCATTAATTAAGCACAATGAACTTTTATCAATTTGTGCGGACAATGATTTATTTATTTCATATTATAAGTACGTACATAAATTACTACGATCCAATAATATCAGATCGTAATTTAAACACAATTGAATTGACATTTGTCAAATATACGTGTTGAAATTGTTAATACTGTCATTATGCGTACCGCTAACATGTGGACCCCTTGCCAGTGGTTCCCGATAGTTGCAATCTAATGGTCTTCAAGGATAGAGTGACTAGTATTTTGTTAGGCAAGTGTTCACCATCGTCGACCGCACTATCATCGAGAGAGGTAGCGGTGTGTAACGTAAGTTATTAGTTTTCAAAGAATGGAAATCAATACCCTCATACTTGGTGTCAATGTACACAACATTGACACCAAGTATGAGGAATACCCTAATACTTGGTGTCAATGTATGTCATACTTGATGCGAATGTACGCGCACAATTTAATTTACCCTGATTTTGGTTTTATAGAAATAGCTCGATTGATAATTATTTATCACCAGGCTGGCCCTTTTCCCAACTACGTTGAGAACGACTGTAGTTTAGTATAACCACATTCAGCTAAATCAGTATTTTATACGGAGCAACAAGATGGTAATCTGACCTCCACTACCCAATTACTGGGAAATACTCTAAGGTTGGAACGATGTGGTTGTATGACTTTGGGCTGCAGGCACCCATTACCACTGCCATACGTAGGTATTCGTATGACACCCGTTCGCACACCATTCGTATGATCTCGTTGTGCAAAGGACGGTCACCCATCCAAGAACTGGCTACAGCAAGACCTGCTTAACCTCGTAGATAGGCTGATATACGCGGTAGCCATGTACTAATATTATTTAATAATCTAAAATAATCAACAGGTTTTATCAAACTATTTATTTAAAGACATCATAAGTAGACTTCATTCGTGTGCCCCGTGCCCATGCAAAGCATTTCCAAATAATATTCAATTTTAATTAAATGAATTAATATATTTAACAAAATTTCAACAACAAGCTAAGGTTTTATAACCCTAGGTTATGTTACATTTAATATGCAAACATCGCTCTGAATTTATACAAAAGCTCAGCTATTTAGAGTGCAAACAGAACAATATTTTGTAACAACACTCCTCCATTAACTAGAGAGACTTATAAATTTCAATTAGCTTGTAATCGCAGACTTTACAGAACTCGGGTCAAGTTTGCATAGCCGCTTAGGGTGCTTTCAATTTAAGCGATTGTTGCAGCGCGAAGGCAGTGCGATGGCAGCGCGTTAGAAGCGCTATTGTGGCAGTTTAAATTTCGCGGCGCGACTGCTAAACCAATCGCACATCAACCGCACTGCAACACGAACTGTAAAGATTGAATTAATGAAAATTGTATGCGGCTACTGCAACAGCCGTCTCACTGTTTGTCGCGCTGCTATCGCAGTGCAACAAAGGGCTAAAATTAAAGCGCTCTTAACTTAATATGAACATAACAATATCATTGTTGAGCTAACAAATAAATAGAGTGGGCAATTCACGAGTAACCAATTTGCCCGTGAAACGTGACTTGACCTAATAGGCACTACGGACTACAGCTCGAATGTGTCCACAGAGATAAAGCCAATTAACTAATCTCAATAAATACAAAATACATTTAGAAAATCCGGATTTTACTTTAAAAAAAACTTCTCATCTTGAGTTGATTTAAATTTAACCCCAAAATTCAATGAAAGTACGCGTAATTATTACACGGACATTTTTTAAATTCCTATTCTTTATGAGAAGAAAGCAACACCAGGTGCTTGGTCGTGATTGTTTATTGCGAGAGAAAAAAATACCACTTCGGAAAAAAATATTGTCATACGTACTATTTTATTCGAAAAATGTACAACCTATTTACTAAAAAATTAAAAACAACACTATCAAGACGCTTAATTAGATAGATCCATTAATTCTCGTCAAGACGACTGCCACATCCAGTAGCAGGGTAACTTTGTGAAAGCCCAAAGGACTCCATGATCACTAATATCACATAAAGGTACGCCCTAACTGACCAATTAAGGTACCTACTTGCACGCCTGACAACCACAGCGTAATTGAATATCATTTGTAAAGATAAATTGTACATCATTTATGTAGGTAGTACAACGGCTTGGGGAAGTATTTTGTTTCATTTAATAAAGGTGTATCATAATTAGTTTTCTGAAATTAAGAGTAAATCATAATATTTCTCGCGGTTAACCGTTAAACACTGTTAACCATCGCATTGATGGAAGATAATTTAAATTTAATTTTTAAATTTAATTTGAATTAAATTTATAAAACTTGGTTTGCTTTTATCCTATTTTCAATTTAATACTGCACCGAGTACAGAATAAATATGGCAGTCCACATAAAACCATCTAGGTGCGAGTTCTATTTAACATTATTAAGAGGAAGACCTAAATAAACAAAAAAGGGGACAAATTTTTGAGATATTGACACGAAAATATAAAGACTAGGTGATGTCGGTGTGAGTGTCATGAGAATTTCCCTTTACCAGGCTCTTGAACTGTTTGCAGATAATTTATTAAATAAGGGAGAGCCGAGTTATTTGCTTCGTCCAAATGCGTCCCTGTCTACTAATTAAATGTATTCATGTGCCAACATCAACATATTACACTGATTTAATACAGAATTAATTAATTTATATGTACACAAAAGTTATAATATCCTTGTCAAATTCATGAATGGCTAAAAAATTATACTGACAGAGATATTAAATGATAATACAATCGGTGTTTGATTATCGCTTGCGTTATCAGTAAACGAAATCATAATGTGGAAACATACACATATGAAAACTCCACATAAAGTTATGGATGGTGCGTGTAGCAGGTACAATCCATGCCAGGCCAGTGACGTGGATTAAGACCTGAAATCTTTCTTATTCTGAGAAGAAGTTCCTGGCCAGCATTGGGATGATGATAGGCTGAATTTATCATTAAACTTATTACAAATGTTGAAACCGAGGATTTAAATTGAAAATCCCGATCTTAAATTGATATCAGCAGCCGAGATGTTCATTATAGTAACTAGTTGATACGAGGGAATTCCATTCTTGATTATTACTTTATTGGTTCAGTGGTTGCAAGAGCGTCAGTCGAGGTCGGTCGAGTAGTGTAATATATAGCAATAGGCTCGCCCCCTATTACATGCAACTTAAGAACTACATCGGCGAAATCTGAAAGTCCGTCAGTACACCGCCGCTGATGTCTTTTCTTTACTGTACATAAAATGCAACAATGCTTCATTATATAATTTATATTATTTTTTCAATATAACCTCCTGACCCGTGGCTTTATATATGGACATAGATATCTATCCGATTTTTACCCTAAAAGCCCAAGAGGAAGTAGGATAAATAAATTGTAAAGAATTTCAAAATAATCAAATCCATTTCTGAACAGCACCTTAATAAAATATCCATTTCGATCTAAATCCAAAAGCAACTTTCAAGAAGGAAGCGATTCCCATTTAGTTCAAAGAGAAGTTAAAGCAAACTAAAAGTAAAAGAAACAAACTAAGTTTGTGTAAAATTTACCGAGAACTACTGAAAAGTCGTTGCAGCATTTCATGTGAAACGTACTGAAGAGTATTTACAACCTTCACGTGTGATTACAGATATGTAGATAAAAGGAGCACGTACCTATAGTAATTAATAAATGACATTATAAATAAAGACAAAGGAAGTAAGTGGGTTATCTAATTGGCACTTACGGAACAAGCCTAGGCTCAGATTGGAAACTCTAAAGGTTCTTTTAGCGGTCAAATTTTTACCAATAACATTAATAATTCATTAAGCTGCGAACGGTCGTCAGCCCCCGCAAACGATAGATATACATATAATATATCTATATATAATATTCTATTGTGTCTACTGTGCGTAGCTTGACAGGTTGTCTAAGTGACCTAAGTTGAAATTCTCTTACCACGAAGTCAGATTTGAAGGTCACTGAGAAAATGTTATAAGCATAAAAAAACACGTTGCAGACGCAAAATCGGTACTCAATGTTAGATCTATTCTGCTATTTTTGCTGTTCATTAAACATCTACTACACAACAAACTACAACCGTACCTGTAACACAAAAAAAAAAACAGACGAACAAAAGTATCGGGCTACTAAATACAACGTGTACCGTGTAAAGGTGAACAAAACAAACTAAGTAGTTATTTCAATTGTTAGTCCAATGACCTGTCTGAACGCTCGAGGAACGTTGCATACTAATGGATGTTTTTCAGTTTCTATACATTGATATAAATTCTCAATAGATGTACCTTCAGCGACTCAAAAACTACGTCAAAAAACAAAACGTACACACACAAACATACATCAGAATTAAGCTTCTATTCCGTTGGGTTTTTTGGCCCCGCCCAAAATTTTTTAAAAGTATCATTTCGAGATCGATAAAATAGACGAGTTTTCTTAGTTTCTATATTTAAAAGTGATCATGATATCTAACTTATTATAAACAATTAAGTTTCGTACGTCTAATTTGGAGGAAACTATGCATTTTGAGTTTTTATATCGATACTTTCTAAGGATTATACAGACCACTGTAAAATATTGCTTTGAATAAAAATATTCGCTTGGTTCAAATGCAGAGTTTGTCGTCAACCAAGAAATGAATGGAATATTTGCATCCTTCTTTTCATAATTCATTTTAGCATCTGTCCTTTCGTAATTTAAAATAATGCAGTATTCAGAGTTTGTGGACCTTTTTGAAATTATTTCCGTCGTGTTTTTTCTAAGTTTAAATTGTTTGTGGCCCCAGTGGATCAGTATTAAGTTTGCATAGCATATGTATATAAAATTAGAAAATTTCACCTATATCGTATTAGTCTTGAAAAAAAATGCAACGGTATGAATGTGAATGGCCTTTTATACAGTCATTTTCATCTGTTCTAGTTCCGTCCAAACAAATAAAGGACGCTAGGGATGTCGAATGTAGTAACAGAAGCAGTTAGTCAATAACACATTCGCAGGAACACTTCAAAGGTAGTATGAGTCCCTAACTTGCCGGGCTTTTACACGCGGTCCCTAGGCACAACCATCGCAGTGGACGGTCCGTATAATATATCCGTAGGAGTACTGGATAAATGGGTTGTTGAACTAGTCACTAGGTGAAGGCATGAGTGCGAATTTAATATAGAAACTAGGAAGAGTTTACTATTCGTACCGAGTACACAACGTAAATTACACATAGAATAACGCCTGTATTCCCCAAAGAGTAAGTGGATAAGTAGTAGTTTCGCCGATGCTGTTGTTTTTCTGTTAAGAAATTCTGTAAATTCTTATGTAATAAAGGGACTAGCTTTTTACGATCTACTAGTTACAGTTGTCTGCTCAGAATTTCCTAATAGAAAAACCCAGTTATACTTTTCAATTCAATAACACTGTTGTGTCTTGTTATCAACCCAGAACCAATGAGGCAGCTCAAGTAAAATTAATATACTTACTGTTAAAAGCGAAACGGATAAACGACGACGAAACGGTATTTTATATACTGTTTTAATGTATTTATTCTTCATAACTGACATTACTAACGACATAACCTATCGCCTTATGTAGGCCCATCGAAATAATATGTCCAGCCCCTAATGACATGCTATTTCGATGTGTAGGCCACACACGTTATCGAAGTAAAACCAACATGTAGGCTTTATCGCTGCGAAATTAGCAACACGGGCCACAACAAAGGATATTGTTCTGCTATGCCTCAGTTCCTGCTCAAACTGCCTCATTTGGTTTATTGATCGCAAGCGCGGCTGTTGAGCATGAAGTGTTAGGTTCGATTCCGAGGTCGGGAAAAGTGATATTGGGTTTTCTGTATGGAAATTCTCAGTAGAAGCCTCAGTTTCGAATTGTACCATGCAGGTTGCAAAAAGCTCATTCTCTATTCCGTGAGACTTCATTACGGCAACTGTGGGTACACAAAAGCATACCTCTGCCTAACCTTTTAGGGAATACAGGCGAGATGTTATTAAGTTTTAAATACATAGCTTTATAACTGTTACTGCCATATCGTTGATTACAGCTATCAACATTCATGATTCACGTACACGTTTTATTGATATTTCATTTTTACATTTCATATTTTATATCTCCCGTTTTGTCACATATCAATTAAGGCCAAACCCAACATCCAAACATAATACGATTAGCCGCCACTAAAACACAGCGGCCCATTCAGCCGCGCTATTATATTGCTCAGCGACATATCGACGAACAGGGTCATCTAACATTCGTGCCAAACACATTCGGCGAGTTGTCACCCACTGCTGATGCTACATGTCGGGAGATTTATTCATTTGGACGCCCGCGCCGCATGACGTCAACAGCCGAGCGGTAATCTATCAACGTTTTGAAACCGCGCTCTCATTTTGTTTTGTGAAAAGGAAATTATTGATACGGAATTAATTGATTCGATGATACGTACAAAAAGGTGTGATACGGAGCTTTTTTATGATTATAAAACGCAATTTTCACGTAAAATGATTTCAAATTGACGAAAATATAGTAGAGGGACTGTAAAGTTAATTAGCATCGATATTGATGATGTATAACAAACGGTACTGTAGACTTTCAGATTTATTTTTGCATATAGTCGAACCCACTTATCGAAAAAATCAATATAGAAAAGGAGAAATAAAGCATACCTATACTTAATTCTATTTTCTCGAAGCGGTCATAAGATTTTAAAAATGCTTCCGCGGGTTTTAAACTTATAAAACAAACTGCAGTATACAAGCTACATGCTAAATAAAACCGTCGTACAAAAACAAAACAAAGACTCTATCCCATTCTGATGCACTGGGACATGTACGAAGATGCAAGACAGTAACGACTGAAATGGACCATTTGAATAGACGACGCACCCCTTACTCAGCATGGCTGCATCGGTAGCCTGGGGCGCAATCACCGTCGTCCCATAATACCGGGTTGCCAATTCAGATACAAAGGTAATGTGTACAGGTTAGATAGGAATGTATGGGTGGGACAAGAAGCCATCGAGAACGAACATAGAGATAGCATAGCTTTGCTGTGTACCGATATTTTAATAATGTGTACTGTTCCTTGCCTGCGGGGGAAGCTTGTTGCATGAGAAGACAGGGATTTAAATTTCGTTTTCTATAATAAGCTCAAGAAAATATGAAATAATAAAGCTTCAGAAATATAACAGACTATTTATTTCAAATATTTATATTAAAGTTTAACCTGAAACACGGTTGGCATGTCGCTATGATAACAAGAAAATTTTATGCCTATAACAAAGTATCCTGTTATTTGTTGAAGAGAGTTAACAATGTTAACATAACCGTCAGAATTTCAAATAACAAAAAGATCCATAATCGAACTTAGTTGTTTACAAAGTGGAGTCAACAAGAAAGGGATGACTTTCTATTAGCCATAATTCACGGATTATTGTTCGTAAAGGAAAGGAAATTGAATACAAAACTCGATTATCATAAATAATTCCCAATAGAGTTGCCTCGAATGAAATCAATTGACTTGATTTGTCTAAGGAGAGGATTAATTTTTCAATGATTGAAAATACTTTTTGGAATCTAGATTGAGTAGAATCAATATATCGTGATCATTTCAAATTGATTTAGCTTAAGAGATAAAAGTAAATAGAATAGCCAAATATATTTCACAACGATTCCAACGTATAGGTTCATTCATTATCTATACTTCACTAAATGTGTTCGGGTATTTTATATGGCGGTGATCTAGCAAAAGTCAAAATAAATTTGAAAAACTATATAATGACATAGTTTTACGAATTTAGTTCTAGCCTTTATGTATTTTAATCATTTTTCAACTTCTTTAAACATAATAAATAAGAGTAAAAAAAGTAAAAAAGGCATCAGCCGTCATTAGGAGCAGGGTCCAAGCTACCGGTGGTGGCTCCAGGAACCTCCTCACAATGCGAGCCGTGTCGAGGAGTACTACGTTGTGTATCAAGACTGATCCAGTCTCCCATCGCGAGTCTCTTGGTTGATTATTATTTCCTTTATTTATTATTATAAATGAGCATGTACTGTTCCAGTTCAAGATGAAGGCCCTGCAAAACTACGTCCCCCAGAAATAAATGAAGGTTTATCTTTAGACCAGTTTTAGGTTTTTTTTTTTTAAACTTTGCCCCACACTAGGAATGATTCCTGTATCGTGGGTGCGTTTACAAACACAAATGTTCACATGGACATACACATAGTGGTTTAAAACTCGTCTAAAGATAAATCTTGTTTTGTAATAAAAACTCCGGCACTATTTGCTTATTATTAATCAGAGTGTGTTGTAATTGATAAGTGTGATGAGTTTATAACACACTGTGTCCTAATAAAAATTATAATCATTTCTGATTCTTGGTAGTTCCTCAATATGACGGTCAAGTTACGTTCGGTTAGGTCTAATATTTAGAGGTTCATATTTCCAGCATGCAAAAAATATTCCTCTCATAAGGCCTAAAAATGTCACGAGTCATTACATATTCCTACTCAGGAAGTGATGCGTGTCAGATCATGTCCCCTAACAAAGTTATGTTATTATTTATGAGTCCATATCCTCGCCTCTGCGCATCTATGCGACACTTGATGTGTCACTGTTTGCTGCTACATTGAGTCTTCTTTCTAAACCTAGTTTTTTTTCTGGGTTATGTCAGTGCATCTGCTCGCTAAGAGCTTGTGATTACTACTTGGCACAAACAACTACTTGTGGTTATAATTATATGTATATAATGCTACCACGCTGAACAATGATGATAGCCAAATGCATAGTCCTCATCACGGATGCGGTGTCCAGGTATCCGTCAAGCCCAAAAAGACTGTAATAAAACATGCAATTTCTTAAGGTGTCTCTAAAACTATATTAGTTGGTCGATGATTAAAATTTCTTAATGCACAACAACATTAAGTTTTAACTATAAAGATGTAAATGCGACGAAATACAAAAACACATAAACAAATATTTTAAAAACAATTTCGTTTATCAACTTTTCCCACTCTACCACAATGAGAACCGAAATGATTTCGCTGAAAACTGCTTAGACGTGCATAGCGGACTAAGTAAGGTAACTTTCGGGCTGGCGAGCCGCCAATGTTTGTAAGAAGTTCAGCACCAACGTACAAAGGTACTATAAAGTTTCACAAAACTGTTCGGCGTTCTGCCTTTGTGTCTGTTACGCTGACCGCAATTTGGACTTAGAAAGCTGCTACGTATTCTTGAAACTGATAGGGCAGTAAGCGTGCCTCGTGAAAACTACACCTTGATTTTCGAATAAGTCTGCGATCCATTTTTATCGGAGAGCTGAAGTAAACTTTAATAATAAAGTCTTGCATACCATCAATAACCTTACGCCATCCTTCGTTTATCCTTTCAATCTTTTTTATTTATGACGACCCAGTTTCCAATACAAGTATATGGATTGACTCCACGTCCGCCTACTCAAGAATTTCTCTTACACTCCCCACGGGAACCATAAACACCAGTAACATGGAAATCGACTAGGAAGTAAAAAGATAAAACATATAAAATCTACGACTACATAACGTCGAATTTTCAAGAAAATCCTCGAACTCAAAGATCACGATCGATGCCGAGCCGACGCTTGTAAGCGATAAGAAAATGATGAATGGATGATCGAGGTAATATTGAACGTGATAGAACATGACGTGAAATTCGAATAGGTCGTGAATAACGTAAAATAGTTTGTAGGAAAATGTTGATGTGGGGTGTCATGTGGGAGGTATCACTCGTCGTGTCTACCTGTGAAAACAAAACAAGTATAATCGAAATGTCTTAAACTTTTGTTCCAACACCTTTGGGACATAAAACTTCTCGTTAAATGGATTAGGTCGTCGCGTACTAGCTTTTCTTTATAATATCTGTCATTTCTTAGTTCGTGTTTTGTTTTTGTTTCGGCGTTCAATGATTCTGCCCACGTGAAGCGCTATAACTTTTGTTCGGTTGGTAAAGATAGATCGCAGTAAAAATTCGACTATTCAACAGTCTATAAAACAACAATAAATACTGACCTTGACCGTAACATTGACCTTCTAACTTCCGGAAAAAATACCTACTCTTTTTTATGTCTTTCTTATTTATTTATACACATGTTTCCCTAAGACTTTGAATGACAAAACACAATATATTTTATGAAGAACACATAAAACTAGAGGGAACTAGCGATAGCAGATTACTAGGACGTTGAACTGCGATGAATTCAATAAACTAAGAATCAAATATCAAGGTCACTACAACTAGGCCAAAAAAAAGAAATAAATACGGAAACAGATTTTATTAATCAACTTACTTACACTATTTATTTATATTAGTAGATTATTTATTTAAATTTTATTCGCCATTCTATAAAATGAATACACGTATGAGGCCTGAAAACGTTGATTTAAAAATAATGGATATGACAATACAAACATTTGCAGCGAAACGTTACCGTACATTGTCGTTAATTGTCGTAGTTTTTGTAATCACAATAACTAAACACGCTGAACGGACCACCGACAACACACCGTACCGATGAGAACTGCGCGGACCTAACTCACAATGGGCACCAACTCATACGTCGGACACTATCTAAAAGGCAACACTTTATTGCATGGTTAGTCAGCTCCTTATGCAATAATAGTATACATCTATGTCAGAAAGATTACTTGCCGAATGTAAAACTCCGACGAATAAATAATAAAAAAATAAAATACCAAGCAAATTGACTTTACTTTTCCTTCCCCTAAAAATCCGAAAATAATGTATAGGTACCTGCTCCATTCAGCAAAACCTCTCAGGTATTAAATTATGAATCAAATATTATCACGAACGCACATACCCTTATTACGGCGGAATACGTCTTACAATTATAATAGCGTCGTCATGGGAATAATGAAGGGAACGAATTTTAATACGAGATACTTGAATGGCAATTCATCTTTGCATTGCAAAGAGATTTTGCCTACCTTCATTGAAGGGTGCCTCAAACGATTTATGAATAAAGATGAAGAAACGTATGTATCATGTTCCTTGTTAGATTTTGATTAATAATGTGTTACTTTCTTTTGAAATATTTTATAATATTACCTCATGTATTATACTTTTAAAATTGTGATTAAAATAATTTCATAACATAATATAGCAGCACGCCTGTATTCTACGAAGGGTTAGGCAGTGATGTACCGTTTTACACTCTCATTTCTCCGATGCCGTTATTGAGTCCCATGTAATAGAAGACGAGCCTATTGCTATCAACCGGACACAGTTTCAGACTTTGTGTTGCTATTGAAAATTTCCATACAGAAAAACCGAAAAATAGCAGTCCTCCCGCTTAGTAGTCGCACTTGCAACATGGTCGTACTTTCAAATATAAAAAATCTGTTCATATAAATATTTATAGGTCTGATAACAAACCTTTCTATGCATTTAAAGTTCTACATGACATACCTATCTACGAGTAGTATCTCAATTTTTGTTAGTACACCTCAATGTTACTACTACGGCACCCCTATAGGGAATACATACAGACTGTAGTCTAAACTAATCAAAGCACATTTTAACATATGTATATTAGTCTCTGTTTCAACAGTCTTTTAAAGTCTCGTTGAAATGTAACAATTACATTTTAATAAACCTCTTATGTTTGTGGTACGTATATACCTGTGTATCTAACAAGTTACTACAATTGATCCTTTGTCCTATATAAGCAGAAGACGTCACACGAGGCGAGGGGAAGTATATAATTCAAATAGTAAGTAATAAGCCAGGAAGAAACGTTTTGCCACGAATGCGTGAAGATTCGACGTAGTGTGCATTAATTGCAACTTATATTACAACCTTATATTACATCGGTTACCTACCGGGTTAATTTACGCCTTTTTTGTAGAATCGCTCCGTGTCGCATTCGTCATTTCAACCTACTTTAAGACGTGAGAACCGGCCCAGACGAAATGATTAATTATTCATATGCTTAAGTGGTTGTTAATGTGATTTCTAATTTCAGAGAAAATGAAGCACTGTCCTTTTCTGTCCTATTCTTTCCATGACGTTGTAGGTATGAGAAATTCTCTGAAGTACGTCATTTATGCATAGTATAATTTAGGGTACAGAATAGTTAATAAAATCTAGATGAAGCAAAAGGATTATGTAAGAACCGTAGCACGCGGCATTCCGAAATTTCTGCCTACCCCCATGAGTTAAAGACGTGTCATTATTATGTATGTAATAGTTAAGAAATTCTTAAAAAATAATTCATTATATCAAAAAAATGTACTACATCACAATCCACCAACACGTCGCAACTTTGGTGTGGTTACCAACTTCTGTGCTTATTTAAATTTCATACTATAGATATATGTACCTATGTTTAGCTTGATGTACTGTCCTTACGTTGACCACTAATTTGTCGAGATAAGTTGACGATACTTGAGCACAAACCCTTTACTTTTATAAGAGTGACATGACGTTCTTACCCAAGTAAGTAGGTACTGAATATAGTGGTTCTAAATAACTATTTGTCATTGAACATTTCGTGTTTTTATGCAAAACCTCTTTCAAGAGAGGCTAACCACCAACTCACTACTAGCCTGATTTTTTTCTATTATTATTTTGGTACACAGCACAAGCAATTGAAAGTGATATCGTCTTCCAAATTACAGAACTACGCCTCATAATAACTTAGTTTCAGAAGCTTCCCGAATAAACAGGCTGTATAAAATCCAGCGTGTCGTTAGGTACTGTTAGATCATACATAATAAACGAGGGCCGGCTAGCCCGCAATGAGTAATGGTCGGAATAAATCCTAATTCACTGCATTACATCAGGGTGGCTGTAGCAGTTCATGGTAATACAGAGTTATGAACATACGCAGTCAATTGTTTACAATACACTGCTATCTGTGTTGCGATAAATGGACCCATTTTACGGTATTTAGGGCTAATTTTCTAATAACTGGATAAACCTCAGGTAAGTTATTCCTCCGATAATTCCATACAAAAATTATTCTAATTTCAAATTAACAGCTGGATATCTTTTATCTGGGCAATGAAAAATCGGCCCTTACACTATGCTAGCGGTATAATCCATTATATTGTAATATAATCCATTAAATATTAATAAATAGAAGACATAAAATTATCACAATTCAAAATCTAAACCTGTCAGAAGTTTATAATAATAAATATTGCATCTATTTAAAATAGGTAGCCTAAAAGCATGGCTTGCCATCACTTAATCGAGTTGTAAAACAATTTTAGCTAACTGCGATTACTTCGAAACCTAAGTTAATCTAAGACTGATTAATAAAAAATAACCTAAGCTCAAGACGTCAAGTTGAAATTCTTACCTTAAGGCGTTAGTTAATAATATATAGGTAACTCTAAAGTTTGTGCTCACTAAAGTCTAGACTGCAATGATATTTCAAAAACAAGTACATCTAACAACAATCTATTACACTATTAGATTTTCTACAAAATACCACGGACTTGAGACTACTAGTTTGATCACTCAAACTATACTTTCTCAATTTCTCAGTCTCAGTCAGATCTAAAGCGAACATTCCTCCGATGGTTGTACAGACTGACTTTGACATAACTTTGAAGTTCAAAAAGTCCCAATACAAAGACAACGTAATGCTTATTAAATTCGGAACTAAAACCATGTTGCCGATTGTACGATTATTAAATTCCGTTAGTTACCCAGTTCTGCGACCTCAGAAGCGAGTTAAAATTAATCCTCTAAGTTGAAATACTGCATGTACATATTTACGTAAGTTACGAAGATTGAGTAAACATCCTACAAATTAATAGGATATTGGAGTCAATATCGTAATAAATTGTAGGATGTTTATTCGATCTTTGCGACTTAACATTGTTATATGTTGGGTTCTTTCATTAGGATAATGTTATTTTAGGTATAAGAAAGTTTAATAGTTCGATTTTATTGATTTTAATTATGTATTTATGTGATGAGTAACTTTTGAACCGTAACCATATGGATTTGTCTGAGTAAAACAAACGTATCTTATTTGGAATTTGGACCAGCTTTAGGAACCTTGTTAGTTTAGCCAAACAATTTTTACTAGATTACGTAAGAATTGTTACCGTAAAAAACAACACGCAACGAATTCAACCTAAATTTACAAAACAATTTGGTCAATCCCAAACAGCAAATATCACGTTTCGGCCCTAAAGTCATGCAAATGAATAAACCCATCCGTTCCATGTCCAATAACAATAAAACACAACCCAGCACCAGATACCATATTTTTACGACCAGTTTCACTACCCAAGCGTTTCCCTAATTAACTCTGCTATATTTTTTTTTTCTTCATAATGTCAATTTTTTAAAGTTACCGCATACCGTTGACCGAAGCCCTGCACCATTCATATTCGTTAGCTGGCTGACTGCAAGTGACAGCGTCATTTATTGTGCTTTTTTTTCAGCCCGCCAGACTGGAGCTCTCGCAAAGTTTCTAAATATAACCTTCACTAAAACCCTATGCGGAAAATATTAAAGCAATTCTCTCATGCAGACAAAATGCTCGGAGCGATTGCCACTATAACATGGTTGCTTTTAATACTTTTCAATTCATGGAGCGTGGAGTGCTGAAAACATAGTTATTGTTTTGAATATTTTTTTTAATATTTGAGATATCTTTTATTAGGACTAATATTTCTTAATTCCGCTAAGCTTAAGCAGTCGCAATACATAAGACGATGCACGCTAGGATCTTTTAAAAGAATCTCATTATCTTTTAAGAGAGAAATAGTTTCAAAAGTTCAGAGTAAAGCGCGCTGCACACTTTTAGATAATTACGTCTATTAAATAAAAATGAAAACACGTCTTAAAGCACTTATATAACGACTAAAACTTGTCTTATTTTAATCAGTATAGAGTCTAATTCCAAAATATGATAACGTTCATATTATTTCATCATCATCAACAGCCTGTGTTAGTCCACTGCTGGACATAGGCCTCTCCTAATGCACGCCACTGAGCCCGATCCTCGGCTATCCGGCTCGATTATCCCTTCGTCGCCTTCTACGACAGCCACGGGAAGACATGGAGCGATCCTATTCTAAACCGGGACCGCACAGCAATATATATTATTTACATATAACTAATAAACATGCTATGCAATCGGCTTACTACATTTTAGAGCTCGTAATTTTTCTGTGATTCGTATCAGGAAAAGTTAAACAAAACTTACCTCCTTATAATATAAGTTTAATGGTACACACAAACTTCTCATAACCAACCAACAGATGTCCTTGTACAACCAAATTTAATAGACAATATACTCTAGCATCAAGCAGCTAGCCGGGACATGTCCTTAAACACCGACCAAACTTGCCTTTAAACTTTATCGATCACAACTTTATCAATAGTCGGTCCAATCTCAAATGAAGTACTCTAATATCGATAGTTAACAAGATTTACAACTAAAGTTAATGCTCAGTATGGTCAGATACAATTCCGATATGGACATAAGCCACTTACAATCAAAGTATCCGAGACACTTTAGCCTTAACTACCACCTTTGTTGGCATTGATCCAATGAGTCCAATAAAATCGCATCCAGATAAAAATGAATATACAATTTACTCTACTCTTTCTTATTTAAACAGATTCTATATAACCCATCTAATATCCAGACATAAAACAAATAACCGCTGGTTTTATTAAAAACAATAATTTAACATTTGCACAAAAAAATATAGAATTTATGAATCACTTCGGGTGGACATAATTCATAAACATCTGTTGGAGCAATAAAGCTTTAACGATGGCAAGACTTCCTTGCCCTGCCGCTGCTTCATATATGAGACAGAACTGTGTCATAGTTATTAATATTAAACCGTGCCCTTCTGGTCAGTATATAAAAAAACTTTGTTTGTGTTTTGGTGCTCCACGCACCACACTTGTCTCGAAACCACTACTTATAACATAATGAAATAAATAACTAAGTAGACTCAGAAAAATTACACTATCTTGAAATTTAAACCGTGCAATACATTCGTTTCTTGAATTACGGATTTGAAAATTATAAAAATCTACATGCTGATGTTATCACGGAACACAATGACATTATCTTCTTTTCTCCTATGTTGTACCTACAGACGGCTGATCTCTACCTTAGGTTGTGGTACCCTTGTCTAACAATGCATTATTCTTTTATACTTTACACACAAAACAAAAAGATGAACCTTATATTGTTCATGAGCGTCACCCGTGACTTTAAATAGCCTTTAACATGTATGCAAATAAGGATCGCAAAAGGATTTTTCATTAGCATTATTGTCTTTTTTCAAGCACGTACACATATAAAAATTGTTTTTGTACAAACTAAGGGAACCTTAATGTTAGTACGTGTACCTATATGTAATGTAAACATGTTTTGTAACACTATTTTTTCTTTTATAAAACTCACGCAATACTTAATATTGTTAACATGTACATAGGTATCGTAAGTCTACATCATCTAAAATAGTTGCAAACCAAAAAGCAATCCCATTTTTATTCCTAAATATATTTTCAACGTTAAGACAAGACATTAAAGCTAGTCATTAATTAATAATTTTTATACGATACCCACAAAGCGTTACTTTTAATTGGTGCTTGTTTGAAAAATTCCAGAGGAGCTAAATAAAGGATACAATAGAACCAAACTTTTTAGTTTCTGCAAAGGGCTACGACCTTCATGGTTCGATGCAAAGAATTTTACACGCGAAAAAGTTTCTATTTAAAAATTGCGAAAATGGTGAGGATTGAATATCGCGTTTGGTTCAATAACCTTTGAAAATACTTTGTCACAGGCGTGCTATGAGGAGTAACGTTACTAAGGTTGAGTACCACGTGTGTTTTATGACTAAATATAAAAACACCTTCCCACTGAAACTGAACGATACATTTACGATCTGAGCTCACAGTTGTATAGGACTAACTTTATGAAACTCTTACTAAGCAAGTCTTTATTTGATTCAATAAAACACAATCATTGTTCAGTCTTGCTGAAAGAAACTGCACCTGCTACTTTCACTGTAGCTTTATGTATGTACAGTGATTTCGTTAATTCAAACTGCGACGGCACGTTTGGCGCAGTGGATAAGCGATTAGCTTTCTACGCTACGTGTCGCGGGTTGGATCCCCGCACGAAACATATATTTGTATGATCTACAAATAGTTGTTTCGGGTCTGGTTGCGTGTGCATGTGACATGTATGTTTGTAAACTGTACCCACGATACAGGAGAAATCCTAGTGAGGGGCAAGTTTAAAAAAAAGAACTTGATGCTTGGGGCGATCTTGCACTGCTCACTTTTAATAGTTCAGTCTCAACAATTCTTTGGTTCATTCACCCATGTCTAAAACAATTCAACTCCTATCCAACGGTGTTACAAGTGGTAAGTAAAAAATTATGTTAGGCAGATAGGGTGTGCCGGACTCCTGACGGCTAAATTTACCACGGTGGTCCACAAGCTTCGGGAACTTTTAAAAGTCCGCACCGAAACCCATCACGGTGCCACGCCGTTAAGAGCAGCTCCTGGAGGGGATGACTGTGAAGAGACCACCCTCTCGTACACGTCCCGGAGGAGACAGCAGAGAGATCCCCACGTAAGACACGGTAGAACTTACAATCGCATACTTCACACATAGTTATTGAAACCTAATCAATTCCATATCCGCGTATTTTTCTTTGTCTATCAATAAAACCGCTTAACAGATGGTAATTCGACAACAGAGCTAATTATTCACGGCGTAGATCTGACACTGATTAAGTTTAATGCACTGTTACATAATTACTTGCCGCGAGAATACCGAAATTGTGAATGTGAACACATTACATATGCATTTATTAGGCAAATTAGGTACTAGGTAATTTCGTTTCGGCAACACATAATGCTCAATTATTATAACAACATTCTGAAAATTCATTTGATTTGTTGCTCCTAAATGAAAATGTACGATCATGAATTACGGAGTTGGTTCTTATTGTTAACAAATGGACTGTTTAATTTAGGGTTCTAGCTCAATGTTTTGCCACGGGTTTTAATCGGATATAATCTTTAGAAGTTAGACACAAAATAGAATGAGTCAAACCAGAGACATGAGTATATATTAGAATATAGACATAAAGTAACGAATTGTCGTCAGTAGAAAACATGAGAGCTATATTATAGTTATAACTTGCTGAAAGAAAAATTCGACCGCGAGCTAAAATCGAACCGTGACCTTCTAGTTCAGTACCATAATTAAGTTTTTGGTTAAGCTGAAATGCATTAGATATATATATATATATAGCATTAAATATAATGCTGCTTATGTATTTTTTACAGTCGACAATTTGACATGTCGTTTATTGTACCAATATGCATTTGAAATTTTGTCGTTAACCTCTTTCTAACAAACAACAGGATACAGATTGATTTTCACAATCAATAATAATATACTTTTTCTCAACACACGAGAGTAAATCTAATTCAATTGATTTATCAAACTCGTTGCGAGTTTATTATCAAATCACCTCCGTCGTTATGGCGTATCTGCATTTTATACTGTTTGGCGCGCTCCTATAGGGCTAGTTCAGACATGCTACTTTCGAATCACAAAACAGTGAGAGTCCTGGTGAGAAAGTTAATCCCACATTCCCCCCAGTAGTTGTTAAATGTATTGTGCCTCTCAAGAATACAAGCTCTGTTCATTGGGTATCACTGCTATTTCTCAAGATCTCGCGTTGGACGCCGTGGTTAGATTATGAATGTATGGATGGATGTTTTGCCCATAACATCGATAGCAACCGCCGTCATCATCATAAACTTCAAACTATAAAACCCAAATATATTTTATATTATTTATTTATATTCGACTTTTTTTTGCAGCTGTGATGTGGTTCGCAGGCTGTCTGTCTGAACATGCCTTTAGAGGCGTAAAAGCGATAGGAAACAATAACAAGCAAATATTATCAGCAGGGGTGCTTCATAACCGTGTTTATGTCTTTATCGACGGCTAGGGTCACCATAAATCGACGTCACACGCCGTTTTCCCGCATCTACTAGGAAGTAGGTTTGATTGGAATAAACTTATAGGTTATTACCGGTTGAGGTCTTTATTGCGCTTTATTTAGGGCAATTCTTTTTCTTTACCGTATCAATTAATTTTTGTTATTACGTATTAAGTAATAACCCTCGAACATTTATAGAAGACAGATTCATGACTCGTAAATGTCTTTTATTTAGTTTCCTTATTCAGAAGATTGAAATACGACACACAAATGTAAAATTATTAATATTAAACACATATTACATAGTGATGAGACTGCCTCACTAATCTAGTGAACAAATATATTATGAGGTTTTCTTTTAGGAATCTCCTTAGTAATCCATTATTTAGATTTCTGCCTGGCGTAGAATAACGCCATCGACGTAAAGTGGGTGTAGTTTCAATAATACAGTTACAGTACAGTACAGTATAGTCACAATAATATAAATGATACAATCACACACATTAATATCATAATTTTTGACTGAGACTTGTTATTTACATTGAGCTCTTGATTCCACCTCTAGACATAGATTAATATATATTTAGGCTAATCCCCAAAGCCACAATCTAAAGCTGTTGTACATAGCAAGCGAAACTCACCGCAACCGATAGATAATTGGCTGATCGATCGTTTATGTATGAACCTTGGTCGGCGAAAATGAGGGGTTACCGAATGGACAGGTCGCATTAAAATTTACTCAGCCATTAAAGATAAAAAAAGCACAAAAAATGCGGCCCATTAGTGAAGTATCTTGAAATGTAATTCAGTTCTGCTGGTTATTTCCAGTTCGTTAATTAAAGCTTCGTTTTAATAAATGAAAGTTGTAAATGAGTGAGTAAATGAATGAGTGAGGTCTTTACATTAATGGTTATAATAAATTTAAATGGTAAAATTAAATCTTGACAATAGGTTTAAAAAAATCTTTTCTCATTCACTGATAGGGTGTGGTTATATTGTTTTCGGTACCTGTATTTTTCAATAGTGAAAAACAAAACATATACTTATTTTAAATGCCGAAGTTATTTAAAGGATTGAAGACGGAGACAGAACGCTTATATTGTGCTTATAATCTTATAGCCTCAAGTCTTCATAGAACTCTGAAAGCCAATTATATTAATTAGATTTTTTTTGTATTACCGTCCTTATTTTTTTTTTTATTAATAATATTAGAAACTCAATCGTTAATCAAATTTATTGCTGACTGTACCTAGTCAAACACGCTAACCATCAACTAGGATCCTTCTACTTATATCAACATGATATAGGTATGGTTGGCTACCAATATTTGCAATAGTCAAGTCACTTTCCGATAAACACATTTCAATTAGGCAATTAAACGTTCGTTTACGAATATTCACAGTAAAGATTCTAATCAATGTTCATTGCGAAAGTGCGCGAAGTAAGGTAACAGAGATCCAAAGCAACTTACGTAGACGCTTACTCACCTACGTAAATGGTTTCGGGCATATAATGGCTCGAAATTAAACTTTTGGGGTACTTTTGATTGAATTTGATATAAAAACGATTAGTGAAGCCGTTCGATGTGGAAATCTACGGAATTAGTATATGTCCTTGACAGCTGGTGACATGAAACGAGTGATGTGATGAGACGGACCTTACCACTTGGAGTACTACTCGCATCCCTGGAGTGGTGCACCGAAGTACCAGCTGCAACTACTTGACTCCCTGCAGCGAAGAGCTGTCAAACTGGTAGACGACCCTATGCTCACTGACAAACTGGAGCCCCTAAGTCTGCGCTGAAATTTCGGCCCACTCTGCCTATTTTATTACTACGGGGAGTGCTCTGAAGAGTTGTTCAACCTCATCCCACCTTCACGCTTTTACTATAAATCGTCCCGCTATCGCGAGAAAGTCCACCCACACATTGTAGATACGTGGTCGTCCCACACAACTTGTTTCCAACGATTGTTTCTACCACGTACTTGCAAGATGTGGAATGGGCTCCCTCCTGAGGTCTTCCCGCTAAGCTACGACATGGACGGCTTCAAACAAAAACTAAAGAGAGTCCTCTTCGAAAAAGGTAGACAACGCACCTGTGGTAGCGCTGGTATTGCAGATGTCCATAGGCGGCGATCAGGTGGACCGCCTGCATGTTTTCCAGACTAGGGCATAAATATAAAAAAAATAGCAATTACTAACATGAGATTATACAGAGTGGTGCATATATATTACATGCAAAGGTCACAAGATAAAGCGATCGTGTGACTTACACCCTGGGGAGGGTGAAAACATGACTCAATATGAATGAAATGAACGATATATTATAATATTAAATTATATTTGAGACGACACGGTTGGCGCAGTGGCTAAGCGATTAGCTTTCTGCGCTACGTGTCGCGGGTTCGATCCCCGCACGGAACAAATATTTGTATGATCTACAGATAATTTTTTCGGGTCTGGGTGTTTGTGTATGTGAATATATGTGTTTGTAAACGCACCTACGATACAGGAATTATTCCTAGTGTGGGGCAACGTTTTTTTAAGACAAAAAAAAAAAAACTAAGATTTTTTTGTTAATAATATGTGTATATGTAAATTGTTAAGATTTATTCAAACCTAAGACAAGATCTTAAAAAAAATAGGCGAAGGTTTATTCTCATAAATACTTCCACCAAAGTATAAAAATGTTTCAAAAAATCTGGAAGCGTTAAATAATTTTGAAGTGCCTTCATAACGATGTCTTTAAAATAATATCGGGGAATACACAATCATGGGACATTTAGAGCGTAAATAAGAGCCCCAAGTGACGAAACGTTTTCCGATAATGGGTCCATTAAGATTTCACTATTGGAGCCAAGTTTTTTTTTTTTTTTCAAAATTATTTCATTCACCTTCTGTTTTTATATGCAGTGCTAATGAAAGCTCGCAAGCAGCTCCTTTTAACAAAGGGTAAATTGGTTAAAGATTATAAGTTGTTCAATTAATCACAATTGAAGAACATACAATCTATATAACTAGATTACTAGACCAATTTTAAATTTACAGCGACATTTTGAACTAATTGAGTGTTACCGGAAAAATTGTTATATTATTTGCAATACATAAAATAGTACAATATTCGGTTGCCCCTAATTTATGCATGTATAAATTAAAAGAAGAATAAAAATAATGTATTTCTAAACACACGTTCTTAAAACATACATGATCGTAAACTTGTTTGCCACCTTAGTGGTATGTAAAAAACGCATGTAAGTACTACAAAACTAAAGCTATAAAAGCGGTTCCATAGTATCACTCATCACTTGAACACAATAATATTCCAAATATCCTACTCCTTTTTACGCCACTTTTTGCAGACTTTTTCCACATCACTTATCCTCAGTTCTGTCTAACCGGGACCTTCACGATGTCGTCTGATCATCGTATTGAAAGTATTCCTGGCAGACCGCGTCCTAGCCTTGGCCACAATACCTACATATTTTCCCTTGTTCCACCTTCCGTCATTCCGTCTTGCCAAGAGTCCTGCCGATCATCACATTATCTTTGTGGTACGACTACTTCGACTAAAGACTTCCATGAAATAAAAAATATTGTTAGTCGTCTAAAAACAGTTTGTACAACCATCATCTTACTTTCTGTTATCGATAAAACCTTGTAGTCTAATGTTGTAATAAAATAATGCCTGTATTTTTCCTAGATTTATAAAACATAGTAAGTACGGTTGAAATTTTGCAAGGAAGACACATTTCTGTGGCAGACGGACATGACTATAATTAAAAGGGATCCTTGTTTTACCACAGAACCCTAAAAGCAACGCCTATTTTAATCATCTTTGATAAATTAAAAGGAACAACCGGTATCCTCACTTTTCCATTTCAGATAAGACTTAAAAGAAGGAAATTAAGACATTTTACACAAAGAAAAATTGTGTACAAAAGAAAATTCTTCAAATAAAGCAAAAAAAAAAAGACAAAACAAACAAGTATAAAGTGTTAAAATCCGAACTCACGCAATGAACAAAGATTTAGAAAAGCCAAGAAAGAAAATGTACCTTAAAACTTTTCTTCGAAACGTAGGTCGGTAATAAGTAATAGCACGGGAGGCTATAAATTCCACTAAGAAACCGCGTTTATACTCGATACCCGCAACATTAATACAGATTTTCTAAGATTATTGTAACTTACTCTTTGGAGAATCGTGAGATTGTTCTTTTATCTGTAAAAAGTGTTGAGAATAATATATTGGCCTATCGAGCCCTATAATATATAAGATCTTTTGTTATCTCATTACACACGTCTTTATTTCAATATCGTCTCATTGAACGACTGTTTTTTTTTTAACATCATCACCTTAATCGTATTCTTATTTCTCTTTAGAAATGCTAATCTAGCTAGACTTTACTAGCTATAACATCTCATAATCATCATAGTAACATCCAATGTTTTTCTTATATAAAAGAAAATGAATTCAAATTTCCGGATTTTTTGTTTAATTATATCTAACATATTTTGATAAAAATTGATAAAAATGAATTTTTTTTTTTTTAGGAAGTTCGCTTACTCCAATAATAAGACTTAAATGACAATCTGAAAAAATAAGTGCTATGAAATAAGTGTATGACACCTAATAATAACCCATTTAAAATTACGAAATCAAACAAGTGTAATGGTTAACCTTATTGTTTACTTATACCGGATATATTTACATTTAGAGTAACATTTCTTAATTATGTAGAGTGGTAGGAAAACAATGAACTATTGAATGTTAATAAGTTACACATGGCAGTCGAAATATTGACGACAATCCAAGGGTTCTGTAAAATATGTATGTTCATATAAAAATTACCTACCGTTTTTCCAAAAAGTATTGATACCATCACAATGACTTGATGATGATGATGCTGGAACAATTTGCTTGATAAATATAAAAATATTTTATAAAATGCAGTTATGGAAAATTGAGTTTATTGTGTGTTTGTCAGTCTTTTTTATTCATGATCAGAACTTCTGTCCAATTGATTTCGATAATATTGGCAAAATTGATTACCTTCAAAATCGAAAAACTATCATTATCATCAGTATCATTGACGATAGTAAAATATTTCACGCCAATGGAGATCAATGGATCTGAAATTAATGGAACTACTTTTCCATCCAATAAATAATTGCTCACTGATTCCTAATTTAAATTATTGTGGATGTCAGATAGGTATATGTAATTGGGTAGGCACACCCCACCTACTTACCTATTATTTCGTATAATAATACCCTTTATATTGCGACACAGTCTACTACAAAAGTTTACATAAGTTTATTTTCAGGACATATAGTCAATCGTCGTCGAACATCCGACGGACACAGTATCTGTGCAAAATGAACATGGAAAGCAAAAGAATCAAGCGGGGCATAACTTTAAGTGAAATAGTTCAAAACTTTGAAAAGCATTTGGGGTTTAAAAATGAAATAAAGTGGACGAGTTTTATATTTATTACTCTGTATCATGTGCTTGCTGTGTACTGGTGTTACCACTACGCTTTTCCTGTGAAATGGCAGAGTCTGGTATTTGGTAAGTTTTGTTGATTTATCCAAAGTATAGCAAAGGTGAGGCTTCAGCCTCGTCACTTACCAACAGGTGAGGTGCTGCCTAACGCACTCAAATTTTATAGCAAAAATGAAAGTGATAATACGTGAAGTGAAGTAAAGATACGTGTCCAGATTTTGGTAGTTTTCATAACGAATGATGCATTGCAACGTGTTAGTTCACTAAAAATGTACTAATCTGGTGGAACTAAACACTCGTCTCACACTCCTAATACCTAATAGGTACTTGAAAATCAGCTTTAAAGCCTGTCTTAACCTTACTAAGTCTTTTAAAAAAGTCAATTTTGAGTTCATATAGAAAAAATAATAGCCCATTTTATTACCTTAAGCTTTTCATAGGTCTCGTTTCAAATGTAATCGCTAACATTCATAGTGGTATTACATTCTAATGAATACAATATTTTCCATTTTAACTTACTCTCCTGACTTTACACTCGCAAATAATTTTAAATTAGTATTTTTGACAATAAATTCAACGCAAAGTATATATATATTATAGGGCATGTGAACAAGTTTTTAAATAAAAATGTAATTTCAAACATTCAGACTCAAATATGCAATATCAATTACGCCTTCGCAATTTAATTAAACAACTAATTATGTTTGCAGCGTTGATTATGTACGTAGCATCTGGATTCGGAATAACTGGAGGTGCGCACCGACTGTGGACTCACAAATCTTACAAAGCAACACTGCCTCTCAAACTATTCCTGCTGTTATGTTTCTCCAGCGCGGGACAGGTAAACAAACTTTGATTATACACCACTAACTGCGGCTGCAGCTCCGTCCGCTCCAAGTTTTTAATTACTTTGGAGGAAAACTGTCCTATGTCCTTTTCGGAGTTTTGTATTCGGTGGTTTAGCCGAAACACGTAGATATTAGACAGACAAACTTAATAATTTATAGAAGGGATCTTTGGTTTTATGAAAATATATGTTTGATCATTTATTTTCTGTCGTACGTAAAGAGATGCTTATATATTTAGCAGTGAATAAATTTGGTCTGTGGGTGAGGTTATATTACGGAGTATAATAGAATCAACAAAGAAATTCATCCTCGCTTTTCCGCCCGCGGGTGTCATAAAAGCAATTACGAGATTATTTTATATGGATGGGTAGCAGCATTATATGCTCAACAATATAATACACCTACTACTGTCACCAATATCTTAGGCTTCAAGCCTGATGATTATGGCGATATTTCATCCAACCGTTCATTGAAACAGACAGAAAACATATTATGTATCTAGTTGATGTTATGTTGCTGTATAATGAACAAGTCGAAAACTCAATGTGCCTTACCAATCCAAAACAACAGAAACAACTTTAATTGAATTTCCGCTGAAATTCTTTGGGACTTAAAGAACCAGACAGCAGAATAACTTGACTTGTTATCCACGAAAAGATAAATATAGCAATATTATTTATTTATTGCTTACTCTAGTTAACATTATTACTTAATAGGCTATTTCTAAGTCAAATATTGTAAGGATTCTAATCAACAACATCGAACTTAGGCACTTTGTATTTCACAAGTAAACAATATTTATATATTTGTGTAAATATTGAATATTATCTCATAACTACTAATTTAATACGAGAACTGGTTTATTACATAATAAACTTTTTTTTTTAATTCTCAAATGGACGCTAATGGTACTGATTCAAAGGTCACATGAGTATTCTGTGACAATATCTATTTTGTGTCAGGGGACGGTTTCTAGTCCAACCCATAAAACACCCGTCCATCAAATAAACCAGCGTATCGCTCTCCTCTTCAGGACATTGATTTCTCGTGCATGCTAGGAAACCTTTCAGTTTTTTTATTTTTTTATTAATGTTTTGACTTGAATTATGAAATAAAATCTTCCCTTGAAAGGTTACCATCTTGTATTGAAGATAATGACTACTTTCTATCTGTAATCTTACTATTGGACACTACATCCTAAAGTTAACAGTGAAGATTGAAGTCATGACAAATTCATATATTTCATATTTGAATATATTTACAGAACTCTCTACTACACTGGGTTCGCGACCACCGTGTTCACCACAAATACAGCGATACAGATGCAGATCCTCACAATGCGAAACGAGGCCTATTCTTCTCCCATATCGGCTGGCTGATGATGAAAAAGAACAGCGAGGTGATTCTCCGCGGCAAACAGATGGACATGAGCGATATCGAAAACGATCCAGTTATACAATTTTATGAGAGGTTAGTTTGGAAGCTTAAGTTCCATATGAGATGTCATAAATCTTTCTATTATTTACAGATTTGTCCTAGTTTGAAGGGCGTCCAGGTGGCGCCCGGTGGAGATTTTGCACCGTCCTTGAAACTGTCCTACGTTTAATACTCGATGACAACTAGCAAAATTCGCAACCTGCTAAGTCTGAGCAACGCTTTAACATTAAGATACCCAGTAATTGGATTCATAGGTCAAATTTAATCGCTCCTGACTGAATATTATTATATGAATTTACTTTTATGCAGTCGCATCTGGTTAACCTCAACTGAACACATTCAGAGAAAAGCTAACATCTATTGATGTATAATATGTTTACAGCACCTTAACCATTTGTATTGACATACTTGAAAATGTTCGGATATCAAATGCATTCAATTTCAGTTTTACTGTTAATAAAATTACACAAAGAGAGTTAATAATAATTGAAAGGATGAAACTTCCTAATCAACTGCGATATCCAACACCTTGTGGTTCAAACTTTATTTGAACCTTCCGAGGAATGTTAGGAATTTGGGATCCGGATAATTATCCTATCCTACTAATATTATAAATATGAAAGTTTGTGAGGATGGATGGATGGATGGATGGATGAATGTTTGTTACTTTGTTACTCAATCACGCCAGAACGGCTGAACGGATCTGGATGAAATTTGGCACAGAGACAGATTATAGTCTAGAATAGCATATCGGCTACTTTTATTCCGGAAAATGTACGGGTTCGTAAACCACGCGGGTGAAGCCGCGGGCGGAAGCTAATCACATCATAATTAACAATTAAACTTTTATCCATCCAGGAACTTCACGTCGCTCAAATTAATATTCTGTTACATCCTGCCCACGATGCTCGGTGTCGTCCTTTGGGATGAGAGTTGGAAATGTGCAGTAGCATGGCAATGCTTCATCAGGTTCCTTGGGATGTTCCACAGTGAGCTCACCGTCAATAGTCTCGCGCATGCCTATGGATACAGACCTTACAACAAGTAAGCATTTACCTATTACTAGGACCCATATCATGTTGTGCATAGCCGTTAATCTTAGTACTGTGGCATGCTGAAGACACCAAGACAAACAACAAGTACTAACATCATGCAATTTTTGCAGTAGATATATTTTTATACGCATAAGGGGACTAATTGATTGACTCTTGAACCAGTCAAGTGATGCAAATGAGACACAGTAGAAAATGTATTGTGACTCGTTGCAGGGTGCCGCATGTCTCTTAATGAATTAATATACAAACTTCTTTGATTTCGGATCATTATAATTATATTTCTGTGCACAACATCTATTTCTCACTACAATAAAGTTCTAAAAATTCAGTTGAAATTACCATCTCTTCCATCTTTCAGGCTTTTAATTTTATGTAACGCTTCGCACCAGTGCTATTTTTTTATGGTTATTCTTACTATTTACAGAAATATAATACCCGCAGAGAATCGCTTTGTGGCAACATGTACACTTGGCGAAGGCTGGCACAACTACCACCACGCATTCCCCTTCGACTACAAAGCTGCTGAACACTTCGATATCTTCAACTTCGCCACTACGTTCATCCGGTTCTTCGAGAGAATCGGCTGGGCATACGATTTACGAGAAGCTTCTTCAGATGTTATCAATTCTATGGCTAAGAGATTAGGTGATGGCACTCCAGTACATTTTCCGTTAACCGTAAACACAACAAATGAGAGAGCAACTGGTTGAGAGATTGTGATCGTGATATTGGTTCTTGAGAAGCAGCTTATCGTGAATAAATATGCAGCCTATCGTGTTATAATAGCGAAGAAATGTACAGTTTATAAGTAAAACCTTAGGTATAATAATTAAGAATAAGACGGTTGGACTGAGTAAGAATCTATTTAGGAACTTAAATTAATAATTGTATTTAAAACAAAAATAAATATTTTTACTTATACCATATAGTCATAGTTTGTTCTTAGAATAAAAGTAAAAAAGAAAGCTTTTCTTACAATTCCGTACATAAACCAGACGCTTGTTTGATGTTACAGTTACAGTAATGTTTCGGGTCTGGCTGCGGGCCCAATCCTCGAACACGACACCAATGGTACACTTTACCGTGGACTGGACCCCGCAATATTATCTTACTCTCATGGAACTTCCATCCATGTTTCCAATTCGTACATTCAATGTAATTATACTTCTTGTCAGGTGGCACTAATTTACGAATCTTCAAATAATCTTTTCTGCTTTTGTTGTACAAAACATCCTTTATTTCTTCTGGTACTGGCAACATTGTTTGGTCAGGTTCCTTTCCTGTGCGTAATTTCACCAAATCAATATCTTTTATGGGTGTTGTTAGTCTGTTACGAGCAGCCAGAAAAACATCTCTCGTTATAGTTGGCATACAAGCAACAACAAGACTTTCTTTGATATCAATCTCGGTATAGTTCGTAGGTTCTCTTGTTAAAGTACTTGCACGCTTCAGACTTTCCATGTGGTCATTAACCCAGTTCATGCGGAGCCATTTCTCTTTTTCAAAGTTTTCAGATAAAAACGGTATGAGGCTAGGGTCCTTAAAATAGTGTGATGCCATTGTAAGCAGTTGCTTAAAACCTTTAATCTCGAAAACTCGACACGAAACTTCCAAGTTCTCACTCCAGAAACACACGACATTTAACCTCAAATAATGAGCCATCAACACGATTCAGAGACTACATAAGTAAAATATATGTATACTTTTTGTTGACCAGTTGATATTTTACAAATAGTTCTAATTTCATTTGTAAATTTGCCATAGCTTAACAAAAAAAATATGTATTTTTGAAGTTTTCTAGCCATTTTAGGTGTAGAGCTTGTTCCCTGATTATTTGGAAGTTATTTGTATTTTGTTATTTTATTTTATTTTTTAATACATAAAATGCCTCTTGTCGACATTAATAATCCTAATATAATAAAGTTTCTCGTCGAAAACTATGAAAAAACAACGCGACTACGAATGAAATGGAATACTATTCATGCGGAAAAGTTGAATTTAGCTGCGACTTTCACCCACGACGAGAAAGGTTATCGCGAAGATGATGTTACTAAAGACAGTATCATCTCAGGCATAGAAAGTATACAGAGAGACTATAAATCTGGAGCAAGGAATAGAAGACTGAAACCTATCCGTGACGGGGTTCACATACCCGGCATATCTGACATGAGAAAAGGACATTCCATCGTTGATGTTGGTCTCGGTGATCCTAAAGACGATCCTAGACTTGCACGGCCCGACACAGACCTAACCATCGATCCCATAATGCGACCCGTTGATAACAAAACGAAAAGAATACTGTACAAACGCAAACCAACCTTCGGACGTCAAGTGTATTTGCAAACCAGGTGCAAACAAGCAACTCCTGAGGACAGGTTCTATTATGCGGAGACCAGTGCATGGGATTATGGCTGGAGACTTAAAGATAGTTACTTCAACAGAAATATGCCGAAACATGGTCGTGTGTGGCTTTTGGCTCGAGAAGCGAGCCGCAGCGGACCTCAACCAGACCCGCTACATTATAAGAGCATTGCGCGTGGACTAAACAAATGTCCTTAAGAGTGCTGACTGGTTGTACCTACTTTTGAGTTATTTTATTTTGATATTATTTTCAAAAAATTGTTATGATCTTGTACTTTTTAATAAAATCCTTAAAATAAACTAGTTTCCGTTAATCAAACTTATTATACTAACAGTACATTGTTTATTATACAATTTTAGTCTTCATGGCTTTAACACTAAGTCTGTGCCAGAACTCTGTCCCATAAAACTTATATTAATCGTGTCATATTATAAGTAATATATCGACTGCTTACATTAATACAAGTAATACTAAAAACCTACACATTATTTATCGTCATCACTCTTCATAATTATGCAATGGAATTGCCTGCCCTATCCCAACGTGGGATAATAAAGCAGTTGTTTCTACAATTTACAGAATTTCACAAACAAAACACCGAAGGACAGATTGAAAGGAGTAAAACAAAGGGGGACTGCAGAGGGAACAAACTACCTTGATCAATGAAATCAGTAAAGCCTCAAGACCCCATCATGAAACTCAAATGAGTCAAGCATGCCTTATAAGAAAGGGTGCCAATGGTAATGCCACTTACTTACCTACCTAGAAAGTAGGTATGAAACGGCGGAAGAGAAATACTACTTCTGTAAAACGAGAAACCTTTAAGTATGGATGGAGATTAAGAGAAAGCGATATTGGTTTAAGAGCCCTGAAATTCAAACGCTATTGAAATATGTTCCATCGACTTCCATCAAAACCTAAACAGAATGTCAAAAGTCCACTCGAATCCGTCACATTATGCACCGCCCGCCGAAACAATACTTATGCAGCGTTTTTTTATCACCGTCCAATCTTAAAATTATCTTTGATGACAATTAAAGAGATGTAATTTTTTTTACTTTTTCTTTTAGTATTAAAATACTAAAGTTTATTTCTAAAATACTGAAATATAGCATTACAAAGTTGTCCAATAAAGGTTTACATTAGTGGGTAGTGCTTACGCTAGGAGTTTAAGCGGCCCGCACTACCCTTTCGTTCTTTCATTAGTTAAAGGAGGGTGCCATAAGCGTAATATTTAACGTTTCGTTAGTAAACACGTTGAATTGATAATACTTTCGGTAATAGAAAATTATTTTATTGTGAAAATTTGACCTACGTGCCTATATTTTAAGAAGGTTCACTTCACTTCTTCAGAAATTATCAAACTATCTTATCTCGGTGTAATGCAAACTTTAGTACTTTTGTTAGTACTTTTGATCGAGTGAAGTGACCACAAACACATCTCAGCTGGCCCTGCATGTTATACCCAAACCAATAAAATTGTTTGGTCCCGAGACTCCTGAGGCTTAGAATTATACCTTAGTGTCAATCAAAAGTGGTTGCAGCAATAGGCCCACCACAGTCATTATCAACATAGGCAAACTTTAAACCCTGCCCGACAACCCATTGGGTAAGTGCGTATACTTACAAGCGTGAACAGGCTATCCAGATGCTTAGAGAATATATCAATACAGATGATGTGGCATACATACTCGAGCCCTTATGAACACGCGCTTCAGGCAATAGGTATCTACCGGTATCTACCGTATCTACTATCTACATTCTATTAGCATTCAACAACTGTCTTTCTGTCAATCCAACATGTAAGGCCGTCATCTCGTGTTTCATGGCACATAGACAGCCTTTTTAAAACACTAAAAACTTACGTACTAAATAGGTGTGTATAAGTAAGGTAGAGCTATTAAAAAATCCTAGAGTCCGGCACGTCCCTATCACCTAATCTACCTAACATTGTGTAACGGCCACAACAGGACGAAAACTTTTATCATCTAGAGTACCTACCTGCCCTTGACGCCTATACTCGGGCGATCAAACTTTTATTTGTGGAATGAAACCACTGCCAGTTTTAATTTGATTACATTTAATGACTGTAACTGTTGTGTTTAGAAGGTAAGTAAGTTGTTTGTAAGGTAAGTAAGTTTTATTTATTAATAACTAGTAACATGTAGTACAATAGGTAAATAGAGTAGTAGTAATGGCGGCGCGCGCAAGGGAGAGCATAGATAATGAATAATCAGACTTGTCGCGTCATAGACAAGCGCATATATGTGAGAATTCTTGTGTGTCTAACAGTCTCTCCCACGTTATTATATTTTTCTTTTACAGGTTTAGTCGATAATGCCATTACTACTACTCTATTTACCTATTGTACTACATGTTACTAGTTATTAATAAATAAAACTTACTTACCTTACAAACAACTTACTTACCTTCTAAACACAACAGTGGCGACGAGATACGTGATAGAATCTACGCAAACTACAAAATAAATAAATAAGGGAAATACGAAAAGTGTGACTCGCAAAAATAACCTCCTTGTGAAAAAGCACGTGCACCCACCTACTTCTATTTTCCCTCTATCCAGGGGTTCCAAATCCTGTGATGATAACCCGCTTCACGAAATCCCCTTTTCCCATCATAACAATTTACAATGGAGCAACAAATAACCGCAGTGCTGGCGCAAATAATGGAAACAATGCGAGGTATGCAAACACAGCAAGCTAATTTACAAAAGGCATTACTTGAGCAAGGTACCAAGCCAGTTAGTGGCATAAATTTACAACCATATGACGAAATAAATGAAACTTTCTCAAGCTATTTGCAAAGATTACAAAATTATGTCACCTTAAAAGGAGTCACAGACGATACTACAAAATTACAAATATTTTTAAATTGCATCGGTCCGAAATACTATCAAGTTCTAAAAAATATCACGGCACCAAGTACACCTGAATCAAAAACTTACAATGAGTTGGTAAAAATCTTGGGTAATCATATAGCTCCGGAGCCTGGAGAAGTTGCACAGCAACACAAGTTCTGTCTCAGAATACAAAATGAGTATGAATCAATTGCAAACTACGTGGCAGGGCTAAAAGAGATTGGAGGAAAATGCAATTTCATCTGCAACAAATGCAAGCAGACTACTTTTGAAACACACCTCCGAGTACAATTCATTCGAGGGCTGCGTAATACTGAAATTAAGGAAAGACTACTCCAAGAACCACCAACTACAAAGTTTGATGATATTATGAAAATTGCATTGAATATTGAAACATCCAAATCTGAAACCAAAGAAATGGGAACAGAAATACAGACGAACATAAATAAAATTTCAGTAAATAAATACAAAAAGAATACATTTGCTACAAATAAACAAGAAGTTACAAAGACAGACATGAAATGTTTTAGATGTGGAAAAAATAACCATACTGCGAACCAGTGTAGAATAAAAGACAAACTATATTGTAAAATATGTAAAATAAAAGGGCATACGCAGTCAGTTTGTTTCAAGGATCAAAAACAGATTCAAATAGAACTAGAGAGTAACTCTGAAGAGGAAGTCTATGAAATACATAAATTACAAAATATACATGTACAAAGTGATAAATTCTACATATCTTTAATATTGAATGGGAAATTACATAAATTAGAAATGGATACGGGTGCAGCCGTTACCACATGTTCTGTTGAATATTTCTACAAGCATTTTCCAAATTCAAAATTAACAAACACTACAGTAAAGTTAAGAACATACACTGGAGAAATTATAAAACCTCTGGGGACCTCAACAATACAAATTTCATACAACAATAGAGAAATTCTGGGAAGAATATTCATCATAAACAGAAAGGTAGATCCAGTGGTTGGAAGAGAATGGCTTAAGGAACTTAATTTACAATTTAACCTCAACTCTATTAACAAAGAAGAAAATGACATAACAGAACAAGAATTCAGAGTAAAGTTACAAAATTTATTAGAAGAATATAAGGAATTATTTACAGAAGATATTGGCAAAATTAACAATTTTCAAGCAGCATTTAAACTAAAGGAGGGAGCAGTACCAATATTTTTGAAACCACGTCCTGTACCATTTGCTTTGAAAAATCAAGTAGAAAGTGAAATTGATAGACTGGAAAAAGCAGGTATTCTTGAAAAAGTTACATACTCACAATGGGGTACACCTGTTGTCCCTGTCATTAAACAAAATGGCAAAGTACGTTTATGTGCGGATTATAGAGCAACTTTAAATAAAAATCTCGAAAATGACAACTATCCTATTCCAAGAATTGAAGAGATTTTTTCCAAATTGAGTGGTGGAAAGTACTTCTGCACACTTGATATTAATCAAGCATACCTACACATGTTAACCAGTGACAAGACAGCAGAGATGCAGACCATCAGCACATGCAAAGGTACCTATAAAGTAAAAAGGTTAATGTTTGGTGTTAAGGTAGCACCAAATATTTGGCAACGGTACATGGACCAAACGCTACAAGGAATAGATGGCATAGCCTGTTTTTTTGATGACATAGCCATACAAGGAAGTACATACGTTCAATTATTACAACGAATTAGAACAGTTTATGAGAAATTACAGAAATGTGGATTACATCTGAATAAAAAGAAATGTCAATTTCTCCAAAAGTCAGTAACCTACCTGGGACATAATATTAATGAAAATGGATTACATCCTACTCAAGATAAAATTAATGATATCAAGAACAGTCATCGGCCTACTGATGTATCATCTCTTCGTACCTTTTTGGGAATGATCAATTATTATCAACAGTTTATTCCAAATCTAGCATCAAAGTTAAATCCACTTTACAACCTATTACAGAAAGATACAGAATTTATATGGTCCAAAGAATGTGAGAAGATTTTCAAAGAGTTAAAAGATGAGATTTGTGGAGAAAAAGTGTTAATACCATTTCATGGGAACTTACCTGTTACTCTTGCTACGGATGCGTCACCTACTGGATTTGGAGCTGTACTATCACACATTATGCCAGACAAGACTGAACGACCCATAGCATTTGCATCAAAATCCCTAACTAAAGCTGAGAAAGGTTACAGCCAACTCGATAAAGAAGCAGCAGCATTAATATGGGGACTAAAGAAATTCTTCCAATACTGCTATGGAAGAAAAATTACACTGATTATTGACAACCAACCCTTATCTAGAATTTTACATCCAGAAAAAGCTACACCGTCTACTACAGCAATTAGACTGGTACACTACGCAAATTTCTTAGCAGGCTTTGACTATGATATTAAACTCAGGAAGACAACAGAACATGCAAATGCTGACTACTTTTCAAGATTAAATAAGACTACAGAAACAGAAAATAACTACCTAACTGATGATGATGCATTTTACTTAAACCAAATCTCGGAAATGCCAGTTACACTACAAGAAATTAGAAAAGCTACTAGAAAAGACCCAGACTTACAAAAGCTCTACCTGGATATACAATCAGGCAGAAGTGACCCTAAGAGACTTCATGAATTTTCCCTACAAAGCAATTGCATTTTTTATGGAACAAGAATTGCCATACCCAAACAGTTACAACCCATTATATTAGAGGAACTACATACAGCACATACAGGCATAGTGAAGATGAAAGCATTAGCAAGAAGCTATGTGTGGTGGGAGAATATTGATGCAGATATAGAAAAGATGGTAAAAGAATGCAGGAGATGTTGCCTGATGCAGAAAAACCCTGTAAAAGTACCAGTACACATTTGGGAACATCCAAAAGAGCCATGGAGCCGAATTCACGTCGATTATGCAGGGCCGTTTATGAATCAATATTTCCTTATTGTTGTGGATGCTTATACAAAGTGGTTAGAAGTCATACCAACAACATCTACCACATCTTTATCAACTATAAATATACTCAAAAAGTTATATACTACATTTGGCCTACCAATCACTCAAGTTTCAGATAATGGTAGACAGTTTCGGTCAGAAGAAATGTTAAGATTTTTGAAAGGAAATGGAATTCAAATGAAGTTCACTGCACCATTTCACCCTTCCACAAATGGACAAGCAGAGAGGTATGTTCAGACATTCAAAAATAAACTGAAAGCAATGGCTAATGAAGAAGGATTGTTGCAGGACAAACTACAAAAATTCCTAATGATGTACAGAAAGACACCAAATAGTGCTACTGGACTGAGTCCTGCAGAGATGATGTTTAAGAGATTGTATAGAACAAGAATAGATTTAGTGAAAAGAGAAGATACAGAAAAGAAATGCAATAATGATAATATAAAAATAACCAAAGAATTTAACAAAGGAGACAGAGTACAGATCAGAATGTATGACAGCAATAAGTGGAAATTCGGAAAAATTATAAACAGAAGAGGAAAACTGCATTATGAGGTAGAGGTAGATGGAAGGATACACCATAGACATGTGGACCAAATTATAAAAACCTTGTGTACAAGTGAAAACCCTTACATACCAGATACTTACCAACCAAATCCCATACATCTGCCGGAAGCCGTACCTACAGAAAACAACCCTGAAATAAAGGAAACTCCGCAATCCAGTCCTGTAAACATGAAGGATGCACCTCATTTACAAAGTCCTGTAAGAAGGAACTCTAACAGTCCTGTAAGAGAACATCTGCCGATGCAGGAACAACAGGAACAGGAGCCTGCAAAATCCACAGTACCTGGGGAAGCTACTACTAGCAATAACGCGTCTGAAATTGGGTCACGCCGATCACAAAGACTCCGAAGGAAGCCGGATCGACTAAACCTGTAAAAGAAAAATATAATAACGTGGGAGAGACTGTTAGACACACAAGAATTCTCACATATATGCGCTTGTCTATGACGCGACAAGTCTGATTATTCATTATCTATGCTCTCCCTTGCGCGCGCCGCCATTACTACTACTCTATTTACCTATTGTACTACATGTTACTAGTTATTAATAAATAAAACTTACTTACCTTACAAACAACTTACTTACCTTCTAAACACAACAGTAACACTTAATGTGCCTCGTGTGCTGTGGTTGACTTATCCCTGAGCATAACAAACAATAGATATTCTGGCAAGAGCCGTGCGTGTCAAGGGATGATTCTCGCGCTATTAAATATCATGTTGAAATCGAGATGTATTAAATAACGTGATTGATATAGATATATTTCAGAATTCTCGTAATAGTAATCGTAGTCTCGGAAACATTCAAGGTTTTAGTGACATTTTATAGAGGGAACTTTTATCTGTAGGTATGAGAGAGATATTATGTATAAGAGCGCTAGAACCCTATGCTTCTTACTTGGTTCCAGCACAAATGTTCCGATAAAATAGTTACGAAATCCATCAGTAGGTGGACACACACACAGGTATGCCCATAGATTTAAGCGGAATTCTAAGTCTATGGGTATGCCCACCAAAATGATGATTATCATAGACATAGAATTTCGCTTACGCTAAATCGTTATAAATAGGTACTCGAGAGGTGCTTTATAACTCCGCTTTGCTAAAGTCAGTCTATGGAACTTTGATTTTATTCTTTGACTTATTTTTGACTTTACTTCTCTGATTATTTTTTTGAATTACTGTATCTTGGTTTAAGCTTGTTTTATTTAGATATTTAATACACAAAATGCCTCTAATCGATATAAATAATCCAGATGTCATTAAGTTTCTTATAGAAAATTATGATAAGACAGCTCGTCTTCGTATGAAATGGAACCGCGTTCATGCAGACAAGTTGAAACACGCGGCTACTTTACAACGTGAAGAGAAAGGGTATTACGAACAGGATGTCCTAGAAGCAACTATGGCTGCAGGTATGCCCACGATCACAAGAGATAGCATATCCGGAGCGTCAAACCGAAAAAAAGTACCTATTCGTGATGGAGTTCACATACCCGGCATAGCCGATATAAGGAAGGGTCATCCTATCGTTGATGTTGGTCTCGGTGATCCTAAAGACGACCCTAGACTTGCGCGGCCCGATACCGATCTCACCATCGACCCGGTAATGCGGCCTATAGATCCGAAACAAAAAAGGATTATCTACAAAGGTATTCCACGCTTTGGCCGCCAAGTGTATATCATGAGTAGAAACGAAATAGCACCGGAGGACAAATATTATTTCAGAGAAACTAGTGGATGGGAGTATGGGTGGAGATTGCGCGATAGCTACTTTAACAACAATAGGCCAAAATGTGGTCGTGTGTGGCTCTTGACCCGAGGCTCTAGGAGCCGCAGCGGCCCCCAACCAGATCCGCCACATTATAAAGTAATGGAATAACGGGGCTCAAGCAAATGTGCAAGTCCTTACCTTATTTCGACTCTATATATAATTTTTACGTGTTTATTTTCAATATGTACCTAGTGTAATTTATTATTATTTTGATATATGTCAACTATATTTATTTAATAGGTTAACAGTTCTTTAATACATTATTAAATATGCTTTAAATAGTATTTAATAAATAACTTGTATTTAATTATATGTATCTTCTTTATCTCAAGTATACCTGTAGTACTTCTTTATCTGAAGTATACTTGCTGACACAACAGCATCAATCCTCGATACGATTTATTCAAATTAAACGGTAATTGAGATCTTAACTTTTCCGAACTACTTGATTGGGTAAATTGTTTCACTGGTTTCACTGATGTTTTCGATTGTTTTCATTGTTTCTTCTTCTGGTCGATTCGGCACGAGCCATCACATTACGCTTGTGAGTAATGTATCAAGTATGCGTCACATGATCTCAGGTAACGTCACTCGTGGAGGCTCTTCACTTACACTTGCACCCTTATTTTCGTAAACTAACATTTCGGTACCGTGTCGATTTTGTATAGAAAATGTTCTAGGAGCGCCAAGTTAAACTGTGGATACCTGTGAGCCGATATGAGAAAGCTGGGGTACTTAAAACCTTCGAACTATACGTGATCAATTAAGAAACAAAAACAAATAGCATAAGTTGGGTAACACGCCACAACAGATAGTTGTAAGCTATAACTCAAAGACATAAATCAAGTGAGAATCTCCAGTGTCGTCGCTTCGCTAGCGCGCGTTATATAAAAGTTGGTAACGACAGAAGTTCCTTGTTAAATCCGTGTCAAGTCGTAAGACTTTCCTTATGAATATACCGTTCATGCTAAAAATCCAGTAGATTTAGAATAGTTACGGTAATTTCAAATCCGGAAAAATTATGAACTGAAATGTTATTTAAGTCCGTGTGGTCATTTACATGTCAACCTTGTAATCTCCGGAGAGTTAGGCAGAAATTACTATCGGTTTCCCAGTATTGTTTCCGACGATTTTTAAAGGGTTATCCCGAAATACATATGTACCTGCCAATTTTCTAACCAAAATTTTTTTACCCGGAAAGCAATAGACCCGACTAGAATTTGAAAAGGATAGCAGAAAAAAGGGCACGAGGAACATAATAACAAATTCATAAAACTTACAGTTAAAAATGACAGTTCAGCAGACTTTTGTGATGTCAATAAATAAAAGACAAAATCATTTTTACACAATTTATTATATTCTCAAAACTTATTCCTAATATGTTACCCTAAATTATTTACAGACTCCATAAAACAAACTAGCATAACGTCCATTCATAAAACACTACATGTACTACAAACACAGTCCAATGAACGGATGACTTGGTATAATAATCACTCATTATCATACATTATGCTTCCTTTTAGCGGACGGTTTGTCGAACACTTGTTTCATGCCGCCTCTGAAGTTGGCCAGCCTCGCGGCCGCGCCCTCGTTACTCCACGCCGAGTCGAACTCCGTCGTATCCTGGTCGACCAGATGCGTGTACTTCGTGCGGCCAGAACGACCGAATTTCTTAACTTGCATCACCTGTGACAAATATAAAATATGAAGTATATTGTACATAACATAGCATCACGCCTGTATTCCCCGAAAGGTTAGGCAGAGGTGTTAGTACTGTATTATATTATATACATTTCGCCTATTACTGCTGGTCCTTTTGTCATCAACTGCATAGAATTCCAAGCTCGGCTGCTACAGAGAATTTTCATACAGAAAACCCACTTTGCCGAACACAGGAATATTTCAAACAAATTAAAATTCTTGCCTACTTTCTGTTTCCTTGTATAGGTACATATCGTCAATAAAAATATAGCTGCTAAAGAATATTACAAATAAAATTTACCTTAGGTAAAACAGTCTTATCAAAGTGATCATCCAAAGTTGGACCAGAGAAGTCTTGTTTGAACACCTCGTCTTCTTTGTCCAAGTAGAAGGCACCCCTAAAAATTAAATTCAATTTTAATAATAGGTAAATCTTATTACCTGTCAATTATGACATTATGGCAAAATAATTAGATGTTACGTAACAAAAAAACGTGTTAAAAAAGTAATTCAAAACTTAGCGCTTTCGCAGAAGATCGATTTTTCGGATTAATAGGTGATGGTGATTCAGTATGGTTAAAAATCGATTTTTGTGACTTTGAACCTAAAGAATCTATTAAACAACAAGTTTCGGCTGTCTTTACAGAACCTAAAATACCCCATAAAAATATTTAATTCATAGAAATGTGTGATAGTGTAACTGTCTATAAAAAATTGTATCTGTATACCTGTGATAGTATTTCTGCAGGAACTTGTATTTGCCTTTGACAGACTTGTTTGTGACCTGCTTGGGATTGAGTCGTTGCTCCACGCGTCGCTCTTCCTCCGTCATGTTGCGCATGCGCTCGATGGTCAACAACTCTTTTTCTACACTGTAAATAAATACATATTAATAAAAACTTAATGTAAAATACGTAAATGTATGAAACATTGCGCTTTAGCTAAACAATAGCAAAACTTTTTTTTTAACAAACAGTCGCCTAATATGATGGGGGTGACTATAAACTCCGTACAATGTATTAATTGAACAATGAGCTTTAGCTTTCCAGTCTAGATAAGCGGTTCGACGCTTGTGTGTTCAGTAACGCCCTGAGCATTTTCTAATTTTCAAGACACGATTAAACTAAGTCAAACAACAATATAAAATAAATCTACAAAGCGTGATCGAATTCATGATTGTTGTGGATATCATTTTGCGAACAAAAATATCTTAGATTTTACTTACGCTTCTCTCTCTTCCTTGTCACGTTTGATGCGCTTCATTTCGCGCAGCTTCCATGCTTCATACTCCAGTTCATCATTTTCGTCGTCTGTGCACACGTCATTTATATTACCCTCTTTTTGCTCACCCTGTATTGCATTAAATAGGTTTTAATTTATGACATACATATCCATTAGTATTGTTTATCAATCGCAATGTTAGATTAATTAATAATATTAAATTTCAGATTACATAATAAGAGGTATTAGCAGTTACACCAAATTTGATTAACAGCCCCTGGGGCCTTTTGTACACAAAATTCACACACACTGTCCCTTTCTATGCATGTGAGAAAGTTATGTAGCACATATAGGAATTTGCAAGCCCCATTAGCACAAAAAAAAATTGATTGTCAAGATTTAGCTTCATATAGAATAACTAAGAATATTAACAAACCTGTGTATTTCTCTGTTCTGACCTAATGGTCTCTTCCACAAGTTTCAGAGCCTCTCTTCTTCTCTCCTCTTTTTCTTTTCTGGCTTCTACTTCTTCTTTTTTCTGCTGTTTCACTTTACGCTCCCGCTCTTGAACCGTCATCCTGTCTGATGCTCTTACAAACACAGGCTTCACACGGGGCCCTATAAAGGTATTGAAATATAACGATTTATCATATAGTATGTTATTTAGAAGAGAATGTAAGGAGCTCCAGTGCCAACATTTCTTCTTAGCTTATTCTTATGTGCCCAGACATCAGTGAATCCAGGACTAAATAGACAAATAATATTAGTAAGATGACTTAATGCACATGTATTGACAAATAGTTATTGCATTATGTCAAACAATAAGATGACAAGACTAGCCAAACAATGTCAGTGTCTGTGTGTTTTTTCTTTGATAAATTTATTAACTTAATATGTAAAATTCAATACCTGTGTCTTCTTCACTGTCTGTGTATTCTGTATCTGATGATCCACTCTCCTCTTTGTCACCATCCAACATTTCCTCATCTTCATCCCTACCAAGAACCTCTTTTTCTGCTTCCCTGGGAAAACAAATGAATACTATTATGAACAATAATGTATCACACCTATTATACCTAACAACTGCTAGCTATATTTTTTTGTATGGGATTTTTTTGTATCCTTCTTAAGAATGTCCAGTGCAACTAATCAGCCATGTTGCAAAAATTAGACAGTCAGCAACTAGCCTATCTTTCATAAGGACATGAGCTTTGCAAATGTGAGAACACATAAAAACAAACTGATATAAAATTCATCTCTTTACCTAGCAGAAAGCTTAGCTTTAAGTGCCTGTCGACGCCTCTCAATCTCATCCTCATCAAGTTCATCTTCACTCTCAGAACTATCTCTGGTTTCTTCAACACTGGTTTCTGACTCCACCTCAGGTTCTGCATCAATTATCTCTGGCTTGTGTTCTGCACGCCTCGGTGGGGATTGAGCTGCTTGACGTAGACGCCGGAGACGAGGGTCATCAACCTAGTGGTAATATGTATATTCATATGAATTTCAATTTTTGATCGATTTTGATTAGTTAACATAGTTCATACTGACTACTACTCAGAAAAACAACAGTACTGTTCTATAATCTTTCTCAGTAGTGACTAATAAGTAATTTATAAGTTATCACAGTTTTACCAATTATTTACTTGCAAAATACAATGTGTAGATTTTACAAGATGTACAATATATATTAAATGGAGACTTTTTTAAGCAAAGTCTGATAAAAGGGATCACCCAAAATATTATATTGGCACAACCAAAGTAGAGACACCACAATACACAATGCAATGTCTAATATATCTACCAAAAAAAATCTGATTTGCTTACTTCTTTCTCTGAATCACTTTGGGGTTCTTCTTTCTTGCTGATGACTTGTGGCAATGTTTGCTGTCTGCGGTCCGGTTTTTGTTGCTCTATGAAGTCTTCAGTGTCAGATTCCTCAGAAGATGATACGCCTTGAGCATAATCTGGCTTTTTACCGGATATGTACCTCTGAACCTTTACCTTTTGCATAGAAATCTCTCCTGGAAATGAAAATGTCGGATTTAGTTCCAGTGCTTAAAATATAGTATTGTAGCGTAAACCTCAAAATATAGTATAAATAGTAGCAAGAAAAGAACAATAAGAGTTATTTAATAAATATTGGTAAATTTCGTGCAATAACACTCACCTTTTTCATTTCGAATGGGAACGGCGCCTGCCGTGCTCTGTATACCAATAGGTTGGGCAGGAAGCGCATTCATTTTGACTAAGTTATAGAAGCGTAAATGACAGTTAGTATATGGGTATTTTATTTGTGTTATAAAATTTTACGGGTAAATATTTAAAGGACAATAAATATAACTCCTAAATAGTCGTAAACATAATGCTAATCAAACGCAAAGAATTTCACAATTTTGACATTGACACTTGTACGAAGCTGGACTAAAACCTTATTACACGCATCCAATCTTTCTCAGCCATCCAATCTTTTCTTTCGTGCGGTCTGTACACGGCATATATGTCGATTGTCTGTCGAAAAGTATTGACTTTTATGTATGTTCCTGGTACGACATATATACATAAAATGGATGTGCTTTATCTATCTTTAGATTAAAACCCTACAGAAATTGTAAACTGTGAGGAAGTGCCGTTGACGCTGGTGAAAAGGTATCGTCGTGCGTCGTCGCGTATTTGTAATACTATATATCGGACAGAAACCTTCATGTTTTATACTAGTGCACAAATCAAAAGTTGTCTGTCAAAATAATTTACATACTATAACCGTAATGGGAACGTATCAGGCAAATATTCTTTGTATAGATTTATATGAGGCAAGGGCAACGCCTATTGGACCGTTCCGGCACGAGCAGTGGCAGAGCCCACGCGGCGGATCTACCACGTAAGCATAACACTGCCGGTGGTAAATGTGGTAATAAATATCCATTCTAGCATTTAGTATAATTTTTTCCCTGATCACTACAAAAATTATGGAAAAAAACTACGCTGTGACCCGCGTGCTAGTAATATACTTATAAGCTTTGTTTTGAGCGCCACATAGCCCAGACCTTAGAAAATGGCCCGGACAGGACAAAACTGACTATGAAATATATTGACGATGTCTTAGCGTGGTCTTAGCCAGCCCTAGTTCATACGGGCATATAATAGCACCTTAGTAATTAGCACATACATAAGCGTGCCAGCCCATAACGCACCTAGAGTACTATCAATTTATCAAAACTGAAAACTTTTTCTTTTTTACACTTGTCTCTTGTCAGGATCATAAAAAAATACGCTGTTTTCTGCTAAGATAGAGAATTACTAGTTTTCTGTATTCAACGTAAGCGAAATTCTAAGTCTATGGTATTCAATATAAATAAATTAATATACAGTGGCCCACTAGCCAGCATAGCACTGGCCAGTAGGTAGTGGCCACTATTAGCCACTGCCCACTTGATGTGATTCAATACTTGCTGTCAAAGACTACAATAGTATACTGGAAACTTGCTGTTGCTATACTCTTTGATGTGATTTGTCCAATGTTCACGATTCACGAATAGGTTTACGTTTATCAGGGAAAGATAAAGTATGTAAATATTATATTTTATTTCATTCATTTATCACTTGTCTTCTGTTATCATATTTATTTTCCTATTCAACAGTGGTGCCGACAGCCGATGTCTGATAAGAGAACAGGGAGCAATATTCAGATCTACAACTTGGAGGGAATAATTTATAATAAAACTTAGTACTAAAATGGCAGCTTCATCAGAACTCTCAAGCTTAGATCAACTTATATCAAATACGTTATCTGGTAAAGATTTGCAAGAATACAACAGGATTCACTACGGAAGGACTGATCATCACGAGTTAAGTGTAAAGAAAAATAACCTGGAATATGCAAAAGAAAACAGCTTTGAAATCGCAGCTTACGACTTCCCGACTAAAGAAGAAGAAACTAGGAGTCCACGAATAGTAAGAGTTGGTGTCGTTCAGCATTCCATTGCTTTGTCCACTGATAGACCAGTAGTCGAACAGAGGCAGGCAATTTTTGATAAAGTTCGTAAAATCTTAGAGTCTGCTGGAGACCAAGGAGTCAATGTTCTCTGTCTACAAGAAGCTTGGAGCATGCCTTTTGCTTTTTGCACCAGAGAGAAACAACCTTGGTGTGAATTTGCTGAATCTGTCCAAACTGGTCCTAGTACTCAATTCCTAAAAGATTTTGCCATTAAATATGGTATGGTTATAATATCTCCCATCTTAGAAAGAGATGAAATTCATGGAGATACTATATGGAACACAGCTGTAGTTATCAATGAAGCTGGCAAGGTCATTGGTAAACACCGTAAGAATCACATTCCACGTGTTGGAGACTTCAATGAATCAACTTATTACTTTGAAGGTAATACTGGTCACCCTGTTTTTGAAACCAAATTTGGTAGAATAGCTATCAACATTTGCTATGGGCGTCATCACCCATTGAACTGGCTAATGTTTGGAATCAATGGAGCTGAAATTGTGTTTAACCCTTCTGCTACTGTAGCAGGTCTTAGTGAACATTTGTGGGCTGTTGAGGCCAGAAATGCTGCAATAGCCAACAGTTACTACACTTGCGCTATAAACAGAGTTGGAACCGAGTCTTTCCCAAATGAATTCACTTCAGGAGATGGGAAACCAGCCCATAAAGAATTTGGACACTTCTATGGTTCCAGCTATGTGACAGCCCCAGATGGTGCCAGAACTCCATCTTTGTCAAGAGTGAAAGATGGCCTACTAATTGCACAGATTGATCTGAATTTGTGCAGACAAATTAAGGATAAATGGGGCTTCACAATGACCCAGCGCCTTGATTTATATGCTGATAGTCTCAACAAGGCCATCAAGCATGAATTTCAACCCCAAATTCTGCATAATAATTAATTCAGTGATTTATTATAAGACTAGCTAGTCTTGCATTTATATGCTTATGTGCAATATTAGAATTTTAATGTTAATTAATGTTTAATATCCATATTTTTATACAGATGTTACTTATTATTTTTGTTAGGTAGGTATTTGATGTTTACTAATGTTATTTAATGCATTTGAAAAACTTCCTTCAACATATGTGCACTATTCATACAGGAATTTATAAATACAGGTATATTATAGTATATATAAATGTACTTATTTTTATATTTGAATTATACAACTAATATAATAAAAATGTGTTTTATTTGAGATTAGAAATAAAACACCATTTATAAAACCATTGTGTATCAATGAGAATAATACAGAAGTGAGCTATACATAAATATAGGGGTTAGAATGGGGTACATTCAGGCAACACCTCAACAACCAATCACAAATGTTTGAGCACAACACTAATATTTTAACAATTAAACCATTAACAAAATCCTGAGACTGAATTTCACATATGTATGAGAAATTTGGTAAGACTTACTAGTTGATCATGTGCATTTTAATAATAACAATACCTTTAGGTACAATCTATAAGTAATTATTAAGGTATTATTATGTACCTTTTTGTTATTTACTATCTACTTATAATTGCACAACAATTACAATGTTCAGCAACAGATTACAGCTGACAATGTTTCAAAAAATATTACAACACAAATAAGGAAGATTACTGTATGTACCCCAGATCCTTGACTGTATAATTATTTTATCACTAAGCACTAATACTCTATGCAGTCTTTGCACGGATGGCAGCACGCTTTCCGGTTACAGCCTGGAAACCAGACTTAATGCTGGCCACAGAGCAACGTGATCCACATGTTTCACACTGTAGGAAGAATAATCGAGTATCTTTCTGGAGGATGGTGTCAGGCGAGCGACATGTATGACACGTAACATATTCCTTAATATACCGACGAAGTACATTCTCTATCTGTTTTTGTTGGAAACGGCCTTTGATGATGAGTTGACTGTTGCCATCCACAGAACCACTGGTACCCAACTCAGCCAGTAAAAAGTCTAATAAATGTTTAGGCTGCCGATGAAGAGTTTTACAGATCTCTGTGAAATTGGCAAAGGATGTTTTCTTGGTACCAATTCTGACAACTTGTGGAGGTCTCATGATGAATTTTTGCTTTTTGCCAGACACCATGCTAGGATTCTTCTCGCGCATGATGTCAAACACACGCTCGAGAAGCTCGTCGTAAGTGTAATCTCGATCTGTGCCACTCCATAAGTCACCACAGACATCTTCCACGTTTTCTTGGTCGTCTCCTTTAGTGTCATCCTCAAGGACAAGCTCCTCAATGTTTTTCTTCTTCTTCTTCTTTTTAGTTTTTGAGAAGTCAATGTCTAAATCAAGATCATCAATAACTTCATCCTCCTGTTGTTCAGGCTCTTCGGCTGGAGGCGTTTCCGGTAACGTACTCTCGAGTTCCTCCATGTTGAAAACCGCCTTCTTTTTCTTCTTCTTTTTCTTTCCAAAGTTATCCAAATCGAGGTTATCATCCTCGGGCAAGTCGACGTCACCCGTCCCAGCGGGCGCCTCCACGCTCGTGCTCTCACCTTGCTCGCCTGCGAGAGCTGCGTCTATGTCGAAACCGGTCTTCTTTTTCTTCTTCTTCTTTAAAGAAGGATCAAATACCATATCGTCGTCCATGATTACGTATAGAATTAATCACTAATTTAAGTTAAATATTCAAGTGAATGGTTATATTTCAAGATAATTTGGCAGGTGGCTATCAGGCTGTGGCTAATGTCAAAACGTTGCATCAGCTCTATTTCGTCTAGAAGTCTACTGTATTAAAATTGATTAGTTAATGAATTCCATTTAATTAAATTGAAAAAGATATTTGCGGATTATAAAACTAACTTGTTTGGTTATTGTTCATTAGAATAAACAAAATATTTATATTTATAAGAATATAAATAGAACCAGAAGCATAAACTTTATATTTCCAAATATCTGACATAACTAATTGCAGAACGAAACATAACCTCAAAATATTGTATTATTTTCGAAGTGAATCTTACAGCTGAATTCAAAATGTATTTAAATAGAGTTCACAGGACGTTTCCTAAATTAAAAAATATAATAACACGACAGCAGTCTCACCCAGCATTGTTAGAACAAAATGAATACACAGAAACACCGCAATATCCCCCAATTTTGGACATGTCGCTCCAGGCCAAAAAGTTGCGAGAGAGACAAGACCTCTATCAGAAAATAAAGGAAATAAATACCGTAGAAGAGAAACAAATAGCTTTAAATATGCCAAAATACTACGGCTGGAAGTGTATTCTGTTAAATGAAGATAAAATACCATACAATGCAATGCCCCTAGTGCAGTATTATACAAGAAGTCACTTCATTCCTGTTGAAAAACTCCCAGAATATTATAATGAAACTGGAGAGGCAGCAGACTTGGTTGTTAAGGAAATTAAGGCGCTTATTGAGGAAGCCATCCTTATAGAGAATGATGGTGTTGAGTATGTATCACACAATTTTTATAATTTAAGAATTTTAGTGAAGCTGTTAATTCTGTCAATAGATTATTTTTATTCATATCCTATACCCTATAGAACCTGTTTTATATGATTTCAGCCGTAATTTCACTACATCCATAGAGAAACCTGAAGCACCACAAATAGAGGATGCTTTAGCCAAATGTATTGTGAGGCAAATAAACAGGATTATTACCAACAACTTGACTGATAAAGTGGAACATATATTATCATCTCAAGTAAGTTAACATTGTTAAACTAATTGTCTAACTTTACCTAGTACTAATTGAATAAAATCTATTTATAATTATATAACACAGGTATTTTAATCAGTTTTCTGTATATAGTATTAAAATATCTAATTCAATTAAAATCTGATACAGGTATTTTTTTAACTTTATTACTTTTTTTATTCTATCCCACTGCTTGCAAAGGTTTTCCTTATAGACTACCTACTACTAAAATATAAATTATGTTTTCATTCAATATACTGCAGTCACTGCAGTGTCCTTAGCATGCCTTAGTGATTGTGTTAAGAAGAGCATTCATTATATATACAGTCAAAGAAACTGATATAGATAAAGTTTTGTCAGGAAATTATAGATGCACTCAAGTATAGTAAGTTGGTAAACTTTTTTGTTGAGTAATATTTATTTTAATAGACATAGTTGAACTATATTTATCTAAAACCTTATTTAAAAACATCCATTGTTATTACACCAGAAAACTTCATTGTTATCTGTTGATCTAGAATACATTTTCTCTCTATCTTTTAAGTATATTTTTTTTAAACCATTGCTCTACTTTTTTGAGTGAGCTTACAAACAAAAATATTTAAATGCAGAAATACCCAGACATGGAACAACTATCTGTAGGTTGTTCAAATGTTTATATGACTTTACATACTTTTTGTAAAATATTCATGCTTCATTGTCAATATCTAAGCACACTATTGGATATAGCATATCCCAAAACGAAAGTATTGTCTGCATCCACCAGGGTGTCCAATAAGAGCGTGATTCTGAATCTGTGTTTAGCTGTTGACAATCTGTAAGCATGAATATAAATTGATATAAAAATTTCAGGTTGATTATAACCCTCGGCATGAAGCATTTTGGTTTATTGGTGGTGTTGAACCACCAACTAAACTGGTGAACTGGAGAAAAAAGTATTCTTGGCTAAAGGAACGCTTGCATGAGTCTATAGATAGGCCTGTCCAGTATTTAGGTATGTATTTTTAACCCTTTCTATGTTCATATCACTGTCATTGTATGACTATTGTGTCTGCTTAGTGGACAGTGAACCTGTTCATATGATCAAATGTTTTGTTGTATTTGAACTTTCAACCACATAATTTTGCCTCATTGGTCTAGTTGTGGCAAACATGAGGTCCTGGGTTCTGTTCCCGGATCAGGAAAAGTGTTATTGGATTTTTCTGTATGAAAATTCTCAATAGCAGCATAGAGTCTGTAATGATGCCTGGTAGACGGAAATAGTCTCGCCCTTTGTTACATGGGACTCAATAAAGTCATCGGTGAAATGAGGGTGTACAAAAGTTCTCGGCCTAACCCTTTGAGGAACCCTACAGGCGTGATGCCATGTTATGTGTTATGTTATATAATTTAAATTTTAATCTCTTAATTAAACATTACCTTCTAAGCAGTACCAATCTCACTTAAGGCGAGCTAAATAAGTCCTCAAACTACTGATTAATGATAAAATTGTGTGTCAGATATTATCAGATTGCAAAGCAGATACTTTTTTCAGGAACTCCAATGTTAGCAATAAGAAGCCGTCAACCTTTGAAACCTATCATACCCTATAGTGAAGCAGAGAATCCTGAGTTTAAAGTACCGAAGTTTACTAATGTTCCAGGAAATGTTGGATATTTTGAAGACTTCAGATATGGGACTAATATACCAGGTAATAATGTATTTCTTTTAATCCTTTGTTTATAAAAAAAACATTATGGAGAAGGATTGCCACTGCCCAGGACAGACCTGTAGACAGATACCTATTCTTGACTCTGTAATATTTTTCAGTGTCTTAAGCCTTGTTGACAAATTCTTAACAAAAATTGTAATCATGTACTTAGAAATTTTAATTCACCTACTTTAATTTTTTTTTAATTCAACGTTTTTGCATTTCAGGATTCTGGCCCGGAGACTATGACGAATTTGGCATGCTCTCCTATCATGGTCGTGGCCATATTCTAGCAAGAAAGGAATCATTTGGTCCTGAAGACAATGTAGAAGCACTGCATTGTCAAGCCATGAAGGCTAGTTTTGGTTGGCTCCTTGCCCAAGCAAATTACCAAGGATTTACTACCTTCAATGACATAACTTATCCCTTAGTTACACAATCTGTTATCACAAACGGTCAGCTATGGTCACTATATGCGTACCAATTGAATACAATTGAGATGCACAATGACAAAGTTGATAATCCTAAAAACAATATTTGCTTTGGAACAAAGCCCTTGAAGTTGTATGAGAGCATAGAAAATGGTAAAGTCCAAGGACTGAATGAAGATGTGTTGAAGATGCTGGTCCAGTTTTACTTGAATGCTCCTGAGGAACGAGACCATGAATTAAAACCATATTTAGGAAAAGAAGAGCAAGTTGTAGCTGATATAGAGGATGATAACAAACGTTGCTGGCTGGAATCAAGATATAAACACATAGTGTCCAATAGACCAAAGCATCTGCTACTACCTGAGACATATTTCTGGGAGAAAATATACAAGATAAAATTCAACACCAGATTCTTTGAGAAAAGGAGAAGGCCATTTGAACTCGGAATCAACCCATACAAAAGGAGGTTGGATGAGCATCTCCCTCCTTATATTCCAAAAGCTTTGCGGCCATATCCCAAGAGCAGAAAGAAGTTTGAGACAACTTACTATCCTAAAGTTTAATGATATCTAGATAAATATTATAGTTGTAGTGTTTCTGTAATTTATAAATAAAATAAAAAATTCTTTTGTATTATTTTGTGCCCTGGAAACAAGTTCATAATATAGTCACCTGTACCGTCATGAAGTTTTTTTTTCGGCTCATGATTAAATCATCACCTATTAGGCCTATGGAGGGTTGATGTTAGTGGTGACTCCAAGATTTCAGAATAATAACTGAAGTGTTAATCTTCAGCAATCAATCGGCTGAGGCCGATTGGGGATTACTGAATAACAAGAACATTAATAGGCCAATATGACGATTGCTATGTAAGACACACCTACGGAAAAGGCTTTATGGTCGATTCTTTGCCGGAAACTATCCAACCATTTTCAGTAATAGTGAATCATAAAATTCATTGAAAAATTTGTAACTGATACACAGGCTATTCTACTAACGTGACACTGACTCGGGAGAAAAGGATCGGGTCAGTTTTATGCATATACCTATTGTATGTTTGTTGCCTGGAGCTTGGGATGCTAAGAATAATTAGAACTAATTACTTATCCTATCCTACTTCCTACTAATATCCTATCCTATCCTACTAATATTATAAATGCGAAAGTTTGTGAGGATGGATCTTTGTTACTCTTTAACGCCAGAACGGCTGAAAGGATCTGGATGAAATTTGGCACAAAGATAGATTATAGTCTGGAATAGCATATAGGCTACTTTTTATCCCAGGAAAATGTACGGATTCGTAATCCACGCGGGCGAAGCCGCGAGCGGAAGCTAGTAATTAATAAACTGGAAATGCGACTGGTATGTCGAAACTTAATGTTTCTTTTTATTTTTGTTTTAGAGACATAACAATTATGGTCACTATGTAGACCTAGTGTTGCCAACATTTCTTCGGCGAAATATAGTATTTTTCAAACTATGTTATAAAAAAATATAGTACACTTCAAAAATAGTATATAGATAGTATTTTATGGCAAAGGGAAAAAATAGACAAAGATAATATTTCTTAATTATTTATTTTTATTCAATAAATATTTTTTTGCACTTCTTGCATTTTAAAACGAAGGATTTGTTCGTTAGATTTCGGTGTTGAAAATATAGTATTTTTGCGTACTATATATTTCTTCAACAGTATATAGTACGCAGAACCGAAATACAGTAAAATACTATATATTATAGTACGGTTGGCAACCCTATGTAGACCATGAAAATTGTTTGTTTGCGACACGTCGCTTATCCGTTGATAGGCTAGTCGCTGCGCCAATCGAGCCATCTGGGGTCTAGATTATCTTCATTCAGACCTTTGATCTGTATAGTTCAGACCACGTTTAAACAAGCCTAGCAGTGGTCTGAATCTGAACTTTTTATCTGGACAGTGGCCAAAAAACCAAGGAAAAACCAAACCAATTTATTTTATCAGTGCCACTGTCGAGAATCTATGTTATTAATAAATAAAAAAACAATATGTCATAGAAAATAGTTTAAAAAAATAAAAGTATAGATGTCACCAGTGTCACATCACATGTCACATTGACAGTTTTACTGAGTGGCCTGAGTGCGTGCAAAACGTGTTTATGTTGTAGTTTTTCATTATTTCTAATAATGAAGAACTTAAATCTTTGGGATGTATCCGTAAAAGATCTTAACCTGCAATCGGAAGACAAGCTAATAGTTTGCAACGGCCATGATGAAGAGAGTTCTTCAAGTGAACTGTATGTTTGTACACATAACCTTACTGTGATCAATTTCGATGAAAATAATAAAGAAAAATGGACTAAAAACATTTCGGACATAGCTTCTCCAGAGAACATACCTATAAACGTTACATTCCTCACATTAACTAATACTCTATGTGTGGGACTTGCGAATGGCGAATTAATTACAATCAACAACAATGGCAGTACTTACGATTTAGCCGGAGTTTGTGATAATGGTTTACTGGTATGAAACTGTACTTTTGACTATTATTTATATTTATACTCAATATGTAAAGTAGACTTAAGGAATCAAACTCGTGACCACTCTTTTAGACTGTTTAATGACTATATCTACACATAAAAAAAAAAAGCATTTTTGATCTTTTTACCTTTATTGTATTAATAATTTAATTTCTTAGACCTGTTTTAATCTTATCTATCTATCTTATAACTCTATTTCAGGCAATGGAGTGGAGTCCAGATCAAGAACTACTTGTTTTAGTTACCAAAGACATGAACATGATCTTAATGAATATGTTTGACCCTGTCCATGAGGTGAATCTGTTGAATCAGGAGTTTGGAGAGAAACAGTTTATTACAGTAGGTTGGGGGAAAAAAGAAACTCAGTTCCATGGATCAGCAGGAAAACATGCTGCTAAAGTGAAAAATGAAGTGATTGCTGGTATTTAAAACTCACACTCATTTCTTTATATTAAATGTTAGGTACCTATCATTAAAATATAATAGATTCACATTACTGTCCTATTGCTGTGGTGGCAGATTATCCACACCATCAAAAACCTTATGAAGCCCTCTCAGTTGTACAAGTTTTCTCATAATGCCTTTAGTGTTAAAACAAGTTAAAGCAAAGATAATAAGAAGTCAGAAGTGTGGGCCAGATGTGAAATCATTATGATATCATCACTAGACTCTTCAATCTGATGTTGAAATTAATGGTTTAACCAAAACTTATACTAGTAATATTTATAGTATAATATTATACAGTCTAAAATCACTCATTTGTTTTACAGATCCTACAGTAGGTGATGAAAAAGTAAAAATATCCTGGAGAGGAGATGGCAATCTATATGCAATTGGATTCACATTGGAAGGTATTAGAAGATTCAAGGTCTTTGATAAAGAAGGACACTTGCAGTACACAAGTGAAAAGCAGCAAGGTTTGGAGTCAAATCTATCTTGGAGACCCAGTGGAAACCTTATTGCCACTACACAGAAAATAAATGACAAATATCTCATATCTTTCTTTGAGAAGAATGGTTTGAAACATGGAGAATTTGTTGTTCCTGTGAATGCTGATACAATAGTTGAAGATATTACATGGAGTTCTGACTCAGAAATATTGACTTTACAATGTAGGGACACCCAGACAAACATACAGAGTTTACTACTTTACACTTCAGGCAATTATCATTGGTACCTTAAACAAACTTTAGTTTTCAATAGTGAACAGAAAATAAGTAAGATAATGTGGGACAATGACTTTGATATTGCCAACAACAAAAAATTACATATATTTTTACACAATGGGCAACACTTTTCATATACTTGGATTTGGAATGTAGATCACAGTAAAGGGTATGGGTCTGAAGATGATGCAGTTGTAACTGTTATAGATGGAAATAAACTTCTTGTCACAGGTTTTAGACAAACAGTTGTACCTCCACCAATGTCAGCTTTTGAAATTAAGCTTGATGCCAATATTAACTCTGTTCATTTTGCATCTCGAAAACAGGGAGAAGAAGATTGCAATTCCAACTGTTTCTTTGCTTGTACTGCAAATTTTAAATTGGTATTTTACAAACAAACAAAAAAATTCCCATTAGAGTATGAAATTTATAAATCTGTTGTAATAGATAATTATGATTTTCCATTCCAATGTTACAATTGGTACTGGGTTAATGCTGCTACAATAATATGTACTATGGTTGACGATAAAGAGAACTATAACTTAGTAGAGTATACAATTTGTTCAGACAAAATTGAAAAGAAAGATTTTTATGGATTACCTGCTCCTGTAACAAGGGTTCAGTCTCATCCTTCTGAAGCTTCTATATTATTTTTACAATTACAAGATGGCACTATTGTCCAATACAAAGAAGGAACTATGGAAATACAGGATGTATCATTCAGTGTTCCATGTCCAACATTCAACATGGTCTTGGTAGAAAATGAGCTCCATTTTATTGGACTATCACATAAAGGTCAATTATTTATCAATGACAAAGTGATAATGAACAATGTCAGTTCATTCTTTATCCACACTCATTTTCTTCTGTTGACAACTTTGCAACATGTGCTTCTATGCACTGAATTGACTAAGCCAGGTCTTGATGCTATTCTGGAGTTTCAGAAAACTGAATCAAATCATGTGTATAAAAGGAAAATAGAAAGGGGAGCAAAACTGGTGATTGCTGTACCTAATGACACCAGAACTGTGTTTCAAATGCCAAGAGGAAATCTCGAAACTATTCAACCAAGGCCTTTATCATTGAAGATTATTGGAGAATACCTTGATCGACTTCAGTATCATGAGGCATTTGACCTCATGAGGAAGCAGAGAATCAATTTGAATCTAATGTATGACCATGACCCAGACAAGTTTATCAAACATATTGATATCTTTTTGGAATCAATTAAAAACATTTCATGGCTAAATCTCTTCTTATCTGATTTAGAAAATCAAGATGTTACAAAATCGATGTACTCTAGTAGTTATGCTGGTAAACCAGATAAGCTTAGAAGTCAAACTGATTCTAAAATCGAAAAGATATGTGATATTGTTAGGGAATATTTGAAAAAGAGATCAGACAGTGACTGCAAAATATTACCCTTGCTTACTACTTTCGTTAAAAAGAATACAAGAAACGATTTGGAAAGTGCCTTATTGATCATTAAAGAACTTAAAGTACAAGAATCTGGTGGATCAAAGCTGCCTGTTGGATCAGATGAAGCATTGAAATATTTACTTTACATGGTTGATGTGAATCAATTGTTTGATGTTGCTCTTGGAATGTATGATTTTGACTTGGTCTTATTAGTAGCATATAAGTCACAGAAGGACCCAAAAGAGTATGTTCCAATGCTTGATGAATTAAATGAAATGGAAGAGAACTATAAGAGATTTACAATCAACAAACATTTAAAACGATTTGATAGGGCAGTAGAAAGTCTTGTATTATGTGGACCTAGCAGACATAATGAGTTGAAGACATTTGTAAAATATCACAGCTTGTACCAAGCAGCATTAGCACTGTTTTCGCCAAACGATGACATATTTAAGCAGATATCTGATGATTTTGGACTTTACTTAAAATTGAAGAAGCAATATACAGAAGCTGGGATAGTTTACGAAAAAGCGAATAGTATAGACAAGGCTATTGAATGCTATAAAGACGCATTAGAATGGGAATTAGCAATTAGTTTGGCAAATTTGTGGCCTGAAGAACAATTCAAGAATTTGTGTTGGTATGTTTCAGTCTGCTACTCTTCTTTTTCTTCTTATTTAAGAGCCTTGCTCTTGTTGGTGTAGCTGATGAAGTTCTTTCCATTTTTCTCTCTCCAGTGCAGTCTCCTTTACCTCTGGCTCATATGACTTGTCCTTGGTCTTCCTCTCCCTCTCATTCCTTCAATTATGTTTTTAATGTAACTGTCATGTCATATAAGAAGTCTGTTCAACTAACATGCTAATATTCCTGATTATTTTTCTTACACATTTATTTATTTGTTCAGGGATCTAATAGAAGGATTAAAACAAGAAAAGCGCCACAAGGAAGCTTTAACAATTTTAGATCAATATTACGGAAACAGTGAAGAAACAATTACCTATGCCATTGATTGTGGACAATACAAAACGGCACTACGACTTTGTTCACAATACAAAAAAACAAATTTGAAAGGTTTGTATTACAACTTATTTTTAAAATAAAGTCCAGAACAATTTTTAAAAAAGATAAAGTCAGCTGAGTCTATATCGTACATTCTTTTGCAGATGAAAAACTGCTCCCGACTATATTAGATGAATATAATAATATGAAAGAGTTAATTGAGACAAATTGGGCAACTTACATAAGACACCGTGAACGACTGCAAGTAGTTAGAGAAAATAAAACTAAACATCCAGTTGACACTTTCGACTTTTATACCAACAAAGACAGTGATTTATATTCTGATGCCGGAAGTACACTCGCTTCTTCGTCTAGAGGTTCCAGGTATGTTATACTTTGAATCAGATATTTTACAAGTCACTTTTTTTTTTTTTTCATGGCATATTTTGGGTTTTGTTATGATCTTCTAATTTTGAGGTAACCTCATACTTTACTAAAAACATATTTTATGTGAGATTGAACCTAGCATTAAACCCTGTGGAATGCCATAGCAAATACCGAATATCGAACAATTCGAATTAACTCTAATCTTATATTCAAGTATTCTTATAATAAGTCAGCAAGTCAAACGCCAATAGAATATTATAATAACATGGTAAGGGAACACATTAGAAGGCTCTAAGGCAAGATAAAATATTCCGAAAATGTATTTGAAATTCAAGTAACCTGTTTATACTATGTTTATGCTGAATTGAGTAGAAATCAGATTAAGCAATATTTGTCGTATAAGTAACAGTCAAACTATAAAATTTAAATTGCTTCTGCTTTAGTGGTAATTTAATCTTGAATTCAATTGCAGTCGATCATTCCGTTCGAGTAAGAACAGAAGGAAACATGAGCGCAAAGTGGCCTCTCTGAAAGAGGGGTCTCAGTATGAAGATGTTGCATTGGTAATGGCATTACACACCCTTGTTACTGCTACGTATGATTTGAGGGTAAATGTGAAAGAAATTGTCATTGCCTTGAGTTATTTCAGCAAGGATAAAGAAGCTTACATCTTACAGGTAATTCTGACACAGTTATTTAATTTTTATTTGATTACTTCATTTCAGGTAAGATTTCCCTATTCTTTCACCTTAACTGCAGTGGGTGCAGTGTACCTAGGAAAGTCTTGCTTTTAAAAATATTAATGTCTTTTTTTATTGCAGACTTCTTTGGATAACGTTTTGAAAGAAATGAAGGATACTTTCAAAGATATCTGGACAAACGAGCTTGTGTTAGAAGCTACAAACGCATCTATAGCTGCTCAGAATGTACCAGAAGGACAAAGCATAATACCACAGGGTATTGCCACTCTTGGTGAGTATGAACTTTTACTTTAATTAGGCAGCTATTTCTTACAAAAGTTACAGTCAGTTCTATGTAATAGTGATTTCTGTTTATATTAATTTACATAAACTAAGTAACCATTCATCTAATTTTAGACAGATTTCTGTTAATCTGAAGGTTTTCAGTTTTGGTTCACAAGTGGATACTGCAGCCTATCTGCATGACATGCTAATATTTTTATTCTATTTTATTTACAGAACCTCATATAAGGATAGCACCAGTTATTCCAGATATCAGTTGGAGACTTGAAGGTCTAAATTAAGTAAACATTTTTTTTTAATAAATATTTTATTCTTATTGTTTAATTCATTGTTTCATTTACAGTAAAAATCACCTGTTAAAACATTTAGGTGAACAGAAATAGCACTGGAATGTAACAGTGCTTTTTCTATTACTATTGAACACAACAACTCGAAAATAATCTTTTAATTGGAACTCTTTATTCATATAAAATGTGTTATTCACTACTGGCGCCCCACAGACACACATATTGGCATTATCTAGAAATTCTACTAAGGTCCAAGGTATAATATTAGGAGCATAATATACCTTGCGTTTTAGAACTACCTTAGATGCCAAATCTACAAGACTGCCAATATAAAATTCCCAAGGAGAATGTTTACTGGGGTCTGGTGCTGTTTCTTTAACATCAAGCCTATTTTCAGAAAGGTCTATGTATTCCAAGCGGCATTGCAGTAAACTGCAAGGCAGTGATGTGAGTTCATTTCTTGTCATTGTTAGATATCTGAAAAAAAAAATGTATAGGTTTTATTTCCTGAGAAGTCAATAAATTATCTCAATGATTATTGTAGCTGTTAAGTCACATAAAAAATTGGTTAGTTTTGGTGGGATGGTCTAAATTAAAATCTAGGATATTTTATATTTTCATACTTATAAAGAGTCAGCGATGGGAAAAAGCCAGCACTTGTTTACAATAAAATTACCTTAGATTACTCATACGACCCAGTGTTGTTGGTAGTTTATCAAGCATATTATTATCCAACTTCAAAGTAACTAGCTCCTGTAACTTCCATATTGATTTGGGTAGATATCCTAATTTATTGCCACTTACATCCAGCAGCTTGAGTTTTTTGGTGATCTGAAAATAATTATGATAATAAAGTTAAAGTTGCAATGTAAATGATTATGATAATATTATTGCAAACAATAATTAATAGTCCGCTAACTAGAATTAATATAGGTTTGGCAATAAACCATAGAGTTTTACGAGTATCAAGCTACATTAAATTGCTAGAACCAATTATCAAAGCTAATATTAGTTGTGATTGGTATAGTGTACCTGAGGTCCCATTAACCATCTCCAGTCCACTTCTCCTTTTACACCAAGTTGATTGTTTGACAGATATAATTCACATAAATTGGGCATTCTTCCTGCAAGAAAAAGCAAGATTACGTCAGATGGTCGCCTTAAGGGAGGGTGGTCTTATATTTTACACTTGAAAAAAAATCTTAATGATTCTTACCAAACTCTGGAGGTATCTTTTCCATGACATTGTTGCTAAGATCAAGTACAACAAGCTGCTTTAATAATAATATGTCTCTTCTGAAGTTACATAGGTTTAGTCCATTAATGTAAAGTGATTCTAATGTCCTTGGGAGGCCTTTAACTGGGAATTCACTCCGATCCCGTATTATAAGTTTTATGGGTGCATTGTCTTTATGGGTGACACTTAAACTGGTTAAAGGAGCAAGTTGTAAGTTCTTCGTATCACCAGTAACACATGATCTTAAGAGCCTCATAAAACATTTTAACTGGATTGTTTCACATTTTATACATAAGTCGTGTGGCGGTTCTTCAAAACGTATCGTTGCCTTTCCCTCGTTTATACACTTTACAAATACTTGCTTCACACATTTTACGCGGTATTTTGTACCACTTTTGTTAACTGAAGAGAAATGAAGTATAAAATATTCAGTCTCACATTTCGGTTCTTTTCCTAGTGCTAAAGTCGACTTTAGATATTTTCCATTTGATCTGATATTCAATGTACTGTGAAGTCTATTTATAACTTCTACTTGGCATTGTAATTTCATGACTGATTATTATTGTACCGAGCATATATAGTAGAAATCAACTTTAATATTTATGTTGTACCCGCCAAAAATATAAACAGACGGACTAAAACCTAAAACAGAGAGTCGACAGAAAAGTCAACTGACTGTCACCTGTCACGCTTCCAGAAAAGTGAAGTGTTACCTATTTGTTTCTTTTTAATTCCTTTTAAAAAATCTACACGTCAAGAAATACTGATATTCTCATAACAAGTTATTGAGTCTATCTATAAATGATTTTTGTAATCTGGCAATATTACATTCAACTGTCTAATTCCGTTGAATATCCATAACGCCGCTTTCTGGGAGTTTATTTATTACAGAACAATAGAATATTCGATTTCCCATTACTTCCCAATAGGTGAGTGCAATTATGAAAAATATTCATAAATTTGCGGTCTGTTTATCTATGTAAAATTAATATTTGTAAGGAAAATCATCCACGGATTCTTATATTACACTGTTTATTTGCGCGATTTATTATTATAATCAATACTTTTGTGCTTTTTTAAACATGTTACAAATAACTGTTACCGTGCAACTATTTAAGTAATTATTTATGTACAAATAGATCAATCATCAAAAAATGGCTGCTTTGGTCGTACAATCCCGTTTCGCTGGTCTGAAGATCGAGGACGACGACTACCCTCCTAACGACGCTCAGAAGTCGAAGAAATCTAAAATAACCACAGCTAAGAAGACCGAACCAACAAAGAAACCGAAGAACAACAATAACAACAAACCCCAGGTAATATGACAATATATATCATAAATTAGAGCCAGATCTTTTAACAAAGAAATAAATATAAACTATTTCAAGGTATAACGAAAATACTTAAAAAATTACAGCAGTCAAGGTAGGTAGGTATTTATGGTGAACAACATGCTAATATTTATAAACTTGATGTTTATCATGTACCTGACATTGCTAAGCATCTCTGTGTTTACTAGTCTGCAAAACCTAATCTTAAAGCTAAAGCATATTTTTAAAATCCTCTCTAAGATTTCAACCGCTCAATCAGACTCAAGAACTTATAAAATGGAAATGTAGTGAGAAAGGCTTTTTTTTATTGTTTTGTTTAGTTGTAATAAATAGAAATAATACTGTTAGCTTGTACCCAAGAAGAAGAAGTCTAGGCAGCAACCCGTCTCCGCTGACCAGTGGGAACTGTGGAAGCAGAAGGATGAAGAAATGGTTGATGGGAATTTTGAGACTGAACTGCAGCAAGTTAGTACCATTTCATTGTGCTTCACGAAATTAATATAGCAAGCAGCATTGGCTAAGCCTTTTCCCAACTGTTGGGGTTGGCTCCACTGATTTCATTAGTTTGAATCAAATGTGGCTTTAATGCATTTTAGTAAGGGTGATTACCATCTGAACTTTATCTCTGAATTACTGGGAGACACTGATAATCTAAGGTTAGACCAATTGTCAGACTTTTTGGATTGTTGACTGACCTTGACAAAAGTACCAGGTTGTTAAAAGGGAATTGCTTTGATATGAAAGAATTAAGTGTTTTATACATGTTTCATAAGTAAAAGTAGCATTTCATTTTTTTATTGCCAATTTATAGGCATTGTATTTTACTGGAACAATGAAGTGCAGTGGTGATGTCATCATACTTTATTATATCAGTCTGTAAACAACACTGCCAAATGTAGTTAAAGAGTATATTGGCACTTACCTGACTGATTTGTGCATAGAGTAAACTAACTATCTCAATTGGTATAGTGGTCGGAAGCGCGACTGCTGAGCGGGAGGTTCTGGGTTCGATATCGATTCTCGGGTCAGGCAAAAGATTTCTCTGTATGGAAATTCACAGTAGTAATACAAAGTTTGAACTACGCCTGGTAGATGAGGCTCGCACCCTATACATGCGATTTATTTTTAGGTATTAAAGACAGATGTGAGATCTAGCTCACAATGTATCACTTGCAAAACAGACTGCTACATTTGTGTAAAACGGAACAGACGAGCGTAGGACGCGCAAGAAAATGTATAACAGTAATAACATGTTAAATTTGAATTCATCAAAAAGTTGCTTAAATAAAAATTGAGATTTTGACTTTCAATATTTCTATAGCCAGATGGTTCATAGGTATGGCCCATTGCAAAAAAAAAAAAACATCAGAATTACATGGCATTCAAGTTCACTTAGGGTCTTTTTACACCTTTTAACTGTTCCTGCATCAATCCACAGCTGGGTAATGTACCTCCACAATGAATTTAGGTAGTAAAATAAATATTATAAAAAAAATCCTGATTACAGGCTATTCTACTTTCCAAGCTTGATTTTGAAGAGAAAAAAGATGTGTATAAGCAATCCAAGAAGGATTCTGATGTTGAGAAGAAGCTAACTGAACAGAGTTCTCGAGCTAACTCTAAGAAACAAAAGAAGAAAAATATTATGAGTCTTGATCAGTTCAATGATATGATGAATATTGGGGAAGATGTGAACATGAAATGTAAGTTTGTAATATTTAAGAAAGAACACTTTCTTTGGTGTATATTTAAACTTAGATTTTCGTAAAAATTGCGTGTGGTGTCTATTTTTTTTTTTGTGAAATTTTAGGTCAGGTTCTTTAGTACCTTTCATAATTTTTTTGAATTATAAACTCTCTGTATATTATTGTTAAAATGAATGCGGTTTGGTAACAGAATTTAATCATTTACAGTCAACCATGACGATGAAAAGTGTCTGCAGGAAGATCCCAAGTCGCCGGATAAAGATACAGAATTTTTCGAAAGAGTAAAACATGAGACTAAACATGAACTTTTAAAGGACAAAATCTATGACAGAGTCAAGAATCAGCGCCAGCCAGATTCTGACGAAGTGATCACCAGAGTACAGTTTGCTGATGCGCTAGAGAGAAAGGATCAAGAAATAGCAACACTGAAGGAAGAGATTGTCACCCTCAAACAAGAACTTTACACAGTGAAGTCCCGAAATAAGAAGCTCTGCAATATACTTGGACAGGGTGAAAGTAAGTTTGTGAACATATTATTTCATTTATTGTTTTCAATACTACAATGGTTTGGTTTGGTCATATAGAGAGGATGGATGAAAGGCGATTAAACAAAAGCACCCCCAAGGGAAAAAAGTGTGACGTTTTTGTGTTTAGGGCTTGCCGAAATAATGTTTACATTAATGGTGGATCCAGATAGGTTTGTTATTGTTCGCCTATGCAGACGCCTACAACCTGGGTTGTTCTGAAATCTAGGTCGTTACAACAGCGCGTTGACTAAGGTCGCAAAGGTTTTCTTAATTGTTTGCTGTCTCAGGATTGTGCAATTGTAACGGTTGAGAAACTAAAAGCTTCATTTTTTTTATAGGCATCAGTGGCATACCATACATAGACAAGTTTGTTTGTGCATTACAGTGAAAGATAAAGCTGAGGTGTTAGTGGAAGTCGAGCGGCTGCGGTCAGTGCAGGCCGAGCTCACGTCCGAGTTAGCGATACTGCACACGGACCTGGAGCGGGAGCGCTCCAAGAACACAGATCCAAGAGCCAACAAAGATAAGGTAACACTCAAGCTATGCAGACAAACTTTGAGGTGATGATTAAATATTTAGGATACTAACAACAAATAGGTAAATAGTGTTTGATCGAAAGTCGGATTCAGAAATTGAAGTTGATTGTTCAGTTCATTTATGATTGCAGATTCAATTCTTTTTAATACTTTTGTTTTGTTGTTGGGCTCACGGATATATTTTAATATAATTCGTGATATAAATGAGATCCATAAAACTACTGGAGCTGCAGGAAAGTAAAGAGTAGTGCATTGGTGTAGCTCATTATAGATCATTAAATTTTTTCTTAAAACTATAGTAATTAAACGTGGATCTTACGTTTAAAAAAAATCTTTTAATGTTGATTATGAACTAAGAGCTTTAAAAAAATCGGTGTTCTGTAGGTTTGGTTGTATTGTTACAGAAACATCCCACTAAAAAGAAAAACATACGTTTTGACGTTTCGTCAGAAGCCATCGTAGCAAAAGATTCAAATTCTGGAACTGGTTAAATGAAGATTTATATACGTATTTTTAAATAAAACTAAATGTTATAAAAACAGAAATAAATGAAAAATGATCTGTGAGATTTTTATTATTTGTATTTTAAGATGTATAGGTAGTTATGGCCGTAAAAATATCATATCTCGAAAACAAAATTATAAGACACTGTTTTTATTTTCAATAATAAATTACTTTTGATTAAGATAATTTTAGTGTTAAATGGATGTTATTGACGCTTTAGACAATAGGTATTATTAGATGATACTCAAATTATGAATCTCAATTATTTTAAGATACGTCAATTTAAGTGAACAAAGAAGTATTCTTATGAGGGTACAAAAAATTTTAGGGATGGTCCTTCAGCTAGGTCTAGTTTGAGGGCTGATCTTTATAAAGGAGATTGATAATAGTTAAAATCACATCTGAAGTGTTAAAGTTGAAGCTACTTCAAAACATGTGAACCTGGCCAAGATATTTAGATACATATTTATGCAACATAGCTATTGTTTATTTTTGTTGAAATAGTGTAGACTTATGATCTGAATGTTTTTCTAGTATAGGTATGAAAAATATAATGTTTTCGATACTTGGATGTCATGTCAGAATAATTTGATGTTGTATGTATTAGCCCAAACCTAAACTTTTGATGTAGTTAACGCTGCCCATACATTGCTTGGCTTTTTTCGTCTGCAACATCAAGCACAAGTTGTATTGTAAGATTTTAGTACTACATCCACAGAATATCTATAAATGCACCTTATTTGCATAACTTTTCGACTCTACATTTATGATTTGTTGGATTGGATACTAAAATTATTTATAAATTCTCGTGTTGGATAAAGGGTTGACTTGATTTAATTACTAAAATTTATTTCTGTGATTACATTTAATTTGTTCAGATTATAAGGTTTTTTATTTGGTGCGAAAACTGTGTTAATTTCACCAATATTGTTCACTGTGATTTATATACTTAGCAAATGGGTAATTAGGAATGAATAAGTTTTGTATGGAAAAATAAAAATATTATTTAAAACAATGCACGATTTTATTGCCACATCTATTACATACACAATTATAATTGGTAAAACGGTATGATATTTTACAAAAATCAATAGTAATGTAATAACCAGTTAATTAAATAGTTCGTGCACATTTAAGGGTTAGTTTCTAAAGCAATTTAATTGAAAATTAAAATTGTGTATCAATTGATTGACCTGTTCCTGATGTATCTTAGAACCGAAACATCAGAAAACTTGAAACTCATTTACATTGATATTATTAACCTTACAAATAGGTAGGTGATAAATAAAAGTATAACTAATGTTTAAAATTATGCATAGTCACATAAAGGAGGACACAAACGATGCTTCTTAAATAATATTCATAAATATTATCGGCATATTTGTTCCAGAAATAGGCACAATTGTATATAGTCCATATTTTCATACACACAAATTATTAATTGAAAGGAGACATGTTTACAAGTTATCTCTACGCACATATCTAACATTAAATAAGGGTACTTACTGTATATAGTGTAAGAGGTTCTACAACTTAATACTACTTTGTTATTCGAATTACATATGGATTTAAACACTATACAACGGTGTATAGCCTGGTGTACAAATGCCTAACTTGTTGACTAGCTGATTTATTTTATTGTCTATAGGTATGCAATACAAGCGATTGAACAGATTTTAGCTATAACATAATGGATACCCAGTGTGACAATATGTGTTCCTTTAAACCACTTAATATTACACAATACTCAATAATTCATTTGTATAAAAATATGAATCATTCATTAATACATAATACAATAAGAACTTATGTAAATACCTACTTATATCATACAAGTGTCATATTGGCAGTTACAGTGATTATGGCAACGTGAATTTGATTTCTAAAATATTTTTGGTCCAAAAAATTTATATTATACCTTATACTCGTTCACATTACGTAAATTTGCGTTATTTTAAAGAAATACATACACCACTTTAATACTGATGTTACAGAATATAAAATATTATTTATTAGTAGTTAATAACTAAGCGAAGACTATGTTATATCTAGTTACTTATAATATGGCAGTAAGTGGTAATTGCAGAGCATTGTTGAACGTACTCGCGAGATTCGCACGTCACCACGTAGGGATACTATTCGAGTACTTACACGTAACTGATTTATGTCTATTCGATGGGTTATTTCATATTGCAAACAATACGTAACAAGTACAAAACACTGGCTTTCATTGTCACTCATAACTCCACGATTCAAGTGTTGCTCTTATCGAGTCCTACACTAACTTTACGTCACTTCACGTTTCACTTCAACCATTGCCTTTTCAAATGCATTTGTCTTCTTATTCCATATTTCTACCGTTCCTTTCTGAACCCTAATTCGCTCAATAATGAGCAGATACGTATAATCTGTCGTGCCTGACTGTACAGGCAAAAGACGTCGCCCCGGCGGGATCGACATTTCTGTTATAAAAAAGTGTACTTGTAAACACTTTCATGCTTGAATCTTTCGAGTCGCTTTGTGATATGATTTTGTATCATATAATCATATTGATTGATATGTTCCGTATGGATCCATTTCCATGGCGCGTATCGTTAAATTAGCATGCTGGTACGTCTGCACATTTGATGGTGCTGACAGGCTTACTCAAAATGTCACATTCGGAGTCCTCTATCACTTTGTTCGTTATTTTGTCCACGCAGTATATGCTGCGTTGCTTCGTAGCTTCCTCGCCCTGTAACAAGTTATTTACCATCAAATGCGATAAGATTTTTGAAAACCCAAATAACTGTTTAAATTTTTAAAAATAATTCACCGACCAGTGCGTGTGCAACGTGTGAGGCGGACAGGTTGGTTTTCTACAATGCTACATCAAAGTAGTGCTAACTATAAGTGATACCTACCGGCATATGACAAGGCTTGGAGCAAGGGTTCCAGGCGCCGACCCACCAGTGCGTGTGCAACGTGTGAGGCGGACAGGCCGGCTGTCTACACTGCATCATCAGAGCCTCGTGCCGTGGCGGTTCGATGTGGTAACATTGGGATTGTTCTACTGCATCTGTGTATAAAAATTATATAATTAAGCCAAAATTAAAATCAAGAGAGGTATGACAATTTTCATTAAAAAAAAAAAACTTATCAATGTACTTACGATTATGATCATCAACGCATTCGTGATGTCTTTTCATGTACCCGACACCACACGACACCGAGCACGCAGACCACTCCGAAACCCGGTACCTGTACCGACGGCGCATGCGTTGCCTGTCCACAGTGTACTGGTAGGTCACGCCTGGGTTGCGGTGCCTGCCTCGGTATATTCGTTGCTGAAAGTAACAATACAACATAACATATCATAATGGCTTCTTCTTCTTTCTTCACTTCGGTGAAATATTATCCATAACGATATGATATTTACAAAATGGCGCTCGTCCAACTGGTTTCTTATTTGAAACGCAGGTTAAGAAATAACAAGCTGATGGGTTCCACCAATTCGTTTGGATAATGACCAACATTATGGCAATTTTCGCTCACGACCGTTCAATGTAGGAACGTTTACGGGATAGATACTTTGGTATTTTGAGTGTATACCTAGTACTCAAAGAACAGGTGTAATAGTGATGAACTACACAATATACTTAAAGAAATTCCACTCTGGCATTTCTTGAATTAACTTCACTCGAGCATAGCATTATGACTTATGACTTGAAGATATTTATTTTGTTTCTCGGCTTTATTTTTACTTTACAATTAACGAAATGTACAATGTCTGTCAAAATCGTAAAATGTTATGTATTTCACTTACATAAACTTTGATGTCTTCTGCGAGTGGTCCCACAATTCGAACTTTCTCCCAATCACGGTCTCGTTCGTAAATAGCTTGTGTGCCAGCTACAAAGTATTCTGTCAATGTAGCATTCCTGTAATAAAATTTGTAATAGATTACCAAAATGGCGGTTCTGGAGGAACCGAGGAACATGTTCTCCTTACGTTAGTTTGTGTCTTACCTCGCTCCGTTCAGGTATATTTTATTCGACTTCGCGCTTCCAATAGATATGTAATTGCCTGGATTGACTTTCTCTTGTATTTTCACATTTCTTGACCCAGCAGGTATGACTGCAACCTGTTGAGATTATTAGATTTGATTAAGACACTAAACATTTCGCGTCTAAATATACCTATGTAGTTGTAAGACAACATTATCTTCAAGGAGAGATAGGATATATCATAGAAAAACTTGTTTAAGATCCGAAGTAAAATTGGTTACCATGGAATGTAACGTTTACAGGGATGTAGAAAAAACAAGAGCAATGTTTTTATGTACCTGTAACTTGAATCTTTCGGTCACTTACTTCGCTAAATCCGGATTGCTTGGTGGTGCCTTTGCTGTATATGCCCTGCACCGTCTTGCACTCCAATCCGTTGCCGCCACACACACCACACTTGTCTTCCTCCGTTTCTGAACCGACTATCCAGTCACAGCCAACTTTGTAGCATACGCCTGGGAAAATATATCTTTGTAATGAGCCTGCTTGTTATGAGTCCTACAATAAATATACCTAAATACGGTCGAGTGTAACAGGTGACTTACAGATGATCCCTTGAGGGTAGATTTACATTGTGGCCACACAATTGACTGGGAGAAAATAGGGCTCTGACTCAGAGTTCAAGATTTGTAATGGGCAAAAAAAAAAAAAAAATCCCAGCCTACAGAGTTTGAGTCGAAAGGTAGGTGTGGCAGAAATCGTTATTTTATTTTCGTAATGCTTGGATTAGTATAGGTTTTACAGCGTCACCACTGAACACGTTTGTGCAATTAAGGTTCTTAAGCGATTCAGCGCCCTAATTGCAGTTTTGCGACGGTTTTATTCACCAATAGTTCTAGATTGGTATAATAATAGTCACTGTTTACCCTGTCATGGACTTTTATCGTCTTCAGTTAATCAACGAAAACTTAATAACTACAGATATATAAAAAACAATAGGAAATACAGCGAGATTTTGATACTTTATACTCTTCAAAACTGTCTTTCAAACCCGCGAGTCAACGAGATACGGCACACATCATTCGACGCTACGTAGGTTTCCTATTGAATTAGTATAGCGATGTTCTTACCAGCGATACACATGTCCCGTGCCCCCACGCTTTGTCTGCAAGGAGTGCCGTCAGCCACGAACCCGCCCAACATTTCCACATCGCTGCCGTCCCGCGCCACGCATTGTAACTCGCATGGTTTGTCTGCAACAACGCATTACCCAATTTTATATCTAACATTTCGGATTAATGGTAACGACTAAATTAATGTTTCTAGATGGTGTAGGAGTATTTTTATTGTACAGCTTACCGTGTGTTTCGGTTGCACAGGTTTACCTGAGCCATCAAAACCTTACACAAAAATATTTATTAGAAATGAAAACCGTACTAAAATATAACCAACACCTAGTTTTTCAAATTAGATTGACCATAATGGGGGTACCTACTAAAGTACCTACATACGTACCTACAATTTTTATAATTATTCTACACTTACCCTGATCGAAGTAAGGTATCCATTCGGATATAGTTTCGTTATTATACGTCATGTTGTTATGTTTGGAGCACTGCACTTCTCGGAACGACGGCTCGTTGATAGGGCACGGGTCGGTGTTGCAGATCTTGTATCTATAAATTGTTTGATAGATCTTAAAATGTAATTATTTTTGTCAGATAATGAAGGTTCAGTTTTGTTATACTTAGATGACTGAATTGCAAAAATAAGAAATTTAGCAAAATAAAAAATGGAAGTGGAAAAAAGTGCCTGAACAAACGATCTTAATATTAGTTAAAATATTTCTTGAATTACATAAAAATCCAACAAAAATGTTGTTTAAAATAACATGGGTCTCAAGTGAAAGAGGTAGGTAGGTACTCACCGACTTCTATCGCCAATACAGTAGTTGCCATTATTGTGTGGCTCTGGGTTGTTGCACTCGCGGGACTGCGTGGAGACGCCGGCGCCGCATGTTCGGGAACATTCGCTCCACTCCGACCAGGGACCCCAGCCTCCGTCGCGAGGCTCAGGGGAAGGGGTGCGAGGAACACAGGTTTGGTTCTGACACCACTGTGTTTTTGAAACAAGGAGTTTTTGAAACCAAAACAAAACAAAAGACCGGAAATATTTATTTAGCGGATAGAATGGAAATCTAGCGCTGTTTAGAAATACCAAAGAACACTTAACACCAAAGGTTCCACTTTTAGGTATGATTTATTATTTTAACACAGCAACAACATTCTTTATTAATAGGTACCAATCTAATGGTCGATTATCTGAATTCATGACACATTAATGAGCGATTAAAATCCCTTGCTGTAAACGCAAAAACCCACACAGAATGAATGAATGGATGACAAAAAGTCTAAAGAGTTTCCTGCATATCTCACCATATCTGGTCCACAAGTGGTTCCGGGTGCGGCAGGGCGCAGCATCGTCTTGCACTTGTTGTTGACTAGACACCACAGATGTTCACACAACTCTGAGGGTTTAGCACATACTACGGCTTCGACCCCGAATTGCAAGTGGCATTGACTCGCTGCATCAAACGTTACACCTAAACAATAACATATTAGTTAGTAAATACCTTGAATGCCATAGTGATCATTGTAGTAGCTTGGTAAGAAACAAAAAACTTACCAGCTGGAACTTCTGGATACACGTACAGTGGTTCTTGAGAGGGCCGATCGCTAAGGCACTCACCCAATCCCGCACTAAAACAAAAGTTATCTTAAAAATCTCGTTGGCTAATGTAATCTTATATGAGCAAACATACCTACACGATTATAATATAAAGAGTTCTATAAAGTCGTGCGAAGTTATTCAGCGTTAAATCCATTCCAGCTAGATTAGGAAATAGTCGACCATAAAATTTTAGCACAATACATTTTCTACGTAGCTGAGCAAATAACAGCTGAAGCAGAACAGTCGCCGCGCCTACTGGATTCATTTCAGCACATTTCGCACAATTACGAGCGCGTTTACACACTTTACAATGATTTGTGCGTACCTACGAATAGCGAATAGGCCCATGCTATAAACGGACCCAAGTTTCACAACCAGCTCACAGTATGTAAGTCCTTGGTAGGCATCCCATAAATATGTCACAATTTAAAATCATTCGTTTTTTAACAGCCTCCGTTTCTATTAATCACGGAATACTTAAATTTAAATTGAATTCGTTATAGATGCGCCATAATTCTACGCTTTATGCCGATTATTCTGTTTGATGGTGACAAATCAGTTGTCGTATATTTGGAATGGGTATAAAATATAATGATGGATCGCGTTGCGACATTCATAATTAATTTTTCGAGATCGTACATAACGACATCCGGTGTTAGGTTTCGATAGCAGATCTTTATTTATGGTTGCGTAGGTTTTCTGCTTTCAATTTTATTGGCACAATAAAACATTTTATGTAGTTTGCTAGTAATGACAGTATTATGTAAAGACGATACTTTCATGTGCAAATGATGTCGGAATTAAATTGAGCTGTTGCATTAACGGAGTGGTCACAATAAATTTAAAATCATCAATGACACCGCTACGGAAAAGGCTTGACCATTCAGTAAATTAGGTAGGTAAGCACAATATGCGCGGGCATGTATTTTGATCGGCCGTTATTTAAGTATTACTGAGTAAAGTGGAATAAACTAAAGATTTTAAAAGCTTTTCGCAATTTACTCTGAGATGAGCAGTAGGTGTAAAATGAGTCAACGATTATTGAGTTACAACAGTACGAAACTCGTTAGCTTACTATAAATAAAACTAATAAATGTTCCATAATTGTAACATATTTGATAATAATTGAATGAATTGTTACTCCGGTTTTTTAATTTAAATTAATTCATCATCTGTCTAGCCTTTTCCCATCTACGTTGGGTTCAGTTTCATTTAGTTTAATTATTTTTGTTAAACCAATTACTTTAATGGAGCATTAAGTTATTTATAGTAAAAAAGTAGTAATAAAAAAATCTATGCAACATCCAAGTAAATTAATTTATTATGCACTTGAGTGTAGGTACCTTACGCTTTATAATATACCCGATGATAGCTATACTTGCAGAAGACTTAACTCTTGTGGGTTATACAATAGTAAGTAGTCATGTTCATGTAACTGCTGGAGTTCTATAGAGGTAACTCGTGGAATGGGTAACTTACTCCAAAAAGTTGGTGACATCCCGTTTGCTGCACCTCGACCAGGCCACCTGCGCAGAGTCTGCTTCGAAGATCGGCGTCATGATGTGCAGCGTCGAGCCTTCGCGGCGGTGGCAGCCTATTTTTTCCGTATCGTGGTACAGCCCAAAACTATGAACAAATTTAAAAAGTCGTATTCATATCCGCATCATATTTGGCGGTCCGTGTGGTTCCCGGCGTGTTCAAATCAAGTCGGAGTCACTACTGAAGCAGTGAGGTACGGTGTTCTTCATTGGAGAGGGAAGATCATCCGAACAGGTGAGGTGTTAACATATGCGTGTTGACGGCCAACAATTAGATTAGTTGCTCCGCACCGATAGATGATGCTGAAGTAGCTTTATATTGTTTAGGGGATGGGTAGCAGTAACCTACCCATATAATATTTCGGACCCATTCGTATATCAAGTGACAGTGTGAGGGATTACTAATGGTAGCCTTTATTCGGGATCCGAAGACAGTGAATATTTACGGGCGGTATAATGGAGCTGGCATTCATTGAATTAAGTCTTTACTAAAACCATTCTACCAATTCCAACTTCGTGTAAAATAAACAACGGTACAGAAACATTTTCCCGTAAGTACCTACACATCTCAAAATAGGCTCATTATTGCTAAGCTCTTCAAGTTGCCACTTAGATAGTCGGAGGTCGCTATCGCCTACAGTTTTGCATACTCCGTTACTTTTAAAAGCGTAAGCGGTATCTGCAGCGATTTGCATTTTACTAGAAAGTACCCAATAAATAATAATTTGTACTTGTACAAAACAGTACCTATACATAAAAACCCGATAACTCATTTCAAGTACAACTTTGCCGTAATGTTACTAAAATGTATGTTAAAAATACTTAATTAACGTAAAACCAGAGGCATATTGACGACCAATATTTCCGACAAAAATACTGTCAGTAAATGTATATTTATGTAAATTTTTACGTAAAACCTTTCAAGCCTAATAAATCTAAAACATTGCATCACATTTAATAGCGTCCAGTCATTGATATTTCCATAAATTAAATAGTTAATATATCTAGAGCTCAGATAGATCATCTGTCCATTATATATCATTCATAAGGCATTATTAATGCATGATAATGACGTTTATCGGCAGTGTAGCAACATGGTTAATCTTAATGGCTATATTAGTATTGCTAGTAATCGCTATCTTATTGCATGAACGGTGGCGCTCCTATAAAGACAGGGCTCTAACAGACAGCGTGATTAAAATGTGCAATTGTGCTTTATCTAGTAGCATGCAGAAAGGAAGCCTCTTTTCTTCTCCCGATGTTAATAATAATAGTGGTAGAGGTCACGTTCCTTATATTTCTCCTTGTCGGGAACATCGATTTGTTTGTCCGTATGAAAATGGAAATGCTATGTAGGTAAATATATTATTTTTGAAGCCTGTCAAATTTATTATTATTTCAATCTGAAGTTAAGAGCCATGTACATCTATAAAATAAGAAAAAACATCCATTTATCAGCGCAAAAGTTCATTTTATACGACTCTTTTTATCTTAATCCCTTTTTGTTTTGTCAGTGAAAATTCCCCTAAGAACCTCTTCCAATCTCTGCTCGCTTCGGTTTTTAGTTTCGATACTAATGTTGTCTGGATTTGTTCGTGTATTCTCGTCTATTACTCGGGAAAGCGGAATTTTTTTAATTGTAATTACTGCAAGCAGGTTTACTGAAATGTCCCAGGTTACTGTTTCGAGTCAAAAGTTATCTCGTCTGTTATATATAATGTTGCATTATTATCATGACATCCTTAATGACACGTTGAAGAGCAATTATTAATCTGTTGGGTATATTATGTCTATTCCTGGAAACTAATTGATTGTAAACATGGTTAAATATGTTTCCAATGCTATTAATGAATCAGTAACTGTAGGTATCTACGTAATAGCGAGAGTAACGGGGGGACCTCTGTACAGTCTCCCCCGGGACGTACACGAGGGGGTGGCCTCTTTGCAGTCATCCCCTCCGGGAAATGGCTTTCGGCATGGCTCCGTGGTGGGCTTCGGTGCGGTCTTCTAAGAGTTCCCGAGGCCCACCATATGGTGTCCAAGCGGACCACCGTGGTGAGTTTGGCCGGTAGGAGTCCGGCACACCCCTCCCCCCCAGGTGGAAGATAGCCTATGATGGGTTTCCAACAGGCTAATAAAAAAGGTATCTCCGTAATATTATAAATAATCTAGTCAATTTTTTTTTAAGTAATCAAATCCTTTTTATTTTCCATAGTAAACATATTTGACAGTCGGATAAACAATCGCAGAATTATAGAATGTTAGGTATACATTCGTAGCCGAGACATAGTAGACAGATACCTACAATAGTGGGTCAGTCAGTCAGCCGCCGTGATATTTGGCACTGGATCTCATAATTATTATCTGTTGTAATGCCGTAACTCCAGCTATAGCGCTACGCATCGTTTGCAGGGCATTATACGTTCAGAATTTATCGAATGTGTATGAAAAATACATTGGCACACGTCCAGGATCGAATCAATTGACGGTACGCTTCTGTTCGATACTGCTAACCACTGAATAGGCACTTCATCACTTGAATATAAATACTAAAAACAAATAGGGATTTAAGGTGTACGAATACACAAAACCGATATATGCTTAAATTTCATGGAACTTTTAAAGTATAGAAATTTAATAGATGCAGACTGGTGCATCGTTTATAAAAATAATAATAAATATCAAAAATATCAATTTGATTTCTTTTCTTAGCAGAACGAATAATATTAAAGCTCCGGAAGTGTCGGCACGCGAGGTTACGAACTTGTTAATTTGGAAGGAGGAAAAATATTGCCGCAATTAAATTTATCTTGATGCGCCGCGACGGGTTTAATTTAAAAAAATGTTATAGCTAATGTTAATTTAAGATATTTGTTGGATTAAATATAAAGAGCATGAAAGCGCACTCAGTGTAGCTATAAAATTCGAGTCTACACATCGTATTTGTTGCACATTACATACGCAAATGTCGCGCCTCATGACCCGTATCGACGACTGTCGCCTGCAAATTGAATAATTTATTATTATACCACTTCTTATTCTTTATTCGAGATAACGCCATGAAAAAATAATGAACTTGTGTGGGCCGATAGTGCGGCGTCAATGCACCGGGTGCATTGTACGCGGCGAATGATGCATTCATATGTCTACAAGAAGGTCAATGGCTGTGTCGCACTGTTTGCACATTACATAACCTGTGTTTGTATAATGATTATAGGCGTTGTCTAATGCGAGTGACAACGCCTTGTTTGTATTTTTTAATATATACCAATACCAATCGAACTCGCACACATCGGATGCGGTGCAACTAAGTATTTCATAATTTTCTATCTTGAAAGCAACGTCCTTGCGGTAATCTCGGCTTGGAAACATGACTCAGTACCGATAACCGAAGCACTCGGCAACCGTTGCCAAATAAAACTAGCACTTATTTCCAAAATAATACTAACAATATTACGCATACTGGTTTTAAATATATATTTGAAATATCTTATTGAGCATGTGGGCGCTTGACAATTAGATGATTATGTACACTGACTGATTGTGATTCCGACATGTATAATTATAGCTCGGATTATGATGAAGCTTCTTGCAGATACGTACTACTAAACCTTTGTAGTTTGAATACAATCTAAATATTTCATGTGTAACTAGGCAGAGATTATGCTGAAACTTTACAAGTATATACAGTCAGTCTGCTCCTGCAGCCAGACTGTACAGCACATAAACTTTGACCGACTGAAGTGATCACGACGGGGCAATCATTGTACAGATATTTGTGTAACCTATTTATCCAAACCGATATGAACTACACTGCTCCTTAATGATTTGCGTACATTGCGCCCTATATAACAAGAAGTAATGAGTTATAAAAATGTTTTGAGTGCAAAGCTTAAGCGATGACAGTATCGATAAATCATAATAAAATTTCTGTGCGACGCAAACCTAGTGAGATATGAGAATTTAATAGTACCTATTCGTGTTTTATGATTCCTGGACACTGAATATCGATGCTAACTACAAATATGATAATGCTACGCTGTTAACATAAATCTTGCTTATAGTTTAAATCATTTCTGCTATCTAAAACGACTTTAAATTCTTTATGGCATATAAAACATTCAGTGGAGCCCATGGCGAAGATATGAAGGACTGAAGACATCTATTTCGGGAGTATGGCTATCCAAACACAGGAACAACTCCAACATTAGTAGTACATTATGTGTTATATAATCTTTGTGTTTACTTTGCGATTAATATTCCTAGTTCAATGGTACGATGTATGAGTCATCTAATCGAACATATTTTCAGCAAACTTTATCACATTGTAATCTAAAAATAATTTGGTTTGTGTTTTCAAACGCCTAATGAAATGGAGTTTAAAATTTTCAGTGCTATGCAAAATGAAGGCCACCCAAAAGCAAAAATGACTAAAAAACTAATGGACTGTAATTATTATAACGTATGCTTTATTATTAACCTTCATCTAACCAAAGCAAGAGGATGAAAGAGTTTAACCCAACATCCGCAATTTTTGGGCGCTATATCTATCTGCCAAGCTTTGGTAGCAGCAATACAAACTGATTTGTTGTTATTCGACAATAGACCATTGTCTATGAATCTAGAGTGATGACAATAACTACTGAATGTCTTTAATTAACGACCTGGCACCTGCCAAGTGGTAGTCGTTTGGTTTATTACTGGCCACTCACCTAAAAATTGTAATTCTTGGAAATATGCAGAAAAAACATATGCATTTGCATAGATTTATAGAGTAGGTAAGTAGTATAAAAATGTGTGAGTGCGTTTTATTTGAAACTATCTCTGTATGACTAGCCATTTCGACTTCAGCATTCTAATCGTTAGAACAATTTTCATAAAATGTATGTCATGTATCAGTTCCTGAAGCTAGATGAACATTATTTCAGTTTTTTATTACAAATATTTTGACGTGTGTCGATGCAGCGCCGGCCCTAGCCCTCGATCAGAGTAGAGGGAAATCCTCTTTCGGCGCCCTTTGATCGACGCATTCACATCACATAAATTGTATTTCCGTTTATTTTAGTAATATAATTTTTATATTATATTATTATAATTTTTTCAAAAGTCAACTCTTTTGCAAAAGTCATCACATATTGAATTTAAATTAAGTAGCTCAAATTATTACACGGCTGCTTCATTAACATAAGCAGTCCTATAGTTCCGCGCCTCTCAAAAGACGCCATTACAAATTAACTTTTCGCTTTGAAATGGCTTTTCGTATTTGGCATTTTGGCGCCCCTTGCCACCTGGAGCCTAGAGCAACCGCTCCACTCGCTCTACCCCAGAGTCGGAGCTGAGTCGATGTATTGAGTCCCCTAATTTGGAATGTACTTAACAGCATTTAGATCTACAATGTTCCATTGCGTAGTACAGGTTCGTAATCATCTAATTGTTTACATCGGTTTCCTTCTAATTTAAGAGCCTTGCTCTGTCGGTGTAGCTTATGCAGCTCGACATTTTCCCCTTCCTATTTACATCGGTTCATCCGAGTTTAATTGCACAGTTATGAAACATCAAACACATTATTTATATTACGCTAAGTTCTTCTCCTCTTCCTTTTAACTTCATAGATATTATTTTTTAAATGTATTTAAAAAAAATGATATCTAGGAACGTTTGCATTGTCATCCAATTCTGAACTATGTTTAAAGTTTCAAATCTCTAGCTCGAAAACTTACTTTAAAATCGATTGAAAAAGTGTTACCTAGCAAACAAACAGACATACAAGAAAGTTAGTCAATAAAAACGTGGTACAATAAAAGAGGTTCACATACTTGTGTCCCAACTCGTGTGTGATGGTGTGCGCCAACATGATGCCGTTGTCCTCATTGACGGAGCAGCTGCGGTCTGACTTGCACATCCCGGCCACGTGCGCGACTCCCAGAGTGCTGAAACAAGCATCCGTTTACAATACTTACCAATGTATAGTACCTATATAATTAAGAAAACTTACAACATAGTTAACCGTTTAATACTTTCGAAAAATACAAATTCTAAGTGCCTAGAAAATTTTCCATCTCAAAACCCTACTTTACATGATCCGGGAATCGAACTCAGGACCTCACGCTCCTGAGCGTGGTGTTGGCTTTCGACCACTAGACCAATGAGTACATGACTATAAATCCTGAATTTATGATCTAAAAACTAAGTAAAAGCTATTCTACCGTTAAAAAAACACGAAGTGAAACGAACGTCAATTAGGCGGATCGATAAATATCGTCATAATCAATATTAGTTTAGTCTAGGCTTCAAATCACGGGAATATCTATTAAGCACATAGAAAATAGTAAATACAGTTAAATATTTATTGGCATATACATACATACTTAGTAAATTATTTGTAATAAGCATCTAGGCTATGACACCATAGATCACATAAAAAAATTCAATGCCGAACAAAGTTTTCTTTATGTACCGTCGGTATTCAACAGAAACTGCACGTTATAACGATGCATGGGGCAAAGCCAACCTCGGATTATCTTTAGCGAATGTTTTCTTATATAACTTCAAGAGCACTGACTGAAATAGTTCCTCAGCTGAAAAGAGAAGTCCTGACAACTGTTTCATAAGTTATTTGGGTCGAAGTTTACGAATATAGAATTTGTGTGACTATAGGACCTTAATTTTCAATGTGAAACAAGAAAGAAATGTTAATAAATTACGCTGGTATTGAAATTAATGTACTTAAATAACGACCAAGTAAAGTTATCACACGGGAAACTAGGAAATAATTATTGTTTTACATATTAATTAGCGACGAATGAAGAATGTCAATCGCAAGTCCTGATTGCGTGCTAATTATACAGGTACACAGTGGGCGTGGTTTAATTAAAGCTTGCATTAGACGGCGGCGCGGGCGCAGCTATCCAACTCGTGACATGGAACTGTTTGATTTACATCGTAAAAAACTAAAAGTCGTTATTTATCGTATTTTCCTTCCGGCTTCGTGTATAATAAAAATCGATTTCAGATTTGTATTAAAATTCGGAAAGTTATCGAAGAAAAGTGATAGTGACATAACAATGAGAATTTATGAATAGTGATGAAAGCGAAGTCCAATTTACTTGACAATAGTTAGAAAGGGAACGTTGTCATATCTACGACAGTCTATTTATTCTTTGATGTCGGCGCGTACGGGAATAGCCGGCTAATAATACGCATGCGTCGCTGACTCACTCACACGGAAGCCGATGAAAAGCTCTAGGTATAAATTCCATGTAATAAATTCAATATACTCATACACAAAACATATCGTCCAGTAAACGTATTTTAATATTAATATGTTTATTTATAACGGCACCTTCACTTTACGATACACGATTAATCAAAAAATTTACACATCGACATTTATTATCGAGATGTCACGACACTAAAGTATTGTGATTTCGGAAAGATTTATATGTTTTCAGTCATAAATCGATAATTGATTGAACGTGTTCCCAATTTTATATTTTCAACAAAATATTCAGGTATTTTATTATAAATAATATTGTATCGCGTTGATGTCTTTTGTATGGAACACATTAAAAGAGTCAAAACAAATACTTCTTAACAATATTTTTAATATATGTTTTTTGAAAATTGCTTTGAAGATTATGAAGAAATATGAGTTACCCAATCCTGAAAGACCTAAATTGTAAAATGTTAGAGTGTCCTTAATTGCCATTCAGTGCGTGTTGTAAAAGTCCAATTTGAGATTTGGGTCACTCACTATTGTGTTGTTGGATTAACAACTGGCCACTATTTACGCACAATTTCGATCATTAACCAGCAATAGTACTAAACGCGGGTTTAATGGTGCCAGCGACTATTGATAGCGTACGAAATTTTGCTATGAATGAAAAAATGGCGACACCATTTCGATATTATGAAATCGCTAAATATATTATCTTTTTATGCGAAGAGTCTTGGAACTCCATGTTTTAACATAATGTAAATATATTTAATGAAAACGTAGAATGAAGTTTGAATGAGCACAGATGTACTCTCAGCCCTGAAAACTTAGAACATTTCACAGAAGTGGACTCGGAAGCTTGAATAGTAAACATAATTTTATGGATGTTAGTTTTATTTGTCCCTAAAATAAACTAATATCATCCTAAGATTAATGATCCAAAAATGATGATCCTGGGTGGGACTACTTTTTGTCACTGTCATTTATTTAAAAACGAAAAAGGATAGAGAAATTTCTTATTAATAACTGGCTAACAACCTCATGCGAAAGTCAAAAGCCTTTTATTGTGGCTGTAATACAATTCGCAATAACGCGTAATCACCTTTTAATTGCGTTAAAGCTTCGATTAATATTTTCCTTTTATGCTGTAGCTCATAAATCACCCTGCATCGTTAATTGTTCACTTGTTTTAAAACGTGTGAAATTAACGTGAAATTAAATACCCATTGATTTTTGTCAAAAGGCGCCTGGATATGAGTAGGTAGACATTGTATAGTCTTTTATAGGTATTTCATCGAAGCAATATATGAGTATGGAGGCAAACTTGGCTATATATAGTTCGTGGTATCGATGTGAGTAAGTTAGGACGGTTCTTTATATAGATGAGCATATTTCAATATCAAGAAATTAGTCTAACAATAAAAAAATAACACTTTGTCGCTCCACGCTCATGCCAATATCTCGCTTACAAAATATTTAAATTAATGGTTTTGTATTATTTTATATGGCTAGGTCTACGGACTCCATTGAATCTTATGACCAATATTTGTAAAGATATAACATGGTGACACGATTTTTTATTACGTCACAAACAAGTAGCGCTTAGGTGCCAAATGTTTGCATAATATTAGGAATATACTGCCTCTGTGTCTAGCATTAGCGACCTACATAAAGATCACACCTGTACTCGTGGAATACCTATTAGGCAGACTTCCCCATGACGTGATTCCCAGCCACTAAACCCAGGACAGCATCTGAATATTGTTTTGAACAGCAAATTTTCTTACGTTTTGCCCGATCCAGATATTGAAGCTAGGATCTATGTTTTGCAGCTGCTGTGACCGCTAGACCAACGAAGCGATCAATATAGCAAGAAAAAAATGGTAATTGAGCGCGAACATGACATCGGCCGAGAGTTCGCTTGCTTCAAGCGGCACGATCAAACGAACGGAGAAAGTCGCATTGTGAATACATACATTTTTCGGTCACAATACCATTTTTGGTCAATAATTGCATCAAATAGGGTCAAGATGGACGTAGGCAGTTATTTTGTGTTTATCAAACGAATTTATGCTTCATTTCCACACGTGTATTACGATTAAGAATGTAAATTATGTCCATACAAGGTTAACAATTTTTTATCGTATAGCCATATTGAATCATTGATTGCCTTTATCGGTCGAAATATGACATAAAAAGGCAATTTCAATAATATATGCCCATCAATAGGTGGTCTAATCTCAAGTATGTACATTATAAGATTAGCAATCGTGTAGCGGAAGAGATAAGCGCGCGCGCAGGTCCGACCGCGACGGACACCCGAGACGGCGTGGCGTCGACACGACACAACTACGAATTAAAATTAACCGACATCATTATTTTTAACGAGCGCCCTTTGTCGAGCAACCGCTACTCAGAAATGCGACTTCGATTATGCAAGAGATTAATATTTAAGAAGATTAGATGATAAGTTTAATGAAACTCTAATGCGTAACGAGTGCACACGTCACGTCAGGTCCACTGCTTTACTTGTACAAACGTTTTTTTTACAAAATACTGGCTTTGTATGTCTTACAAATTAATTAAACCACATGATACATACATTCTAATCGTTATTATTCGACCCCCATTAAAAATTCAACTCAAGTTAAAACTCAAGTAATTTATGCCTGATTCGTGTGTATGAATACGTAATGAACATTAAATATTATGTGCATATTTAATAATTAATTGGTAAGGCTCGCCAGATATTTAATTATTTGTAACGTAAAGCATCAATAAAATTGTTTCTTTTATGATTATTTGAACAAACTGTCTTTTAAATATAGGTATTGCTTTTTCTTGAATTATAGATGACATATTCGACCTGCCGTTGTTTTTTGCTTTTTCAATAAACATCTCCATAATTAAAATTAAATTGAAAGCACGTCGGCTCTTTAATAAAAAGCTAATAATATTCATAGATGTTTACATATTGATGATTGCAATTTTTATGCGGTCGTGCATAATGCATGGCGGCATGGGCCCGCGACCGCCCGCGGCTTGCATCGACACCGTTACGACGATTGTGTTTTGATTGCCGCCTTCCCAGAACATTCGACTACTCGTTTGTACCGTTTACCGAAGCCGACCTTCCTCATTGCATTCATTACACACTGGTTTTTGGACATGCGTGATCTGGATACGAATTAATGTAGTTAACAACTCGATCCTGCTGTCGCGCTGTCTATAAGCTTCAACGCCGTGTAAAGAACAACATCGTTAATAAGCACCTGCACACTCTAAATCGACTTAATAAGCGAGTGAATAAATATAAGGTCCTAAACTAAACCGCGGATCTCAAGCAAAGGTACAGTTACAGTAAATGCTTTTTTTTTTTTTCATTATTTTGTTGCATTGATTTGTGTCACATCGCAAACATTATGTTTGACCAAGCTGTGTACTCGAATGTTATCTTTTTGGCTAAAGTATCGCGATAACAATAGTAAATAAAATTTCCTTCCAACATCCGCTTTTCTACGATATTACGTCAAGCAATTCATTCATTCTTTGAAAGTAAAACTTTTTTGACGCGTTTGATGAATTCGATACTGTTGAAGTCGTGCGCAACTGGGAATAAATTTGTTCAGATTTAAAAAAAATCCGTTGACTTACGAGGCGTTTAAAAAAATCGTATGATTAAAATATTTAAACAAGTCTAGTGTATGAGTACTTAGTACTACTTTGAATTCTATGTAAACCGTCTAATTAGATTAATGATAAGTGCAGAAAAAAGTTTGATTGTAAACACTGCAGCTTGCGGTAGGAAGTTACGTAATTGGGTCTGCTTATCTTCAAGTATTCAGGTCTGTGGGATACAGGTGATGTGTTGTTTTAGCTAAAATATTTTGTTAATTTTCAAACATCCTCAAGGAAATAGTAAACAGCAATTTATTTGTTCTTATTCCGAAAATTCCTAAAAAATCTGCACTTCTAAAAGTTATTATACCGTTGAAATGTTTTGCTTCTATTAATGGGTCTATTTCGAAAGCATAAAATGGATGTAAAGAAAACATTTTAAGTAAATTGAAACAGTTGTTTAACCGTTTTGCTTAAGTGTTAATACTAGCTTTCATCTCGCCGTGGTTAAAATCAACGCCATATTCAAGCGGTTTTTTTACAAGTTTTCTTGTGCAACGAACAAAACTTCGCATGACCAAAAAATTGTTCTTGTAATTATATAACGCTATATGGTTATAGGCTTTTGTTAAAATAATGAATGCCCAATTTGTACACACCCAACATCCTTGGCCTTAATGTCGGCGTTTTTGATGTGACCGCTCGGACCAGTACATCGCCGTTAGCGATTCGCAAATATACGCAAAAAACCGATAATGATGTAAACAGCAATTTGTCGAGAGGTTCAGCTTTTTGGCAACGTTTTTTATCAATCATTGTATGTAACTGTGAACTTGATGGATGTTTTGTGCATTCCTTTATATGCGTATGCAGGATGCGTTGTTGTATGTTTTTATACTTGCTATAAAGTAACAAATCCATCTTTTTTAGCTTTATTAATATGTCATACGTCTGTTTGCACATCTTAAGTGCAACTAACTAAGTCACTTAAGTACAGTTCACTTAAGAGACAAGGGTCACTTCACACCATCTGTTTAAATTGCAATTGTTCAATGTCAAATCTTACAATCAATCAAATCTTTCAAAAAAATACGATTTGCATAATTGCATCTATTGATGCGCGTAAATATATAGGTATTCATCTTTTTATCGTATTAAAAAAACATTGAACAATTAAAGTAGATGAGGAACAAATGTTTGAATATTATGACAGGTACGAATATGTTTGGTCAGACATCGAGGTGCCGATCTGATTGAGTGTTGAACGTTAAGTGTTCTGCGGATTATACCGACAAAGTAAACGTTCAAACTAAATAGCGTGCAGACTAAACACGACCATGTTATGCAACATGTGCGGTATACAGGCCACCAGCCTCACCCGACAACAACCAAATGCAACACTATATGATTTATTTTAATTACAGGAACTAATTTTACAATACAAGCATCCATCGGGAACTAGGTGAAGTTATTTGAGCGTATGTCAAAATATATAAACAAAGCCTTCAAATGTAAGCCAGTCGTGTTTGGATCTCCTCCGTTTGCACATATGATTTAATATTACATGTTCAAAGTTTATGAAATTAGCTATTTAAATTAGATTGATGTATCGTGTCTTGAGAATCACAAAAAAAAACCGCATGAACCAGAAATAAGCTCTAAAGAGTATGTGCAGACATTTATCTCTATAATCCAAAACATTGGTGCCAGAGAGGAATTTATTGAAACGCAAACATTTCCGATGTAATTAAATTTAGTATTTTAGTTAATACTCAAATCGCGCGTTGTGTTACAAATTTCGACTGATTATCATTGTAAGTTACGTAAATGAGTGTATTAAAATGCGTTAGCAACTGATAGAGGTGCAAACTCCTACATCCAGGTGTCGGCGCTCAAGTCTGAAAGTGTTCTATTTGTGCGTCAGTTACTCATCGCGATTCTGTTTACTTTGCTAACAGACGGCTGGTCCTGCCATTGACCTTGTCTCGGCGTTTAGTAAAAAAGAAATGCTAATATGCTGTTGCCCCCTGTGTTCTGTGTTTACGTCACGTCGTCTTGCATTGTGCCCGGTAGACCAAATGGCATTCCGACGGATTTGTTCCAACATAGGATTCTTTTATTTTTATTTGTGAACGAATTCTCCTCGCATATTTTTGTTATCACATTTTGTGCATATACATACAACACGCTTAAAAAAGATTCGACACAGTTCATACCTGCAAGGTGTGTCGTGTTGACTGCAGATGTCTTGCCTAGTCACAAGGATGGCAACATCGTGGTGATGAGGGTTCTCGTCGTCTTCAGGATTCAACTGTTGCTGCCAACGACAGAACGATGCCAGCGTTATATCTGCGTTCGTTGACACTTCTAGATCAGGGGCCGCTTGAATGTGTTCCACCAGGATGATTTTAACGACCACCACTTTGATGTAATTGCCGATCGAAGGGTCCATGTAGAGTGAGGATACCTGTTAAATAAACGAGATTAGTGGGTAGTTCTCACTATAGATATAAGATAGGTGTAAGAGGAAGCTCATGGATCAAAATTAATCACTTTAAATGGCCTTGCGCTTTTCGGCCTCTGTATAGTACCTATATATACAATCTATATTCATGTTATTGAATTGATATATGTTTCTTATCATATATAAAATCAACACGAAATACATCAATTTAGACCATAAAAGAATGAAATAGAATCATCTTATCGTCATCAATGATATTGATTAAAAAGGTCTTATTTAAACTTACCATATTCATAATAGTAAGCAGGTAAGTTTCCAAATTGCCCTGATCGTGGAAATCGGTCATAGACTTGTCGGCGACCAATAAAACTTCGACGTGGCGTGGCTTGCTGACCGAGCGAGTTGTTCGTCTTGCCCCATCGGATCCATGTTGCGCCAGATTGTGATGATGAGTATAACGATGGTGGTTCTGTATTCAAACAAACAGATTAGCTATAAGGCTAAAAGAAAATTTTATATGGAATACGTGAACGGTATTCCATACACAATTTTCATTTAGCCTGTGAATTCTTTTAATTAACTAGTGTATCGTAACATAGAGATTTGCGAAGATTTTTTTGTTTTTCAGTAACAATATTATGACAATGTTCCAAATTTAAGCTACAGTAGATTATATTTTCTAACCTAAAATTAAATTGCGACGCCCAATCGGCGTGCGTAACTACATTTTCTTTTTGCCTTGTTTTCTTTTTTACCTTGTTATTTTTATCCTTATTTTGTTGTGCTGCCTCTTGTCTCAGTAAGTTTTGTTTTCTCCACAGGTACGATGGCTGCTTCGTTGCACAATTCTTTGATCTTCGTCTTCGTCGTCTGTTTCGCATTCGTCGTAACCTATGCTCATCAGTTAATTTGTTTCGGTATCTCTTTTTCGCTTCTAATGAAGCCTGATCCGAGGATCTACTAGTTTCTATCGAATTACTCTTAGAATTGGACTGTAACCTCCTTTCTTCCATTCGGAGTATAGTTTGTTGTCTCCTGAATTCTGCAGGATTTTTTCGCATCATTTCCATTCTTCTCCTACGATGTTCTAAGTATTCTCTTCTACGTTTGTCCATTGCTTCTTTGTTTTCGAGATATCGTCTTGCGTTTTGTCGTGTTCGTTTGTTATATTGTTGTGTATTCTTCGGATGATTATCTCTTTTGATTTGAGTGTTGCTATTTGTTCTGCTCTCTACTTCTCTTTTAGCTCTATGCCATGCTTCAACTTTGTCAACTGCAGATCTTCTAAAAATAACATGTGGTCTTCCTTCCGAACTGTCAATGGGCACTTGGTTGGATGGTTCAATCCAATATTCTCCATGCTCCGTTCTTAAGAGACCCGCCTGTTGATAAAAAGTATAATAAATTACAAGTGATAAATTACACTAAAGCCACACTATACGTGCTAAAATGAGTACCTATTAAATAAATCACCTTGATTAAGGTAACAAACGTCTCTTGTTGGTAACCTCGGTATTAAAACATCTTATCTTATTTACGTCATTGTGATGGTGTGATGATATAATAAAACATGATGATGATATTCTCAAAATTTCAAACAACTGGGAACTTATCTGAAGGTTACATTGAAAGGTCTGGTTCGGAGTTTAACGTTGTATGTTAATATATGTAATGTTCTCGGATATTGTACAGTAGATTCAATAAAATATAATTTGTTTAAATACTAAGTAAAAAAAAAAACTTCAGAGGTTGCCGATCAGCATAATATACCTACATCTAAATAACACTGAATGGCCTACGGTCCATTGAGAGCTTCAAACCGGTCGAGCGAGTAGTGGGTCAACAAATCTGGCATGTTTGCTAGTAAAGCTAGATAAATTGATTGATAACGAACCAGAGGCGGCTTTGCGCGAAATTTAATGGAAACTATTCCATCTGAACGGATATCTTGATCAACTTAGTGGTCCGCGTGATTGCGGAATGATTTATACGCGATATTTAATCAGCTAAACGAATTTCCTTTTAATAAATGTTTTGCATAAAAATAATAACCGCGCCTCTCTTTTCTACATATTATATCGTGGGGTTCATAAATTATTCAATAGAGTCAAGTGACTAATAGTTTGCTTTGATTTTAATGACAAAACATATATACATAAGAACTTATTAAGATGTAAACGGTCAAAATTAATTGTTGATCAAATATAAAGAGAAGTATTGTAGGTGAGTAATCAAAAATACATGTCATTAATATTACACAGGTGTTATCTACTCGGCACTTATTACTTCTCAACTTCCACGTGTATTTGGTAGGTTATTTCACATATATTTGTAGAGCCCTTGATTTTTTTAAATAAACCTGTCTGATACAAGAATGTTATAGAATATCAATAACTATTTACGCTCGATAAATTTACAATCTGAGAAATGCGTTTGTACGCAATATTCACGAGTTATCTGCAGCATCGCTCCGACTAAGAAAACTTTCACATAACGAGGAATTATTCTGTGTCGTTTCCGTAATAAATATATTGCTAAACCCATTTAATAGTTCCATAAAATTACCTATTTACACCGATAGCATAAGCACACGATCGTGTCGTCAGTCACGCCATAGACGAGACTTGCGAAACGTACATCTTAAACATCTATGTGTAAGTGCTCTTAGTTATAGTTTTTATTATTATATGCAGTGGTCAGGCTAGCCTGTGTGTCGCCGGCCTTGCCGTCAGAAGGCCGTCCGCGAAAGTACATACTGCGCAATTTAACCAACTCATTAAATTGATTGATGTAAAATTTTATTTAATAGCACTTAGCTTGTGCGACTGCTTGTAATTGAGCATTCTTAATTTTGTTACACACTACATTATATTGCGCTTTGAGAAATTAATTCTCGGTAATTGTCGATAGTTTAAATCTCTATGAGTCACTCAAACTGTTATGTTTTCTTGTAGTGGAAAGCCGTTTTCCAACTCATGATAGACTTATAGGTATGCCGAATGAATATAAGGAAAATATAAAGATATTAAATACAAATTAATGACTTTACTTGATTTTATCGTATCAAAATTATGTAAACGTTACTTAAGTACTATTTAAATAGCTTTTACATAATTCCTACAGATCGTTAAATGAATCGAGCTTTTTGCGTCTCCAACATAGTTTGGATTAAAATCTCATTTTGTCGAAGTCATTAATCGAAATCGTACATGTTCATTGGAATAACCACTACGACGGGAACATTTTGCCTCTAGCGGTATCACTTTCAATTTTATTATCTTCGCGATACGGTTGTAGGTAGAAAGTGAACTCGGATGGTCATGGTTGGTAGGTAATGCGGATGTGAACACTAGAGGTGTCCAGCTGCGCGCGCCGATCAAGTGGCCTCTCATCTCGGAACCTCTCAGGCTCCTTAAGATGTGTCGGCATTCACTGATGTTTCGTGCAGTGTTTTAGACATATGTACATTTCCTGTGTTTGTTTGAGTTGTTAGAAACATTGCTAAAACTTTCTGTTGAATAAATAAATTAGGTATTGGATGAACACGTCTATACGCAAATTATAGAATGTGGATTGATCAGAAAAATATTCTAAATGTTGTTAACAACGACTTGCATTTACAAGTGGTTTTTAGTATACGTAGAATTGAAATTCTACTGCTGCAATTTTACGGCATACCGAGAAGTTAAAAGTGACGTATGTCATCTGACGTCATCCATTTCATAATCAGAAACCATTAGTTCTTGCATCATGCATCTATCAAAAAGCTAAACATATAGGTAAAAAATTCCTGGAAGGTTGAATTTCCGACTTAATTTTATCAAGCAAATATTTTTGAATAAAAAATAATAGTCTCTACGGAATTCAAGTCGGCTCCTATCCCAAAAAAAGACAAAGAGATGTTTATTTTTAGTGTCCGCCTTTTTCAATTAAATGAACCTTAATTTTAGTTGATAGTGTTAAATAAAAAATCACTAAATTGGCATCACAGTTGGCATTATCAAAATGTTCTGAGATGTGATTAATGAGATGCTGAATTCTTCGGAGGTTGTAGGGTCATAGGGCTGCGTCTGCGTGGATCTTTTTGCCCATTCATTTTCAACCGCAAAACATATTCAGAACCGTAATTATGATAGCGTTCAGGTTTATTAATTTAACTTTTGTTCTCACCAATAAATGGGCTTGCTGTGAACAGTTTCGTATTTTACACGAAGCGAACATTAATTTATGTTCGAGGCATTTCTAACCGGTCCTTTAACAAACACAAAGGATTGCTGTAAATGAACGAGTTTAATATATCATGTGTTGGACACCCCTTTAACTTGAGTATTCATTCACTTGTCAAAGTTCATTCATCCTAACGATTTTAAAGATTGATGTTGTTTGGAAACCTACATACCTACTTTATAAATACATAAGTAGATATTTTATTATCGTATCACTGTAATCCCTAGTAAAGGCATCTATCATCGATAGTGATGGATAATAAACTCTATAAATAATCAACGTATATCTTTGATTTGTGTTTCGAGTGCTTATCTTGCGTACTAGATTGGTTTAAAGACCTTGACTAGGCATTTGTTTGAGCGAACCACAAATCTTTATAGAGTCGTTAAATAAAGAAGATGAACGAATGAAAACATTTGTGTTATTGCTAATCGTTTGCATAGAAATCGAACGTCAAATACTTGATATTTAAAGAGACGTTTGGACATTATGAACATATTCTGGTTAATTAATAAGCGTTCTGAAAGTCATTGTGTAGGTGTTACACCATATTAATTTATATCTGATAAGATTTTTTTATAAGTTAGCAACAAAATTGGGACCGTAGATTAATTAATTCTTTTTATGTTCTAGTATTAATAGTATTGTCTGGTTATTTTGTATACTCGGTTATATTAAAGTAGTATTTTCTTAGACTTCTGCCGTGGTGTATGGGGTCATATATATAATAATATCTATGGCACTATAGTATATATAATTTTACAAGTGACAAAAATCATTTCAGTAAGCTATTAACTCATAAATTCTAGGATTTGCTGGTAAAGCTCAGCATGTACCAATATTAGAGCTTTTTATAAACATACGTCTTGTGGCACTGACCTGATTCATAATTTAAGGTTCTTCAATGCGAGGCTTAGTATCAGTCGTGGGCTTAAATTAAGGAACTTAAAGTTTCGGGACGCATTGTCATGATGTCATAACCCAACTCACTGCCACACCCTCATCTGAATTCAGATGCCGATTACTATCGGGATAATAACCAAGGAGATTGTTCGTATTATAAAATACTTAAAATACCTCCGCGTAGAGCTGTTGGCAGGTAAAACTAAACTAACTTGTAATGTGGTTGTAACTACAGGAAGACTGCGAATTTTTTACAACACCGTGTAGGTTGAACGAAAATAAAAACTGTTTGCTAACTATTTGGATATAATGAAGCACATCCGTTGCGAGGCTATTAAGTTGTAAAACAAGAAAAATCTACTCTATTAGATACTTATTATGAAGACGTAATTGTTTAGTTATTGTTGCATGTTGTAAAAAAACGCACATCATTAATAGTATAACTATGAAGATACAAATCAGATAAAATAATTTACTAACAGATAATCTTAATTACGCTGTAACTACATAGGTAAGGTTTTTGATTTTAGGCTGCTACGCTAAATTCTGATGGATTTTCATAGAATAATTCATAAATAAGTTTTTATACTACTTTTACTTGCTTTTATACTTTTCATTATGGTTCCTTCTCCATAATATATTACATCACAGTAATGTTAATGTCGTGTTATCTTAATTCAATCGCGTTATACGCACCCATCGAACTATAATTTTGTTCCTTATCAAGTCGATCGATTAAAAAAGGTTTGTTCCGATGAAGAATAAATTTACATTTTCCGCCCACGTGCCTAGTAAGCAATTAGTTTTTATTACACAGCACTTGAATATTAAAGGAACGTCTAAAATTATACATTAAGCTGACATGTCGATTTAATTTAGATTAATTGTTATATTGATTCATAGTCGATTCCAATATCAAATTTGTAATTGACACAAATAATGTGACAGCAATGTTAGTAAATATTTTATCGCAACCATTTTGATATATTAGCAGTCGTATTTGAATTGTTAAATTATACGCGTGCCATAGAGGCAAATCTGCGGAACCATGAGGCATTTAAATCGGTTCACTACGCTACGGCTACGTCGTGCTACGCAAGCATAACGCCAGGACGTGAGAAGCGAATTTGTTTAAAGGAAGCAATTTCACGAATAGTGCTATCTAAAAGAGTAAGTAACAAGACTTGGAATCCTTATCACTTCCATTCTTACAGTCGATCAATGTCATGAGCAAATTCTTACTAATTAGTACTAATTATAGTGTCACAACATAAAACTAAACGCAGTCGCGCCAAAAACGACGCCCACTTTCATTCGGTAGTTCAGTTTTTACAAACATGTCTAATTTATGCTAATTTTTGCAATAGTATCTAGTCAAATCAAGGTCGTAACTCATAAAGCATTAAGAAGTTATGAATAAAATAAACAAATTTTAATATTTTAAACAGTTGCAAACTATTAATAAAGAGTTGTGCTCCCGGCTACGGCCGCATAACATGATACTAGTTTCCGGGCGGAAAATATTCTTTATATGAGAGCCACTTTCAATCCACGTCTAAGATTTTTTTTTTAAATACCTAAATCCAAGATCATGCACATTTTGGGGTTACGATGTGATTTATACAAAAATATTCATAAATCATTTTAGTAGGTTGAAATGTTATAGCGAATAACATCTATCGGATTTATTAGTACTTATCGATTAGTAATAAATTGTTTGAATATTTGAATAGATTTATCAGAAGGGCTTAAAGTTCATAATTTAAATCGCGCCGCTATTTGTCAATCGTTTAGTCAAGATGACGTGTAAAGCGTGTGCGCACACCTGCTACGCTGGCCGATAGATCTGTCCCCCGCGGCATGGTACAAGTCATTACTGTCGATGACCTACTAGCTAATAATACTAACACTAGGTGTCATCAACCGACTATTTTTATTCAACGAAGTAATTTTTATTGTTTTTTAAACACTTTAGATTATCACTCAATACCTGGGCTGCCTTTTTCTTGTGTGTCATTAGACTACTCACAGTACGCAATAAAAAGAAGCTTTATTTTTACGCCTAATTCAAGAATCGGACTCGTAACCTTGTATGCACAAAAACTTGCACCATTTAGGTTGCCAATTCATATGCATTTTGAATTGAAACAGCGCTTTTTCAGGCTTCTATAGTTATGACAAAAACTAAAATAACAGCCAGGAAATATCTATTGCACCAATAAAAGCTTTCATATACTGAACACAATGTTAATGTAAGGCAAATAAAATTATCAAAATTAAAGTCTACTGACAAGTGGCTAATCATTAAAACATATACTTTATTACTAGTTTATGCCATACTTGTCAATAAAGAGTAATCGTCGATAAGCAATTACCAAAACACTAGTTTTCGAAACTTGCCGCTGTCGACGGCCGGTGCTAAATCATAGTTTCACTTTCCATCAGATCGTCTCATCATCAAATATGAAAGTAAATGTGTGACATCAGTGCCGGATTTAGCAAATTCTGTCGAGGGGCCCTTGATCTGCAATGGGCCCTTAAGTATAAAGTACCCGTTTACCGTATGAAATTCTGTGTTTTATTTTCGCCAACAAAATAATCGGTTACCGATTGTCTTAGTCGGAAAACAGGTGTAACGTTTCACGTTTTTGTAACATCAAGTAAATTCAATATAATTATCACGTCTTAATAAGTTTCACCCAAAAAATTCTTCTGCTCAGGCGGAGATGGGCGGGTTTGGATATCCCCTTTTGCGCGGGGCCCGTAGTAGTTGCTACTCTTGCTACGTAATTAATCCGGCACTGTGTGACATTGCTTTATTACGAGGAAAGCTAACCTATCATATGATATAGTCTAAATAATTAATGTTTGAACATAGCTGGACAGACACGCCCTTAATAATTATTTATTCGTATATTATGTTTGAGGTTACATCATACTTGATGTGCGTTTAATCCATTCGTAGATAGTTCACTAACTAAAATTTATTTAATTATAAAAAATAGGTCGGATAGTAGGCTTCGATGAGAGTGTAAAGATTGTTAGGAAGTTCAAGTAACTACGTTGGTATTTAAAAAGCCACTTAGGATAATGGGCAGCGGCTTCCATCTGTGTTCTAATAAAATTATACTGTGGCCACAAGTCCTGCTAAGTGTAGTCATTTACGGACCAAGTAGGTACTTTCTAATTGATTGTAAATTGTAAAAGATCGTTAAACTTTAGAAAATAAAAGAGCTAGAAGCGGATATGCAAGTCACTTTTTTCATATATGACCTGCATGTAAAAATCTAGATTTAAACTTGATTTTTATAACCCAATCGAGCTTGTTAACATTTTTATTACTTTGCATAATTATGATGTAAAAATATGTACATAATAGTGGGTTAAATACGACAAATACTTTTAATCTGAATTTAATTTGAAACTCAAATTTCTTCTAAGAAATACGTTATCTAAAAACCTACAATACAAAAAAATAAAACAAATTTAGATAATCTGTCAACGTTTATAAGCATTTTGCCAATTGTTTGATTCCTTTGGATTTACTAATTCATTAGTTACTTGACAAATGAACTGATATCTTTATATTACAATTTTTAGCTTTTTTGAAATTGCAGTTGGTTTTGAGTATTTAAGAAAATGTTAATAAAACTTGGTCCAATCAAATCGAATTCAGGACCTCACGCTCAGCAGTCGCGATCACTAGATCAGTGAGGCAGTTACCTACTAATAAATATAATATATTATTATAATATAGTTTATAGTAAAGAACATAAATAAAAGTCAGTGAAAAAGCAGGTGCTCTAAAGATATTATGACTCAGGCGGTGGAGTATCAGGCTTATATTTTGTTTTCTCTATAAATTCCATCTGAACTAATATTATAAATGCGAAAGTAAGTTTGTTTGTTTGTTATATTTTCACGCCTAAACCACAGAACCGATCATTATGAAATTTTGCATATAACTTGTCAGAAGTACAGAAGAGGACATAGGGTACCATTTATCCAGAAAAAAGTACTGTTCCCGAGGGAAAGAACAATAACTTTTGACGGTCACAATTGCTTTAGGACGCCGGATGGTGCTACTTGTGACCTGAAAAATTGCACGGGTTCGTAAACAATGCGGGCGAAGCCGCGGGCGGAAGCTAGTATTTGCATATTTATAAAACCGTATTCTAGGTATTTGGTAACAGTAACAATGTCAAATATAAGGAAAAATAAATAAAGCTAATCGGTCAATGAACTCGTGACATCTGACACTAATTATTTATACATAGCTATGTATCGATATTCGATAGTTTCATAAACCTATATATATATTGGATATTATGGAAAAAAGTATTTTTCATGGAATTATAAAAAAAAAAAAAACCATTTAGAGTACTTTTTACAACTACAATTATTCTTAATCCAGGTCTAGTTTAAAACAAAACAACGTTGATATATTTAAGTACCTGTACAAGATATTTGTATATTAGATGGTATTAAAATGCAAGCTGGGATGAAACGCTGTCAGCTTCCCACAGTAAAAAGACCACAAATAACGAAGGTGCCCACAAGTAGTATGGGTACGAACATAATTTAATTTGTTCCCTGATTGATTTGGTGAATTCTTGGTACCGATCGGTTTTGTGTCGAATATATTTTATTGCACGACCTCACGCTGCAGACTTTGTGATTTATCTCACATTCCGTTTATTTATATCTGACAACAAAATTAACGATTTAGCCGTAGACATAAAAAGTTTGGTCTTTCGACTAGTTGACGCGTCATTTGGCTTACTTTGCATGTGTTTTACAGCATCCTAATGAATGTTAAATATTTAGAAACACTTTTTTTGCCTTTTAGTTCCAGCTAACTTATCTGAGGTTTTCGATTCCAGTAAAGATGATTGTGGTTTATTTGGGATATTTTTGGTAAGACCTTTAGTGTATTTAATGCCTAAAAGACTTTGATATGGATCAAGGTACGGTGCAAAAAAAGGAATTGAGTAAAATTTGTCCGGGGGAAAACATGGGTATTATGCTGATCAGAAATGGCGTCTGTTAACTTTTAGTTGCCTATAACTAGGTTTTCCAAGTACCATAATATCCAATGAACAAATAAAATAGAGCCATATTAAGTGGGCCAGTAAGCTTACCTGTTTAACCGCATGTAATTCTTTAATTAAAAAACCTAAGGTCCATCTCAAGTACGCAAGTGGACTACGCATGTTGGACTCTGGATGTCATGCCACGAGACTGATGTAGTGGCACGTGGCGTCCTGATCCTGTCGGCTCTGCATTCTCCGTAACGTCTAGTCTGCGTTGAGGTAAGCAATGTACTTACAAGTCCATCGCAAGCGGAGAGCGCCACACTGGACGCTGGTTGTCCTCTCACGGAGCCAGTGTAGTGGCACGATGTGGCGTCCGGGTGCGGTCGGTCCCGCGTGCGTTCGCTCGCGCTGTGACGCTCTACCACCATCGCTGGCGTTATGAAGGTTACTGATGGCCTGCAACAAAGTGGTTTGTTTAGTAAATGTAAATGCTTTATCCTATAGTTCAGACCACCTATACTCGTTTTGTTTAGGTATTTAAAGGTAAACAATCTTGATGTGACTTTCTACACAAACACATATTAAACAAATAAACTACTGCTTAAACTAGTGGTTCAATTGATTTGGTAATCATTATTGTTGTTTTACATTGGTTTTTAGTTGCGTTTTATTTTTAAACTGAGTTTTTAAACAAAAAATATTAAAAAAACACATCAAGATTGTTTACCTTTAGTTAAATACCTAAACAAAACGAGTATAAATTCTTCAACCTGAGGAAAAAGGTCTCTTAAAATTTTTCAAAGTAGTAGTTACTTCGGTTTTGCCATTTTACACTGTAAAGGTTTGTATATATAAACTACGTGGTGAATTATACACCCAAGAAATAAAATGAATGAAATGTTAAAATTCATTACAACCACATTTCAACAATAAAAATATTTTCATAGTGCAAATAAAGTAAAATATTTCAACGTTTCCTCATTTTTACTTTTCTGATATAGACCCTTGTATAATTATAACGACATCATTGGGATTCTCGGTCGGAAGGCGCGCCTTATTGGACGAGGTCCTCACAGATTACCACTAACTCTTTGGCCAGCGCCGCGAGCCTGAGATTCTTGCGCGCGCCCCTCAACTATGTGACTACTCCGTAAATAAAACAAGAATACATTGAATACGGGCAAACTATACTTAGAGAACAGATGATTCTGGATTGCTTATAAAACTAAATAGTGTGATTAAAATTCCAACAGGTTTTATGTTTATTTATCATTTTTGTGAGGATCTTACGATAATTTATTTTGTTTTGTGTTTAAACTAACAATCGAACATTGAAAAACGCCAGTCGATAGCAATAAATTCAAACTGCGGTTTAATCGCATATCGTCCAAGAAATCTGTCCACTATGGCGACGGCCGCCACGACCATAAAAAGTAGATTTCACATTGGCACACGGTCAAGATTTATCGGACAGTATGGACCGGCCTTAGATACCGGGCAGAATGCAGCAATTGTGGCATGTAACGATATATTAAGCGCAGAAAAAGGAAAGGATATACGTCTGTTCACTGTATTTGTAACTAACCGACCTTTATATCCTATTTTATTGGCTGTAAGTGACAATAATTTATGACTTAGTAATTGAAGTTGAATAAATTTTACGACTGTTACTTAGTTTTCGGTCAACAACCTGCAAATTATGTAACAGTTGATAACTTCACTGAATTAACGTAAGTATCAATGAAACACGGTAACACACAAGCATACACTCGTCAGTACGGCGCCACTGAGCTAACATACGACAAGTGCTGTTGTTTTTAGTGTTGTGGACATTATCAGCCTTGGGCCGGACTGTCAATCAGAAGCAAACAGTTCGAGTGGCGAGTAAGGCACTGAGCACACAGATAAGGCTCATTACGGCAATTAGTAGAGGTAAACACAGCCGCCCCAGATTTGTATTGACACAAATGTCTGTATGTGTATGTCTGTACATACACGGTAACTAGATATACTAACCTGTCATAATTGACGATTGATTGTTTTGAACGGTAAAGAACTGCGTGCATTAGAACGTAACATTGTTTGAAAGTTAACAGATTGATTTCAATGTAGTACAGTGTGCGTGTTAACTGATATTAATTAGTCTGATACCATTTCTCTGTATTGTTTAATTGGTAATTACAATCACTTGATCAATGCGTTTTGGCATATTAATCATATTCTAATTTTGAGAATATTTACTGTGTTTGTAGTTTCAATAAGTATATGAGATTTTGTTGCTAAGACACTTTTTTAATCATCTAAACTTGTATACAAAACCTTTATTTATTTAGAAAATAATTGTTTTAAAGCTATGTGTAATCAAGCTTATAGATGAGCATGTAGGACTCATCACGCAGTTCTCCTGTTTCTCTATGGTTATTACATATTCCATACAAGTTATACATAGTCCCATACAAGGTGTATACACTATGATTTGTTTCAATAGAGCCTTAAAAGTTCCTAGGCATATTATAAATTGTTATGCGCTTTATAATACAGATGTAATTAATTCACCCGATCAGAGAAAAGACTATAATTAAATTACATTAATTTAAACGCATATCCATTTTTTATCTTAATTGTAGAAAAATTACGCTAAATGTGTAATATACGTAACATTAAAGAGCTGGTTTATACCGATTAGACCTGTTTGTAAACTATACGATATGCATATCCTTATATGTGGTAACTTAGGCGCCGAAGCGAGACCTACAAGATAAACGTAATAGCCGCCTAATAGCCGCGATTAACATGCAAATATCTCTGAAATACTCTCATTAATCCACTTCATGTTTAGTGCGCAGGTCCCAGCAAATAATAAACCACTCGTTCTTTTGTCGTGGGTATGTCATACGTGACCACGAGATTATATATGTATATGCACTTGTTGTACCGAGTCCCTTACTTAGGGCCAAGTTACCGGTTAATAAGCAAAGGTTTAATAAACATCTGTAGATACAGTATCATCCTAGGTGCTAATAAAAACAAACTACGGTCAATAATATGTTTGCCAAGCGTGGTCACTGATCAGTTTGGCAATATCACGGCCGTAGTTTTTCGGTATATTAGAACGCGCAAGATAACGTTCGGCAGTGAGTGATTACGCGCAGATATGTTTATAGATCCTCATTATTTTTGTATCAACTTTCACTTATTAATACACAAAAGAACTTTGAATAGTTCATTTGTGCAACACTAAACACGATCAAAGCGAACTTTTACGACCGTTTTCAGAAAAGCGTCAGAGACTTTCTCAGAAATCCAATGTTGAGCATATCTTCGTTATCTATTTATAAATTCACGATAAAAATTGTGCTTTTAAACGCAAGAGGTGTAATTTCAAGATGTTTAACATTCACAGGTGTCATAGGTCGTTGGTAAAATGTCAGCGCGAAAGCATTACAAAATGAAACGATATTATTAAACATGGTAGGTGTTAGATTTGTAAAGTTTACTTAGCTTTTTGTAAGTATTTCCTGCGAGAGGCAACTGAGAAACGTTCAGACACTCCCTTAGCGACAGGAAAAAAAAGAGTAAAACTAAAAGCGTATTGTTTTGACTTTGCTGTTGCTTTCGCATCGTATCAGGTATCGCACGGTGATATATACAGCGTGTGTAGATATAAATCTCTCAGAGCCCTGTGGTTTCGGCGCCCTGCCGTGCGAAACCTTTATTTTATTACAGACTCTTACGAGTTCCTTGCACTTGAACTTGCAATGTGTTTTACCTATACGACACTATAATATTATCTGCGACTCATTTTATTGCGATTATTTTTGAATTCTCAAAATAATCTCATATTTCCACAAAAGGTTAAAATGTATATTTACATGCTAGAATGCTGGATTAAAATCATATCAATAACATTAAATTAATTATATCAGTGAACTATCTCATATCAATAAAATACATTCAAACATCAAATAAATCATAAAGATATTCCTAATAAGGAATGTTTTAAAAGCTTTAATCTCGAAGCAATTACACAAATACCTACAAATTGTTATGCAAATCATTTGAACCTAACGACTTGGCACGGAGAACCTGTCCGATCTCGCGCCGTGCCGATGTTACCAATGCGAAAATTTATTATCGATGGCCCCAATTTACCAACCACCGGTGAAATTTACAACAATCATTAGACCGCTTTGGCGCGATCACTTGTCCAATTTTACACGATAAAAATATTAACCGCAGATCGGCAGGCGATAACGGGTGCAATTTTCGAAATTTCCGAATTAACCTTCGGAACTGGTACAAGTCTCTACTAAGCCATAAAATGTTCCAATAAGGCATTTATTTGTACGTGTTCGAAATTACTCTTGCATTTTTCCTCTTGTACCCTTAAATGTATTCACCAGCTTTCGAACAACGGGTCCCACTAAATTATGGGCGATTATCACTTATGGAGTGTTTGGCAAATAGCATTTGCTGTTAGCAATCTTAATTCACAACCATAAAATCTTATAATTCGATAAAGCTAATGGACTGTATATAAATTAGAAATTACGACAACTATTACTATTTTAATAGGGTGAAAGGACCAAAGACTTTCGTAATTGCACATTTATAGTTATTACGAAATCCTGGAGATTTATGGAAATGATAATTTAAAAAAATGTGATTAAAAAAATGTTTTTATAACTTTATTCGATGCAGACTGTGAATCATATGATTCTCTGAATCTAAATATTTAGACAGAAAGCAGTCTTAAATCCTTTTATAACGCAAATTGCTTAGTGTTTATCGGCGCTTCATATCATAGTTCACGCTTCAACTAGTTTCGCGTCACCAAGCTGTCAACTCTTATGTCGTTTGATCCAACTTAAGCCTGACTAACGTCAAAATAGAAGACAATCCTTGTATGACTCCAGATACCAACTGGTGCAATTAATCTTCATAATGATGAATCATGCTTGAGATATACTCTAACAGGTATTTGTATAAACTGAGTATACATTATGTATACAAAAACACTTCTGGCGTTTGATCGCTGTGTACATAAACAATGTTTGACCTTGGCCTTACCCACACATACAATTATCCAGTTCAAGAATAGCAGTCATTTTAAATGTACATAAGGTAAAGTAACGGTAAGTTTATAGCTGTAGGTAAGGAATCAATGTCTGTTTTAGGAAACGTATGCATTCTGAAAATAATTTCAAACCCAAAATTACATAAAAGTAAGTACGGAAAATTATGGTGCTTAATTTTTTTAATTCAGATATCCCAAACCATGGTGTCTTTGCTGTGCCACCGTGTGATTACGGAATATAATTGACAGAACGCATTAAATAGTCGTTTTTCATTTATTTGGGTATTACTATATTCGGTGCACGGCTGGTCCCGCTACGTAGGGTCACGTTGTGCAATCCTTGCAATATTCATCGTTCATTGTATTACAATAATTGCCACATAAATATGTATGAATTGAACTTCGAAGACCATACAGCAACTTTCAAACTGTCGAGTTTTTGTCCCCAACACATTAAAAATGCATGAGTCCAACGTCCCAGTTGCTGCATAAGAAGAAATTCGACGAGGTCACGCGGCCCGCACCCTAGTCTGTCAAGTTTGGTGACAACTGACTGCATTAAGGTGATCATGTGTACTTTTTATTGTCATTGGAACGGTCCCGAGGAAGAAATCCGCCTTAGGTATTTATTGGCATTTTTTCATTATTTATTTAGAAAGTGTGAGCTTATTTTAAAAGGTAGGCTGCAGTCAAGTCGGTTTGCGTTGGTACAAAAAGTGCACGGACAGCTTCTAGCTAGTGTCGCGTTCACACGAGTGCGAGTGATAGCGACGCTTCCGCGAAACTATTGCGCGGCGAAAACGCGACACACACCCGATGCGTCCGCGCAGCTTTGATCATCCGCTGCATAACTAACAGCAACTAGACAACCGTCTTAAATAATATTTAACGAGCCTCTCATTCGTATTTTTATAGTAATCAATGTGGTAGCATGTGGTAAAAGTAAGCCTATCACTTTGTAATTAGATTTGTCTCATTAGCGCGTTATCGCTATAAATCAATACGTCAGGTAACTTAAGAAATCGCAACTTTAATAGCTGTGAGAGCATAATTATCTACTCCTTATCGGTAACTATAAATTAATTGGTTACAGAACATTAATTATGTGCAATTTTCTTGATATGTCCAAAAGCATGGGGTTGTCAGTCTTCTTTTTAGGGTGATAGCAACTTGTGCCATATGCATCATTTTGGTTAATTTTGCATACCTGAAGATGTCAGACACTGTGACATAATAGTTTAGCAATAAAATGACAATAATCTTAGTGTGCTCGTTGCAGGTGAGCAAGGATTTATCTAGATATTTCGAAAGAAATAATGAGTGGTTCATGTATCTGATCCCATGTGCATAGGCTGCGTTTGGGATTGCGTTAGCAACAGCGATGGCGACATTACTGGTATGAGGCTATTGCGTAACCACGAGAGCTTCAATTAATCACACTAATATATTATAGGTATATAGTTAAATTGATTTCGAATGCCTGTATCTAAGTATTATGAGAATGATTTTTAAATCTTGGCTGTTTCGTTACTTACTTCAGAAACTAAATATTCGCATCACCTCCACGACGGTAGCAAAACGGCGAAGCCATACATTTTTACTGATATATAGAATTTGTGAAGTTAGGGTCGGTAGAGTTAGGCCATGTAGATTCAGAAGCTCTATATGAGATCTGATATCTTTTTCAGAGGGCAAACCTTATGTGGTCGTCTTGGCAACATTTTACATGAAATGTTTTTGGTGGGATCTCTATATATATAAATAATATACAGTGAGTTTTATTTTTCCAGTACGGGAGAGTCTTAAACTAAAGGAGCTACAGGAAAACTCTCTGAAGAGATATTTGCTTATGTTCTATAAAACAAACTTATTGTTATAGAAACTATAGTAATGTTTCTTGAAAATGTCCGTCTGTAAGATTTCGCCGTGCGTTCCTCGTTAAATAAAACACACTGGGTACTCGTATATATTCTATTCAAACCCGTATAGAATGTATGGTTTTGAACAAAAAATAATACTAAATTTTGGCAACGTTTATTTGAAAAATATTACGCCAGACCATATAATATTTCGAAATAAAGGCGTCTTTGATTGCATAACAGTAACAAGTAATTATCGTAAATTAGACGTCAGAAGGTACATGATCTAAGTACATGTTTACGAACAAATTTAGTTTCATTAACTATCTGGTGTTTCATAAATTATTGACACTATTTGGTACAGGAATGCTGTTATGCCTTCCAGATTTGGAATTCATTATATCTAACTTAAGATAAAACAAGCTTAAAGCTCGATTAGGAAAACCAACCATTATTTTGCGGCTGGTAACTGAAGTTATTGATTTATGATAGCAAAATTATCTTACGAATTAATCGGCTATACAAATCTGCTGGTTAAGTCTTTTTACACCTTTATTTATAAACATATGTGTATACTTAATTATAATGTTAATGGTTTTACAAAGAGACACCATCTGTTTTTATTATTGTCACTCAATGTATCATTGTTCTGTTGTTGATCTGTTGTCAAAGAAAATTTGAATCTTTTTGATTTTTAGGCAAACGGAACACCAGATTCTTATACGAGCCTCAATAGGTACCAATATTATACGCTATTTAATTTATTGTCTGTTCGACGACAATAGATGCTTGAACCTAAATCAAACCATTAAAATTAATTTAATTAGAATTGAGAATGTCTTGAGGTTTATTTTGTAATCGAATTCTTGATAGATAGATTTAGGTGTATACCTTAACTGAATTCCTATCAGTTTCTCTCATTCCTTAGCTTTAGATAACAGAAGGACGATCAGCGGTAATTTCTAGTTGAGCAGCGTGTCAACGATATATTTGTATGAAATGACAAAATCAAGTCACTGCTGATTTTCCAAGCATGATCAGACGTTCGTCTACTTTTATGAACAATCATTTTGCCTCGCTTACAAGTTCATATTAGTTAGTGTTTCATACATGTTTTGCTGTAAAAATGTACGGAAATAGCGTTTGAAATTTATGCGATCCAATAAGTAGTGCGTGCGGTGAGTTAGGCGCGGGGCCAACTACATGTCCGAAATTAATATCTTGTATCCATCGACTTCGGAGTTAATTAAATCCTGCATATAGATCCTGTTAGTTAACTTTGAATTGCCTAAGTCAAAAATGAAACGAATAATGTTTCGATAAATCCATGATTTACTGATAGGTAGATACATAATTTGTGCAATTGACATTTTTATTCCTCTATTTTGATTTATTTAGTGCCTAATGCAAACAACACAAATATCCGTGTAGTTGAAACAACAAAACCGCGTACAACCTTTGAATAAAAAAAGACCTAAATAAATCTTAAAAACATCTTAGTAGATTTATTATGCGATAAAATAAATAAAGACTAAATAAACAAAGAGCCATTTGTATAACTACTAGTGATTCTGTCGCCGGTAGCGACAACAGTATTAATGCTGCGTCAGAGCGAACAACAGGCAGATTTACTAAGATTTATGTGCATACTCCTCGGAAGCGAGCTCACTGGCTCAGACTGTCTCAAGGTTAATACTTATTAAAATCACATAATTCCAGACGAAGATATTGTCATCTATTTTTACAGAACTGCATAACATTTTGCAATGTTACTAAGCAGCCTTAAAATACAATTTAAAGTGAATGCGTGTCTTCCTATCAGTTAAGTGATAATTTCGTGTGATTCTGGAGTTCTGGCTACCTTACTAAGCTGGAGATGTCCCAAATAGCATGAACTCTCAAAAGTCCTACAAGATCGGTCCTGCAGATTTATAAAATTCGGATGTCGGAATTAAGGACTGCACTCCCCTTGAACCATCTGATGAGATCAGGGATACAAAAGTCTTCATTGCGATATCATGAACAAGAAGTTAATATCCATATTTGTAGTAAGGCAGACACGTTTTGAGGCTCATCTAAATTCATACATAAAGATTTACTTCCTAATTGGCGCGATACCGGCTCACAGATGGCCATAATTCAACTTCAATTTTTTACACCCATTGAGCTAAGTGGGAGTACCAAACAAAAAACTGGAAGACAATCAGGTGATAGAATTAAAACTACCTGGATAAAAGCATAATGAAATACTAGCGATAAGAGAGATAATGTGTCATTGAATGGTAACTTTGCTCATAACAGATAAACTTCGATGTGGCTCAGTACGATAGCCGAGCCAAGTTCAAATATTTGAGAAGGTCGATTCGAGATAGGCAAAAAATAAACTATGTCAGTCCAGTCGGCAACAGAAACCGGCGCGGGCGCACGCGTATTTTCTTATCTGTTGTAATGCTGATGCCCAAAATTTCACATGGCCCGGGTTATCATTGCGAGATAGACAATCCGAGTTATGTTCTCGTTTCACTCTGTATTCTATTCATATTATAAAAATAAGGTTTTTTGGTGAATCGTTTAGGTATAGGCAGTTTTTTTTTTTATGTTAAATGCTTTTCCTCTGGTATTCGGGGAGAATACAGATTCCTGATCTGGTAATCAATCGATCATTTTTTTATCTGGTATAGGTATGCATGATTTCATTACAACAAAAACAACAGGATAATGCGTTCGTTTTAATTAGATTCATCAATTTAAGAGAAATAAACCGATGCGTTTATGCGCTTCTTCATCGAATTTGACTTCTATGAACCTGGGTCGACCTCGACTCTAAAGAACCATTTTTACCGTTACGTAAAAAACAGTAACCCAATCGGATTCTTTATTAAAATGGGTAGGGGCTTTAATAAAAGTAGAAGATGCACTTTTTATTTTTCAATTGAATTACAATCGATTACATAAATGTACCTAATAAAATAATATAATTTGCAGCAATGACATCCTAATCTATATCTAGCCTAATCTGTGTATCACATAAAGCTATTACAATTATCTTTACGATTTTATTTTATTTGGCTTGCAATTTTTAACCTCGCGTATAGCGGCCAATGTACTCATGATTTTTCTTGCCCATGAACTTCAGTAGTATCTGTGCATGCTCCAGATACTGTCACATAGTCTCTTGTCTAGTTATCTTAGTTTGGTAAATTTGCTTACCGCAGGTCCAGCCTGAGCTCCCGGCCATCGACAGTAAGGTTATAGTGCAACATGTGCGGCTGATGCTGCTCCGTGTAGTGAAGATCCCTGCGAGCGCGAGCGTGGCCATGCGCGTGCGCGTGTTCTACAGCACGCGAGACCAGCTCACCGTGCTGCGTCACTTTCACTGGGTGCACCACCTGCACTTGTGACGCGTCCAGGTGTCGGTGGGAGTAGATACCTGCACACAAATAGACATACATAAGTTTGAGTTGATCACAATCAGAAAACAATAACGAGTCCGGTAGAGTATACGGGTCGAGCTTAGCTTCTTTTTTAAAGAACCGCCATAGTTCAAATGGAAAGGGAAATGAGAATTTGGCTCTATAGTGCTGCCACTATTACATTGGAAAAATTAGATTGGAGTAAGTGTTTGAAAACTGATAGCCAAACAAAAAATCATTGAATATGTGAAAGACCAATGAATTATTTGGCCGTGACACTGCAAGGCAAGATCTCAAAAGCTCAGTTAAAATAATTTCGACACAAGGAGCAGAAAAGTACGAGAAGTGTACTTCTTACGTCCCCTACCTACTACGAATATACGCATTACAGCATCGTGTTTGTAAATCATACGCAATAGGATTGAAATAGCTGTGGTGCAGACGGCGTTAACGATGATAGGGTTATACTCAGACGTAAATAAAATTGTAAAAATAATTAACGTTCTATATGGTAACTGTGAAATACGTATGTATACACCAGTAACCGCAACAGACTATTCTCCATTTATTATATCAATACACAAGTAAGGCGCATTTTATCAGGAGATGTATAGAAATAGACAACGCGTTTGCTGCCAACACGGCAATAGCTTTCATCACAGTATAATACTTTAATGAACCTTAATCCTCCATCAAGATGAGCTGAAACTCTACTTGAAGAAATGGATCATAAGATATTCATTTTTTGTATATTTGTTAAATAAACGGGATATGTGTAGAAATATGAGTGATAAAATAAATTAAGTATCGAAAATACATTATAAAGATACCTAGGATTATTATCTCTAGTGTTATGTATGGCACGAACTGATGAAAGGATTATGAGTTAATAAGCAAATTAACTTTTCAAGTAGAATTCGGCGAAATGCATCATAAATTCGGAAAACTAACAACGATAACCTAGATTTTTAGTCATAATATTGACGGCGCTGCAGTTTCGGCGCGACGACGAACATAATGACGGTGCTTTCCAGCAACAACGGAAATTAAACAAACAAAAACGTAAGACAATAACCTGACGGGGTTCGCTGACGGTAGTAAATAAATATATTTGTCGTGCATGTACCCACTGATGTTGCAAGGTAAAAATCGAACCATTCTTGCAATACGAAACCTTTTTTTGCTCAGCAATTTGATCAACAAATCTAATTTTAGAAGCTATAAAACTGTTTCTAGGATTTGTTTTTTGACATTTAAATTTCTCGATATTTAATTTACAAGTGAAATTTTCCTCCAGTCGTATCCAATTAATAATGCCAAATAACGAAAAAACTGCTAATTATATGATTAAGCAATAAAACTAAATGTAACGTAAACAACACGTCACTGAGAAAAGTGGAGGGCTTTAATGGCATTGTACTTTAGAAGTAATGTGGTTCCCTGCGCCCTAAACATGGCGCCAGCCCCTCGGCGCCATAGCATTCGTATTTTTATATCTCATAGCGATTAACGCTTTAATTATACACTAACAACATTCCTTTTATAAATTATGAAGTCATTTGAAACCTTATTTGCTTTTATTTTAAGGTAAGCGCTTCGATTTAAGATAAGATGAAATTAAACATGGTAATCAAAATAAGTATTTGGTATTATACACGCAATGTTAAACTTTAATTGTTTTAATTTTCGACAATTTCCTAAGATTCTAAAATTGTGTCGATTAAAATTTAGGTAAAATTGAGACGAGACAAATTACTTGAGTTTAATTTAAAAAAATTGGGCACTACGCTTTGAAGTCACGATTTACGATTCACACTAGAAGTAAGAATGTGTTGTCCTAATCATCTAGGTATATGGTGTTATAGAATAACCTGCTCAGTAACATAACCCCGTGGCGCGATAGCCTGACACGTTCCTAGACAACGGAATTCTTAGTAATAAGTTGAATTTTTCATAGATAATCATAATTACTAGCTTATCACTCATCATATGAACGATTTCATATGAAATCTGTGTGCATAGTCAGCGACGGAGCGGCGCTAGTCACTCGACACTCGCTGACTGGTAAGGCCACACAGGTTCTACTTGCAACTCGTGTTTTTCTCACTCCATATTAGTCTTCGGGGGCTCATACATAAATGAATTTAATTAAGGTAAAAACTACAATTGTTCAAGCCCTAGCTGGTTTAAATGCTCCCCAGATGATAAATGGATTAATAGAGCGATAATTTTCTTAGAACTTGCCTTGAATATTGTAGCACAGACGATGTTACTCACACAATTATGTGTGAGTTTTTTAAATCGAAAACCTGATTTTTATTAATAAAACCGAATTTTAAGAATACAGCCAATTATATAAGAATTAGCAATTATTTTATCACTCTGTATATAAAAATGTGGAGTTACTTCGGTGTTATCTAAATGTTCTAGAATGATTAATTAATCGCCATCAAATCAAATATTTTTATTATGGTCATCATCATATCAAATGTACATTATTAAATTTATAATAGGCCGAATTTCCATACTAATGTATCGTAAGCTACGTCTAAGGAGGTATGTATATATTTTTTATGAAAAATCAATATGTTTACACTAATCAGTGTTGTAACGAGAGGCGTGGGCTGCTATTTTACCGTCGGCGTCGCTGTTGTTATGCATGACTGCAATTACTAATAATTACCGAGCGTAGGTACCGCCCCCTGCCGGGCGACAACAGAGCACATCTCTACAAACTGAATGGGTGGACTTAATAGCCCCTTAAATATCTCGTCTTCTATTTTGTATAAAAACATGAATGGCGATGAATATACAGAAATTTAATGACCTGGCATGACGATTAGCTTTATCGATTTATATGTAGCATTTCGATTTTATTTATTTTTTCAAAGTTGTTTTCTAGCTAATGATTAACCGATTATGTACATCAATAAAATCCCTAGATACACAATTAATCATTAAATTGAAGTAGGCATGTAACCCAGATAAGTAAAGAATTCATTATCTCGGTAGGGCGCTTCATACGAGGCCTGCAGAAAGCAGTTAGAGCGTGTAACTAAGTATTTGTACTGATTCGTCCTTATCTTGACGCGAGTATCCCCTGCGGTTATAATAAGTAGGTATTCTAATAGAATTAATAATTCATCAATTTAGAATATCGGATAGGAACCTGTCCGGAGGTAATGTTCGCGTCTCGGAATTGGTTCCATATAGTTGTAGCCGTCATTATACTTCGGGTCTTCGTTCAAGGCAACGTAATTGACATTAGTTATTATCATAATTTTATAATAGCGTGTCAAACGGGTACAGCTATATTTTTAAGTCGCTGAGCAACAAAACTGATTTTGTGAGACGATAAAAGGTACCTACATGTGTTACATCACATCACACTTAATTGTACATAATCAGAGTGCGCAAACAAAGGTATTAAGTGTGAAGTGACAAGAACAAACGTCTTAATAAGAGTTTCCTGCAAAAAACATAAATAAATAGTTACCTTGTGAGTAAACTAGTCTATTTATAAAAAGTGTCTGAAAATATCATTTTTGCTAGAAATAGTCGGTGGTGTTGGGCCTGTTGAGGTTGTTTGGAGAACCATTGTGATGAGAAAATTGGCCGACTAAACTCTGCGCTACCGATTGCAGATTAAACTGTAATTTTCGGACTTAATGCGATTGCGGAGTTCCCAATCAGTCCATGCCCTATTTGTCGGATGTGTCTTGCCCCAAGGACTATGCTGTCGAAGTCGTAAAATTTTATGTCGGTGTGGTGTGATCGGTCGGTGTTAACTACACCGACAAACAAGAAGAAGAAAAAGAGCAAGAAATTGTGCGCTCTATCCAATATCTATAAAATAATTGTATCAACAAAACGTTTTTATCTCCTGCTTTGGAGTGAATAATTGGCGTAAAGGCTTACGATCACTTTACGACCGTATCCTCAGGCGACAAATGACAGCTTTACGTCATGGCTCTCGTCACCAAGATCAACAGATTCGCGTCTTTTCTGCACTATACACTATACAGATAAGATTCGGTGGGCAAATATTGGGCTTATAAGATAAGAGAATCAGGATCGTTATACTTTGCACTTTCCTGCGATAAATTTCGGTAATAATGAAGTACTTTTACGATATGATAATAAAACATTAACCTGGTACTTTTACAGCTTAATTCAAAATTGCCGCTCGCTATGAGATGTCAATTTTTAGGTAAGGCATAATGGCACATTTGAACAGGTACGAATTTAGAATGAAAGTTCGACGACCGTGTCGCTCACTAACAGCTTTGTTTTATAAATCCCGCCACCGATTGCCGCTTTACGGTTATTGGTTTGATTACGTTTATGCTTCATTTTGAAGCTTTCAGTTCAACTCACTCCATGTTATCCGCGATCTATTTTTGAAATGTTCTTAAGTCCGCAAATAGAACTTCTTACTGCGGTTTAGAGCTTTGGTTAATTCGTGTACTATCAGCCACTTAGTTTAAATTGATGAACTAAGTACACCGTTTATTAATTCTCTGCAGGTGTGTTATTCTTTGTAACGAACGACATGCGAATATTTATGTAGCCAGTATGTCTAAACGGACAAATAAATGCATGCGCAGAAATTACATCACTATTTTGTAAAGCTCAACATAAAAATCGGCCAGACATCGTATGATTTCAACAGTAGCACAATAAGCATATTTATTAGATTTTGTATTCGAATTTCTTATATCTGTTACTGACAACATTCGATACTTCAGTTTATCGATTTTTGTATCATGAGGATACCGTAAAATGAGCTGTTTTAAGGTTGACCTTAAGAATCTGTTATTAATAAAAAAGAACATGTAAATGTAGGTGATACTGCAGCAAAATGTCAGTTGGTAACAGTAACACAATACTGAGTAATATTATAGTTTAGTGTTTTATTTTACAATCTTTCATAAGCCGATTTTATGCGGTAGGTAACGACCTAAAAATGAGTACTTAATTTTGAGATTCAAGTATTTTATAACAAGTTCGAAATTACTATATAACTACTGGTGTGGTCGTAAGTCGGTAGATGAAATTTGTAATTAAAATAATTATATGTTCGTGGTTTGGTCTTGTGTAACGTAGTCTGTAGTATCACATTGAATATAATTTTACAATAGTAATTTATTGCGAACCTGTTTATTATTGTTCGGAAATAAATATTATAAAACAATATTATGTAAATTACACGCTTCATTGGAAACTTAATCGTAGTTACGTATGTGATCTTTAACCTTGGGAGATTTATTTTGGTATTAGCCCTACCATTTCCAAAATCAGAGTTGCTTTATAAGATAAATGAACGGAGCCAATAAGAGTAAACCCTTGTAGGACAACCTCAGGTCGTGGTTGTCACACGAGTGCTCTGAATCCAATTATCAGTATTTCAAGCTTTGTGACATTTACAAAACAAAATGTATGATTAGTGTGAAGATATATCCGTTAAATCCGACGGTATGGTACTTGATCTGATGGCGGACCCTTGTCACATGTCACTTCTTATTGTCAAGGGTATGTTGATATAAAGTCTGTATTTGAAAATTTGATTTCTTAAACTTATACATATGTCGTTTATGATTAAAAAGTACATACTTTTGATTATTATTATTTTAATGATATAAGATTTAATAATTGCCTGCCTCATTGGTGTGGTCGCAAGCACGACTGCTGAGTATGAGGTCCTGAGTTCAATTATATTATCGGTTGACCAGTGTTATTGGGTTTTTCTGTATGGAAATCCTCAGTGGCAGCATGGAGTATGAAACAGTGCCCGGTAGATGACTCAGATACTCAGACTCAATAGCGGCATCGGTGGAATGTAGGTATAGAATAGTACACCTCTGCTGAACCCTTTGGGGAATACAGGCGGGATGCTATGTTATGTTATGTATGAGATTAAAAAAAAATACGAAAATAAAATTTCAAAGCGAATTTCCGAAGGCGAACATGTAAAAAGGTGAAAAAGCTATCATAACAAATTGGTAGTAGCCTGGCAGCATATTCCTATAGCTATGTTAATATCAACAAACTGAGATTACCGCCCGTAGTTATTCCTAGCGTTGAGATTAAGGCAGTTTTTCACATGACTATAGGTTTTAGTGTGTTATTAAGTCTGCCCTCGATCATGAAAGAACTTTTTGTGTTATTAGCGTCATATTGTAGGTAGTTCATTGAAAACTACAAGAAAAGTACACTTTCAGAGTGTTTTTGAAGAAAGTTTTTGACTCATTCATTCTAGACCTCCAAAGACGCCGTCTACATACTCATAAGAATAAACAAATTCTTTTTTATTCTTTACGAATTTTAGAGTACCTATATCCACTAAACAAAACATCAAGCGGTGCCAACATTATATATTTAAGAGGCATTATAACGGTCTCGTTTAAAAATCGCAATTACTGTATAAATAAGACAAATGACTACTCGCCTACGATGCTATTAACCCATTTCTCTCAGTTGTCTCTAACAAGAGGACGCAGCTGCCTAATGCATATAATGTTAGTGCCTATGTTCTACTAGAAAGTCTGATTCAATTTTTGTTAGTACTTCAGTACTTATTGACAATTACTACGACGAAAATCCGGGTACTGTAGCGCAATTTTATAGAGGAAAATCCACTCAGTGGTTTGAAAGTTTTCCAAAAATACAGACTCAAATTACACTTGTTACTATATTTTCGTGATATTGTTCATTATTCTGTCGTGAAAGAATAATAAATTGCATTAGTCATAGTTGCTAGTAGTCACCTAGTGTGACCTGAATGCCTAGTTTATTCATTCTAGTCTAAGCCGAATTCAAAAGATAGATGAATTGGCTAGTTTTACAAATAATAATAATCTAATAGATTCATTTTTCTATGCTGATAAAGGCTTACAGTATATGTAAAGTGTGTCAATATTTCATCGTCCTTCGCTAATTAAAGAGTAAATAAATATATGAATATATTGAGGCTTATATATTCCAACTGTATACAACTATGTCGCATCCAATCTTATTAAACACTTTAATGAAATTTGAGGTCTTGGGTTCGATTTCCAGAATGCACATGAAGTGAATACCGGGATATATTAAAGTATATTTATCACTTACAAGAAAATGGCTATAAGATTTCGAAGGTTAAATTGTCAGCAGTGAACTGTGGGTAATGCATATATGCCAGTACAAAAGTACGAACCTGACCTTCAAGCATCGTTAACAGAAAAAAAGAAAAACAATCTCACCAGTATGTATCAGGTTTCTTATGCTATCCTGGACATCTTTATCCGTATCTCCTGCCTCCTTCATCAGGTTTATCGTGACATGCTTGGCGGCGCACCACGCCACCAGCATTTGGAACAATAACAGTTTGAACAACGAACACCGCACATCCATATTTCTAAGCACCCGACACTCAGTTACACGCATTTTGAGTCCACGTTTTTGTAATTAGTCTTAAATTTTCACTTATACCACCACACTATTACCGACAAAATGATTGTCCCGTAAATTTTCGTCGTAACATTTACGCGGCTTTATGCTTGTAGTTCGATATTGATAATGTGCTCATCATCCGTCTTCTGAGCTGGTTTGTCATCATACACTACCTGAAAAAAAAAGAGAAGATCATGAGGTTACGACTAGAATTTTTTGCAGCCTACTTTATAATCGTGAATGGAGTTTTTTGTAGATAAGCAAATATTAGTATTATGTTTAGCGAATGAGAAGTAATTTTTTAAGTCACTAGTCAACTTAAATGACACTAAAATTTTCAAGTTTTATTTAATTAAAATAATCACTTAAAATTAAGGCATTTACTGCTCATTTTGTTTTGCAGTTTTTCGTCCCGCATTACTTTAATTAATAACCAATCAAACCAAAAAAAGTTTACTTCCCATTCATTGTTTAAAAATACCAATAAATACTTTTAAAACATAAATGAAAAACAGGGTCATCATGACCTTCCATATCCTCGACGTATCCTTTTTGTTCCACATCCTCGCCGGGTTAAATATGGATTTTGCACAAAAACATCGTAATGTATGTATTGCTACTGTAAAAAACACACAAAAACGCTACTACCACTCACCATAACAGTGCCACAAAAAATAGTTCAATAGTACTAAAAATATTATAATAAATATATTATAATAAATGTATTATAATTAAAATACAATAGACACGTAAAATTAATTAAACGTGAGTTGCTACGCGACGTGTAGCGCTGTGAGTTGTACGCGACCGCTAACTATAGATCACTATCTCTATCTGAGTGCTGGCTTGTAGCTTATATAATTATTCATAATTATGTATTATCTCCTCACTCCTTGTGTACACACTATTTGGGAAAACGTCCCAGAGATTCAGTAATCTTTTATGAAACTAATTCATTTAAACAATATCTATAGTTTATCTCTTACAATAAAAATAAAACCTTTCGATAAAATTATACAAATCTATACACGTAAAATGGTTAATGAAGTGACGATATGGACGTATTATTAACATAACAATACAATACAAGAAACAAATGTGCTGAGATTGAGACGTGATTTTATTTTTATTGATGCCAAAAAACTGGACCCATTAAACGTGGGACAGCACGAATAGCTGACTACTTCTCTTTATAAGGCAAAGCTTTCTTCATCGGCATCGCGACAAAACACGAATGATTGACAGGCTGTAGCGTTATTTACAATTTTAAACCATAAATAAACAGTCTTCTCCACAGATATGCACATACATTACTGTTGCTTTAATTTAAACATGGAAGTTGTAAAAGTAATTCATGTTACGGTTTTAAGTTGCTATAGTAAGGACCAAATGAAACAATAGTCGGGACAACGTACGTATCTATGATGGAATGTACTTTAGGAATAAGAATCAAAGGGCGCTCGTAGGGCCCACGTGCCGATAACGCAGGCGCCAGGCACCTCGGCTGCACTCTTTGTTTTTGTTTGGCTCCTTCGGTACGGGGGCGAGGGCCGGCGGCGGCGCCATGACGGATTGTTAAAAATGTTGACTGAGATGCTTTACGCGTCCGTAATTAACGTTATACGACTGGAAACAAAGAGCTACCCCACTTTATCTTCGGAGCAAACGCATTTTCTCCCGACAATTATGGTATTTTAAACAATGATACACGCTTGACAATGAATGAAAGTACTCCTTATAAAGACAAAAGAATTAACGACTCCACGTAGTGGTGGCAATTTCGAATATGACAACTGTTTACAGTAATGTTACTACAAAAGAACGTGGCAACAATATTTTGCGAATATGAATAAGCGTTAAATCTTGCGATAATGTTCCAATTATAATATTACCATCATCGATTGTTAAACGATTCTTTATACATACTTCCTTTTCATTTGCGTAAACGTGCGTGACACGACGCTTGTGCCATATTTCATTAGCCCGTAAGTACATTCTTATGCCGCGTGCCAATATGGGCCACCTGTATCAAACATTAGGTACATATTATAATAGCGATATGTAACATTACAGCTGTGTAAATTTTTAGATCTATACTGTCTTTAATGAAATCGGCTTGGTAACCACAAGGACTGTAAAGGTTGACTTTCATAGGTTAATGAAATTCATGATATATGAAACTGTAATGAGACTGCCGGTATTTTTACTAGGAAATATGTAACGTTCACTGGATATTATCGTATATTTACTATCGCGTTTAATGTTTAAAGTAATTATATACCTACATTCTGTATACATATATCGCGTCACGAATCTTATTATAACTGTTAATAGGTAACTAACTACATAATATTATGTAGTTACAATTACCTATTAGGTCTAAACTTTGGCGAAAATTATGTTTTCACGAAAGCTTACATAATCTTTCGTGAAAACATAATTTTTGCCGAAGTTTTTTCCACTAAGTACATCATAATGCACTTCTCGCGCTATCAATAAATTACATCAATTTTGACATAAAAATAACATATGAAATAATGGCATCGCAAGTATTATAAACATTTTAATCTTTACAGCTCTCTGATTTCCCGGTATCGCGTAGTATCATTGTTATCAGCCAAGATTGTAATATCTTTGTGTGTACAACACCTAATCTTAGTGCTGACCCGATTCGTGCCTAGGCTAATAATGACGTATGACCTGGACTCAATCTCCTCCACTTTCTTATTCAAACATTTGATAATGAGACTAAGAAGACGTCTTTTTTGAGGTCATGTAGTAATATGAAAAATTATATAACTCATATCTGTTTGTAGGTATTATTTACTTTTTTCTGTAGGTACGAAATGAGATCGAGTCGCCAGGCCTCGGGTACAGTAACAAAAATGAAAATATACACGCCGCAATCATGAACAAAGTAGCCGCTGGTTAGAATTCGATCACGTACAATAACTGCCCATAATTCCAACTAAACAACGAATAAGTGAATTTAAATTACAGCTTGTAATAGTATGCTTAATATAGATAATGTGATGGTCTCGGGTAACAAAAAGTTGTACGTCGGACTGACGGACGACTCAGTGGCGCCACCACTGTCCACGAAGGACAGAGATAGGATTCGGAGACACGCATAATAATAAACCTTTTTATTTATTTTTCTTACAAACAAGGCCCTTTTTAAAGTACTTTCAATAAATATCAACCTTTTTACTTGGAACAGCAACACTTCCTGCATCTACGTAGGTATTACGTTTTATTCCTGTTTGAGATTAAAGATATGATTCGTTAAATTAAAATATTAATTATTTGTGAATTTGTACGTCCAGTTTCCCTCGCAATTAAACTTTATTTACATGACATTAATTCAAAATATACTTTTAAGTTATAGTACAAGATGTTGCTGCAGTTTTCTTCATTTTCGCAGAACAGATGATAAAAGAAAAATATAATATGACTGCTACTTGATGTTTTAAGTTGATACAAACTTCACAAAGTCTCTTATCATAATTTAGGTAGTCAGATGTGCTATTTTTATATTACAATAATAGTGAATAAAACGTTTTTTCGCTCGTTCGTCTACGTCTTTTCCATAGATAATGTTAACAGATAACGTCTTCATTTACCAACTGTAACGTGATTTAGATTTTAATACATTAATATTAGCGTTTAAAACACATTCATATGATGATTCAGCTGACGATGTTGTGAAACATTTGCATTTTATACTATTGTTTTGCTAATTTGTTGATTAAATTAAATACACGTGGAACATACGATAATAATAATAATTAATCTATTGGTTAAGTTGTGTTATCTATTTTTTTTTATTATAAGTATCGAAACAAAAAATTATAATAAATTCCATCGTTAGTAGTTCCGTGATGTGAAGGAAGCTTAACAATGCGCAAGCGCTGGGGGCATCCGTCATCGTCTCGCGCGCACTCGCGCTTTGTCTGGAGCCATTGTGAGGACCGGTAGCGCCGGTTATGCTCGGCTCGAATTATTGCCCTTTATGAACTGACTGCCCTGCCTTTGAGATCGTTCGGAAATACGTACGGGTATGTGAAATAGGAATTACCTGGAATTGTGTGTAAGAATTTGTGTCCTTTACATATACGAGTGCTATTAGCATTTAGAGAAGACAATAAAAATGTGCAAAAAAACTAACTGACATTTACTCAATTGATTACTACGGCACTTTAAATATACTGCCTACAACAGTAATGAACTCGACATTGAATGATGAAAAGCTTCCTTTTTTTAAGACGGTTAAGATATACATAACAAGCTTAATTGATATAGAGGTCAAATGTAAACAAAATTGATAGTTCAATCAATCCATTAGGCACGCAACCGGCCTACACGTTGTCTGTCAACCTAGAGTTTGATTGATACGTTCTTTAGTAGGTAAGATCTTTACAGTGTGGGAAATCCGATTATCTATGCCTACTAATAATATAAAAAGAGATTGTTATTATTTTTAACATTAGAGAGTTACATTTGTAAACAAGCTACTAATTGGTTTTGAACAGTTAATCATAATGTGGCTTTTCCCAAATAAAATTATTTGTCACACAAAATCCCCTGAACAAAATTTGGGCGGGTCGCTTGTACAAATATAAACGTAGAACAAAAAGACCCGGAAATTATTCAAGGGAATCCGTAGAATGTTGTATAGCCGGGCGATGCCAGTAATTTTTTCTGTCGCCTATTGTCTCCGAGCCACGGCGTCACTCTGACAGGTGCCATTAGTAAAGACGGGGGACAAATGGCGACTGTCGGATCCAGATTTCATGACTACTCGTTCTTTTTAAGGTTCCGTAAGTATTTAAAACAAAAAACAAAATTCGAATGGGACTTGGTGTTCCTGACGCATAGTCATAGGCCTGTTTGGTCGAGGTTGTCGTAAAAGGTGATTGTAGCTATTGCAGCAGAATACTTGATCTGCGATTGTTTGACAAGCCGTTTTTCAATGTCGACGTGTTCGCTCTTCAGTTGTTCATCCCTATTACATCAGCTTGTGATTCTTGTGGAACCCACTTATTTATGATTGGCGTTCGAAATAGATTTGAATCATCGAGGGAATCTATTTCACTACGATTTACTCGCGAACACAGATTTAGAAGATCTGAAATTCTGCCAAAAATTACAGATAATAATTACAATCACTCAACAGTTACGTGTTGTCTATTAGGTGTTACAAGGTGTTGGTACCTACGTGTATATTTATTATCTTATCTTTAAAATAAATCTACTACGTACACCCTACGTCACGGCCGACTATTGAACTTTGGCTCAGCTTTGTAAACTGGGTTGTCCCGACAAGTCTTGTTTAACAAATTAATCTTGTATCGTACGTAATATTGACTTTCTTACTGAAGATTTAGTAATCTCCCATGCATTAAACTTCATATAATATCAAAGTTACTTTTTTAGTCAGTTATAATCTCACCTGTTTCTCGTGCATATTTCGTCTTTCAGATTAATTACTTAAAGTTCTGTTTATGTGCTAATGCACGGGTAACGTATGTATAATTCTATCATATGTATAATTGTACAATACTTAGCACAAATCCTGAATACTATTACAAAACCCATAATTTCTTTACATTGAATTTTGTTCAAAAGTGTTAATTGTGATGAAACCCGAACCCTAATATTTTTCATTTTTTGCATTTATATGGAATCTTATACTATAAGGAAACATGTATTTTCAAAATCAAAATTCGAGCATACAAACTTCGATATCGATATATCGAATATTCGATACAAAGTTGTGGGCACAGCTAGTATGAAATACATACGAGTATAACTGTTCAGTCGTCTCTGATTGTATTATCACGTTTTGTGCCAATTTATCTAATATCGATACGCGACAACGTTAGCCACATATTACACCACCAATGGCGATCGCAATCCACTCGTTTAGAAACATGTGAATATGTAAACTATATAAACAAACAATCGTGGGAGACGAATGGCTATTCTTCAAAATATTGACTATGTTGAAAGAACAAAAAGTATTAGTCAACCATTCACCTGTCATGCTTGTCATTTTGTTATCAATAGTCCAGGTCAAGAAATCAGTCAAAGAGGCCATTCATCAAAGTAAAGGTCCATTCATACTGGGCGCTGTCTACATTAACATGGCAATTGGATTTTCTGAAAGACCATATGTATAGTCAATTGATCAACAAGAAAGGAGAAAACAGCCTAAAGAAGTCAGTGGCAACTGTGACGAGCGGAGGTTCTATATTGTAAAGTACATAACAGTTTTTCTTAATAGAAAATGCTACATTGATTTATAGTTGAACTAGATTCGAAGTGTGATGGTTATGAATCAACGCAGAGCAAAGGGGAGGATCGTCACTAGGTGAATACTGACACTATCATTGTCTGCGAGACATTATGAATTATTCAAACACACCATTGTTTGTAAAAGTAAGCTTGAAGTATGGGAATTTGGAATAAAAATAGATCATAGATTGTGTGTTTATTTTTAGCTTTCTTTTGTTCGATTTTCTTGCATTGTCATTGAATTAAGAGGCGTTATAGAATACTGTTCCAATATTACATTTAATTAAATGTTGCTCAAACTAAAACTCTATAAAGTTATGAAGTTATTCCATATGATGACGTATGATCGACAGTGGCATAACAAACTTTTGTAAATAAAGTTACTAAAAAACACTCGTTAAAAGTTCTCTTTATGGGTATATGGAATCTTAAGAAGCTTAATTAGGAAATATTGTAACAGCAGATTTATAAAAAAATGCATTTTTGCATTTGCAGGCAGTACTAACAAACTCTTGTAATTCATCACTATGTTCAGAGTTGAATGACATATTAATGCCTAAATACATAATTATGTTTACTGATATTTACTTGTTCTGTAAGAGGTATGAATGAAACTCGAGTCGTGCGGGCGTTTGATGACATTGCCCCTCATCGTTTACATTGACAACCGTCAGTTTCGTAGAACACCGATTTAGGATCGCATGCGCATGTTCGTTCATGTAACACATTTCGAATGCGTAGGCCGAGATTTATCGGAATACCTATCGTGTAATGTCCTATTGTATTCGCCTTTACCGATAGAAATCTTTATTCAGGTTACAAATTGCATATGATAAGATTTTTATTCTTTAAAGGTAATTTTTTTGAAGACAAATTATCAGTATGCCTCAAGATGTGCATAAAATCTCACTACACTGCAGGAATTTTAAGCCTAATAGACGATAAGGGTGCGGTACACATCGTATCTATATCCTATGAATAATAATGAAACGGATAATAGAATTTCAGACTTGAATGCTTTAATTAATTTTATAACCGACTATTTGGAACATTGAGCAATAAGCAATATATCAGGGTATTGTAGAGATCAATAGTCCGCCACACAAACCCTAATTTATGTGACAGTTGATTGCTGCAAATTAATATTTTCCAAATAATGTTGTTTATGTTCGAATTCCTTTCGAAACTAATGTAGAATAACAGTGAAATAAATTATAGTTAGCACAAATACTGTGTGTTTGACTTTAGTTGCGCCTGGTGTTAAAAGCTCTAAATCAGAAAATCCGGACAAAGCTGTTCTGTGTATGCGTCTGAAGTCTTAGTTATGTATTTTTACATATAGAATGAAGCGTACTTTCACATATTCATTTCAGGCAAAAAAGAGATTTTAGTCGAAACAGTTGGCTACTGATGTTAGGTATGTGAGATTTATGTCTGTAAACTGTACTTACGATATAGAAGAAAAAGTATGACACGGTTTTCGAAGCATACATGAAGTTTGAAAGCTATGTACTTAGTTGAACTTTGTGGCAAATGGCAACCCTAATCTTGTGTATGTCGTTTCACCACGTGTTTAGGGTCTGGTTTCGACGGATAAAGTTGTGATTATATCTACGGACATACTTGGAACAGAGTGTTTAGGTAGCTATTCCCATACATACCGGTTTTAATAGAAAGAATGTTAATAGGCCAGCAAAATTATGTCGGTCGCACCGTTGTCGTACGCGAATTGCGTGTGAATTTGTTCTACGTGTTTTACATAAACCAATGTTTTACTTAGTAATGTATGTACATTTGTATAACATTTTGAATAAATCGCATTAAATGAGACATATTACACGGTATTTATAAACTGTTGAATATTTCTTATAGGTATCTAAAGAAAAAGGGTAGTCCAGGTGTGACTTAACGAACTATTTAGGCAATTTAGTAGTGTTTCCTTATGAAGTACCTACATGAAGGGTTGTCATGTATCGTTATAAATGGTTACCAGTTGCTGAAAGGTATAATAACGGTACTGAATGTGTAATTTTTCAAGTCATAAAGCCATAAATGATTATGACATTACTTGCAGACGGCGAGCACGCGATAAAGGTGCTAATTAGATTGTCAGCCGCGTAAGATTTGCATGTGGCTGAGATCGTTGCCTTGCAACTCGTCCTGTCACACGCCTGCTTGCCGACGGAAAGGTCGACCACTAGTGATGTTCGACTGCTACATTTTATTTCCTTTAATCGATAATAAAATAAGGAAATCTCACGATTTTCCTTATTGCTATCAATCACGATTTATTTGCGTAAAAACTGTTTCTTTTATTGTATATAACCGAAAAGTTTTTGGGATATCTAAAAAAGAAATAAAAGATTTTGATGATAAAAGTTGCACGAACAATATTGTCCTCGTTCGTGAAAGCGTTTATTGCAATTTTTGAGATAAGTATCGAATTATCGATCGTCAAAATTACAAAAGAAATATCTGCTGGTTAAGTGTAGGTAGATTCATGTGTGTTTATGTTAACAACAACTTAAAACATGCAATGTTCGATGATTAAAAACATATTTTTTTGCACTGCACAAACAAAATGTTTTTCTTGTTTTATTTATATAAAGTGCCGCTCACTGTTAATTACCATATTATTTATTATTATTGTTGAATATTTACATAATTGTTATCAATCATCATTATCACCATAGCATATACATTCATTGGTAGATATGGGTCTCCCAATAACCCGTCAGAGGAATATTATAATCTTCACGTTTTATCAAAGTGAAATTGGTGTAGGTAACTAAATAAACTGTTAACAATAAATAATAAAATAAATATTAATACTACGGGTTTTTCCCACAAATGAACTTTATTAAGGATATGCGATTTTACCAATACACTTGTTACATTTCATTATAATTAGGTATACTACTATACATATATATATATATATATGTTACTACTTGTTATAATGTTTTCTTTTATTTAATTATTGCATTGTTATCCTTCAGTAGACCTTATTAATTGTTATAATTATGAAAAATAGATGTCAGTGTAGATGGCAATAGGCTCGCCCCCTATTACATGGGACTCAATAACGGCACCGGCGAAATATGGGTGTACAATAGTACACCTCTGCCTAACCCTTCGGGGAATATAGGCGTGATACTATGATGATAAAGAATTTAGTGACCGTTTAGTGAAAATAAGGAACTAAGTTCAATTTCAATTTCAACACTTTCCAACACTAGTTTGTGCTTTGTGTGTTCCATTCACAATCGTCGTAAATGTAATACATAGTACAACAGGTGAACATTCATGATTTACCGCGCTGTCCGGTGTGAAGGCGGAAAATAAATGTATTATGTGTAAAATTGATTACGACATTAGCAACAAAATCATGATATTTATTATGCTGTTCGTAAACATAAGCTTTATTAGGCCTATTGTTTACTTGCAAAGAGATTAGTAGGAGAGTTGAATATTTGAGGAACTATAAAATTTTATCTAGGTATATATATATTTTTATACATGACTTTAGCTTCTATCTTAACTAATTTTTAGTAATTCTGGGGTTGTCAATGAAGCACGCTTACGTAGAAGAATATTTTTCCGCCTACAATCGGCAAAGTACCCAAAACCTTCCATTGCATCAAATCGTTGCAACAAATTAACGATTGCACTATAAAAAGAAATATGCGAATTATGCCCAAACATTACTTTTAAGTAAAGCAAGTTCCATTCAATTTAAATGCAAATGAATGGCAAATAAGTGCCTACGTACACGGTACATTGTCTGGTGTAAACTTCGCTGTTTCTTCGCGTGACATCGCGTGGTATTTTCGCCCACTCTTATACAACTATGCACATATTTATTTTGCCTTTTATATTAAACTTGAGGCAACAATGTGGAACCTTTCAAGTTTTACGATACGATTTAAAATGCCTAGTTTTTTTGAAAATAAATCGAAATACTTTATAGTATCTACACTACCTTTTTACGTGTAGTAATAAAAAATAGGTACCTATAAAGCAGAGGTAATTGAGCAATTATATTTTCCTATATGACCTACCGATCACCGATTCGTTTTCCAAATGTATGCTTACTAGTAGGTATTACATTGGTAGAAAATATGACCATTCGCATTCATCATTTTGCCGACTGCAGTCAAATGATGAATGATAATGGTCATATTTATGTAAACTAATATGTAATAAATAGGACATAGTAAAAATCTTGCGTCAATAACCCACCAAAGAATGACTAAAATGACAAGTAAGATTAAAAAAAGACGTTTCCTGCCAGTGGCATCTGTGACTTAGGTGTTATGTGGATTTATTTTTAGTTAGTTCAAACTGTCCCACTGCTAGGCCAGAGCTTCAACTTCTTCCACACATCTCTTGCCTGCCTAGCGCAAAAATGTTCTGTACCACTTCTTTCGATATAAGCCTACGAAACTGATTGGACACCCATTATTATGGTATTAGGATAATTGTATGTATTAAATGTTCCTAATACCCATCAATGTTAAATTGAACACCCACATTTCTACGTTTTATCTTCCAATGTGTATAATAGATACATTAAATGGCATCAGTCTATTCGAAACTATATCTCTATATGGATATAACTTCACAACTTTATATGTTAATAGAAACATGTAACTATTCAAACACTCTAAGAATAAATGCGGTAAAGGGTAAAACGCAAATATTTGATAGGACGAAACAAAAACAAAAGAATGTTTATTCAAGTTGTATGTTTTTGTTTTCAGAATAAGGTGCATTCATTTACATAGAACGAGATGTAGTGAAGCGTAGGCCGTGAAAAGGATACATAAATCTGTCCTTGATTGTCGGGAGAAAATCGTGAAACCAGCGAACTGATCTTGACTATGGCACAGTTTGAAAGGCCGTGGGCGGGCGAAATTATTTATATCTTTTACCTGTAACTTGCTAATATCTATTTAGACTATGCAAACATTTGTTTGGAAATGGTTCGCAGTTTCATAAAACCATGAAAACGAATTATTGATGCCTATAGTAGTTTCCATAGCCAGGTTGGACTGGACCCTAATAATAATTTGGTTTCTCTAAAAGGAGTGTTTGGCTTCGGTTACACCACGATAAATCGAGATATGACCAAGTATCGTCATCGTTATTTGACCTTGTTTGACAGTAAACTTGGGTATCAGGGATCATAGGTGTGATGGTTTCATCAACGTATCTAGTGATTTATTAGTTTAAAAATGACTCTGAATTTTGTAAAATATTTTAGAACTTGTCGTGCAGCAATGTTTGGCTTAGCAACGTCTTCATATTCGCAGTTTGCACGGTTTCTGTTTTCGTAGAATAGAGTGCCAATTTATTACGTTACATACATTGCGTCTATATGCATCGTACCGTACGTACGTAAATACGTCAGAAGTAACCCAACCCGAGACAACAATATGTCAAAATTTTGGTGATTATAATAAAAAAAGATACGTGTTACATAACATCTTCTTCTTCTTCTTTTCTTTCTTTTAAAAAAACATTGCCCCACACTAGGATTTCTCCTGTATCGTGGGTACAGTTTACAAACATACATGTCACATGCACAAACAACCAGACCCGAAACAACTATCTGTAGATCATACAAATATTTGTTCCGTGCGGGGATCGAACCCGCGACACGTAGCGCAGAAAGCTAATCGCTTAGCCACTGCGTCAATCGTGTCGTCATATCATATTTGATCGTGTGAAGAGGTTTTAGTAGAAGATTTTCTGTCACAATTCTTGGAACTGTTCTGGTGGTCACAATTTAATTCGTTCAGCCCGCATTTAACACGAACTCTAATGAAATCAGTAAATGGTTTACGACCCCTGCTCATCTCCGTAAACACGTTGGTCAATAAACTTGATAAAGCCGTTTACGACTCGCGAACGCATTAAGGCCGTTGAATATGTAATAAACCTCAATTTCTCAGAAATTTGCAGCTAAAACTTACCTTTCGCGATTTCAGTGTGAAACGACCCTACGCAACTATAACAGCGATGCGATTCAGGAAATCTTATCTATGGCTATGAATGTAACTTGTGAATGAATGAACTTTACTGGGTTTTACGATAACCTTTATGTCGCTGATTTCAAATAATGTAGTGTCTAGAACCCGCATAAACAATTCATATATTAATCTAAAGTATGTTTTAGAACTAAGCAGATTCAATAAGACCATAATATAATCGATAGTTAATGGTATATTATCCTGCATTATTTTAAAATGAATAAAACAAAATGACTAAAGTACAGGAGGATGTATTTTTAGAAACTCTTGTGTTTAGTCAGTCATCATTTACGGTGTTAGGTTGCAAGTCACAAGTCAACAGGCTAAGTGAAACATTTGTACACACATAGACCTCGACCGAATGGCAGTTGATCGCTGATCGCACCGCAAACGCACCGCTGCCACGGCCACCGCGCTTCTTTCTCTGTTTATTTTGTTGATTAGACATACTTTTACTAGAATCATTAGTGTGTACAAGCTTTCGTTTCAACTGTTGTCTACTGACCTGTCTTTCTTGCGGTTCCATAGAGTTTACCACTTTCTTATCCACGATTTGGTGACATATTCTGTTTTCCGTTCAGCCCACTACTGAGTAATGAATAATACTATACTCGTAGTTCATTTGATGAACATTTTAAAGGCAACTATACCTGTTTATTAGTAGTTTGAAATACAACGAAAAACTACATTCATATACCTACGCTGTGCTTAAAACTAAGTTAAAAGAGATCAAAAGACTCCGAACTCGGGAAGTTTACGTTTCCGTTTAAACCCGGTATTGTACTAAAAACCTGGATTTAAAATCTGTGAAAATTGATAGGATACCCCAGTTCGACTATCGCTGTATTAATTTTTTTTTATCTCTCTTCCGCTTTTTATTTTTAATAAAAATTTATTTATTTTTCCTTTCAAGCTACATTGTATGAACAGTGTCGAACTATTATCTAATATTTACTATTTACATAGTATCACAGGTACAAGCGTCTCATACAACTTTCTGTTAGTTAGTTGATAAGATAATCGTATCTTTGATAAGAATAGTAAGTACAATAGATTTGTTTTAGGAAAATTGAGCACAATAGGTTGATGTAATCACAGCAACTTGTAAAAGTCATTTTACTTATATTATCACTTTCACTTCAATTCACGACAAATGACTGATAACTGATATACTGAAAGAGATTTTGAGATTAGATTGACCCGTTTACTGGTTATACAGATATTGCAGACGGGTTGAACATATAGCCGGAAAAGCGTCGACTTGTTGCCTTTAGGCAAGACTGTACTATACAAAGTTCTTCTGTGTTTTTCCCATTGACTTCGGATATCATATCACTTACGCTAAATCTATGGTTTTTCCATGCGTCTGCTGCTACGTCATATTCTCTTCGTATCAATTCCTTCTCGTTATCACACTACTAGTAGCGGTACACAAAATTTCGGTTGCAATACAGATCTACTAATCTTACTACAAAATTTTCGAGTACCGCCTCTTGCATCCTCCGATGACAAATAATGTGTTATCTCTACTTTCGTAGCGACAATGACCTCGACAAGGCCACCCAACTGATTATTATGTATTATTAAATTTACTAGAACGATTATCAAAACCGCGCTTTTACATCCAAGGATTATAATTTTACTGAGCGGAGATTAATATAACATAAAACGTTTCCATGATATGGTAACAACAGGAGAACGTAGATCGAATTGACCTCTGCTCGACTCCTTTATCCATTAGAAGTTGTGAGTAAAATAGATAAAAGCAACTAATGATAGTGACTTCGGTTTACGCAACGACTGTCCCGTAAAACGAAGTCACTATGATGTGATATAAATAATCCGTTTGACATATACCCACGTAAAATTTTGATAATGTCTGCAATAAAAAATCTTCATACTAACATCATTTTGTAACATTGTTCAAAAAATAAAACATTTAAATGAAAACAGACCATTTAACATCGTAAATTATAAACACAATGACCTTTAAGGTCACATTTTTCTCGTATCGCAAGTTATTAATAGGTATCGCAAATGTAAAACATTCGCTATTCGACAAAAGCCAAAAAATAACTGGAATATTGATAAAGTAACTAATTATTACAAAGTTTATTTTATAATGTAGATACTTACTTTTAATTACATAGATATATCTGAGACCGACGGATAAACTTTAGTCCCGTACTATTTGTTACAATAAACGTAATATTAAAAATAGATTGAGAATAAATTATAATGGCGCCACTTTTATCTCATTCGTCACATGTCGTATCGTGTAAATTAGAAGGTTTATTAGAATAATGATAAACGGTAGCAGAACCGGATACGGACAGATCTATTTTGAGCCTAAGAAGTAAAATGGGTTACTGTTGTGTCGTAGGCGCGGGTCTATCGCCTACGAACGCCTACGCCATCGCTTTTCTATTAACCTTAATTAAGACTCAAAAGGTCCTTAAACTTTTATGTAAATTAATGAAGTACAGGCATTATTATAACATTGATTAATAAATTGTTAATCATTAGTTATACATTTTAAATAAAGGAGACTGATAAACGACCAATTAGATCGCGGTTTTATTCGAGAATCAAATATAGACTTCACGAAGCTGAATACGAATTTCTAATAAAACCTGTCGATCGAGATGTTTACAGTCTCTTAGACACTAATAAAAAAATAATATAATAAAGCATCGATAGCCTAGCGGTTCAATGCTTGCCTTCCACGCGGGAGTGTCTGAGTTCAAACCCGGCCCGCACTTTTGACTTTTCGGACTGTGCGAATCAGAATTTAATTGTCACTTGCGTTTACGATAAAGACATTAATACTGGCGTTTTATACATCTGTAACTTAGCCTTCATTATCAAGCTCTCAACGTCAACCGTTAGATTATTGATAACACCAAATTACATCATTTACTATTATCATAGCGTTTATCAATTTTCAATTGGCAACTGAGTGAGAGCATTTTTAAATTTAGTGCAATCGTACATCCTGGTAGTAAACTGCAATGATGTCTTGATCTTCGATACGAGATAAGCCATTGACGTACGCAATGACAGACATTTCGACGCCGTTGTGAAGGTTTCATATAAAAATGATTGATCTACAACCGACTATATTGTACCTAAGCACTTGTAAATTTTACTTTATCATGATGATGGGTCTAAGGATCTTAGTAGGCAAAAGTGGGTCGAATATGTGACAGCCGTTAACTCAAAATTTCCACAGTATCAACTAACAGTTTGGAACCTTTTACCTTTATTTTGAAAGGCCCAGATGAAATAAAACTTTGAACTACGTCTAGTCGATAATACTTTTCTTTGGATCTGTTTCTTGCATTATAAATATGCCATATTCTTCAAGTAGCTCATAAATCAATATCAAAACTCTATTTTAGTTCTACCAAAACAACTCAACGTTTAGCCGTAGCAACAGCTGATCCCGATATGTGTCTGTAACGTTTTTCTACCCTACATACAAGCAAATAACAGCATTTGCGGTGTTGCATACGTCCAGCAGTTAAATTTTAACGACATAGCCCGCGTGCCGAGCTCCCGGCCAAAATAAAAATCGTACGACTCCTACACCTACTTACTAGTTGCGAAGATACACTCGCTGAGTGGATGTGGTATACAAACATATTTTTCCACAGACAAAAGATTTGATAGTTTAAGACTGGTTCGATACTTCAATGTAGTCGGTCTTAGTCCAGTGCTGGGCATTGTTTATTATTTTTCCAAGTAAAAACTCATGACTTCTTCCTGACAATATGCTGTTGAATCGTCATGTAGTATTTTTAACAATAACCACAAACAATTGATTTCAGTTTTTTGTGATTGCAATTCGCAATGTTTAGATGTAGATATACCTTATCCGAAATATATAATATTAATATAGTTCTGTGGCGCATGAATCTGCGATCTATTTTCGGTCGGCGGCACGCATCAGTTCGACCGCGTGCAAGTTCAGGGAAACTTCAGGGAAATGTTTTATTGAACTATGAAAATTAGGCCAATGTGCCAACCTCCTGTCCATACAAAATGTATGGAAATGATGCTTGAGGAAATGTTCCGTTCCAGTCATACGATACAGGCGCTATTTATGTCTTCAACCAATATAGGACGACTGAAATACACCGGAGGTTTTAATGGTACAAAATTATTAAAGTAATTAAGGTCAGTTATACAGGCTCCAACAGATTTAGTTCAGAACTAGTTCAGAATTTCGGATATAATCACGTACGACCCAAATCTAGACTTACAAAGTTGCATTAGGCACAAATCGTATATGGTACCGAATGTTAGAAGAATTTAAACAATTCTGACATTTAAAAGGACTTAAAAATTGGAAGTAGAGACTTTATGAGCAGACTGAGTATAAAAATATTGCCTATTTATTTAACCGTTGCGATTACAGCGAAGGATTTAATCATAGCACCTGATCAAGCCTGTATTCCTCAGAGTAAGGGTTAAACGTGTGTTATTGTGCACCTCAAATTCGCTAATGCCTCTATTAAGTCCCATCATTTAGCTTATGACTATTGAGGTGGACACTGATGAGGTACAATAATATTACAGCATTAATTAAATTTCTTCTAAGATAACCTTTTTATGGAAAACGTCTTTTCGCTTCTCAGGAAATATAACAGCAATTCTTACTACTAAAATAGCTCTATCTATCGCTGTGGAAATGAGTAATAATAGGTTTATTGCACCTATTATCATATTGTCGGCTACATGATGATTAAGGGGTAACACCTGATGACTCTCGTTACTATCAATCAAAACAAACTCCATAATTATGTACAAAATAGATATAAACGTATGACTTCGCCAACTGAATCATTAGACTCTTCCTGCTCCTTTCTAAGCTTATCAACGCGTACTTTCAGTCAACCGACCTACGCCTGAGCATATCTATGATCTAAAAGATCAACATGTGCATGTGCAGCACGTGAATACTCATATGGCAACTTCCTTACGATAAGGATTACTTGTTGTTTAACAAAGTTAACTTAAAAACAAAAGCAGTCGTATTTAAAAACAGTGTTAGTCACTGTATGATCGTGTCACGTGTGACAACTAATGAGCTTAGAACGTGTCTAGGCAGACTAGACCTACATGCAGGAAGTGACGGTAATGAATGAGAGTGATGATTGACGTCGTCTTTTTGGTCGACGTGAAGTATTTTTGCCGGTTTCAGGTTACATTCAAAAATTGGGAGGAATAGTTGAAATATTTTTTCAGCTCCTGCTGGTGCTGATTAACTGGCCCTATATGTACACAAATATACGGCCGACCAATCACCCCTCATCGACTACATTACCAATTTTTTAAAGTAAGTACCTGTTATTATAATTATGCCTAATTAATATACAATACGATATACATATATGCTAATTGGACCCAAAACTACTGAAGCGGTAGCGAAATTCTAGAAATCCAGTTTCTCTCTATCTTGATTTGTATTATAAATAAAAATACGGACATTTTGGAATAAAAGGAAAGATATTCTTTCCGATAATTCCGAGATATCCGTGTTTAATAAGAAAAAATAAACAAATAAGGAAAAATTTACAGTTTCTCAAAACTCCGGCAGTAAAAGATGAATATTTTTGATCTTTGATCTATAGAGAGCTTATGAACTATTTCGGTATTTAATTAGCTTATTAAAAAGTACTCTAGAATGTACCTACTTGTTCATGGTAAGACAAAACAATGTTAAAAGTCTCACTTATCTTCATCAAGCATTTAATCTTGATTTAAAGATTTGTTTATTACTTACAAACCTTGGGAAAAAAATATAGTTCAGAATTTTTTAGTTACGTAGTTATTTTCAAAGAATTTTCTGCTTCTGTCTATAAAATTATTCTAAACGATTTTTTTAGACATAATAATGCATCTCGACTGAGGCTTTTAAAGACGTGCAGACCATCTTCCCGTGCCGTTGAACTATTAACTAATTACTCTCCCGCCGTGAGACAACTAGCAAGCACGACCCGACAATCGCGGCGACCCGAACCTTTGGTGTCCATACCGCCACAAATCTCGTACAGTGCGCACTTAAATTTTAGAACCAAAAACGTTGACATAACAATACCCTGTAGAGTTGTACCTTAACAATAAGATGGTGCGAGGCACGAAGGCCAAAGCCAAGTTCACGGCGTTTTCGTTCAACGACCGCTGTTATCATTACCATTCAATGCGATGCCCCGGTTCATTACCGGCGCAGGCGCGTCCCATTTCTGAGTGAGCCGATTAACATTTTTTAGCACATTTACAAATTATTTATTTCGTGCGATAAGCTTAGTCACTTCGTAGTGTTGCTGGGGAGTCTGTTGGGCCGTTTCTTCTCCCCAAGCTAAAACACATAGGAAGCGGTCAAGGGCGGGCGTATTAGTTCTGTCCATAATATGTTTGACGTTCAAAAAGCACTAGTAGTAGTCTATTTTGAATAAATGAATTTTGAATTTGAATTGAATTTGAATTTGTATGTTATATACATAATAAAGCAAATATATTGTTGTGCTAAAAATTTTATTTGCCGATCGAGGCAGACGGTTGGCCGACAGACATCAGTCATGGTGTTTTATTCTATAATTGTGCAAACTATGCGAAAGCTAGACTGTGTACAATCAAGGACAATGTATACCTCACCTACTTTCCCATGATAGTAAGAATAATAAAAATAAATATTGTAGGCATGAAATCAAAGTAGAAAAGTAAGATTTTTTATGTCTAAGTCTATTCGGGGTCTTGTTTCGACTGTTTGCAGACACGTCACTTTCCAATCGTGCAATTTCTTAAAATAAATATGTTGCGCCCATAATCGACGGTTCTGAATTGGTATTCCGCAGATGGCTCGAAAATTGCAAGTTAGTGTGTGAATTCCGTGTGGTCAGTTTAACTTTTAATTCACAAGAACCTCAAAACCCACTTTACCGTCTCATCTGAATATTTTGAGTCACACGGCGGCTATTATGAAAATGCCTTCAGAAAAATGGCCGAATGATTTTTTTGTCGTATAAGGAGGACGGCATAAATATTTGAAGTAATATCCGATTCGACATCGCTGATATTGGGAAAGAGAAAGAATATAACATAACTTGGCATCACGCCTGTATTCCCTGAAGGGTTAGGCAGAGATGTACTGTTTTACACCCACATTTCGCCGATGCCGTTATTAAGTCCCATGTAATAGGTGCCGAGCCTATTGCCATCTACTGGGCACAGTTCCAGACTCCTTGCTGCTACTGAGAATTTCCATACAGAAAAACCCAATAACACTGCCCGACCCAAGAATCGAACCCAGGATCTTACGCTTATCAGTCGCGCTTGCGACCACTAGACCAATGAGGCAGTCAAAAAAGAGAAACAAATGGACAAAATGTCACAGAAAGCACAAAACATCATCAATATTTACAAAAAACATTTCGTAGTGATGTTTCTTGGCCTTCAGCGGGGCCACAGTTCCACGAGTTCACGGCGAGGGCTACTTTTATTGCGGTAGTCCATTTAACCCATTTCATTGACGTAATCCAGCCGTCGCTTTTATCGGTTAGCTACGTCGGTTGCTGGGGTCGCTCAGCGATATGAAACAGTGTACAAAACTATACTAGTTGCCTACAGTCAGTAAAACCATTTCTGAATCTGCATAAATTATTGCCTACATCGCCGCACGTTAGATCTCAGTCATCGCCATATGGATTATATATATAAAAACATGTGCGTTCATAATGTAAACTGTAGCGTCTATTTTGACTAAAAGAATTCGATTTTGCATATTAATGTTGTATTGCACTCGAATAGGTTTATTTTTAGAACAATTGATGCACCATTCATCAGCTAGATTCGTTTAAAATACAAGTGACCTACAGAAGTCGAATCAGACGGTCCAAGTTTGATTTGTAGAACCACACTCTTACCATCAATCAAAACCTCTTTAAAGATATTTGTATCTTTTTAGAATGCTAAAGAAATATTCTTGCTTTTAGAATCATAGAATTATAAATATCGTAGAATATTATAAACAATTCGATAAGCGTTTAAGTAAGTGATTCCTGTTTAGTTTACGAAAAAGTACAAGTCAATTCATAAATAATCAAAACTACAAAAAAAAAATATTAATGATTAATAACTTAGGTGCTTTTTCATGAATACAGTTAGTAAATATGAGTTCTTCACCTTCTGTCATGATAGGATGAAGTCAGCAATGTATATGTTATAAAGGGACTGACTGGCCAGATGCTCGGGGATGCTCCTTTTACATTTATAGAATTTTACTTCACGTTACCTTTACGTTACTAAATTACTCATCATCATCATCATCAGCCAGAAGACGTCTACTGCTGAACGAAGGCCTCCCCCAATGGGGGGGGGGGTTTGCCATAATCCCCACGCTTGGCAGGCGGCTTAGGGATCGCAGTGGCTCACCGATTAGTGAGAGGACGCTGCTGCCCGTCCTCCGGCGTCTGGCCGCAGTTTTAGGACGTACCCGGGTTAATTACTCATTTTTCAATAACTAGCTCGATGGAACTGTCTAAACTGATGGGCGATTCACTACGGTACAGTTCAGAAAAAAATTAGAGTAAATTAACTGGCCAAAAATGAATACTGGCCGATATAAACGGTCTAGCCTCAAGAACAAAACAAAAAAGAAAACACAATCTACCTATCTATTCTAATGAAATAATGAGTTTTATCTTTCTTAGCACAATTACGTCTCCATGGTGCGGAGGCTTCGTCACCACAGCATTGACCGCGCGACCTCAAGATCGATGTCGTTCTCACGAGCCCAGCGCGAAAATTAACGACCACCACTTAATTGATACAAACGGCTGGCGAGGTGGCCACGACCTGACAGCATTAAATGGCTCGATGAGTGTTGGGCCAATCGGCCATAAGAGAGTTTGACACCGACTAATAATATTTAGCGACCGCCAGTACACACATGTTTAGTACCAAAGATTTTAGGCAAATTAATCGAGACGTAACATTTGAATTTACGATTAAAATTCCGTTTATAACTTCAGCGATATCAAAAGAATTGGTTTTACATAAATTTCATAACAGATGACGTCTTTAAAGTGCATGTGGAAAAAAAGGAAATCTTGCATATCGTAGTGCATAAACGTCATATTTACACATGCCTAAAGCAATTAACGAGTCGGCTCCACAAGGTCTCTTTCAGTAATGGTGGAAAACATTACCGCTAACCAATGACAGAAGCGAAAATTAGCACATGTGAAATACTGTTCATTCACCTGCTAGACCCGTGTTATCTGTCTACTTCAATATGAACGCTCGTAAAAATCACTCAACCTCGACAACTTAATAAATTCTGTGACTAAAATTTGTTTGCGCACGATACGAAAATAAACGGGTCATTTTAGCCAAAAAATATATGAAAATACCACAAAAGTATCACAGTAAAAATAAAGTGCAAAGGTAAAAGGAAAAGTATTCTATAATAAACTTAAAATATATTACACAGTACCACTTGTATGCATAAAAACCAGACGATCGTCTACAACTCTACATTGTACACACCAGACAGAAAAACAAATCAGTAAAATTGTAAAACTACTGTAGAACAACGTTTTCATTCATACTTGATTATTATTACGCGGAGTCACTCCACCAGTGTCAAATGTCATAGGTCATGCACCTGTACGATAAAACACAGACGAACACTAAAATATATCAGTTTTAGGTATTTTAATCAGACTTACGTGTAATTAGAATACATTATTGATCTAAGTTTGGCGCCACTAAGAATAATTAAATAATTAGTCGGATAGTACCCAATTAATTCTACACCTGGTAACAGTTGTGGGTTTTCAAGAATTCGACTTCACTAAATACTTTTAGAATATCTAATTAATATAATCAACGCAATTCAAGCTGTTATTTTATTTTAATGCAAATTTTTTAGTCGTTATCACGGTGAATATTGCATAATTATGTTTAAAATTAAGAAAAACAATGTGGTTGCTACGAGAAATTATTTATAAGATAACTTGTATAATAGGACGTGGTTCTATGTAATAACGCAAGTTTGTTCAAGTGATATGAAATTATGCCTACCCGTGTATTTTGATTGTACACATTGAATGAGTACTTGTACAAATAGAAAGCACTTATGGTCAATTAAATAGCCGTCCTGTTCTGATTATCTAACACCTCTGCTCAATAGATAATGCCTTCATACAAATATTAAACTAGTTACACAATATTTGCAGACTCGTTGGCTCAGTGACTATATTGCTACGTCAGGGATTACAGTTCGATTTATATTGTATTGTATCAAAAATTGGAATGACTGATTTCTTAATCACAAATATTATTGTTTTATTTTTTCAGTAGATTCTTTACATAAAATTATCATCAATTATTCTTGGAAATGTTATGTTTTTACTAAAAAATATACAATATCAATACAGTCGTAAAACGGAAATCCCTTAACTCAAGACAATACTTATAATGATAAGCGCCTACGAGATAATCTTTACACAAACTATACAAAGATACAGATAATTTATTATTTAAAATATGAATGAGTAATGACATGCTAGATTAAAATAAGAGCGGATACTCACTTGATTCAATGGTACAATTTCCGTTCCATCGAGCATAGACAGTCCGTAGACGGGACGAGGAGGCGATCCTTGCCGGTAAAAAGTGAAATTTCTCGCGACGTCTTTGCCCGCTAATTATTTATTCACTCGGAGTGAAAAACGTGGATCAGCAACACCGTATTCTGTTCGCGCCAACTATATATAAACACGTGTTTTATAATAGGAAATTCGATTCCTCTATTAGAGACGATTTTAATAAAATATTCCTCTTTATTTTAATTCAATAAATCGGTATTTTCGTTCGCATCCGTGATAGAGTTGTGAGTTAAGTGCGTTCGGAAAATGAGTCGGGTGCGTCGTGGATTAGAGCGGCTCGAAGAGCGGAGCGCGCGTCGCGGCGACTTGCGGGCCACTGACTGCGCGCGCGCGCCCGATTGCTGTCGATCTTCAACTCTTCCAATTTTAAATATCGAACGGCGGCGTCTGTACGCTTTTCCACACTTTCGGCAACCTACAGCAATGCGCGACAACGCTGCTGGCGCCTTTATTCTCAGCTAGTGTGCAGTTAGCCTTATACATTGTCTCTACCATATCTATAGGTATACTGCGGCCCCTACCATCGTAGCAAGTACATACTGAGTAGTTAAACCAGTTAATCTAGTGTCTACCAGTTCAAAATCTTTAGGCTATTTCATTAGTAGGAATATTCTACACTAAACATTGCCAATATCAATTCGCAACTAATTACCGAAAAAAGGATGCTAATGTTAATTGACCTAAGATGCGAAACTGTGATTTCAGTATTAAGACACACATATGTATAAAAGAATTCTTACAAAAAATATTGTTATGAGTGTCAGTCTAGGTCATGACTTTAGTCTAAAAGAACAAAGAGTCATCTCAAGCGTTACTGCCGTAAGTAGTTTCACTATGTATTTTTAGTAACAATGTCCTGATGTACGAATTATGATAATGCCACCCGTTGTCTGTACGAAATAATTTGAGAGCTTATGACTGTATCAATATGCAAAGATTGACAACATAAAAGTGAGTTTACAACACAAACAGAAATGCGTCCTAAATCAATTGATAAGGACAATCTAATATCTGTACTTTATAACACATAAAACTCGTTACCAAAATACTGTGCGTAAATTTTCATAAACCATTAACAATTACTGGAGGCATCTCGACCTACATGTGTCTATTTACCATGAAAATGTATGAGACCATTAGTTGGAAGGTCGCACAGCAGACGATGATGTCACCAATCACCATTGCGCCTGATTTATCGGCACCACTTGTCAGGATTAGGGCCCCTGCGTACGCGCCGCGACGTCAAGACACGACGCTCCCGGCCCTTGGATCAAACGTAAACATGGAAGAACTAATGTAGCATATTTCACTTTTACAACACGAAGATAAAATTTAAGGCGCTGTTGCATAAATAAAAACTGTTAGGTCTATATAAATAAATGTTCGTAAACGTTCCAAATACATGTCCAAAGATTTAGCTCACGAAACGCCTTGCCGATATAAGATTAGTGCGTTGAAATGTTACAATAACAATTCTTAACTGCACTCAGAGTTTTCGCAACTATAGAAAATATCGAGATTTATACCATAACGGTACATTGTGAAATTGGTATTATTGACAATGAACTAATACCTAGATAATTGGTGTTTCGCTCAGGAGTTCGGAAGCTACTAAGTAAGGCGTCATTATGTGCACCTTGGGTCTTGATATCTGATCTACCTACTTAGAAAAAGTGGCATTTAGTTATTTGTCCTTAACATAGTGGTATTACCATAGTTCGAATGCTCTGCGACTTGAATACCCTCCTAAGGGACAGCCACTATTAATTTGATTAGTTTAAATTCCGAAAGCTTTACAATATCAAGCGTACTAGAGTCGGGATTATTGAGTCACTACTCATAGCTCTACTCATCTAGGAACAATGCAGTTTAACCCAATTCGTTCAATCAAGTTTCACAAGTCAAAGGAACCTTGACCACAATGTACTCCAATTTATAACATTTCTGTGTAATAGTTCTAAGCTCTATCATACTTCTGTTAGTACACAGTCCCCTATTCTGAATAAATTATTTTTTTCTAAATTTCCTTTTTGTACTAAGCCTTAAACATTGGTTGTTAAGTCTTCGTCTGTCTATTAAGCTAGCTTATACGTATATCAGTGACTCCCAAATTGAATATTAAATTATCGAGGAGCTATTAAACTATTAAAATAAAACTTAATAAAGAAATCAAATAAAGCTAACGAGAAGCTCAAAATAAAGTTCAGTGTAATCAACTGTATATTTAAAGTTAAAGTATCACGCTCGTTGGTGTGTGGTCCCGTTCAGCCATCAACCAGTTGTCAGATAATATCAATTGTCACCTCTGTTGTACAATAGCATTCACTCCTTGTCAGTGATCCTATCAACACATTCACTCGTGCCCACAACACCACGTATTCCTAATACCCTCTAATCTCACGTTGATCATAAGTATATTAGAATTAGAATATAATTAATAGACTCAACATTGCATAATTTGATATACTTGTGATCTACTTTAATCTGGTCTTTGAATATGACTGCTTGAATCAAATTATTTGAAGTAAGTGTCGTCGTAACATGTATATTTTATAGGAATATTTTCGCAGCTCCACAATTAGTGGTATGTTCTGTCTGGAACAGCGGCACAGTCGCTTGCGGACACGATTGTCTGTCATAACATCGTACCCATTTAGCAACCACGACGCCGCGCCACTTCAAACATATCTCAAACAAACCCACTCCCCGTTACTAACTCCAGAAATATAACTAGCTACTTACTCAAATTATTGTACAAACATATTAATATACCATAGAATTTGAAGTTTAAATAAGCAAATACATGTTTTCATTGGGCTTTTCAGACTATCAGCTCTAATGGCTATTTTAACAGATTAAGTTGTCACTCTGATACACAAATTATAAAAATCAAAGGAAACGAAAGAAAAACGTTGAATATTTCATCGGACAGTTGGCACACTGTATTAATTTATAGTTACAACTAATACTGTCGCATTTGTGACATATTTCTTTTTGGATCGTGTTACGATCTGATAAATTAGAAATAATTTTAGTGTAATGTGTGAAAATCGGAATGATATTATTTCAAATGTAACTAAACTATAAAAAGACCATCGTCGTCTAAGACCATCATTTTATATTCATAAATATCAACTCAATATATCAACTATAATATATATAAACATTGCAGAAAGTTCAAAACACGAACATTATAATATGTGTCCCTACTTTTAAATTGAGTAATTACTCAACATTGTTTAACTGGCGCATAGAAACCTTTAATAATTTACTTCATTTAGATTTGCAGACATACAACTATGCAACGGCATTTGATTCTAACTTAGATTTGTGTTATGATTTTACAATGTTTTCTAAATTCGATAGGAAAATTAACGACCATGGTATGAGAAACATCTTTCATAATCTATCGTTGATTATAGCTGATTATTCATATTCTCAACCAGAAATTGTCGACGATAATCAAACAAATGTATCATCTCCACGGTGCGAGTTTTTTCTTTAATCAGTTAAATATAATGCATCAAAACATTGTCGGACTGTTAAATAAGTCCGATTTATTGGTTATTTACATACAGGAACTGTTAAGCAAACAAATTAAATTAGATATTATATGTATAACCGAGCATTTCATTATGTCTGGCCAAGAGAAATTACTATGCATACCTAATTATAAACTAGCGGCGTGTTATGCTAGACCAAACATTAAGCGCGGTGGAGCTTGTATCTTAGTTAAGAAAGGCCTTGAATATAAAGAATTGCCTGACATTATGAGACATTCGGTTACAGGAATTATAGAATGTTGCGCAATTGAATTAACTTCACAAAAACTAACTATTTTATGTGTATATAGACCGCCAAAATATACTGATCTCAACATATTCTATGAAAACCTAGACATAATACTCAAAAAGATATGTAATAAAACAAACAAAAAAATAATTGTATGCGGAGATTTCAACATAGATATCTTGAAAAAAAACAAATTATGCAGGGAGTTTGAATATTTTCTGATGAATTATAATCTAAAACTAGAAATAAATAAACCGACCAGACCTGTTAGTAAAACTTGCTTAGATAATTTTGCACACAATTCAAAACAATCCTGTCAGAGTGAAATAATAGACTTCGGTTTATCCGATCATACGGCTCAAATATTTACAATTAAAGTTAAAAAGTTTAGTCAAATCAAAACCTGGAAAACATTAAGGCGTGATATATCCGAGGAAAATTTGATTATGTTTAGAAATCATCTCGAAAGCTTATCGTTTTCAGATGTATATAGCACGGAAGATCCTAATAAGGCCTATGATAATTTTCTAGAATTGTTTTTACTCCTATACGAACTTTGTTTTCCATTAAAAGCGATAATATTAAGTGCTGAAAAAAAAATCAAATGGGTGTCTAAAGGTATAAAGATCTGCAGCAAAAAACAACGCCAATTGCTCTGGAAACAAAGACTTCAACCTACAAACGAAAATAAAAAGACTTTTAAACAATACTCAATAAGATTTAAAAAAATTATTAAACTGACTCAGAAAGCACAAAACAACTATTTAATAAAGAACTCTAAAAACAAATCTAAAACATCCTGGCAGATAATAAATAGTACAAAATCAATAACTGAACCCATATCTTGTATAAAAAAACATGATACAATAGTAACTAACCCTAATGAAATAGCCCAAGCATTTAATGATTTCTTTGTCAATCAAGTCTCAGATCTATCACTATGCTCAACTAAAGACGTTGTCAAAATAAAAAATAACCCTCACTCAATTTATATGGCCCCTGTTGTTCCTCATGACATAACCAGAATAATAAAATCTTTAAAAAACAAGAAAAGTTTTGGATATGACGGTATTTCAACAAACGTTATAAAATTTGTTTCTACTACTATAGCCGATCCTCTATGCCATATTATTAACGCGAGCATATCCGCTGGAATTTTCCCGAATAGCCTTAAGACCACAATAGTTAAACCACTTCACAAGAAGAATGATAAAGAAGACATGACAAACTATAGACCGATAGCTTTAATCTCCGTATTTTCTAAAGTCATTGAAAAAGTAATTTATGAAGCCTTTTATTCCTTTCTGACAAAATACAATATTTTATGTGAGGAACAAAAAGGGTTTCGTAAAAATAGAAATATAAATATGGCAATATATGATCTAATAAATAAAATATTAAATAATGTAGATAAAAAAATACCTATTTGTGCCATATTTACCGATATGACTAAAGCTTTTGACTCTGTAAACCATGAAACGCTTTTGATCAAACTGAATACTTACGGCATAAGAGGAAATGCCCTAGAATTAATAAAATCCTACTTAAGCGGACGTCTTCAATATACAGAAATATCCAGTATATGTGTCAAATCCAAACGTGAAGTTAAATATTTATCTGATTCTAGGGAAATTAAATATGGCGTGCCGCAAGGCAGCGTTCTAGGACCGTTATTATTCTTGTTGTATATTAACGATCTTCCCCGCAACATTAATTACCCTTGTGTGTTATTTGCCGACGATAGTACAGTTCTAATAAACTGTCTCAATAGACAAAAATATGAAGACGAAATTAATAATTCACTGAATTCAATAATCAATTGGCTCAACAATAATAATCTTTTAATAAATCTTAATAAAACAAAAATAATGCATTTTTATCAAAAAGTTCAACCTATAAACCTAAACATTAATTATAACGGTCAATCCCTTGATAGCACTAATGTAGCAAAATTCTTGGGTATATTGGTTGACAGTCAATTAACCTGGAAACCACAAGCAGAAGAAATTTGTAAAAAATTAAGTTCCACTGCGTATGTTCTCTACAATCTTTCCAAAAAAGTAAACATTGATACACTATTAGTAGCTTATCACGGTTTGGTGGTTTCCATTCTTAGGTTTGGTGTAATATTCTGGGGCAATTGCTCCGAAAGAGAGGCTATATTTAAAGCCCAAAAACGGTGCTTAAGGGCCATCTTTAGTCTTAAGGTCACAGACAGTTGCATCCCTATCTACAAGACATACAATATACTTACTTTTCCTAGCATTTATATTTTAGAAATAGCAATTTTTGTTAAAACTAATATTCATTTATTTCCTACATTGAATGATACAAGGACACGAACCACTGCAATGAGATCAAAATATAAGAATTTATTGTGTACAGGTCAATTTAACACTGCATTGCTGAAAAAAAACATTATTGGTATGGCACCTATTATATTCAACAAATTGCCGAATAGTATAAAGGATCAGCCCTTAAGGAAATTTAAACAACTCCTGTCTTCGCTGTTATTAAAGAAGTGTTATTACTCTGTTACTGATTTCCTAAATGATGAACTGTAACACTCTCCTTATTTAAGATCTCAATTTTTATAATAAACTTTTTATGATCTCATTCTTAAATTTATCTTAGTACCTAGTTTAAAATTAGCTGTAAGTTTCTCCTTAAATTTTGTATGCCAACAGGCAGAATGTACTGGGATTGAATATATTTTAACTAAGACCATACTTGTACCTGCATTCTATACAAATAAAGAAATTATTATTATTATTATTATAATATCAAAACAATATTTTCAAGTAAATCATCACCTAGTTTCGAGTGCGTTACTTCCGCAATATAAGTCTATTAAAACAATGAACAAGATATCCTTTACTATTAAAAATTATACGTTCTGGCACGATATGTCTCGTGTCAGCGTAAAGTGCTTGAAATATGTCCGCCGGTTATTGCACTGCTAATTTTGTTCTAACGTTTCATCCTAGTATCTAACCCGTCTGGCCGTTATTAGTCGCTCTACTCGTAATAAAACCAGATTGTACACGGCTAACATGTTCCAAAATAGTTATATTTCTGTGCATGTTTACGATATACTCAGCAAATTCATTCACCTCTGTTGTTTTGTAAACAAACGACGGCACAACTTACGTGATGCCTGGTACATTTTTTACTACAAAAACGAACCAGCCCCTACGTTCAAAAAAGGAATTGTTTGGACAGTGATTCTAAGATATAAACTATACAAAAATATCCAGAATATCACATGCAGTTTAGAGAATTACCAGAAAACACTCGCTTGTGTCGCATAAAACATTTTTATAAGTACTGCAAACAAGATCAATGGGTAGTTCATTCACGCTAGCACATCCACCACACATTAATCCCGGGATGCGGTTTTACTTACATCCGGTAGTTCGCAATATGTTACGCCGAATCTAGGGCACGTTATGATGTGTTCTATTTAATGTTAATATTTGAGCTTCAAGATTTCTGCAAACAGATATCTGTTTCGATGCATCAGGTGCCTGTCATGCAATTTAATATTTTTTTCTAATATTAATTTCAAAATGTTGTCGTTATTCATAAAATATTTTTGTCACAGTGTTCGCTCTATTCACTAATCTTTGCCCGGCGCAATGCCAAATTGTATGATTTACAGATCTGGATCACATCAGGCGCCACTTTCATAAACCGAGAACGCCAACGTTTTTCAAAGTGTGTCAAATGCTATTATTATGAAGTCTACGCATGAAAATCGTAATAGACAATCAATTGTTTGTAAGATTTCTCGATACAAAAATGTACTACAGACACATTGGCACATTCGTTTTAGGTAATACTGGGAACTAAAAAAACAGTATTTGGATAAAATCTGTTTTTTTTTTTACCTCAAATATTTAGCCAACTTGTCTTACCTCTCGTCTTGAAATATAGGTCAGTATATTAGAACATCTGCAGTCGGCGCCAGAATACCTAGAGGTTTTCTTCGGTAAAAATAGTTAAGAAAAAAAAAACACATCGATCTTATTTGCAATCGCTTTAAACATTGCGCTGCTGCTAACAGTTTATTTATTTGCACTTTGTTTATTTTCGTACTTATCTTTTGCAGCGAAAGTATAGTAAAGCAGGATTTATACATATTTCCCAGTTAATCAGATTATCTCCACGCAGATCACGTAATAAAGTCTAGAACCGACTTATTTTGCATGATCATCAGACTGAACAGTCAATATCCTAGAAGGCTCGATGATTTCCATGGCAAATGAGTCGGTCACGTGGTAACAATGAGTCAGAGCTCAGACCTCTCAACTAAGTCATACCATAAAATAAATTGTTACAGAAGGTCGATTCTATACCGATTTGTAGTACGCACACGATCAAAACCGTGCACCCAATCAAAATGCTTGAAATAATGATGATGAATTGAACTTTCTGCCTCGCACAACAAAACTGTGGAATGAACTGTCGCCTGCGGTATTTCCGGACCAATACGATCTTCAAACCTTCAAGAAAAGAGCGTACTCCTTTTTAAAAGGCCGACAACGCTCTTGTGATTCCTCCGGTGTTGCGGGTGTCCATAGACGACGGTAATCGCTTACCATCAGGCGACCCGTCTGCTCGTTTGCCGCCTATACGATAAAAAAAAACATTCCATCGAGAACATACTAGCTTCACTAACTGTCGCTCGAGACGCCACTCAAAAGCAAACCGACCAACTTTTCAATGCACTACATTTATTATTATTTGATTTTATTGCACGAGTCGTTAGACAAGAATAGAGATACCAAAAATTTAAAAATCTCTGGATTGTTGCATCATATTCACAATATCAATCAACAGAAAATCGATCTATTCGGTAGACACCTATAGTGTTAATTTTGTTCACTACTTGTATCGAGTTGAACTTCTGTGCCTGTTAATGTTATGATCTTGGTGCATGCAGTTGTTAGCGTAGCAGACGGCGCCTATCAATTTCACCAATCAGTCAGATTGTTGCCGCGATCTATCAACTGGTTCTCATGTCTCACGAGAAATGGGGCACTAATCAAAATAAAAAATATATCAATCAGACCTAATCGGTGCGTTACATGCTTAAAATGGTATCCTCTTAACGAGGCTCGTTATTACTGTAGGTATAATTTGACAAATATAGTAATATGTTAAAAAATATTTGAAATATACCTCTATTGTATGAGGTTTGTACCTACAATGTGTCTATCCTTAACAAGCAGATTTTCTAGTTCTTCGTGCCTTCTACCGAAAGAGGATTTAGTAATCTTCCATTCTAACGTTATGAGGAGTTTTCAACCGAAACATTTAGTTTATAAATATAGCCCTTCACCATATAACATAGCGTAGCATCACGCCTGTATTCCTCAAAAGGTTTAGTCAGAGGTGTACTATTTTATATACCCACACTTCGCTGACGCGGTTATTAAGTCCCGTGTAATAGAGGGTGGTCCTAATGCCATCTGCCGCACAACTCCAAACTCCGGGCTGCTACTCGGAATTTCAGAAAATGTCAATTACACTTTGGCCGACCTGGGAGCCCAGGACCTTATACTCTGCAACCGCGCGTGCTACCTCTAGACCAATGAGAGACATAAAAGCAAATGTTGATCTTCACTCTTTCGGCGTACATGTCAGCAGTCATTACGCATTCCAGAATTTATTGAAATACTCTATATGCCCGACGTTTTCCGTCCTAATTAAAATATGAATACATTTTTATTTTTAGTTTTCTTAAAACTCATATGTGCATGATCCTCGTTGATACAATTTCCAAATAAGGTGTGTTCATACCTGCGATATCCTGTTTAATAAAGCTAAGTATATATTTTCCTTCATGTGTCACATCTTTGAAATAATGTAGTTTCCAATAACAAACTTTTTGCCTTTTACGGGGGTTTTTTCGAACATTCATAGTGTTTTTAGGAAACACAATTATTCATTTCACCCCAAAAATGGTATTGATTGAATTGACACTAAGCAATTGTTGCCCTCGCTGGAAACCCTAAATGGCAATAACAATCCGAGTTTTTAGGAGTTAGTAATATGCGAATTTCCTTAACAATTTGTACTTTTATTTATATATTTTTAGCTTGTATATATATTTGTAGCTTGTATATATGTTTTACATTCTTATGGTTACATAATATCACTTGCCTCAATTATGTCGAGGGAAATATCTTTATATATATATACGTATTCGTTATATAACTATAAAAATATACATAAACATTCTATTTAGCCCCAAAACACTCTAAAGCGACATGCCCATCTAACCCTACTATTAGTACAGTACCTACGATAAAGAAAATATAATTAAAATTATGTATAAAATATACAGGAAAAACTACTCGCTTTAGAAGATATTTATTTGCGTATTAAATAGATTTCCTGTTGTGTCTAAATCATACGATGTATCGTACGACTAAGCTTCATAAATAACATCACGCGATTAAACTGAACTAAATTTTACTAAACAGTGTCCTCATTATTATAGTGTACGTAAAAATTATTTATTTCATAAAAAAAAAACATGCGTATAGCTATACAGACATGTATGTTTGTAAACTGTACCCACGACACAGGAGAAATCGTAGTGTGGGGCAAAGTTTTATAAAAAAAAAAAAAAAAAAAATATCTGTGGCAGAGTGTTGATCATATTGTTAATTGTTATCAGAGCCCCTAGAAACGATACAATCCAGTTTCATGTGTTAATATTTCCAATTTCAACCTTATTATTTTCCTTGTAGACACTGTCAAAAAATTGCCAAGGATTCTTAGCTTCCCACTGTACTCACTCAGTCTATCGTTCAGTTCTGGAAAAAGGCCTTTTGCAAAAATTGTAACGTCCAAAGTTGCAGGCGTCGGGCGTTAGACGTAGAGCAGGCACAATCCACAGAGCCAGTTTCTCGGATGTTGAAGCTGCTCCCCTAGCTTCGAAACATCTAGAGTTGAAAATATGCCTCCGAATAAACAGACACGCAGGATATTGTTCTAATCACCATGCTTAGTAGACGGATGGGGATGTACCAGTTCTTACCCGAAACAACTCGGCAGCTTGTTCGTCTCCGGCCATTTATAATTAGGATACTTTGCAGGTAATTAGAAAATTTATCCCGCCACTTGTAGTGTGTAGTGCTCGTCAAGACCACGAAGTTAGGGCAAGCAACAGTGGATGCATTAACAGTAGACATCGACGGTGGAAATGGCGCTATACATGTTTTTCATTTCCCATTTACACCAAATGAACGTCCATTGTTTCGATTAGATCCATTGTTATTATGAAACATCCTGTGAATACTTGAAAAAGCACAATTGAAAAAGCACAAATTAATGTAATTATACTCGACGCTCTAATTAAAACAATCAAATGGAAACAAAGGCGTATATGTTGTCCATTAAACCCCTTAAAATCCTTCAAAAATACATACATACATAGTATAACGCATGATTTATGAATAATGCTTTATTTACAGTTCTACAGTTAAAAACTAAGAGCTCTTTTAGTCTGCCAAAGATAAAGTGTCGATACATAAAAATATATTTATTGCAAAAATCTAGAACGAAGTTTAATGGTTTATATTTTAACCCCTTCCTAGGCGCCCGAGACAAATAAAAATAAGTTTAGTACAGAATAGTAAGATATTTATAATATAACCCACACTCAGACTAAACGTAATTTCAGAGTGGTCTCGTCACCGTCAGAATTTAATTTAATTTCCGTTTTTATGTAAAAACATGTCGCCGAAGAATTTATACACAAAACAGATGCTTTACCATAACTTTATTTTCAAGCTACGAGAATTATCTAAATTGTTAATTTAAAGATTTATATTGATCTTAATAGTTTTGTTTATTTATTCATCGAATTTAAATACCAACGATTTGGCATAGGCTATAGTGCAACCTAGTTATATGAGCTAGTAAATATTGAGAGGCATAAATCGTGCAGAAATAAACACAGACGCTGCCCCCTCACCTATTAATATCAGATACAATTATAAAACAAGTGACTGCTTTCTTAGCAGGCTTCAAGCCTAACCCATCAATGTCATGGTGGAGTCCCCGTGACCCATTTCCACAAAATCGTTCAGCCATCGGCCATTCACCTAATGATCTCATCGCCCCAGAATAAAAATTCACTCGTTTAGACCAATTGACTTTGTTTATAGAACGCTTTCTCATGCGAAACTAGACGCCCTACTTTTGTTTAGGTAACGTCCACGTCTGAAATCCTTCCGCGTGTGTTTAATTCCGAGGTGGGCTGTAAACCTTAGCGTGCTGTGGTGCAGCGAGGGCACGAGCGTGCGGTGAATAAATCCCACCTAAACATCATAATTTCAAATTAGGTACCGTCATTTTTGCATTCCGAATGGACTTCATTCTTTGAACGGGTGTCGTCAGAGTCGATTAAGGGAAATTACATCAGGTGAATGAGCTGCAATTCCTTTACGTACACTTATTTGATAACATTTTATACTGCAAAATACGGTTAGCCTAGAACTTGCGTAAGTCAACTGAAAATCGCTGACGTAGGTACTAGGTATTAGCTATAATTAGAGATATAGGTGTATATATAGGTGTGATATAGGTTCCATCCATGTACAGAATGTAATTAAACAAAAGGTCAACTATGAGGAAAAAGATTTTCACTACAAGAAAACGCAAAGAAATTTTTAAGCTATTTTTTATTTGCTCGTTACAATTCTTGCTATTGTATGAAAATCTAATAATAATAACTAGACGTGATCAGCTTCAAAGCAGAACCCTATCACTTTCGTAGCCCACACCTTCTACATTCAAAGCTTATAACTTCAGTCGGCGTCTTTCATCACACGTATGCCGCTTAATATGGCTGGCAGTGTGGGCCAGAACTCAGCGCATTGCCAAAACTTTTCAACCATCCCATTGTTTCCCACTGATAACAATGAACGAATTAATTTTGACAGTTTGATTTTCTTGTATGAAAAATATATTTTTATAATCGACAGCTACGAATAAATATTTTTGGAATATGATGACACATGAATGGTTTAGCTGTAAGTAATCAAAATATTAACGCTGAAGTGTATGAATGTATAGACTGTTCGAAAAATTGACTGATATCGATTAATGTTAATTTCGTTCCCTATCACCTAATACCGTGACGAAAAAATTACGTTATAGTAAACTTTAGGAGATGCGAGATAATATCGATCATAAAATAGAAGATATTATTTTGTCGATTATTAATATGAATTATCATTTTACTTATCAAGCAGAGTCCGGATACTTGTACCTACAGCTTTCCAACGAAATTACGACCACTATGCAACAATAAGCGCCCCGCAGTCTGAGTAGATATGTTACCAATTAAACCTAAGTTCGTAGAAACCAGCAAACACCTAATGTACACAGAGTACGGTGTATTAACCGAAACACCTTTGCATTTTAGCAGATCGTAAAATTATGACGATGAGGTTTCATTTACCTTTGTAACACAGACGATGATAAACACACTTGTACTCTGTTCTTTCAAAACATTCTAATTAATGGTATTAATTAGGATAATTGTTCAAATTAGTGTCTGGTGGTGATATCATGAGGTTCGCACTTCGTTTTAGAGTGGAGCACAATAACTTTCGAGTTTATTGCCAGTACGTCATTATTAAGAACAGTGTAAGCGCAAAGAACCCATATTAGAGTAACCTTCGCTGGATCCACACTCGCTTCTTTCATCCACGGGAATTATGCGTTTTTGTAGTGGGAATGAATTTCTCCAACTTATATGAAACGCATGCATCCCTTAGCACTGAAGAAGAAAGCTTTACCAATAAGCTATTTTGGTTAACAAAATCAAATTGAATACACAACAGTACTTTAACCCATGACTCTCTACTTCCGCACAAAAATGTAAGAGCGGACGAATCATAGGATGAAAAGCCGTTTGTATTTATTAGGCTGAACAAATTATTGTTATATAAAACATAATACGGTCTCATTAACAATATTGCGTTGTATGGGCCTGTAAACTAAAGACGAATCTGTCTGTCGGCCGTCATTGACCCAATACTAGGAGGTAAAGTAAATACATACTCGTAGGGACTTACATTGTGAGCCGCTGAATTTACTTACAAGAGAATATTAGTAATGAAAATCAACCTTCGCCTTGTACTACAAGCCCCGAAACTTTGTAAGCTCAACATATTCCCAATAATCGTGTTTATGGAAACTTTGTTGTTAATTTTCATGTTTACGTTTAAAGCACGCACCACACGCACCGGCTCGGGTTAGTCACTTGTGTCTTTTTAGATAAACATGTGCATTTAGGTACATACTTTTGTTATTACACAAAAAAATGGTAACAAACTGTACGCAAATATTTTGTGTCAGTTATAGGCATATTGCCAGTATTAGATAATAATTATTTTTTATTGAGTGCGTTTAAGTACAGTTGAAGAAAGTCGATGATATGAAATTTAAAAAAAAACGATTATGGTTTTTTTTAAATAGGGTTTTAAATTCGTATATATTCTTCAACTATGTAATTCATAGACAGAATATATGACTCTAATTCATCCATAATTAGCTGAGAAAAATTCATCACACGTCACGTCAACAGATAGGTATAGATGGTACTGAATATCTATCTAGGGACGCCGTGAAATTTATTTCTTACAACACAGTGAACATAACCCCAGGATAAAAATAAAATTGATTTCAGTATTCTTATAGATATTGAACAGACCGCGGATGTTGTACAAAGTAATACTTATGTAGCGCCTAAGCAAGTCAACGTAGACACAGCTTTTGATTAAAGCTATAAACGGTGGCAAATTGCTGTGCCATTAAGAGCTTCTTATGGTAAAGATTGAAACCACATAGAGAAAGTTTGTGGCTTTGTTTTAGGTCATCAATTTTGTGAAAGCGTAATTGTTTACTGGGACCTCATGAATAACCCACGTAACAATATCATATTTGGTAAGCTAAGAAAAGGAGATAAATGCCAAGTGAGTTTTGGCTTACCTATTTTTGATTTTCAAGAATAAACCTTGATTTTCAGAATATAGATTTTTGAATAAAGATAAAAAAAAAAGTAAAAGATTAGAAATTAAAAACCAACACACGCAAGTAAAATAAAACATAAATTCAAATAAACACAATTTAAAAAAAAATGAACTCTAATCACCTTCTTTTAACAGATATCGCTGATTATATAGAATAGTGTAGCTTTTTCTAATTCATAACGATTTCATTTACTCACTACCAGTTGTTTGGAATACAATTCTCATTCATCTTTTTTCTTTAAAATAGCGTGTGCAAAGGAAATTGTGATGTGTTCATAAATACAGCATCCACAAACGCAATATGACTCACTTGTGCTAGGAAATGGGCGACACAGATATTCACAAAAGCTTACAGACTATGATGTACTCATAGTTTTACCTTACCTTAAGACTAAAATAAAACAAACAAAAACTGTATTTTCATTTTAGAACAAAAGCTTTCGGAAAATTTAGTCACTAGGTCTTCTAGTAAAATTATTTTCCTACTACCATTTTGGTGCAATAACAGCTTAAATTGTTTGGAAGGTCAAGTTCGACGAATACACGGAAAATCCATATTGCTAGAACTGAAACTAAAACAAGATGCACTGTTTGGCTTTTCTAAGAAATCATTCGAAACACCGCGTTCATTCGATAATCTCGATGAAGCATCGTGATTTGATATCCAAACACTTCGCGTATGTACAAGTATCATGTTTTGTAAATTGTAGTACAGGGAATTTTTGTATGGAAATGAAATACGACAATTAATGAAAACGTTTCATCGTAAGTACTAATGACTTAACTATTTATTAATAGCACCTTAAACTGTGTCGATGCAGATTTATGGCCATATAGATTTAAATTAAACTGACAAATTAACAACTGTTAACGCTGTAATTACCGGATAACAAACTCTTTCTCAATCAACGCCGAGGTTTTACGAGATATTTGCTTCTAAAATAGCCTTAAATGACTAGAATCACTACGTTTTGACACTTTATGTTAGCTAGATAGTATTTTATAAATAATTATGTTGCTGAGTTAGCTGGTGTCATGGAGGTTGGTTGTGCAACGAGCCAGCTCGTGTCGTTACATGCATAATGCCGTCCACAAATTACCAATTACCACCTGTTACGTAACACAGGCTTTTGCATAAAACTTACACTAAGTCCTTTCTGTTAAGATGCGTTTGTTTGATTTGAACGCTAAATGCTGATTTGTATTGGAAAATGCAACTGAATGGTATGTTGAGAGACGTAACACGTGTTTATGTGCATTTACTTCAACTTCCATAAAAGTAGATAATTTCCTAGTTATCTATTCAGATCACATCTACTTATTGTTGTGTAATAGCTTTCTATATTTACACCACATTTTCCAGTGCTGTGCCAGTCTCATCTATCGTCTCCCTGAGATCTACATGATCTTACCATCGTCGTATTCAAGATCTACCTACCATTTTTTAATGTAAAGATAAAAAAATAATTTTCTTTCTTTATTAGATTCCGTTATGACACCCGTTTAGTATCTCCTCGTATTCTATCGGCTTATTCGTATTCTTCATCATTCATTATTCATACTCTTCTTATTTCTGGCTACGATAAATCGAATGCGTAATCATGGTCCCAGCCTTGATACGGTTGAATTGAAAACGATATCACTGCCACTTGCACGATTCACTGACCATCAGATGCGATGGTTCTGATTACCTCCGAGTCAGCATGACCAAACCATTGTTTTAAAAATGAATGCATGTATTTATTTAGGTTTATAAAATTATTAACCCTTAAATTTTCAGTTTCCTCAATATTTTAGTATGACAGTCGCATCAAACTTACCCGGTGCCGGCTGTGGCCGCCTTTCCGCAGAATGATTTGCGCAGGGTCCTCTCCGGAATATTAAGCAAATTGAAATTTATAGCTTAGGAACCACTTAATGCGTGACTCAACTTCCTTCGTGAGTACCGTAAGCGTAGGAGACGCGCCGACACCCACAGCAAACCAAGGATTTGATATTTTTAGATACAATTTTCGATAAACGATATTGATATGTCAATCATCTATTGTGCACCAAATTAATTCTTTCGATTGACATTTAAAACAATTGAACCGATATGCTTATTAACCTTTTAATAAATTTCCGCTTTCACTTTATTTTCTAGATTCGGTACTCAATATTAGGCCGTACGGGATATTTATTTATTTATTTTTTCTTTGGAAGACCAACAGCATCTAAAAGTAAATTGTATACATATTATTGGATATTTCGGATCTACATAAATTCATAAGTTAACTCGTAACCGATGCAACACATCGTATCATTATCAATTACGTGGCTGTTAATGCTTTTGTTTCTGAACGGAAAAGCATATTGTGTAAGCTCATATTCGTATTAATGCATGTGCATTGATTTCAGAGGTTCTTCAGTACGCTGAGCATTGTATGGAGCGACCCATTGTGTCCATGCTAATGTAATACGATTCAATGCACTCTGATGCAACCATGTCATTCATTAAGAATTGCATAAGCCAAACAGTCATGTGAACATTTCACAAGTTCTTTCACGGATGACAGATAAGCTATGATAAGACTCCTTGTGGAATTTAAGCAGGTATTCGGATTAAGGGCCGCGTTCTTTAGTTGTGTGGTCCATGGCACGTGTCTATTTAAACATCGTTTAAATTCAATTCACGACAGCATTCGTTGTAATGGGAAGGGCCAAAATCGATATGAATTGAACGCTGCCCACGACTTGAAATATAGCGTAGCATTTGTTTGTACAAGATTCGATATTCAAAACCAGTTGTTAATGTCATAATATTAACTTCATATACGAACATAGTCATATCTTAGGCGTAATCTGAATTGATATCCATCAGCAGCTTGAATGATGCTCATCTGACATCGAGACATGGAACCTCTGGAAGGTAATTTGAAAGTAATGGAGCGTGTAATAGTAGTATTATTGGGCGTGGGTCGAGAAGCTCGATCAACGACTTGACAAAGCCAGATATACTTCATTGAACAAACCTAGGGAAATTAATGACTCTTTGTTTTCATAAAAACGAGGACACAATACATGTAAATTGGTTTATTATTCTTGTGGGAAAAAATAAAAATACGAAAGTATCTAGTTTTAAGTTCTAGCATTAAATTAACATCATCTTAACAGTCTTATATCTTACCATGTGTTTTCTTCCACCACGATTATGTTGGCCTCCTTAGTTTACAGTTTTCTAAAAGCAACCATCCGCTATCCTCTTCTTTGTGCCTCTTCTTTCAAGGGTTTTTACATTCATATAATGCCAGAAAATTTTGAATATTTATATATTACCATTGTTTTGCAATGTATATCTGCGTATATAACCGAACATAAATTAAAAAGAAACCCAGAGTAATCAGCTTTTTTTAAATCAAAGTATTAAATGATATCCTGATTAAAAGATTATTCTGAGTTCCAAAATCAATACAGTACCTGTTTGTAGAATCTTATATAAAAAAATAGCAATAAAAAGCCCATACCTACGTCAATACATTTCATGTTTTAGGTAATCCAAAATGGCCCTCTGTCAAGCAAAGGCGTCTCCAAAGATCTTCCATATATCTGTTTCCTACGCCACAATTCGTTAATCCACATCCACACTATTATAAATGCGAAAGTAACTCTGTATATCTGTTTGTTACCTCATCACGACTAAACCACTGAACCGATCGTACTGAAATTTTACAATGAGGTAGCTTGGGTCCTGGAGAAAGACATAGACGTTTTTACTATTGTAGCAAAACACTAATCAGATATTGCAGACGAAGTCGCGGACAATATCTATTATTTAACAAATAGTAAATGAGCTACGGACTTAACAAAGTGGTGCCCAAGGCAACACATAAGAAAAATGGGGAGACAACATCATAGATGGGAGGCGGACGTTAGAAGAACAGCGGGTATTAGCGAAGAAGACAAGCACAGAACCGAAAAGTGTGGCAAGCTCTAGGGGAGGCCTATACTGGAAAGCAAGACAATCTCTACGTACCGATGTCAGACAAATAAATCATGTAAAAAACGTTAACTTCATGTAAGATTGTTAAATAAAGGCCATTATCATTATTATTATTAAAAATGAGTTATCACAATATTTTTTTGTTTTATAGGCACAGTGGACAGCTAAGATAGATATAACTAAAGAATCCAGTTGACCTTCATAGCATCGTTTGGTCCCATCTAGCTAACAGGTACCACTTTCCAGGTAATCTTTCTTTTTAAAATGATCTTCACATACCTTGCGCTACTTCACATGCCTACGTGTTTATATAGATAAAATACATTTTTTATATGAATGAAGTCGCTTCATGGATCTAGTGATCTAATTGCCTACTGCAGGAATAGGTACGATTACTACTTTTCTGGTAAATTATTCAAATTGATATATTCAATAGCTTAGTGTCTAAGATATTTATGTCTTGTTGTCAGAGCAGGCAATAAATTTAGTACCTATATGTATGTATTAACTAGATTTTTTTTAAACTAGTCTTACTTCTATGAGAATTTTGAACCCTATCCTCTTCTTCTTTTGCCGAACAATCGCATGGGAATCGCTCATGCCGTAGTGAAAAGATTAGCCCGTCAGCATTGGTACTTGCCCAGGGTGTGCCAGACGATTACACATATCGTCATTCTCGGAGGCTTTTCTCTTGCACCTAATATCGTCATTGAAGCACTTGAAAAATGAGTCTTGTGTTATGTCAGTAACGCCTTTTTCCTAAGGCAGCAGGAAGAAATAAGCTTTTACGTCTTAGTCTTTTTAATTTTGCTATGTAATATAATTATTTCATAAGACATAAATTTACAAGAGTCATACATCAGCAGCCTCTAGGATCATTGACTTGACAGATATGTTATGTAAGAGGCTTACAATTGATCGACAATGGGGTCAACGGGTGACACTATCGCGATAAATGAATTGAAGGGTTCATTGATAAAACGGCGCTAGCTGCTTGATAAAATACTGCGCTAAGTGGCGTTTATTATATCTCTATCTCTGCCAACGATTTAATTGTGTGTCTTAAACTAGCTTTTGCCTGTGACTTTATCTGGAATATTAAACTTTAGTTGATGATTTTCCTATTCAAACTTCTATACCCCGTTCATTTCATAACCTCAACCCCTAAACAATGCAACGCGTAACTCCGTTTAGGAATAATTTTCGATAATTTACCAAACTACGAGCTACCTATTAATTTAAACGAATATACAAATCTGGCATCTTCAACGAGAACAGCTGAAACTGCATCCATCAAAACCATCTATTGGGACCTCTCCCTAATTGCTCTAAACCATAAGTGTCGTGGGAAGTCTCCAGCCAGATGGAGCGATCGATCACTTGAAAACAGCTGTGCTTGCCTGGGCAAGGTGAAAATTGCATCAAAAATCATTAACAGCACAATGCAGTTCAAACGAAACATATAATGCCAATTCAAAGAACTAAACATATAATGTCCTACTTATGGTTTACCCTATAGAATAACCACGCTGAAAATATGTTGATAACCTATTATAGGTTAGTCAGTATATTTGCATGTCTATCCATCTTCACAGATTACCTAACGAGCTTAACTTGCCACCACGAAAATGATATATAGGGAAAAATTAAAATATTTCACGTCAGTACAGGTAGTACCGCGGGCATTGATAGTTTAGAATAAAACACAATCTCAACGTCTGAACAGCTTGTAATAATAAATCGTTCACTTATTGTTAACCATTTAGCTCGACAGACAGCATGACTATGTCAATACAAACTAAACCGAACGCAATCAAGGTGTTCCTGTGATATCGTCACCATCTAACAATCTTAATTGTAGTTCAATGACATTTTATTGGCATGAAATTAGTAATTAATTGTTTATTTTACTAGTTGTTTCCGTGACTCTGGTCAAGTCTATGTTTTAAGCGAATATAGCTTTTATGTTTAATTTTGAAGTAAATAAAGCTTATGCTAATCCAATATATATCTTTTTACAGATTATAGGGCATAATTTACGCTAGCAGATTATTCTGTGCATCCAATCAGATAAAAATCCAAAATTTACACAAAGACGTGAATCGGATACGAATATTTCATGGGTGTTAAAGATGCATATCGTATAGGTAACTATTTAAAGGAGAATGTGTCGCGACCCATTCAATATTTCTATAATTAGCTCTAGGGAGGTGCGTGAACGACCGGCAGGCCTCGCAGACGGTGAAGGCCGACCAGCGGACATCCAGTGACGAATCAATTTTTAAGGCCACCATAACCGATGAACATCGTCAGTTCCTGCCCAGCGACATGTCACACCGGTGCGACACGTATAGCGCAATGTATCACAAACGAATACGAATACAAATAAAAGTATCCAGTTTACTCAATGTCAACAAAGAAAAAACTGCTTTTTAATATTTTTGACGTACTGCTGTCATGTGTCCATGATGTCCTTCCTACGAACGTGCGTAGCAACCAAATGTATGCACCTATCCTTTTAGTGACTGATTACCAATTACTATGTACCTACTAAAACTCAGACGGTGCTCAACTACTTAAGTAGTATGACGATACTTTGTTGCAATATCACACGCTTCGAAAGGCAATGCATGTCCGGAACATTTCAAATTAGTTCTTCAGATTTTCGTCACGCAATCATCTATTTCAGTTCCCTCTAGTTTGGGATTTGAAATGGACCTTATGGTACTCAAACTGACTTCAGAGACGTCATAAGTATAAATTTGGGTTCACACGTCATCTTGTAATGGATTACAAAACATAATTACATTATTATCCACTAAGGACAGTCAAGGTCTCGCTAAACTAAAATGGTATAGAATTGAACGTTCTTATACGGTTAACCAAGAAAATAAATGACTGGAGCTTGAGAAAAATGTCGACCAAATGGTCGCAATTAATTTACCATTATACGAGTAAGAACCTCGACTAATTTGACATTTAAAATTATACTGCGGTAATGTTCAAAGTGTATGAGAATCGAATTTAAGAATATTTCAAACTGAAACACATGGTTAACGCATTCCTGTAAGGATTTTATTCTCGCTTACTCGACGAATGCAATCGTGATTTAAGTTGAAACAATGGTCATAGTTCTCAAAGCCCGTGGGTTCAAAAAAAGTTAGTTATCTGATGAAATATAGACGGCGAATGGAATTATAAACGCTTGGCGCCTTTGTTTTATGGTGGGTGGATTGTATAAAACATATTTTTACCCCTAGTAAGCCCGTATATTTAGTAAATAATAATTAAATGGTTCGTGTTTATGATTTAATAATGAGCATAATTATAATATGTCACATATCACATGTTCCTTATTAAATCGACTACTCTTCACGAAGTAATTTAGAAACTTCGAATGACTGTTTTTATTTATGTTACTTGAAACTGCATAGGTTTTGCCTTGGATTTTTGTACTTTTTCTAAATGTTTCGATCTACAAGAAGTTGCTGGTGTATCTATTTGTATATTTTACATAACAATATTTAATACCTGATAGGCCTTAGTTGTCGGCAAAATATCATCAGCGAATTATCATTCAATAAATAGCTTGTTCTAAGAAATGTTTAATTCGCCTTAGTATTCAATTGAACGTCCCGAGTATTGAGAACCATGTGTCTTGATTTGAGAATATTCACCTAACGTGAAAATTAACTACACGTGTAGACAAACATACATAATATATATTTATACGTTACACTATGAATACCCTTAACTTAAGTGAGTTAAATTAATTATCTATGCTAATTATGTGCATATTCTAGATTGAATTTGTGGATCGAATAAGTAATTTTTTAAATAGTGCCAATTTTCTCGTTGACTCCTATAAATTTTCATTAACTCCTGTAAAAACATTTCACAATTCATCACAACACGTCATCGTAAGCGAAAATTAATAACTTTTATGATAGCTATAAAACTCTACTTAACTTTTATTATACTTCTAATGACTTCCCGAGCGCGACAATGATTCGTTTATTTTCCATTTAATCGAAGCCTGCTGTGTGGCCTGTGCCAATTTATCCAATAAAGTTATTAAATTACCTCACAATAAGCGATGGAACAAAAAAATATTCGTTTAACAAGAAACACGTGATGAAAACGTACAGCTTCATACATAAAATTCTTCTGTTTAGTCGGCTCGAGCTATATGGTAAGCGCTCATGCCATAGTGAAATAATAAGTCAGCAGTAGTGGTATCAAGGCTGAATGCCCCGGGTGTGCTAGACGATCACAGATTTTCTCCCTTATAGAGGCTCTTTTCTGGCACCGAACCCATTATCAGATTTATAATGTGACAGAACCAAAAAAAGTAGTGTACTTAACAATCTTAAGAATAACCCATCTGTTTTAAAGTAGAACCAAGATCTTATCATTGGTAGAAACACGATCAAAGACTCAAACGATGCTATAAAAAGGCCCAACATATTTTTCTATGTCGTATAATCAAAGTATTTACTGCGAACCACACAAGAACCTGCATCAAAGAGAAGTCATTTTATTATTGTCATAACATTTTAGATTTCAGATTATATTCGTTACCAAGTAAAATTAACCACACTAAGGTATTTAGGTTGCATTAAAGAATGTAGAGTTAGTTGTTACAGAAATTCATAGTTGCGAATGAGCCGTGAACCAAATTGTCTGCAAACATAAAACAACCATATCGTAAATTGTTCTTAATTTAGTCTAGGTAAATACGAATGTACCTACTGTCTAGACCGAGTTCTACACTACTCGTTAACGTCCGATAGTTTGCGCAATACTATAATATACTGCTGACTTGTGGTAAAAGCTATAAATAATAGAGAATCTGGTCAGTTAGGCAATGTTGAATCATGTCACCACCCTTATATAGATAACTTTTATGCATTCACAACGAAGAAAGTTGCAAAAATGAAAAACAATTACCGCACAAGTCGAATCCCCACAACACTCCGCCTTCCACCTACGCATTCAATTCATACAACCTTGTTAATTCATATTTAGTGTTTTACTATAAACTTCATGTTACAAAAATATATTTATTCACTTTGTGATATCAACAATAAATATTGCTCCAACATAGCGTTAAATATAATATACATGAGGAAATCCTGGTTATTTTATGACGCAAACTGGTCCAAAAAGGTTTCTTTAGTAACATTTAGGTAATGAGTGGCCTTTTCCTTAATTTCCTAGCAAGTCGGGCGTCATGCTTGTATTCCCCGAAGGGTAATACAGAGGTGTACCTGCTATTGTACGCCCACATTTCGCCAATGCCCTTATTGAGTCCTATGTATTATAATAAGGGGCGAGCCTCTTGCCATCTACCGGGCACAGTTTCAGACTCCGTGCTGATAATTTCTATACAGAAAAACCTAATAACACTGCCCGACCCGGGAATCAAACGCAGGACCTCACGCTCAGTAGTCGTGCGCCACCACTAGACAAATGAGCAGTTAACTTAAATAATTACTAAGTATAATGAGCTATAGTGAGGGCCTGCGTTTAATTTTGTTGCTTTTATCGAGGCTGTAGAAACTGAATTGCCATTAGCTACCGAACATACATTTTGATGAAGTTTATATTCTTTAGTGATCGAAACTTTCTCATCTTGTTTAAGGGGTTTGAGAGTCACAACCCCGTGGAGATTTATAAGAACAAGGACAAAACAAGTCTGCATAAACGCCTATATGTAACTGATTACATGCACATAAATAGTTAGGGCACACTTCACTCGTCGATAATAGTTTGTGAGACGAACTAGCGTCAGCGCGCCACGCTTTGAATCCCGATGAGCCGCGGCGCCATCCTCTGCATATTAGTATGAAACACGCATAGCTAATTATTTTAAACGTGCCGTGTAGTTCAGCCTTAACGTACTTGCTTATTCCGCACTATCTTTTGTTTCAATATGTTCTTAGAACATATAACCAAATCAACTTAAAAGTTTAAGTATGTGCCTATTAATTACATTTTCGAAGAAATTTAGTACCTAACAGTGTGCTATCTTCAGTTTTATTGCTGAACCAGAAAATAGTAGGCTGAGCAGCCTATATATAAATCCTTTAGATTACTATTTGTTAATCTGTATTAGCTATTAAAATATCAACAGGAAAAATTAACATGCACATAAATATCTCATGCACATTTTTTACTTTACTACCAAGAATCGTATCTAAATAAAAACTTCTATTCACCTGCTCTGCGTTCTATCCGTTTGCATGTTTACTTAAAAGTGGATCACTTTTTACTCGTAAGTTGAGACAAACAAATCTTTAGTGTTCTTAAGTAAAGAAATTTCTTAACACGAGAAAGTGAAACTTTCCGCAATCCATCATGATCTACTCTCAAAGTGGCTACTGCTTTGCGTATTCACGAGACAAATTCATCGTCCTGCGGTCTAGATTTACAACTATGAAGTTAGAATATGGTCTGTGTCGTCACCATGTCTTTATGTTTTATTACTGACATGTAAGACGGGACTAGAGCGATTTCACCACGGATTTGCATATTAATATAATTGGACAGATGCAGGAAGCTAAATGTAGCCATTAATCAATAGCAATACATTACAATCATTTAATAAAAATGTGCTGACTTATACGACATCGTTTACTGCTCATGTTACACAACTTTACGACGATGATAATAGACATTAATACTCCACACATGATATGTAGGCCCTTAACGTCGCTTGCCTTCACGAATAGCCATATCCATAATACTTACCAATTAGGAGCAGGATTGAAAGCTCCGTAACACCAACGGATGTTAAAAAGTGCACGTGCAATATTGCTGGCTGGGTATCCTAGATCTCTAAGATAGGTACTCTCTAAGGTACAGCTGCCTAACCGTTTTGAATATTATTACATTAAGCTTTAGAGTGGTTGTGAAGTCTTGGTGACATCACGAGTGGCGCCGCTGCGCACCAATTGTCGGCAATTGTCTCGTGCTAGTACTACTTCAGTATGTCGCGCGTACAATATACTAAACGACCTAATGAAATCATTGCACAGTAATAATTATATTTACTCCCATTGTATAAGGGCATTGTAAAATCTTAATTGACATAACCGGTCTCCTTGTGTTTTTATAAATAAATAACACTGAAGGTCGTCGCTCTCATCAATCAAGACGTTTGCATCAATTAGCTTTTGAGAGTTAACTGCAAGACTGCAGCGTAATCTGATATGCTCCCATATTGTTGAACATTACCCACTTGGAGCCCTTAATTGGATGTACATGACATCTTGAACGGCGATTCAAGTTTTGTTTTTATTCTAAATGAGATAAGGAAGTTTATGGGTCTCACTTCGATTATACGGGTGGTCAAACGACTTGAATTTTTCGGATGGGCAATTGTCGTCACGCGAAATGACGAAAGGTGAAATAAAGCGTTAAATTAGAGATTGTAAGGCGGAAGGGATCCAGACGACCTTCGATCGAAATGGGTCGAATATAAATTAACATTTAATAAGCGCGTATATATGATTCGAAAGAGTAAATTAACACATGACATTTATAATGTTGTATTAACATTTGAATCGGAAGAGATAGCTTCGGTTAGAAAAACATGAGTAGGAAGAAGGCAAACAACTATTTACATTTATTTACCTACAGTAAAAAAGAACAAACGATATCTTTTTTAGAAAAAGAGAGAATATTTTTGTCTCCGCAACAATAATTATTAACATCACTTAAATTCGTGCAATTTTTATAAACGCATCCGATCTTTTATGTTCCGAGTAGTGCAAATTATTTAGGGAGCATCTCATGTCCATTAGTACCACCAAACTGATACAGAAACACTCAGACTCTCATCATAAACATTATTTTGAGATTTAGAATGCATCAACGACCAATAAAAATATCATTACAGTCCTTTGCAGACGTTAGTGTGAATGCCTAACGTTAAATACTAATTTTATGCGAATACAGGCGCCTCTTTTGTGAGTCAGCGTTAATGCTGCAGATTCGAGATTCAACAATCTGTCATCTAAGGCCATCCGCTCATGATCAAACAACGACAGACACGAATGCCACAAGCTGCGTAGGTACTTCATTATTCGCACACTTTGGATCTAGAAATTTATCAACAATGGAGTCCGTAGTAGCGTCGGAGCAGCTTTTGACTTTGGCGAGAAGCTCTTCCAAATAAAGAGGTGAATGTCAACAGTTACTGCAATAGGCAAGTAACTATGTACATCGGTGTTAGCTAAGCCAGTTTTCCGCGCCGATAACAATCCTGCTTGACACCATCTTGCCCCACCTAAACAAGCTGCAATCAATTATAGCTAGATAATAAAAACTCCAGAAAAATGTACACAGTAACTGTTACGATAGGTAAATAGGTACACACATACACTTGACGATCGGGCCCCTTTCGATGTTAACAGCATTGGTCATGAAAGGCCTGTAGGTAAATATGTTACAAAATAACTATCAAACATTCAAATCGCCCATCATAGGTATTTGCTTCTGACCATAGTCATGAAAATATCCACTGGGCACCTATTACCAAATTCATTTTATCTTTCAGTTTACGATACGTTTAATTTTATCTCCAGGAGAAAAAAGAGCAGTGCATTACCAGACGCAGTCCCCATGTCTCGTGTAATGTACATTTGTGTTAGTAAAACTAAAACTCTTTGATGATAATCTAGACTTGGACCAACGCCAAACAAACTGGTTTCTAAATTAGACGAAAATGCACTGTATCTATTTGCATTAATAAAATTCTAGCTAGAACTACATACATAGGTATGTATACGTTTTTGTGGTTGCCACTTTTACCCGGTGTGCGGTATCGTTGCCGAGTGTTCGCAGATATAAAAACTTTCAATACCCGTACCTACCTAAAAGAAACGGAAATCATTTCTGTTTTATATCTCGTACCTAATTTTATATAGGTTATAGGGAAGGATGACACTAAAAAATATTCCAAATCGGTCACCGTCACCTTCAAATTTCCAAGAAAGTCGGTAGGTAATTGCTAAAAACCTTGTTAACAAAATATATTTTAGATTTTTCCTTACGTTTGGTTAATCTTAGTTTTCCAAACCTAAAGGAAAATAAGTTTGAAATGGTGTATTAAGTTTAAACACCGCAGGTATTCATCATCCTTAACTAGGGTCGCCAACCGTCCTGTTTTCCCAGGACATGTCCTGCTTTTTGGAGTGTCCTGGGTTGTCCTGGATAGTTATTAAGTAGCGTCCTGGGTATTTTAAAAAGTCCTCGTGAGGTCCTGTGTTTTATTATTCACCCGCCACTACTGCCTCGAACCTTATGTTTAATCATCAGCGTTATTTTATAATTGAATCCTTCATTTCATTTCTTACATTATACAATTTAATTGAAGATAAATTCATAAAACTTTGTAACTGCTATTAATTTAGTTTCATTGTCACTGCTTTCTTATATTTTTCTCAATATGCGTCCTGTTTTTAAACCTAAATGTCCTGCAATTTCCACTTCCAAATCCTGGTTTTCAGAATTTGGGGATGGCAACCCTATCCTTAACCTATAGTAGTTATCAATTTATTCAATTCAGGTAAAACCTAAGTAAGTATATAAATATAAATATCATGGTAAATTATGAATCATGTCAAATATTATGTCACGAAGGCCTTATGTGAATTTATGTAACATGTCCAATTTCAAATAACAGGACATTCAATTTGTCAATTTTACACAATCTTCTTCCTCATAAATCTCCTCTATAAAATTATCTTAGCAAAAATTGACGCCGCTGAGTAAACGGTTGTTTGCGATGCTCAGGCACTCACCCAACAACTTTGCCGCCACAACATTGGCTGGAAATGCAACTAAAAAATTTGGCGGCTTGTCAAACTGACCCCACATCATTTGGGTGTCGATACACGGTCTATTTTTTTTGTAATTTAGTGATGACCGCAATTTTAGGATCCGTCGAAAATAACTAAGTCGTCGAGAGTTAGAGGACTTATGCTCCAGTAGCCGCGATAAACGAAGCGGAAGATTTCACGATTTTATTACATCGTTAATACTCTCAAACAGTTATACTAATACTGAGAAGTAAATAAACATTTTTACATGCATAATTATCCTATAGAAATAAGACTTGTGTAGTAATATAGTCTAAGAATCGATTGATTTCAAATAAAGTCAAATTAAAATATTTCATTTAAAATTTGACTTGATTTGAAGTCAATTATAAAGACAAAAAAACGGCATGAAAACGCTCAAAATAGCACTAAATTATCTTTAGTTAATTTCATGGTAGGTAATCATAGAACGACTATCAGTAATCCAATTAGAAAAGGATTAATAACATAACTGTGTAAATCGAAAGAATATTTGAGAAGCCTAATGAACTAACCAATCAATACGTAAAAAATGCAATTCTAACTTTTAGTAAAAACAGAAATTAGATTAGACGGGTTAGGGTAATAGGGGGGTAATAGCTTCCCAAGTAACACAAAATCGATATAATGGAAAAACTGGAGACCAGAAATTTTCTTTTGGCTTCATTAGAGAATTTAAAGGGTTTTAGCAACGTCTCTCTTCTGTATAGCAGCATTTTACTAACTTTATAGTTCCTAAAGCTATATAATCCTCTTTTTCAATCATGTGTACAGCTAAAGATTTTATTTTAGATATTATTTATGCCTCTGTACAGCTTCTAATACAGATGTAAGCATAATACAATGAAAACTCAGACAATGTTTCTGAAAAATTACGATTAAAATAAACAGTAGGTAATATGGATGGCCCACTAATTTTCAACAGTTCTAAGCATGAATTTTGGCCGATACTCTGTAACATATTTGGAATGATCCACCAACCATTTGTCGTCGGCATATGCTTCGGTATAGGAAAACCAAAGAAATCTAACGAGCTATTTGGAAGATTTCTTCACTGAAATGCAAGTACTGCTGGCTGAGGGTATAAAAATAAAACAAAAAGAAATTAAGGTTGAGATAAGATGTTTTATTTGCGACTCTCCTTCCTGCCAGGACATGATATAAAAGTTTTTTTTTATGTTATTGAGTAATGAAATGAGCAGGATGTTTCCCTTGTGGTAATCAACACGCCTGATATGGCACCACCCATAACTTTGTTTTGCAAAATCTTATGCGGTACTGCACTGCGCTCGTCTTAGTTTTGCCAATGTTTAATCATTTTATCCTCTTTACATGGCCAAACCATCTGAAGGCTCTCCACATATCAAACACAAAAAATACAGCCGAATTGAGAACCTCCTCCTTTTTTTGAAGTCGGTTGAAAAAGTAACAACAATATGTTGACAATTGTTGTTTTATTACAGCAGTGTGCAATTTCAACGGCAAACACGGTTGTTTGAAATGCACAACTGTGGGTGAATATTCTCACAACTCTCACACCGTGGCTTTTCCTGATGCCAGATGCCCAGATAGAACAGATGACCACTTTCGTAAGAAGTTATGTATATGGACAACATCATAAAGCATGACCCGTGTAACTTCTATGTTAACCTATGTTGGCATAGAGGTTTTCCCAAAGGCAAAGGTTTTACCAAATTTATGCCGAACCCTAAAGCGTTACATTAGAAACTCTTTGAACGATGCTCTAATGAAGCTCTACTACAGCCTAAACATATTTTAAAATCCTTGTTAAAGCTTTTACCAAGCTAAAAGAATTACAAAGAATGTAACAAATGCCTCAAGTTTTTAATTATGTTTACGCCATTTGCTTTGTATTTCGATAATATTTAAATTGAATTTTATTGTTAATATAATGCTTTAAAAAGGATTTCAACCTATGGTATTGACTGGCAGCTACATAACAAGTATCATAATGACTAAAACGAAACATTTCTTCGTCAAAGCATTTTTTTTACAATCCTACAATTTTTTTATAATATTTTTGTACCAAATAGCTCTTTATTTCGAGGGCGCATGAAATATTTGATACAAATATACACACACTTTCACGGTAAACTGATACTCGCAACCCTAATTCATTAATACAGAAAAAAACAAGAGTTCAACACTTATATTATTTTGTTGAAAAAGTTGAAAGAGTTATCACACACACCATACTCTTTTATTACCAGAAAATCAAAATAGCATTTTAAAATGTTTTTATTTTGCCCTTGTAATGATGATGATACAAGCAGATATAAGAGCTGCACTTAAGGTATGCGCACTGCTTTAACCTGTTTTCGCAGCCCATATAATGCGTTTATCCTTCCGGTAGACAACCAATTTAATGCTGCTAAAATGTCATTCTAAAACCAAAGTCTGTATAATTTGTGCCCAAATTAGCATTAAAAGAGCTGTATAGCGGTTTGTAATGCCTAATTTTAGACTTCTTTTAAAGCTTTGAGGATAGGCAAATTCTGTTATCCATCCATTATAAAGCGATTTTGTGCTACTTGGGTTTGTACCTACGTATTTCTTTTTCAAATTAAAGATTTTGCGAATAACAAAATCGAGGTTTTTAAACCAATAAAACTTTTATGAACATCATCTAAGTAAACCCACGTTTGATTTCAACGATACTCTATTAATTATTTTAATTTATTAAAGCTTTAGTATTTTATTTTGTTTCTTAATCTTGCAGGCCCCACCCTTACTCATAGGTATCGAAAAAAGAACTACTAAACTAAAGCCAGACAGCCAGACACGACAAATCATCTATGTATATACTCATTGTACTCAAGTGGTATCCACCTAGGCTTGCTTCGGTATTTCACAAACGCTTCGTATAAATGTCTAGCCATCAAAACGTTTGCTGTAAGTTATTATAAAGCCCTGTGGTCTTTTGTTTTACCAATAAATAAGGTAAGCCTAGATCAAACTCATCGAAATATGGAAAGCCATAACTTCTTCCAATGTTTTCATTATGCTTGACTATTGTTTATATCTCCGTGAGATACAATCTATAAATACATATATGTACGTACGTACGTACGTACTTACAAATATATGTATGTATATTGCTATCACACATTCCGCCGATAACTACGGTAGAAAGATTCATGTAGGTACTTATATCGTTGCTGCGCCTGCCAAGTTCCATTTGTGATTTTTGATAGGTTTCGGGAAACAACAAAAAACTAATTATTTTTTAAACAATAAATTAAATAAAAAAGTGACAATGCAGTATTGAAGACATTTATTAGATACACAACTCTATAAAATTATGAAAACTACTTAAAAAGAGAGATTTTTCTTTTGTCGACTGGGTCAAATATAGTGAAGGTTTTTCTGTGTGGAAATTCTAAGTAACAGCACGTAGTATGGAACTATGCCCAGTAAATCGCAATTCACAATAGACTTGTCCCCTATTACATGGGACTCAATAAGACATCGGCGAAATGTGGATGTAACAAATAGTTCACCTCTGCCTAACCTTTGTGATGTTATGTTTTTATAGTTTCGGATTTGGCCATCCAGGCACACTTGGATAATTTATTCTGAATACTCCATGATACAAAATTATTGTTCCTAATTCCGACTCTTTAGAAAAACAAAGGACGAACGCAGCGCCCTCTGGCAACCCGCCCGCTATGCTTCAGAAGGTCAGTATTAGTGTGGTGTCTATGGAACAGACTAGTTATACGGACTGGGACATATTATTTCGATGCGATATACCACAGAGTACATTTGTATAAGATATACCTGTTTGCATATAGGATTTGTGTGTTAATTTGTTTAGTGGGTAGTTATATAAGATCATCTATTCTAAATTTTAATCTTCTGTTCTGAACGATATTCTGTCTATGCTTCTGTTAGTAAAATGTATTATAATTATTTGAAATTGATTTTTTTTATAGTCACCACATATAATACACTAAGCTGGCTCGCTAGCCGTCGAGATGTTTGATTACTGATTAAATCAAAACATGGTCTAAAAAAGATTAATTTCCAAGTATTTACATACCTACAAAAAATCTAATATATTTAAAAAAAGTTAGAACTACTCTATTGTCCCATTACGATTGGTTACAATTTCATAACTTTAATAATGCGCGATGCTGATTGGTGTTTATATACAATTAACTAGAATCAACCAATAAATATTCAGTTTGTAAACGGAAACAAACCATGTGCTAACATGGCGATTTTTCATCATTCTTCGCATGTCGTTTGATAATTATTGCGTGGCTGTTATGGGAATTTGGTTGAATCGTGCAATATTTTATCTTTTTGACACATTTTCTTTGTTTTGTTCAATATAATTATATCGAGGAAAAAATGAGTGTGGACGCTTATGGACCGAGTTCACAAACACTCACGTTTTTGGACACTGAGGAAGCGGATCTTATTGGAGCTGATACTCAGGGCTCCGAATTCGAATTCACTGACTTTACCCTTCCTTCTCAGAGCCAGACACAGGCTTCTCAACATGACCATGGCTTGTCATCTTCTAATCAGGTTAGTGAAAACATAGTTCAATATTTTTGTTTTCCCTCTAACCTTATTTTGGTGAATACGTAACTCTGTGATATGTTTTGATGAGTATTATATTTGGTATTGTTCGTATTTCAGGTGAACGGTTTGGGTCGTTCTGACTTATCATCTAAAGTTTCCAATGTGACTAATGCCATAGCGGAACTGCAATTTGAGGAAGAAGATGAGGCCTTGTATAGTAAGGAGTTGCCTGACCACGCGTGCAAGTATTGTGGCATACATGACCCGGCCACTGTTGTCATGTGCAACATTTGCACCAAATGGTGAGTACTGATCTTGAGCTTAATGTTAAGTAACATTTACCTACTCAGTATACACTTGTCACGTCACACTTTTACTTGTAAGGTCTAAACAAAAGTGAGTCATCATGATATCTATAAAATACTGTATAAACTTCGTTTTTCTATATGGTTTTACCGGTTGTACCCATAAAAATAGGCCTCATCAACAATTTATCCATAGTAGAACTATTTGTCACTTGCACTAACTTGTACTTTGACACTTATAAATTACCTGCATTTAAAGAATGCAAATTATATTTTCAACTATCATTTGCATCAAGAAATCTAAAATGCAAATCAGTACATTATACAGCTTTCAATCATAACACAAATATAAGCTAAACATTACAAATGTTCAGTTAACATTTATCTTCTGTTGGTTAAATCAACAAAAAATATGTGTTAAATCCAACAAGAAACTAGTACATTTAGATTATATAATACTGATTCATTCAGGTGACCTTGCTTTGTAGTGAATGTGTAAAACAACATAAAGTGATAAAACAATAACAAGTGTACTAAACCCAAAGTAATATAACATTGTTAGTTATATGGATATAATATCTGGTCAGTTTACTTGAATCTGATTAGAATGGAAGCCTGTGTTTATTCCATGTCAGTATAAAAAACAAGAAATATGATTAATTGTCACATCTATTACAGGTTTTGCAATGGGCGTGGAAACACTTCAGGCTCACATATCATCAACCACTTGGTGCGTGCTAAGCACAAGGAAGCAGCCTTGCATCGCGATGGGCCACTTGGAGAGACATTACTAGAATGCTACTCTTGTGGTGCCAGGAATGTGTTTGTTCTTGGCTTTATACCAGCTAAGGCAGATTCAGTTGTTGTGCTGCTTTGCAGGTAAAAAATCTCATAATATTGTGCAACATTTATGATTGTAATGTATTTATATTGACTACATTACTGATTCCATGAATAATTGCAATGATTAGAATTTTTGTGAAGTGCTATGACAAAACTCTTTTTTTTTTAATATGTTTGTGTTTTTATGAACAACTCAACTTTTCTGCTTTTAGACAACCTTGTGCTGCCCAAAGTTCCTTGAAGGATATGAACTGGGATCAAGAACAATGGAAACCCTTGATATGTAAGTTTTAGCTTTTATTTTGAAACGAACTGCCCATGTTTTTTATATAAAAATCTGTGTAATTCCAATCACTCAAGATTTGATAGAGTAAAATTGCAAAGTTCTAATTACACCAAATATTTGGAATAATTAGGGATTTGAATTTGAGCAAGTGTACTAGTCTAAAATAAAATTAAATAGAAACTCATGAGCCATGACACAATAATTAATTAACATTCATGTAGGCAATGAATATTAACTAGCATGTGCATATATTTTACAGCTGATCGAGCCTTTTTATCATGGCTGGTGAAAGTGCCTTCTGAGGCTGAGCAGATGAGAGCCCGCCAAGTAAGTTAAACATATACAATTGGTGCAGTAGTTAAGTGATTGACTCTCAGTGCCACATGTCGCGGGTTCGAGGCCTGCTCTTGACCTTCTGGGTGTGTGTGCATATGATAAGTATAACCATGATACAGGGGAAATTCTATTGTGTTATTTATAAAAAAAGAAAAAAAAATACCCTTGCAAGGTTAATTGATGTGAACAATAATATTGTGTAATTGTCAACTGAAGCACTTGTTCAGAACTTGTTATTGTTGTTGATTTACTTCAGTTAATATCCAAACAAATAATTATAACAATGTTACCATGACTTCCAGGTTACTCCTCAGCAAATAGGCCGCCTGGAGGAGCTGTGGCGTGACAATGTAGACGCTACTTTTCAGGATTTGGAGAAACCTGGTGTGGATGAGGAGCCTCATCAAGTACTTTTGAGGTAAGATAAAATATATATGTAGAACTTAACAAGTGATGGGTTGAGCATAGTCCTTTTATGTAGTGCTGTTACTATTAAATTATATCAACATGAATAAAAAACCTCTGTCCTGCTAAGCAAGCATCCCAATAAACATACATTAGTTCCGCCGCATTTGCTGTCAAAAGAAATCGGCACTTAACTGATGTGGATATTGCCAGAATAGTTTATTTCAGTTATTTTCATAGCGTTATGACTTACGGCATCCTCCTCTGGGGTAACTCTGCAGACATCAATACTATATTCGTCTTGCAGAAAAGGGCTGTCCAAGCTATTTATAATCTTGGTCCAAGAGTGTCACTAAGACACAGATTTAAAAAAATATATGTTTATAAAAATATTTCGAACTTTATCAAGCTTTCTGATACTCTTTTTTGAACACTAGAAACAAACACAACCTTGCTGTACATGCTAAGCGCCTCCAGAGAGTAAACAACTCGTTCATGGGACAATGTATACGCTTTTACAATAAACTTCCCAATGACATACGTAATTTAACACCTAAGAAGTTCAAAATTGTAACTAAGTCTAAACTTTGTAAAAAAGGATACTATAAAATTTCGGACTATTTAAATGACAAAAACCCTTGAGATTGAGCCGCTCTATAGTCTTTCCTTCTTTTTATATACAATTTTGCCATTAATTATTATATTATTTACTTCATTATTTTGATATTGTAATGTCATTTAAATTTAAGTGGTTTCTTATATATAACCGCTATACATTGTAAATGTGAGTGAGATCTAGGCTTAACGGGTCAGCTCAAATAGTTATGGTAGTTTCTTCAAAAGGCTATTCCACCCTATATTTATCTCACATAAATCACTTTCAAATAGACTTTGACCCCTGATTTTGTTTCGGCGTTTCTTCTCAGGGATAGTCATAGTTAATGCCGACGCCATCTAGTTTATAAAAGACGTGTAAAAGTGATTGAAAAATCCTAATTACAAAATAAGTAATTTCATTTCATAATATAGTATAATTAGTTAATTTAATATTTTACTATATATATATATTATTTTCTTCAATTACCAATACAAATTACAGCTCGAGTATTTTATTTACACTCATACGTCTTAGTCCTTAATTTTTTTCTACCTTCCTTATTGAAAGATGTACCGATATTTATATGTAAAATCTCTCACCTCTTTCAGATATGAAGATGGCTACCAATACCAAAACATCTTTGGTCCTCTAGTGAAACTAGAAGCGGACTACGACAAAAGGCTCAAGGAGTCCCAGACTCAAGAAGGCATTGAAGTGCGCTGGGACGTCGGCCTCAACAAGAAGACCATTGCTTACTTCACGCTGGCTAAAACCGACAGTGATATGAAGCTTATGCATGGCGACGAACTTAGATTGAGGTAAACATTTTAATAATATAATACTAATTAATATAAGACACCAATAGGGATCATTTAGCGGGTATCCATTGAAATTCGTATGTGAGCACTACAAAGAGATAAGTGACGAAAGTTGTAGTCTTGGAGTGACTTTTATTGTTTAAATTGTTTTATAGATATTTATTCTACGGACAGGTCTGTAGAATAAATATCTAAAAAACAATTTACTTGGTTTTATTAGAAGGCCTTCTCACTGGCAATAAGAAACGTTATTTACTTTCCTATACAGATATGTAGGCGAGCTGCATAAAGCCTGGTCTGGCGTCGGCCACGTGATCAAGGTGCCGGACAACTACGGCGATGACGTCGGACTCGAGCTCAAGAGCGGCGCCGGCGCACCTTTGGATTGTACATCCAACTTCGTCGTCGACTTCATTTGGAAGAGTACTTCCTTTGACAGGTAGGTGAACAATACAAACCATAGAGCAGTTACCCAAACTTTGGAATGCATGGTGGGAAAAAAACACGTCTTTCATCAGACAATTATTGTTCAACTGATATTTCGAAATAATAGTATTACGCCGTTAAATATAATGGCAACGGATATGCAATAGCACATCGTTAGTATTGCGCATTATGACGTCAAAGGTTTTTGATTTCATACTAATGACACATCCTATCGCAGCTCACTCCTGCACATAAGCCTCTCCTAAATTGCGCCCATCTACAACAAACCATTGTTTAAAGAATCACAATATGTGCCAAAATAATAGAAGTTGATAATACTATTTTTGTACATCCTAGGATGCAACTAGCTCTGCGCAAGTTTGCGGTAGACGACTCATCGGTGTCTGGCTATATATACCGCCGGCTGCTAGGACATGAGGTAGAAGAGGTTTTGTTCCGCGTTCATCTGCCGAAACACTTCAGCGCTCCCAATTTACCTGACCTCAATCGTTCTCAGGTAAATTATAGATTATTTTACATTATATTTTTCAAAAGTATTTGTCTACTGTTCTAAGACTGGAACGAATCACTCCCCGTATGCCGATTCCATATACATCGCCAACTGTTTTGATACTCGCATACTTATACGAACTCTCCGGACAGTAGAGCAGCAGTTGAGAAATACATGGTCTAATAATACCAAGCTGTAGTATGGATTAGTGTTATTTTGAATTATGAATTCATATGGAGTGTCTAAATTATATCTATTTTTATCACAGGTATATGCAGTAAAGCACGCTCTACAGCGTCCCTTGTCTCTTATTCAAGGCCCTCCAGGAACAGGCAAGACTGTAACATCGGCTACCATCGTGTACCAATTGGTGAGACAGAACAGTGGGCCTGTGCTCGTTTGCGCTCCATCCAATACCGCCGTCGACCAGCTCACGGAAAAGATCCACAGAACTGGTCTCAAGGTTGTCAGACTTTGCGCCAAATCCCGAGAAGCTATGGAGTCTTCTGTTTCGTTTTTGGCTCTCCACGAACAAGCTAGGGCTCTAGGTTCCGCTGACAGCGAGCTCAGGAAACTTACAAGATTGAAAGAAGAAGCTGGTGAGCTGTCTGCTGCTGATGAGAGGAGATACCGTGCACTGCGCCGCGCTGCTGAGAGACGTCTCTTAGACGCTGCTGACGTCGTTTGCACCACCTGCGTTGGCGCTGGAGATCCAAGAGTCGCCCGTATGCGCTTCCAATCTATCCTCATTGATGAAGGTATGCAGTCTACCGAGCCAGAGTGCATGGTGCCTGTAGTATTAGGCGCCAGACAACTGATCCTCGTTGGCGATCACTGCCAGCTGGGTCCTGTCGTCATGTGCAAGAAAGCTGCTAAAGCTGGCCTTAGCCAAAGTCTTTTCGAGCGTTTGGTCGTCCTTGGTATCCGTCCGTTCCGTCTTGAGGTCCAATATCGTATGCATCCCGAGCTGTCGCGTTTTCCCTCTGATTTTTTCTATGAGGGATCTCTTCAAAATGGAGTTAGTGCTGAAGAACGTCGATTGCATAAAATTGACTTCCCGTGGCCGAGACCTGACCGTCCAATGTTCTTCTATGTGACGCAAGGTCAAGAGGAAATTGCCGGTTCTGGAACATCATATTTGAACAGAACTGAAGCGGCCAATGTAGAAAAACTTACAACTAGATTTTTGAAAGCGGGCGTACGCCCCGAACAGATTGGTATCATTACGCCTTATGAGGGCCAAAGGTCCTACCTTGTGCAGCACATGCAGTATCAAGGTAGCTTGCATGCTAAACTTTACCAAGAGATAGAAGTAGCCAGTGTGGACGCTTTCCAGGGAAGAGAAAAGGATATTATTATCATGTCCTGCGTAAGATCTAATGAACACCAGGGAATCGGGTTCTTAAGTGATCCTCGCCGTCTGAACGTGGCTCTGACACGCGCAAAGTATGGTCTCATAGTGGTCGGCAACCCCAAGGTTCTAAGTAAACAGCCGCTGTGGAATCACTTGCTAGCATTCTACAAGGAGCGCCGCGTACTTACAGAGGGACCGCTTTCCAATCTGAAGGAATCGGCGATTCAATTTGCTAAACCAAAGAAACTGGTGAATGCTCAAAATCCGGGATCACACTTCATGTCGACTTCGATGTTCGACGCCCGCGAGGCGATGGTGCCGGGCTCGGTATACGACCGCGCGCGGCCGCTGCGCGACCCGCTGGCGTACGTGGGGCCGGAGCGCGCCGCCATGCTGCACGCGCCCGTGCCGCCCGCCGCCTTCTCCGCGCACCGCGGCCTGGCGCGCGCGCCGCTGCCCAGCGCCCGCGGCGCGCGCCGCCGTCCGCCGCGCCTGTCGCAGGAGCCGCTGTCGCAGCAACCGCCGCTGTCGCTGTCGCAGGGCGCGTCGCAACCCGACTTCAGCCAGGAGTCCACGGCGCCCGACTGCCCGTCGCAGCCCGACGGCCTGCTGTCGCAGGACTCCACGTACCAGGGCGGGTTCCGAGCGCGCTGCAGCCAGTACTGAGAGCGCCGGGCGGACCGCCGCGGGGCCGCGCCGCAACACCGACCTCACTCCTCCGGGGTGGAGATCCACGGTACTGACGACAGACGCCGATGCGCACCGCACACCTGACCGACGACGATCTTAATTCGGGTGTAGAGACAGACAGAAGATTCCCCGCGTTGCGTTATAACCGCGGGGTGGAATCGGTTGCGCCGGCGGCGGAATCCGACCGCGACTTTGTTAGTCTTCGCCCATCGACCGTATTGAAGAGTGAAAACTCAAAACTTAGAAATTGTGTCACGCGCGGAGCATACTTGCGTGACAAATTTTGTTGCGTAATGTAAAATGTAACCGTTCCAATACAGGGATAGAAATTTTTATAGAATGTTGAAACAAAAATACACTGATGTTTACTACAAGGGTTAATTCATCAAAATAATACAGACTTTGAGAAAATTGGATGTTAATGTGTAAATGTAATCCCATTAAACTCGTATGCACCAAATCGACATTACTATAAACTTGTTGCTATCCTCAATTACTACACGTGTTACTGTGTAACTATTAGAAACGAGTGGACAATGACATGTCAGAGAGGACTCAAGTTGGCTCGGATCGCAATTTCGAGGCTTGGAAGAAGATTTACCAAGGGACAAGGACCGATAAATGATTGTGTAAAATTTGATACACAAAGCTGCCTCGAAATTGAGGTGAATAATATTATTCTTATACTGGAGGACTGTACGTATGGACATTTTAATTACGTCCTAAAATCAGTTAAACTACTCTATAGAAATAGTTTTTAAATCAAAAAAAATCTTTTGAGTATGAAGACAGGACTTGTTTTCTCGTTTCTAGGTGTATTAGAAAATTGCGAAGTACCAAAACTCGGGTACGCGAACAACACTATCTCAGTTCGCATCGTAGAAACTTAACTTCATTTTTATTTTGGAACTGAAAGGTAAATTAAAACAAAATGTTAAAGCCAGTTAGTCAATTATAATTTATTAGGCGACACTTACAGTAATTCTAGTAATGGTTTGTTTTCGTCATAGAATTTCATAATTTTCATATTTAATTTCACTATTATTATTGACGATATCAAACAGTGTCAGATCTACATCTTTAGACAAACAATATCAATGTGGGCCTCTATTGTTTTTCCTTCTCATCCTATTTTCACACACTTCATAGCATTTTTTTCATCTATGAGAATTCGTATAAATATGTATGTAAATCAAATATTTTTATAGACCGATAGATATCTGTCGTGACGATATTTAAAATGTACTTCTCAAATGATTATTTACATTTTATGGCTGTTTTTGTACCTACCTATACAAATCTTTAAATTAACTGTATTTTAGTCCTTTTGTGTTACAATTCAAAAAATACTTAGTCAAATTATAATTTTTTTGTAAGAATTGAACATGCCCTCGACATTCCCTAGAGTTACTTTTTGAAACGTATTTATATTTCTAATAATTGTATCACATAAATAACAATGTCTTGAAGACTTGAAACGCCTTGTAATAATTGGTAATTGTATTGTAAGTGAATATATATTATTGTGGAGAGGTTTCTTTGCGACTATTAGAGTCTCATAAATGTACTACCTGTTATTATGTTAATAAATAACTGTCTTAGACGGTTTTACATATTTTTGTTTGTGAAGGAAAATCAATAAAGAATGTCATAATTATAACTGCAGTTTTATTTGTATAAACAAATCATTCAATATCAAAAATTATCACATAATCTACATTCCATAATTGCGTTAAAAAAGTATGATGACAACATAAAATTAGATTCATAAAATATTTGAAAAAACGATACTTTTACAATCTGCCCATCTACATCTCATTAAGGTGACAGTGGCAGTGTTTATAAGAAAAATGTCTGTTATAAACGCAATGTTGGCACGGTCTTTAAAGCTTCATTTAGGCTGAATATAACTAAACTCACCATTTCATTAGTCTACTGAGAAACTTAACCTCCATCCATTTAAGCAGCCCACTATTTAAAATCGGAAAGCCATTAAATCTAATTTATAACATTTACCCAAAAAGGTATAAATCTTTGTTTAATACTTTAATAAAATCAAGATAATCATTTTGTTAGTGTAAAATCATAATATCTTATGTCAGTCTAAAAACATTCCAATAAAAAATTATATACGAATAAACCATAGGAAAATCGAAATATTTCAATCCTACAAAACATATCTGCGTCCTTATTCGCCATGACAATACACCATTGATACCTATTATACAGGGTTAAACCACACTGATCCACCCGTCATTTTACATATACATAGATACAGATAGATCGTAGCAAGCAATAAGCGTAATTGAGACGATAAGACCCCTGCACGATTTTGTGCAGTATATATGTTGTTAGGCTGTTAAAAATACCCATTCGGGAATAGGCTAGAGTACCGTTCTATAAAAAACAATATGTACTTTTTACATCTGCTACACAATGTTCAAGCTGCCATAGTGCCATGCCGCTGCAATTCTAACTTACAAAATGATATTCGCACATAGGGTTACCACCTACCATTTCTTGATATCAAGTATCAAAATACGGTTTTTAAATTTATTTACGGGAGGTCAATAGAGAATTTTATAAATTAACATTAATGTTATATACGGCACCACCTTTAGCGCGGGCTCCTCCTATCCTTGGTCAAATGGCGCTAAAATTGTGTGTCATTTAATTACGTAATAAAAGCGTGTTAAAATACGAGAGTTGTGTTTACCTTGTATTTTAATTTCGCAATTACAGGTATTATTATAGCCTAAAAATGGGGTAACCCGTAATAAAACCTACTTAAATTTATCACACAACCTACTCGCACAGCTTCACTTATTGACATTGGCACCATCTTTCAATATTTTCGCATCGTACCGCAATGTCGCGGTTGCAGATGGGTAGCACTGGTGTAACTATCATCTACTTTTCATACACAGAATATGGAGAGTTAATTTTCGATTCATGCCCATATTAACGACATTGACGGATCTACTGACACCAACAACATGCAGTTTGGGACAGCCCCATCGAACTGTGAAGCGTAATAAACTTTGAATAATGTTACTTTTACTCTCCATCGAAGCCGAAATAAGATTTAGCTATCACTCCGCTTGTCTTATCGTTTATACGCGTTGCTTGAGAATACATTGTTACGCGCAACGGCAATATAGATTTGTGCTAATTAGTAGTATTGCATGTAAAATATTTGTCACAACCTAACTAGTGCGTAATATTGCCAAAAGGCGGTAGGCCTAATCCTATAAATACATATAAATATATTTGTAAATGTGGCTTAAAAATTAAATATGTATACAAAATGCTAAGCTCCAATGCTCGTTAAGTAATATTTATATTACTGAGGTAATGGCGGTGGTTGGACGGCAGCATAAGTAGGGTAGTATGGAGCAAAGTTAGTCGGGCCTCTGATCATCATGTGGTTGGACTCTCCCCTATCCTGGATCGTACGCGCAGTGTATGGAGATTCTTTGTAGACAGGAGAAGCTGCAATGTAAAGAACTGCTGATTAAACGTGCCCTAATTTGTCTTGTCCCTCTCAGACAATGTAATTAGGAGATAATGTTCAACTTACTCAGGGTCGGGTACAATGTTTGGTATGGCGGTTGCACGGGTGGTGCACCAGGCATTACCCAGCCTCCCGGGGTTGGATCACCGCTTGGGAGCAATGGTGCCTGAAAATAAAAATTCCATAGTGATACTCAAAAACACCAGAATTTATGCGAATATCGGTATCTAGTGTTGAATTTTTAGTATAGCACAAATAATAGTTGGCAAGCCAACTAAGCTAATTGCTTGTGCTAATATTGGGTTCATACAATCCTATAGTTCAAAGGCAAGCAAACAATTTATATTTATATAAATATAGGAATATTTTGCTCAAGTTTAATCGATAATTGTACTTACATTAGGTTGAGCGGGTTGTCCAGGAGTAACGGGCAACACTGCCGGCTGGCTGGGGGAGTACTGTCCCGGCTCCCCAGCCCCCACGTGGTCTTGCGCCGGCGCAGACGGGGTCGCTTGCCCCACCATGCCGACTAGCGGAACCGTGCCGATGGCTATATACTTCTTACCGCTCATATTCATGTGCATGCCTGACACTACGCATTCCACCTGTGGGTTACAAAGTAAAGGTCCTATTACTAATAAACTTTATTGTGTCTGTAACGTCTGTTTGTACTTGGATCACGTAAAAATACTCAACAAAAATCCCATTTAATGGAGCAGATGTTTTTTATCATGATAAATAAAAATATAACTTCTTGACCTTCTCCCACGTAATGAATGTCAGGATTTTATAGGTAAGTTATCAAAATGCGAACGCTGTAAATGTTGTACCAAAGTAAACACAGTGATTGATAAAAGTGTACTGTTACAGTGAAAGTTTGCTGGAGCATGACCCATTGATTGCTATGCATTTTCAATACCTACTTATTCCATATATGTAATCGCATTATTTATGTTCTTCAAAACTAACACATACCTAGGGACTACCCACAAGTTATAATTCCTCATAAAATAAGAAGGCATTTGATTGTGCAAGTTCAAGAATATAAAACTGGGATAATTTGTCTTAATCCAAAATCTCATTAACATTTTAAAACAAAATTATAATTACAAGTTCCGTGTGAATAAAAATTTCGTCCTGAACCTAAGTACCTACCTACCTAAGTGTGACATCATCATTGATGACATCATTCACAAAAAAACATGGCTAGATAAACCACTCTGTATTACATAATGAAGTGACCTTGCAAGCACAATACAAATTACATCCAATGATTAACCATATGTCTAAACTGGCTATGTATTATTGGCTTTACAGACTGAACCGAGTAGATGCGTACTGACTTACTAGTATAATTTGTGCTTTATAACACAGATTACATAATACATAGATACTTTAGCTTCCTTCATTCTCCGCCCCGTGAGTTACCCAACACATTTTTGCGCAAAATATTTGAAAGTTCGAATTATTTCGTGTTATGTACACATACAAATGGTACTGTGTGCATGCAATGGCAGACAAATGCAGGAACTAGGAAGTCAAAGTTCTGTATGATACTTAGCCTGTGGTTGTGATGCCCTTAAAGATAATGCATATCAGCCCCCAGTAGGCAATTCTGTCTTCGCTGTTACCTTGAAGTCGTAATCCAAATCGATTATGTTACAGTTGACAAGATCGGAAGGTGGTATTGGAGGCACTTCCATGGTTAAGTTCCAGTTTTTAGTGGAGCCTGCTGGCGCGGGCCCTTCTTGTATGGTTAGGACAATGTCCTTAATTTTCTTGATTGCGTTTGTAGGTGATGTAGCCCTGTACGTCACAACCTTAAACAAAGATAATCAAAACTTGATATACAATTCAATTCAAATTGAATAACATAAAAGAACTTAAATAATTTTGTTAATGTTTGTAGTCAATGACCTAAATTCTAAGCAAAGGTGTGAATGCTGGTAAATCAAGGCTGCTTTTCATTATCACACAAGAGAGCATAAGAACTGTATTAGGTCAACCATTGTAAATTAATGTTAATATTCTGTTTGATGTTTGTTTCATATTCATTTTATAAAGATTTCATATTACACAAGAAGTAATTTATGATAACCATAGTAAGATGCATATTTTTGTTTGTATTATAAAACAATTGATTCCTTACCTTCCTCAAAAAGATCTTGACAAGGTGTAACTGCACATTACTTTTGTTTTCAATATCAATTCGTATTGGTATGACTTGACCAGGCACATAGCCAGACACCGGCGCTTGGACATCGACGGACAACGGAGGAGATGCACAGCAGAAGCAACAGAATGTCTTTTCTAACTGAATATGTATTGGTTCCTAAGTAAAAAAATGCATATTTGTAAAAAAAATTAAGAACTATAAATTCAGTTTGTGGGTAGACACGCATTTCAATAGTTATGCAAATCTAAAACCAAATTAAAACTTCACAGCAACAACATTCACTGAAGACATACATGGGGACTTATGTGACAAGATCCATAGCTATTGATTGTAATTAGTAGTTTTGCCAAAACCTTACCTTATACGAAGGGTTGAGATTCAAATCAAAGGCATTAAGCACAGTGAAAGCCATCTTAGTTTCTTGGTCAAACTTCCATGGCCTATCCAAGGTTACTTTGACAGTATACCTAATATAACCGTACTGTCCCTCAAATGATGAAGGCAGTACCGGTGGCAGAGAACAAGTAAAGTTATAAACTTGTTTGCCTGCTGGAATTTCTATTTCATTGCCTAAAAATATACCAATACAAAATAGTTAATAAAATTATAAATGTCATCAACTTTAGTTATTTACTGTGGGATTAAAATTCTGGTGAATGAACAGTAAAGGATAGTAATTTTTTTTTTACAAATTATTTATTCTGTAGTAGTAGTGTACATTGTACATTGTTAAAACAAGAGTATGTAAGGCAACAGAGCATAGTTAAGAATAAAAACAAATAAGTCACTATGCACAATTCACATACACTGTCATAAATTTAAAAGTGTTATCAATTGGGTCTTGGAAATGTTAAACTTCTAAGTTACACAACATAGTGTGGGTGGCAATGTATTATTAAATCATATTGATAAATAAAGTCATAATTAAATAAGCTACATAACATCAAGTGACCTTCTGTTTTAACAGACTGTATGAGTAAATAACTTTTTGATAAGATTCTATTGCATTGTGAATACAAGGCAATTGCAATGACAAACACTTGATATCATATTAGCATATGTAAACAAACTGAGTAGGTATTAAAATTTACATAATGACATCACAATTTATTAAAACTTAGTCATCTGTTACTCTCACTTATATAGTAAGGTTGACAAATGGACATTTCTGATGAGAGTTTACCCATAATATACAGTTGAATTTGAATCATAACAGAACTAGATAAAGTTGCAATCTTAGTGAAAAGATCTATCAAAGCAATGATAACTAATGGTCCTGGTCATTAGTGCAGTATGTTACATTCATAATCAATTGGATAATGTAATGGCAATTATCATTGTATCTGCCATTATTTAAAGGTTCAGATGGTGTAGATATGCATAGAATTGCAGAATAAACTTTCTACCATTATTTCATATAACAGAGGCCAATATTAACTAATGCAACCAACTGTTGCATTAATTGGGCCACCCCATATACATTCACTTAGTCTGTGAGTGTGTAATAGCAAAGCAGCTGTCTGTATAATTTCCTGACTGGACTTACTTGCAGAAGAGTAGATACAGCTTAATTACAAACCTAATGTTTAGTAAATCCAATATGGTAAAGACACAAGCATACTTATCTTACAGACCAGCACATAATTTACTTAGTTCAGTAAAAAAAATTATGAACAATATTTGTTATTTCTTAGATTGATTAATTCATAATCACCTGAATTGCTGCCCAATAAATAATATGTCACATGGAAGTACTCCTCATGCCCTGTGTGCATAGTATCGGATGATTCCGTTTTTCCTTCGGAATTTTCTTCCTGTTTACTTTCACACCATTCTGTATGTGCTTCTCCTTTTATCATGACATGTATACCTAAGAAATGGAATATAAATCTGAGTCATTTAAACAATACGGCGATTCGAATTAATCACCATTATAGATTTATTTTCGTATTCATACTACTGTATGTATGAGTCAGAGACCATAATAAAAAACTAATCGTATGTGTGAGAACCTGTGAACTACATACCTCGTACTTTTTTAGGACTATCAAAAACATATTCTATTCTTCCGTTGACGGTTTGACCGGCGTAGTACGTGTTCCATTGGTTGTCCAAATATATATTAGCTTCTTTAATCCCCATTTTAGGAAGAGTAACAAAAAATATTTCTATTAATTGTTATCTCAAACAGATACGACTGACTGTCAAGATTTTATAGCACAAGTCAAGTCAATAGCGGTGTTCGTCGCCCGACGTAAAGGTTGTTAAAACTAGCTAACGTCACAATAGCGGATAGCTCGTTTCACCGTTCTGAAATAACCTGCTAACATCATCAATCCGCTAAAATCGAACTCAGTCGCATTGCATTCGAACATAACGCACACAACTAGGTCCTTTATCTATGCACACAACGTTTCGTTCCACCTTTTTTCTTTTATACTCCTAATTTGAGTACGTTTGGCAGCACTTCACTACATCGGTAAACACTATTGGGCTCGCGGGACTCGTAGTTGAGAGCCGTAAATCCCGCTATTGGTCGCTACTAAAATAGCGCGTTATAATAACCGCTGTTGATATTCGATAGACGGCAGCTACAGCCTACCGCTACAAGTAAGCGAAAATCTAAGCCTATGGCTACAAGTCAATCAACGACAAAAGCATAGAAATACTACTTAAAGAATGAGCGTAACTGACGTCACGGCAAGTTAAACAAGGAACGTTTATTACGAGACACATATGAAAGAAGGAGATGCAATCTTTATTTTTTGTCCTTATCTGCGTAGCCGGTATTTTTAGCCACAGATTGTCAGATTTGACATTCGCGTGGTCAAACAAATATGCTAAAGTTAACACGACGTATAAATTTCGCTTAAATTTTAGTTTTCTTTATTAAATAAGTTCATATAAAGTAGCAAGTGTGTCTCCAGAGTGTGTGTGGTGTATGCGCTATGGGATATTGCACTGTTTTAGGCTGCAAAAACGGTAGCATACGAAAAGATGCCGTGCGTACCATTTCACTCGTAAGTAGACATAATTCAATTTATTAGAGTTTCAATAACGTCGGAGATATCATTACAGATATCATGGATAGGAACTGACTACTTGTTGTTGAATATACTGTGAAAATAATGCGTCATTTTGCTTATTGTTTGTAACCTAACCTAACACGTGAAATATTAAGTGTTGCTACTGTATTCTTTTATTTACCTCACTATCAATTCCAAGTAGTTTATACAAATTGAATATTAAAATTTAGGAATGTGTATTTTACAGGAATTGTACTGGTTTACAGTAGATCTTGGGATGACAAAAAAATAAATTCACGCTACCGGGTGGTCAAATTGCTATTTATAAATAACCAATACGTAATTTTCATGAACCGTTAAGGGACACTGACATCTTAAATTATTTTAATTTACAAATAAAAACCAAAAAACCAGAATGTGCTTACTGAGTTTCGTAAGCCCGCCTACCTTTATGTAAGTAAAACCTGAAATATGTATATGAATCACTGTCAGTTAAATAGTATGAATCTTAAACATTAATTAAATTTATACACATTTACCTGACAATAAAAGAAAATTTATTTAATATATATAATAATGTTAATTATAATAAATACATTCTCATTATTATATAAAACAATCAGGGTAAAAATAAATTTACGTTCGAAATAAGGGACATTGATTTTCCTGGCAACACCTATTGTCCGAGCGAGAGAGACTATAGTGGTTACGGTGACTACTTATCTATAGGTAGTTCATCTATGGACAAAAGAGAAGAGCAGCTCTGCGTCAAGGAAATTCTTATTTTCCCGTCTTGATAAGACAGTTGACATAAAATATAAAATGTATTGTCTATGTATACTCCTCGAATCTCACCTCGAATGACTTTATAAGACCGAGCACGCACTAGCTAGAAGAAAAAGAGAACCAGTTTTATACCACAGATTCCTAGGCTAGACGGTGCGAGACAAAGATGGCAGGATTATTGCGCTAATCCATCGATTTATTAAGGTTTATTTGTTTTAAAAACAAATCCTAACCTAACATAAGCCATCGGTCCATTTAGGTTACTGTTACTATTTTGTACACTCGCCTATTATAAGTAACTGCCTCATTGGTCTAGTGTTCCCAAACCTTAGATTAAGTAAATAGAAGAGGACATGAAACAAAATTTTATTTGAAGCTTCCTGTGGCCAAAAAATGGCGTGGAACCTAAGCGATCTTCAGGGCTGAGTTTTATTATACAAAAATATTTGATAAAAATGGCTTAAATTATTTAAATATTTATTTAGATAAATAGAAGTATTTGTTGATATGTTACAAAATGTACAGCAACGTAATTTACGGCAAATATTCATTAATTCTATGATGAGATCACTTAAACTCAAGTTATACTGTTTCATAATATTGGATATTATGCCTAAATGCGCCTAATGTGACATAAATAATAAAATATGTATTCAATTTTTATCGATATTACGCATATTTGTAAACATTACAATCTCCTATCTATACCGCACAAACGAAGAATCTTTAAATCATCCATGATTTTAGAGAATAGGGCATAAATTATAGTTATAACAAGCTTAGAAATACATGAAGAGCTATATTAAATCAAAAATAATTTAAAATACTCGAAAACTTAATTACTTACCTATGAAATGATTTTTCTTGTATATACCTAATCTAAGAATGGAACATATCTTCTTTATATAACTAATCAAAGTCGCAATCCAAACTGCTGAGCGTGAGGTCCTGGGTTCGGTTTAATTTTATTATACGGAATGTAATGTGAAAGTCATGAGTGATAATCATGATAATCATATATAATGAAAACACAATATGCCTCTATGTTCAGCAAAACACCTTATTCCTAGTCTTTTGCTTAGCCCCGATGAGTCCCATTGCATTTTATGACGCGATTCCGAGCTTTGACTAGGGCTTATGTTTTGGTTGTCATATTAAAAATTATGCTGATTCGGTTCTTTATTCCATAGAATTTTAGCGACCAAATAAAAAAAAAGATAAAATGAAAATAAATATGACAGAAAATTGATAAATGACAGCAGTGACAGTTTATTATTTATTTACTTTTACGGCAATAGGTATCAGGTATCTCAGCATATTAGCAAAAGATTAAGCATTTACAATATTAATTTAGTTATCATGTATAGTACTAGAAATAATTTAGTAAATAAGTGGTTCTTATTTATTTGAATATGGACTTCTGTAAAACAACTCTACTATGGCAGAAATTTCTGTAATAATACCAGTTTACAATGGCGAAGAATGGATAGATAATTGTATGAATTGCATAGCAGCGCAGTCTATTTTAAATGAAAACATAAAGCTAGAAATAGCTATTTACAATGATGGCAGTTCTGATGAAACCCAAAAACAATTGGAAAAATGGAGAGGATATTTTAGATCACGAGGAGTGGGTTACGCAATATCAGGCGGTAACATTTCAAAAGGCGTGGGTGCTGCCAAAAACTTCGCTGTAAAAAATAGTACAGGCAAATTTCTTTGTTTCCAAGATATTGATGATTTGATGCACCCTCACAGAATATATCTACAATGGAAAGCAGCTAAGTTGAATCACAATTCGCTAATTGGTAGTAAAATATCTAGAGCACCAGCAAATTCAACACCTCGCTATGCTGGTTGGGCTAATGGCCTCACTAACAACCAATTAAAATTGCAAATCTATACTTCAAATGGGCCCACTTTGCTTATGCCAACATGGTTTTGCCATAGATCTGTATATGATAAAGTTGGTGGTTTTGTTGAAACTGGACATGGAATGCCAGAAGATCTGATATTTTTTTATGAGCATTTAGATGCAGGTGGAGATTTGCACAGGGTGGAGGAGGAACTGGTAGTGTATGTTTATCATGAAGGTGCAGCCACATTTTCTGTGAAAAGAGAACAGATCTGGAAATTACAGCGAGATAGATTAGAGAAACATGTATTACCATTTTGGAATCATTTTACAGTTTGGAATGCAGGAAAATGGGGCCGTAGATTTGTTCGTTCATTAAGTTCAAATAATTTAAATAAAGTTGTAGCTTTCTGTGATGTTGATAAAAAGAAAATAGGTCGAACTGTAGAGTTATATTGTCCTATTAAAAGAAAAGTAATTATAAAGTTGCCTGTTATTCATTTTACGGATGCAAAGCCACCATTATTAATTTGCATTAAATTAGATCTAACAAATGGTGAATTTGAAAGAAATCTCAAATCATTGAATCTCAGTGAAGGAATTGACTATGTTTTATTCAGTTGATTATGACAAAAAAGCTTTATTAAAACTGTTTTAATGTTAAACATGGTATTTTTTTTTTTTGTGCATATATTATCAAATTCTGTAACTTTGACTAGGATTTAAATCTGCCCTGCACTAACACAAACATTTTGCTAGTGAGTATAATTGGAACTTTTGCCCATGAATGTTTGCCAAAAATGTATGGGTTAATTTAAAGGGAACTTTCAAAATTAAACCAAACAATATAAAGAGTACAGAGCAAATTATGGAGTTTGACTGTAACATATTTCATTTTATGTGCTATCTATATACAAGGTACTAAGTTATTAAGATAATCTAGTGTAAAAATTTATACAATTTTACATTGAAAACTATAAGGTACTAAGATAGTTAAGTGTACAGTTTATACAAATATATATTGAAAACTACAAAAACAAAAAGGAAAGCATATCACAGTGTCCAATAGGACCACAATTGTTTTTCCAACCTTAAATAATATATTTTTCTGTGATAACATCCTATCCATCCCTAATTTACTTTGATATCATTCTGAAGTACCCATTGCACATATATACTTATTAGTATATTTTCTTCGTAATTGTTCTGTTCTTTCCTGGATATGAGGCAATCACAGTCATCATATCAAATTTAGAATAGTGTTGACTTTTCTAGCATCTTCAGAGCGAGTTTCGAAATTGATGAACGAATTTAATCATCCTGAGCTTCCGTACAAAAAAATTCACTCGACAACAGACTCGGAGTCTTCACACCGGCGCTTTCTATTTAAAGTGCGGGGTTTGTCTTCAATCAACACTCTGCCCTGTTGAAAAAGACCATACCATTTATATATCATGGTTTTTTTAGGGCACTGATCTCCATAAACTTCTTTCATCTCATTTAGAATGGTTTGAGGGGGTTTCCCTTGTTTTGTGAGGAACTTTATTACAGCACGATACTCAATTTGTTCCATATCCATATTTCTGGATAACTTCGGCGACTGAACGTAAAGTTATGTCGCAGAAAATAAATTATTAGTAAAAGTAAAAATAATATTCACAAAAACGATTCAGTGCCGAAAATGACAACAAAGAAAAGTCATAGTGACAGTATTGTTTTTCACAGCGCTTGTTGTTCTGAAAAAAAAAAAGGAAACTTAATTTGTTGTGACCTTTGATTAGGTAAATAGAAAAGGATAAAATATAAAAAAAAATGGAGTTTCTGGAAACCAAAAAATGGCGAATGTGTGGTGGGTAGAGCCTAAGCGATCTTTAAGGCTGAGTTTTATAGATATAAAAATACTCGATTAAAATGGCTTAAAACAACTATTAAAAAATTTATTTAGAAAAATTGGTTTGTATCATACTTGTTATAAAATGTACAGCAACGTAATTTACGCAAAAATTTGTTTATCTTTCATGAGATCACTCATATTCATATTGTTTTATAATACTGGATATTATCAGTATTATCATGCGCCTGAATGTGACATGAATAATAAAACATTTATTAAAAATAAAATTTTACTGTTTTCATGCCACCAGTGGCATTACGAATGTCAATGAATTAATTTCATGTTATATATATATTAATATTTATATATATATATATATATATTAATATTGCTGTTAAAATGTATTGTAATAGACTTGAAAGTCGTTGACTGTGGTATTTAACTGGATTTTAATGGTGTACCTTAACAGAATACCTTTATGAAACTGGTACAATTTAATACCATCTTTATAATATTATTCAGAATATTATTTGATAAACAAAAAAAGAATTAATTAAAGTGGGTTTAGCAATATTATTAGAAGCTAATAGTTTTGGTTTCATCTGTATCTACCCCTCAGTGTGACGAATAGGAACGCGTAATATGGAGTTTTTTTTTTTATCGATATTACATTTATTTGTAAACAATACAATCTCAACACTATATATACCACACAAACAAAAATTCTTTAAATAATCCATGATTTTTGAGAATAGCGCATAAATACTCATAATGAGCTAAGAAATACATAAAGAGCTATATTTAATCGAAAATAGTTTACAATATTCGCTGCAAACAGAAAAACATTTTACATGACATTCGTTTTGTTTTTACAACCCATAACTGAATACTTCACCATTGTTTATTACTAAAACTACGCCAGAATCACATGAAACATCATAGCATCATCAGGCCCGTGTATTCTCCGAAGGTTTAGGCAGAGGTGTACTATTGTACACCTACATTTCGCCGATGCTGTTTTTGAGTCCCATGTAATAGGGAGCGAGCCTATTGCCATTTTACCGTCTCATCTGAATATTTTGAGTCACACGGCGGCTATTATAAAAATGCCTTCAGAAACATGGCCGAATGATTTTTTGTCGTATAAGGAGGACGGCATAAATATTTGAAGTAATATCCGATTCGACATCGCTGATTTTGGGAAAGAGAAACAACATAACATAACATGGCATCACGCCTGTATTCCCTGAAGGGTTAGGCAGAGATGTACTTTTTTACACCCACATTTCGCCGATGCTGTTTTTGAGTCCCATGTAATAGGGAGCGAGCCTATTGCCATTTATTGGGCACAGTTTCAGACTCCGTGCTGCTACTGAGAATTTCCATACAGAAAACCCAATAACAATTTGCCCGGCCCGGGAATAGAACCCAGAACCTCTCGCTCAGCAGTCGCGCTTGCGACCACTTGACCACGCGTGCGGCGCTCTGATTGGTTGAGAGCACGAAACGGACAAATCGGAGCGCCGAACGCGTTAGATATAGTAAAACGAATTTGTCAAAAGAAACTTACACCAGAAGTACTGAATATTCGCTTGCGATGTTATAGGGGAGCGGTGGATGCGATAAAGGGGATCGCGTGCGGAGCGGGCAGGCGAATTTCATGTTAACGATTGTTAGTTTCATTTTAAGAAACATAAGACGACAGATTTTTTTAAATCCAATGCCTCCCTAGATTAGACGCGATTATGGTCAGACTATTTTTCAAAAACAACCCTGATTTTTACGCTTCCGAATTAAAGAATGTGAAATCAGCACTGTAAGTATTACCGTATTTTTTTTTTATAAAATATACTTTTAAATAATTAAATAGATTAGAAAAAGCCTAAAAAGGTTGTTACTATAGTAAACATTTTAGGTTATGTTGACATATTGCCCATTCGAAGCTATAATGTACAACTCATTTAAAGTTTATAAAAATTAAATGAAGTATGTATTTGAATGTACATAAATATATAATTATTTGCCAAATTGTCACACACTATGATTATTTATGAATACACTAAGATAAGTTTGCTTAGAAGCAGGTGACGTCATGACATGCATGTATGGCGTCTTTAGCGTTTTGGCGGCTTTTTTGTTCATTTAAACTTTGTTGGCGATTTTCATAGAAAATAGTGAAATTCACAAAGAATTAATCAAATTGAAATTTATGTATTATGCTATAATGAATAATTATACATATTTTTCTAAAACATGTCAAATACCCTATTCCTATCCACCGTTAACATTTATTGCACTTTTTTATTAAAATATTTTAGTAACAAACTAGTTTTATTTAGCTACTAATTTAACTGTTAAGGATTTTCCTATTAATCCTATTGTGACTAGTTGTACTCCTTTTGTTAATTTTATTATTTTATTTTATTATATATTTTATCGCTTTACGAAACGTGAACTATAAACTTTTTAAACAAGATAATTGCACGAAACGTTTTATGTAGCTAATCATAGTCTATCACACATATTTAAGAAGTTCGCTCAACCCGCCAAATTCAAATTTAAGTAATTTGGCTTCTCGCACACTTGTATATAGGTTCATGCCATTAGTCATTGTGACAACGGCAGTAGTTGAGAGTATCCTCCTAGTATTTCATTTTATTTTCTTGCCGCAATCGGGTCGTGGATGGGCAACCATCAAACTAATTCATAGCGAGACCTCCCCGTGACTTGGAGAACTGGTTAAGCCGTCGGTCTCGGTTGTCAAACGAAAATCATTGATAGTCATTACGTTATGGTTAGTCAGATCCACGAAAGTCTGACAATCGGTCTTACAAAGGGCATCATGTTACCAATTTACTGGGTTGTGGATTATGGAGCTCGGATGGACAACTTCGCTCCGTGGAAAATACTGATATGCCGCTGATATGCCCGGTTTGACCGCAAGTCGATCTCGAATTCACGACATAAATAGTTGGGGAATAGATTAGGCAGAAACAAATTCTCTAAGTATTTTAGGTTTAAATTAACAATTTTAAAGCTATTTATATACCTATGCCTGGAATATCTTAGTATGCAATAACTACTCTACCATATCCTTGGCGAACAAATATCTTTATCTTTATGTATAATTATCGGGATTTTTTCATACAAAGTGCCCGAAATAATAGTGGTAGGTACATGCTGATTTTAAAGAGATTGAATATAATTATCCTGAATTTTGTATACGCAATACATAAAACGCATAAGAGAGTATTAATATGCGTTTGTAAAAAATTGCGTAGGAAATAATAAATTACAAGCTTCTCAAAAAAGTTTATCTAGACCTATTGAGTAGCTTTAAAATATAAAAAGTAAAATTTATAAACCGACTGTCACACATAAAGAGGCTTTTGCAACAGCGAAAATTGATAGGTCACACACATTTACGCCGTCCATCGTTTAGAAAAATGGACGAAAGAAAATAGCCAGTTCAATTGCCAGAGTTACGGAGGTGTCATTTCTTTGTTTGGGATTATCACCATTCATCATCATTTCTGTGTCCAACGTAAAAAACAAGTAGCGTCATGAAGCAGATGCAATGACGTCATTTGACATTTGCGTGACAAACTACGCAATAACTTATATACACCTATCTCGTTCTAATAACGTAGCTGTCTGTAAGTGAGAAAGTAACAGACGTAGTTTTATTCGTTATTCACAACTTATTCCATATATATCTATAACATAGTAAAATAGAATAGCCCATGTCTATTTATCGGTTATCGGTTTTGTCTAGTTATCGGTTTTTTTCAATATCAGTTGGACAACCGATATTTAGCTACAATATCGATACCAATATCTGTTGCTTAATATTGGTATCAGTGCCTTGGTGTGTATAGATATAAAGCTATGGTATCGATATATAACTGAATAAGAAGGACCATTTGTTTGTTACGTAAATATAAAAATTCTGTCAATCTAAATAACATCTTATGCTCATATATTTAAAGTCTATTTTACAAAATTCAGCTTGCATAAATGGATCATTGTGCCAACCAAACTATCGACAATATTCGCTTTGTCTCTTTTATGCGCCTAAGCACATATCTACATAGTTAGGAAAGAAGCCATAATTATTTTAGTTATTAGATGCCATCGCCTACAACTATCGTTCGCAACTGTTATTGTGAATATTATGATAACGGTTGGTACATTTTTAGATATCGATACAAACATACTAAAAGAATTAACTAACATACTAAAAACGGCGCCAATCCAATAACTAACTTAGTTATTGGATTGGCGCCGTTTTTAGTTACGTTTTGTGATATCGGACGTATGTTTAAAATGGAACATATGCTGTCTATATACCTGATCAAAGGTGACACGGAACGTTGCAAAGAATTTCTTTTTTTTTTTTTTTTTTGGAATTTTATGGCCTGGTAACTAAGACCTTTAAGTCAAGTCTTATTTTATTTTATGAAACACTGCACTATGTACTTATCACTTCACTTTTATATTGTTTGAATAGTGTTTTTAATATATTTATATATCGGTTTGTAAGTGTTTTTGTTTTTTAATAACAATTCAAGTGGCGGCGGGCGGGATGAAGAATCGCACTTAAAGTTTACATCACTAAGTTCACTAGCCAACACTAATCTGTCAAGCAAGAAGTTTTGACAGTCAAAAATAAGATGCTCCATGGTTCCTTCTTGGGATTCACAATGTGGGCATGTATTGTTTATATTAATGCCAAGTCTAAAAAGGTGTGACGGTGCAGTATTATGGCCAAAGCGTAATCTATTTATCGTAGTGATAAATTCTCGGCTGGCTTCTTTCAATTTATTGTACCAGGGTCTAACAGGTAATCTTTCTTGAATACTTCCATACCACTTTCCTTTGATGTCTTGGTCTTTCTTCCACATTTCTATCCATAACTTATATATATTTTCATTAATACATTGCAGGAAATCAGTCATAGGAATTTCCATTGCGTTTCTAACATCAACAGCATTATAACCTTCATAAGCAGTTTTATCAACTATCTCATTGCCAGAGATACCTCGGTGAGAAGGTACCCACAGGAAGGAAATTTTGATGTGCTTAAGATAATATTGATGAATTATTTCTTTGATAAAATACAGAATATAATTTGACTTAAACGAAACTGTAAGGTTAGATAAGGCTTTTATCAAACTCAGTGAATCAGAGACAATCAAAAAGTATTTACAATTGTTATTTTGGCGAATATGTATTAAAGCCTGATAAACTGCATATGCCTCTGCAGTGAATATAGTACATGTATTGTGCAGAACAAAGCTTTGAGAGAGTTTAGCATGTGGATCATATATAGCAGCACGCACATAATTACTCCCCCTACTGCCATCAGTGTAAATAACATAATAATTCTTATTTTCTGCCAAAAATTGCAACATATCTAAATTATTATTAATGGGATTTTGCAATTCTTTGATGGGATGTGAAATACACTGATAAGAGAAAGAGTAACATGGCCATGGGCACTGTTTTCTAATACCAGTAAAACTATTTTCTGTTTCCAGCAATATTTTGGACAATGTTGGAGATTTGCCATTCAAGAGATCTTCTCCTGTTGTTAGAGGCCCAGGAGTTCTACTTACAGAAGGTACAATTTTGTTTATTATTTTTCTGTTATTTGCAGCAATTAATTTAAGACAGAATCTCTCTGCAAGTAGGATACGTCTCAAAATTAAGGGCATAATTTTAGTCTCCACTTCCATGGCCCTTATGGGAGTAGAGCACATTGCACCAGAAATTGTTCTCAAAGCCCTGTTCTGCAATAGATCTAGTTTATTTACATGAGTACTATTTATATACACTAGTGAACTATAATCAAAATGACTTCTAACTATACTTTTATACAAAATTGACAATATTTTCGGGTCTGCTCCCCATGAGACACCTGCAAGACATTTAATTATATTTAAACCTTTAAGAGCATTCTTTGATATATATTTAATATGTTCCTTAAAAGTTAAATTCCTATCTATTACTATGCCTAAAAATTTCTTTGAATTTACTGGATTTATAAATTCTCCATTATAAATAACTTTTGAATTTGTGTTCTCATTGCCAAATATCATAACACTGCTTTTGGAGGGGTTAATTTTTAAATGTAGCTCATCATTATAATAGTGAAATAGTTGGGACAAGGCTCTGTTAATATTGTCAATTGCAATTTCTACATTATAATTACTACTGTAAAAAACAATATCATCAGCAAACTGCAAAATATCTACATTACTGTTTACAAATTTACAGATTTCACTTGTGTATATATTATATAGCAAAGGAGATAGTGTAGCACCCTGCATTGTACCCTTAGATGCACCTTTTGGACCATACAATGTATTATTATGTTTTACATAGAGTGTTCTATTATTCAAAAAGTTATATATCCATTTACATAGCTGACCAGGTACGCCTAACCTAGACATAACTTGTACAAGTATAGCTGGATCTAGACTGTCGAATGCACCTTGAACATCTAGAAATACACAAACAGTGTGTAATTTTTTATCCTTTGCATGTTTCAGGTCTAAAATTAAGGAAGTGAAGCTGTCTGCACAACTTCGCCCTCGACGAAATCCATATTGAACATGTGGAATGATGCCGTTAGATTCCATATACCAATCCAAACGATTCTTAATCATGTTTTCAAATATTTTACCAAGACATGAAGACAGTGATATTGGTCTATAAGAGCTGGCAAGCTCCGAAGGTTTATCTGGTTTGAGTATCGGAATCACACATTGTGTTTTCCATGATTGTGGAATACATTTACAATGCCAAAGTAAATTAAGAATATTTAGAAACATTTTTTGTGCAGACTCATCTAAATTTTTAATAATACAGTAGGGGAAATCATCTAAACCAGGTGTAGTGTCTTTCCGAGATAACAAACTCATTTTAAATTCAGACCATGTAAAAGCATCTAGCAAAAATTTGGAATTTAGATTATCATTATTTAGTTCGAAAATATTGCCTAAACTATCAGCATCTTTTAAATTGCAATTGTCGGATAATTTATCTAGAAATGGAGAAATAAACTCATCTTTATATGATTTATTGCCAGCTCTTATACCTTTGAACATTTTTAGAAGATTCCAAATCTTACTTATAGGAGTAGTTCTATTGAAAGTGTTACATAAGCTATCCCAACCTATTCTTTTTTGTTCTGATATAGTCCTTTTTTTTAATGCATCTTTTCTTTTGTAATCTAGATAGTTCTCCATAGTGGGTTCACTTCTATAAAATTTCAATGCATTGTAAGAGGCAGTTACACTTTTTTCACAAATGTCATTCCACCAAGGAGCTGGAGGTCTGCTTCTAAAATTATTTGGTTTAGTGAGTTTAGGAATTGTCATATCTTTTAAATTATCTAACCGAGAACAAAAATCATTATAGGTTGAAATAGGATCATACAATTTTAGGACTAAATCATTAAATATTGTTTTGGAAATAGTTTTATACTCCGTCCAATTTGCTTTTTTATATACATACCTATCAACAGGGGGATTAATATGATATTTATCTATATGTAGTGTAATCTCTGTTATTGTTGGGTAGTGGTAGCTGCCCATGGAATCATCATGTACAGACCACTCGCATATTGATGCGAGGTTAGCACTAATAAAGCTAACATCAATTGCAGACGGATTTCGCCTCGGGTTGTTAACAGTTGTAAAACTACCATCATTTAAAATACATAAATCCAAGTCATCAATGATATTAAATAAATCCTGACCTCTGCTCTTAGTGGACAGACAACCAAATGCAATGTGGTGCGCATTAAAGTCACCACTGACAAATATAGGCTTTGGAAGATCATTAATTATATTACGTAGTCTATTAATCCGTATATGCCCACTAGAAGGAGGACAGTATACACAAAGAATAGTCAAGCTATCATGCACAGTAGTTAAGGACAGAGCAACAGTTTGAATGTCTTCATAAAATCTAGTGTTAAAAACTTTGTACTTTAAATATGGTTTAATCAGTATTGCTACACCATTATGAGTGTTATTGGAATTTTTATTATAAATGTTATATCCGGGTATTCTAAAACTATTGTCTTTAAACCATGTTTCGTTAAGTAAGCAAATGTCAACATTTTGTTTTTGTAAGAACTGAATCAATAAGGGTTTTTTACTATTAGCACTTTGAATGTTATACTGAGCAATACGTAGCTTAGACAGTGTGTGACTTGAATCCATTACTTGAGATTTTTAAGTAGTGTTTCTTTAATACTATTTACGGTGGTAGGCGTATTATCTCCCTTATTACCCAGTTCCACCAACGTCTGTACCAGGGCCATAAGTACATCGTTGTTGGCAACTATTTGGGCTTTGATGTCTACCTTAGGAGGGACATCTTTAGATTTATTTACACTATGTACAGGATTATTTACAGATACAGACTTATTTACAGATGTATATACAGGCTTATTTACAGATTTATTAACAGTGTCAATTGGTTTAATTTTTGGAGGTGGCAGAGGTGGGAATTCAATATTATCACTCATGTGTTGTTTCGTCAATGTAGCACTTGCATAAGTAATCTTATTTTTCTTTTCTAAAATTTTATTTAACTTAATTGGACATAATCTAGAAATTGCAAGATGAGGCCCGCTGCAATTACAACAGCAGATCTCTGTTGGTCTATCACATTCTTTATATAAATGCTCACCTCCACAAATGGAACATCTTTGTTTGCCATTGCATATCCTAGCAGAGTGGTTGAATTTAAAACAACGGAAACATTGCTGTAATGGGGGTATATAATCAAAAACACGGTATGAAAACAAATCATATTGTACATTGTCTGGAAGTACATTCGATAGAAAAGTAATGCTTACTGTTTGTAGTCCTACTCGCTCTTGCCCAACCTTTTTTGTGAATCTTCTTATAGCTATAATTTCATATATTGATGTAAGTTTGGTGTATAATTCTTTATTGGAAATATTTGCTGGTACAAATCTAATTATACCTGTTTTTTCTATTTGCGCAGCCGGAATAAAGGCTTTCAAGCCATGTTTGTTGAGAAAAGTGGTGTTGTTAATGAAGTTATTGGCCGTATTATACTGTTTAAATATTACTGCTATTTTATTTGCGTTTATTCGTTGTATAGCCGTCACCCCTTTTATTTCACTGGAAAATATATGATTGAGATAGATAGGGCTCTTATTGCCTATTCTATCCTTGTTGTTGGTAGCTTCAATAAACACTTTAAAATCTAGATATGTGGCATTTTCTGGGTAAAGTCTCTTATAGTCTGGTTTAATATATGGAGAATAGTCAAGCTCACCGCCGCCGCCATCCATGTTTATGTCTGTCCCTCCGCCTCCGGCCTCAGGCCGAGGACGTTTATGTGAGGTGGGCGGGTTATCCCCGCCCCCCTCGTTTCCTACCATTTTTACAGGTTTGCACACCTAGTACTGTTATTTTAATTAACTTTTAAGCAAAAAATTAGGAAATATTTAATAAAAAAAGGAATTTGAAAATTTTTCTGAAGCGCTCTTTTTTAAAGTTCCCGCCAGATCCCAAACCAACAAACGAATCAAGAATTTCTTACCGCGACTTCAATCATAAAGTTTGTACTTCAGATGGAACGTAATTGACGTCACTGCAAGTCAAACAAGAAAGGTTTATTACAAAATACTTATGAAAGAAGGAGATGCAACTTCTTTTTGAATGCGTGGCCCATAGACTTCGAATTTCGGTTACGTAGGCGTGGCTGGTCTTTTTAACCATAAAGTGTCAAATTTGACACTTGTTAGCCAAGCAACAAAGTAAACTTGAGTTATAAATCTTGCTTAAATTTCAGTTAAATAAAGTGTTAAGTGTGTCTCCAGAGGGTGTGTGGTGAGTGCAGTGTGTGCACTATGGGATATTGCAGTGTTTTAGGCTGCAAAAACCGCAGCATACGAAAAGATGCCAGCATATCATTTCACTCGTAAGTAGACATAATTCAATAAATTAGAGTTTCAATAACGTCGGAGATATCATTTCAGGTATCATGGAACTGACTACTCGGTGTTGATTATACTGTGAAATTAATGCGTTATTTTGCTTATTGTTTGTAACATCGGTGTTGCTAGTGTATTCTTCTATTTACCTCATTATCGATTCCAAGTAATTAATACGATTTGAAAGTAATAACATAAAAAGGAATGTGTATTTGTACAGGTTTCCAGTAGATCTTGAAAAGAAAAATAAATGGATTCAGGCCACCGGGCGGCAAAATTGGTACCCGAAAAAGTACGCAAAGATATGTTCAATTCATTTTGAGAACAGTTCATTCGTTTTTTCATCTAAAACGACGCATTTGATACCGACTGCAGTGCCGAATAAATTTATTTATGTAAGTGTTAGAGTAAACAAAAATATCTTGTAAATTATATTATCTTACTATTTTCTACATACCCTGTTTTAAAATTTTACAGAATGAAGGTTCTTCAGAGAAAAGTTCCATGAGTAGCGTAGAAAGGTTTACAGTAAAAACGAATGGTGCCTGGGCTACAAAAAAAATTGAAGCCCGAATAAAAAGAAAAAGCGACGATAGTCAGAATATACCACAAATTAAAAAACAATGTTTGGTTTGTAATTTATATTTTTGTATTTATCTATTTTATTTATGTTAGTTTTTATTAACAAAATGATAGTTTTTTAGATGATTTCATAAATACATATTTCAGGTTCAAAATCCAATGTCTCTTACTAACCGAGTATTAGTAAAAGATTAAAATATGACAACTATGGAGAAATTTCATGATGTTGTTAATACTATATTTAACATTATAGTATTAAGCAAAATTGTTTAAAATCAATACTAAATACAATTTAAACTTGGTTTTTGTACCAATTGTAATCTTAAAATTCAATACCTTAAACATCTATTATCAGAATTTTTGAGGTCTATGAACTAAAACTAAATGCCTTTTACCGTAACCTTTGTTGTGTGAATTATGATATTATAATGTTAATAGAAACTTGACTAAATGCTAGCGTGCTTAGAGGTGAGTTGTTTGATGATAGATACCAATTTGTTAACCAATGACCAACTGATATCCCCCATGGTTTAATAAAACAATTATATGATGCCTTAAAGAAAAAAATAAACTAAGAATGTGCTACAGGAAATATAAAAATCCTTGGGACTGAACTGCATTGAACTTAAATTATTAACAAAACAGTGTGCAACATTGATTAAGAGTTTGTACAAAATGTTTGTACAGAAATTAAAGAAAATCCAAAATTATCCTGGTAAAAGTAAATGGTTTCCGATCACAGAATAACGTTAAGTGCTTCGCAAGGATCTCATTTAGCTCCGATACTGTTTAACATATTTATTAACGACCTACCCCAGTGCTTCTGCTTCTCGGAATGTTTTTTTTATGCTGACGACATAAAGTTTGCCCGATTTATCAAATCATTAAGCGACAGTAAGCTCCTACAGGATGATATAAGTCGACTTGTTGAATGGTGTAGACATAATAAGATGGAATTAAACACTAAAAAAAATTTTATCATTTAAAATTTTCTAGAAGAGCCCACACTACTAACTCGGGTTACCTCATAGATGGGCAAAAATTCCAATAAGTTGAAACCATCCGGGACGTAGGCGTGTAGTTTGATAGAAAAATTACCTTTGTGTCTCACATCGATCAAATAACAAAAAAGCTTCAAAAATTACGGTTTGTTATTCGTAACATCAAAGGTTTCAAAAATACCGGGGCTAACTACACTACGTCACTCATATGTTAAGATTAGAACGAATACAAAAAAACGTTTTATGTGACACCTTGCTTTTTCGAAAGGGAAGGCTAGGCAGCTACCGTCCTACAAAACTCGACTGCAATATTTTAACACCTTAACTGCCATGTCGGACTATGTGTCCGACACTTTTAGTTCCATTCAAGCCTTGTCGGATTATATGACCGACAACACATACCAAATCTTAACGTCTCATTGTGCCTGGTGGCCATGTTTATTACTCTTTCGGCTATATAGAGTGACCCGGACGGCTCCATAGAGCACAAAAATCACTGTGTCTATATAACTTTTCTTTACTATTACTCTTGTACAGATTGTGGAAAGTATGAAGTCAAAATAAAAGTAAGGAATCAAATATTTGTGTGAGTTAATTGATCAAAATTATTTCTCAACGTTTAATTGTTACAGATTAAGAATGCAACAAATCCCACATCAAGTCACCAAACACAAAAAACCGCACAAGAAATTCAAAAAAAGGTATTTAATAATTGCTTAAGTATAATATAATTACTTTACACAACAATGAAAAATACATATATGATTTGACTTTTTCACTCGTTTTAGCTGGACCAGCAGAAAGAAGTTTCTGCGAATCGTCTAAGAAAATTGCGGGCTGTACGTGAATCAAAAAGAAGATTGGCTAAAAAACTAGCTGATTTAGAAAATGATCTTACTGATTTAAAGTGCAAACTCTTAATAAATACTGAGGAGTCAGAGGTACCAAGATCTTTTCAGTAACCATTTCTCTCTATTAATTAAATAGATCTCTATGAGATATATTGAGGTAAGGATTCACCATGTACATAAATGTATTTCTACAGTAACACGAGGATTAGAAATCAGTATACGAAACTGATTTGGTTTAAGGGACAATAACATCACAAATTATTTTAATTAACAAATAAAAACCTGAAATCAAGAACGTTTTTTTATTGAGTTTCTTTAGCCCGCCTACCCTTTGATATACTAAATTCTTTTGATAAAATGTGTTTACATGACCATCGGCAAATCATTATAAGCGTTCTTAAGCGAAATTCTAAGTCTATGATTCTTAATATATTACAGTAAAATGTCCATAATATCTGTCAGTTCCATATTATAAATCTTAAACATTAATAAAATATATATACATTGACTTGACAGTAAAAGATAATTTATTTATTAGAAGTACATTATTATATTAAACAATCGGGGTAAAATTCAATTTACGCTCAAAATAAGCGGCAAAAATATCGGGCTTTCGTCCGAGTTCTGGTCCAATAGTTTAAGCTGTCTGTTCTGTGTCAAGAACTTGAATGAAATATCTCAGGGCTCGTGGCGACTGAGGGCGGTACGCCGCCGCCGCGCGATGCATTTGCGGTGCGGGCTGGGGCTTCTCATAGTACGGATTGCCGGTACATTGCGAGGTCGCCTCGGGCTGGGAATGTGTGGCGTGGTTTGTTCACATATACCACACCAATCCCATACAAAAAAAAAAATACACTGCTGTAACTCTGGCAATTAAACTGGCTATTTTCTTTCGTCCATTTTTCTAACAAATGGCAGCATCGGACACTCACGAATAGCTAGAGACTGTAGTTTTACACCGCCATCAAGGAGTTGACAACGATACTACTTAATTGCGCTGTTTTAATGACAGGCTTGCCATACTAACCACTTATGTATATCTAAGTGTGAAGGTTTGTTTCGGCGTTTCTTCTCAGTGATAGTCATAGGAAATGCCGACGCCATCTAGTTTTAAAAAAAGACGTGTAAAAGTGATTGAAAAATCCTAATTGCAAAATAAATAATTTCATTTCATTTCATTTCAAGGATATCGCACCGTACGGTTAAGGACAAATTACAACAATATAATTATCTCGTATTGGCGTAATAGTTTCAATAATTTGTGTGAGCTATCAGTTTTCGTTGTTGCGAAAGGCTCTTTATGTGTAATAGTCGGATTATAAATTTTACTTTTTATATATAAAGCTACTCAATTTGTTTGTTTTTAAACCCAGATGTCCTGGTATTTCCACTTTCAAATACTGGTTTTCAAAATTTGAGGGTAATAACCCTACTATTAGGCAGTTTATTGCTTCTTCCCGGCTGGTGATATGAGTAAATTTGAAAAGTAAAACAAATATATGAATTGACCAATGTTGTCTTAAAGGGCCGATTTTTCATAATAATCTAATTAAATAATGGTGGTTTGACATGACACAATCGCATAATTGTCTATTCACAAAATTGATTCGTGATATAAAAATTATTAAAATTATCTGACGATTGAAAATTTTCTCCGAGGCATGTGGACGAAGTTTCGAGTAAAAGCCGATGTTATGTTAGCAACATAATATCAGCTTAGCAGTTAGCAACTAACATAACATCGGCTTTTGCTCGATGTTATGTTAGTTGAGTAACTCTACTAACATAACATCGGCTTTTGCTCGAATTTAATTCGGGCCCGATCTAGCAATTTAGCCGCTCCGGGCAAAAACAATATTTGCCGCCCTTTACAATAATACGTTTTAAGTCATGAGCATATTACTCCAGAGATAGGATGGTGCAATTTTTTACCGACCGACGTATGTATATAATATTCAAAGTCAAATGTTTTTATTTCAACTGGGCTTTTACGGATGCTTTTCGATTTTCGAGTTCTAGTTGTGTGGTTCCAAAAGTGGATTGGTCCTATGGAGAAGAGACCGGCAAGAAAAATACTCTTCAAAAATTTCGTTTTACAATATTCCTCAATACACAAATTATACAATGTTAAAAACACAAAACACAAAAGAACATAAGAAAAGAAATAGTTATACAACACAGTAATACAGGTAGGGTTAAGACACAATGTGTTAGTAGGTAGGTATTTACCAAGGAAGCCACATATGCAGAAGAAAATTAACGCCACACGTCTTTATTCGTCAACATAGTCTATAATCTTATAGTATGCTTTTTTATAGGTACTGATTTAACATCTAACTTGAAAAACGAAAAGACTGTTTGTAATTTAAATTTCCCATCATATAAGCGGAATGATTCACCCTAACTATGAAACGTATCCAATACTTGTATTATATGAACAACTAGCTGTGCCCGCGACTTCGTTCGCGTGCACAGTGCTAATGTTTTAGTGCGAAAGGCCATTAAAAAAAAAATTATAAAAGTTACGTGAAGTTAAGAAGACCAAATGCACTTAACCCTATTTTTTTCTAAAATAAAAGATTTTTTAAAATAAAAGTAGCCTAAGTTACTCCTTATTACATCAGCTGCCTGCCAATAAAAGTCCCGTCAAAATCGGTCCAGTCATTTCAGAGATTAGCCTATACAGACAGACAAAAATTGTAAAAAATATTATTTTGATGTATGTACCGTATATATATTCATATACATGTAGTAAAAAACGGTTATTTCAATATTACAAACAGAATTTATTTTTATGTATAGATTGGTCCGTCTAAGAATTTACAGTAGCTACGTAAAATAGTAATTTAAAACAAAAACCAAAAAAAAAACAGTTTTTTGTCGGGCTGTTTAGCATTGTCATTTTTATAAGTTTTCTCTCCGTGCAACCGCCCGGCGCGCCCTTTATCTTGCCGCACCTCATTTTTGCCGCTCTGGGCAATTGCCCGGCTTGCCCCCCTTAGATCGGGCCCAGGTAGAGTATGTACAAAATATTGTTTAATGAAAAAAGTCTATGTATTGTCTGTCTTCTATGAATGTACATAAATTCAGATATTCCAAATCAATCATCATCCTATTAGAAAGAGACAGAGGGCTCTCAATCATCGGAGCGAATTTAAATTAAGTGTACGCATTCCAGTGTCAAGTGTGTGGGCGCAGAGTACAATAGGTACCTAGATAACCTTACTGTGCATTGCGTTGCAGTGAGTGATAGAGGGATTTAGAGATCTCATTAAAAGTAAAATTTTGGATTGTGAAAGCTTTTTCAAAATTTTGTCAAGATCGTATATGAAATGAAACCCTCACATTATAAGACTTATAAGATCATTTAGTCATGAATTTTGAACAATTTTACATTTTTTTTTTGTTTTATTTCATTACGTTGTTTTACGGTATTAAATATAATGTTTTTTATTAACACCTAATTTTTGTATTGTGGCCTGCGGCACCTTAACTAATACGTTTTTGTGGCCCTTCTGGAAAAAGCTTGAGTATGGCTGCTTTATACAAACACAGTTCATAAGCGAAATTATTCTAAGTTTATGGATATTAGGCACACTCCAAAAAGAAAAGAAAAAATATTGTCATTGATGCGGTGTGCGAAGTCATTGTCATGTCAGTGTCCGATTGTCGTAATGTTAGATGTACCGGGAAAATATTTTATTATAAATTACTAACATAAAATTATATTGTTTTGAAATAACTAATAAATCACATTTTCCATAAACTTAAGTTTGACTAAGAGTCATGGATGAAACAAAGAAAGGTACCCAGTCCGTGAGTGTAGAAGAGCTTAAAATTCAGGGAAATGAATGTGTTAAAGATGGGAAGTTTATTGAGGCTGTTCTACATTATACTCAGGCTATTAAGATGGATCCTAACAATTATGTGTTATACAGTAATAGATCGTTTGCATTCCTGAAATTGGATCAACATTACCTCTCACTACAGGATGCAAATGAAACTGTAAGATTGCAACCACAATGGGCTAAAGTAAGTCTGTAGTTTGATGGTCTACATTTTTGTCCATATTTATATGCACTTCACAATATATTTAGGGGTGTTAATAATATTGCAAATTATTCTAGGGTTACTTTCGCCGTGCTGAGGTAGAAGCCGCAAGTGAACTGTATGATGAAGCTATAATATCATATACTAGAGCACTACAACTAGAACCGCATAATGTGAAATTGATGGAGTCTATCAAAAATATCACAGATATGCAGAAAAAGAAAGTCAAAGGTAAAAGATTTAATATTTTGCTTAAGAATAAGTTTTATGTTGTTTCATAACAGGTAAGATATTTCACACACAATATAGTGACAACACAAGTAATTGCACAAATAAAATAAAAGTACACATCTGCATATATTGAAATATCAGTGTAAATGGTATGGCTTTGTTGTTTAGATGAAATTAATAAACTGTATGCTGTTTTGTTTCAGATAGTCAAAATATAATATGGATATGTACTTGTGTGGGACTTATCTTTGGAATAGGTGTTGTGGTTTTGGATTACTGTTTAACTACAAATCCTACATTATCAGTGAGTATGTTTAGTAAATCACAGTACCTCTATAGATTTTATTCATCCGACTCTTTCAACAAGAGCTGAGCTTTTAAATTATAGAAGACAACTCTCTTATAAATTTTAATAATGATTTGATTAGAATATACTACAATTTAAGATAATATAATCAAATAACTGGCTGTTTGCTTTTGTTTTCCTTATATTTGCAATCAGTCTCTTGATGATCTGTTGAATTGTCGTTATATTTCAGTAACACTTGTGTTATACCAATATCTTACTAATGTTGAGTGACAACATCAAACATTACAGCATGTTTGCTGAATGCATACTACTCTATGCCTAGCAATTTTCAAATGGTAGTTTTTTGTCATCTGTTGCAAATATTAGCTTCACAGACACAGTTTTAGGGTACCTATTTATTTCTCTTTTCAGCATCCCTTTAGCATGTTAGCCTTTTCATTGGCCTTGGCAGGAATGGGCTGGGCGATAGGAAAGAGTGTGACTTTGATGAGTTCATGGAGTGCAGGCAAATCACTTCAACCTCCTGATGACCTAGGTAACTACATTTTCTTTATATTTAGTTCCCACCTTTAGAACTAAATGAATATGGGAGTACCAGTTTTTGGCCTTTAGCAACTGTACCATCTTTTGACCACATCATACAATGACAGCTTAATGGGAAAAATGATGGTCAAAAAGATAAAAAATGTGGTTATAAAGTGATGTATGGTTATATCTTAAGATACTGCTCCTATCATTACATATTTATCTGTTACATACAGGTGTAAACGACAATACTAATGACAAGGATACTACAGTACCTGAGAAGAAAACAAAGTACAGCAAGGCACAAGCTAGACAAAGATATAAGCAAGGGAAACTTTAGTTATAAGAATCTTACTTTTATTTGATGTTCCAATTTTTATAACAGTTTTATTAGGTTGTAAGCATGTATCAGTGGCTTGGTGATGGTGTTGTGTTGTTAAAGGTTCTGCTAGTCCAATTAAATAATTATAGATAGTCCAGTATTCAAAGACTTAAGAAAAAGACATTTTAAAAAATAACATTTCATAAAATTGTTGAAATAACAATGAAGGTTTTTAATAAAATATTTACCATTTCCTGAAAATTTAATCCATGTTTAGTATTTTTATATAGTTATGTTAGTTTTGTACTTAGAACATATTTGAATTTATGTTAAATACTGAAATATTTAAACAATCTGTTTACAATCAGTATCCTTATATTCTGGATGTTTTAAAGAAAATTATAAAACTTAAATACATTTGTAGTTTTAATTAATCCATCATACATACTGTTATACTTTTATTAGGTCAATGAAAACATAAAATAAGGGGGAAATACTTTATTGATCCTAGTGTAAAATGTATTTCGAAAATTCCAGAATACAATATATCCTTTGAATAAAATTCTTGGTCTCATACCTTATACTTAAAATAAGTTCAACATGTATGGGGGATAAAAAAAAAATCTGTACAACAATAAGGTACTACATTTACAATAAATGACTACTGTGACAAAATTTACAGTGCATGTCTGACCTCGAACATTCTCCCTGACGTATGAAGCTATTGGAAGAATCATTATGTGGTGGTTTGATCATATTTTGCAATTATGTAAGTGAGTTTGTTCTCTTGCGTCAAATCATGCTAGTACCATGGCCTTAAGGAATTTAAATAATGTAATTTAAAATAAAAATAAACTTCACCGAAAATATCTGATAAAACCACGGATATAACTCTTCATAAATTACATTTACACAGTACCAAGGCAAAATTATGCGACAGTGAACTAAGGTACCATTCTTGGAATCGCACCTGTGTAATAACATAAGGTAACAAACAATGTATTACACATACTACTAATATTTATTGTATTGTAGAGTTGCACTTTGGTGTTTAAAATTACCGTTCTTTCTACAAAAGATATGTCAATCACTATCAGAGATTGCCTTCTTTCTTCGTTTGGCCTGTTTAGGTTTAACTATCTCTTCATCCTGAAAAAATAAAAACAATTTTAAATGACAGAGGAATGCACTGCAATCTTCCAAGATTAGGTCTGTGTTTTACTGGCTTGTAACCACTTTTCGTTAATAACGACGTAAGGACTCATTGGGGTAAGACTATACCTAATTTATTTGCCGTGGATAATATGAGTTTTAATTAAGAATCTTCTAAACAAAATATAATTTTATTTACAATCCTAGGGATTTAACCCAGAACACTAAGGCAGTCGTGCCTGCAACCTCGAGACTAATAAGGTGATAATTTAAATAAAAAAGGTTACTAACAACGCTCCTTTCCACTGCGATTTGTTATGAGCGAAATTTAGACCAGAGTAAAAATGCTGCATTTTAAATTGCCTTATTTATAAAAGCAATTGAATAAAGAATAAACAAGTATGGATTGTGTAAAAAATTCGCCATTAAAGTATAATATTATATTCTGTAATATACTTTAATGTATTAAATATATGTTCAATATTATAGTCACTAATGACTGAACAGGGGGCAATAACTGCATTATCATAAATTGCTTGTAAAGCTTATTAAGATAATTACAAACCTATATGAGGTTTGTTTTTGAACTGAATAAAAAATAAAATAGGTTTTATTTACCTCACTATCATCATTAGATGAATGCAGATTCTGGTTAAGTGGTAATGAATTTGAAACTAATTTCCTGGCTCTTCTCGATATGGGCAACTCGTCCTCCCACGCCAAAGCGAGTAAATCACTATATTGTCTCTGTAATGATAAAATTATATTATATTCGAGTACGTTTGCCGTCACACTTGTAAAGTCAGCAACAGAAGTAACTGATCATTGTACACAATTTTATGTTGCATTTTTTAAGAACGAATTTAATTAATATTTGTATAGAATAGCATAACTTTATCGACTTGGGTAATAATTGGTTTAAACAATATATTGCAATAAGTTAATTTACTTGTGTATTGATAATACTGATCGTACCTTCTAAGGAATTAGTACGAGGTGAAGGTACTAGCGTACATACTTATCCCTTACTGGCTATAAGCAGTATAAGGGGTCAAATAATTTTTTTTTATAAAAGGACACTATCCATTCCTAGGCCGAGTATTACGTAATATAAAAATGTTACGCGTGCCCAGGCTCGATATAAGTTCAGCCGTGTTTACTGTAGTAGCTAGTAATGAGGCGATGCACGATTTGATTACGTACGATAATTGTTAGTCCCGGTAAAGGTTACCCACGTGTGGTGTAAGCGTCCTCTAGCTAGAAAGATAATTTACTTGAGGTTATTCGGCCTATTATAACATTTCTTTTAGTTTGGAAAAATAATTTGTAAGGTTACCTACATATGTATGTACAATGCATTGTAAGAACTTGGACATATTGCTGAGATAACCCAGATATTAAACAAGTTTATCAGAATTAATGATGTTATGCAAATGTTTAGTAATCCCACTATGTATTGTCCTGTTAGAATTAATTATTGATTCTGTTTTCCTTGTAATTCGTTGTAATGAAAACTAAAATTACAGATGCGAAGCTTTGTATGATGGTTATTTAGTCCTAAATCAATTTTATAGCTTAAATTGCTTATTAGACTGTACTTACCCTTAAACTATCACTACTATTCGACTGCGCAAGTTGAAGTGCTTTCTGCATACACTCCATATTAAAAATTGACATGTCGTTTTGATCCACACAGTACACTCTCATTTGCTCCAAATGGCCAAGCACCTGTTTAACACGGAAAAGAAATAAGCGTTTTTAATTTTAAAATTTTGTTACTATCGCGCTCGTGATCGCTGAAGAAGTAAGTAGGTTGATGTAAGTACTTTCGTAAATGCGCCAAGCGCCGATTTTTTTGGCCACAAGCTGTCAAGCCATTTCTGAAATCAGTTACGCAATTTGATTGAAACTTACGTGATAAATAAGATAGTTTTACTAATCAGAAAATCTCAATTACACTAAGGGGTACGAAATAAGAACTTGTAACGGTTCTAAGCGTCATAGGTATGCTCCCATTAGGCTAATGGGATTATAATGTCTTCTTAACGTTATTCTAAAATTGAAAGAAAAGCAGAGTGTTTTTGCTGCTCGTCATCCCATGCTTCGTCACGTGTAGTAAGTCATCTAAAGTGAATGGGTCACATTGGTGATCAAGAGGGTTTCAGCTTGCTTTTGTGCATATTGAAAAAGCAATTAGGGAGAATCTTTTCTATTGAGGCACATAGGCTAGCAACCAAGTATATCTTTGAAACTCACACGTTCCTGCAACATGTGGATTTCTGGTTTGTAGTTCTAGTCATCCCGTTAGTGAAGTAGAGAAGTATTAACATAAATATGAATTATGGTGTAACTTATAGGATGAATAAATATCTTTTTATAAATAAAAAAGTTATAAAAATGTAACATTTACCAATTCAGCAGAAGGTGGAGCATTCGGCGGAATACTATGTTTTCCAGGACGTTTTCTTTTGTTAGGACTGGTACCTGGATATCTTGTGCTTAAAAGAACTGAAAGTAAATCACCAACTTTGTCTTCATAGTCTTGGCACCAATACAGTAATGTAGATACTACAAAAGTATCCTCTTCGTCTACAGGACGACAGAATAACTGTCGCACTACGTCGGCAGTGGGTTTCTCTTGTTTTAACATCAACAAGATTGATGTTAGAGCTTCAGCGTGTTCTTTATACGCCAGTTTGGGTATAACTGGTAAAACATCCTCTACTGATATATCATGTGCTGTTAGAAGTTGCCAAAGACAGTATTGTTCAAATGTCTCCCAGCCGAGACTTGTCGATAACATTGTTGTGATGTCATCCGACTTGAACATCATCAAAGTGCCTTGTAGGGTCATACAGACGAGACGCTGTAGTTGACCCGCGTCCAGTGTCGACACAATTGCGTGTAACAATCTTATGTGGTTCTGGGCCTGATCTTTGAATTCTCTGTACACATCAGGGATCAACCATACTAAAACGTTTGCATCGCATTCTTGACACCTTTCAAAGTCGTCTGCTAAACTCTCGCCCAGCTTTATCTCTAAATAGCTACAATACTCCTTATATACATCTGCTTTGAATTTAACGTTTCGCCTTTTCGCTGCGTCGCGTTCACCGCGTCTTTCTCGCTCATAACAAACTTTTAAATAAAACAACAAACAGAAGCCCACACTGCGCAAAGTATTTTGAGCTTGGATTTCTTTGAAAGTTTCAAGTATTAGCTTACGTTTGGCTTCGTCGTTGCTAGTTAGAAAAGTAAACATGGAAAATATGGGTGAATTAAGAGCCACATCGATTTCTGCTTGGGTTGGATTACGACTTATTCGTAAGGGCGGGACTTCCTGCACAGCTGCTGTGAATAGATCAGCAAGAGCGGCTGCAGTGGGCATGGGCGAGCTGCAAGCGTTGATCAAAGCGGTGGCTGACGCGGATGAACGATCATCTAACATAGTTTCTGCAAGAGGGCGTAATATGAGAGGCAGTGCAGCTGCTAATTCGGGTCGTTCCCGCGCGCGGACCTCAGATAATGGCAAATCGTCATCATCAGTGTCCTCTGCAATCATAGGAGTATTATCCTCTTCATCATCAGAAAATGCAGGTTCATCAGGACCTCCTCTTGGCAAGTCATCATTTCCTTCTTCACGAATTCCTGAAACACCCTCGCCATTTCCATTGGTGCAAAACTCTTTAAAAGTTTCCCTCACAGTTGTTCTTAGCTCACGGTCTAACTTAGGAGAGTCAAACAAGGGGTGTAGGTTGGGAAGTACTCGCTTCTCTATGATCTGTTGTAGTGAATTAAAAATGCCTTGCCTGACTTTATCTGCATATGGTGGATAAAAGTTTGGAATGATTCGACATAGAAAGTCAAGTAATGTAGCAGTTACAGCTGGATGTGACCTCATTGAGTGGTGCATCACAAGGATAGCTGGTTCAATGTTCATTATGTTATCTTTTTCAGAGTCATAGAACAACCAATCATAGAAAAGGGCTAGTTTTGCATTTGATGCGGCTACATTGGAAGTACAAGTAGTAAGTAGCCATCCAATGACTGCCCACCTTGGAATGATATCGGAACACAGGAGCTCATTGGTAGGGTGTATCACACCAACAATAAAACGGATCATGTCACTTCTAAGGGACTGAGACTCAGGGGTGGCTAGGTATTGTCTTTGAAACCATTCTTGATATTTCTTATGATGACCAAACCTGACTTGTGATGTGAGAAATACAAGTTTCCTCTCCATGTCAGGAGTAAGTCTTGATTGCAAATATCTGCGTGATGTTCTTGTTTGTAAGAGTTGTAACACATTAGGAAAAGTGGGACATAAAGATTTGGGATTGAGCAATATATCTTGCCACAACTGATTAAATTCAGGAATACGAGCAACATTCTGGAGCAACCTTACCAAATCTCTTCCCAAAGTCAAGACGTCTGAAAAGCGTTCTCTTATAAGAGTGATAACAAAATTGACTTCTTTCTGCCTCAAGCTCATGAGTTGTGGTATATTATGATCTTCTATTAATCTCATATATGTGTATACCACCATGCAAATTAGTACAGGAAATTTGTCCAACCATGACCGATTTTCAATATAAATATCTAATAGAGATTCTACCAGTATTATGTTTTTGGGAGTAATATCTCCTCCAGATGCGTAGCGCATTAAGTTCCAACAGACACTGTCTACACCAGTGACTGCATTTCTTATCATTTCCTTTATCAGCCACAAAAGTTGGTTGCGTGTAGTATCCTGGAACTTCAAGTACCTCTCTAGAATCAAGTTGGATAGGTTGTTGAGTACGCACGTCAGGCCGTCCCTCGTCACGAGTGTAAGATCTCTGTAGCACTTGGTCGCATTGTGAGGTTCTGTGAGGATGGACATCAACATTCCCAGAGACACGTCTTCATGATTCTTACATACGGCATTGTTGAGCGCATCGTGAGCTTCTTTCTCGCTGCAGTCAGCCACAAGTGATTGGAAGTAAATGTAAGCCCTCTCGTACCTCTGAAACCGAAAAAATCTAATAAGATGACTGAAAGCATTCACAATGATCACGATGAAATTGAATTTCGCGCCACGCACACTGCAGCGCCACCACTACTAGTGTTAGAAAATACGATTGTACATGGCCGACTATATAGATATTCTTTGTTGGGAAACTGCGAAATTTTACACAGTACCTCCTCTACTTCGTCCTTGTTTTCTATAGCGGTGCACACAAATAATCTAGGTGAAATAGATTTACTCTGCTCCATAATTTGTAGATTATTAAAACTACTTATTTTAATAAAAATTTTGCGCAGGTTGCCTCCTGCATGGCTATCGTAAGCGAAAAATATTTATGAAGCAATACAATCACAAACATGAATGTGTGCGTGTATATGTCACCGACTGTGAGGAACAAACAAAAGTTAGAAAATGCCGACAGATAGCGCTTTAGTAGTTATTTTAGGTGTTGGCTAAAAAAATCCCAAAATAATGGTAGAAAAGTTAAAATAATCGAAGCTTTACTTAATTTGAACTGGCAGCACAAGACAATTCAAGAGAGTGATCTCTATCATGATTGGTTGTTCAAATTTTACTTCTATGCTGTCCTTATTTTGTATTGGTTCAATTTTCAATGATGCCAGCAACTGCTATGTGAGTTCTACTATTAAGTAAGTAATTTTAACCAATTACATTCTAGATAGCCATACCTGTACAAAGAGATTCTTATTTCTTAATAATTCTTATGGGATAGAATTTTATTTGTCCCGTGGACCATATTTTATCTCGCGCAGGGGATTATTCCCATTTGCATTTGGGCATTCAGCATTTTTTGCTGTTGACTGCGCTGTTCTGGAAACTCAACAGCTCGGGTTTTTAATTACCGTTGAACGACAACATCGTTACTTTGCAAGTCACGTCGTAATATTTGACTATTTCTTTATTTATTGGTCGCAATTCCTACCGCATCATGCTGTGCGGACGGACACCAAAAGTCGATTAAACAGGAAAAACCTGTACCCCTTGTCCTATCTATGCGGCCAAAGGAAAGCCGCGCGTTCTGGATATACTAAAACTACTTTAATGCTGTTAATGTTCTTAGATTATGCATAAATCTAAGTGAAAGTCAATAGAAGACATGCTCGTGCGTACAGCAACACGCGTGTTGCATAAACAACACAAAAGTTAGAAAAAAATCACTAATAGTTAGTAGTGTAACGATAAGGTATATTAAATATTGGCACTTATTTAAAGAGGCAGTTGTAAATAGCGGTTTTGGTAAGTTAAAAATTATAAATGGCACGTTTAATAACTAGTTTAGCAGTTAAAACTAAGCAGTAAAGTGAACAAAAATGAGTAATAAAAAATAATGAAATGGATCAGTGAATATATAATTGAACAGGAAAATAATTAAATGGGCGGTAAAAATTATTGAACGAGCGGTTACGTGTGGGCAGTAATAAATCGGAATTTGTCTGTAAGAAATCTCATTCTAAGCAATTCTATAAACAATGAGGTGGTAAAGTAGTTTTCGAGATATAGCGGTGTGACGGACGGACAGACGGACGAAGTCGCACCAAAATGTTTTTTGAAAAATTCTCGCTCTTTAAACTCATCAAAATTTTCTGGTGGATTTTCAAATATTGCGCATTCTCATTATAACGCTTTTATCCCTAAACATAATTACCATAAAGATAATTTCGAGGTAGCGCTCGCCGGCCGCTGCCGCGGCACCGCTCGCTTCGCTCGCTCGGCTCGCGCGTAGTTGGTCACAGTTCTAACCTGACCTAACCTATGGATATCTTTGTAGGTAATTGTGATAGTTAGGATGAAAAATGTTAGGAAGAACATTTTCGGATTTCCAACTATCGGAGTTGAAAATTTAGGTGAACTTTGATGCACCCGATCTGCCGAACTATTTATCGAACCGCTCATTCCATCTTTTTTACCGCTCATTCAGTTATTGGACTGCTGAATTATTTTTAGAATTGACATTGTATGATAAAATAACCGACAAATTGATTTTTTATTACTGTCCATGTTTTACTGTCGCAATAATTAATCAACCGCCATTAAATTAAATAACTGCTCAATATGTTTTTCAACTGATTATAATAACATCTCGAATATTTAAATAACAGCTCAAAAAATTTGTTCCCTTAAATATTGGGCGGATTATATTAGTATGACCATTTTAAAGCAAACCGTTCAGTTCACGGCAGGGCATAATGATCAATTGAATAAGATAATCGTTTTTTGGCAACATTAGTTACAGCTTTGTGCTTCCTTTAGGGATGTACCTCAGCAGCAAAAAATCGACTTTTTAATTATTGATTTTTCCTTGCATATTAATCTATTTTTGGGTATAAAATGGATTATTTTCTGGAAAAAAAAATGCGATTTTTTGCATAATATGCGAATTTCTTGATCGCAGTGACATTTATAATGAAAATAGGAAATAAACCCACCCGCGTTCCATTACTATTATTAGATCATATTAGATTTCTATGTATGTCTTCTCCTTGCACGGGAACCGGGAAACGGGCCGAAGCTAAAACGTATTCGCCCTTTAAGACAAGTTTAATTAAATGTTATTTAATGTTAGATTATTATTATTCTCTTTATTCGCTTATATATACATATAGATTACATTTTTAGATTATTATTATTATTAGATTGTGTTCTGCTGATTTGATTTGCTGGCGCCGAAATTACCAGCATTAAGAGATGCCTTTATTACATAATATTGCCACCAACTACTTTTTATATGTTTTTGAAGATGTATTCATTAAAATCTTTAAATATTTCACAAAACCTTACTGAAAGTAACCAAAACAGGGATTTGTAAAGTTACCCGTTTTTTTTAATAAAACAAAATAATCTGTTTTGCTGAGATCAAAATGTCTCTCAATGTCTATTCTGTACCGTGGTGATTATCACCATTATTAAACAGATAGTGCCTTCTTCGCTTCTAGCGCTTAGCTGGGGCTGTTAACAAAAGATCGCGACCCGATCACGCTATTTACAAATATTGGTTAAAATGTGTGGTCTACATTATCGATTATTTTTGTATCAATTTTTCTTATTATGGAAATCGATTAATAAAAAGCAATCTTTCTGAAAAATTATTGATTACAAATAAAATCGATGATTTTTTCGCATCCCTAGCTTGCTTTGCCGCCATTTTGTAAGCAAGCTGCGCGGATGAGATTTGACCGTCGTCAACTGATGTTTTTTGATCAATAATACCATTTATATATAGAGTTTTCGAGTGAAGTGCATTTTTCATATATTATTAAACAATATCTGGTAATTAACACCCGATAAAACGAATGATGATAAATTTTAAATAGTATTCATGTGTTCACATTCTGAGCCGGCATTCGGTATTTTGCCATTACATTATATAATTTAATTATAATTCTATAACAGGCGTCATCTGACATGGATAATCAACGAGAAAAAGAGCGTGATCGGTCGAGACGCGGTGACCGGCCATCCAGGTTTTCTGACGCAACCAGAGACCGCTCCGGTGATCGCGAGCGTCCTGAAGGGAAAAGATTATTTGTTTCTAACATCCCCTATGAATTCCGCTGGACGGAGTTGAAGGATTTATTCAAAGAAAAGGTACGTTTACGATACAGTATGTACTTATTACTAACGATAATATGTATTGTAACTGCAGTATTACTTCTTCTAATTTTGATAACTCCTATGTATAGGTTGGGGATGTGGCTTATGTTGAGCTTTTTAATGATGAAAATGGCAAACCAAGAGGATGTGGTGTTGTGGAATTTACTAACTCTGAGGCAATGAAGAAGGCCCTTTTTGTCATGCACCGATATGAATTGAATGGACGGAAACTTGTGTTGAAAGAAGAAACAGGTATCTATCTATATGAATCACTCATAATGTTCACCATTGTATTCTAATTTCATGGTGTAATTGTTCTGTCAAAAATCATCCGCCTTTAACACTTTCTTTATCAAATTTTCACCATGTTTGATAATTACAATACAATTCTATTTCAAGTTTCAGGAAATGAAAGGAACAGGATGAACTCGAGGTCAGGAGGTGGTGGCGGCGGTGGTGGAGGTAACAGAAATACTAGAGATGATAAAGAGTAAGTACTATCATTTATTTATTTTAGTATAAAAGTTATTAAGTTGGCATACCTAATTAAACAGGGTAACACCTTTTATGGTGTGATTCTGGCATTTCAAAAACAAATTTTGAGAAGACAGATTTTGGTTAAAAGTCTTACAATATTTGAGACTTATTTTACTGGGGTAGTTAGGTGAGCTGCCTTTCAAAGCTGTTAAAAATACTAAAATGTGGCTAATTCTATGTTAAAATTGTTTTTAGCAATTGGGGAATCAGTAAACCAAGGGAACCTGAGAACTACAATACCTATGGCCTTAGCTTGCAGTTCCTGGAATCCATCAATGTGCAGCCACCACTTGTCAAAAAAGTGTTTGTTGCTAATGTAAGACATTTACGTTACTAATGTAAATAATTCTATGTTTAGGAAGAGTTTCATTCTATGGTTAATTTTCAGCTTGATTACAAAGCAGATAGGACCAAAATAAAGGAAGTTTTCAAAATGGCTGGTAAAGTACGCAACATTGATTTGGCTGTAGACAAAGATGGCAATAGCAGAGGATTTGCTGTTATAGAATATGATCACCCTGTTGAGGCTGTTCAGGTAATGTCTTGGCTAATTACTCCTTAATTGGGGCATGGATTTTTTTGAAACAGCTTTACATAATTTTGTTACTCCAATGCATCCATAGTAATATTTCCTGAGAATATTCATATATACCTATACAACGTTACTTTTTGTTTATGCAATTTAAGAGACTAGTTTGTTCAGAATCACCAGCACTGTCTAAAAAACAATGTTTCATAACATGTTAAATTTTATCTCAGTAACATATCAAATATTGCAAAGCATTATAATATGAAATGACATAATAATTTGCATAGTGAGCAGCAGTTTGGATGTCTGTGGGCAAGATTAAAGTACACAAACATGGCAGATACTCTTCCCTGCATTTTGTTTCCCCTGCACTTGCTCCTATTGCTTAGTGCACAAATGCACCGCTATGCTACCGGAGCGATGCCGCTGCCTTGCTACACGTCTTTACTGATGAGAGCGCTCAGGGTAACCAATATTTTACTCATTATCTGGAATAGCATAAACATTATGTATCTTCGAGTTTGTTATATTTAGGTATAATTTTCATCTTGGATTTAGTTCATAATATTATAATTTAGTTTACATGTTTAGTAAATTGTGTAAACAAGAATTAACATTGTCTATCTATTCAAGCATTATTACAATTGTAGTATGACACCTAATGTAAGCTGATAAATTGCAGAACCTTAGCCTAATTATGTTACATTTACAGGCCATATCAATGTTTGACAAGCAAATGTTGTATGACAGAAGAATGACTGTTCGTATGGACAGGGGTGTGTCAGACAAATCTGAATTAAGATTGCCAGAAGGGTTGAAGAGTATTGGTCTTGGTTTGGGACAAAATGGAGAGCCCTTGAGGGATGTCGCAAGGAATCTACCACCCCAGACGCCTGCTACAACTAATTTGGGTCTTTCCAACACTGGGTCAGCTTTGGGTGCCGGAGTTTTGGGTGCTGTGCCATCTGCTGGTGTTACTCTGAATGGTCTAGGGGCAGGATTATCTGCAAACACTTTGAATACCAACTCAGCTTTAGGTAGCAATCTTGGACTTCAGGTAAGGGACTAAACTACAGTCCTATTTAAATAAAAAAGTTCAAACATTTGAATATTCTAATTTAACAACTATTTGCAGGCACTGAGTTTGACAGGTTTGGGAGCTCTGCAAAATCAGTTGCTGCAACAAGGTTTAACTGCAAATGATTTAGCAACAGTGCTTTCTGCACAAGCTAATGTGAACTCAAATAACATGGGGCTTGGTAATGATTTGGGATCTAGTCTAAATCTAGGCAACTCTGGCTTGTCTAACAGTGTTTTGGGAAATAACTCACTCAGTTCTGGACCATTATCAGGTTAGTAAGAGAGGATATTGATATTAATTGCTACTGTTTGATCACTGGGCACAGTTGAAGTTCATAAATTGACCAACAAAAGAAGTTTCTTTAAATGATATGTGTGAAATCTTCCTGCTATTTTTCCTGTATTAATTTTTGGGTGTTTGTTTAGGAAGTAACAGACAAATGGGAGGTGTGACAGTGTCGGCCCAATACGGCAGAGACCCTGGAGTGCAGCAGTCCAGCCGGGAGAAGACATCGGACATGGTGATTATAACAAATGTAAGTATATTAATATTACACACAGTTACAGTTATATAATTATAATGTTTTATCTCTGATAGACTTTGATTTCTAAAGTATCCATTGTATTAAGATCCTGTTATCTTAACACTTAAATTGTACGATTGTATCATGTTTATATAATTGTAAATAAAATAATTGCTTATCATTATTTTGAAGTTTTATGAACATCAATGATATTATGTTGTAATTTCTGTTATATTTGTTATAGCTTCCGCCATCCGTTACTTGGCAACTGATTCGCGAGAAGTTCAGTGAATGTGGCGATGTAAAGTTCGCTGAAATGACCGCGCCTGACACAGCCGTCGTTCGCTTCCATAAAGAGTGGGATGCAGAAAGGGCAATAAGTATCCTTTTACAAATTGAACTACTTATTATCAAACAAGTCGTGCTTTACAGAATAGTTTTTCAACTGAATCTACCTACTTGAACTAATTATCAAGAACAGAGATATTCTTGATAAAAATAATTAATTTGGTACTTATTGGGTCGCCAATGGTGAAAAGGTGGCCTCACATTTTAAAATATGGGATAGTCTGTCACTGTCTGTCCGACAGCTCGTATATATAGTGTTGTGTAACTTTCCTTAATACAATATTCAGAAATGTTCGACCGCACTCGTATCGATGGAAGGACCATCGATGTTCGCTTTTTCTAGCATTCGAAAAATACAGGGTGAGTAATTTTCAGTGGCTGATTTCATTCCGCGTTGCAGTAAATTTCACTTGCGTCGTTTGTTTTATTCCAGAGGACTGAGAATCCCTTGCTTTTAGGAATACTCTAGCATTAACTATCGTCTTAAAACTCCAGAATGTTAGTTTCGTGCCTTCGGGAATTCTTAGTCAATGAGTAGATTTTTCCAAATATAGTCCAGACTTATCCCGCGCTTACACCTTGTATATTTACTTCTTTTTCCTTGTTTAGATATGATATCTTAACTCCTTTTTCTGAATCCTATGAATCCTTATCTTCCACATTGACTGTGTCAGATGGAATAGAATACCTCTAAATCTATTGTGCATTTGTGATGTATGCACGGGTGTGCTATTGCGTTGTATCGGTAGCAATAAGCATGTTATTTCCTGCTAATGTCGTTCGTTCGGCCTGCACATTTTGTCCTATCTAGGAGATGGATATGTGGCTAACATCTGTTCCCAGTCTTCATTTGTCTTGAAACGCAATAAAACTATTATTAGGATACTGCTGAAAAATCTACTCATCGCATAAATTGGCGCATATATGTTGCAATTGAACGCAGAAATATGTCTGGAATGGACATCTAAATGTTGTAATTTTTGTGATTTCAGGAAAGTTTTGAAGTCAGTCTGATTTGGGGTTTGTATGCGCTCTGCCACCAGGATAAAGAAATGCTTTCCCATCTTCGTCTTGAATTGTGTTCGGTGATGTGTTCTTAAAACTCTGTCTCGATTGATGATGAACTATCGATAAAACACTTGTATTTTAGGTTTAAGTTAATTTAAGCGTCTTAATGTTTGATGTAGCCCTATGATAAAAGCTTAATAAATTTCATTCGAGGAAATATTGTCATTGTTATGTTATGCTCCATAATTTTCTAAAAATCTTTTAGTTATTCCATGGACTTGAAATATTGATGAAGATTAGTTCCTTGTACAAAATTTACACATTTTACGTCTTATGCTATTTCATGCTGTTAGGTAAATACTGTCAACTGGTGATGTCGCTAAGTGTGTATCTAAACTAAAGCAGAAGTGGTCGAGGCGACTCTGTTTCTGAATCAGCGAAGCAATTTGTAGAGATTTGTAAGTCACCACTTGTAATTGGGTTCTGCCAACACATATTAGTTCCGCTTTGATTGCAGATATGTCGGAGGTTGTTGGTCAATAACCAACTTTATTGTTTCAACCACCAGAAGGTATTTAGTTATGTAACCGTCTTGGAAAAACCCACAGCATCAGCAAATTAAGGAGACTTTTTTTTTTTTGCTTATCAATTCCTCACTCTAGCCGGAAGTAGACTTACAGATTACTTGTTGTTGACTAACCGTGAAGTTTTAATTTGATAAAAATATTTGACTTCGTACAGGTTACCACTTCGTTTATATTTGCTCATAGACGAAGTGCAAGCAATTAATTGATACATGATCACAGTTTGCACTATGTGATATTTATATTATGAATTGGAATTCTGTCGATATTAGCTCGGGCCTGTATTATGCTCGTTAGTTGTTTACGTGCAACGAGAGGAAATATTTCATCATAACAATAACAGCTATAAATAGCTACAACGTCTAATGTTTGCATTTGTAATTTACTCACTAATTACCTCTCTACCGATGATTAATATTTTGGAATAGTATGTAGTTATCCCGTATGTTTAACTTCGCAATAAGCAGCTAAAGATTGCAAAACATTGAGCTGTCTCGTTCACCGTGAAAAGTTTTCGAAGATTGCAAAAGTTGGGTCTGTGATGCGTCGCAATTACTATGAAATTCCTCCTCAGACTTCTTCGATTTGAATGGTAAGTTTTGAGTCATCGAACTTGGAATTTTGATATTTGTTTCGGGTGTGCATGGGGTTTTTCTATAGTTAACTGGCTGGATCCAATCATATGTAGAAAAATGTTGCTCTTGAATCGGCAAATATTAATATTGTTTAGATCGCTGCCAGATTTCAAAATTTTCATACGTGAGTAAACATCTATAATTCTACAAGTTATGACGTATCCAGCGTTTTAAGGAGCGACTTTCGAAGACTATTATTAATATCTTGATCATCCGTCAACTCGGCAAGGAGATTGGTTGAGTCGATCCGTGTACTGTCTGCTGCCCATGTGTTCGTATCCTTCGCGAACAGTTTGTGATCAATTTGCCATTTGGAATCATTTGTGGCGAACCCTGTGTTAAGTAGATGTTGTCATTTCGTGAATTCTATTTGACGGTTTCCTTCATTCGAGACTTGTTGGATCTTTAGCTGTATCTTAGATATTTTTTTAAATTTTACCTCATAGAGATCCCATTTTATCAATCTATGTTCTAAAAACAATTAATTTCAGGTACTATGTGACATTCAACGAGTTAATGACTCCGTAAATGGTCCCAAATAGAAGACATGCTATTTATGGAAAATTCTTCGCCATCCAAAAATCACAACGTTGCAGGTATGATAATATCTATATTATGTATCATTTATTATAGTATACTAGCACCTCAATTACATAATCCTAATCGTCAGTTGTACGTGGGAGTGAGTTTCTTATGAAGAAGAAGTCGGAATTCAAATGTATCTCAAGAAAATAAATGTTGTAGATACGTAAGAGAGCTTTTAAGATTCATTAATACAATTTATGATCAGAATATGAACTATAGATAAATTTCCCACTAGGATGTTATAACGATGCGTAATTTTCTCCCTCAGATGGCGCATGCATGTGACCTTCACGGTGTATCAACAGCGTAAAAGATGAGGTAACGTGTGACATCATGAAGAGGTAAAAAAGGTAAACACAATTTGAACAATTTTAATTTGTGTGTTGGTGCTTTCAAATTTCTACTAATGTAGCCTACCGTTATAGTAAAAATATTTGAATAGGTTTACGGTTTAGACAGCAGACACAATAGTTAAACAATTGTCATGAATCTTATGCGATTCACAGGATTGGGAAGGATTAAAAACATTCAAACATAAACTATGCCAATAATATATCAACCGTGTATAAAAGGGTGTACTTACGGTTAAATAATAGCCGGCCTTCAATTTGACATAGTTTCGGACGCGTGATTGAATGAAAGAAGGCAGTGATAGTCGTCTGCGTCTCGACCTAATCCTACGCGTAGACTAGACGACCCAGTATCTATTTGGAATAAATATGAATTTTGTTGTTTCAGATGTACTCTATTGTGGTACGTTTCCGTGGGATGACAACGGTGAGAACGAACATAACAGTGATATTTTATTGTATGAGAAATCAAATAAATTTTATTTTATTTATATTTGTTTCTTATTATTAGACAACCTTGGTAATTGTGATTTTTTGTACCGCCGCCACACTCCCTTTGCAATTTGCATTATCTCGTAGATAGGAATCCGAAGAGCTGTTAGCAGTAATTCCATTATTGAAATAACTGATGTGCCGATACATAGGTTCACTACACCTCCACTTCTCACTGTAATAAAAGGTTTGGTCAGGTATGCTGTCTTGGGAATAATTAAACTTTTGATAAAAATTATTATTACTTACAGAAAATGTCATAGAAGTTGAATATTATCTCTCTTTTGACTCGCACTTTTGGGAACGCAGATACGCTAACTCTTAATCGGTTCATTGTCTCCTGAGGTAAAAACGTTTCGCGGTCATTCTTAAAGACATCTTCTTCACAGTTGCCCAAACAACCACAATCTCTAGATGATCTAGGTAAATCATCGGTATTATCAAATTTCTCTACAGTTTCATTGGCTGTTGATAGTTTCATAATTTCCTTTTTGTATTCAAGAACGCATCCCAGATCGGCTAAATTACATATTCTTTCGTCATCTAAAATTAAATTATTTATTATTGCAGTTAGCATAATTATCATAGCAACAATCATAATAACATGATATTTTTGGGTGGCCCCAGGTGGCCCAGTTAGTGACTTGGCGAGTCTCCGTCTGCCATTTTTACGCATTTTATTACATGGTTTCGGCAGGCGCCATAGGTTTCCATAGTTCCCCAGTCTACTACCACCTTATCACAATGGCCCAAGTAGTTTTTCTCCACGTTTTCTGCAATAGTCTTACAAACCCAGGGATTGACCTTAGGTGCATTACTATAGTGCATACAGGGATAATCGCTGGTTGTCACCAAAACATTTCATTAAAGGTGTCTTAATGGTCCTTTTCGTGTTGGCTTCGGTCAACAAGTAGAGCCACGCACACCTTCCAAAAATTCTGGACTCTATAGTCCCGAGCAAGGAAGAGACAAGATGATAACAATAATAATCACCCGGACGTTCCGTAGTTTCTGCCTACCTCCATGGGAAAAAGACGTAAATTATGTATTTATGATATTGTTACTTAAATGTTGATATGTCTTGATCATTTTAGACATTATTCTGTCATCGTTATGCCTATATTTTTTCCTAAAAAGTGTTATACACCCATATTATACCCATACCCTACAATGCCTTAGCTAAAATGGGTCTATCGGGCAGGTTACATGTTTTTTTCTGCAAACCAAAGAATAACCGCTATAGAACTCTGTAAACACTAACCCACATGGTACCATGAGTTCCGAAATACAGCCAGCATTATATTTTAAATAAAAGGTATTTAAAAAAATATTATTTCGATGACTTACCCAGTGGTTTATAAAAATGCGGTATACAATCGCATAGCTTCAATATCATTTTTATTCTACATTCTAACAGGCAGCGATTGTACGAGTAAATTGGGTATCTCTTGCTTGTTGATTCGTGCATAAATCTACAATGTTTCAAACTCGCGACTTACATAACTTGAACAATAATATCAAAAGCATAATGGCTGTGTTTTGTGCACATCATGGGCATCAGTTTCTTGTTAAGTAGGTACTAAGAATATCACCAATCTGTCAGAATCACAATTTCAGTACAACAATGGAATGAGATACGTATATGTGAAGAGAATATTCATGCTCTCGTTGCTTCTTAACGTGACTCGATATGTACCTAGATATACCTTATACCTAGGTGCGTAAAGATTTCCTGTAAAAATACTAAAAAAAAAAGAATTGACGCGATATAAATGTTAGGATCGTATCCAGGGGCGCTGAATCCGCGGGTGCTCGTGGGCTCCAGCACTCACGAGAGTTAAATAGTGGATGCGGAGCACCCATCACCATAGGCATAAAAACTGACCAGTAATCGGCTACTACTTACGTAGGTTGTATTCACGATTACCTATATATAATATTTATTCGACGGCTGGTGTGCATTTTCTTCCCGCACTTCGTCAGTTATTTTAAACGAGTCATCAAATGGTCTGAGCACCCACGGGATTTTATTAAAGCCGGCGCCTCTGATCCAATCTGGAGTTAAGTTACAAAGTGGGTAGGTACCTAGGTATCACTATGTTGCAGGTGTCTACTAAAAATAAGGACGATTAAATAATTAATGGACTGGGGATTCGTTTGGTAAAACGTCATCACCTCTACCTGCACTTTCGAAGATGCAAAGGAATGGACTTTAGATCTTCTGATGCTCTAATGCTCGTTATTTGCACTCCAAAAGACAAGAACCCATCTGTGTCGAAAGTTAGCGATGGCGTGCCGCTCAAAATTAATTCGTCGGGACTAAGAGAATAAACCTGCAATTAAAATATATATATATAAAATACATATTTAACCTTACCAACGGGTTAGGTCTTCTATGATATCTTTAGTAGAGCGAAAGATATCTGCTATTATAATTATATTTAACAGCAAAAGTATTCAAATATCGAGGAACAAGTGAGGTAATTATAGTATCCATGACAAAGTAGTCATAATTTTGATAGGAAATGATGATAGGAAAATAAACTTTATTTCCTTAATAATTTTATCGTAATAGTTTAATTAAGGTAGATAAAGATACCCCTACAAATTTACAGGAATAAGAAGCTATCGAGTTACCTATCCCTTTAGGTACAATTATTAAATTGTTAATTTAAGGTATTTGGATATCAAGACGTTAATTAAAGGGTTAAGCCGTAAAACCAAATAGGAGGTAAGAGGATCTAGGATCATCAATATTATCCAATAATATTTTGTATATATCCAGTCAAGACTTCAAGCGGCAATGTTTTTTCAAATATTGTATTGTATATTGATGATCATAAATTGATGAACATTCTAGAAATGTTGCATCTCGTCTGTCAGAATCCCAGAGGTTTTACCTCCCATTTAATAGGAAGCGAGCACCACATGACGAGCACTTCCAAGTAGAACATTCTAGAATTATAATATTTAATGTCCTATATAGGAACTAACATTTGTTTAAAAAATAAATGACAATTGACTAATCATGAAATTATCATAATTTTTCTCTAGCATAGCTATCATTTTACAGAACATGCAGGCTGGCAGTAGGTACCAAAGTAACAGAGAACTAACCTTATAGGCTTCTGCGTAGTTAACTATTTGGACAAAAAAGTCAATGTCGTGTACAGAGAGCTCAATGTTGTTTTTGGAGTATGCCACACTGCTGTCACTCCATTTGCTGCAATACAAAACGAGGACGTTACCTAATGGAACACGGTTCGCGTGGTGCTTCGTCATGCAAATGTAAGTGCATTGCCAACAAATGAAAAAGCTGTTGAAACAAATGTAAAAAAGTGGATTCGATTTAGGGTTGCCATGTTTCTTATTAATACATAGATACTGACGCCCGTCGAAATTGCGCTGTTATACACAACGCGATCCTACCTAGACCTCTTCATGATATCCGAAGTAAACTCAAATATTTCGGAGTTAAAAAGCAAACTGAAATCTGAAAGATATTGGAATAACTTTATACTAGTTTTTCATTTCGATGTTTTTGATAGCGTCGGAAGCCATTCACTTGTTTTCAGGTCAATCGAAAACGTAGATGGCTTTCATTCGAATTTACGTAAATATATCAAGTAGTAGTATAGTGTAGACTACTAGATGGGATTTTGATTTAGGTCGTTGCTAGAATCATGGGAATGGATCAGACATGGGTAGGTCTGCATTGACTTGCCAAGGGACAGAAGCTAAGGTTGAATCGGATTGGTTGTCAGCCGGATATTATTCTTGTGTGATACACATGAATGTAGTTCCGTTTTCCTATCGGTCGTTATAGTCTAAATTCTCACAACAACCACACATTCGCAATCTGACCTGGGATCGTCAAGTACAGCAACGTTGGAGTTGATGATATGACACATTCCTATCTCCGTCATGGCAGCTGCATTAGTTATGGGCCATTTTATAGGTGTCGTCAAAGTGTGGTTGTCGAATCTCTTGAACAAATCTGCAGCTATTGCCGCGTAGTCTTGAGGCTGTATTAACTGTACAAAAAGTAGATAAGTTAATAAAATTATAATATCAACCTGATTCAATTCATGGTAAATATGATGACTAATTGAATGGGACTTAAGGGTTATTTACACTACACTATAAATTCGATTAGGGGTGGTTCCCTTACAATAAACTTAGGTATTAGACGTTGTAGTATTTCGAACACAAACGATTGATCGGGTCCCGTGATTGACCTTCGACCTACCTTTTAACGGTATCGGTGGATTGTGGGTGTACGAAAATACCTACATCTCTGTCTGCCTAGCCCTTCGGGGAATACAGGCGTGATGCTACTGCGTATTATACAATATTTAGAAATAGTACCCCTAATATTTCCGGTGGTGGCAGATCCAGAACATTGAGTGCTTCCAAAGACACTGATATGATCGACGAGTAGTAAGATTCTAGATTATATCCAGTACTGTTAAGGGTTTCGCTGGAAAATAATTATTCAAACATCACTACTTGTTAATTGTTTTAAAGAAATCATATTTTAAGTTCTTTTTTGTATTAAAAAAAAAATACAGAACCCAAATAATATTAATTTAATTAACACAGTTGGGAGCCTGCAGTTGTGCACAGTTTTCCATATTTTTAAGGGTAGGTAGTACAAATACGAATGGATAAAATAACTATCTACCCTCTATTGGCAGACTTTGGTAATAAAAATAATTAATAGTCATTTATAATGTAATGCGACAGTATGGCGCAGTAGGTACCTATAGAAATTGTGTTTAGCGGCATTTAAGGAAATAAAAAAATGAAAATACTCATTGTAGTAATATAGATAAAAAAACCGTACTTCACATAATTGGTAAGGATTTCATCGTCGATTTTTCGAATGGGACACAATACAATAGTTGGGTAAGATACGTTCCAGTTCAAGTAATCCTTTTCAACGCTGTTTACTATAGGCGCTTCCTGTAAATAATATATTTATCATACAAAACAATGTTTATTAAGATACTCGGAAATTTATATAAAATTAACTCACCACAAGTCTGGTGTATTGAGCAGACAATAGAACGAAAATAATAGCGCAGGATATACCAAAACTTGCCGCCCAGAATACTCTGAAACGTTCGTTTTATAAGCTTGTTATGTTTTAAATACATATTTTATTTGGATCTACATTTTACGGACAGTATATTTGTGTATTTGTTTATCATTTGCGATAACGTCAAGAACATCTAGAACGTGGAGGCGATTGCGTTATACATAGATGGCAGCTTGAAACGATCACTCAAGGTGCATCAACACCGAAGTTATTCCATAGAGTACTCCACATATGGAGCAACATTAAGTAACTTTCTATAACGTTTCTAATCGGTTACTTATCAATAGTCATGTAATCGTCATAATTACAAAAAAATATTTTAAGCATAGAAATGTTATAGAGAGTTAGTTAATGTTGAAAAAGGTTGTTCTACAAAGAGTAACTTCATTGTGGATGCCCTTTTAGTGCTAGTGTTCACTACGCTGTTTACAGTACAGCAGGATAATAGGAGAGATATAAAAATGTGTATCCGCGGATACGGATACGGATACGGATCTCAACTTTCTTACTCAGTCGGTGTCGGTACACGTGACCTTGAGACGACAGTTGACGCTTTGGGTTAGTAAAATGATATGTTTCGACTTGCACGGTCCGGGTTTTTTTTGTTTACAATTTCGTGTGACACGGCGCAGCATAGATTACGTTTGTGATCCGTTCAAGATCCGCCAAAAAATAACGGATACGGATCTTTTTTCTCTCTCGGATATCCGCGGATACGGATACAGATATTCGGCACATGACTAGTTAATGTTGTATGTATACCAGTGTTGAACATGATACTTTATTGGTGGGTTGGCAATTACTTGTAGAATCCTTTATACAAATGTATCTCGCAGTAGCGCGGTACTACATTATTGTTAATGCGCTGCGAAAGATGATGCTAGTCATTAACATTTCTATCGTAGAAATGGTTACAAGTAGTTGAATCGACAAAATGTTGATTACCTCTCAAACCAATGTATGTCGGTGTTGGCGATGTAACGTAGGCCATGAGTTGTACAAGTTCGTAACTCGCTTTGTAAATAGTTGATCAGTTTCTGAGTCTTCAGTCGACGCGCGTAATTATCACGTTTCTTCTTAAACGTGGGCTTTTCTTTCACTGTTATCCGTAACATGGTTAGTTTCTTTTTATACGATAGCTCTTGACAGCTTTCTAGTTTTGCTTGTAGTCCTGGTCTTTATATTTCATTGATGGCTAATTTCTACCCCAGGCTTATTCAAAATATAAAATACACGTCCAACCAAACGTTCTTGCTTCCTATACTTGAATGTTCTTTTCCATAAAACCATAATGATGTTCGGGCATTGAAACATTACGATTTGATGGTAATAATAATAGATTATGATATCTTCATGTTTTTGATAACTTTGAAATAACGTTGACTGATTTTGCTGATAAGTATTATGTTTAAAAAGATACATATAAAGACATAAATTTTGATGCTGTCAGAGTTCAACCAAAAGTCAAAAGCTTGGACCGTGTGGGGACTTCTCTTGATGTTAATTAAGGTAACAACGCACAGTAACCTAGCAAGATAAGTACTATCGTCGCACATAGCGAATAGCGTAGCTGGCCTGCTACGCTGAGATGACCTCAGCTACGTCGTAGCAAATGAAGTACGCGGTTACTACGATTCGAGGTAGCTGTGGTCATCTGAGGATAGATTTTGTTTTGCGTAATAATTATACCGTATGCTTATTACACTCTGGTTGTTTCTTATACTTTGCGCAACTTGGTCTAATCCAGGGCCACAGGAATCGTAGCCTGTTACGAGTTCCCGTTCTGTAAAGACCATATTCGTAACAACTGTCATAGGCATTCGTTTGAGAAACAAGCTAGCACGAGGGCTTATCATGCTCTGTGTGTAAGGAATGGTCACCCATCCATTGACTTACAGCTGCATTATCTCGCCGATCAAAGGATGTGTGACTGAGTTGTAGCAATTTTATACAATTTTAAATACAATTGAATATTAAAAATAATTGTAATAATGGTTAGACTACTGTATTTTTATTCTATTGTGGTAAAGTTAATAGGTATGAAGGTCCAAATTGAGTTCTTTATAAACCAAAGAATAGCTTATTGTGATAATCTAGTATTATCCTAACAATAGTCACACAAACCCTAAATATTTTATAATATAATGGGCAATTGAGATACTAATCCAAATAATGGAAGGTTGCCTATTATTTTGTATAGACATTACGGAAAACGGAAAATAAAGGTATCTACTTAATATGTAGATATTCGCTCGTACGTTTTACCTTATTTTTTAACACAATTAAGGATAACGATAGCGAAATATCTAATATAACGATTGAAATAAGCGATGAGATCATAATGGACTTGAAATTATCTTAATTAAACCTTAAGCTTTCAATTTGTCGAAAAGGCCTTAATAAAAGGTCTAATGGTTGAATCTCGTTAAAATGAGGTTGAATTAATTTTGTCGAAAACGTATTTCACGTAGTAGTCGCCGTATTTAAACAATTCAGTGATTTGTTTCAGTATTTATTATGTTTATTTTGGTTTAAATTGTTAATGAGTTTTAGTCTGAAGTAGATTTCAGTGCAATTAGAGAAGATATAATATAAACGAATAGGTACTCGGAATTGTAAAACAAACGCTTGTAAGAACGTAAATGTCATTTAGATCTTTCTAACTGAAAAATAATGAGCGTCTTGCATTTTAGAATTTGCTGAATACATTTACAATGCAGACCTAAAAACAAGTGAGTGATTTAATGGCAGAGCAATCTATTTGTTAGCCATAAAACCCACGAGACTCGTTGCAAAGCAAACGCTAACTTTATCAGAACGCCCGTGTTGTAGTCAAGAATGCCCTAATCGGCCATTTGCTAACGTTAAGCCCCTATTTATTATCGTAACTAGTGGAGCACTATCGCTTTCGGAGTGAGTCGGAGATCGTTCCGTGTTTCTTACATGCCCATTTGTCTGAACCCTCTTACTAATTCAACAAAACGTGAGAGCCGCCAAGATAACAACTTCGTTTCGAAGATTGTCGATACAATGGTACGCTATCGAGCGATAAAATGGCGCTGTTCCCTCGTTCTGCGTACACAATAACTTATTATACCAGTAGACGTATGGTTTTTCCATTAAAGTCGCTAGATTACGTTTGAAATTCTCTTAGAACATTTTTATTTCGCTAGAAATAATTTATAAAAGTGGGTACTTACTGTTTTCTTCATTTTATTACCTAAATATTTGAGGTCCTAAACACAAACGACAAGCCTAATTTGGTTAAGAAAACATAATTTCTTTTGTAGCCGAGTTGGGAGTCAGTTTATAGTTACGGCGGCGAGGTGTCGGTCCGATCGTGTCGGATCATTACTCTTTGTCAAAGTTGGCCGGTCGCTCACCGCGATCCCACGCGCTCAATCTCCGGTCCCGGCCAAGCTCACGTAGATTGCTGCATCGTGAAAGCTATTTAAACTTAAATAAGAATTGTTTGTTTGTAGGCTCCATCTTGCTCTGTATACACAAAAATTTATCAAGATAGTTGATTACATTTGAGAAAACCAATCTAATTATCTTATTTAATTTTCATATTACATTTCAGATTCTGGATGCAGGTAGCACAGGACCGGTCGAGGTGGCAATGCTTGGGGGAGGCCTATGTCCAGCAGTGGACGTCTTTCGGTTGAGATGATGATGACGATGATGATTTCAGAAATAAGTAGAACCCATCTTCTATTCACAGCAAATTGGTATATTAGTGTTTATTAAATAAATAACTGCCTCATTGGTATGGTGGTCACACTCGCAACTGCTAAGCGAGAGCTCCTGGGTCAGATTCCTGGTCCGTGCAAAATGTTATTAGGTTTTTCTATAGTAGCAGCCCAGAGTTTGGCACTCTGCCCGGTAGGTGGCAATAGACTCACTACCTATTACATAAGACTAAATAACGGTTCGAAATGGGAGATTACAATAGTAAATACTCTGCCTAACTCGCCGGAGAATACACGCGTGATGTTGTGTTATCAAGTAAAATATCTCGGAATTATTAGACGGGAAATTACTCGTCATTTATAGCGATCTGTACGAAGTATCGTATAGTTGTGTGAAGTACAATAAATGCGAAGGACAGCTTTTCTAATATTTCCCTTTGATTCGATTTCTATTATATCCACCACGTATCTTTTTGTTGGACCAATGTCTCATGAAATGTCCAATAAAATCCTTCCAAAGGACCGGGTGCATCAGAGCACCTTGCAAAGGTACATACAGCTGTATATCATAAAGATCTCGGTGTATCACGTCTCGAATTTATTTATGTATATATAATAAAAGATAAAGTTTTTACTAAAGTTTTGCGGTCGAATGGAGGTTCAGCGGGCAGAGGAAATTTTATCAAAGAATATGGATATTACATTGTACAGCTAGATAGGTAGATATTACTCCTATTTGCACTTTGGAGTTTACACAGACATTTTTAGAACTTTTAACTGTCATAAAAACATTGCCCCACACTAAAAATAATTATTGTAAGACAAATATTCACATGTACCAACAACCAAACCCGGAACAACTATCTGTCGGTCGAATCAAACCCTCGACACGTAGCGTAGCATTCAGTCGCCCAAGCACTGGACAAACCGTACCGCCGTCGATTGTTCAATTACTTGTGATAAGGAAGATTTAAACATGTTAGTCTGGTTTTCGACATTTCCTACCCTAGGTAGAATAAATATAGCTAAATAATGTTCCAGTAATTGACAGCAACAGAAATATTGCGGTCAACAATATTTCAGTTGCCAGGAGTCTATTACTGGATAAGTATATGGAAATATCCATATCCATAATACGACACCAAGTATCACCACCATTTGTAAATTCAATCGACGTGTAATTTAAGGAATAAATCATTAAACTCAGTCATAAAATGGCTTGCCGCCCACTGCTAGTTATAATAATATAATATTTTACAATCAAATCTCACCTGTGCATGTGCAGTCAAACGTCCGTCTTCTACTTCCAGTCTACAACAGTACCTATGGAAAACGAGGTATAGTGATCCTCCATTGAAACGGGAGAAAACTCCGACTAGGCAAGCTATGCTTGGCGGGGACGTGCACTTTCAGAGTTCAGTTGCAGGAGTCACTTAACTTCCGTAGATGGCGCTCAATCAGTTTTTACCCTGTACGAGTATCTCGTAGTAGCTATAACAGCTTTCTTCAGGTCTTTTCTTCATCTGGCTGAACGTCCTTCATCCAGCTTCATTTAGTCCTAAGGGTAAAAAAGGTGATATTACATTCTTCATATTATTAGGTTAATTAAATATTTAAAATTCTCTCAAAGCATTTGTTACCGACTACATTTTCCAACGAACCTTACACAAAGAATCAGCTATTTATTGATTAGTATCCATTTAGAATTTCCTTTGACCCCTGACCCCTGCCATTACCATAGTCTACATTTATAAATTGAATAAATTAATTTGTAACAGATGTTAACTAACTGATTTGCATTCTGGCGGTATATTGAGTGTTAAAACCTCTAAAGGGATTCGTTTTATGTAATTGGATCCCAGATTACTAGGGATTGGTACGTCATCAGTATTGAGTGTAAAAGCTATCATTTTATACTGCGAATGGGTGGGAATTGCTCGTATTGTGTATAGTTTATACTGAGTCATTATTTAAACAATTTAATTTCTATGTAAAATGAGTAAGAGTAGCTACTCATTTTCCATAACATTTTTTTTTTGTTGTATAACTTTGTTTCTCACTAGGAATTAATACCTGCATTGTGGGTACTTTTATAAACACAAATATTCACATGCGACGTCCAGACCCGGTACAATATGTTAGGTCAGACAAATATATTTGTTCAGTGGTACCGAAACCGTGGCACATAGCGCAATAATCGACCGTTTGTCGACTGCGCTAACTTTTTCGTCAAATTGAATTGATGCTACATGGAAATATAATGCCCATTATCATCAAATTGGCAATATGCTTGCCTCCTATTAAAAACCCCTTAATTATTAAATGTGGTTGCACCATAGTACCTACACCTCTACCTAACCCATTGGGAAATATAGGTCTGATGCTATGCTGTAAATGCTGTTATCTGTAAAGACCAATAAAAGCATGCAGCATTCTACGTTAAAAGGTCTCCAGTATCTTTTACTGACTTGAATTAATCATCATGCCATCTTCAATACAAATTCATAACTAATAAATTTCAGTTGACTTGTCCTCTCGGACGGGGCCCATGAATCAATCATCGTGTAACTCGTCCCGACGCACGACACTACCACATCTGCAGAACATTTGATTAAGCCGCATAGAATATTTAAACAGCCAGACAGTTATTAATTCAATGTCTATTGCCTTCCTTGTCCACATATAAGAATGTCAAAAAAATAAGATATACTCAAGTATATTACAATACCTTTTTGAAGCAATTGCCACACACACATACACAATTTTGCCTTTACCTTGATATCAGCAGAAAGGCTTTCGGCACCCGCTACAAAACACGGAAAATAATACTGAATTACGTCAAATTTACTTATGTGTCGGTTGTGTACGTGTATTGTTGTACGTTCGTATGTTGTACGGTGGTACGGTTATGGCTATATTTCTGTTCCCATTGAAAAGACATAATTAATTACTATACAGTATAAATCATTGTTCTTCCAAGGAGTTAAGGTACAGAATTCTCCCACTCAATTCCTAGTCTAGACCTTGTTTACAGCGCGTAATTAAACAGCTACCTACATCGAGACTCACATCACAACACCCTTCACAATCACAACAACCTTGTTGCTTTAGTTAATGTCGGTAGGCGAAATATTAATAGTTCAATTGTTAAGGCGGGACAGAAACAGACATAAAGTTGCTGATCTGAATCGGGATGTTTTTTGTATTAAAATATAACTAATATGACATATTGTATTTCAAAGCACACAGACCACAAAATGAAGTCGGTTGACTAATATATGTACAGCTGTCAGTTAGCCCCTCTTTTGGAATTGCTTGGGGACTGTTAGAAAAAAGACGGTTGCCAGCTCAGTTAAAAAATACATACTTTTTGTCAAACGGTTAACACTCAATTCAATAGGATCCTTTGTCACGATACTAAACAGATATCTTTAGATTTTTATAAAATTTGATTACTTTAATGCAGCAAAATATTTTAATGGACAGTCGAAACATTTAGCACTTATTATTTTATTTTATTTAGGGAGTCAATTTACATTTTGTAAATACAAACATTTATGTGATGGACGATCAATTTACGAGCTGAATATTTCTGACAACTCGTTTCAATATTTAGGTGAGCGCCAAAAGTAAATATATATGGATGTATGTATGTATTTTGTTTGGAATCATTCGAATCCATAAACTGATTGCGGCTTTTGACGTGTACTTTTTTATTGGAAAGTCATCGATTGTATCCTCATACAAAGGCAGCCTGATGGTACTAAAACGTTTTATGTTTTTTTGCGGCGGTGTTCTGTTATGCTGAAACTAAAACAATATAAGTGGAAGACATATTTAGTTTTTAAATTACGTCTATGGGGCTGAATACTTTTGATGAAACAATAGTTACTCGATGATAATTACTTCCGTTAGTGCTGAGCGAGGGCTTGCTACTACGCTGGCCCGATGCGGATCGGTGAACTACATACACCATTAAGAACTTTATGAAGTCTCCTCAGCTGTGCAGGTTACCTCACGATGTTTTTCCTTCACCGTATGGCAAGTGATAATCAAATTTTAATCCGTATATCATGATGAAAAGACAGAGGTGCGTGCCGGGTTTGAACTCAGACCTTCCTGCATGGTAGGCAAGCGTTCAACAACTAAGCTTTACACGGTTACTGAACGTAATTCGTTATTATGAATCGAAACAAAATATTGCCATTAATAAAAATAAAAAAGAAACTACACGCTAGTTCTAAATATTATCTAATCGTCGACTAAATAAATATTGGTTTGTAGAAGGATCGGTCTTGTTTGTTCAGTTAATATTATGTATTTAGAATGTGTTCATGCCAAATATTATGTGTGTTTACATCAGTATTGCCACTATGTTAGCTGGTACTATGACCGTGCCACAATAATATTTGTTTCCGATTTTACGGCTACGTGAATTGACTTAATATACATATAACACTACTCTACATAATAAAAAGTGAAAAATGCAACTGACATGGCTGTAGGTGCTTCGTTATCTTTTAAGGATCCTAAGTATGAGTTAGAAAGTAAAAAAAAATTCATCACGTATATATTTTGAGTTAAATCAAAATTAAGTTTTTAAAAATGTATGAAAAATGCCCTATTGGCTAATATAACAATATAGTTTAAAAATAAAAAAAAAATTATTTAATTTAAGATGTTTATTGTCGTTCATGTAACTGTTGTAACTGTTTAGTAGATTTTGATTTTGCAAATATGGGGAGCCCAATTGCGAAATTGATTAACTATAGGAAAACCAAAATACTTGAGCTAAGCTAATCCAGTCACTTTAATTATTGTCCTGGCCTGTGATTTGGATGTATACGAGCCACAAACATAACAAAATGAGTCTATTGATGTTTGACAACCACGTTTTTTATTTTATCAAAAAACCTCACTTTCCGCAACTATCGCAATAAATTTACAACTACCACAAAACTTGAAATTTTTAAATTAATGAACATCAAAGAACACAGACTAGACACGTGAAATTTGTTATAAATACTCCCGACTAACAAACACATTTAAATGTATTGTATATCGATTCGTTGCAAATAGAACAACAAAATTATTGGTACTTCGTAAAAAAATTAAATTAGTAAATCTCAAAAATCTTAAGTGGTACGGAATTTTTAATTATGGATTGATATTGAGTACACGTTAATTATTATAAAAATACCAATAGCCAGTGAGTTGCATATTGGCTGTAGACTAGTTGTAATTAGCTACAAATAAATGTACGTGTAGCTATAAATAAAGCCTCTCATAGGTCACAGTCTAATAAAAATCCTGCCATTTCTACAAGTATTAATTAATTATAATCCTCTAATGGGCATAATATTCAGCAATGTGTATTTATAGCCCCACCAATTTGATTAAAAGATCTTAAACTTGCATTGATTCCAACAGCAACCACAAACTTCTTTGTGTGCAACTCTTGAATAAATTCGTATAAAATAACTTCGGCAGTTTAGTCCGGAATTAGAGATCACAAACCGGCTCTATACGTTTTTTATTTGGCGCTAAGCGCGCACTTGAAGCTGTGAAATATTCAGGCCGAGTGCATATTCAGTGCACATTTGCCGGGAATGTGCAATAACTGGCAGAATAAATCTGCGCCGGTCTTGGTTTCGGCACTGGATTTGCGTCGACTATCCGATACTGAACCCATTTCGCATTTTCAGCATCGACTTTGTTCAATTATTTCCACATTTGTTTATTGAGATCTAATTTACGAGCAGAAACAAATGAATAATAAAAATATGTTTTATACTAAAAGCAATAAAATTTGAGAAGTATAACGCTGCTTTCATGTCTCTTGCAGGTTCACAACCATTAAAATTAAATTCCGTTGCTCCGCTTTTGTGGTTTATGTGTCTACAATAGGAAGCTCTTATATATATTTATATGGGTCTATATTAGGATTGTAGATAGGGATGAAAGCATGATGGACGAAATGGGCACCCAAATAAATATCGTAATCATAAGTGGCGATCTTTACGGTATCGTAAGGAATAAATTTACCTATCTTCTGGTATTACCCTATTAAGTAAGGGTATAAGAGCTTCTGAATTCCAAAAGTTATGACCCAACACACTCTTAGCTACCGCGTTCACTAACTACCGAATATTTAAGTTCCTCCGACGTATCCTTTTCAAGGTTCCATGGACATATAAAGTTTCCTATAATAAGGTAGGTAGTATTCATAAAAAAAACCACCATCATAGATGGTTTTTATTTTCGAAAATAATGCCTACAAAGTTTATAAAACAGCTGACGTAAGCGTTACGAACAGCGGCGACTAAATACTTTTATGGTAAATCTACTGAGTACTTTTGTATACATTTTGTTCATTATATTTTATATTTGAGAGCAGCTCGAGGATGAACTAACGAATAGTTTTTTTAGAACTTTGCTCCACTTTAAGATTTCTCCTGTATTGTCGGTACAGTTTAAAAATATACATACATGTCATATGCACACACAGCCAAATCCAAAACAACTATCTGTATACCATACAAATATTTCTTGTGCGGGAAAAGTGCGCACAGAGCTAATCGAGAGCTAATCGTTTAAAAACACAGTACAAAATGTTAAATTGGGATAAAAACATCTACAATGGTTACGGATGCATCAACGCACACTAATACACTTTACTTGATCGCACCTAATCCAATTTTCATCGTTTTCAGTTTGCGTTCGTGTTTTATATGGCGAAGGATTTAGCCAAAGCTTCGGCTGTATATCAGCCGAAACTGGTTGTATTCCCGAAACTAAAGCTAAATCTACTATCGCACTTTAATATTTTATCAAAAGAATCGAGCAACACATTCGAGAACTTACAAGTTGCAGCCTTTCTTCTAGTATAGATATACTAGAAGAAAGGCTGCAAATAATTAGTAAGATTATTCGGTAAATTAATTCCTATCAATCTGAGAGCCATTTGCCATCCGCCGGGCAAAATTATAAACTCTAGCATTTACTAAGAGTTTCTTAACAGACAATTCATGACACACTGCCCAGGTTTCGAACCCAATATCTTTCGCTGTAACCGTATTTGTGCCCCTCAGATCAATGAAGCAATATTTACGAACTTACATCGTAATTCTGTATATATCACAACATAAACAAAACTACGTCGGTGTAAGATTAGAAACGCAAATAGGGGATTGTGTGTCAACATATTTTCACTGGAGTTGGGAAAAAGCTATTTTAAAGTTAAATTAGTTTAAAGTTTGCACATTTCGATTGCATGCTGCCTTTCTGCCTCGCCGACACATTGCGCCGCAAAAATGTCAAACGGATTGAATATTTTATGTGAGTTTGTGGCTAAATGTAAAACTGATATACTTTTCAAACTATAATAGTAAGTATTTACCTGTCGAATACCCCGTTTGTTAAAATATATGTACATAGTTCATATATATTATATAATAAAAGAACTTTTAAATAAGTTTTATTTATACACATACATATATACTTCTGTGAGGTGTTAAATTCACTGTAGAAGAGGTCCATATATGTAGTGGCATTCCCATCTCGCTTCTTCTTCTTTTCTCGCCAGTTTTTTTGGCGCTTTTGATATTAATTATCCACGATGAACTTACCCAACCGCTGTGCATACCTAGGTCTCTTAAAAACAGAAATATTTTACTCGGCCATGAGGAATTGAGAACACGTTACGATTTGAGACTTGGTGACCCCTCAAAATAAATTTTCCAGTCAAGTGTCAGGCAGGTCTTGTCTCCATGCTGAAGTATGTAGATCGGCGACGTCTTTCAGTCGAAAGAATCTTCGTGTATTGATGTGTTTTTGAGGGAGTAAGAAGTCCTGGGCCTCCTCTTTATTAACCTTTGATAACTGTAAATAGTTCGACTCAAGAATTATACGATGGGTTATAGGTAAGACTACAAAGCGGTATGATAATACATATTAATGATATTTAATTCTAGCACGTGTTGATTTTCCTTAAAAATCGGTTACATGTGAAACAGCTTATTGGTATGTTGGCTCATGTTGAGGGGCGTCTACATCCATGTTGGTTTGCGTGTTTTAAGTGCTTGGCGATTGTAATAAAAGACACCCATGGATTCAAATCAGAATTGTCAATCAGTTTATAATCACTACATAGTATAAAACTTCCCGCTTCCCGCTGTCTGTCTGTCCCTATGTATGCTTAGATCTTTAAAACTACGCTACGGATTTTGATGCGGTTTTTTTAATAGATAGAGTGATTCAAGAGAAAGGTTTATATGTATAATACATGCATAATATATAGAGAAACACTGATAATTTTAGAGGTTTCTAATGTGATGTCGTAAATAACAGAGATAGATTATAGTCTGGATTAGCACATAGGCTACTTTTTATCCCGGGAAAATATACGGGTTCATAAACCACGGGGGCGAAGCCGCGGGCGGAAGCTAGTAATTGTATATATAACATGGGGGTTACTCATGGAGTCATCTTTATCTTGAAGTTTCATACAATCAAAATACATTACACATTGTTTACATTGATTGGATATCTATAGAAATACTGTGTCCACCGGGTGGTGTGGTGCATTTGATTCAATGAAAATTCCTTGGTATAATAGGTATATTCAAATGTGAACAAGAAAATACAGATAGACTGTTCGGAATAACATATCTTTATCTTAAAATTCTGCAGTTGATTACAGCATTGCAATATACAGTAATGTAAGTTCGAAGTTTGTCGCAATCGTCGGAAGCGCATGTGACGTCATGTTGCTCTAGTTCAGTCGTCCTTATGACTCCCAAAACACAAACAACAGAACTATTAAAGTTTGTAAAATCTAAAGTAGGTGTTGTTCATTCAGCAAAACTTGTACAACAACAATAGTTTTGTAAAGGTGTTAGTTTGGTAAACTGAGAAAAACTTACAATTCTCTGCATAGGTAATAATTGAAATGCAGTCTAGCTGTTTGTACCATTTAAATCTAGACTTATATTAATGCAGTTTACAAAAAGGTTATTTATGTGGCTTTATAAGTTCCCAAGTAGGAGAGTTTAACCTATTAATTAATCACATTTCTACAACGGGTTGCTTTGAGAATTACCTTTGGAATTCACGATCGGTAGTCGCGCTTTCGGCCGCTGGACCGATTTCTGTATAAAATTATCTTGATTAGAGGGTTCACAAAGTAAACAGAACAGGACTGCAGACCACTTTTAAAGGGTCGGTTTTGTCGCTTATAGTATTATTTTCTTAAAACAATAAAGGATTTAACTATTATCAGTCTGACACTGGATACCGACGTGTTCGCAAAACCTGTTAAAGGTGTTGTGGTTAAGACTAAATTAACCAAACCTCTTCTAGAAATTCTTTCGTTGCTCATCCGCAGTAATAAAATCTTCAACCCCGGGAAGCGAGACCCGAATAGAACACGCATTCGTTTAGCTGAAACCGTACCTAATGGTTTTAACATTCGAATGGGAAATGTTCTAGCGTAGCTTTGTTCTTGATCGATGTTCGTTTGGTGCACACGCTTTACATAAAAATCTTATGTGTTAGGATTCCTTAGACATTCTGCCTTTATTGGAGATTTAATAAAACAGTAGTGTTCATAAACTTTTCATACTTTTTTATAATTTGCAGGGTTTTTGAAATAATTACCAATAAAATCAAGGATCTAAATCGTCGTAAGAAAAATTCGACCGCGAGTAGGAATCGAACCTGCGATCTTCGGGTTCAGTACACCAGCAGGCAGTAGAATTTTTCACTCACTCTAATAACGCTTGCGAAGTACATCTCTATACATATAAATGTCTGTCATCTGTCTTAGCCAAAGATCTGACCAGATTATTCTAAATTCCTACTGAAGAAATTCTAACTGAAAAACCAGTAGAAATTTGTACAAACCGGTTATCGCACCTAGAACCTCATACCATTAGGCCAATGAGGCAATTTAATACATTAAACAAAAGAAGTAATTAATATAACGTTCCTGGTCAATTGGTATTCAATGTATTCAATAATTGTTTTATGATATTCAATTAGTGTGCTGTAGAGTTTGAGAAGTTTTATTAATGGGTCGTTCTCGGAATATCGTCTAGCTGGCCTTTTGGGCTTATTAGCTTGTTTGAGCTGTTTTCCTATTAATTTCTTCGCTGTTTGCTTAAAATACAAGATCGATATTATTTTTCATCAATGACGATCGATTACACTATTTATATACATAGGTTAAATTGAAAATCTGTATTTAGTATTGCCAGTTTCTTCAATATATTGAATTGTTGCATAATTTATTGAACGTTTCAAAAGTTTGTTGACGTTTTTATATTCTTTCGTACCTAAACCTTTTTAGGACAGAAAATATATAGTCAGGTGTCCATTTTTGAAGGATATAGCGTAAACAACATCGTTTTACGTTAGATACAGTTTTCATATAAATTTTATATAAGCTCACTTGTTGTAGCCATCCCGTGTTTTAATTGTCAGTTGCAGTGAATACAGCTGAGGGGCCGTCCATTAATCACGTGCGGCTCGAAAGTGGGGGAGGGGGTTTGGCAAAAATCACGAAATATCACAAGGGGGGGTGTAGTAAGATATCACGTGTATTTATTTTTTATTTGCGTATCCGTGGTCCGAGGACAATGTACATTAAATATGTTCATGTACTAGTACAATATATGTTTTTCGCGTGATTACAGCATTCCTTTAATATTATTTTTATGCCAGTCTAAAACAAACTGCAACCTTTTTGTCTAGACATTATTATCATAGTCCTTAATCTCAACTCAGTGTTAGTCTTAAACCTCACCACGTATCACCAAAAAAAACATCACGTGATTAATGGATGGCCCCTGATCTAATTTTATCTTTTCTTTTCTAAGCCTCAGAAATAGTACATTCCGTACTATATTTGTCAAAAAGTCTTTGCATTTTAGAACTCGGCGGATTTGGTCCAAATAATCGCTTAACTTTATGATTAAGAGTAACCTTAGAGTTTCTTTCCCGTTCTTCTCCATTGGAAATCAACACTTTGGAACGTGGCAACTAGAGCCTGACTATTCATAAGTGCCTGATAATGGTTTACATGAATAAAAATATATTTGAATTGAATTGAATTCCCTAAAAATTACCAGAAGTATATACCATAGAACCTGCAAAAAAAACTAACATTTTTGACCTCTTAGTGTATATGAATATTCAAGTAAATTCGTGTAAATGTCAGAGAAAATATGTAACCAAACGTGCCCCAAATGTGTTTTATTACGTTTTTGTATAAATACCTATTTTTATATATCGCGGTTAAATATGGTGTATGAAGATGTGAGGTAGGTACATCCATTCTTGTACTATTAAAGAATGGTGACAAAGGCGACCAATGCTATTGTAAAACTATTTCACAACCTTTTATTTAAGGCTAGTGTCGAAAGTTTTGTAAATAGGCACTAAAAGCTCTTAAGCACTTAATCTAAATAATGTGTGTTGATACCCTTACAAGTTTCAGATGCTAAACTTTTTCTCTCACCTCAAGATAATGTTCGGTTCGTCGAAAAACACTCTTGATACGTGAACCAACACTTTATCCTTCGGGAACCTCTCATTGATATATTGTAGTATCGGATAGAGCTCTCAGTGGGGGCCTATCCCACCTAACTATTCTTGTGGAGTGTGTAAATCTTCGTGCTTCGGAGAATTATTGCTCATTAAACGAATTTCGAAGGTTTAGAAGTTGAGTGTTCGCTGGTTACGTGTTGTTTGGATCGACGAGAGGGTTTTCGTAAGAACTTATTGTTACAAAAGTTTTATACTTTTGCATTTCCATGTTTTAATGACTTAATTTCTACGTGGAAAATTGTCGTCGATAAATCTGATCGCTTTCGACAAATAAAATAAATATTTCCGTGTAACACATTTCAACGTCATTGTGTCATGTTTATACGAAATGATTTGGCTCTAAGCAGCATTGGAAATTAATTTAATTGACTTACTAATTTTCGGTTGTGAAAGTTTACCAGTCTGAATCTATTTATCGCATTCGTTTTACATAATTTTTTTTTGGAATAATTCGCAAAATAAATATAATATAATATAACCTCACACCTGTATCCCCGAATGGTTAGGCAGAGGTGTTCTATTGTGTACCCACATTTCGCCCATGCTGTTATTAAGTCTCATGTAATAGGGATGCCTATTGCCATCAACCGGGCACAGTTCCAAACTCCGTGCTGCTACTGAGAATTTATATACAGAAAAATCCAATAACAGTTTTCTCGACCCGGGAATCCAACCCAGGACCTCACGCTCAGCAGTCGCGCTTACAACCATTAAACCAATGAGGCAGTTTAAATACGCAAAATAAATATCTACTTAACTTAGGGATTAAATTGAAAGTCTAATATGCTAAACAAACGACTTAGTGCTTAAGCATTTGTGCGGGCAATAATGCTAATTTATGTGTTTGAAGTGTTATTCAAATAAATTGTTTTTAAAGCCTTTCATTTTACTTTAAGTGCCTGTTAAATCTTGTAATCTCATTTTATACATTTGCGGTTAATTTGTGATTTGGATTTTGAACTTTATACACAGATTTAATATGAAATTATACTAAATCTATTGTGTGTCAACGATTGTTATTATTTGTGTGATGTACATTCTCTTTCAGAGGTGATAAATATTTTCTTTTGTGGTACCTGGAGCGATCAATCGTGCGGGCAATAGGTGGAGCAGTACTATCGGTAGCCGTTGAATTAAACTTGTATCCCGTAGGTGTGTGCGGTGATTTATAACTTTACAATGAATAGGCGCCCAACTGGGATGTGTCGGCGCCGGAAGCCCGCTAAATATCTTGCAATTGAATTCCCCAGCCGACATCGTTCGAACTCTATCGGTTTATGCCCTTTTGTGTTGGGCTCTTTATATAAAACAGCTCAGTAAATTGTATACAAAAGCATTGCCGCATAAAAAACGTACATAATTTTATTGAAACAAGAATTTTTGAAAGTAAATATTATTGAGTCTTTATTCATTGTTGTGTGTATACGGTCTTTTATATATTACTATATATTATCATTTCATTCAATAGCACACTACTTATTCATATCTTTGTTAAGAGAAATCGTGCATTTGATAAAATGTATGACAATGTTATGAATATATTGTGTCATAACAGTATTTATTATGTGCCGTTTGTATAAAAGTGAGAGTAAAATGTAGAGGATGTTATTATATTATGTGCTGACTATTGTGTATGGAGCAGCAGCATAATATAACTCCAGTCCGTACAACCCGAACACTAAACCTGAATTAATAGAATTTCAAATCCATCTGTTCACTATTCAAAGATCAATTCAATTTGTTTGTTTTAATCAATTAAACTGGCCACACGCGTTCTGTTAAATCTGCTGAATACGCGTGTAGGTATAAATATCCAAATAGGTTTATTTTCCGCACGCCCTGTTTCATCCGCAGAGCGCCGAATAGTGCCGGGGCACAGTGCGTTGCCGGCTTAGCCTGGTTCGATAGCCGCTGTAATAGATAAAATATAGACGAATTCGAATAGCACCAATAGAATTTGGTTGCATGGTTTAGGAAGCGATTTTTAAATACAGTTTTTGAAACCATTTTGTCGCCGTCCCTAAAGTATTATTTAAAATCTAAAAGGTTTTCACTGTAAATATTTTTACATCGTCGTCGTGGCGACCAAAACGTTTACTAAGGTAAACGAAGAATCAAGAAATTAAAATAATGAGATCCTGAAGATTTTCGCTGAAATTAAAACAATATTTGAGTTGTAAGGAGGAAGAAATGAAGTCTATATTATCTATACATCTATACATATAAATAAAATTGGAGTGTCTGTTTGTAATATTGAAATAACCGTTTTTTACTACATGCATATGAATTTATATACGGTACATACACCAAAATAACATTTTTTACAATTTTTGTCTGTCTGTCTGTCTGTCTGTCTGTCTGTTTGTATAGGCTAATCTCTGAAATGGCTGGACCGATTTTGACGGGACTTTTATTGGCAGGTAGCTGATGTAATAAGGAGTAACTTAGGCTACTTTTATTTTATAAAAATTCTTTTATTTTAGAAAAAAAATAGGGTTAAGTGCATTTGGTCTCACTAAAAAATACATTGTTAAGTTCCGACATCCACGCGAACGAAGTCGCGGGCACAGCTAGTGGGTAAATAAAAGTGATTACTCAAATTTTTTCCTAAAAATAGATGATTATGGCAAAGATTATCTACACCTATTTTATGCACGAAAATAATTGGAGTTTGCACTTTCAGGTAGCGTTACATTTGTATAGGTGGATATTTACTGAACTAAAATACATTAAAGTTGGATTGACATTAACATTAATTCGCAAGTTAAGTCCAAAATAAATAAAATCAAGCAGATCTGTTTGATTAAACCTACATAGTTTTCAATATAGCACCTCTTGAAACTGGGCCTAACACCAATATAGGCGCTAAAGCTGTTTACAGTCTCTTCCCGAACACAGTTTTGTAATCCTTGCTGGGTTCGTGTGCCCGCCCTGAATACAAATTAGGTGAAGGGTAAAGGTGTATTATTGGTCAGGCAGATTTCCGACGACGTGATCAGGTACCTTAATATACTGGCGAATACTAAGTGTTTTTCCGTGTGAGCTTGCTATACTAAGGATACTTAGAGGTTACGTAAGGGTCAATTAAAAGACCCTACGTTTTATTGTATGTGTTAAATGTGGGGCTCTTGCTGAAGGCCATTACTTGCTTTTGTTAAGTGGATGAATTAATTTTAAGAGAAGTATCTCGTTGTTAAATTTTCCGTTTAGGTTTTCTTTAGGAGGGAATTTTGAAAGTATCTTCATAAAAGAGCACGAGAATTTAATATTATAGGCGATATTATAAGCGTATGTAAAGTATTTTGAATAAAGAAAATACATAAAATATCAAACGGGTTATGACAATTTTCTAGTAAATTTTTACTTTGATTTAGATGGTTATATTATTATCATTTCTTAGATTTTTTTATTATACCAGTGTATTCTTTCTTGAAAGCCTTTTTGTTTTAAAACTAGTTTGTAGTATTAAACGTTGGTTGAAGTTATGAAATATAGAAGATTATTTCAGTTATAAAGTAAGTATACTTTGTTAAATACTAAACAGGTGGATCAATTTCTAGTTTCTAGATCCTCGTTTTGTTAGCAATGTAACATAACGTCTCGTTCTATGGAAATATCTTTTACCTTGGAAAGACGGATTGCTTTGATTACTGAATTACCATTACTGAATTAAGAACATGAGCTTTCATAAAATGTCAATTCTATATATTAGCTAGAGAATATCAACTGCCGACATGCTTCTAAAATGAATTAAATATTTCTAAATTTAGGCCTCATCAGATTAATGGATAAAATAAAATGAATAAGAAAAGAATATTGTGTCCTTCGGGCCTTAATCCGAATTACCCGGAGCTTAACCAGGGTTAAAAATGTTGTTCAATAAAATAAAAAAGAAATGGTTTTGGTAACGCTTAAAAATATTGTTATAATCTCTCAAATACACTTATATTTACGTAATACCAATATATTATCATACGCAAATTATATATTTTTTCCTGTGCCCGTCTCCCAGATTTTAACAAGACAGCTGACATTCTGTATTTTCGGTATTTCATTTCTGTAGGGAATTTATATTCGATCGTCAAGTTGTTATTGATATAGGTGTTTCAGGGGAGCATTACGAATTTCATTGTTTTTTTAAATACCTCTTTAGTTGCCCCTAATTCTGTGTTGTCAGATACTTCAACTGTATTATGTAAATCATACAAGTAGCGCTTAAATAATTTAATTATCTCGCGGTTTTTCAGCACACAAAATATAACGCAGTAATCTACGTTTATTACTGCAATGTCGAGCAATAAAAGATACATACATAGCGCTCTTCACACTAATTAGTACAGTAATTAATGAATCATAAACAATATGTTGCTACCACGGTAAACTTTCTCAATTTTCGGCTTACACAATACAAAAGGGCGTCATTAATAACAATGAATATTTTAATATTCTTCATTCGAAACTAATTACCACCCTAATCAAAGGTAACTTTTACAGTTTTTCTATTGTTTCCGTATAAAATATTACTTTTGTTAAAGGTTCTTTTTGTTTTCGTGGAACAAGTTATCGTTCGATCATTATTTCTAATGAACTGTTAGGCTTCATTAACGTATTATATTGAGATACTTTTCTTAGAAACTTTTCTATCTTCTCATCGTTCAGACGTGTCGGAATTATCTTTTGAAAATTTTCCTTTACTTCAGATCCAAATTATTAAAACGGGGAAATGTCTCTAAAAACAAAATCCATATTGAAAAAGGTTTGCAGATATGTTTACTACGCCGGTGCTGGCAACTGTTGGTACGAAGATATCTACCGGGAAAGCAAATCTTATTTCCTGTATAGTGTAATAACATTCTCTATTTATACAACCATGATTTTCCTCGAAAACATCGCTGCATTGTTCGGGAAGTTCCCTGAAGTGGAAAAAAATTCAGCCGTCATGTTTGCCGCCATACACAACATTGTACTAGCTAAAATGTTTCTCCTGTTATATCATAAAACATCCATAAGGAAATTAAACTACGAAATGGCTACTGTCGGGGAGAATTTTGAAGAGGAATACGTCATGAAAAAACAATACCGTAAAGTGAAAGTTGGTATATGTTTGTACATCATTTCGGTTTATCTGTCTCTTTCTGCGTATGGGGTCGAAAGTGCCAGGAGGTCGATCGTGGAAGGTTTGTTTCTGTTACTTCACAATTTGTTGGCATCTTTTTTTATTACATGCCGTAGCCTGACATATTTCACTTATATGCATTTTACTGTACCAATCATAATTTATCTTCAGGCTACCGTTTGTTCACGTTATGCATATGAATAGTACATCGTTTCACTTCATCATCCTTATTATTGCTATGCAGGCAAGTTAAAACCACTTTCATGTTATCATCCGGGTACTAGGTCAACGATAATCATAAATTCTTTATTTTTATCCGTTCCCTTCCAGGGGCCCCTTTTTATACCGTGGTCACATATTTACCGTTTTACGATGACAATTCAGTCGTAGCATTGATTTTCCGAATATTTTTCTACATAACATGGCTTTACATGATGCTTCCAATGATGTCGGCTGACTGCATGCCAATCACACATTTAATCACCATGACATACAAGTTTATTACGCTGTGTCATCATTTCGAACGGATAAGAGCCGAATTTGATATCAACATAATAGTTATGAACAAAAGAGAAGCTATAGAAAAACTAAAAGCTGGATGTTTGGAAGGTATTCGGATGCATCAGAAACTTCTGTAGTAAGTCCTTTTGTTTAACTTTTGTTAATGTATTATTCAGCGCACCTATTGTTTGCGAACAAGAAATAAACAGGATTTACTGACGTAATGAATGTGATAGGTAACTACAATAGAAATGCTATTTTTCAATAGTGGACTGTGCTTGACTGGTATAAAGGTATAAAAACATCCACAGTAAAATATTTTAAACTGTATCAGTCATAGGTAAAACTATGTAGGTAAATTGTACGGAATATCATATTAAAATATTGGCGAAGCTCAATTGGAGTTTGCTTTTAGCAAAATCACGTTCATTCGTTACTAAATTAATAGCAAACCTGTTACCGTGAGCGTTTGTAATAAATCTGTTTAACAAAATCAATTTTAACTTATGTACAGCCTTTTCACGTATAAAATATTACACATACTAAATATAAAATACGTTATTATGTCTAATGCGTGACATTTTTTTATATGTTTAGTGCATAATAGACTGGAATTTTTTTGGTACTTATGGTATATCTTGTTAGGTGGCAAAAAGGGAACTAAATTGATAAGTGCGGCATTAGACATTGTTGCGTTTTACCTTTACAAGCAGCGCCGTTATAAATTGTTAAGATATGCTGGACACCCTGTACTCAAAGACATCATGTTATATTGTTTGTTTAGTTTAACCGACGAGATACATCGTGTTTTCGGAATAATAATGTCACTCCAAGTGTGCGAAAGTTCCGCCGTCGCCGTGTTACTTTTGCTGCGTTTAGCGGTATGTGAAATATTTTTGGTGTATCTTTCATATATGTATATCACCTTCCTGATATAATATGTATCCTATATTATTATGTCTTTAAAGAACTCACATAAGTGTATGTATTTAATTGCGTAATACAACTTGTACATATTCTCATCCGCTTCTCGACAACCCAGGAAATCTGAAATTGATGAAATCCCTTTTTTTGTATGTCTTGTTCTTTTTTAAAACATTCTAAATATATGAAAATATGTTGTTTCTGAGCGCCGGGCGCTTCTTGTGGCTTAATGAGTTAACAAACAAATCGCTATTGATTTTGCTCCTCATTTGCACCGGGCGTTACGGTATTATCATATATTGGGCTAATTCCAGCTATCTCCACACCTGGATCTGACTAATGCCTTCATGACGTACACATTCGTTGGCTCTCTATTCCTACTGCTAGCGCTAAACTTGTGGAACGCGGGAGAGGTTACTTATCAGGTATTTAGTTTATTTACTAGTTTATTACTACTATTTCGTATTTTAATATTGGCACAAAAATTGTATTCTTCCGTAAGGGCTATCAAGTTTCCGCAGGGTTGCATGTTAGATACCATAACCAGTTTACGACATTGGGTCAATCCGAAACTATTCATTCATTATTTCAGACTGAATTCTGGCATCTTATTTGATTTTGGTTCCACTCTCAATTATAATAATTATTATTAAACTTGCAATTCATCAAAACATTGATTTATTTTAATCCAAAATTACACACAGAAATACAAGTTTATTGCAAGTTAACATACAAGGATCTCAATACGAGCGTAATCCTGTCGTATTTAGTCATTTATCAAGTGTATTGACTTCAAACGAAATGGGCTGAGGTACGTGCATACATGCTCTGAATATTATATGAATTAGATACAGCTTTCAGCGTAGGAACGTTTGGAGTAACGAGTAACGACCTAAGTCATCAGTAATCTCTTGTATATGGACCGTCTTTAAGTGCACGGCACGAGTTTGGACATAATACGTTTACTACGAGAGCCATCTTACCCTAATAGTAGCTTCAAAGCCTGAGATACATTCAATGAAATTTCGTTTAGTTTGGCAATATAAGTAACTGTATTTATGTATATTTTTGTTTACCATTTGATACTTTTACAGATTAATTTAATCTACTTAATGTATGATAAATGATCTTAAATGTAAGACAGACTGTCAAAGGTAGTTCCTAATTTCTTGTATGTTTATCAAATAAACTGTCAAATTTTTGTATAGGCATCCTTACTGTCAAGCGCCATGTTTTATTGTGGCTGGCACCTCTGCGAGTTAGAGAAGGAGCCTCACCAGGATATTCGACGATTGGTGCTCATAGGCTGTACGCAGGCGCAAAAGCCACTCGTCCTCAAAGCGTTCGGCATCCAAGATTTGTCTTATGAAACTTTTGTATCAGTAAGTAATCAAAAGTCCGATTTATACAGACCTTCCTGGAATTCGTTGGAATTAATTAAAACGTTAAGTCATGTATCAAAGTACGTAATTGAAAGCGATATCAGCTTTTTATTTTAATATGTAATGGATTAATTTTAAGGTTGAATAACGATGGAAGATTGAATGTATTTTCTGAAAAGATTTTTTGCGAAGTATTTCAAGTTCCTGACGCAAAAATTTATCTCTACTAAATATGGTGTTTTTTCGAACTTTCTATAGAGCGAATACTTCACGTTTTACAGGTAGCAAGAATGACATACTCAATATTCGCGGTGTTTTATCAAAGAGGCGAGTAATATTTCAAGCAGTAATTATATGAAACCAAAGTAGCACCAGGATCGAGATAAGCTGAAAATGATGAAACATTTTTTTACGGATATCTAACATCTCAAATTCTTCAAAAAATTCTTAAAACCAATATGTAACGCTTTATATTAAATACTAAAAGATATTAAGATATTATCACCGTTAATCGTTAAAGTAAAGTATGTAATAAAAATCAATGTGTGTTTTAATCAAGTCATGAGTAGGTTTAATTACTCCTAAACAAACAGTTGTTAATACCATTTAGTTCATCACGTAATTGAAACAAATAGACAAGGCCTTTAACTGACTATTTAACACGTTAGAGGGCGTTACAGAGCCTGAAAATTAGTATTCCCTTCTCAAAGGGTTCACATTATGCGTCGAGGAAACTTTCGATAAATCCTTCTACGAACTTTAGGTATTTCTAACGACTGCCAACGTATCATAGGTACATGAAAAGGTCGCATGCCTAATGTATGTAAATTAGTTTAAATTCCATTAGTTTTGTGAACTCTACGAACTTATAGGGACTACAATGAAACGTTAATTAGTCGTTAATGTCAGAATTAATTAATGTATTGTAACCTGAAGATAATTGCACATGAATACGTGACAAGTAAGCTATTTTGATAAATGTTAGGCAATCACAATTAAATTATACATACGTAGGGAGACTGTCAGCCAACTAATAAATTGTCGTTTATGCGTTTGGTGTAAACACAAATCATTTTCATGTGGAACGGGGAATGAAGTGGAAATATCCGGCATTTATCAAATGCACGAGTTGTAAAAGTCAACTCAGACCTATTGGCTATTATTATGTAGCACATATTTCTATATATATTGATGGTACGGTCGGTGAAGTGGCTAAGCCATTGACTTTCTGCGCTACAGGTTGTGAGTTTAATTCCTATACGGTACAAATATATGTAAGTTCTACAGACAGTTGTTCCGAGTGTATGTAAGATTTATTATTATTATAAACAGTACTCACGATACAAAAGAAATTCGTAGTATCAAATACAACAAAAAAAAATATACAAAAAGTTTATTTTCATCAACTATCTACTACAATATTCTCTTTAAGTATTAAAATACTTGTTTTGAGAGGCCCCTAGTATCCATGGTTAAAAATATGTATTTAAAAAACAATTAAATATAAAATTAATAAGTATATAATAATTTATAAATATATTTCATTAAAAGACAAACCTTATCAACTATAATTCTCTATAATATTAAAGAAGACTTCATCATATATTATGCAAACAAATCAAATGCAGAGCTTGAGTGACACTCAATATAGATTTATTAACAAAGTTTTCAAGCACCTGTCGAAGTCGCGACTAACCGAATTATAAATTACTTTTTAATATTAATTCCTGAAGATAATATTAAAAATTTACATGAAAAAAATGATAACATACTTCGTATTTTTTCTCTAGTACATAAAAATGTTTACGTACCGTATAAAATTATAATACAATAACAGTACAATTTTTTGTCTGGAAAATATTACATTTTCAGTTTAATTAAACGTAAGAAAAATTTGTATGCACGTATATACCTAAGTACCTAATTAAGTTACCTATATCTTTAGACTTTGTAAATAACAGTCTTGTGTGGCTTCTTTCTTTTAATTACTTCCACAAAAAACCCAAGCTCTTTGGGTACTTGAAGCATCTTTTAATGAATGCAAAATTCTAAAATCAATATGTTATAGATGGACTCGTTTATAAGTGAACAAAAGCCTCGTAAATCACGTGAGACAACAGAAATTTAATATCGCCGGTAAAGATGTAATTTTACGCTAAACTTTTGCAATAGATAGCTAACTTCGCCTCATTGGGACCTCAGTTTTAGATAGAGCGGTTATTGAGTACCACTTTCCTCCTAAATCAATATGCTTTGAGCCAACAATACCATTGAGTTGGTTACCGTTTGAATTTACATCGCAACTTATGTTGTTGTTGAAGAGACTCTTGTGTGAGCATTTGTAGTTATTACTTTGGAATCCATCTTATGTAACTTTATCGAATATTGAAATGTTTTGAAATGCAAGGCATCAAAATATGAAGATGAAGATGGTCAAAGAGTATCATTTCATTGTGAACGAATTTGATTGTGGTGATGGATATTAGTTATCAAAGTGAACTAATTATTTTCGCTAATCAACTAACACAGCAACAGCAGTGATAGCCTAGCGGTTGAACGCTTGCCTTCCATGCAGGAGGGTCCGCGTTCAAACCCGGCCCGCACCTCTGACTTTTCGGAATCATGTGCGAATCAGAATTTGATTATCACTTGCATTTACGGTGAAGGATAACATCGTGAGGAAACCTGCACACCTGTGAGGGCTCCATAAAGTTCTCGACGGTGTGTGTAGTCCGCTAACCCACACCGGGCCAGCGTGGTGGACTAGGGCCTACCCCTTCAAATTCTGAGAAGAGACCCTTGGCCAGCAGTGGGACAGTAATGGGTTGAATTTATTTATTGT